>CM017571.1:18856342-21310681 GCA_007844125.1 Sinonovacula constricta
AGCGATCTGCAGCTGTAGGAGACACCTTGTGTAACAATAGTACTTGAAGGTGGAATTCGACAGTATGGACCAAAATATTTTCATTAAACATCATAAAAAACATTGTTACATGAGCAGATCACACAAAATGTTTATTGATGTCCTACACCTATCTGACAAGAGAACTATAATGCCACAATCGTCATTTCTATCATGTATTTCCTATCTGAGCCATGCTGCACAGTTAGCTATTTAAAAATAAGAAAACTACGTGACCACTTATGCTTTAGCTCATTCACATCATACTCTGTGACGTCGATGTCTATTGTTACCAGGAATTATAATCGTTCTTATTTATAGACTTGAAAGGAATGAACATTTTAGTGTTGACTAACGAGTTTTACTGCCCTAAAATTAAAATACTATTGAAAATCATCAAAGCTTAGACTAAAAAATGATTTTTTTTCTCTGCAGAAATCATGTACAAAACCTCCAAACAGAGATAAGACATTGTTACATATATTAGATATAGAAAAACTGGATACAACCTTTAACAATTTGTGCAAGTTTCGTTGGCTTAACAATGTTGCTGTTTCAAACATTTAAACACAGCTATAATATGCTTTGGCAATTGTAATAATGTTTTGTTAATGTTTTTTCTAAAATCTAAATGAGCAGTGTACTGGAACACGACGGTAATTTAACGATGTCTGCACAATCTGTTATAATTTGATCCAAGTTTTAATAAACGCTTTGCTTGTTTGATGTGTCAAAACTCCAAACTGTATTGTTACTTTGTTTGTTCTGCAATAATTACTGATAGTTGTATATTGTCTGGTCCAACATCTAATAAATACTTCGCGGCAAATACTGTTTTGTTTGTCTTTCCATTTAATGAAGGCTCCACTGTAAATTTTGGTATTTTTATTAGATGAGTTTTAGTTATAACTTCCATAAAAATTCTATATCGAAATTATGTACAAGACTTTCTTAAACCATCCAACAAAAATCTAAATTCAGGCAATATTGATGCATATCTGTTAAGCATAATAACCGACGATACTGCAATGGCTGTTCGCCCACACCATCCCCCACCCCAGCTGAAAACTTCTGGATTCGGGCCTGATTAAACAATCAAAAATCTATATGATCTTTGCATATTTGTTTAAAATCGGATCACTCTCTACTCACTCACTCACTCCCCTACTCACTCACTCACAGACCCACTCACTTAATTATTTATTTAACATTATTAGAAGCCAAGGTTAATGAAGTGAATTAATTGAGTCCATGGATGAATCCATGTAAGTCGGATGTGCAATTGACTCTACCTATTAAGGTAGCAAAAGATCATACGTGTTGTTGTTGTTTATTTACAACTCTTGCTAGAAATGTACCCTAGGAAAACTGGGCTTAATGAAAAAAAATCGAGTTTTAGTTTTTCAGATAACCAAATAATTTAATATTTCTCTTACATGAAACTGGACTTTTTTTCTCGATCTGACGTTTAGTTTTTGGCTTATAGGTCATTCAAAACAATGATAAGAAGGATAAACGACCTTACGGTGCTGTCTGACGTCGCGTCAATATTAGGACGTTAGCTCTAGCTCAGCCAAGTAGGCTCTACTCAGTATTGAAATAACATCTTCGTGACTGAATCTATCATTCAAATAAACTAAATCAAAATAAGTCCGATCTCCGCCAGTTTGTTTGTCAAAGCCACTGGGTTGTCAGAAAAGTAAGGTAATAACAATATTAAATGTCAGTACCTTCAAACGTGTGCTTTTCTTCTTCTTCTTATAATTATTATTATTATTATGATTATTATAGTCTGAGTCTTTTAAAAAGCAAAATCAATAATCAACAACTTTACAATTTTGACTTTACATTTCTAAAATAATAGAAATGGTCTTAAAGTTTCTGGTTTTAACTTTCCTCCAAGTTGCAAACGTGCAACACATTTACGATAAAAGAAAACTTTACACAGGCATTGCAATTGCCTTTATAATGTATCCAACTAATAAAACATCAAGTGTAAATAACTACACTCACATTTTGACAGAAGTTATAAGTGACATGATAGGATGCAAACATGTTACAACGTCACAATTATGTAAACACCCAACAACTGCCTGATATCTTATACTGACGAT
This sequence comes from Sinonovacula constricta, assembly GCA_007844125.1. NCBI lineage: Eukaryota > Metazoa > Mollusca > Bivalvia > Cardiida > Solecurtidae > Sinonovacula > Sinonovacula constricta. Next base: position 18,858,475 of record CM017571.1, read on the forward strand.
CATCGTCAACAAGTATTGATAAAATATTAAGGTTAGTCACTTGTTTACTTCCGCATGCAATTTATAAACATAAACCAGTAGTTATAGACAGTCACTTGCTGATATGCGTGTAGTTTACTTCTTTTATACTTAGTAAGCGCTATAATGTAATGTCTCTCATTCCCCAGAACCAGGGTACGATATTGTTACATGTATACGTTAAAGGCAAACTCTCAAAAACTGCCTTTGTGTTATTTTATTGTTACCTTTTATTTCTATTTAATATTGATATATTCACCAGTGTTACTAACTTAAATTATTGCTAGCCTTTATTTCTATTAAATATTGATTGATTCACCAGTGTTACTAACTTAAATTATTGTTACCCTTTATGTCTATTTAGTATTGATTGCCTCAACAATGTTACTAACTTAAATTATTGTTACCCTTCATTTCTATTTAATATTGATTGATTCACCAGTGTTACTAACTTAAATTATGCAGGGCTCCCGCTGCGCGCATTTGGCGCAAAAAAAAAAGAAAGTGGCTCATTTTTTTCAAAATTGGCGCATCCTTATGGCGCACGATTTTTTCGGCATTATTTTGGTGAAGAGCTAATCGCTAAACGGCCAAGACTGGTAACCATTTCTACGCGTACTGTGATTCGCTAGCAAGGAGAAGCTCGATAGCCAGTCAAGCTTGCACGGCGACCTTCACCTTGAGGGCGATGTTATGTTGACATGTTGTGTAAATAACTGACGAATAAACATCGCCTCAGGAAGGATTAGTGTAATTTGCGAGACGATAATAAACGTCTGTTAATTATGTTCGCACATTGACTTTATGACGTCTTAGCCATATTTAATATTTATTGTAAATGGCCAAAGACATGTATATGCTATCTATGCTCGCCAAATAATTCATAATTAACGGCGAGGGTAAATAAGTCCAAATAAGTAAGACATGTATATGTCGAGTTGCTAATAAACTTTGAAACTTGTATTGTTAATAAAGCAGCCAGCCGAATGCTTGTTGCGATCATTAATTGGACAGAACCGGATTGTCGTTTAATAACAATTAACGATACAATTAGATACATAATTACGAGGTGAGCAGACAGCAGCCGAAAGTGTGTTTGTGATCAATTTGATTTCAAACTTTCTTTTCAAAGGTGGGCTGCACACAAGACTCGAAGGATTCTGCAGTAAAAATGTAAAAGGGACTCTGTACCTCTGCATAAACTGTACAAAATGTAAATACTAAACCATGACTATTGCTTTCATTGTAACTGCATATAATGGCTATGTTAAAAGTATATTGCCTAAAGGCGACATAGACATACTAAATGTATATAAAATATACAAATGTTTATGTAAATAAAACGTAAAAAAGAAATTCAACGTTGTTATTTTATTCTCAATTCAATAACACTACAAAAAGTATATTAAAATAAAAAGAATTGCGTGTTAACAAACATGCATATACATACTACAAAAATAACATTAAAATTGACGCGTAAATTTGGCTCTTAAAATGGCTCATGAAATAAAAAAGTGGCTCATAATTTTCAAATTTGGCTATGTTAAAAGTATATTGCCTAAAGGCGACATAGACATACTAAATGTATATAAAATATACAAATGTTTATGTAGATAAAAAGGTAAAAAAGAAATTCAACGTTGTTGTTTTTTTATTCTCAATTCAATAACACTACAAAAAGTATTTTAAAATAAAAAGAATTGCGTGTTAACAAACATGCATATACATACTACAAAAATAACATAAAAATTGACGCGTAAGTTTGGCTTTTAAAATGGCTCATGAAATAAAAATTTGGCTCATTGGTTGGCTCTGACCAAAAAAAACCCCCAAGGGGAGCCCTGATAATTATTGTTAACCTTTATTTCTATTTAATATTGATTGATTCACCAGTGTTACAAACTTAAATCATTAATAACATGAGTTGCTTTTATTATTTATAACTCATGAATTACCAGTTCCAACTTTAAAGTTATAAGTGTTTTCAAGTGTTATCTTTATTTTGTCTGCTGCCACGACCTCACATGAAAAGATTTGAAATGATCTAATAAGTTGAAAAAACTACTTTTTATTCACACGTACACAATTTTACATTATTAAATGAATGCAGAAAGTTAAAAAATGAATTCCAGGGGAATCACTTAGTAGGAAAATAATATTGAAGGTGAAGACTTTCATAACATTCTATTCAACAAGCCTGACTGGTTGGCAAATGGAGACCTGTTAAAGGCATCTCGAAAGGAATGTGGTATCCCACTGAGCCAGGCTCCCACATGCTATGACCAGACCTGCTAATTGCTGGTCATCACTGCAGGGAGTCTTTAGCCAACATAGTACTAATCTGTCACAGTAAAACCTCTGATGGGTTAATGCAAAACTAAATTACCTGCTAGTATGGATGTGAGACAGTAGGCTAGTTTTACACAAAGCCAAAAACATTATTGTTAGTGATAATGTGGGTTGTTTACTATATGATCCCTTACAAATTCTTTATTGCATTAATTACTAGGTGTCAATTTTGTAACTGCAAGATTATGTATTTATTTCATAGCTAAATATTTGATTTTGAAAATACATGAGAGATACAAGTTTTAATATTCAAAATGACTTAAAATGAGTCTGAAGGACATTATTCTGACAATTAATGACTTTTTAAATTGCTTTTGTTAAAAAGTTTTGTTATATTTTACAAATCAAAATAAAATATAGCTTAAATATATGTATGAGAACTAAAAGAATGAAAGAAATAACAAAATGGTATAAGAAATAACAAAATCAACCAACAAAGTAAGAAAGAAAACAAATAAAGATTTATATATATATATATATATATATATATATATATTATATATATATAATATATATATATATCTATATATATATATTATATATATATATATATATATATATATATAGTATTGCGTAATTGGTATATTTACAACTGTTTCCATAACAAACTGTGAATGACTATGTTCAACCCCCAGATATACCATACATACACTTGGATCTTGAACAATACCTGTGTGACAGACACATCGTTACAGACTGTGGCAACCTGGCTTATCAGAAAACAGATGCCCTCACATGCTGGGTGGGGCAATAAATGTGTGTGGGGGGGGGGGGGGGCACTTATATAAGGGTTTTGAGATGCCTTTAAAGTGTAACACTCCTTAAAAAACATCCGACGTTGTTGCTGTTTTTATAAACAGAAGTTGTAGATGTTTTTTTATATAAACTGGTAAGAAAAAGACCCCAAACACACATAGATTTTCTGACATATGGAAGTATTTTACACAGCTAAAACATTTTTTACATATGATACCCGCAACCCCCTCCCAACCCGCACACACACACACACACCACACACTTTCTTTGCAGTGTAGCTTATCAGCAGCAATGAGACATTTAAGATGTGGACTTTCTGCTTTGTGGAATTTGATGGAGACTAGATTTAAGTTTATATAGGATCATGTTTCATGCATTATGCACAACAATATTATCGGGAATTATTTCTCTGTGTATATGCCTCAATAAACGTCCATTATTTTAGGGTAAGAGAGGCCTAAAAGAAGCTATTAAGAATCCTAAACTAAGCATGTCCATAGTGATAAATATCATATATCAGATATAAAAATAAAATATGAAAGAATTTCACCGTCATGTTTTGGAAAAAATCACATTTGAATAGGGTGACCCCCTCGCCTTGTCCCAGGACCATTTTTTACAAGTGGTTATTGCTAAAAAGTCTAATTTGGGGTTCAAAACTATAATATATTTTAGCATCAGTGGTGTAACTTTATAAGCATAACCCTAAACATTAAAAAGAACTCATTTAAATTGTTCAAGTACAAACATTTGATGATTTTACACTGAAAAAGGCATCTATACCCCCTCGAAAAATTTCCCTGACACAGAAACATACACAAACTTTCAGAGTTTCTAAATATTTCAATTATAGCAGTATATTTATAAACTGCATATCAAAATTTGCTATATACATATACCGATCACATAACAAATAATTACAGACTTTCACCGTTTAGTTTTTGAAATATTAGCTTTAATATTGTCATATTCCATGTTTTTCTTAACAAAACAACAACAACAACAAACCTGTAAAAAAAGATTTTCTGTCACAATTTTGCACAATACCTTTATGTTTCACAAAGATATTTTACAGATCTGATTAAAACTGACTTCTGAATGTGTATCTGTTTACAATAGAACTTAAATTGTTGATTTTAATGTTTTCCGTTTCACATATCGACCTCTGCTGTCACTCGGAACTCCTCGGGTAATTACGTCCTCTACATAATCCGAATATATCCGAAGCTTGCCGGAGATCGCCGAGTAGGTACGATTGCTCTGCTGTCTCTGTCCGCCATTTTGGTATTTTCCGAAAATATAACGTCACGCTTTGGGATCCCAATTTTTTGGTAAATATTTTTTTATTTAAAGAAATGTAAGATATTTTTTGTTGGAATTATTACTTGTTTGAAAAAAATATTATCAATATTTGCAAGATACATAAAAAATAATGATTAAAAATGTTTGCTACGATTAAATCCGATTAGTTCCGGAGAACGTGTCGGATACTGCTGAGGGCATTTACGAACTCGATGTCGCCAAACATCGCCGTTTCAGACAGCATTGGCTAATTAGGCCCGTCTTACCTTAAAGAAAAAATGTTACGCCCATGGGGCTTTTACTAGGCACTGTAAGGTATATGGTGTTATCTTGAATTTCAACCACTGAGAGTGCGACATTAATATTAAATCAGGGCTGACCTTACGTCACCATTTGTAAGTAGGTCGACAGCTACGCCAATAAAAAAACCCCAAAGAGAATGAGACAAAAATAATTTGCAAATTATTTAATTTGCTTTCACAAGCACAAAAGAATTCGACCGACCGAATGGTTTTATTTAACCTCGCCTTTCACGTTTCGGCATATGGCGAGCAGAACAATGGGACCATCACAGGTTCCTATATACACAGGGCAAAGCCCCTTCTTCAACTTTTTTCCAAACGGAGACAACCACCAGCTGCCGTGTCGGGTGCGAAGCAATACAGCCGAAATTGGTACCGCTGCTGGCCCTTGCGATGACGTCATATCTACATTCGTCAAGATACGTGCGCACGATGATATTGTTGTCACAAGCCACCAGCAGCCGACCTGATATGTAAGTAAAGGTACATAGGAATCAGCAAAAAAAGTAAAACGTGGTTAAAAATAATCTATATACAAAAACGAGATTAATGATCCAGTGCATGTGTTTATTGAAACAGCTCAAGCAAGTAAACAAAACTCCTGAAGCTTTTGCAAAGAAAATTATAAAAGAAAAATCATAACTTTTTAATGTCCAGTTAGTGAAATTGTAACTAAAATATTTCACATTGCTCAATTAATATGCTACATTAATCACTGCCGTCTCGAACAGGTGACCATTGTGGATATCATGCTGGGGCACATCCAATCTGCACGCCATAATTAATGTGCCTTTCAGATCACAGTTACGTCTGCAACCATAAACACTAAAATTGAAGTCACCAAACTCTTATACCAAAAAAAAGCCCAGTGCAAATACCAATAAAGCTCAGTTTTATCCCGAAAAAGCCTAGCGCACCATGAACACCAAAAATGGTTTTGACGATATTAATATATTTTAATATAGCTTTCTTTACCATTATAGTTTAAGTCTATGGAATATTTACATCCTCAAAATAAATGTAATGATTTTATTATATTTTTATTATATTTAAATCGTAAAGATGAGTTTTAACATTGACACAGATGTCGAATACTTGTAAGCATGTGTACTATGGTCACGTGCTTTCTAAGACGACAACGGTTATTGTAGGGTGTAAGGAGTAAAGGTTAACACATTAAAACTAAAACTTAGACGTATTTTCTCCATGCGACAAGGCACATGATCCCTGAGTCTAGATGGAAGTTTTACCTTTCTTATCCAGAACACAGCTTCGTGGCCTTTGCATTTCGCTCGAGTTTAGCCGTACATCAACGTCGACCCGATTGCCACGCCAACGGCAGATAACAAAGTCGTCGTAGTCGCCAAACGCCACACGTCTAATTCCGTCTTGGCCGTCGAATGACCTCACAAACCTGTTAAAACATGTTTTATTGTCAAATATCAAATCCATGCACCAAGAATTGTATCAAATAAAACTGTGGAGGGGCGGGTCGGGTTTGGGGGTGGAGTTGAGGAATGGGCGTGACAGACTGGGTAGACTCGCCGTCTCGTTCAACTTCTAACTCATTCTCCCCTGAGTGGGATCGATACCTGATCCCGACGAAAACTTTCACGAACGAAGGTTTCCAGTAAAACGGCGGTGCGCTAGTTCGACCCAGAAATGTAAAAACTGGGCAACTCTATAATGCTCATAATTTTTTGCTGTGATGTACTTTTAAAAACAAAACAGGCGAATCAATTACCTAAACATGCTTTGTGTACTTTGATGGATATTTGTCTTTTGCCTTTGGGAAAGTAATAAAAATAATGCACTTAAATTTATATTTTGCATGTATATGTTATGCTGTGAACAAAATTTTGTAAACTTTAATTAATCATCCGAAGTCACTTCAATAGAAAATTTGAAATAAAAAAGTTAAAGAATATTCTCATCGCGACATACCCGCCCCTGTCTGGTTTGCTACGGTCCACGGAGTGGCGTTTCCTCCCGTTGGCGTCAATCACATGCAGAGCGGGTGCTGTTAGGGCTGCGTAATATCCGCCGCCTAGACTGCACACAGACCGAGCTCGGTCTTTTATCTCCAAGCGGTGACGCTCCGTTAGCGTGACGTCGTCGTTGCGGCCAATGGTGTAAGAGAACAAGATGGCCAACGTTGCTTGATCTGACGTGTACGTAAGGAGCACCGTGCCAGGTTCTGCCAACTGTATGTCAGACGGTAGATATTTAGGCCCAACAAAAGCCGCCAGATCTGTCGTTTGGCACCTTTCTTCGGGGTTTTCACCGACCCACTTTCGAATGTAAAGCTTTTTCAGAAACCGGTTAACTAATGCAATATACTTCTCAGGAAGGAAAACCACTGATGATATAATACCAGTCACTCCTGGCAATTGTACAAACTCACTTTGCCCTGAAAAAAAAAGAAGCTTTATTTATACTTAATTTATATTACCGTGTTCTGCACAGTTTTAAAGAATCTTTGGTCAACTTACTAGCCGTTATTCTTAAATAATTCCAAAGAAAAAAATGATTTCCCTATTCTTACAAATTCCCAATACGAACAAATAAGAGTCCTTATCTCAATAAAAACATGATTCGGTGGAAGAAATGCTGTGCTGATACCTTAAATTTATACTAACAGAGATTTGTGGTGAAAAGAGAGAGAAAATAATCCATAGTTTATATTTATAAACACACACAAGAGCTTGCCAAATTATAAAACTCATTTCCAGGTCTGACCCTTAATCTATTTTGCAAATGGTTCGAATTCAAAAATACATAACGTGACGTTATACAAATTTTGACGTCATTTAACATAAAAGTACGTTAACGTGGGAAACGTTTTCTCACTTTATAATATTAAAGTAACTAAGGTAAAACGATGTTGACGCATTATTGAACAATTCTGGAAATATTCGCGGACCATCTTTGTGGCGTCACTACGTGAGCAAATCTGTATATTTGGTTCCACGACGCAGATCATTCGAGAAGGCGACGTTTTCAGGTGCAGGAGGGGGCTAACCCGACATGTCTCTGGAAGCTAGCTGTCGTAACGTAAGTCATTACCTGTAGAGACGAACATATCCGCGCAGTGAAGATTCGAACCAATAATGGACTTATCACTACATGGCCCATAACTAAACTGTATCCGCTGGAATCCGCCACATATTCGATTTTGCTCAGCAAATGGCGTCAGATACTCCGTCTGCCAATGTTTCCAGAATTATTCAGTCTGCATCGTTTTGCTGTTCGGTTGAGGGACTCTGCATTTAAACTTTATTGTGTGGAGACCTCATAATACGTAAACTGATGACTTTTACGTCAAAAGGAGAAAATATGCCGTCTACACTAAGGAGCAGTGCATTACAACTATATGAACTATTCATTTAAACATAATCGACCTCAATTAAAACTTAAAGAAATAAGAAACGAAAATAATTGTTGATTGCTGAATTCGATTTTATTATTATCTTGCCTTCTATGCCATATTTATAGTAAAAATTGAATGGCGACTGTATTTGCGACGTCAGTAGAATTATTTTCTTAGTAAATAATACTGCTATATCTTGTCACTTTTGTTACCACATTGTAATCACGTTGGAACAGTCTGCATAACATCAACTTTCCATTTGGTGTTAGAATCTATGGGAGCGTCACTTTTGTTACCACATTGTAATCACGTTGGAACAGTCTGCATAACATTAACTTTCCCATTTGGTGTTAAAATCTATGGGTGCGTCGCTTTTGTTACCACATTGTAATCACGTTGGAACAGTCTGCATAACATTAACTTTCCCATTTGGTGTTAAAATCTATGGGTGCGTCACTTTTGTTACCACATTGTAATCACGTTGGAACAGTCTGCATAACATTAACTTTCCCATTTGGTGTTAGAATCTATGGGAGCGTCACTTTTGTTACCACATTGTAATCACGTTGGAACAGTCTGCATAACATTAACTTTCCCATTTGGTGTTAGAATTTATGGGTGCATCACTTTTGTTACCACATTGTAATCACGTTGGGACAGTCTGCATAACATTAACTTTCCATTTGGTGTTAAAATCTATGGGTGCGTTGCATCATAAATCTTAAGATCGATTGAAAAACGTTTTTAAATTTCGGTCTTACGATTACTCCTTAATGCGTTTCAACAAACTGTCGTGTGATTGGTAGCAAATTGATATAAAGCACTTTTAAGATTTAAGAGCGATTGCACTCTGAGAGCGATTTCCGAAATATTAATGAAACCCTCTTAAGATGGAAAACCATTCTTAAGAGAAGAAAATAATCTAAAGATTTATGATGAAACGCACCCTATATTATGTGCAACGATGCTTTAACCAAAAATTAAACAATCGATCTGAATAGAAGTATTAATGTTATCCATGGACTATACACAGGTAAGTCATTGTTCCGACTTTATAAGACTCCTCAATCTGACCGGCCGCAATAGCTCAGATGGTAGAGCGTCGGCTTGCGGACCGGGAGGTCGTGGGTTCGAACCCCGACCGGGTCATACCAAAGACTTTAAATTTGGTAGTAATGACTTCCCTCCTAACGCTCGGGGCTACGGGGACAGCAATACGCCTGACTCGTCGGTGTCAGTATAATGGACCGGCCTGGTTCAGTCCCTGGGCACCTCATAAGTGCCCCTGTGCTGTAATGATAGAAATGTCGCTGCGCAGTATCGGCAAAATTGCCGGCTAATCCCAATCCCAATCTGAACACATCGACATTTTCCGCCGATTTTACGGAAAGCTCAGGCCGAGCTGTTCCGAGTGACAACTCCTTTGAAAAGTGACGTTATCACAACTATTAAAACAAGAAAGTGCTACTATGTGAGACCTCCAATGCGTCGTAGGAAGCATGAGCTTTAAACAAAAAGATGACTATCATGGGAACTAAACGCTCTCTTACAGTGTCCATTACAGAAACATTTGACAGTAACGAATCATAACTCTGATAGGAAGTAGAGTATTTACTACTTTGTTTTCCTTGTTCACTGCAACATTGCTAACATCGGTATACCCGGTTGCTTTTGTTAAACAACAGCTTCGGTTTCCTATAAACGCCAGCTACTTTTTTATATATAATTCCAAGCTACACATTATAGTTGCAAAGCTCTGTTCTTTTCCCTGAAAAAAGTATCACAGACCAGCTACGATTTGCTATCGTCCCCATAAAGAATGCATTTTATAAGAGGCACTGCTCTCCAGAGCAGCGCCAATTACATTGTGTTACCTCCATTGAGGGATTGTGTTTGGTGTACAGTTAATGAAGAAGTTAAAAAGAAACATTTGTCCATATTTATAACAACCTTGAACGCCTTAAGGAAGGCTTCCCATAATGAACTTCGGCCGATATCGACTCATTCAGTTCGCGACGGAAGCTTTCGTTTTTGCCCGGTGAAAAACGTAATTTTACCAAATAACACTAAATTAATTGTTAATGTTTAGGTTAAATGTTAAAAGGGTTCAAAGTATGTCATAAAGGACAAACATTTAGACATATATCACGTTTAGAGAGAAAATATTTTCAAAAATGCGAAGTTACTGTCACGTGACGTTTTGGGAATTTCCGGTTTGCAAACCGAAACAACAAAAAATCAAATGCCACAACAACGTGATTTTCGAGGAAGATTTAAGGCACGAAAGCGTCCCACAATACGGAAACAACGCAGTACAGCGCCATTAACGGAACACAATTACGCAAAAGTGTATTTGTGCTATGGAGATACTTGTACAAACCTGAATTTTATACTTTGTCATTTTGCTCTCAGTGGTAATATCTCAGTGGGTAGTCATTTTCAAATCTTGATTTCGGATGTTAACTACGGTAAAAATATTTCAAATTGTTATATTTTACTCAGTTATGATTGTAGATGATATTTATGTATTGTTTAGGGATGTACCTACTTTATTTTTTTTTTTAAATAGAGTAATGTGACTTCGGCAAGTTTGGTTTTTCGAGATTTTAAAGGAATTTTCATATACTGTCATTTACTTTTTTCACCAATATGATAGTTATTTTTTTAATCACTCATTATATGAACTTTTTAATGAGAACAATTATATCTGCAGTGAATTAATGCTTACTTGCATAGAAATTTGTACAAAATCTTCTAAAAATAAACTTTTTTGAAATCTTGTACCATTGTATCTTTTCCGATACACAAAAAGTCGAGTCTGGGAATAAAAAAATGTGAAAATGCAAAAAGTACACGGTAAAATTTAGTTTAAATGTGTATTTCAATTAGACAATTCAAATACATCACAAATATTGCAAGTTTTAGTAAGTCTAAATTTTTCCCATTAGGGGAAGACTTCCTTAATACAGCGACATACACATACAGTCTAACTTGTGACTACGACATTTTTTGAAATAAGTGAATTAAAAATAAAAATTAGAATAATCTTTTTTTGTATAAGGAAAAATACCAACACATAAGGGAGATAACCAACACACAACTTTCATTTCGAAAATAGAGAATATACATGTCTACGGGATTTCCGTGCGCTAAGGATAGATGAGAGTCATGTTGTTTAATTATGCCTCACATGATTTTCCGATGTTAAGTTCCCATATAAATGTTATATATAAATCCGTAATATAACCATGTGGCATTACATTTTACCCTCATTTCGGTCTAAAATAAATTTCTGGCAAAAATACAAATCTGTGTCAGTAAAAGCTTATTGAAATATTTCGCAATTCGTGACTACGACGCTTTTATAATTCCATTAAAAATGTTGATGCAATTCGTTTTCTGTTTTAATTTTGTACGGTACAATACAATAACAATCAGATCCCAATAAGGGGCCAAAGATCATAATGTTCCTCCTTTTGGAGTCAATCTCGGCTTACGCCTCATGTCTCATATTACGTGATTTGTTGATGACTGTAAAAATGTAACTATTGTCAGAAATGTGTATGCATGATCATAAAAGAAAAATGAATATTCAGTTTATAAAGTTCTCCAAATCAGCGTTTTTGCCAACCTTTCTAATGCCAGGGTAATAGAAGATCTCTCAAAAGTTGTTGGGAGTTACTTAGTCAAAAATATCCGCAACATTTTTTGCGATGGAGGTGGTATCCACAATTTTGTGAAATAAAGCAATTAATATGTTTATTGGGTATATGGTCCAACCAACAGTATTTCAGTTATCTGGAGACGGTGTCCACTTGAAGCAGAGATAGTGCTGCCTTCACTGTGACATGATACCACACTCACATTATCCTGACACCGAGCCAACCAGTCGTGGAACTACCATTATATTTGCTTGAGCGTTAGCAAGGAAGCTATACGCCTACCATTTTAACGACTTTTGTATGTCGCGGCTCGGGATCGGACCCGAGCTTCCCATACCTGAGCCTAGATAAATTGCGTCACCAGGTCTAGATGTGGATAGATTTATATGTTTTGCTAACAGATGCTTGTTGGTGTTATAGATTTGTGTTGAAATCAGTATTTAACACCAAATAATATCTTTTTAGGGATAAAAAAAAATATGATCCGTTTATTGTTTCCCTATTACTATTTTGTGCGAGGGAATGTTGAATCACATACTGGGAAACCGGAAAAAAATATTTATTTACCCTTTCACATTTCTTCCCTGTAAAGTCTGCGCAGTTTCTAAAAATACTAAAATAGCATTTACGTAATCTAATCAACGATCCTGATACACGTGTACATATCGTGTACATGTCGCAGTTTGTAGCATATACACTGTGTTGATAACGAAAAACAAGATATATAACAATGACATCTTATATTATATGGAAAGGATAGATGACAAAAAGTTGCAAATTAAAAGTGAATTAAAAAATAAGTAATTTCTATGTATGATCATTAAAATAATATCCTGGTTTTAAACATATAAACTGTGTTAATCAGATTATTTTATGTGACTAAAGATAGGCATAGTTGCAGTGTCTGTGTCGTAGTTTGTAACTGTTGTACATATTTACCACAACAAACACATTTGCAGATTAGATGATCGATGATAACAAAAGGCAAGATATATACCAATGACATTTTATATAATATGGGAAGGATAGATGACAAAAAACGTTGCAAATTAAATGTGAATTAAAAAAAGTTATTTCTATGTATGATCATTAAAAATAATATCCTGTTGTGTTTTTTTTCGGAAAGTTCCCCAAATCAGTGTTTTCGCTTCTTTGTATTGTCTTCCATTAATACAATTTTCATCTTAAAATAAATACAAATTGCTCTTGTCATTCAAATGATGAAGAAAATCGAAACGAAAAACACACGCCAACAACCCACGTCTAATCGATAATTTCCGGAGTCCGCTTAACTGCATTTAGCTCCATTTTAAATTAAATATACTTTCAGAAAAATGCAAAAAGAAAATTACACCTACCTTCCATTATACGAGAAAGTAAAACAATCGAAGATATAAATAAATCTGAAAATTAGTCGTATAGCCTCGCTTCCGCCTTCTGCGTGTACAGTTTGAATGAGTTTATCAATATAGGGCGGGTAAATCTATTTGAGGACATGGTGTAATTCTCGGTTTACCATTTAATTACATCGACGGTAAAACATGTCCCGCAAACCAAAAGGGAATTCCCTAAAACTGTATACACTTATAAAAACTTTGAGAATTTAATTTTCACGATTTGTGTCTCTGTGAATACATTCGAGAGCCCATTAAATCCACACAAGAGGGCCATGATAGCCTTTAATCGCTCACCTGATGACACAAGCTCAAATCTGGCATCGAGCTATTAAAAGTTACTTACTTTTGAAATCTTTGGTGAAAATTGGACCATTAGTGTGGCCACTGGTTTGATAACATTTTCTAGAATTTTACCAAGTCACCTACTTAATAAATATGACCCACTTCAAAACATATGTAAGATTTCATGCTGGTAGACATTCTGGCCAAGTTTGAGAGATTGGGCCATCAATGTACTCTTTGAGTGTTGTCATAAGGTTTTTCTAAAATGTGACCTAGTATCCTACTTTTTGACCCCACGTGACTCAATAATATACTCATCCAAGGTAGAGCGTCGGCTTGCGGATCGGGAGGTCGTGGGTTCGAACCCCGGCCGGGTCAAACCAAAGACTTTAAAGTTGGTAGTAGTGGCTTCCCTCCTAACGCTCGGGGCTAAGGGGACAGCATTACGCCTGACTCGTCGGTGTCAGTATAATGGACCGGCCGGGTTCAGTCCCTGGGCACCTCATAAGTGCCCCTGTGCTAAAATGATAGAAATGTCGCTGCGCAGTATCGGCAAAAATGCCGACTAATCCCATCCCATTCCATCATCCAAGGTTTCATGCAGACAAACAATCTGATCGAGTTTGGTGAAGATTGGGCTATGAATGTGGCCTCAAGTGTGTTTACATGCTTTTTCTAATATTTGACCTAGTGACCTACTTTTTGACCCCACGTGACCCAATAATGAACTCGTCCAAGATTTCATGCAGACAAACATTCTGATCAAGTGTGATGAAGATTGACCTATAAATGTGGCCTCTAGTGTGTTCGCAAGCTTTTCCTAAGATTTGATCTAGTGACCTACTTTTTGACCCCACGTGACCTAGTTACGAACTCATCCAAGATTTCATGCAAACAAACATTCTGACCAAGTAAGGTGGAGATTGGGCCATAAATGTGGTTTCTTGTGTGTTCACAATTTTTCCCTACACTTTGACCTAGTGACCTACTTTTTGACCCGCAGGTGACCTAATTATGAACTCATTCAAGATTTCATGCAGACAATTATTCTGACCATGGACATATTGTAACGGGACCGTCGACTCCGCAAGGTGCGCGAATATCTTCAAATTTCGCAGCGCCATCACCGGGAGTCATACAATAACTTCCGGTCGGGGTTTCGCATGCAGAACAATAGCATAAAGCTGACAAATAAAACAGAGACTCGAAGAAAAACAGCCACGAAAAATGAATCAACTTGAAAATGGATTGAAGGTAAATATCTTCTTTGTATGTGTATTCATTGCCTGTGTTTAGTTTTCCATTAATCGGGCATTTCGTAACCACGTGAAAATAATCCAATCAACTTTTTTCAAAATAAAGACCATTTTTAGATTCTCATTAAAATTTATGAAAATTCTTAAGTGCTAATTTGCATAATGGCCATTCAATAACTTTTAAATGTTAATTGAGTACCAGTTGCATAATTCTATCACCATTTTTGGAAAAGTTATAGGCATTTTTCTAAACATACCTTTTATCAAAATTGCATGATGGTTGCCATGGAAACCATTAGTTTTCATACAGCCCAAATGAGTTTATTTTTAGTTCATTGGAGATTCTGTTTCCAGACACCCTAACGAAAATTTTGGTACCCATGAAAAAGGGGGAGGGGTAACGATATTCAGCTGCCGGATTAAAAAATAAGAAAATAAAATTGTGGTACTCAAAGCAAAAGTAGGGACATTGCGTTGTATTTTCGGAAAATGCGGGGTTGACATCGAATTTATTCGCATAGATTTGTAAATTATTTATGGGACCAAAGTATGTGAAGGTCTTAAGGATTATCAAAATAAAGTGTAATAGAGTTTAAGAATTGAAATGTAAGATAAGAAAAAGATATGGATAAGGATATAGTTGTGTAGAAACTACAGAAAGTAACGATGCCGTATTTGCGGAAAATGTGTTAATACGTTGTATTTTTTGAAGCTACAGAAAGTAAAAGTAAGCTTAGGGGAGATGAAATGAAAAAAACGAAGTCCTTCAACTCACTTGATGCACGTTAAACATCTCTTTAACAAAGACCATTCAGATAAAAAAAAAAAAAAACTGTTCAAAACTCTTTCTGGTGTCAAGGTCAAAAGTTTTTGTTAAGTTTCGGTGCCCTGTCAGCTCGTACCTTGTACCCCCTTAGTATATAAGTTCATAGGCCTATAAAAAGACAATATAATTATAGCTGTATTGTGATAAATTTCGTGGATATATTGATAAAATTGGAGAAAACAAAAATGTGTATTTGTTCATTTATTTTTTTATCTTGTGCACCGTCAATAACTGAACAACGTGACATACTTATCCTTTATTTGTTTTTCGAGATCTGTCGATATCAAATAACTAAAATTCCTTACTTTGATCAATTGCTCAAATCGGGGCTACAATACACGATTCCGTACCCGCGATAAAGGTCGCACTGTTTCTAAAAATACCTCATGGGTATTTCTTTAAATTTGGGCAAAGTTGTGTCTATCATACGAGCATTTTAAGGACAGAACACAGTTTAATTTTGTTAATATTCTTATCACTCAACACATTTGAATTGATATCTTGAGATATTTTAAGTCAAATTTATTCTTTGTCATGAAAAATAAAATGCATTCGAATATTCATTGAGCCACAGCGTATCTTTCCCTCCCTAGTTTAGCAATAAACTGGCATACTTTCTCATTCTAAAGGCATTGAAACTGTCTTAATAAAATTCAACATTTTGCACTAAATCGTTTAATTATTTTGCTCTAACAAACGCTGTCTATATGCTTCGAACTAAGGCAGTATGTGTGACAAGTAAAAATCTATATTTAATACCACGCGAACCTTACAATACCGAATCGTGTGTTGTAGCACTGATTTTGTTAAAACATATTTTGGTGCCGCTCTTCAGAGCGGTGCTTCTTATGAAATGCATATTCTTAAGGGTTTTCTTTTATTGGGACGATAGTGTAGCAGAAAGTCGCAGTTGATCTGTTAAACATATTTTAGAGAGAGAGAGAGAAAGAGAAAAACACGAGTGCTCCGTTTTAACAGTGTAGCTTGCAACAATAATGTGGACAGCTCTATCAATTATAAAAAGTAGCAGGCATTAATAGGAATTCGCAGCCGTTTGGCGAGGTCTTGTTCAACAAAAGTACCGAGTATGCCGATGTTAAAAATGCAGCTTGTAATTTCAGACGTAGCTGACAAGTAAGAATGTCAAGTACATAGGTATTGTATTCCATGTTTCTTATCATCATCGCAACCACTCGACATTTCCGCAACGCATACTATTCGTAAAACCTTTGATATCATCAGTGTTAATAGTTGGTTCATATTTGAAATAATAACAGTGTCAGGAACTTGCATTGAATTGGCATGATCAGGCTCAAAAGGAAATATAAAGGTACACATTCGATCATTTTCGTGGCGGAAACGACGAATTAAGAAAGATATCTCGTCAGACCATACCTGATTTGGCAGTAATCGTTCTTTAGGCACTCTTGCTAAAGTTGAACTTGGTAAATGTTACGGAAGTCAATCTTTTTGTAGTTTGTTTGTCATTTGCTTTTTTAGTAAGCTGAAACTACACTGCGGTATTCATCCTAGTTTTACACAGGGCTAGCACCAAACACGTTGTAAAAGTAAGCTTAAGGGATAGTTGGAAAAGTATGTTAAAGAGATAGTTTGTAAAGTATGTTTAGGGGATAGTTGGAAAAGTAAGTTAAATGGAGAGTTGGAAAAGTAAGTTAAAGGGGTAGTTGGAAAAGAAAGTTAAAGGTATAGTTGGAAAAGTAAGTTAAAGGTATAGTTGGAAAAGTATGTTAAAGCAACAGTTTGTAAAGTAAGTTAAGGGATCGTTGGAAAAGTAAGTCATTAACATAGATGCAATACAGACACCATGACATACTTGGATGGATAGTTGGAAAAGTAAGTTAAAGGGGTAGTTGGAAAAGAAAGTTAAAAGGATAGTTGAAAAAGTAAGTTAAAGGTATAATTGGAAAAGTAATTTATAGGGATAGTTGGAAAAGTAAGTTTAAGGGATAGTTTGAAAAGAATGTTAAAGGGAAAGTTTGAAAAGTATGTTAAGGGGATAGTTGGGAAAGTAATTTAAAGGGATAGTTGGAAATGTAAATTTAAGAAATTTAAGGGCTAGTTGGAAAAGTATGTTAAATGGATAGTTTGAAAAGTAAATTAAAGGAATAGTTGGAAAAGTAAGTTAAAGGCATAGTTGGAAAAGTATGTTAAAGCAACAGTTTGTAAAGTAAGTTAAGGGATCGTTGGAAAAGTAAGTCATTAACATAAATGCAATACAGACACCATGACATACTTTTATACACAGATATACAGACGCATATACTTCACAGGAATGTACTAATACAAACTGTGACAATAACACAAACTATATTTATAATGTTTATCAATCTGTATTTACTGCGTTAGGGATATCTAGATCGAGCTTCAAAAAAGGCGCAAAGAGGAAGTTCGAATATGCAAATAGCTACACGGACAATACGATGAATTAATTGCAGTTAAGCAAGGAACCAAAACACACAAATTGTGTATGAGTTTTGTGTGCCGTCAACACACAATTTCAACATGACTGAAATCAAGAAAAAGTAAAATCGATGATGTTAGAATTAAATATAGAAAGACTTTCGATATGTTGAATATATTTGTACTTGTTTTTTATATTAAAGATGTTATCCAACAGTTTGTAATAATCAAACCAAACAAACAACTTATTGTTACCTAAATAAATTATCGCGAAATGCTGTTTATTGATCTATGTGAGAGTAGCCCAAACAGTGGTCAGGTATTGTTACGCGTATTTCATATTGGAAAACACATTACAGTCGCATATCGGATCGCTGTGCGCGCATACACGAAACTATTAACAATTCAGAAATTCATAGTGACTAAACGTGGGTTTCAGACGAGAAAATCAAGCATGCTGGAAAATTGCCTGTTATGAAAACGTTTTCAGAAAAACGCTGTAATTTTGTGGGGTTTTCTGAAATGTATAATCCCAAAATGTGTCAAAGACCTCTCCAGTTCAAATCTACCTTATATCTCTCTTGCCCGGACCTGCCTTGTCTGGCATTATTTAAATGTACGCCGTTTTCAGCTGCACTGTTCGAGTATAAAGTAAAACTATTATAATGCCACTCTCATCGACATCGGCACCGGTAGAGCACTCTGAGCATAGACATATAGTAACGGGACCGCCGACTCCGCAAGGTGTGCGAATATCTTCCAATTTCGCAGCGCCATCACCGGGAGTCATACAATAACTTCCGGCCGGGGTTTCGCATCCAAAACAATAGCATAAAGCTGACAAATAAAACAGAGATTTGAAGAAAAACGGCCACGGAAAATGAATCCACTTGAAAATGGATTGAAGTTAAATACTTTCTTTGTATTTGTATGAATTGCCTGCTTTTAGTTTCCCATGAATCGTCAATAAACATAACGTTACCACGTGTACACATTTAACTAGACTGAATAAAATATAACTCAAAACATTATGGCATGTTTATTAAGTTTTTAATTTTCGCATTCCAGCTTATTGGGAAGGATCAAGATGTTTTGTTGTTACTTGCTGCTTCAGATATGTGCATGTTATATCATTGATTCAATGTATCCTGCCAGAAGAAACTTCAAACTATCCCCACCCCAGCCTACCCCTTCCTGACACACACCTGTCCCCGGAAGTACGGAGGACGTTACCAGGTCCAGCAGTGCATTGGAAACATGACTTTATGGCAGATGACATATATCACAAGTACAATTCTGTGTCTGGTTTTATCTTAGTGTAGATTACTTGACGCCTTTGAAGCATTTTCGTTGATTCGCTTGGGTGCGAAACTATTAGTTATATTACAATATAACCTAAAGTTTATTAATATTGACCTGTTGACTCACATTAAACTTGACTATACAGTATTTAGTCAGATAATTATCAATTCGTGGCTAATTATATATTATGCTATTTATGAGGATTTTGTTAAAATTAAAGTCACAAATCAAGGAAATGACATTCATTATGCAAAATACAAAGATTTATATATATATATATATATATATATATACAGCGAACACAATTAACGAATTTTTAATGAATTTGTCATTGTTCAAAAAGTGATTATTTCGGAGTGATCTATCTGTGGCTGTGGAAAGCGGTTTTTGTGTACAGTCCGTTAATTATTTTGAATGTGGAACCGTAGAAAACATCACCAGTTATGTTATTTATATCGTAAAATTTTGATCAAACCTTTTTTTTTTATTTAGATAGCATATTTTGACTTATTAATCCTACCTAAATTTGACTATACGCTATTTAGTCCCTGGATAATATGTGACTGTGTTTATTTTGGCGTTATTTATGAAAATTTGGTTATGCTCATAAATAATGAAATTACATTTATATTGCAAAATACAACGTTCCTGATAAACTTTCATAAATTGTATGCAGATATATTACCTTTTTACCGACTACCGTGTTCAAAAAGGTACTATTTGTGAGCGGTCACTCGATCGACTATTTGTGACTTTTTGTGGTAAGTTGTGGCTGTTGAATCACTTTCCGTATTCATTTCGTCACATTTTCTGTCTGGAAGCTTGTAGAAATATACCAATTATGTCAAAATGGAGTCGGAGTTTAATTTAATTATTATTAATGATCTAGATAGCATAGTAAAACGTTTTATCTTACTGACATTTGACTATACGCTGTTTAGTCGTTTGACTATTTGTCATCGTTTTTGCGTTATTTATGCCGATTTCTGTTTAGGTTTCAGTCTCAAACAAACGAAATGACATTTTTCTTGTGCAAAAGAACATTTCTTTATTTATAATAAATATATTTATGATAAATGAAAACATGAAGCCTATGCCTATATAACAGCCTGAAATCGACTAAACACTGTTTAGTCATTTGACTATTTGTGACTATTTGTCACTGTTTTTGCATTATTTAGGCAGGTTTCTGTTGAGATTTCGGTTTCAAACCAGCGAAATGAATTTCATTATGCAAAAGAACATTTACAATTAATGAAACCATGGAGCTTTTGTCTATATAACAGCATTTTAATTATAAACCCGTGTTCAAAAAGTGACAATTTGTGAGCGGCCACAGGCTAGTTCGATCGACTGTTTGTGGCTGCACTTTTTTGGATTAACTTCACAACATTTTCGTTTAGGTCTAGTAAATGTTTATCAAGGAAATACTGTAAAATTGTAATTACACTCTTTTAACTAATCCAAAAGGCATGGTTTGACCAGTGAACCTACTGAAATTTGAGTATACGCTGTTTAGTCATTTGACTATTTGTGACTATTTGTCACCGTTTTGCGTTATTTTAACAGATTTCTGTTAAGATTTCGGTCTCAAACCAACGACATGAAAATGACTTTTTTCTTATGCAAAAGAACATTTACAATATATGTAAACATGGATCCTATGCATATATATGAGCCTGTAATCGACTATACTTGGTTAAAAGATGTCGGTTGATAAGTGATTTAAAAGCAGTGTGTGGGATGCAAAATTCTATCTCAGTGAGGGAAGTCAATTTGCAACTTACCAAGTCAAAACAGATTTTGTAAAGTTATTTAGAGCAAATTAACATACAAGCAAGTATAAAATGATTTCTTACTTAACCCGCTGGTAAGTTGCAAATTGACTACCTGGGATCTGGAATTCCTTGCTGAGTTTCTTCGCTGCTCAAGTTTTCAACTGAGAAAGACTTGCCAGTACGTAGCAAGTATGCAGACCGTAGAAGATATGTTCAACTTCTAACACCAGTAAAGCGACTCACCACTCGTTGAAACTGATTTGAGGTAGATAATTCTGCTTCAGATCAGTTTACGCACACAAAATGAAACAGTAAAGAGCGGTCCGATTGGTGTAAGCCAGATTCTCATAACCAATCGACTCTTCTCTGGTCATTTTTTTCTTGATTCGAAATGTTAATTTCATTTACTATTAACGTTTTCTGTAGGTTTTCTAATCGAAATAATACCTATCTCTCTTCTAAAAACTATGTAGACATCATTTTTTCAATGACGTCACTGCTTTCCTCATATCTTGTCAAACAAAACGTCAGCGCTTGGACACTTATTCAAATGGATCAGTTTTCTTATCATTGCTTGCATTCGAGAAACCTATCAGGAAGTGCGAGGTTAGAGTTCTGTAAAACCTTTTTAAGCACCCCAGTCAGTCCATATTGCCGACTGACCGTTCCAAATGCGGTAACTGTCGTGTTTGCTCTTATTGTTAAATGACTCATCACAGATTTGTTCTCACATTTATATTTGGCGTGCATGTGGATATCTTGGTCCCGTGTCTTTTCAATTTTTGTATATGTTGCAATGCTCATAGGACTTTGTCTTATATATTCTTCCTCACATGACCTATAACGAAGCCTACCTCAGCGACGGGCCCGTTACGTATGCACAACGAACAGGTATACGGCGGTCCAATGGGTGCACGCAGAATATCTCCCGTAAATGAATTACTTTAAAATAAAATATATCTTGAAGTTTATCACGACAAAACGATGCTGTTATCAATGTATTTACGAGATTTAACTGTGCAGAATGTGAAAAAATTACAGGAGAGGATTTATCAGCATTGGAAACATTACGGGAGGGTGCTTGTCTACCTTTGCTAAAATAAACAGGAAGAAATATGTTATCGAAATAGTTTGTCCCTACTCCGTTTTTAGAAATAACCTAGGGTTAAAGAAAAATGTATCGAGTTGCAAAGAATTCGACAGTATGGACCAGAAATATTTTCATTAAACATCATAATAAACCGTTGTTACATGAGAAGATCACGCAAAATGTTTATTGATGTCCTACACCTATCTGAAAAATTAACCAAAACGTCACAATCGTCATTTCAAACATCCTAAGTATAATAGCAGTATGAAAACACTGATGCAGAAAGGCATAAGCCACCCTGCATTTTATGGAAATGTTTTATACAAGTTAAAGAAAATCAAGGGTCTCAATAACTTTTCTGACCACTTTACAAAACTTATCAGAAAATGTATTGCAGACGGTTACAACCCGGGAATCCTTCGTTTAAATTTAAATTACACGATGACCGGACAGGGCGTTGAGACTATATGAAAACAGTGACTTAAAGCCATAATTGGACAATTACTGTTGGAATTCTTGTCTCATCATCTCTCGAGTCGTGCACCATATAGGTGAGACAACTTGAGCAGTCTCCATACCCTTTACGTGAGATTGCACAGTAGGTATAACATCGGGATTTTTAGTACCTTTCTTATATATATAATATGCCAACTGTGGATAAATCCTCGGCTTTTTTAATATCTTGTAATATATCAGCGCTTGGGCTGTTTTATTTTAAACTAATCTCTCGTTTGAAATTTTTATTTTTACGTTGCCGAGGCTTTTATCTAGTGTACATACTGTACATATGTTTATAGTTTATTTTATTACTAGTTATTATGTATGTATATAAGTTCATTTTATCTGTTTGAACTCCCAATGCAGGTGCTTACTGTTAGTTGTTTTACTTTGACGGGATATTGTTATTTACACTGTTTGTTTGCTTGAAAAACCTTCAGGAAGTGCGAGGTTGGAGCGATCCACAAACAAGGTTTAAGCACCCCAGTCGGCCCTTTTGCCGATTGACCGTTCCAAGGCGGTAACTGATGTTTTTTCTTTATGTGTGTTATGTCTCGAATCTGTGTTTTTGTCACATTTACATTTACCTTGTTTGCCTTTGTCTACTGCTAGATAAAATTTAAATATCTGTGGAAATTTTGATAGGACCTTTTCTTATTTACCTATTCCTATCTGAGCCATGCTGCACAGTTAGCTATTTAAAACTAAGAAAACTACGTGATCACTTACGTTTTAGCTCATCCACGTCATACGCTGTGACGTCGATGTCTATTGTTAGCTGGAATCCCAATTGTTCTTATTTATAGATTTGAAAGGAATGAACATTTTAGTGTTGACTAACGAGTTTTACTGCCCTAAAATTAAAATACTATTGAAAATCATCAAAGCTTAGACTAAAAAATGTTTTTTTTCTCTGCAGAAATCATGTACAAAACCTCCAAACAGAGATAAGAAATTGTCACATATATTAGATATCGAAAAACTGGATACAACCTTTAACAATTTGTGCAAGTTTCGTTGGCTAAACAATGTTGCTGTTTCAAACATTTAAACACAGCTATAATATGCTTTGGCAATTGTAATAATGTTTTGTTATTGTTTTTCTAAAGTCTAAATGAGCAGTGTACTGGAACACGACGGTAATTTAACGAAGTCTGCACAATCTGTTATATTTTGATCCAAGTTTTAATAAACGCTTTGCTTGTTTGATGTGTCAAAACTCCAAACTGTATTGTTTGTTCTTCAATAATTACTGCTAGTTAGCATATTGTCTGGTCCAACATCTAATAAATACTTCGCGGCAAATCAGTACTGTTTTGTTTGTCTTTCTATTTAATGAAGGCTCCACTGTAAATTTTGGTATTTTTTATTAGATGAGTTTTAGTTATAACTTCCATAAAAAAAACTAGAAATTATGTACAACACGTTCTCAAACAATCCAACAAAAATCTAAATTTAGGCAATATTGATGCATATCTGTTAAGCATAATAACCGACGATACTGCAATGGCTGTTCACCCACGCCACGCCCCACCCCAGCTGAAAACTTCTGGATCCGGGCCTGATTAAACAATCAAAAATCTATATGATCTTTGCAGATTTTGTTTAAAAGATCACTCACTACTCACTCACTCCCCTACTCACTCACTCACAGACCCACTCACTTATTTATTTATTTTACATTATTAGAAGCAAAGGTTAATGAAGTGAATTAATTGAATGTAAGTCGGATGTGCAATTGACTCTACCTATTAAGTCAGCAAAATATCATATGTGTTGTTGTTGTTTATTTACAACTCTTGCTAGAAATATACACTAGGAAAACTGGGCTTAATGAAACAAAATCGATTTTTATTTTTCAGATAACCAAATAATTTAATATTTCTCTTACATGAAAGTGAACTTTTCTTTCTCGATCTGACGTTCAGTTTTTGGCTTATAGGTCATTCAAAATAATGAAAGAAGGATAAACGACCTTACGGTGCTGTCTGACGTCGCGTCAATATTAGGACGTTAGCTCTAGCTCAGTCAAGTCGAACACTTAGGCTTTAGTCAGTAGTGAAATAACATCTTCGTGACTGAATCTATCATTCAAATAAACTGAATCTAAATAAGTCAGATCTCCACCGGTTTGTTTGTCAAAGCCACTGGGTTTTCAGAAAAGAAAGTAATAAATGTCAGTACATTGAAACGTGTGCTTTTTCTTCTTCTTCTTTTTCTTCTTCTTTTCTTCTTCTTCTTCTTCTTTTTCTTTTTCTTTTATCTTTTTCTTCTTCTTCTTCTTCTTCTTCTTCTTCTTCTTCTTCTTCTTCTTCTTCTTATTATTATTATTATAGTTTGAGTCTATTTAAAAAACAAAATCATTAATCAACAACTTTACAATATTGACATTACACTTCTAAAATAATAGTAATGGTCTTTAAGTTTCTGGTTTTAACTTTCCTCCAAGTTGCAACCGTGTGACACATTTACGATAAAAGTAAACTTTACACAGGCATTGCAATTGCTCTTCTAATGAACCCAACTAATAAAACATCAAGCACGAAGTGTAAATAACTACACTCACATTTTGACAGAAGTTATAAGTGACATGATTGGATGCAAACATGTTACAACGTCATAATTATATAAATACCCAACAACTGCCTGATATCTAATACTGACGATCATCGTCAAAAAGTGTTGATAAAATATTTAGGTTAGTCACTTGTTTACTTCCGCATGCAATTTATAAACATAAACCAATAGTTATAGACAGTCACTTGCTGATATGTGTGTAGTTTACTTCTTTTATAGTTAGTAAGCGCTATAGTGTAATGTCTCTCATTCCCCAGAACCAAGGTACGATGCTGTTACATGTATACGTTAGAGGCAAACTGTCAAAAACTGCCTTTGTATTATTTTATTTCTATTTAATATTGATATTTTCACCAATGTTACTAACTTAAATTATTGCTAGCCTTTATTTCTATTAAATATTGATTGATTCCCAGTGTTACTAACTTAAATTATTGTTACCCTTTATTTCTATTAAGTATTGATTGCCTCAGCAATGTTACTAACTTAAATTATTGTTACCCTTTATTTCTATTTAATTTAGATTTATTCGCCAGTGTTACTAACTTAAATTATTTAATATGCCATGCGCCAAATGCGCCATTGGCGCAAAAACAAGAAAAGTGGCTCATTTCTTAAAAAATTGGCGCATCCTTATGGCGCACGATTTTTTCGGCATTATTTTTTGTGAAGCGCTAAGCGGCCAAGACTGGTAACCATTTCTACGCGTACTGTGATTCGCTAGCAAGGAGAACCTCGATAGCCAGTCAAGCTTGCACGGCGGCCTTCACCTTGAGGGCATTGTTGTGTTGCCATGTTGTGTACATAACTGCCGAATAAACATCGCCTCAGGGAAGGATTAGTGAAATTTGCGAGACGATAATAAAGCAGCCAGTCGAATGTTTGTTGCGATCATTAATTGGACAGTACCGGATTGTCGATTAATAACAATTAACGATACAATTAGATACATAATTACGAGGTAACAGACAGCAGCCGAAAGTGTGTTTGTGATCAATTTGATTTCAAACTTTCTTTTCAAAGGTGGGCTGCACACAAGACTCGAAGGATCTTGCAGTAAATGTAAAAGGGACTCTGTACCTCTGCATACAATGTACAAAATGTAAATACTAAACCATGACTATTGCTTTCATTGTAACTGCATATAATGGCTATGTTAAATGTATACTGCCTAAAGGCGACATAGACATACTAAATGTATATAAAATATACAAATGATTATGTAAATAAAACGTAAAAAAGAAATTCAACGTTGTTATTTTTTTTTATTTTCAATCAAGTAACACTACAAAAAGCATATTAAAATAAAAAGAATTGCGTGTTAACAAACATGCATATACATACTACAAAAATAACATTAAAATTGACGCGTAAATTTGGCTCATAAAATGGCTCAGAAAAATTAAAAAGTGGCTCATAATTTTCAAATTTGGCTCATTGGTTGGCTCTGACCAAAAATATACACCAAGGGGAGCCCTTGTTAATTATTATTATATTATTAATTATTGTTAACCTTTATTTCTATTTAATATTGATTGATTCACCAGTGTTACTAACTTAAATTATTAATAACATGAGTTGATTTTATTATTTATAACTCATGAATTACCAGTTCCAACTTTAAAGTTTTAAGTGTTTTTAAGTGTTATCTTTATTTTGTCTGCTGCCACGACCTCACATGAAAAGATTTGAAATGATCTAATAAGTTGAAAAAAAACTACTTTTTATTCACACGCACACATTTTTACATTAAATAAATGCAGAAAGTTAAAAAAAATGAATTCTAGGGGAATCACTTAGTAGGAAAAAAATATTGAAGGTAAAGACTTTCATCACATTCTATTCAACAAGCCTGACTGGTTGGCAAATGGAGACCTGTTTAAGTATAACACTCCTTAAAGGCATCTCAAGAGCCTTATATAAGTGACCCCCCCCCCCCATTTATTGCCCCACCCAGCATGTGAGGGCATCTGTTTTCTGATAAGCCAGGCTGCCACAGTCTGTAACGATGTGTCTGTCACACAGGTATTGTTCAAGATCCAAGTGTATGTATGCTATATCTGGGGGTTGAACATAGTCATTCACAGTTTGTAAAGGAAACAGTTGTGAATATACCAATTACGCAATCCTATATATATAAATATATATAAATCTTTATTTGTTTTCTTTCTTACTTTGTTGGTTGATTTTGTTATTTCTTATACATTTTGTAATTTCTTTCATTCTTTTAGTTCTCATATATTTTTTAAGTTATATTTTATTTGGATTTGTAAAATGTAACGAAACGTTTCTAACAAAAGCAATTTAAAAAGTCATTCATTGTCAGAATAATGTCCTTCAGACTCATTTTAAGTCATTTTGAATACTAAAACTTGTATCTCTCATGTATTTTCAAAATTAAATATTTAGCTATGAAATAAATACATAATCTTGCAGTTACAAAATAGTAATTAATGCAATAAAGAATTTGTAAGGGATCATATAGTAAACAACCCACATTATCACTAACAATAATGTTTGTGTCTTTGTGAAAAACTAGCCTACTGTCTCACATCCATACTAGCAGGTAATTTAGTTTTGCATTAACCCATCAGAGGTATTACTGTGACAGATTAGTACTATGTTGGCTAAAGACTCCCTGCAGTGATGACCAGCAATTAGCAGGTCTGGTCATAGCATGTGGGGGGCTGGCTCAGTGGGATACCACATTCCTTTCGAGATGCCTTTAAAAACATGCGACGTAGTTGCTGCTCTAATTAACAGAAATTATAGAAAAAAATATAAACTGGTAAGAAAAAGAACCCAAACAAACATAGATTTTCTGACATATGGAAGTATTTTACACAGCTAAACATTTTTTACATATGATACCCCCGCCCCCCCCCCCCCCCCCACACACACATACATACACACACACACACACACACACACACAAACACACAAACACACACACACACACACACTTACTTTGCAGTGTAGCTTATCACCAGCAATGAGACATTTAAGATGTGGACATTTTGCTTTTTGAAATCTGATGGACACTAGATTTAAGTGTATATAGGATCATGGTTCATGCATTATGCACAACAATATTGTCGGGAATTGTTTCTCTGTTTATATGCCTTAATATTAAATCGGGCTGACCTTACGTTATCATTTGTAAGTAGGTCGAAAGTAAAGTTCGATCGAATGGTTTTATGTTGCAATGCTCATAGGACTTTGTCATATATTCTTACTTAACCTCGCCGTTCACGTTTCGGCATATGGCGAGCAGAATAATTGGACCATCACAGGTTCCTGTATACACAGGGCAAACCCCCTTTTTCGACTTTCTCCCAAACGGAGACAACCACCAACTGCCGTGTCGGGTGCGAAGCAATACAGCCGAAATTGGTACCGCTCCTGGCCCTTGCGATGACGTCATATCTCATTTGGTCAAGAGACGTACGCACGATGTTAGTGTTGTCACAAGCCACCAGCAGCCGACCTGATATGTAAGGTACATAGAAATCAACAAAAATAGTAAAACGTGGTTAAAAATGATATAATGCACAGTTTGTGCAAAAAATAAATCATGGTATATAAAGAAGAAATTGATGATCCAGTGCTTTCGTTTATTGAAACAGCTCAAGCAAGAAAACAAAACTCATGAAACTTTTCCAAAGTAAATTATAAAAGAAAAATCATTACTTTTAAATTTTCAGTTAGTAAAATTGTAACTAAAATACATTTTCACATTGCTCAATTAATATGCTACAGTAATCACTGCCGTCTCGAACAGGTGACCATAGTGGATATCATGCTGGTGTACATCTGGAATCTACACGCCCTAACAGATCACAGTTACGTCTGCAACCATAAACACTAAAAAAGAAGTCACCAAACTCTTATACTAAAAAAAGCCCAGTGCAAATACCAATAAAGCTCAGTTTTATCCCGAAAAAGCCTAGCGTACTATGACCACCAAAAATGGTTTTGACAAACGCGGTTTGGTCGAGATTAATATGTTTAAATATAGCTTTCTTTACCATTATAAATTTCTTTACCATTATAGTATAAGTCTATAGAATATTGCATCCTCAAAATAAATGTTATGAATGTTATGATTTTAATATATTTAAATCATTAAGAAAAGTTTTAACATTGACACCGACATCGAATACTTGTAAGCATCTGTACTATGGTCACGTGTTTTCTAAGACGTCAGCGGGTACTATAGCCTGCGTAAGGAGTGCAGATAAAAACATTAAAACTAAAACTTAGACGTTTTTTCCCACGCCACAAGGCACATGATCCCTGCGTGTAGATTGAAGTTTTACCATTTTGATCCAGAACACAGCTTCGTGGCCATCGCATATTGCTCGAGTTTAGCCGTACATCAACGTCGACCCGATTGCCACCCCAACGGCAGATAACAAAGTCATCGTAGTCGCCAAACGCAATACGTCTAATTCCGTCTTGGCAGTCGAATGACCTCACAAACCTAATAAAACATGTTTTATTGTCAAATATCAAATCCATGCACCAAGAATTGTATCGAATAAGGGGGCGGGTCGGGGGTGGTGTTGAGGGATGGGCGTGACAGACTGGGTAGACTCGCCGTCTCGTTCAACTTCTAACTCATTCTCCCCTAACTGAATGGGATCGATGCCTAGTCCCGACGAAAACTTTCACGAAAGAAGGGTTTCCAGTAAAACGGCGGTTCGCTAGCTCGATCCAGAAATGTAAAATCTGTGCAACTCTATAACTCTCATAAGTTTTTGCTGTGATGTACTTTAAAAAACAAAACAGGCGAATCAATTACCTAAACATGCTTTGTGTACTTTGATGGATATTTGTCTTTTGCATTTGGGAAAGTAATAAAAATAATGCACTTAAATTTATATTTTGCATGTATATGTTATGCTGCGAACAGAATTTTGTAAACTTTAATTAATCGTCCGAAGTCACTTCAATAGAAAATTTGAAAAAAAAAAGTTAAAGATATTTTTATCTCGACATACCCGTCCCTGTCTGGTCTGCTACGGTCCATGGATAAGAGTATCCTCCCGTTGGCGTCAACCACATGCAGAGCGTGTGCTGTTAGGGCTGCGTAATATCCGTTGCCTAGACTGCACACAGACCGAGATCGGTCTTTTATTATCAAGCGGTGACGCTCCGTTAGCGTGACGTCGTCGTTGCGGCCAATGGCGTAAGAGAACAAGATGGCCAACGTTGCTTGATATGATGTGTACGTAAGGAGCACCGTGCCAGGTTCTGCCAACTGTATGTCAGACGGTCGATATTCAGGCAAAAAAGAAATCGCCAGATCTGTCGTTTGACATCTTTCATCGGGGTTTTTACCGACCCACTTTTTAATGTACAGCTTTTTCAGCGTCCAGTTAACTAACGCAATATACTTCTCAGGAAGGAAAACCACTGATGATATAACACCAGTCACTCCTGGCAATTGTACAAACCCAGTTTGCCCTGAAATAAAATAAGCTTTATTTAAGCTTGATTTATATTAGCGGGTTCTACACTGTTTTAAAAAAAAAATTGGTCAACTTACTAGCCGTTATTCTTAAATAATTCCAAAGAAAAAATGATTTCACTATTCTTACAAATTCCCAATACGAACTAATTAGAGTCCTTATCGCAATAAAAACAGGATTCAGTGAAAGAAATGCTGTTCTGTTACTTTAAATTTATACTAACTTAGATTTGTGGTGAAAAAAGAGAGAAAATAATCCATAGTTTATATTAACAAACACACACAAGAGCTTTCCAAATTATAAAACTCAATTTCAGGTCTGACCCTTAATCTCAACGCCCATTTTGCAACTGTTCGAATTCAAAAATACATAAAGTGACGTTATACAAATTTTGACGTCATTTGACATAAAAGTACGTTAACGCGGGAAACGTATTCTGACATTATAATATTAAAGTAACTAAGGTAAAACGATGTTGACGCATTATTGAACAATTCTGGAAATGTTCGCGGACCATCTATGTGGCGTCACTACGTGAGCAAATCTGTATATCCGGTTCCACGACGCAGATCATTCGAGAAGGCGACGTTTTCAGGTGCAGGAGGAGGCTACCCAGATATGTCTCTGGAAGCTAGCTGTCGTAACGTAAGTCATTACCTGTAGAGACGAACATATCCGCGCAGTGAAGATTCGAACCAATAATGAACTTATCACAACACGGCCCATAACTAAACTGTATCCACTGGAATCCGCCACATATTCGGTTTTACTCTGCAAGTGGCGTCAGATAGTCCGTCTGCCAACGTTTCCAGAATTGTTCAGTCTGCATCGTTTTGCTGTTCGGTTGAGGGACTCTGCGTTTAAACTTCTTTGGGTGGAGACCTCAGTCATAATACATAAACTAATGACTTTTAAGTCAAAAGGAAAAAATATGCCGTCTATCGCTAAGGAGCAGTGCATTATAACTATATAAACTATTCATTAAAACATCATCGACCTCAATGAAAACTTTAAGAAATAAGAAACGAAAATAATTGTTAATTGCTGAATTCGATTTTATTATTATCTTGCCTCCTATGCCATACTTATAGTAAAGGTCGAATGGCGACTGTATTTGGGACATCAGTAGAATTATTTACCTAGTAAATAATACTGCTATATGTAGTCACTTTTGTTACCACATTGTAATAACGTTGGAACAGTCTGCATAACATCAACTTTCCATTTGGTGTTAGAATCTATGGGTGCGTCGCTTTTGTTACCACATTTTGCTATATCTAGTTACTTTTGTAACAAAATTGTTATCACATTGGAACAGTCTGCATAACATTAACTTTCCATTTGGTGTTAGAATCTATGGGTGCGTCACTTTTGTTAAAACATTGTAATCACATTGGAACAGTCTGCATAACATTAACTTTCCCATTTGGTGTTATAAAGTATGGATGCGTTGCATCATAAATCTTAAGATCGATTGAAAAACGTTTTTAAATATCGGTCTAACGATTACTCCTTAATGCGTTTCAACAAACTGTCGTGTGATTGGTAACAAATTGATATAAAGCACTCTTAAGATTTAAGAGCGATTTCGCTCTGAGAGCGATTTCCGAAATATTTATGAAACCCTCTTAAGATGGAAAACCATTCTTAATAGAAGAAAATAATCTAAAGATTAATGATGAAACGCAACCTATATTAATTGTAACGATGCTTTAACAAAACATAAAACAATCGATCTGAATCGAAGATAATTATTGTTTCCCTTGGACTATACACAGGTAAGTCATTGTTCCGTCTTTATAAAAGACTCCTCAATCTGAACACATCGGCAATTTCCGCCGCTTTTACGGAAAGCTCAGGCCGAGCTGTTCCGAGTAACGACTCCTTTGAAAAGTGACGTTATCCAAACTATTAAAACAAGGAAGAGCTAGTATGTGAGACCTCCAATGTGTCGTAGAAAGCATGAGTTTCAAACAAGAAGATGACTGTAATGGGAACTAAGCATTCTCTTTCACAGTCCATTACAGAAACATTTGACAGTTAAGAACCACACCTCTAATAGGAAGTAGAGTATTTACTACTTTGTTTTCGTTGTTCACTGCAACATTGCTAACATCGGTATACTCGGTTGCTTTTGTTAAACAACAGCTTCGGTTTCCTATAAAAGCCAGCTACTTTTTTATATATATATATAATTCCAAGCTACAAATAATAGTTGCACAGCTCTGTTCTTTTCTCTGAAAAAAAGTATCCCAGAACAGCTACGAGTTGCAATCGTCCCCATAAAGAATGCATTTTATAAGAGGCACTGCTCTCCAGAGCAGCGCCAATTACACTGTGTTACCTCCATTGAGGGATTGTGTTTGGTGTACAGTTACTGAAGAAGTTAAAAAGAAACATTTGTCCATATTTTTAATAACCGTGAACGCCTTAATACAGCGACATGCACGTACAGTCTGACTTGCGACTTAGAAATTTTTTGAAATAAGCGAATTAAAAATAAAAATAAGAATATTCTTTTTTTAAATAAGGAAAAATACCAACCCTTAAGGGAGATAACCAACACACAGCTTTCATTTCGAAAATAGAGAATATACATGTCTGCGGGATTTCCGTGTGCTAATGATAGATGAGAGCCATGTTGTTTTATTATTACTCACATGATTTTCCTATGTTAAGTTCCCATATACACGTTATATATAAATCCGTAATATAACCATGTGACATTACAATTTCACCCTCACTTCGCTCTAAAATAGATTTCTGGCAAAAATACAAATCTATGTCATTAAAAGCTTATTAAAATATTTTGCAATTCGTGACTCCGACGCTTTTTTAATTCGATTAAAAATGTTGATGCAATTCGTTTTCTGTTTTAATTTTGTTCGTTACAATACAATAACAATTAGATCCCAGTAAGGGGCCAAAGATCATAATGTTCCTCCTTTTGTAGTTGATGTCAACCTCGGCTGACGCCTCATGTCTTATTTTACGTGATTCGTTGATGACTGTGAAAATGTAACTATTGTCAGAAATGTGTATACATGATCGTAAAAGAAAAATAAATATTCAGTTTATAAAGTTCACCAAATCATTGTTTTTTGCCAACCACTTTCTAATGCCAGGGTTATAGAACATCTCTCAAAAGTTGATTGGAGTCACTCAGTCAAAAATATCCGCAACATTTTTGCGATGGAGGTGGTATCCAAAACTTTGTGAAATAAAGCAATTAATATCTTTATTGGGTATATAATCCAACAAACAGTATTTCAGTTATCTGGAGAAGGTGTCCACTTGAAGCAGAGATAGTGCTGCCTTCACTATGTATAGACATGATACCACACTCACATTATCCTGACACCGAGCCAACCATTCGTGGAACTACTATTATACTTGCATGAGCGTTATCATGGGAGCTATACGACTACGGTTTTTAACGACTTTGGTATTTGGGCTTGGGATCGGACACGGGGCTTCCCATACTTGAGCCTACACTCTATCGATTGCGTCACCAGGTCTAGATGTGGATAGATTTATATGTTTTGCTAACAGATGCTTGTTGCTGTTATAGATTTGTGTTGAAATCAGTACTTAACACCAAAACGTATCTTTTTAGTAGGGATGTTAACGAATATTCGAATATTCGAATATCAAGTCTCTATTCGAATAGAGATTTTGGGATTCGAATATTTTATTATTTTTATTTGACTTTTGTTAAGTTTGAAGGAAGATTGAAAAGGCAATTTTTTAGTTGATGGTATTGTCTTCCAACGACTTAAGACGCTGGCGATATGTGATTGCGCTCGCTCTAAGATAGAGGGGGTGGGTCATGTCTCCTGATAACGAATTGCCATCTGGTTAACAGCATGAAATCACCTTACCGCGCACTGCCCCTCCTCTGCCTCCTCTCCCACTTAGACCCAGTCACATCACCATACAGCTGTAGAAACAGTTGCCAAAGTACAATAAACAAACATGTCAGTTCAATGCTGCGGTAATTAGCTACAGCAATTACGTAACACTTACTCTACCCAGCTTTGGTCGGGATAGTGTGTAATAAATAAATTATATAAGGCTATACCTATTGATAACAGTCTTCCAGAACTTCTTTTTTTTGGAAAGCACAACTAGATCACTGTCAAACAAACTTTAATTGCAATCACTTTCTGTTGTTTTTTATCACTCTACTTCATACTTGTTATTTTATTCCTTTACAATACCGCGACAACTGTTATTTTTTGTCACCGCGATTTTCTGTTCTGTGTTTTTGCTTCGTTCTCTCCGAATAACAAAAATGTAAATCTACAGACTTTTTCATTGTTCTTCATAGGTTTACTTAACACACTTAAAACTTACGAGCTTAAAATTTTAATCATTCTTTATATATATATTGGTTGTAACTTCATCAGTTTATCAACAGTCAGGTAATTTTGACACTAGCCAATCACAGTAAACGGTACCTTCGCCTTTCACCCATAGGCATAAGCCGAGGAGGTTCGTAATTGTCACGTGTGTATTGGTAACTAAATGTCCCTAATTGACATGTTATGGTTTGGGATTAACGCCCTTAGAGATATCAGCCAGTCACAATTAAACATCAATCCGACCATCAACCAATCAAGACCGTTAATTGGCTGTACACTTGAGCGATTTCCCTTGATAAAACCTTCGTGGTTTTGCCTAATTGTCTTACAGTCGATCCAGTAACACCCGCATTTTGTCCTATTGAAAATGCCTCCTTTAATCATTAATGTATTTTATAAGATTAGTTCACAAAACATAATTGACTGTTTGTTGTTATACATTGTTTGCGGTTAGTAGAGTAAAATATTAAAATTGTGAGCTATTTTGCAATGTGTTGTACAGTTTCATCTAATAAAATTATGATATGGTCTTATTAAATCGATATGTTAACATTAAAAGGAGCTTAAATAGCTCTTTTAATATGTTATATGTTAATACACATAAGTAATTAAGTTCGCAAAATGTCTTTAAATTGTAAAGTTTATTGCACGAAGTACAACACGTATCAAAAAGACACCCAAGTTTAAGGTGACTAATTAATAACGTATATATTATACGGGACTTTGCAGGTCATCTTAACTTTGATTGGTTACTGTATTGTTTGTTTTTTAGAGTTTCAATGTTAATATTAATAATAATAATAATAATAATTGTTAAGTAACAATGGCATTGTTTGTGCATTTACTGGCATTCTTCATTGACCGTATTCTCTTGCAAATTACAGCTGACCGAGTAAAGAAACACCCCGTCTGGTCCTTCACTATAAACACGATAATGGCGGATTGATAATATTGCCGTTTGTATTTCTAAAAGAAGAAATCGTCGTTTTAAAATTAAATGCTATGCTAAAATCATAAATCTACCGCCGCCTCTGCAATAAGTAAGGCTAGCAATGTAAATTATGGCTAGAAGTAAACATTTTACAATGAATAAACACATTGAACGTAATGGAAAATTACCATGTTGTGTGCCACTTTGATATAAATTCGCTCCGAATATTCGAATATGATTCGAATACACGTAACGAATATTCGAATATCGTTTTGGGATTCGATTAGACTTTTTAGGGATAAAAATAATGATCCGTTTATTTTTTCCCTATAACTATTTTTTACGAGGAAATGTTGAAAATCATTAAATATATAAATATAAAAAATATTAATTTACCTTTTAACATTTCTTCCCAGTAAAGTCTGCGAAGTTTCTAAAAATACTAAAATAGTATTTACGTAATCTTATCAACGATCTTTCCACACGTGTACATGTCGTGTTCGTGTCACAGTTTGTAGCATATAAACTGTGTTAATCAGGTTATTTTAACCTTATGTGACTAAAGGTAGGCATAGTTGCAGTGTCTGTGTTGCAGTTTGTAACTGTTGTACATATTTACCACAACAAACACATTTGCAGATTAGATGATCGATGATAAGAAAGACAAGATATATACCAATGACATTTTATATAATATGGAAAGGATAGATGACAAAAAAAAAACGTTGCAAATTAAATGTGAAAAGTTATTTCTATGTATGATCATTAAAAAATAATATCATATTGTGTTTTTTCGGAAAGTTCCCCAAATCAGTGTTTTCGCTCCTCATCTTTTAATGTCAGGGTTTGTATTGTCCCCCAATAATATCATTTTCATCTCAAAATAAATACAAATTGCTCTTGTCATTTAAATGATGAAAACTATTGAAACGAAGAATACACGCCACCAACCCACGTGTATTCGATAATTTTCGGAGTCCGCTTAATTGCATTTAACCCCATTTTAAATTAAATATACTTTCAGAAAAATGCAAAAAGAAAATTTCACCTACCTGCCATGATACGAGAAAGTAAAACAATCGAAAATATAATTCAATATGAAAATTAGTCGTACAGCCTTAGCTTCCGCCCTCTTCGGAGAGTTATGTAACAATTGATCTACATTAGTTCAATGGGTGAAACAGTGTGACTTAGCTTATATAGGACAGGTAGATCTATTTCTGGACATGGTGAAATTCTCGGTTTGCCATTACATTACATCGACGGTAAAACATTTCTCGCAAACCAAAAGAGAATTCCCTGAAAACTGTAAACACTTATAAAAACTTAATTTTGGGAATTTTGTTTTCACGATTTGCGTCTCTGTGAATACATTAGACAGCCAATCAAATCCAATCAAGAGGGCCATGGTGGCCTTTAATCGCTCACCTGATGACACAAGCTCAAATCTGGCATCAAGTAATTAAGAGTTATTTACTTTAGAAATCTTTGGTGAAGATTGGACCATTAGTGTGGCCAGGGGGTTTGATAACATTTTCTAGAATTTTACCAAGTCACCTACTTAATCCACATGACCCACCTCAATACATATGTAATATTACAAACTGGCAGACATTCTGGCCAAGTTTGGTAAAGATTGGGACATCAATGTGGCCTTAAAGTGTTGTCATAAGGTTTTTCTAAAATGTGACCTAGTATCCTACTTTTTGACCCCACGTGACCCAATAATACTCATCCAAGAGTTCATGCAGACAAACAATCTGATTAAGTTTGGTGATGATTGGGCTATGAATGTGGCCTCAAATGTGTTTACATGCTTTTTCTAATATTTGACCTAGTGACCTACTTTTTTTGACCCACGTGAACCAATAACGAACTCAATCAAAGATTTCATGCTCACAAAAATTCTGACCAAGTGTGATGAAGATTGATCTATAAATGTGGCCTCTAGTGTGTTCACAAGGTTTTTCTAAGATTTGACCTAGTGATCTACTTAGTGATCCTTCGTGACCTTATTACGAACTCATCCAATATTTTATTTTTATTTAATATGCAAACAAACATTCTGACCAAGTAAGGTGGAGTTTGGGCTATAAATGTGGTCCCTTGTGTGTTCATAATTTCATCCTACACTTTGACCTAGTGACCTAATTTCTGACCCCCAGGTGACCCAACTATGAACTCATTCAAGATTCCATGCAGACAATTATTCTGACCATGGACATATTGTAACGGGACCGCCGACTTCGCAAGGTGCGCGAATATCTTCCAATTTCGCAGCGCCATCACCTGGAGTCATAGAAAGACTTCCGGTCGATGTTTCGCATGAAAAATAATAGCACAAGGCTGGCAAATAAAACAGAGGTTTGAAGAAAAACGGCCAAGGAAAATGAATTAACTTGAAAATGGATTGAAGTTAAATATCTTCTTTGTATGTGTATGAATTGCCTTATTTTAGTTTTCCATGAATCGGCAGTAAACATATCGTAACCACGTGAAAAGAACCCGAATTCTGTATGAATCACAGAAAACGTCCCATTTAGGCCCAAGTCTTGTTGCCCTTTTTTCCATAAATAATTCCATAGCTAATACTGTGTAACTGGTGGTATTTATTATGGCTTGTATATGCCAAAAATGCACGGAGAAAGACATAATATTTAATTTAAATAAGTAAGTCGTTGTTTGGAGCCACAGGATGAAGACTGCGCAGAAAGAATCACATCAACTATTAATATTTGAACACAAGTATAATTAGATTATACTGTTTCCTATCCTATAGAGTATGCACTTTAGTGTCTTTTAATACTGATTTTAGGAATAAGACAACAGTGATGGATCCCCTGACGCAGAAAGGTCTCTACCTGGCCTGTGCCTGTTGCTTTGAGACGTTCAACTAGAACAAGGGAACTTAAACACATCTTGGAGCCAGAATTCTTCCAGACAATATTAAAAATTACTATTGTGTTGTTACATGTCAACATTTTTTTTATTATAAAAGAACATTTTGAAAAATAGATCACATAAAACAATTAACACCACTGAAGGTGTGGTCTTCTTTGTGTCTTTAATTTTGATATATATCCTACATTATTGACAGAGCTTATTACCAACTGCTGACATATAGTTTTAACATGTCATATCAGGGGAACCAGGGTTTACATATTTTAGTAAACTAATTATAAATTGAGTAAATGTAGAAACTCCATTATTTGAATTTTATATATGTTTGATGCAGTTTATCTTTATTGACAGAACGGTTCTCTATAGTTGTATGTTGTTTTGACAATATAAACATGTCAAAGTTCACATTTAAACTAGTCACAACTATACATGTATGTTTTAAGTACATGTATTAACAAATAAAAATATATAGTTGATACTGCTTTATTTTATTTTAAACTACTCTCTCATTTGGAATCTTTTGGTTGCCGAGGCTTTTATCTACTGTAAATATTGTACATATGTTCATTATATCTGTTTTAACTCCCGATGCAGGTGCCTACTGTTAGTTGTGTCACTTTGACGGGATACTTTTATTTACACTGTTTGTTTGATAGAAAAACCGTCAGGAAGTGCGAGGTTGGAGCGCTCCACAAACCAGGTTTAAGCACCCCAGTTGGCCCTTTTGCCGACTGACCGTTCCAAGGCGGTAACTGATGGTTTTTCTTTTTGTGTGTTATGTCTCGTCTCTGTGTTTTTTGTCACATTTACATTTACCTTGTCTGCCTTGGTCTGCAGGTAGATAAAATTTAAATATCTGTGAAAAATTTTGATAGGACCTTTTCTTATTTACCTATTAGTAATATATTTGTATTGACTGGGAATAAGCTTTATTTGTTTTTCTGATTCAGTGTGCATTTTTAAAACATAAAGCATATTAGATAAAAAAAATAGCTAAAATAACAAACATGCCAATTTAACAAATGATGTATGTTTTAGTTGCGGTAGGGTTATTTATCACCTAAACTAAATCTGTTAAGAGCATTGGATAAGTAACAATACAGAACCAAGGCCTAACTCAAACACTAGTCAATACATAATATAAGAAAGAATTAGGTCTATGGCTTAAAACTAACAAAGTGTATGTATTAATTTACAACCTGCTTAAGTCCCTACTTCTTATATATTATAACATTTCTTTTTACAGTGTGAAAACTTTCAACATGACTCAAGGGTTAAAAACTGTTAAATCTTTCATCCAAAGTGACACTTTTACTTGCACTGGCTTTTAGCATACTTTTTAATTAAATATTGTCAGAACAAACAAGAATAAATATGTATAATAATTTTATTCTTTTTCCATTTCGTTCATGTTAAGGTGCTTAAGCAAGGACACAGCTTTATATATAATGTGCAAATTTTTTAATGTGGAATGGAAAATGCATTTATGACAGATACAAATACATATAAATGTAAAAATGCAGACAATGATTATGTGCAATTACTCGATAAATGTGCCATTAAGTGGTTCTTTTAATATTTTAAACATGTGATACGTTAAGTGAATTAGGTTCTTCTGCTATTCTGATGTTTGTTAACTGTCAAATTATTTTGTAGATTATATGGAGAAATAAACAATATTTAGCATAATCCTGCCCTGTGATGTGTTAAAACAGTTTTATGAAAAGTAAAATTTAATAAATGGTCTACCACTAAAAAGCAATACTGAAACAGACTGAAAATTCAAAATCTTTTAATAATATTAAATCTTTTTTTCCAATTTACTGCAAATAACTGATATTTACTCTCTGCCTTCCTGAAAGCCGTGCTTCTGTTTGCTGTCTCTGAAAAAGAAAATGTCATGGTTACTGAAAAAAGTATGCTATACAGGTTTCAGAACTGTATGAAAACGTGTTGCAAACGTGTTTCGAACTTCTAAGTTTGTTTGCTTAAGTTCAGACTGAACAGCAACGCAATGCGGTCGAAGTAAGTCTGTCAGTGAACGAGATGAACGAACTGCAAACGAATTCGGACGCAGTGCACACGTATTACCAGACAACGCCCGTTCTCATCACGTCAAAGAGCGTTTCTAATGCGATCTAAGTACGGCAATTCCAATGGGTGATGATCGTCTTGAAGCAGGAATTAGCCGATGATTTCCGGTTAAGCTAAAATCCTTTCATAAGAAATTTTAATCTTAAGACGATGGCACCCGTGTTCTACAGACACATTTCCAGTTTTGAAAGTTTGTTATTTCAACATATTGGTGTGTATTGAACAACTAATATTACCTAGGTATTTCTGCTAGTGGCCTTCTACTATCAAACTTAAATTACATTTACACTTTAAATGTCGTATCCGACAGTTTAAACCAAATATTTCTTCTCAAACTATCAAATAAGTCATTCTTACCTGAAAAAGTCCTACAAAATGATGTTTATTGATGTCATAGATCTGTGTGAACAGTGAAGCATAAATCCGTAGCCGTCATTGCAAACATGTATTTCCTATCTGAGCCACGCTGCAGAGATATCTATTTTTAATCTAGGAAACCAAGTGACAACTTACTTTTGAGATCACGTTATATCACCATTCGGGTAGTCCGCTCTGACGTCGATGTCTACTTTTAGCCAAAATCTCTATCGTGCTTAGTTATATACTTGGAAATAATGAATGGAGGTTTTTCCTGTTTAACAGAACAAAAAAAAACAAGAAAAAAAGAAAGACGTTTAATTTTAGCTCGTTGTAGCTTTGCTTCTTGTAATTGATAACAATGGATTTGGTTATTGCTTTAATATTAGCGAAACTTTTCAAGCATCACATATTTAACTCTCCTATTTTCTATGATTTGAATGGCTGAACCTCGTTTGCTTTATTTACAGTCTGCTGTTTGCAAACAGGCGTCCAAATCTGCTCTCAACCTTATTACACAAATCATGAACTTTACATGTAAGAAAACTGGATGCAAGAAACTGTGTCATAAGAAGACAGTTGGCTGTAGAGTGACACTTACAATTCCCAATTTTAGTATGTAACGGAACTTTACTCTAACAGTTAAAAATACACTATTTTCTCTCTTGCGGGTAAGTAATGTAATTGGTTTATAGTTAAAGCAGTAAAGCATTTTTCCAATTTTTAAACTTTTGACAAACACTTAAGACAGAAGCATGCGCATGAAATGGAATTTTATTGGTTGAGAGAAAGTTATTTTGAGTATTGTTACAAGTTATTATTTACTAAATGTCAAGTAAGACCTCCAGAAAAAAATAAACTTGCAGCCTCAGTTGTTTTTTCTGGTAACAACATCTGGAAGGGGTCTCTGATCTGTAGGTTTTTGAGAGTGAGCTCTCCTTTTCAGACCCTTTCTCCAAGTTCTAGGCCCCATGCTGTTCTGGCTTTGCATGAAATTGACAAATCAAAACGAGGTGCGAGCTAAA
Source organism: Sinonovacula constricta (assembly GCA_007844125.1). Taxonomy (NCBI): domain Eukaryota; kingdom Metazoa; phylum Mollusca; class Bivalvia; order Cardiida; family Solecurtidae; genus Sinonovacula; species Sinonovacula constricta. The sequence continues at coordinate 18,900,807 of CM017571.1, forward strand.
CGTGTCATAGTTGCATGTATAAATTGTCACAAACTTTTTGTTGTTATTATAATATTCACCTGCTTAAGTAATGAATGATGTTCCTTTTTAAATAATTGTTCTTTTCACAAGCATTTTTTTATTTGATTGTGGAACAGATATATAGCCAGGTGATTGGGAGAACGTCTATAAGTGGTGAGTCGATAGAGAATTGCAATGTTAGGAAAGGTCCTGGATTCGAGTCCTTGACTGGCTGGTGTGTGTGTGTTGTCTGTCGATAGAGCAACTGAACTATTGAATGAAGGGTCATATGTTCAAGTCCTGGATTGGCAGCACAATCGTCTCTCTAAGTTGACACGCAACATTAATGACATGAAGTCGTTATGGTTCAATTGCTTCAGTTGTGCTTGTAAGTTGCATTTAGGGCTTAGTATCTGTGAAATTTTAAAAGGAATATGCGAGGATGTACGTGGCCGAGTTATAAGAAGAGAGTATCTAAGCACCTGGGTTAGTTCATCCTTTTAGAGAAGGCTCCCGGGATTCAGTTCTAGACTGGCTGCAGATTTCCCCCATTTTACCTACATTTAACCCCCCTAGTCATGTGCGTTGAATTCCCTGTTAGGAGAGGCGAGAACGCATATGGTTCTATCCAGGTATGTGGCATTTGTCTTTGTCCACTCTAAAAAGAAGCATATTTAGCCTTGGTTCACATCTTCAGTATGTTGAGCAATGTATATTAAATTAACGTGTGTTGATAGTCTTCAATTGCCATAAAATGGAATTTTTAGAAGTGATTATTGTTTAACGTCCCACGAACATTATTGTTGCTTTAGAAGAAGAGTAGTACCGTCGCACCGAATGCCTCAGCCAGAATGGACAGAAATGTTGGCATCTGAGAGCATTCTTCTAGATGTACGGCTCCAGAACACCCTCTCAGATATTACATAGCTAAGTGAGTATGTAACTTTATTGTCTGGATTTGTTGTTGTTGTTTTTCTGTTGAATTAAACGGCCATTTTGTAAACTTAAAGCAGGTGTATTGCAGCCTCTATTCTTGTATCATGTTGTGAATTTCTAATGTGATACTCTATCATCCCTGTGTGAGGTCCATACGATTATTTCATAAAAGTGTCTATTACTACAGATTTCACAGGACAAAATGCCAAGCTTTGAGGATATGATAACATTTACTTTTAGTCGGCAAGATTTCAACAAGTAACATAAGCTCTAGTGAGCTTTTGCAACCACTTTTAAACCGAATTTAGCTAAAGTTGTGTAAGTTAAACAAAGTAAGTCACTACATCTTTACAGAAACTTGAAAGTCAGCAAATCACTTCTAGAGGACACCCTAAAACATTTGAACTACTAAAAAGCCATCATGTATTCTCAATAGATTATATATTTTCATAGATAATGTCTTTGCTCAATGATATGTAAGCGAGTACATTTTGTTCGGTATCTTAGTCTTTAAAATTTGGGAAGGAGATGTCATTGACCATGCATATGTCAGTGTAAATTTTGTGTTCACAGTATATTTAAAACAACTGTTGATATATAAAAAAAAAAGTAAAACACACTTTATTTGTTGAAGCTTATTGCATCAGATACATGCAGTTATATAAAGGTTACATTTAAATGGAAAACTCTCGGAATAATACAAATATATGTCATTTACCCTCGCGTTTGTCTAAAATAGAAATCTCGGAATAATATAAATATGTGTCATTTACGCACGCGTTTTTATGAAATAAAAATCTCGGAATAATATAAATACGTGTCATTTACCCTCGCTTTGTCTAAAATAGAAATCTTGAAAAAATATAAATTTGTCATTTACCCTCGCGTTTGTCTGAAATGAAAATATCATAATAATATAAACATGTGTCATTTACCCTCGCGTTTGTTTAAAATAGAAATCTCGGAATAATACAAATATCTGTCATTTACCCTCACGTGTGTTTTAATTGTATTTTGGGAATTACACAAAAGCTCTGTCATTAAAAGCTCATTGAAATGTGTTTATATATCCTTAACTTCCGGCACTTTTTTAGTTCCTAACGAAATATTTACCGTAACAAAAATATTTGCAGATAAGAGTATAGATAACAAAATAAATACGTTGCATAACAATGACATCTTATAGAATTTAGAAAAGATTTGGTACGTTTTATAACAATGGCATCATATATGATTTGGTAGGGATGGATGACAGAAAACAGAATTGTAGATTAAAAGAAAAATCAGATACCAGTTAGGGCGATAGAAAATAATATTCTTCCTTTTTACATTTAAAGTCAATTTCGGCTTACGCCTCATGTCAATTATTACATGATTAATGTGGAACTGTAGAATTGCAAGTATTGTCAGAAATGTTTATGCATTATCATAAAAGAAAAATAAACACTTCATGTTGCTGTTGTTGTTTTTTTTCAGAAGATTCCCAAAACATTTTTGTGCACCATTTTCTGTTGTCAACTTACAAAACTTATTGGAAGTTACTCTGTCAAAATTATCCCAATATTTAGCGATTATTATTGTTATTTACAGGTGGTATCTGACTCTTTGTGGATCTGAGACAATTAATTACAGATCAATCTAAATATGAATTTATTTATACATTTTACTAAACTCTTCTTGTTGGTTTCCTAAAGAAGTATTGAAGTCAGTATTTTACAACAAAAACATACAATTTTAGGGATAAGAAAGAACACTTAGTTCACGACTGATCGAGTAAATGTTAAATTATTTACTGCTTTTTTGTATAACCCGGAAGAAAATTATGTTCTCTTTTTATTATTTCATTTTTATCTCAAATTATATACAAAATGCTCTTGTCAATCAAACGATGAAGAAAAATCGGAACGAAGAAAACAAACCACAAACCCATGTGTATTCGATAATCTCCAGTGTCTGCCCAACTGCATTTAACAGTTTATTAAATAAAATGCATAGCAGATAAAATGAAAAGTGCAAAAAGAAACATTATGAGGCAACATAACAATTAAGATAAGAATAAAAATGGAAAATCATTCTCATAGACTAAACCTATATGGCAGGTAGATATATTTCTGGACTTAGTTGGACTTCCGACTAAACATTTTTCAGCAAATTCTTATCAGTGACCTTTACAAACGCGTACATGTCGCATTTTGTACCATAATAACTATGTTTATCAGGTCAATTATCACTTCATATTATAACAGGTTGTTATCATATATCGTACAAATATCTCGGCGAATGAGTGATATAGCTTAATATGAATATCTCGATTTGTCTCTCTCACTCTTTCTCTCGACCTTTTATAGTTTCTTTTCAATTATATTGTTATACTGCGTTATTGTACAATGCGCTTTCTCTAAAGAAAAATAAGAAAAGGAGCCTCTGGATTTGACTGTCATCTTTCCGGGACTCATTTTAATTCATATTGACTCCGAGGACTATTTGTTTGTTGCACTTGGTGATGCAAGCATCAGATTTGGCACAAATGTTGTCAAGGATTTCCTTTTTACTTTAGTACGTTACCCGAAAATTCAAAATGACCAATGAGATTTTGAAAATTGCCGTCACGCCAAATGCGAAAAAAATATCTAGAATTTCAATGTATTCAAAAATATTAATAAGTAGATCATTGAAATGAACATATTCTCACAAGCAGATTCTATTGCTGTAATTAAAAATACGGCCAAAGTTTCCGTGAAAGGATTTTATAGATAGATGAAGACGTCACGAAATTAGTCAACCCTGTGCTAAACCACAGAACTCACGCAAAAAAGGCTAATACATGCGCGTAGTAAACACATTTTGTTAAAAGATACGCCTTACTGTCAGCCACGTGTGTAAAACTTTTGAAGCACTAAATTTTGACAAATACGTGCCACAAAATTCACTAACAAAAAAAAAACATGACATAATAATAAACGTAAAAGCAACTCCCTTTACACAGACTAAAACAAATATAACTAAATAAGATATCATTAAAAAGATATACCTGTTCGTTACCATCTTACTAATGGACAAAAATAAATGAAATGGGGAAAAAAACACAAACGCCGTTAACTTAGTTCTATCCCTTATTTAAATGGATATTTTGAACGATTTTGAACGATTGGATAATAAACGAATAACTCCTAGTATTGAGATCAGAAACAGCAGCAATGTGCCTGTTGTATTTCGTCTTCCTGAATTACTAAGTCTTACCAAGGATTAACTATAACGGTTTGGGACGCATTATGCCTGATTAAAAGAACGACTTGAAGCCTACAAGAAAGAGCGAAATGTGCTTCTGGATTTTAAGAAAGGCGTAGGCCATGTCATAACAGTCATATTAGTCTTGCCAAAGCTGCTAAAATATTACACAACCACGTGGTTAAGCACTAAAGTGAGTTTAATTCCTGATTCCTTTTCTCCAGCTTTGCTTCAGTTTGAAGTTCGATTGAGCATGGTTCAGACATACTATCTTAATTGGGGTTTGAATAAACAGCTCCTTCAATACAACTGCTTTGCTAAGAGACTGTTGCCACATAGAGGCATTCCAAATACGGGGAAACTCAATTTCTACATACGGATGTCTGTTGATTGACCAGAAAGAGACACCCTGTGAAAATGCTTCACGAGCTTGGTCTAAGCATACTGTACGAGAACTTTATATCAGCTCAGTTGGGAGACACTTTTGTAACCAGGTACGTGGAGGAATGTTTTGCTTTTCATCAAAAGCTGATTAAAAGCCTTTTTGCACAGCTGCAATTAACAACATCGATCATAATCCCTCATCAATAACTTCGACTTCATCATTTGATGGAACCAACACCTCCACCTTTCCACAGACAACATCGGCAAATCAAATTGAAGCTAAAGAGCCAATCCAAAATTCAAAGTTTAGAAAGTTTCAGAACTTTCTGTTTCATACACTTATGTTCATCCTGCTTTCTTCAACGAGAAGAACCCTCTCTCCTCCAAAGGACAATCTCACATATGAATCTCTGTCACGTGTCAGCTTGACACATAAATATGAGTGGCTGCAGAAGCAAAGTTTCCATATTTAAAATAATTTAAATCTCTAGGTTCAAATAAAGCAAATGGTTTAGGTGGCATTTCTTCTCGTTTATAAAGGATGGGTCTTTTGTTATTGTTGGTCACATAACCCATATTATAAGTCTTTCACCTATTCAAGGAGGTATGCTCAACGCTGTCAGGGTTTATAAAAAGAATGATAAATTGTCAGCTAACTACATACAAGTCTCATTTTTAAATAGTATCAAAGACTCTTGAAAATGTAGTCCAAGATCAAGATGAATCTTATTTTAAGGATACAGATTTGTTCTATAGATTCCAATCTGGTTTTAGCGGTGTTTTTTTCCACGGACACTTGTCCGATCCATCTGAAAGGTATTTATATCAGAAAAGAAAATATAAAGGTAACTTGGTAGGTCTGTTACTATTAGATCTACACAAGGCATTTGATACAATGAACCATTTAATCCCCTTAATAAACATAAAAGCTGCTTTTCTTTGTAATGACATTCTTAGAGGAGCTCATATCTTTCTGATAGGCAGCAGCTAGTTAACTTCCCGGGAACACTTTCATCTACTGCTACGGTCACCTGTGGTATACCTCAAAGCTCTGTTCTTGGTCCAGTTCTCTTCTTAGTATATATTAATGATATTAACAGTATGTGAAAAACAAATAATTACTGTATATTAACTTCTTGACTGCACATGCAAATAAACCAGTTTCAGGTTCTTGTTTTTCCTAATTTCATTATTGTCTTTAAAGCAATGTTAACTTTTATGCTGTACAAATGAATTGAATGTTAGCAATTGTATCTTTTCTATGCCAAAATAAATTCAAAGCTTGGTGACCAAGAGGCATTTAAGAAGAAACCTGTCGACGCAGTTATCGCGAAAAACGACTTTCCTGAGAAAAAAAATAAACATTGAAGAATAAGAAAATATGACAAAGTCCTTTCAGTATTGCATCATACATTAAAATATGAAAATGCATAAGACAAAGGCATTCACATGTCAGTCAGTTGTAAAAGTTAAAATAAAAATGTGACCAGACATAATACAAAATAGAGCAAACCCAACAGTTTCCTCTTTGGAACGGTTCCTCGGCAAATGGGTCGACTGGGGTGTTTAACCCTGTTTTACAGAGCTCCAACCTCACATTTACTGAGGGGTTTCTCAAATGCAAGCAATGAAAATAAAACCGATCTATTTAATAAACAATGTCCAAGCGATGATTTTTTGTGTTTTTTTCTTTGATAAGTTATGACGAAAGTTTGACGTCATTGAAAAATAATGTCCACATGGTGTTTAGAAGAGAGAGAGGTATTATTTCGACTAGTAAGTCTTTCAATAAGGTTAGGAAACAGCATGTTTCTTTGTTGCCATGTATGCCCAAACAGATGTTCTTATCAATCGCTTTTTGATATGCCAATATCGACCATAGTTTTATGTTTGTAAAACTTATGTATCTAAGTGCAATTTGGTGTGCAGAAATGACCAAATGGTTGTAAAAAGCAGTAAACAGGAAAAATATCATGTTGAAACAAAACTGTTTTTGACATAATCCTAAACTTTTATGACGTTGTTAATAAGAAAGTAGTGACGTTAAAATAATACATGTCGTATTTGTATGAGGAGATACGTCTTGACTCTAAGAAAAACACAAAATTCTTAATTGTAAAAGAAATTAAATATTTGAATGAAGTACGCAATGAAAAGAGAATAAATGTCAATAGTTGTAGCGTAATGTTCATGTGTAGATGGTAGATGCTGTGCACATGTTTGCTAGCGCATGAATGATGTCGACCGACACCCCCACCCAACCGTACAGAGATGTTGGATGCGGGCCTAAGGCGAGACATTCACCAAAAGGAAACAAAAACAAAAGAACGTCGACAGTGACAGTGACTTTCAAGAATTTGATCAACAAGATCTTATTCATGCAGAAAAATGCCATGGATTACAAAGGCTTCAGAGAAAGAGATGTTATGTTACTAGAAAGGCACTCAGCGTGGATTTAAAGGAACCCTTAATGCGCATAGCTGTCCGTTGACGACGATGCTTCACCGACACACAGCATGGATGATGAGGATGAAACAACTTCTCATATGATGATATCTACAGCAAAGAGGATTCAACAATAATTCCATCAGAAACAGGGACAAAAATGGCTTGAGCGACACGAGTGTGTAACGGGAGTTCAACTTTCGCAAGTGAGGAGCATTATAGGATTGGCCAAGGACGCTGAACGTAAATCACTAAAGTAACGAAAGGTGACAGATTTGAACCATCGTAATGATGAATTACAGTAGTTTTTATTTGATCAGGTGATGGTATGAATGGAATGACAGTTGTTTATTATCCATTTAATGATGTGCTAAAATTGGGGTGATTAGTGGTAAAAGTAAAAGTGCTTTGAAAAGTTATTTAATAATTAATTGAAATGCATGTCCGATTTTTTTTTTTTTTTTTAACCTAATCATAAGAAACAGCACATGAACCCCCAAATGTCAATAAATTGATATGTAAACAGAAAAGCTAAACACTGTTCCTGAACTGTAAGCTTTACACACGTGTGATTTTCTTATTCACAAACAAACAGAATGGGAATGGGGTCACCTACGTGCAATGCAAGCCCAGAATTTATGAAAGACTACCATGTATACACTTTTACTTCAGGATTATTTATTACATGTGTGGATCTTAGAGAGTGGTGTTCTGGGACGAACCAAACAACCCGAAATTATCAAATAATAACAAAAATACCTTCACGAAGGTATTTTTTAACTTTCCGTGTGCTACATCTTTATGAACTAGCTAGCAGTTCTATTGTCACATTAGTGCCCGGTGCATCAGATAGGACGAGTAAGCACATTTTAACGCATAAACTGTTTTATATGATTATGGATTATCTTATAATCTATATCTTATATCTTTAAGCATCCCCCCGAACCCCACTCTCCACCACGGCTAGTACCTCTGAGGCTTTCTCAGTTCGGACCCGCCCCATCCCCCTCCGAACAAATCCTAAATCTGCCACTGAATTTATTCATTTGAAACAAGTTTACAACGCGGTCATTTATAACGCGATCAATTTCATGGACCCCGCCGACAGCGTTATAATGGAGATATTATTTCGACATGCTTGTTATATCATATACACTACATTTCACTTGATGGTGTTTTTCTTGGAACCGAATTCTTAACGGACTACACAATACAGATTTGGGGTACATTGTGTCTGGCGATTTACACTGTGTTTAAAATAAACATGAAACCACGCATGTGTTTTGTAAAATATTACAGTGTCATAAACATGGTTAAGGTTCTGTTTTAACTATGTGTAGTTCAAACTGATTGGATATACTAATGGTAATATTGTATTATTTGTACTGGTACTAGCTTTTAACTGTGTGACTCGTTGTTTTGTTTTACATCCTATCATGGAAATATGTAGAACTCCTTTTTGTCGCGCTGGAGATTGTTCTAAATCGCTAAATCGGCAGCTTCTGGTGTAGAGCAGTAACACTGTTTTCACTTCTAACGCAGTGAATATCAACATGAAGTTCCTCATTACCGCATCGGACAAACGTTATGTTTTTTTTTCTTCAAATTTTTGATCAGTGAAAAACATGACCGCTAGTAGCCTGGCCAACGCTCCGTAGAGATAAAACATTATCTTTATCTTTGTTGTTTTGATGACGCCATGCACCGATATGTTTATGAACTGGATCAGGTAATGCCCCAACATAATACAATATAGTATTTTAAAGGTGGTATTCAACATATATTAAATACATGCAACAATGTATATTGCCTGTTTGGGAAAATATGGGCATGATTTCTACATAATGTTGTAGTCTAAGCAAGGACGATTTTAAATACCACTGCAATTGTTTGACACTACAAATCATAAAAAATCGCTTTAAATTTTCATTCTTTCCATCTCTATAAATAAGCACGATGGAAATTTGTTCTAAAACAGATATCGAAGCCACGGCGAATCACCCGGATGATTATTTAACCCGATCTTAAAAATAAATGGTTACGTGTTGTTATTGTCGTTGTTTTCTATTTTAAAAAATAGCTAACTGTGCAGCGTGGCTTCGATAGGAAATACATGTTCGTAATTACGAGTGGATTATTTATTATGTTTCACATTTTACTAAGATGACATTAAGACTCCATTAAGCAAACTTTCGCGGTTTTTGTCACGTAACAATTTATTAGAATGTTTGAGACAAACTGTTGGATACCATTTTTAAGTCGCATATCTGATCGCTGCGCGTGCATACAGGTGTAATGAGATAATCAACTATATTACTAAACGTGGGTTTCAGAAGATTAATACCGCATGTTGGGAAATGATATTCTACATTATAATTTTCAGAAAATCGATGGTTCGGGTATTATATGTAACAATATATTATACATGTAACACTATATTAATATATTACGCCAGCTTTGGGAAGTCTGGAATTTATTTTTACGTAAACTCATACTGTTATCTTAGCAATATCTTGCAACTGTCTGTGTGTGGGGATGGGGGTGTGTGGGGCGGGGTGGGGGATTTCGGCTTAGTATATGCATACACGCATACTCTTGTCTGAAAAAAGACGATTCGGAATTCTACCTCGACTTTCGGACAGTACAAATCATAAAAAAATAAACGTAAATTCTTTCCAAATCTATAAATAGGCGCACTAGGGAATTCTGCTAAAAATAGATATCGACGTCACAGCGAATTACTAGGAGGATCATATGACGTGATCTCAAAAGTATGTAGTCACGTGTTTTTTCACTTTAAAAAAATAGCTACCTGAGCAGCGTGGCTCAGATAGGAAATGCATGTTTGTAATAACCACTTGGGTGTTATGCTTCACAATAAACAGCATTTCGCGGGATCTATTCATGTAACAATAATTTACTTGATTTTTTGGGAGAACAGAAAGGGGTTTAAACTTTAAGTAAAACTATTATAATGACACTCTCGTCGTCGTCGTAAAGAAGAGGTACGAGCCGAAACATTCGGATCTCCCCGGCTATTTTACTTTTCCGAATGTGTATGTGTATGGGTCGAAGACGATTCGATTGTGAGCCGAAAGTGTAAGAAAGATATTCTGTTCATATCTTTGTACCAGATACATCCGGGTGATGATCGTCTTGGGCCAGAATTAGCCGGTGATTTCCTGTTGAGCAGAGGTCCTTTCATGAGATATTTTGACCTAAAGACGATGGCACCCGGGTTCTACAGACACATTGTCAGTTTTTGTAATTATACGACCGTCGAAGACGGAACGTATTATGGGATCACCCATGGCAGCCAATGGCATCGGGTGCGTCCTCATGATTGTCCGGAGCATAACTCAAAAACTATCAAAGCTATCGACTTGAAACTTCATAGGTGGATAGATCTAATTAAGACGGAATGCAGTGCACAATAATCATCACTCTGCACATCATGATGTTTGCGTTATTGCCCTTTGTTTAATTTTCTTGTCCGGAGCACAACTCCAACACTATCAAAGCTGTTGACTTGAAACTTCCTAGGTGGACAGATCTCATTGAGACGGAGTACAATGCACAAGAACCATCAGAGTGCACTTCCCTTTGTTTCATTTTTCCGGAGCATAACTCCAACATTATTAAAGTGATTGACTTTAAACTTAATACTTAAATCGGTCAAAATTGAGAAGGAGTGGTGCACGGCACAGGAACCGTAATTATGTACTTCATGATTTTGAAGTTATGCCCCTTTGTTTAATTTTGTTGTCTGGGGCATAACTCCTACGTTATCAAAGCTATTGACTTGAAACTTCACAGATGGAAAGATCTCACTGAGACAGAATGCAGTGCATAAGAATTGTCACTATACACTTCATGGTTTTGGAGTTATTCCCCTTAGTTCAACATTCATAATTTATGTTTGTCTGGACCATACTCCTACATTATCAAAGCTATTGACTTGAAACTTCAATGGTGGATAGATGCTATTGAAATGGAGTGCAGTGCAGAAGAACCGTCACTCTGATCTTCGTATTTTTGAGTAATGTCCCTTTCTACACAAACAATTACTCTCATGTAAATTTTTGTATATTTGATGTTATTCCGCTTTGATTTCTTTTTTCAGTTACCCAAAATTGCAGTCCACAATCACGCCAAAGTACATTGCACAACAGTGCACAACAGTTTGGCAGATTAAAGATTTTTTGTTCTACTTTAATCTTATTTTGCCTTGCAATAGATCCTAGAGTACAGTCCAAAACTTTGCCATACTGCACTGCACAAGAGTGCACAGCAATTTGTTTGCGGTGTTCTTGTTGAGCTATATTAACTTTCAGGTATGTTTTGGACAACTCATGTAACCCCGTTATTTCTGCTCTTGGTATTCTCCTACCAAAATGTATGCTACATTTACACTTCAAAGTTTCGGCAGCTGCGTTAGTTTTGATTTATTTCACGATAAAAACTAAGTTGGTAAGAAAACTTCTGATGTTAACAAGTTAGTTCATAGACATTTCTTTCAACGAAAGTTGCAGGGTTGTTCGAAGGTGAATATGCCTCATGTTACGTTACTAAGGTAAATTGTGTCCATGCTGCTTTAAAGTTACTGTTATAATTTATTAAATTTGCTTTTCATAAGTTTTGTTTAAAAAAGCAAATCCTCGTTAAATGGTGGAAACAAATGCATGTATAAAACCTGGATCATAAAATAAAATGTGAACATGCTATAATTAAAAGAAACTGTGTTTTAATTTAAGACTGTGAACATCAAAAGCGTCACAACGCTTTTCAGCTATTTTAGCCATTTAAGCTGGTGTCCGTTTAAAGCTGGTATTCGATCGTTTAGACCGATGTTTTTCTCAAGTAACAAAATAAGTCATAGTTACTTGAAATGGTCCTGCAAGTTGAAGTTCATTGATGCCCTAGATCTGTATGGTGAATGAAGCATAATTCAAACAGGCCACGCTGATGAGATTTATTTTGAAATTAAAAAACAACTTACTTTTAAGCTCACATATCGTGATTATCCAGACGTCGATGTCTATTTTTAGCAGAAATCAATGTCTCCCTTATTTATGGAGGGGCAAAGAATGTACTTTTAGTATTTTTTTCTTTTTCTTGTTAATTGTACACTCTCACAAAATAAGTAGTGTTTAAAACTGCCATTACTTACACAAAAGTATGAGTTAAAGAAGAAGGAAGTATGCCTAAATTACCATAAGCAGTAGTTAAACGTTGTTACATGTATTTGATATATGAAAACCGTCGGTTCCACCTTTAATATAGCCAAACCATGAAGTAATATACGTTTAATGTCAGTGATATACACAGGCTAGATAGTTACATAATAATTTAAATACTTTTGGATGTGTTGTTCAATGTCATGTCCCTAGCAAAACTGTGATATTCATACAAACTAAATCTCAATTTCGAATTTTCGGCCTTTTTCAAAAGGCTAAGCTAGCTTTTTAAAGTTGTGTACTTTTAAGCATTCAGTAGAAATGTTATAGATTATGTACATCCTAACATTATTATTGAGTGCTCAGTCTGTGTAAATTTCTCTTTTAAAGGCTTTAAATGCGGAAAAGAATAATATTTAGTTTATATGTACATGTATGTTCCCTTTAGAAACTACTATCTGCAATTTGTGATAAAGTCGCTCTGAAAGTAGTTTTTCTTACAATGGAAAAAATACATTAGTGGAAGATCGTGCTGCTCGTTGCAAATTGATTTGGGTTTTGAAATCGCAAAAAAATCATTACGGCAACAGGTGATATATTTTTTCTAAAACTGAGGGTGAGGGGTTCCAGCTAACAGTATGGCGTGCGGTGCGTCGCTGGGTTTTTTCTAGGAGTTTCCTTCACCTATATAATCATATTGTCCAAAATTTGGTCAGTGTATAATTTAAAAGATCACACATTAAAGATGTAGATCGCAGGAGCATAATTAAAAACGCAATTTGTGACAGTTCGTGTTAATGCACAAACTTTATGTGTGGGGAAACGGGGTCCACACGAAATAACAGATGTTACTTTAAGCTAATTAGAAGCTTGCTAAAAATAGTTCTTTTACAGAAGTATATTTTCTGGTGCGCTGTTGTTGTTTGGTTTGTTTGTTCGTTGTTGTTTTTTGTCAAAGAATTTGTCCAATGATTATTCCTTTCGTTTGGTATTGTTACTACCTCATATTCGTTTGGGTTGAAACTCATCAGCCAATCTGTTTCTACTTCCTGCAATATGTTCAAGTTTAGTTGCACTGAGCCAGTGTCTGTATTTGCCTTTTCAACAGACAGGGGGTGGGGGATGACGTCACTAGTTATAAGACTATATACTATTCTTTACCATGTTGAGGCACATTGTCGTCCACAGCAGTTGAATCGATTACAGCAACAGGTGACCTCTTTTCTTCAACCATATGGGTTTGAAGATTTCTAGCAGTCAGTAAGTCGCTGTTTCTACCTAGAGACAAAACCACCCGATGATGCAATGTTGAAAGTTGTTCCAAAAGGAAATACAATTTTTTTCTAAAAACGCTTTCAAAGTTTCGGCAAATTGCCATATTCAAGTGTTAAACAATAACTCTCTTTACATATTTGCAAACGTTCATGGGCGCTGCCATATTAGAAAATCATTTCATAATATTATATTAGAACGTTTGCAAATATGTAAAGAGCGCAATTGTTTGTGTTTAATTCTTAAATAAGGCATTTGCCTAAAATTTGAGTGAGAGCGATTTTAGACTAAAATATCATCCAATGATGGTAAACCTGTTGTTGACAACGATTGTGATGATCGGAATGCTAAATAAAATCATTAATGATAATCTATCTGCCATTAATGTCGAAAGCCTAGTGGGGACCTAGATATATTATTGATGGTAATGCAAAACAACGTCAGTTATGATTCTGATTCAATTATACTTTATTGTATTTTACATGTGTTAATAATAAATAATATTTTAAAAAAAACCCCACAGAATCTAACCGGCGTAGCCTTCACCAGCTTGTAAAAACCTGGAACAACAAAGGCAAAGCGTCCAAGAAGAAAATAATTGCAGAACTATTAGGTATTTCATATATTATACACCCCTATCCAACCATAAGTGATAGTTGAAGGTTTCAAGCTCTGAAGATAAGACATGTCTCTGGAGGTTACTTAGTCTGGATGTTCCAATTGATAGTACGATTTTGGTATATTAATTGTATGCTTGACTTTATTAACTATATATTTTTTAAAGTTTTGTTATATTTTAAGACAAAACAAACAGTCTTTCAGTTTTTTACCAATTATGTGTGCCTTATTTGTTTGTATTTGTTTGATTTTTTTGTATATATAAGGCAAAAGGAGCACATACATGTATTTTAACATTGTTTATGGTCTGTACATTTTTCTTTCGCTTATTTACATCTAGTACGAATAAATTTATACTTAAGCTATATCAGGTTATCCTAGTTAAAAGCATTCGAGTATATTTATCTTTACAAATGAATTATCTTGGCATGAACGCTTCTAATACGTCATGATACCATTATTTTAATTAATAAATCATGCATTTTAATTATAACTAAAAATGAACTCTAATTGAAAGAAAACAAATAATTGATTGACATCTAAAAAGGTTAAAATATTTGAATAGAAGTATTACATTTTACCTTAATCTTAATGAGAAAAACAAACAAAAAATAAAACAGTAACACTCAACATGATTATTTCAATAGCGTCAAACAATTTGCTGACGTCATCAGTGGTTGACCAGTCAAAAGCGATTTCTTCATTAACTGCGGAGAATGCACGATACGAAATGCAGACGAAGTTTTTGGAGAAAGAACTAGAAAATCAGAAGAATGAAAATGCCTCTAGTGCTGGTCAGTACTGTACATTTTACATTAATTTTCTTTCTGCTACCCGTTATATTATTTGTACATGTATACCACAACAACGGCCTTCATATTCCCAAAGCTTTCATTTTACCCAAAATAGACTTTTCCACTTGCATGTGATTCATTATTTGCAGTATAATTTAAAGCGACTTAGAAGACTGACACGTTTCTTCTTCTTCATTGAATAGATTATTATTATTATTATTATTTATTTATTTATTTATTTATTTATTATTATTATTATTATTATTATTATTATTATTATTATTATTATTATT
Source organism: Sinonovacula constricta (assembly GCA_007844125.1). Lineage (NCBI taxonomy): Eukaryota > Metazoa > Mollusca > Bivalvia > Cardiida > Solecurtidae > Sinonovacula > Sinonovacula constricta. The sequence goes on from CM017571.1 coordinate 18,915,954, forward strand.
ATTATATAAAACGGTGCTGTTTGATGCAAATAGCACCGTTTTATTCTGTTTGTTTTATTTTACCCAAGATAAAAAACAAACAAAAACGCTCGCTTGTTATTCAATCTAAGACAATCAGACAAACTACAACCATGCCTTCTTGCAACCCCACAAAAATGTGTGTTACGCAACATCTGACTTAAAATTTAGTTATATCTTGATACCAAATCCTCCTAAAAAAAGAAGAAAAAAAAGAAAAAAGATAACGATCTAGTGGCCATGTGTACGCATCATATAACGTCTAGCTTATACCCTGCAATCAGTCCTGGAAATCTCCAATGTATGGTGCTATGTTATTTCTTTAGGGGTGGTTACACTAAATACCGACCGGAAGTAGAATGTGTGACATTTGACTTTTTCTCTTTAGCAACAGTCTGTTGCTATGTTTTGGCATTTAATTTCCCATTTTGAAGATAAACTCAATCTTTTGGTGTCAAAAGGAAGCTGAAACTATGTCGAATTAAAAGAAAGCAAAAGTCTTTAACCGCTATGCACAATAATGGACTGATCCTCTTTTACAGGAAGTACATATTTCATTGAAATTTGGCGGTTACCGACTGGCAATTTGGCGATGTGCTCAGTCTATGAAGCTGAACCTTCTTACAAGTTGCAAAAGTTGCCTTATTTCTGGGTCTTTCTGATATACAATAAATAGCTTGTTTCACCTATATATGGTTATGATGGTCCACTTAGTCATGGTGCAATTTGTTTCCATCTTTTCGCGATTCACCATAGAATATAGAACAAACTTATTTAGTGGCGTCTAACCTTTAAACAGGTGAAGTGCGGCGCTTTTAAGCCTTGAATTTCGGTTATTATTCAACTTTGGTTAGTATTAGAATTATATATTGTAGTTAAAATGTTGCTACTTCATTACTGTTACTGTTCCATATGTGTATGCTAGATTTGCTGAACTTAAATTGTATTTATTCAATGTTATACTCTATTCTGTTGTTTGTATTCGGACCTTTTCCCTTGTGCACAAGGTCAATCCGTTACTTTATATACTTTTAAGACACGAAGATTTGACGGTATTGTAATTATTTTAATAACACTAATGTCTTGCTGTTTTCAGTATGTTTGTTGTTAGGCAGAAATGTTCCATCGTTGAACAGGACCTCGACGACGACCTTTGATGATTTGCATCAATGCTCTGTGGCTTTTAATTCAACCCACATACAGTCTACACCCTTGTTTTGTGTTCTATTTACGCCAGATAAACTACAGCAACTGGAAAAGCAATGTTTGGGAATGAAGAGGGATCATGATCGATCCCAGAACGAACTGCGTGTGAGGACCTACCAGTCACGTGATCTGACCACCCAGAAAGACAAACTGACGACCCAGATTGGCCAGCTCCGCCAGACGATAAGTGATCTTCAGCACCAGATAGGTGGACTTCAGGGTAGGACATTTGTTTTACCTCTGCAATATTGTACGGACCCCAGTTATACAACGACAATTGTAATAAACAGAGAAGTTGATTGTGACTTTTACTCCGGGGTAAGACTTTGTTTTGGTACATACCGAAACAATAGAAGATACTTTGTTCCTTTTGATATGGGTCGTAGCTAGTGTCCAGTCAAAAGAACGAGTATGTAGGGCATACCGGCCGTAACAATTTGTTCTTATCATTATATTTTGTAGGCAATAATTTTCGTTTATTCGAGATGATTTTCGCGTGGACAAAAATAATTATTTTCGGCGTAAATGCATAACCTCTCCTTCGACCTATTTTCTAAATGCTTAGCACGTCATCTCGAATGGATATCAGAACGAATCGCACTGTTAGAAATTCTAGCTAATCAAAAAACCCTTATAGTTCCTGTGAAACGTTGGTGGAGGAGGGAAGTGGGGTGGTGGTAAATATTTTGTTAAAGGATAGTTATTGTTTACTGAGAAAAAAATCCAAACTTTAATTCCCTTCAGAATTACATATTGCATGAAACTCCATATGATCATGTGTCAAATAAGCGAAAGGCTTAAAATTTATGGAGGTTGCAAACGCAATAAGCGACTGTTGTAAAAATGTGGTCATTTGATGTCTCAAAAGTTCGTTTTTAGACCAAAAAATATCATGAAATTGTGTTAATTTATGCGTCACCAACTCCGTATACCTTTTAAAAATATTTCTTCTTTAAAAATACTTGCTTAGTCTGTAGTAACGCGTAATTTAAATGAGAACATTTTCCATAATTCATTTCCTCTATGGGTTGTGGGCCTTTAAACATTTTTGTTAAAATTCACTTCAATTTCTAAGGGCATGGACTGTTTGTGTCCTATGAATATATTCAGAATTCAATTGTTATTGCAGGTTTTGAGCTCTTTGTGGCAACAATGATAATGAAACGACTGTGTTAAAAGGTGGGATATACACTCAAGAAACAATATTTCTTTTATTCTTTAGTTCATTAGTTGTGGGCTTTTTGAAGCTGGAGAGTAGAATATACAGCCTCTTACCTTTACTTCGTTTCTCTGCAGCAAAGTATGATGCTTTAGAGAAGGAACATGGCCACGACTCGGAGGTCAACACATCTCTAAAAGCCGAAGTCTATTTGGCCAAACACAAGCTACTGATGGCCGCTTTCACAATCAAGCTTCTCTCCGACCAGAATCAGAGACATCAAGGTACGGAGACAATAGCAGTTTCTCGGCTAAATTACAGTTACGATCTTGTTGCAAGATTTGGAGAAAAGAAAACAAACAAACCTTTTTGCCCCAGCATGATTCATATACGCATATGTTAATACATATTATTATAAATGCCGAATAAATATTTTTTTTAAACTTAAATTTGGCAAGGATTGCAACTCTAATGTCGAAATGTTGCATCGCAATAATTACTTTCCATCCTATGTGCACAGTCCTTTGTTAACGGAATATGGCGGAAAATAAGTATAATCCTTTTGGTCGGAGTAAGAGCTTCGGAAATATTGGGTTTCCTTGAGTGATTCCGCTATTATCATCACATGAAAAAACGCATAATCATTTCAAGGCACATTAAAAATACTGAAGGTGGTGGAAATAGCCGACAGAATCAGATTGTTAGTGCAGAGGCAGTAAGAAGCTCGGATAACTCTGTTATTATTTTACAATCAAAATTCGTCGGCTTGTTTCCATGCGCACTCTTATATTTACGGAAAGTGTCGGAAAAGGTCTACAAAATCAGATTGCCAACTACTACAGAACCAATCGGTACTTCTGGGGTCATTCCGCCATTCGTGCAGTCCTCACAGCCGAGTATTAAAACTTCAAATGATACTTTGTGTGTCTTTTACACCCCATAGCAAAATAAACGGTTTTATATAATATAATTAATTTATATTGCTGTTTAAGCCAAATTGATTTCATATGTTATGTGTTTTGTTTGCAGAAATGATACAGCAGAAGAACAGGGAGATTTCTCACCTGCAAGACGAAAAGCTTCAACTTGTGGTATGTTGAAATTCTACTGCACGTGCTTCTGAGAAAAGGTTTTAACAAATATGTTTGGCATCTTATACAAATAAATACTAATGTGAGGTCGATATATAGTCGAGGTCTGCAAAACTACATATCGACCTTAACATAAGTATTTACTGTTTTATTGTATACCCTTTGAATTTGAAGCATTCTGATGTTTGATAATATTGACCTCTACTAAAAATATTTTCGCCCGCTGGCTACGTGACGCCATGTTTGTTTGCAATGCGCATGAAAAAGAGAATAGCAAAGGTCCATTCTAATTCCTGGAGTAGTTATCACTTTCGGACTCGCGTGTGCAAAGCTCTCGACCAATCAAAATGCTTCAAATTCAAAGGGTATAACATTTTCAAAAAGTAGAAAAATCTATCAAAGTACCATCCTCATTTGTGCAGCTATGTGCACTATACTGCATGCGCTTCTGAGAAAAACTGTGATAAAAATGCATCAAATTACATAACGCATTTGTACAGCTATTTAATTGTGGTCGATCTCCGATTGTATCAGTTTTGCTATCCAACCCTCATAGTAAAATACAAACCAGTGTTAAGAATTACAGTTTCTTATACATTCTCAAACTTTGTATTTCTTTGAGATTATTTTGTTAGTTATGTTTATTTGCTCACTAAATGTATCAGGGAAAATTGATGAAAACTTCATCGTCGGAAACCCACTACCGATCCATTCCGTTTCTTTCCATTCATTGCCAGTGGGATATTAAGTTCACTTTTCGCCGTTTCTGGAATATATATTTAATTGGTAGATTCATAATCTGATAAAGATTTCAGTCCAATGATAAAGCTCATACTATGCAGCTTTCGTTTTTCCTGCCAAAATGACGTCATCAGTGCATAGAGAATTCAAGTTTCCAGATACTTAGCTACCGCCACACGTACGAGTACGTATGTAAGCGTTTTTTTGATTGGCTGATATATATTCAAATTTAACTCTCAATACGCTGATATCGTAGGTAAGTCTCCCTCGGTGTATGAAAGGAGTGAAACAAATGTAGTAGCCGTGGGCTCCGACGATGTTAAAACTTAAACCATGGTGCAACCATTGTTTTCAGAATTACTTCAACTCTCAGTACGGACCGAGGCGACCGGGTAATGAAGGACAGATAACGACCATAGGTATATTTGTTTGTTTTTGATTTTAGCAATCTAACACTCAGTAGATTTTATACAACTTATAGATTCGGTTGTGTGAGAGACAGAGAAAGGGAGCGACGGGAGGGAATGAGAGGGAGAGGATGAGAAAAAGAAAGAAAAAAAAGGAGGGAGTAAGAGTGTTTTGAGACAAAAAGAGAGAGATTAAATAAAATATTTGTTATTAAACTCAGCTCGCAGTTAGAATAACTAAACATGGCTTAAATATATTTGAAAAGCGTTTGCTTTTCACAATCTCAAGCCAACACAATCCTTCGAAGGACAACTTAATCCTATATATTCTAGTGACCAGAGGTAATATTTTCTTCCATCATTCATTGTGGTTCAACAAAGCTTTGCTTTTATAAACAAACATTTAAAAATGTAGCTTTTACCAACAGTGACCAAGTCGCTTTCAAACCGGAAGTAAATATAAAACCAAAGTTAGTAAAAAGTCGATCTGCTACACAAAAAACGGTGTTTTCTTGAAGAATATCAAGTGATGTATTCTCTGATGTAACAGTCCTTGCAACGAGGGCATTGTCGCAGGGTTTCGACAGTTAAAAACATCGCAACTACTGTTAGACATTCTTTGCTCTGTAACCTAATAAATCGCCGAACAGGGAATGCGTGAAATACGCCATTCGCATACAAGGAAAAACGGTGTTTTCTGGAATATATAGCTATGCCCTCACCAGTACATGCTGGAAACATATCATTGCATATTTTTGATGAATTTTTCCAAAAAGAAGTTAGTATTCTTTCTTTGTAAATAAAACAGAACCATATTAAGGTCATTTAAAAGAAAGTTCCATATATAAATTGACTTTTGTCTTCTTTCGCTTAAAAGGTAAGTTTTGTAAATATTATAGCCTATAAAATTGAGTATTAAGTTAATTATATTATAGCTGGGTGAATAAATTTTGTAACCTATAATGATGTATTCAAGTTTGTTCATACTTTTAGAAATTCTAGACAACTGACAAGTGGTATTGACTTTTTTCCAGAAGTTATTTAAGAACCTACATGTTACAAAAAGTGATTGTAGTCTTCCAACTCATTACATAATAGACATAGCGGTGATTCTTTTAAATTCCATGTAAATAAGTTTAGATTTGTGGATAATATATTATTGACAAGTTTGTACTTAAATTGTTTTACATCGTTGCTATAGGTAGCTTTGTGTAGAATATGATACAAAGAGTTCCAGTAAATTTCTTTATTAAAGAGATTCGTCCATTGCCTATGCATAATTGGCTTTGTAAAGTATTTATCTATGTAAGTGTTATATGTTTGTTTGTTTGTCATTTGTTTTATATCTGATTCATTTGCGTCAATAATATGTTTAGTGTTAACTTGTGTTTTAATCGAGTCTATTTTCTTTAAAGCTTTCATCCATTCTTTTGGAATGGATTGTATGACAGAATTTATTTCAGATATCCAGTTTTGTTTGTTTTGTAACTTGTTGTGTATATAATTAGTGTCTAAATTACCTTCTTCTGTTAGAAGGTCATTTATAAATATTATGCCTGTTTCTATCCAATGTTTATAGAGTAAGCATTTTCCTTTATGTTTAATAAATTGATTACCCCATATTATTTGTTTTCTTATGTTTTCAAAATTAACGATTTGTTTATTTAAATGGTGTATTTTATGAAATTCTATCCACGTATTAACCAGTTCTGTATAAAATGGAGTAAGTTTTATTGAATATTTGTTAAGGGACTTTAACGAATCTAAATTCATATCGAATATGAGGAGGTTATTGCCAAGTTTATTCAGAATGTAAAGCGGTATTTTTTGCCAGTTTGCATTCGAGTTAGTTTTAAGATATTTAATCCATTTTAATTTCATTGTTTTTGAAAATATATTGAAGTCTGGCATGTCAAGACCACCTGATGCTTTAGGACCTATTAGAGTTGCTCTTTTAATTTTTTCACTTTTTCCTGACCATAGGAAATTAAACATAATTGAATTAATACGTTTAGTAATATGTTTAGGGATTACTATATTTTGGATTAAGTATGTTAATCTTGAAAGGAACATGCTTTTTAGTACAACTATTTTCCCTAACATAGTTAACTTTCTACTTTTCCATGCATCGATGAGTTTGACAGCATTATTAATCTTATTTTCCCAATTTAAATGGTCGCACGATTCTCGATTATTACCAAAATAAACACCCAGGGATACCATACTCTTAGTACAATCTTATATGTGAACGTGCAGGCCTTTAAAAGATTGTGTTGGGAGAGTCAAAAATCATCGCAACAGTTTTCGACTTCTTCCAGCCAATGACAGTTCAACGAGCAAATAAAGCTTCGAGCTGTGCATACATTATGTGAACACGATTGTCTAAAACTGCTGATTCGCACAAAAGTGAAGCAACAATTTAAATAAATGTGAAGATCATGTCGTGTGGTTGTTTGTTAAGTAAACATTCTCTAAATTGTGACTAGGTCGCTTTGAATAATTCTTTGTTTTTTGTTTCTGTCAGCTACAGTTGGAACACTGAACTGGAGTATCGACGATCTCCAAACAAAGGTTCGTAAACATGGACGCTATTTTTTCTCTCTTTGTGTTACGTTTGTCTAAACCAGAGATTTTAAATGGTTTGATAGTTAGTTAACAATTAATAAAGATTAAAGGTGGTATCCGATAGTTTGCCTTTATCAAATACATTTAACAATATCTAAGAATTGTAAAATTTGGGAATTATGTTTGCATAAGCTCATTAGTCTTAATAAGAACGATTTTGAACACTAACTTTATTGTGAGACAGCACTTATTGCGAAAAACAAAACAAACTAAACACGCTTTCTTAATATCCATTCTTCCAACTCTATAAAAACCTCAAAAGTGATCTTTGCTAAAAATAGATATCGAGTGGTCACGTGGTTTTCTAAGCCAAAATAGCTATCTCTATAGCATGACTCGGATAGGAAACATTTTTTTACAATGAAGAGTGATGATTTATTATTGTCTGTTCACACTGATCAAGAGCATCAATGAACATCATTTTGCAGGACCTTTTCAGGTAACAATGACTTATTTGGTCATTTGAGAAAAAAATCGGTCCAAAAGTACGGATACCACCTTTTAAGGGACAGGACACACAGTTGAAATCTTTATTTTTCTACTTTTGTACGGTAACGCACACTGAATATTTTACCTCACAAATTCACAAGGGTGGAGTTGGGGGGAGAGGGTGCTGCCCATTGTCCGCGTCCCGTGTGACGCGTCCGTCAACTGTCTTTAAACGAAATCACCTACAAACCGCTGACCCAAATTCAACCAAACTTTTTACTGAAACGAAGCCGAAGTAACTATTATTGTATTCAAAGTTCGAGTTTCTTTTGAATTGTGTGAATAAAAATAAACTTTTTCGACTTTTTAATATGGACTAATTAAGGCTCCAAATAAAAACCGAAGTATTGTTTAGTGCGTCATTTTCCAGTAAATCAGATGTTGAAATGGGGAACTTTATTTTATTTATTGGGCTGTTTGTTTGTTTCCTTGTGTATCTTAAACTTGGTTTGCGAATGTGTCTTAAATGACCAAAGATATTGACCTTTTATAATATACTTTGCATTTAAACGCGTTCTCAAGTAATCTGTATGTGATGTGTGATTGGCTGCGTGTGTGCTTGCTTTCTTAAAGAATTCAGAAGGAATGGATGCGACAGGGCCCGCTAAAAGAAGCATTCACTTGTTTTAACCTGATTCGAAACTGTTTTTTCCCGCCAACAGTTACTTGACGCAGACTGCCGTCTGTATCGTCGTGCATGTCTAGTACAAGAGCTGTGTTTCATCATCCGACAACACGAGCCCAGCTTTCGTCTCCATGACAATCCTCTTCTGCGGTTCTACGCAGACGACATTGACACCAGTTACGAATCTGATCTATGACATCATACGTGACGTATCTGATTGATAAAAGCCAAAGTATAAAACGTCCATAGCATTCTTTATTATTATTTTTTGAAGACACTGTTACGGCACTAGGGTGATATACTATTGGTTGGACTCCAGCTTACTTTATATTAAGAAATGTTCAATGACGATCAACGATATATTAGAATAAATAATTGATTTATTGATTAATAAACAATTGAGCAAAATAGTTTAAGCATACAAATTCAATAAATTTCATGATATGTCTTCACTAAGAATTCAAATATATAGACGATGCGAAAATTGTACTCTCAATTACAAAATCGAGCGGCCACCATTTATAAACACACAATAACAAATATTTGATATAAATTCACCTAACTTTAGCAATAGTTAAAGTTTAAGTTACCTTATTTGCTTAAATCTTCGACCTAGCGTTAAACTTAATATTCAATCTAATAACACGAAAACATTATATTAAATAAAATTTCGAATATATATTTCCCTCTTTAAATATTTATGTTTATTATCCCTTAAATTAAATAAAAGTATTTAACAAAAACAAATAAAGTATGATCGAATGGGGTACATTGGTGAAATGGAAATTGTCTCCTTTGTAAGTTAATATCCGAGGTACTCCAAACAGCAGGTAGGTCCTTGTAGTTGAAATTCTTGGACTTTATCGCCTGCTCTTTTGTAGATATTGCAATAATAAACAGTGAATTTCTTACTTTTGCATAAATATACGCGTAAAATTAATTTAAATACTTATAGAGATAAGTTATTTTGAAAAAGAAAATGGACATGTTTATTGATGATGGTTAACCTGGGTATAATAAGAAAGGCAGAAAAGTCAACATACACTCCAAAGAGCACAAGCATAAAAAACGAGAAAAACAAATGAAAGGACCTACTTGCATTTAGGCATTATTCAGGGGAGACTATTCATTTATGTCTCTCATTAAAGTAACGTCTGTAAAGTGCTGGAGTCCTCACCTGAGTAAACTCCCAACTATTTATACTGATCCTAGTGCAGCAGACAATCTCGTGCATGCAACAGAAAATCTTGTGCGGAATAGAATGCACAAGAAAATTGTGTGAAAAATAGAATGCACAAGAAATTCATGCGCAAAAGATATTGTGGGCTGTGGGAAATATCCTTAAACATTGAATTAAACACACACTATTAAAGAATACAATTTTAAAACACATCTTCTACCAGATAATTATAATTTCGATTTCTTGAACTTCTACCCTCTAGATCTATAGCAGGGAAATTAAAACAGACCCACAAAGTAAACTTCCTGCATAAAGAAAAATGGCTTCCCATATCATGGTTGCTCGTATGCTCAGACAATAAATAAGGAATATTCTATAGCAAAATGTCTATACAAAACACATAGTGATTTCCAGAATTAAACAAAGTGGCTACATTACTTATTACATGTATCCCGATGATATAGGCTCACTTACCTAGGAATAATGATGGCATAAACAAAGGAATTCGCAGAAACAGATGACGTTCGAGATAAGATTAGATGCAGTTTGTCAATTTAGCTAAATCACATGATTGATTGTTCTGTCAAGTTAACAAGAGCAAGACTTTCAAGACATTCATCACATTATATTCAACAAGCCTGACTGGTTGGCAAATGGATATTTTTTACAAACTGGTAAGAAAAAACCCCCCAAACAAACATAGATTTTCTGACATATGGAAGTATTTTACACAGCTAAAACAGTTTGTATATATGATGACTTTGTCATATATTCTTATTTAACCTCGCCTTTCATGTTTCGGCATATGGCGAGCAGAACAATTGGACCATCACAGGTTCCTATATACACAAGGCAAACCCCCTTTCTCCCAAACGGAGACAACCACCAACTGCCGTGTCGGGTGCGAAGAAATACAGCCGAAATGGGTACCGCTCTTGGCCTTTGCGATGACGTCATATCTCCTTTGGTCAAGAGACGTACGCACGATGTAAGGGTTGTCACAAGCCACCAACAGCCGACCTGATATGTAAGGTACATAGGAATCAACAAAAATAGTAAAACGTGGTTAAAAATGATATAATGCACAGTTTGTGAAAAAAAATCATGGTATTTAAAGAAGAGTTTGATGATCCAGTGCATGCGTTTATTGAAACAGCTCAAGCAAGAAAAAAAAAACTCCTGAAACTTTTCCAAAGTAAATTATAAAAGAAAAAACATTACTTTTAAATTTTCAGTTAGTAAAATTGTAACAAATACATTTTCACATTGCTCAATTAATATGCTACAGTAATCACTGCCGTCTCGAACAGGTGACCATAGTGGATATCATGCTGGTGTACATCTGGAATCTGCACGCCATATTTAATGTGCCTTACAGATCGAAGTTACGTCTACAACCATAAACAAACACTAAAAAAGAAATCACCAAACTCTTATACTAAAAAAGCCCAGTGCAAATACCAATTAAGCTCAGTTTTATCCCGAAAAAGCCTAGCGTACCATGACCACCAAAAGCATCTGTACTATGGTCACGTGCTTTCTAAGACGGCAGCGGTTACTGTAGCCTGCGTAAAGAGTGCAGTTAAAAACAACATTAAAACTAAAACTTAGACGTATTTTCCCCATGCCACAAGGCACATAATCCCTGCGTGTAGATTTAAGTTTTACCATTTTGATCCAGAACACAGCTTCGTGGCCATCGCATATTGCTCGAGTTTAGCCGTACATCAACGTCGACCCGATTGCCATCCCAACGGCAGATAACAAAGTCATCGTAGTCGCCAAACGCCACACGTCTAATTCCGTCTGGGCCGTCGAATGACCTAACAAACCTGTTAAAACATGTTTTATTGTCAAATATCAAATCCATGCACCAAGAATTGTATCGAATAAAACTGGAGGGGGCGGGTCGGGGGTGGTGTTGAGGGATGGGCGTGACAGACTGAGTAGACTCGCCGTCTCGTTCAACTTCTAACTAAATTCTACCCTATCTGAGTGGGATCGATACCTGGTCTCGACGGAAACTTTCACGAAAGGTTTACCAGTAAAACGGCGGTGCGCTAGTTCGACCCAGAAATGTAAAAACTCTATAATGCTCATAATATTTTGCTGTGATGTACTTTTAAAAACAAAACAGGCGAATCAATTACCTAAACATGCTTTGTGTACTTTGATGGATATTTGTCTTTTGCCTTTGGGAAAGTAATAAAAATAATGCACTTATTTTATATTTTGCATGTATATGTTATGCTGCGAACAGAATTTTGTAAACTTTAATTAATCATCCGAAGTCACTTCAAGAGAAAATTTGAAATAAAAAAGTTAAAGAATATTCTCATCGCGACATACCCGCCATTGTCTGGTTTGCTACGGTCCACGGGGTGGCGTTTCCTCCCTTTGGCGTCAACCACATGCAGAGCGGGTGCTGTTAGGGCTGCGTAATATCCGTCGCCTAGACTGCACACAGACCGAGCTCGGTCTTTTATCATCAAGCGGTCACGCTCCGTTAGCGTGACGTCGTCGTTGCGGTCAATGGCGTAAGAGAACAAGATGGCCAACGTTGTTTGATTTGACATGTACGTAAGGAGCACCGTGCCAGGTTCTGCCAACTGTATGTCAGACGGTTCATATTTAGGCTCAACAAAAGCCGCCAGATCTGTCGTTTGACACCTTTCTTCAGGGTTTTCACCGATCCACTTTCGAATGTAAAGCTTTTTCAGCGTCCGGTCAACTAACGCAATATACTTCTCAGGAAGGAAAACCAATGATGGTATATCACCAGTCACTCCTGGCAATTGTACAAACTCACTTTGCCCTGGAATAAAATAAGCTTTATTCATACTTGATTTTTATTAGCGGGTTCTGCACTGTTTTAAAGAATTTTTTGGTCAACTTACTAGCCGTTATTCTTAAATATTTCCAAAGAAAAAAATGATTTCCCTATTCTTACAAATTCCCAATACGAACAAATAAGTCTTATGAGTCCTCATCTCAATAAAAACATGATTCGGTGGAAGAAATGCTGTGCTGTGTTTTCGAAGCTTTTACGGAAAGCTCAGGCCGAGTTGTTCCGAGTGACGACTCCTTTGAAAAGTGACATTATCCCAACTATTAAAACAAGAAAGAGCTAGTATGTGAGACCTCCAATGCGTCGTAGAAAGCATGAGTTTTAAACAAGAAGATGATTGTAATGGGAACTAAGCACTCTCTTACACTGTCCATTACAGAAACATTTGACAGTTACGAACCACACCTCTAATAGGAAATAGAGTATTTACTACTTTGTTTTCCTTGTTCACTGCAACATTGCTAACATCGGTATACTCGTTTGCTTTTGTTAAACAACAGCTTCAGTTTCCTATAAACGCCAGCTATTTTCTTATATATACAATGTAATTTCAAGAGACACATTATAGTTGCAAGCTCTGTTCTTTTCTCTGAAAAAAAGTATCACAGACCAGCTACGATTTGCTATCGTCCCCAAAAAGAATGCATTTTATAAGAGGCACCGCTCTACAGAGCAGCGCCAATTACATTGTGTTACCTCCATTGAGGGATTGTGTTTGGTGTACAGTTACTGAAGAAGTTAAAAAGAAACATTTGTCCATATTTTTAATAACCGTAAACGCCTTAATACAGCGACATGCGCATAAGTCTAACTTGTGACTACGACATTTTTTGAAATAAGCGAATTAAAAATAAAAATAAGAATATTATTTTTTTGTATAAGGAAAAATACCAAGCCATAAGGGAGATAACCAACACATAACTTTCATTTCGAAAATAGAGAATATACATGTCTACGGGATTTCCGTGTGCTAATGATAGATGAGAGTCATGTTGTTTTATTATGCCTCACATGATTTTTCTATGTTAAGTTCCCATATACATATATATATCCGTAATATAACCATGTGACATTAATTTTTACCCTCACTTCGGTCTAAAATAGATTTCTGGCAAAAATACAAGTCTATGTCATTAAAAGCTTATTAAAATATTTTGCAATTCGTGACTCCGACGCTTTTATAATTCGAATAAAATGTTGATGCAATTCGTTTTCTGTTTTATTTTTTTTCGGTACAATACAATAACAATTAGATCCCAGTAAGGGGCCAAAGATCATAATGTTCCTCCTTTTGCAGTTGATGTCAACATCGGCTGACACCTCAAGTCTTATTTTACGTGATTCGTTGATGACTGTGAAAATGTAACTATTGTCAGAAATGTGGTTACATGATCGTAAAAGAAAAATAAATATTCAGTTTATAAAGTTCACCAAATCAGTGTTTTTTGCCAACCACTTTCTAATGCCAGGGTTATAGAACATCTCTCAAAAGTTTATTGGAGTCACTCAGTCAAAAATATCCGCAACATTTTTGCGATGGGGGTGGTATCCAAAATTTTGTGAAATAAAGCAATTAATATGTTTATTGGGTATATAATCCAACAAACAGTATTTCAGTTATCTGTCCACTTGAAGCAGATATAGTGCTGCCTTCACTGTATATAGCCATGTTACCACAGTCACATTATCCTGACACCGAGCCAACCATTCGTGAAACTACCATTATATTTGCTTGAGCGTTAGCATGGGAGCTATACGACTACCATTTTTAACGACTTTGGTATGTCGGGCTCGAGATCGAACCCGGGGCTTCCCATACTTTAGCCTACGCTCTATCGATTGCGTCACCAGGACTAGATGTGGATAGATTTATATGTTTTGCTAACATGTGCTTGTTGCTGTTATTGATTTGTGTTTAAATCAGTACTTAACACCAAAACATTTCTTTTTAGTAGGGATGTTAACGAATATTCGAATATTAAATATCAAGTCTCTATTCGAATAGAGATTTTCGGATTCGAATTTTTTATCATTTTTATTTCACTTTTGTTAAATTTGAAGGAAAATTGAAAAGGCATTTCTTTAGTTGATCGTATTGTCTTCCAACGACTTAAGACGCTGGCGATATGTGATTGCGCTCGCTCTAAGATAGAGGGGGTGGGTCATGTCTCCTGATAAGGAATTGCTATCTGGTTTACAGCATGAAATCACCTTACCGCGCACTGCCCCTCCTCTGCCCCCTCTCCCACCTAGACCAAGACACATCACCATACAGCTGTGGAAACTGTTGCCAAAGTACAATAAACAAACAGGTCAGTTCAATGCTGCGGTAATTAGCTACAGCAATTACGTAACACTGACTCTACCCAGCTTTGGTCGGGATAATGTGTAATAAATACATTATATAAGGCTATACTAATTGATAACAGAACTTCTTTTATTTTTAGAAAGCACAACTAGATTACTGTCAAACAAACTTTAATTGCAATCACTTTCTGTTGTTTTTAATCACTCTACTTCATACTTGTTGTTTTATTCCTTTACAATACCGCGACAACTGTTATTTTTTTGTCACCGCGATTTTCTGTTCTGTGTTTCTGCTTCGTTACCTCCGAATACCAAAAATGTAAATCTACAGACTTTTTCATTGTTCGTCATAGGTTTACTTAACACACTTAAAACTTACGAGCTTACAATTTTAATCATTCTTTATATATCTATTGGTTGTAACTTCATCAGTTTATCAACAGTCAGGTAATTTTGACACTAGCCAATCACCGTAATTGTCGTCATCAAATGGTTTTGTTTACCTTCGCCTTTCACCCATAGACATATGGCGAGCAGGTTCGTAATTGTCACTTGTGTATTGGTAAATAAATGTCCCTAATTGACATGTTATGGTTTCGGATTAACGCCCTTAGAGATATCAGCCAATCACAATTAAACATCAATCCGACCATCAACCAATCAAGACCGTTAATTGGTTGTACACTGGAGCGATTTCCCTTCATAAAACCTTCGTGGTTTTGCCCAGTTGTCTTACAGTCGATCCAGTATCACCCGCATTTTGTCCTTTTGAAAATGCCTCCTTTAATCATTAATGTATTTTATAAGATTAGTTCACAAAACGTAATTGACTGTTTGATGTTATACAGTGTTTGCGGTTAGTATCGTAAAATATTAAAATTGTGAGCTATTTTGCATGTGTTGTACAGTTTCATCTAATAAAATTATGATATGGTCTTATTAAATCGATATGTTAAAATTAAAAGGAGCTTAAGTAGCTCATTTAATATGTCATATGGTAATACAAATAAGTAATTAAGTTCGCAAAATGTCTTTAAATTGTAAAGGTTATTGCACGAAGTACAACACGTAACAAAAAGACACCCAAGTTTAAGGCGACTAATTAATAACGTGTATATTATACGGGACTTTGCAGGTCATCTTAACATTGATTGGTTACTGTTTAGTTTTTTTGTAAGAGTTTCAATGTTTATAATAATAATAATAATAATAATAATAATAATAATAATAATAATAATAATAATAATAATAATTGTTAAGTAACAATGACATTGTTTACGCATTTACTGGCATTCTTCATTGACAGTATTCTCTTGCAAATTACCGCTGACCGAGAAAAGAAACACCCCGTCTGGTCCTTCACTATAAACAGGATACTGGCGGATTGATAATATTGCCGTTTGTATTTCTAAAAGAAGAAATCGTTTTAAAATTAAATGCTATGCTAAAATCTTAAATCTACCGCCGCCTCTGCAATAAGTTAGGCTAGCAATGTAAATTATGGCTAGAAATAAACATTTTACAATGAATAAACACATTGAACGTAATGGAAAATTACCATGTTATGATCTACTATGATATAAATTCGTTCCGAATATTCGAATATGATTCGAATACACGTAACGAATATTCGAATATCGTTTTGGAATTCGATTTACATCCCTACTTTTTAGAGATAAAAATAATGATCCGTTTATTTTTTCCCTATAACTATTTTTTACGAGGCAATGTTGAAAATATTTAAATATATAAATATAAAAAATATTTATTTACCCTTTCACATTTCTTCCCAGTAAAGTCTGCGCAGTTTCTAAAAATACTAAAATAGCATTTACGTAATCTTATCAACGATTTTTACACACGTGTACATGTCGTGTACGTGTCGCAGTTTGTAGCATATAAACTGTGTTAATCAGGTTATTTTATTATTATGTGACTAAAGATAGGCATAGTTGCAGTGTCTGTGTTGTAGTTTGTAACTGTTGTACATATTTACCACAACAAACACATTTGCAGATTAGATGATCGATGATAACGAAATGCAAGATATATACCAATGACATTTTATATAATATGGAAAGGATAGATGACAAAAAAAGTTGCAAATTAAATGTGAATTTTAAAAAAAATATTTCTATGTATGGTCATTAAAAAATAATATCATGTTGTGTTTTTTCGGAAGGTTCCCCAAATCAGTGTTTTCGCTCCTCATCTTTTAATGTCAGGGTTTGTATTGTCCCCCAATAATATCATTTTCATCTCAAAATACATACAAATTGCTCTTGTCATTCAAATGATAAAGAAAATCGAAACGAAGAATACACGCCACCAACCCACGTGTATTCGATAACTTTCGGAGTCCGCTTAATTGCATTTAACCCCATTTTAAATTAAATAAACTTTCAGAAAAAATGCAAAAAGAAAATTACACCTACCTTCCATTATACGAGAAAGTAAAACAATCGAAGCTATAATTCAATCTGAAAATTAGTCGTACAGCCTTAGCTTCCGCCCTCTTCGCAGAGTAATGTAACAATTGAACTACATTAACTCAATGGGTGAAACAGTGTGACTGAGCTTATATAGGGCAGGTAGATCTATTTCTGGACATGGTGAAATTCTCGGTTTACCATTACATTACATCGACGGTCAAACATGTCTCGCAAACCAAAAGGGAATTCCCTGAAAACTGTACTGTGAAGATTGGACCATTAGTGTGGCCAGGGGGGTTTGATAACATTTTCTAGAATTTTACCAAGTCACCTACTTAATCTACATGACCCACTTCAAAACATATGTTATATTTCATACTGGCAGACATTCTGGCCAAGTTTAGTAAAGATTGGGTAATCAATGTGGCCTTTAAGTGTTGTCATAAGGTTTTTCTAAAATGTGACCAAGTATCCTCCTTGTTGACCCCACGTGACCCAATAATATACTCATCCAAGAGTTCATGCAGACAAACATCTGATCAAGTTTGGTGATGATTAGGCTATGAATGTGGCCTCAAGTGTGTTCACATGCTTTTTCTAATATTTGACCTAGTGAACTACTTTTTTGACCCACGTAACCCAATAACGAACTTAATCAAAGATTTCATGCAGACAAAAGTCCTGACCAAGTGTGATGAAGATTGAGCTATAAATGTGGCCTCTAGTGTGTTCACAAGCTTTTTCTAAGTTTTAACCTAGTGACATACTTAGTGACACTTCGTGACCTAGTTACGAACTCATCCAATATTTTATTTTTATTTAATATGCAAACAAACATTCTGACCAAGTAAGGTGGAGATTGGGCTATAAATGTGGTCTCTTGTGTGTTCATATTTTTTTCCAACACTTTGACCTAGTGACCTACTTTTTAACCCCCAGGTGATCCAATTATGAATTCATTCAAGATTTCATGCAGACAATTATTCTGACCATGGACATATTGTAACGGGACCGCCGACTCCGCAAGGTGCGTGAATATCTTCCATTTTTTCAGCGCCATCACAGGGAATCATAGAAAGACTTCCGGTCGATGTTTCGCATGCAAAACAAAAGCACAAAGCTGACAAATAAAACAGAGATTTGAAGAAAAACGGCCACGGAAAATGAATTAACTTGAAAATGGATTGAAGTTAAATATCTTCTTTGTACGTGTATGAATTGCCTCATTTTAGTTTTCCATGAATCGGCAGTAAACATATCGTAACCACGTGAAAAGAACCCGAATTCTGTATGAATCATAGAAAACGTCCCGTTTAGGCCCAATTCTTGTTGCCCTTTTTCCATAAACACTTCCATAGCTAATACTGTGTAACTGGTGGTATTTATTATGGCTTGTATATGCCAAAACTGCACGGAGAAAGACATAATATTTAATTAAAATAAATAAGTCGTTGTTTGGAGACACAGGATGAAGACTGCGCTGAAAGAACCACACCAACTATTAATATTTGAACACAAGTATAATTAGATTATACTGTTTCCTATAGAGTATTGTTTTTAATACTGATTTTAGGAATAAGACAACAATGATGAGTCCCCCGACACAGAGAGGTCTCTACCTGGCCTGTGCCTGTTGCTTTGAGACGTTCAACTTGTACAAGGGAACTTAAACACATCTTGGAGCCAGAATTCTTCCAGACAATATTAAAAATTACTTTTGAGTTGTTAGATGTCAACATTTTTTCATTATAAAAGAACATTTTGAGAAATAGATCACATAAAACAATTAACAACACTGAAGGTGTGGTCTTCTTGGTGTGTGTTTAATTTTGATATATATCCTTCATTATTGACAGAGTTTATTACCAACTGCTGACATATAGTTTTAACATGTCATATCACGGGAACCCAGGTTTACATATTTTAGTACACTAATTATAAATTGAGTAAATGTAGAAACTCCATTATTTGAATTTTTATGTATGTTTGATGCAGTAATTTAAGTTTATTTTTATTGACAGAACGGTTCTCTATAGTTGTATGTTGTTTTGACAATATAAACATGTCAAAGTTCACAGTTAAAGTAGTCACCACAATACATGTATGTTTTAAGTACATGTATTAACAAATAAAAATATATAGTTTTAGTTATATATTTGTATTGACTGGGAATAAGTTTTATTTGTTTTTCTGATTCAGTGTGCATTTTTAAAACATAAAGCAATTAGATAAAAAAAAAGCTAAAATAACAAACATGCTAATTTAACAAATGATGTATGTTTTAGTTGCAGTAGGGTTATTCATCATCTAAACTAAATTAGTTAAGAGCATTGGATAAGTAACAATACAGAACCAAGGCCCAACTCAAACACTATTTAATACTTAATATAAGAAAGAATTGGGTCTATGATTTAAAACTAACAAAGTGTATTAATTTACAACCTGCTTAAGTCCCTACTTCTTATATATTATAACATTTCTTCTTACAGTGTGAAAACTTTCAACATGGCTCAAGGGTTAAAAACTGTTAAATCTTTCATCCAAAGGTGACACTCTTACTTGCACTGGCTTTTAGCCTACTTTTTAATTAATGTTGTCAGAACAAACAAGAATAAATATGTATAATCATTATTTTCTTTTTCCATTTCGTTCATGTTAAGGTGTTCAAGCAAGGACACACAGCTTTATTTATAATGTGCAAATTTTTTAATGTGGAATGGAAAATGCATTTATGACAGAAAGATACAAATACATATAAATGTAAAAATGCATACAATGATTATGTGCAATTACTCGATAAATGTGCCATTAAGTGGTTCTTTTAATGTTTTGAACATGTGATACGGTAAGTGAATTAGGTTCTTCTGCTATTTTGATGTTTGTTAACTGTCAAATTATTTTGTAGATTATATGGAGAAATAAACAATATTTAACATAATCCTGCCTTGTGATGTGTTAAAACAGTTTTATGAAAAGTAAAATTGAAGAAATGGTCTACAGATAAAGAAGCAATACTGAAACAGACTGAAAATTCAAAATCTTTTATTAATATTTAATCTTTTTTCCAATTGACTTCAAATAACTGATATTTACTCTCTGCCTTCCTGAAAGCTGTGCTTCTGTTTGCTGGCCCTTGGTGTTGAATTTAAAGGTTAACTATCTCTGAAAAAATGGTTCAGGTCATGGTAACTGAAAAAATAAAAGAGTGCTATACAGGTTTCAGTAACCTGCCTAACCTCTTTGGTTCAATTCCTAGTCTGGACATATACATTTATTATTCATTCACTAATAATAATATAAAGCAAAAAAAATAATAATACAAAATTAGAACAAAATATTAAAATCTAGTTACGTCCTAGTTTTATGTGACAGTTGTCACACAAACAAATCGTTGCAGGGTAAATCCTACCTATAATTATTATCATAGTTTATTGTTATTTAAACCTGTTTTGACAATACAATTAAGGTGGTATCCAAAAGTTTAGACTATTTTCTTTCTCAAACAACCAGATAAATTATTGGATACTGAAAGTATCCATGATGTTGAAGATTACTAATGCCCTTTAGCCAAGTGAAAAGTGAAGCACAACACGCCACTCATCATTACAAACATGCATTTCCTACCTAAGAGACTGCATTGACCAATAATTAAGGCAGTTTCAAAATATGGAGTTAATAGTAAGTTTATGCAAAAAAAGTTGTGCCAAAATTCCCCAAACAGTGGGTGAGATATTATATGTATTTTATTTAGACAAAGTCGGATACCACCCTTAATAAATAAACATCTGATATTTTTATTAATATAATATTTAATATAATATAATCATAAAGTTATAATAATAAAGTTATTCTGTGTCATTCAAAAGCAAAGTGGTATCAAAATGTTATTAACTACCGGCTAATTTTGAATACAAGTATAATTTGACAGTATGTACATACTTTTTTTATTAAAATGGCATTTATTAAACTTAAAGAAATTCCCAATAGGTGTGGCAATGTTTAATATTTATCAGATTTTTATATTCAGATGATTCTTTGCATTACCTGAACGTCTTGGTAGTAGGTTTAATCTGTCAAAACAAAATGCTTTTATGTGGACCGAAAAGCTCTTTCACAAGATTTGGCAAAAGGTCTGCAACTAGAGGAGTGAGACAGAAGACTTTGAAGGCTTCAACTATGATAAAAATATGAATTCATAACATTATTTTATACACTTAACCTTTTACAGTTTTTTACATGCCAAGATTAAAAAATAATGCTTATATTTACTGTCAGATATTAGGAAGACAAAGTGATAGAGACACACCACGTGACATCAAAATACATGTACACTGTAGTGTTATAAGTAAACCATATTGCCTCTTATAGCACTTCAATGCTTGGGTTTGTGTACTGGTCAAGACAAGAACTTTCTGTTGGAAAGGTTTTCCAGCTAACCTGCTGCGTGCTGGTGGTTTTGCCTAAACACAATCTAGGGTTTTCCTTCACCAATAGTACGCTGGACATCACCAATAAAACCATAACTATGTCAGAGCAATGTAACAAAAAACTACAACAACAAAAATCATAAAGAACATATGCACCGGGTTCAGTAAAATACAGATTTGCTGTCTCAAAATAAATTTTAATGAAGTTATTTATTTAAGGTATTGATTTGTCTGAATTACCTTACAAATGCCTTGGGTGGCTTGACACCTTTATTCATGTGTTCAAGTGTGGAAGGAATTTATTTTGCAGGAACTGTAAATAAAATTGCATATTATGTAAAAAAATCACATAAATGAGGCACATATATACTACAATGACAACCTAAAACTGAATGATTTTGTGAGTAAGTCAAAGAAAAGTATTGCTATATTTGTGTCTAGCACATCCTTCCTAGAAAAAGGGCGTTCAAAGTTAAAAGCTCGATCCTAAGATGTGACCTTAAACAGTGGCACATACATTTGGAAGTTCAATTTCTTGACAACACTCAAACAGAAGGTTATGCAACACTAGTCTCAGAATAAAATTATTGGGTTTAATCGATATGCCAGGTTCTCATGGCATAAAACCACAGAAAAGGCAGCACTATATATTTTTTTCAAATTATTTATTGAAAATAAGAGTAACGGAAGTGGTAGGTTTGATTCTATAAATGGTAGAGCAGACCCCACCCGCTTCTGCTCACGTCAGACTGCAAAGTAAAAAATAAATAAAGCAAAATGTGTGTATGTGTGTGTGTGTGTGTGCGTGTGTGCGTGTGTGTGTGTGTACAAAGAAATTCACTTCTATAAGTTTCAGACATGATTTGTTGTAAAGGATAATCTAATCTAGAAGTTTATACTGAAAAGTTACTATTTATCACAATGGAAACCGAGGCAAAAGTAGAACAAGGTTTTCTGATGACAGCTGCTTTTGATGTGTTGATTTTCGATTTAGCCTTCTATTTAGCAGGAAAATAAACGTAAAATGACTGATTATATATAACAACAAATGAAAAAAGAATTAACATACTACGACAGAAGGTTTAAGGTGGGCGGGGCAGATGTGCGTCGTGTCAGGGTTAACACTAAAATCTGAACGACTATAAACAAGAAATAGTGTCCCCACCACTCTTCTTTGGTAAAACCCTTTGGAAGTTATAATTTCACATCCTAGTACCCCCATTAACACGAGATTTACGCGTTTTTCATTAATGTTAACGCAGCTTTCAGCTTTCCATCTATTGTTGTAGTTTACACCGGAAGTTTTCTATGACTCCTGGTGATGGCGCTGCGACGGACTCAACATATTCATATAGAGTATAGAGCGTGACGTCACGAGTCAGCGGTCCTTTTACTGTATGTGTATGCTCTGAGCCTGTGACAGAGGTACATGTAATAAACGACAGTGTAAAGCGTCAGTTACACCAAACTAATTCTCAGGACGTCTGATACCGTTCTACAAAAATAGTAAGACGGGTTTGGAACCTGCTGGAGCGTGTACAAAATGTCTAAAGAAACGACCAAATGTAGTCCCCAAACAGTGCCCAATACGTCTATCTAGTCCCTAGTCCGTCTGCAGTCCGTTTTTACAACGTTCAGATTGGGTGTTGTCGCATTAATTCCCGACGACGCACCGCTTTCAACTAGTTCAAACATCGTTTTCAGTCCGTTCGCATCTAGTTCTTCTACGTTATCCATACGTCAAAATCCGTTCTAGCTAGTTTGTAATTCGACCATTCCGTTCATAGACAGTTCAACTCGTTCTGAATACGTTCTCATCTCGTTTAAAGTCTGTCAAGAACGAAATAACAACCACGTTCTGAAACGACGGCTATAAAAATCCACAACGTTTGTGACAGTTCCCATTCGCGTTAGACGCTTCAGGTGATCAGCATAAAAATTAATGCATATTGGAAATTATGTTTTTGTTGCTGTATAATTATCTCATGTGCAGCCAATCCGGGAATCGAACCAGGGACCCTTCGCCTACAAAGCGAAAGGTCGCCCGACTGAGCTAATCCGAGCTGTTACACATTCGCTACAGTATGAAAAGTAATAAGGGGAGTCTCGTAATTTCGAAATTGCCTCGACATATCAAAAGTTCGAAACAAAAGAATATTTATTTTCAGGATATCTTATATATATATATCAACTAAATACTTGTCAAAAGCGGTGCAAAAAGCGTTTAAAATAGTATGCTTGTACATACCGTCCAATTATTCGATATCTTCTTAATCATGTAATAACGTTGTATTTGTGAAGAGGCAAGACTTATACATCTATATTTTCTTTAATTCGTGTTAACCGAGTCCGAGATAAAAAGAGTACACTGTACTTGGCTAGCTGGTCTATAATAAACAGATAAATGAATAGGGCAAATAAGGTAATAAAAACACAAAATAATGCCCGTTTAATCTATACTGTCATGGGTCTCAATAACTTTTCTGACCACTTTACAAAACTTATCAGAAAATGTATTGCAGACGGTTACAACCCGGGAATCCTTCGATGTACTGCATTGCTTGCAATTGACCCTTTTACAGTCAAGAACTTGCATTGCTTTTAAATTACACGATGACCGGACAGGTCGTTGAGACTATATGAAAACAGTGACTTAAAGCCATCATTGGACAGTCACTGTTGGATTTCTTGTCTCTTCATCTCTCCAGTCGTGCCCTATATAGGTGGGACAACTTGAGCAGTCTCCATACCCTTTACGTGAGATTGCACAGTAGGTATAACATCGGGATTTTTTGTACCTTTATCATATATAATATGTCAACTGCGGATACATCCTCGGCGTTTATGATATGTTTTTAAAACGTTTTAACTCTAAACAATACTACGTTTTATTTTGTTGATTTTCTAAAATTCTATTGTTTCTTCCGTATTGTTTACATTTCACTTTTGACACTTTTGGCATATGACGTCATGGCATTTATGACGTCATTATATGGTTCTTATAATATATCAGCGCTTGTACTGCTTTATTTTATTTTAAACTACTCTCTCATTTGGAATTTTTTGGTTGCCGAGGCTTTTATCTACTGTAAATACTGTACATATGTTCATTATATCTGTTTTAACTCCCGATGCAGGTGCTTACTGTTAGTTGTGTCACTTTGACGGGATATTTTTATTTACACTGTTTGTTTGATAGAAAAACCTTCAGGAAGTGCGAGGTTGGAGCGCTCCACAAACCAGGTTTAAGCACCCCAGTTGGCCCTTTTGCCGACTGACCGTTCCAAGGCGGTAACTGATGGTTTTTCTTTTTGTGTGTTATGTCTCGTCTCAGTGTTTTTTGTCACATTTACATTTACCTTGTTTGCCTTTGTCTACAGGTAGATAAAAATTTAAATATCTGTGAAAATTTTGACAGGACCTTTTCTTATTTACCTATTTATAGTTTTATTTCTTTCAAATAAAGGGTACAAAAATTGTCACGACCACTGTGTGTCCCTCTTAAAATTATATCATGCCTTTCTCTAAAGCAATCTATATTGTTGTGTTTTTTGTAAAGTTGCCAGTTGCGACCTCTCTTAAATAGCTCGCAAGGAAAATACAATCTAACAATTCCCGCCGATTGTCCTCTCATACCTTAGTATAGACAATGACATATCAAGCATTCTGTCCTGCCACGGCACACGCAAGGCCGGACTGTTGAAATAGTCTTTCAAATAGTCCTGTTGTCTTTTGGCCACCAACCTGTCCCTGTTTCCTCCCACCTCCAGTGGGAGTGAAAGTCCAAGTTGGAGTCTGGAAGATTTACATCTTTTCTCCAGGCACCTGGAACGAGGTTGTGTGCACCATCTTCATAATCTAGTTGACCGTTCTGAATGGCTGAGACGGATGAAGTTGCGAAGGCACACACAAGCTTCAACGACAATTTGTAAAGGCTCTGGCGTCTGCTGCAGTGTTGACAAGAGGATCCTCCATCTCAGTGACATAGCGCCAAATGCATTTTCAACAACACGTCTGGCTCTAGATATTCTGTAGTTGGGAATCATATGTGCTCTCGTCAAGTTATGTCCAGAATATGGCTTCATAAAGTGTTAGCGACCCCCCCCCCCCCCAGCAAGAAGTATGGAAAGTCTTGATCATCATTTGACAATGGTGAAGGTGGAGGGAATCCAAAGGAGCCATCGTCTAAGCATTCTTTCAATTCAGACTGGTTGTATATCTGGGCGTCGAACTGACTTCCAAAACCACCAATATCGATCCACATGAACGTATAATCTGAATTTACCAAAGCCATTAATAGTATTAAATAAAAACCTTTGTTGTGATACATTGCTCCAGTCTTACGAGGCTTTCTGATGGCCACATGTTTCCCATCCAGAGCACCACAGGCATGTGGAACATTCCATCGCATCATGAATTGCTCATAAATACGTTCCCATGCATATCTGTCAACTGAGCAGGCGAGGACTTCATTCTTTAATTCAGACACGAGTGCATTGCAAACTTCTCTCACCAGTAAGCAGATTGTACTCCTGGCTACCCGAAAAGACTGAAGACTGCCATAGGAATTACCGGTACCAATGTCGAGAGTTATAGCAAGTTCCACATCTGGTTCCAGCGCTTTTCTGTAGTTTGTATCACCCTTTCCCATAAAACGGATGATGCGTTG
Organism: Sinonovacula constricta; assembly: GCA_007844125.1. Taxonomy (NCBI): domain Eukaryota; kingdom Metazoa; phylum Mollusca; class Bivalvia; order Cardiida; family Solecurtidae; genus Sinonovacula; species Sinonovacula constricta. The sequence continues at coordinate 18,942,178 of CM017571.1, forward strand.
AAGAAGTTCGTCAAACACTGGTGAGGTTATTCTCAAAAAGTTGTAGAATGACTCCAGGTAATCAAGGCGGAACTCTTCCATCAGCTGATGATAAATTCCTACAGCTAATCTTCTTTCAGGTGTTAACCAAGGTCTCACCCAATAAACTCTTTGCCTTCTTCTTTGTCTCTCCCTTTCTACCAGTTCTTTCTATTCTCGCTCTGCTTCAAGCATAATTTGTTCGAAGCTTACATTTAAAGCAATCACAGCTGCAATATTATCCATGGATCTAATAACATTCGTTATTTCCAAATGATATACTACTGACAAACGGCCAGTATTTATACTAGTCCATTGTCTGGTTGTTCTGCAAACTGGAAAAACGTTGTAAGAGCTGCGTGAGAACGAAATAAACGTTCCAAAAACGTAAAAGGCGTACTTTGAACATACGGCGAACTTTGAGAACTGTATGAAAACGTGTTGCAAACGTGTTTCGAACATCTAAGTTTGTTTGCTTAAGTTCAGACTGAACAGCAACGCAATGAGGTCGAAGTAAGTCTGTCTGTGAACGAGATGAACGAACCGCAAACGAATTCGGACGCAGTGCACACGAATTACCAGACTACGCCCGTTTTCATCACGTCAAAGAGCGTTCCTAATGCGATCTTAGTACGGCAATCCGATGGGTGATGATCGTCTTGAAGCAGCAATTAGCCGATGATTTCCGGTTGAGCTAAAATCCTTTCATGAGATATTTTAACCTAAAGACGATGGCACCCGTGTTCTACGGACACATTTCCAGTTTTGAAAGTTTGTTATTTCAACATATTGGTATGTATTAAACAACTAATGTTACCTAGGTATTTCTGCTAGTGGCCTTCTACTATCAAACTTAAATTACATTTACACTTTAAATGTCGTATCCAACAGTTTAGACCAAATATTTCTTCTCAAACTATCAAATAAGTCATTCTTACCTAAAAAGGTCCTGCAAAATGATGTTCATTGATGTCATAGATCTGTGTGAACAGTGAAGCATTAATCCGTAGCTGTCATTGCAAACATGTATTTCCTATCTGAGCCACGCTGCAGAGATATCTATTTTTAATCTAGGAAACCAAGTGACAACTTACTTTTGAGATCACGTTATATTCGGGTAGTCCGCTCTGACGTCGATGTCTACTTGTAGCCAAAATCTCTATCGTGCTAAGTTATATACTTGGAAATAATGAATGGAGGTTTTTCCTGTTTAACAGAACAAAAAAAAAACAAGAAAAAAAGAAAGACGTTTAATTTTAGCTCGTTGTAGCTTTGTAGCATCTTCAGTATGTAGAGCAATGTATATTAAATTAAAATGTGTTGATAGTCTTCAATTGCCATAAACTGGAATTTTTAGAAGTGATTATTGTTTAACGTCCCACTAACATTATTATTGCTTTAGAAGAAGAGTAGTACCGTCGCACCGAATGACTCAGAATGGAACAGAAATGTTGGCATCGGAGAGAATTCTTCTAGATGTACGACTCCAGAACATCCTTTCAGATATTACATAACTAAGTGAGTATGTAACTTTAATGTCTGGATTTGTTGTTGTTGTTTTTTTCTGTTGAATTAAACGGCCATTTTGTAAACTTAAAGCAGGTGTATTGCAGCCTCTACTCTTGTATCATGTTGTGATTTTCTAATGTGATACTAAATCATCCCTGTGTGAGGTTCGTCCGAGTATTTTATAAAAGTGTCTGTTACTACAGATTTCATAGGACAAAATGCAAAGCTTAGAGGAAATGGTTACATTTACTTTTAGTATGCAAGCTTTCATCAAGTAACATAAGCTCTAGTGAGCTTTTACAACCACTTTTAAACCGAGTTTAGCTAAAGTAGTGTAAGTCAAACAAAATATGTCACTACATCTTTACAGAAACTGAAACTTGAAAGTCAGTAAATCACTTCTAGAGGACACATTAAAACATCTGAACTACTAAAAGGCCATCATGAATTCTCAATAGATTATATATTTTCATGGATAATGTATTTGCTCAATGATATGTAAGCTAGTACATTTAGTTAGATATCTTAGTCTTTAAAATTTGGGAAGGAGGTGTCATTGACCATGTAAATGTCAGTGTAAATTTTGTGTTAACATTATATTCAAAACAACTGTTGATATCAAAACAAACAAAAAATAAAAACAAACACACTTTACTTGTTGAAGCTTACTGCATCAGATACACGCAGTTATGTAAAGGGTACATTTAAATCGAAAACTCTCGGAATAATACAAATATATGTCATTTACCCTCGTGTTTGTCTTAAATAGAAATCTCAAATAATACAAATATATGTCATTTACACTTGCGTTTTTATGAAATAAAAATCTCGGAATAAAATAAATATGTGTCATTTACCCTTGCGTTTGTCTGAAATAGAAATCTTGAAATAATATAAATTTGTCATTTACCCTCGCGTTTGTCTGAAATGAAAATATCAGAATAATGTAAACATGTGTCATTTACCCTCGCGTTTGTTTAAAATAGAAATCTCGAAATAATACAAACATCGGCCATTTACCCTTACGTGTGTTTTAATAGTATTTTGGGAATTATTCAAAAGCTCTGTCATTAAAAGCTCATTGAAATGTGTTTATATATCCTTAACTTCCGGCACTTTTATAGTTCCTAACGAAATATTAACCGTAACAAAAATATTTGCAGATAAGATTATAGATAACAAAATAAATAAGTTGCATAACAATGACATCTTATAGAATTTAGAAAAGATTTGGTACGTTTTATAACAATGGCATCATATATGATTTGGTAGGGATTGATGACAGAAAACAGAATTGTAGATTAAAAGAAAAATATGATACCAGTAAGGGCGATAGAAAATAATATTCTTCCTTTTTACATTTAAAGTCAATTCCGTCTTACGCCTCATGTCAATTATTACATGATTAATGTGGAACTGTAGAATTGCAAGTATTGTCAGAAATGTTTATGCATTATCATAAAAGAAAAATAAACATTTCATGTTACTGTTTTTTTTTCAGAAGATTCCCAAAACATTTTTGTGCACCATTTTCTGTTGTCAACTTACAAAAGTTATTGGAAGTTACTCTGTCAAAATTACCCCAATATTTAGCGATTAATATTGTTATTTACAGAAGGTATCTGACTCTTTGTGGATCTGAGACAATTAATTACAGATCAATCTAAATATGAATTTATTTATACATTTTACTCTTCTTGTTGGTTTCCTAAAGAAGTATTAAAGTCAGTATTTTACAACAAAAACATACAATTTAAGGGATAACAAAGAACATGTAGTTCACGGCTGATCGAGTGAATGTTAAATTATTTACTGCTTTTTTGTATAACCCGAAAGAAAATTATGTAATCTTCTTATAATTTCATTTTTATTTCAAATTATATACAAAATGCTCTTGTCAATCAAACGATGAAGAAAAATCGGAACGAAGAAAACAAACAACAAACCCATGTGTATTCGATAATCTCCAGTGTCTGCCCAACTGCATTTAACAGTTTATTAAATAAAATGCATTGCAGATAAAATGAAAAGTGCAAAAAGAAATATCATCTGCCTGCTTTGTTACGAGCCAATAGAACAATTAAAATAAGAATAAAAATGGAAAATCATTCTCATAGACTCAACCTATATGGTAGGAAGATATATTTCTGGACTTAGTGGGACTTCCGACTAAACATTTTTCAGAAGATCCTTATCAATGACCTTTACAAACGCGTACATGTCGCATTTTTGTACCATAATAACTATGTTTATCAGGTCAATTATCACTTCATATCACAACAGGTTGTTATCATAGATCGTACACATATCTCGGCGAATGAGTGATATAGCTTAATATGAATATCTCGATTTGTCTCTCTCACTCTTTCTCTCGCCCTTTTATAGTTTCTTTTCAATTATATTGTTATACTGCGTTATTGTACAATGCCTTTCTCTAAAGAAAAATAAGAGTAAGAGCCTCTGGATTTGACTGTCATCTTCCCGGGACTCATTTTAATTCATATTGACTCCGAGGACTATTTGTTTGTTGCACTTGGTGATGCAAGCATCAGATTAGGCACAAATGTTTTCAAGAATTTCCTTTTTACTTTAGTACGTTACCCGAAAATTCAAAATGACCAATGAGGTTTTGAAGATGACCGCCTCGCCAAATGCGAAAAAAATATCTAGAATTTCAATGTATTCAAAAATATCAATGAGTAGATCATTGAAATTAACATATTCTCACAAGCAGATTCTATTGTTGTAATTTAAAATACGGCCAAAGTTTCCGTGCAAGGATTTTATAGATAAATAAAGACGTCACGAAATTAGTCAACCCTCTGCTTAACCACAGAACTCACGCAATAAAGGCTAATAAACGCGCGTAGTAAACACATTTTGCTAAAAGATACGCCTTACTGTCAGCCACGTGTGTAAAACTTTTGAAGTACTAAATTTTGACAAATACATGCCACAAGATTCACTAAGAAAAAACAACAACAAACATGACATAATAATAAACGTAAAAGCAACTCCCTTTACACAGACTAAAACAAATATAACAAAATAAGACATCATTAAAAAGATATACCTGTTCGTTACCATCTTACTACTGGACAAAAATAAATGAAATGGGGAAAAAACACAAACCCTTGCCTCCAGCTTTGCTTCAGTTTAAAGTTCGATTGAGTATGGTTCAGACATACTATCTTAAATGGAGTTTGAAGAAACTGCTCCTTCAAAACAACTACTTTGCTAAGAGACTGTTGCCACATAGAGGCATTCCAAATACAAGGAAACACAATTTCTACATACGGATGTCTGCTGATTGACCAGAAAGAGACACCCCGTGAAAATGCTTCACGAACATGGTCTAAGCATACTGTACGATCAAGTGCTTTATATCAGCTCAGTTGGGAGACGCTTTTGTAACCAGGTACGTGGAAGAATGTTTGCTTGTCCTCAGAAGCTGATTAAAGGCCTTTTTGCACAGCTGGAATTAACAACATCGATCATAATCCCTCATCAACAATTGGCGTTGTAGAAGACTCTTTTTTTACTGGGTGGTGGTGAATGTAGTGTACTTCCTCTGCAGATTCTTGTTCAGGGGTTACTCTCTCGACGAAGCCACGTCTTTCCTGTTCTGCAATAATATCACCGTATGTTTTCAGTACTTCCGGTTCGTTGCGAAGTCTCTGAATGGTGCCTATTGTTCTCTTCATAGTGATGTTGTAGTTAGATGGTACAACAGGGTGTTCTTGTTCCCATGGTAGTTTGGCTACATACTTCCCGTCTTCGTACTCGATGGACGTCTCCTGGTACTCTTCAAGGTATTCGGCGGACTTCCGGTCAGGCTCACAGGGTGAAATGCCAATACTTTCCAGCTTCCAAAAACGTTCTAGTATGCTGTCATCTGGGGCACGGGACGCAATCACGTTCAACATGTGCTTGTCCGTCGGTGTTTGTGACGTAGACGGCATCGGACCTGACAGCAAGTCAATCTAGTCACACTGTCAGAAAATTTCTTACACTCCGAACTGTAATAAGCAAGATCACAAAATGCACACACGATTGAAGGCTTCTGTGTTTTAATTTTCGCACGCTTGTTGCTTAGTACGTAATCTGCTTACCCTTCGTAGCTGTGTGATACAATGCAGTTGCGTTAAGGTCGTTTACATCCGGGAACGTGTGGGGATCTCCGCTGCCGATCTCTAAGATGTTGATTTCTCTGTTAATCGCTCTTCTAAGTTCATGCAGTTGCCAGTCGTTGTTCTCGTTGAAACGTGCGAGATTGCGACGTACATCTACCGGCAACTTCTTCTACACGACTGGCACTAATAAACTCTCGTACATATCTTGATGCTGGCCTAGTGACTTAAGTCCCCCAATGTATGTTTCCATTTTGTCGTAAAACAGCCTTAAGCTAGCGACGGACGGTGTAGGTGCTGGCAGTTTAAACAAGGGTTGCATTGTTGCGTGAACGATTTTGCAATGTTGCCCGTACCTCTCACGTAGAAGCTCAACCGCGCGTGTAGTTCGCATTGGTGAGCGCGAATCCTTCTACTTTCATGGCGGCCGCTCCCTCTAACTGTGCTTTTAAATAGCCAAATTTCTGAACGTCTGTTAAATAACTGTTTGAATGAACTGACGATTCAAAAGAGTCCCAGAAACTTTGCCATTGCAGTAAATCGCCGTCAAATGTAGGCAGCGTAAGTTTGGGTAAATTAGTACACTGAGTAGATGATTTACTTATCTTTGGTTCTGGCTGGCTGTTGATGTTTGATGCATTTGTGTAGATACGTTCTGCGTGTAGTGGCTGTGAAGCGGAAGCGGATGTTTGTGGCGTTGTGTCTGTTACTTCTCTGTTCAGTGTGTCAGTGCGGCGTTGTAGAAATTTCTTGTATTTTCGCAGCTTGATCTCTACGTCCACGGTATACTCTTCTATTTCGACAATTTCCTCAGGCGTGTCCGCGGCGTCGATGAGCGGGATGATTCTATTCGATGATGTGAAGAATTGCGACTTTTTCTTCTACTTTTTCTATAAATGTTTCTATGTTTTCAAGATCGTCCTCTTCTTTCGCTTCTTCTAATTTATTAACAAAACTGTCAATAACTCTTCTGAAACCTAGCCGTTGGCCTAAATACTTCTCCATTGTCGTCTGCATTTTTTCTTTGGTCATGGCACCAATTTTGTGGCGATCGTATAGTTTTAGATTATTTAGTACTTCGCTTGTGAAAAACAACAACAACCAGCTTCGACCTTTACTATTTTATGACTACTGACGTAATAATAACAACATACATAAAAAATGACGTAACGGAAACGTACACAATCGCGCGACGTCGTATTACGTCGCGCCAAATTATAGTTCACGACAGTAGTCTATGATCAAGATGAAACTTATTTTAAGAATACAGATTTGTTCTATAGATTCCAATCTGGTTTTAGCGGTGTTTTTTTACACGGACACTTGTCCAATCCATCTGAAAGGTATTTATATCAGAAAAGAAAATATGAAGGTAACTTGGTAGGTATGTTACTATTAGATCTACACAAGGCATTTGATTCAATGAACCATTCGATCCCCTTAACGAACATAAAAGCGGCTTTTCTTTGTAATGACATTCTTTGATGGTTCAGCTCATATCTTTCTGATAGGCAGCAGCTAGTTGACTTCCCTGGAACACTTTCATCTACTGCTACGGTCACCTGTGGTATACCTCAAAGCTCTGTTCTTGGTCCAGTTCTCTTCTTAGTACATATATAAATGATATTAACAGTATGTGAAAAACAAATAATTACTGTATATTAACTTCTTGACTGCACATGCAAATAAACAAGTTTCAGGTTGTTGTTTTTCCTAATTTCATTATTGTCTTTATAGCAATGTTAACTTTTATGCTGTACAAATGAATTGACTGTTAGCAATTGTATCTTTTCTATGCCAAAATAAATTCAAAGCTTGGTGACCAAGAGGCATTTAAGAAGAAACCTGTCGACGCAGTTATCGCGAAAAACGACTTTCCTGAGAAAAAAATAAACATTGAAGAATAAGAAAATATGACAAAGTCCTTTCAGTATTGTATCATACATTAAAATATGAAAATGCATAAGACAAAGGCATTCACATGTCAGTCAGTTGTAAAAGTTAAAATAAAAATGTGACCAGACATAATACAAAATAGAGCAAACCCAACAGTTTCCTCTTTGGAACGGTTCCTCGGCAAATGGGTCGACTGGGATGTTTAACCCAGTTTTACAGAGTTCCAACCTCACATTTACTGAGGGGTTTCTCAAATGCAAGCAATTGCCATGTATGCCCAAACAGATGTTCTTATCAATCCTTTTTTGATATGCCAAAATACGACCATAGTTTTATGTTTGTAAAACTTATGTATCTAAGTGCAATTTGGTGTGCAGAAATGACCAAATGGTTGTAAAAAGCAGTAAACAGGAAAGATATCCTGTTGAAACAAAACTGTTTTTGACATAATTCTAAACTTTTATGACGTTGTTAATAAGAAAGTAGTGACGTTAAAAAACACATGTCGTATTTGTATGAGGAGATAAGTCTTGACTCTATTAGAAAAACACAAAATTCTTAATTGTAAAAGAAATTAAATATTTGAATGAAGTACGCAATAAAAAGAGAATAAATGTCACTAGTTGTAGCGTAATGTTCATGTGTAGATGGTAGATGCTGTGCACATGTTTGCTAGCGCATGAATGATGTCGACCGACACCCCCACCCAACCGTACAGAGATGTTGGATGCGGGCCTAAGGCGAGACATACACCAAAAGGAAACAAAAACAAAAGAACGTCGACAGTGACAGTGACTTTCAAGAATTTGATCAACAAGATCTTATTCATGCAGAAAAATGCCATGGATTACGAAGGCTTCAGCGAAAGAGATGTTATGTTACTAGAAAGGCACTCAGCGTGGATTTAAAGGAACCCTTAATGCGCATAGCTATCCGTTGACGACGATGCTTTGCCGACACACAGCATGGATGATGAGGATGAAACAACTTCTCATATGGTGATATCTACAGCAAAGAGGATTCAACAATAATTCCATCAGAAGCAGGGACAAAAATGGCTTGAGCGACACGAGTGTGTAACGGGAGTTCAACTTTCGCAAGTGATTATAGGATTGGCCAAGGACGCTGAACGTAAATCACTAAAGTAACGGAAGGTGACAGATTTGAACCATCGTAATGATGAATTACAGTAGTTTTTATTTGATCAGGTGATGGTATGAATGGAATGACAGTTGTTTATTATCCATTTAATGATGTGCTAAAATTTTGCTTTGGGTGATAAGTGGTAAAAGTAAATGTGCTTTGAAAAGTTATTTAATAATTAATTGAAATGCATGTCCGATTTTTTTTATTCTTTTAACCTAATCATAAGAAACAGCACATGAACCCCCAAATGTCAATAAATTGATATGTAAACAGCAAAGCTAAACACTGTTCCTGAACTGTAAGCTTTACACACGTGTGATTTTCTTATTCACAAACAAAAAGAATGGGAATGGGGTCACCTACGTGCAATGCAAGCCCAGAATTTATGAAAGACTATCATGTATACACTTTTACTTCAGGATTATTTATTACATGTGTGGATCTTAGAGAGTGGTGTTCTGGGACGAACCCTACAACACGAAATTATCAAATAATAACAAAAATACCTTCACGTGTGCTACATCTTTATGGCACTAGCTAGCAGTTCTATTGTCACATTAGTGCCCGGTGCATCAGATAGGACGAGTAAGCACATTTTAAAGCATAAAATGTTTTATATGATTATGGATTATCTTATAATCTATATCTTATATCTTTAAGCATCCCTCCGAACCCCACTCACCACCACGGCTAGTACCTCTGAGGCTTTCTCAGTTCGGACCCGCCCCCACCCCCCTACGAACAAGTCCTAAATCCGCCCCTGAATTTATTCATTTGAAACAAGTTTATAACGCGGTCATTTATAACGCGATCAATTTCATGGACCCCGCCGACAGCGTTATAATGGAGATTTAATATCATTATTTCCACATGCTTGTTATATCATATACACTACATTTCACTTGATGGTGTTTTTTCTTGGAACCGAATTCCTATCGGACTACACAATACAGATTTGGGGTACATTGTGTCTGGCGATTTACACTGTGTTTAAAATAAACATGAAACCACTACATGTGTTTTGTAAAATAGTACAGTGTCATAAACATGGTTAAGGTTCTTGTTTGACTATGTGTAGTTTAAACTGGTTGGATATACTAATGGTAATATTGTATTATTTGTACTGGTACTAGCTTTTAACTGTGTGACTCGTTGTTTTGTTTCACATCCTATCATGGAAATATGTAGAACTCCTTTTTGTCGCGTTGGAGATTGTTCTAAATCGCTAAATCGGCAGCTTCTGGTGTAGAGCAGTAACACTGTTTTCACTTCTAACGCAGTGAATATCAACATTCCTCATTACCGCATCGGACAAACGTTATGTTTTTTTTTTCTTCAAATTTTTGATCAGTGAAAAACATGGCCGCTAGTAGCCTGGCCAACGTTCCGTAGAGATAAAGCATTATCTTTATCTGTGTTGTTTTGATGACGTCATGCACCGATATGTTTATGAACTGGATCAGGTAATGCCCCAACATAATACAATATAGTATTTTAAAGGTGGTATTCAACATATATTAAATACATACAACAATATATATTGCCTGTTTTGGAAAATCTGGGCATGATTTCTACATAATGCTATAGTCTAAGCAAGGACGATTTTAAATACCACTGCAATTGTTTGACACTACACATCATAAAAAATCGCTTTAAATTTTCATTCTTTCCAAATTTGTTCTTAAACAGATATCGAAGCCACGGCGAATCACCCGGATGATGATTTAACCCGATCTTAAAAATAAATGGTTACGTGTTGTTGTTGTCGTTGTTTTCTATTTTTAAAAATAGCTAACTGTACAGCGTGGCTTCGATAGGAAATACATGTTCGTAATTACGAGTGGATTATTTATTATGTTTCACATTTTACTACGATGACATTAAGACTCCATTAAGCAAACTTTCGCGGTTTTTGTCACGTAACAATTTATTAGAATGTTTGAGACAAACTGTTGGATACCATTTTTAAGTCGCATATCTGATCGCTGCGCGTGCATACAGGTGTAATGAGATAATCAACTATATTACTAAACGTGGGTTTCAGAAGATTAATACCGCATGTTGGGAAATGATATTCTACATTATAATTTTCAGAAAATCGATGGTTCGGGTATCATATGTAACAATATATTATACATGTAACACTATATTAATGTATTACGCCAGCTTTGGGAAGTCTGGGATTAATTTTTACGTAAACTCATACTGTTATCTTAGCAATATCTTGCAATTGTCTGTGTGTGGGGGTGGGGTGTGTGTGGGGCGGGGTGGGGGATGTCGGCTTAATATATGCACACACACATACACTTGCCTAAAAAAGTCTGAACTCTTCCTCGACTTTCGGACAGTACAAATCATAAAAAATTAAACGTAAATTCTTTCCAAATCTATAAATAGGCGCACTAGGGAATTCTGCTAAAAATAGATATCGACGTCACAGCGAATTACTAGGAGGATCATATGACGTGATCTCAAAAGTATGTAGTCACGTGTTTTTTTTTCCATTTTATAAAAATAGCTACCTGAGCACCGTGGCTCAGATAGGAAATGCATGTTTTTAATAACTAATCAGGTGTTATGCTTCATAATAAACAGCTTTTCGGAGTATCTATTCATGTAACAATAATTTACTTGATTGTTTGGGAGAACAGAAAGGGTTTAAACTTTAAGTAAAACTATTATCATGACACCCTCGTCGTCGTCGGCGATGGTAAAGAAGAGGTACGAGCCGACACATTCGGATCTCCCCGGCTATTTTACTTTTCCGAATGTGTATGAAAAGGGTCGAAGACGATTCGATTGTGAGCCGAAAGTGTAAGAAAGAGATTCTGTACATATCTTTGTACCAGATACATCCGGGTGGTGATCGTCTGGAGGCCAGAATTAGCCGGTGATTTCCTGTTGAGCATAGGTCCTTTCATGAGATATTTTGACCTAAAGACGATGGCACCCGGGTTCTACAGACACATTTTCAGTTTTTGTAATTAAACGACCGTCGAAGACGGGACGTATTTTGGGATCACCCATGGCAGCCAATGGCATCGGGCTGCGTCCTCATGATTGTCCGGAGCATAACTCAAAAACTATCAAAGCTATCGACTTGAAACTTCATAGGTGGATAGATCTAATTAAGACGGAATGCAGTGCACAATAATCATCACTCTGCACATCATGATGTTTGCGTTATTGCCCTTTGTTTAATTTTCTTGTCCGGAGCACAACTCCAGCACTATCAAAGCTGTTGACATGAAACTTCCTAGATCTCATTGAGACGGAGTACAATGCACTAGAACCCCCAGAGTGCACTTCCCTTTGTTTCATTTTTCCGGAGCATCAGGTGTATGAACCACTATCTTCCTATTGAAAATGATAGATTTGACAATATTCCTCGTGATTTGAGAACATGCCGCTTATGTGATGACGATGTGTTAGGTGACGAATTTCATTACTTGTTTACTTGTAAATATTTTTATGCTGATAGAGTTAAATATATGAATGAATATTTATATACATTCCCTTCTGCAGTAAAATTTTTTGGCCTTATGAACGATGAAAACAAAAACACTTTATTGAAATTAGCTATATTCTCTAAACAAATAATGTCATGTTTTAGATAATTACATGAATCTTTGTTTAGATATGTTGTTTCATAGGAGTGTCCATATAAAATTGTATAATGTGAATTATTGGACGATATCATTAGTAACACTTAGTTATGTATGTAGTATAAAACCAACATATTGTATTTATAACTTTGATCTCATCCTCCATAATCAGTAAAGAAAACAAATCATCATGTTACATCATACTAGTCTGTCATAAAATCGTATTGTTTAATGTATTGTGTCATATTTTATGTTATGTTAACTTGTTACATGCCCATGTGGGCCTTAACTTCTTTAATAAACTTGAAACTTGAAATTAAAGTGATTGACTTTAAACTTAATACTTAGATCGGTCTAGTTGAGAAGGAGTGCACGGCAAAGAAACCGTAACTATGTACTTCATGATTTTGAAGTTATGTCCCTTGTTTAATTTTGTTGTCTGGGGCATAACTCCTACGTTATCAAAGCTATTGATTGAAACTTCACAGGTGGAAAGATCTCACTGAGACAGAGTGCAGTGCATAAGAATTGTCACTGTACACTTCATGGTTTTGGAGTTATTCCCCTTAGTTCAACTTTCATAATTTATGTTTGTCTGGACCATACTCCTACATTATCAAAGCTATTGACTTGAAACTTCAAAGGTGGATAGATGCTATTGAAATGGAGTGCAGTGCAGAAGAACCGTCACTCTGATCTTCGTATTTTTGAGTAATGTCCCTTTCTACACAAATGTTATTACTCTCATGTAAATTTCTGCATATTTGATGTTATTCCGCTTTGATTTCTTTTTTCAGTTACCCAAATTGCACTCCACAATCACGCCAGAGTACATTGCACAACAGTGCACAGCAGTTTGGCAGATTAAAGATTATTTTTTTTATGTTATTCTACTTTAATCTCAGTTTGCCTTGCAATAGATCCCAGAGTACAGTCCAAAATTTTGCCATACTGCACTGCATAAGAGTGCACAACAATTTGTTTGCGGTGTTCTTGTTGTGCTATATTAACTATGTTTTGGACAACTCATGTAACCCCGTTATTTCTGCTCTTGGTATTCTTCTACCAAAATGTATGCTACATTTACACTTCAAAGTTTTGATTTTTTTCACGATAAAAACTTAGTTGATAAGTAAACTTCTGGTGTTAACAAGTAAGTTCATAGACATTTCTTTCAACGAAAGTTGCAGGGTTGTTCGAAGGTGAGTATGCCTCATGTTACGTTACTAAGGTAAATTGTGTCCATGCTGCTTTAAAGTTACTGTTATAATTTATTAAATTTGCTTTTCATAAGTTTTGTTTAAAAAAGCAAATCCTCGTTAAATGGTGGAAACAAATGCATGTATAAAACCTGGATCATAAAATAAAATGTGAACATGCTATAATTAAAAGAAAATGTGTTTTAATTTAAGACTGGGAACATCAAAAGCGTCACGACGCTTCTTAGCTATTTTAGCCATTTAAACTGGTGTCCGTTTAAAGCTGGTATTCGATCGTTAAGACCGATGTTTTTTTCTTAAGTAACAAAATAAGTCCTTGTTACTCGAAATCGTGCTGCAAGTTGCAGTTCATTGATGCCCTAGATCTGTATGGTGAATGAAGCATAATTCAAACAGGTATTTTCTATCTGTGCCACGCTGCTGAGATTTATTTTGAAATTAAGAAACAACTTACTTTTAAGCTCACGTAATATCGTGATTATCAAGACGTCGATGTCTATTTTTAGCAGAAATCAATGTCTCCCTTATTTATGGATGGGCAAAGAATGTACTTTTAGTATTTTTTTCTTTTTCTGGTTAATTGTACACTCTATCAAAATAAGTAGTGTTTAAAACTGTCATTACATACACAAAAGTATGAGTTAAAGAAGAAGGAAGTATGCCTAAATTACCATAAGCAGTAGTTAGACGTTGTTACATGTATAAAAACCGTCGGTTCCACCTTTAATAAAGCCAAACCATGAAGTAAAATACCTTTAATGTCAGTGATATACACAGGCTAGATAGTTACATAATAATTTAAATACTTTTGGAGTACGGATGTGTTGTTCTATGCTACGTCCCTAGCAAAACTGTGATAGTCATACAAACTAAATCTCAATTTCAAATTTTCAGCCTTTTTCAGGAGGCTAAGCTAGCTTTTTAAAGTCGTATATTTTTAAGCATTCAGTAGTATAGTTATATGTTAGTATAGTTATAGTATATGTTATAGATTATGTACATCCTAACATTATTATTGAATGCTCAGTCTGTGTAAATTTCTCTTGGAAAGGCTTTAAAGGCGGAAAAGAATAAGATTTAGTTTATATGTACATGTATGTTCCCTTTAGAAACAACTACTAGTATCTGCAATTTGTGATAAAGTCGCTCGGAAAGTAGTTTTTCTTACAATGGAAAAAATACATTAGTGGAAAATCGTGCTGCTCGTTGCAAATTGATTTGGGTTTTGAAATCGCAAAAAATGTTTTAAAATGACTAACTAAAGTAACTACTTGTATAGTGTTTTTTTTTAAAACAAGCCTTATTTCTGTATAGGGGATCATTAATATTTTATCAACAATGTTATTGTCAAAAACATTGTAAATGTTGTAATTGTTTGTTATTCCAACTTCATTCTGTTGAAATAAAAATATTTTATAGTTAAAAATCTAGTAAAAACTTTATTACACAAACATTGTATAACATGTCATGTATGTTCAACTGGTCTGATTAATAAGAGGGGAATAAATAAAATGCCAAGAATGAGCCAAGTATATTCATAACACTTTAATTATGTATTTATAATTTACTCTCTAAGGCCATAATATCTTCAAAAAAACAATGTCACTGATACAAAACAAGAAGTATATTGTACAGATGACTGGCAAAAACAATCGCAATTAATCCCTAATTGGACCTGACTTTAATGGATAAGCACTGGTTGAAACTTGTCAAAATCCTAACATAGATTATGTTGATATTTGAATGTAAACAATGTTCTGATCATATTCTATAATAACAGTACAAAAAACAGGTATCATACAATGGTGCAGTCAGTAGAGTAATGGATTGTCACTCAAGTGGTTTTGAGGTTGAATGCAAAAGAAAGCAAGATTTTTTTGTTTTTATTGGTTAAATGTTGGTGGGTTTTTTCCATATTTACAGCTTCATAATTTGATCAACAAATTAGTTTTTAGTATTAATTCAAAATCATATACATTAAAACTGTTATGGAGGAGGCAAAAAAAGTGGCTGAAATATTTACAATACTTTATACAATTGACCATGGTAAATTTATACAAATGAAGATTATATATATATTAGGGATGTAAGCGAAAGTTCGGATAGGTACCTTTCGTAAGAACATTCGGGAACCAAAATAAGATTTTTTTTCCAAAGAAAACTTTAACCAAATTGGTTTGACTAAACTGAAATCATATAGCAAAAATGGACGACGGCCAGACTGTTTCTTAATCAAACGGTTTTGTTTCACTCCTTAACTGTTTAACATTCACTCCTGTTACAAGTTAAAATGCTATTCACGGCAGCCCATAACATGACATACCTACTGGTTACCCGCTCGCCTACTGTACAACCCAGTAGGCGAGTAATATCATGGAACCAGTCTGGTCAAAATGAAGTTCAGTGAATTTATAATTAGATCACGTGATTTGTTTATTACATACAATAATATGGACTTACATAAAATTATATGGACTGAACACCTACCAGTTATACATTAATTAAGCATGTTTTATTGTTTTATTGGCTTATATATCATTATTGATCTATCCTGCTGTATTATTCACAGCAAAAGCAGATGTGCAGCTTTTTGCAAGAAAATCTCAAAAGAATGCAGTATACTATATATGTACTGTTTATTAGTATGTTGTCAATCAAATAAAACGAATACTGTTATAAGGAAAGTCTAATATTGGTAGAACTACGAGTGGACAGATTTTCTTCCACACGTGTGGCTGGCTAGTAGATTATGTGCTGGGAGATGGGGGCATAGGTCTTATCTTGGGGACATGCTGGCTGTTTCCTTGACAACGATATCCTCTTATACTAGCTGTCATAGCAGGTGACAGGCACACGTACCAACCCAACCTCAGGTGACTGTTTACTAGCCTATAAGTCCTGTTTAATAACCCTTGTTATCTCCCTTGGTAGAGTTATCGTTCGTTTTTCGTACAACTTCCGGTAGGCAAACAAACAAAACAAGATGGCCTCTGAGAACAATGAAATCGGTGATCTGTGCAAATTTTCAAAACTATCAGTGCGTTAACTTAAAGACTTTCCTAGATAAAGAGGGGCGCATGTATCAGAAAATCGTCCGGAACTTATAATACACGCTAGAGGGATAGAAAAGCTTGTTGTATGAACATTAAGTAAAATTAAATTGGACGACGAACAAGACAGCATCAAACGCGAAGGAGAGTTGTTTGTTATGCTCTTTGGAGAGAATCTTTCAATCTTGGCAATCTAGGACTATTATTAGCATCTTGAAACCAAAATAAAGTGTAATAAGTATATTTTCACAACAGTCTGTGATAATTATTTTCTTTTCTATTACTTTAACCAAGTAAAATGAATATCAACTACTGTATTGGCAGCTGCAACAGTATATTTTTATACAACTCTTCAAACTCCAGATAAGAATTATAGTAAATTCAGTAAAAAAATCCATAAGACAATAACAATCAAGTAAAGGAATTTTAATGTTTTGTTTAAAATAATTGAATAAAACAAAATTGTGTATTTTTTTATCCTTTATTTTTGAAACTGCTCGAATAGGGTCTACAGCATTTACATAATGAAGAGAGTGCGTTAGGATTTTACTCTGGTTAAATACAGCAAATTCATTTTACTACTGATTCGGCCATTCAAGATAACCTTCACCAGTCATTTTTTGTAAGAAAATAGATTATCCAATAGGTTACACACAATTATAAAAATGTTATCTAAATAAGATTTTCTGGGTGTATCTGCTACGTCTAGAAGTGAATTATTTTTAGTATTTTGTCTTTTTAAATGACTTTTTTTTTATATACAAAACATTTATTAAAAGTAATGTCAATACTGTAGGTAGTCAAAGTGTTATGTTTTCTAGGTATGTATAATTACTCTTATAGATTAGGTAGATGTTTTAAAACATCATAGTTAACTATGTGTTTATATGTGATCCGTTTTCTGTAGTATTCTCTCCAGATTTTAATGAATTCATACTTTTCTCATTACATGTATAAGTGTTTGTTTGTGACGCCATATGTATGGCAATGAACTTTATTTTTATGTCTAATAAAGAATTGAACTGAATTGAATACACAGATACGCCCCTTATCTGGGGTCCTGTTCAAACAACAGTGTATGATAAATACATTATTATGTTAACAAACTGTTGACACAACTGCGAAGTGTTTGTTACTTACAAGTTCCCTCGTATCTATGATTGACTAAAATTAATCGTAATTAACTTTGTTCTTTAATTGTCGTCCAATCAGCGCTCATCTTAAACTGATAATTCTTTTATTAATTGACATGTAATAAGCGGCCTCGAAGTCAATATGTGACCGTCAATTGTTTTTATTGCGGTCATGCACTAGAGGTGTGACTGTTAATGACCTTTGTGCAAATTCGCTGCTGTTAACGTCACGTGATGGTCTTTGTTTCGATTTGCTCGCGTAACCTATTAATCGCAGCCATTGTTTATACTTAAATAATGCATCGATTATTCTTTTATCTTTCGACATTGTCATAGATTATACATTTTCTGTAAACAATTAAATCTTTGAGACCTTTGGAGTTTTGATTATGCCGTGAATGATGCACACACAATTCCCCACCCACTTTTGAAACTGTTTTCTACGACGAATCTGCACGGTATAGGATTCTCCTTGGTGTATTTTCCCTCTAGAAAATGCTCTGATCAAAGTCGATCATTCTTCAGATTGCAAGTGGAAATTTGGCTCATTGTTTTAAGTCAACTTATCTACAGTTTTCTCAGTTTATCGTCAGTTGGAAATCTGTGAAGGGTGGCGTCCTTCTGTCAACTCTCCCCTGTAATTGCTACACACAACAATAATATATCTCTTTTTTTCAGTCGAGTTTAACACCTTTTCTGCCATCGTTAACATTTTTTATTTGCTCTCCACCGGAAATGAAATGCAATTATTCAGGGGAGATAACAGAGGTTATTAAACAGGACTATAGGGGAAACATAGTACATGTACCATGGGATAAAACAATATACACATAGTGTCAGTAAAGAATTCAAAGTTATGATGGTATAAATGGGTCCAATTTTTGTCCTAATTATTCTACAGCAGATAGATTGGAAACCTCGGTTCTTATTGCTTAATCAGTTTTCAAAAATTTTTTGCTTGCCAAAATAGACATGTTACAAACTCGTATTCTTTTCCCGTTTTTTTTTTGTTTTAACTCTGCAATTAATTACTAAGAAAATTAATACTGTATACAGAGAAATAAAACATTAATTAATTGGAACACATGGATCTTTCTGCTAAAACAGTTTGAACTCATTCTTGAAATTTTTTTCATGGTTTTAATTTAACATTATAAGCCTTGTTATGTAGGATCTATAAACTTGTTCTGAATGTTCAAACATTTGGATAAAAAATTATCCGAACATTCGAGTGTTTCAATAAATGAATTTTACCATTCCCAATATATGCATGTATCCAATTTTACCATTCCTAATATATGCATGTATCCAATTTTACCATTCCCAATATATGCATATATCCAATTTTACCATTCCCAATATATGCATGTATCCAATTTTACCATTCCCAATATATGCATGTATCCAATTTTACCATTCCCAATATATGCATGTATCCATAAAGTCTTAATCCATTGGTAAGTCAGTACAAAAGCAAGAATTCAGCAAAAAAAGCAACAATGTATTTAAAATGTAGTTTCTTTGTAAAACTTCACATATCAAAAATAATAAAAACTAACATCTTTCAAATTATTGTTAGCATTGCACAATCACAACTTTCAGTCCAAAGAAGAGCCATTCTACTCTTTTTTTATTAAATTACTTACGCATTTAGTGTAACTACTTATATTTTGTAAATCTCAGCAGGGTATTGGACCCATGTCCTGCATACCTAGGCAGACTCTCTCCATACTGCCAGGGCTGGCGTTATATAACTACCAGTATAATTTGTCTTGCTTGTTTTTGAAATACATCAAAAACCAATTACGATCAGTATATCCACGTCCACTATATTGGTGGAGGAAGACCCCAGACAAATATCTGGGTAGAACTACTGGCACACAGCAAGTCAGATGGAAGACCTTTACACATTATGTCTTTCGCCCTGAATGGGACTCAAACCTATGCTAAGCAGTCAGAGTAGTTACAAGTTGGCGAACCTACCACAATGCCACAGACTCCCTACTACCAATATGACATTAACACTTATTATTTTGAAGTTCTTATAAAAAAAGACCTTATAGCATTCCAATAAAGGAGCTGTATATCTGCTATTCTATGGTCTGATCTAGCGATGTCTTCAAATTGTCCTTTGTGAATTTTCTCTTTCCACTATCTAAAATGAAAATGAAAATAGCATGATAAGGTAGATTTACACAAATTATTAGTTGTAAGTTGATGTGTGTGTTTTTTTCAGATACAATTGCCGGTACTATATTCATTTAGATGAAAAGTTTATTGACTTAATTTAATGTGGAAAATAAAAATAACATCATGTCAAGTAAAACAAAGAACTCTGTTTGTACCAGATCTTTAATCTAAAAGATCTAAAATGTATGGCATGCATTTGCTATGGAAAGGAAACACCACATGACAACCCATAATACACAGTCTTTTACACAACCAAAATTTGAAATTGTAATTAGTCTATGTTTATGACCTAAAATTATACCAACTAAAATTTTATTGAAAGAAAAAAAACTGGTGTCCATCTTACCCTGGTGGAAGTGATCTGCAGTACGTTTCCGAATGTCCTCCAAATCTTCCTCCATCTCTGCCCATTCCAGTACCATACGGCGCCCGTACAAGTGAGTGCTGTGACACAGTGAGTCAAATGCCCTCTGAAATATATTTATACTTTTGCATGGCCATATTTAACCATAAAGGTATTTTTTATAAAAAAAAAATTATGAAAGATACAATGACCTAATTCACAGCCATGCCCTTAACAAACTATTTTCTGGGACCAGACCAATCAGAAATGGTTATGCTTGTTAAAATTTGACAGCATTAAAAATGGAAACATGGTAATAGCAGATTACTGAGTGGGACAATGACTATTTTCATGATAAAAACACTGACAAATCTTCCTCTCAAAAATGTTTAAAACCATGTACTTTTCCAAATATTCTGGTTGTATATAACATCGTAATAAATCATCATAAATGAGACTTGTTCTTATTATTCTAAAATGTTCCTATTGTTCAACAGTAGGAATATACTATAAATCGAGGAGTTTAAGTTAGGAATCGAACAAAAAAAGGACCTAATAGTTTGTTTAAGCAGTGGAATGTACTATACTGAAAAAAAAAAAAAAAAAAACATTTTTGTAATTATATCCAAGAAACATACTTCATACACATTTAGTTTACAGAACTCTCCAGACTGGTCCATTTACATGATTTAACGGTGTTTTATGCTTTGAAATTGTAAGTAACAATTTAAGATGCCTTCCATGAGAAGTTAAGTGTGCAGATTCAGGATTTGGTTTTAGATGGATAAAAATCACGGTTCAATGAACTGTACATCATAGTACAAAACTTTTCATGACATCTAAGGCTAAAATAATTAAGATTTGTTCAGCTTGTCATTTTGCTTTACGTTTAATTAGTTATTGCATAAAGATTGATGATGCTTGCTTATCAAATCTTCAAGGGGGCGCCCATGGTCAAGTGTTACAAATTGCCGATTTGTGACTCCTCTGACTGCTAAGCCTCTCACCACATGGGTTCGAGTTTTGTTAGGGCAAAGAACGTAATATTGGAAGGTCATCCATCTGCCCTACTGTGTGCCAGTAGTCCTACCTAGACATTTGTCTGGGTTGTTCCTTCACAAAAATATCTGGACGTTGCTACAATGATCATAATTATAGATGTGATCTATTTCTAAAAGAATAAATAAAATTAACAAATCTTCAAATTTATAGCCCAGGTATACTTTTTACTACATTTGTAATGATATATACTCACACTATAACAATGCACTGCATCATCGACAAAACTACTCGTAATAATGGGTGTTTTGTTTTTGTTTTGTTTATAATTCATACTGACATAATTATGGTCAAATGGCGAAATCCAGCTAATTATTGGTTGAGGAAGACCCTGTACTTTTGTTTGGGAAGAACCAGCGGCACACCGCAGGAAACCTCCCCTCATGAAAGTTCTCACCCTGACCAGGACATAAACCCAAGCAGTGAGGGGCAGAGGCGTAACAAGTTGGCGATTCTATCTGCTTTGCCACCGGTGCTTCTCTATTGTGGATGTTTGTTTGTTTGTTTATTGGGTTATAGTCCCACCAGCAGTATTTCAGTTATCTGGAGATGGTGTCCACTTGAAGCAGATATAGTACTGCCATCACTGTGTATAGCATATGGGAAACACATGGCATGATACCACACCCATTCACATTATCCTTACACCGGGCCAACCAGTCGTGGAACTACCCTTATAATTTTTCTTGAGCCTTAGCAAGGGAGCTATACCACTACCATTTTTAACAACTTTGGTATGTCGCGGTGCAGGATCAAACTCTGGGCCTCTCATACCTGTAGCCAATGCTCTACTGATTGCGCTACCAGGTCCGGTCTATTGTAGATGTACAAAATTTTCATGCATTTGAGAGTTTGTTTTTTCTTGTTAACATATTAGATGTCAAGAGGGATTTTGTTAAATCAGTCAATTCATGATAGGACTATAAGATTAGGATATAGGATTATTTATCAAATAAATTAGGTAATAGGACTTACACCTACATGTCTGATTACCTATCAACAATAAGGTAATAAGTAATTGTCAATTATCAATTATAAATTGACCACTAACCTTGGCATCATGTCGAGTAAGGAAGTCAACAAAGGCAAACCCTCTATGAGACCCAGTGCCACTTAGTTTTTTGGGGAGACGTACAGACTTCAGCTCTCCAAATACCCTGTAAATATTATTGTCATAATCACCTTATTGTTATCCATACCATCATCATAATAATTAATTCAAAACAGGGTCTTTTTTACCATTGTCATCTTTAAAGGCATAATCATCATCATCAACAACAGTTATATCAGTCATCACCATCATTATCTTCAACATAAGTTTATCAACATTACAACAATAAAGAACATGATTATTACACTCATTATCATTGACAATATCAACATAATCTATATCATCATCAGTCAATCACCATCGTCATTATCAGTACAATCCTCTTTAATAACCTTATTTTAGCAACTTTTTAGCCAAGTTTATATAAGGAGCCTACCATACTACTTTTCTTCACAATTTTTTTCTGTCTCACACTTTAATATTTGTTTGTTGTTGTTTTTAGTTACATCGCACCAACAATCATGGTCATATTGGCGACTTTTAGCTAATTATCGGTGGAGACACACACTTAAGTCTTGGTAGAACCACCAGTATAGGTTAGCTGGAAAACCTCCCCACATGAAAGTTCTTGCCCTGATCGGGATTTGAACCCACGCGGTGAGGAGCTGAAGAGTTACAAGTCAAAACTCTAACTGCTCAGCCACGGGGCTTCTCCAGCACTTGGTTTAACCTAGGCAGTTTTATATCTAATAATCATTAAATTACTTGAATAATTCCTCTATTTCTTTCTTCTTTGCCTCAAAGGGGATGTTCCGAACCAGAATCTTTGTTGTTTTTTGTTTCTTCTCTTTCTGCTTCTTCTTGCCAGTACTTTTGCCTGAGGAACTAAAATACAGAAAAAAATTAATTGTTTTAAAAGCAGGACCATAAGCTTACAAAGCAGGACCATAAGCTCACAAAGCAGGGCCATAAGCTTATAAAGCAGTACCATAAGCTTATAAAGCAGGACAATAAGCTCACAAAGCAGGACCATAATTCTTACAAGGCAGGATGATAAGCTCACAAAGCAGGACCATAAGCTACCAAGCAGGACCATAAGCTTACAAAGCAGGATCATGTGCTTATAAAGCAGGACCATAAGCTCACAAAGCAGGACCATAAGCTTATAAAGCAGTACCATAAGCTTAAAATGCAGGATGATAAGCTCACAAAGCAGGACCATAATTTTTACAGGGCAGGACCATAAGCTCACAAAGCAGGACCATAAGCTATAAAGCAGGACCATAAGCTACAAAGCAGGACCATAAGCTTACAAAACAGGATCATAAGCTTATAAAGCAGTACCATTAAGCTTATAAAACAGGATCATAAGCTCACAAAGCAGGACCATAATTCTTACAAGGCAGGACCATAAGCTCACAAAGCAGGACCATAAGCTATAAACCAGGACCATAAGCTACAAAGCAGGACCATAAGCTTACAAAGCAGGACCATAAGCTTATAAAGCAGTACCATTTAGCTTATAAAACAGGACCATAAGCTCAAAGCAGGACCATAATTCTTACAAGGCAGGACCATAAGCTTACAGAGCAGGACCATAAGCTATAAAGCAGGACCATAAGCTACAAAGCAGGACCATAAGCTCACAAAGCAGGACCATAAGCTTATAAAGCAGGACAATAAGCTTACAAAGCAGGATCATCAGCTTACGAAGCAGGACCATAAGCTCACAAAGCAGGACCATAAGCTCACAAAGCAGGACCATAAGCTTATAAAGCAGGACAATAAGCTTATAAAGCAGGACTATAAGCTTATAAAGCAGGATCAAAATTTACAAAGCAAGACTCAGGTATATATGTGAAAGGTGGCATTTATCTTTGCTAAAGCTGTCACATATACACGTATCTATGTCAAAGTTGTCATTTATCTTTGTTGAAGCTGTCACATATACATGTATCTATGTCAAAGGTGTCATTTATCTTTGTCGAAGCTGTCACATATACATGTATCTATGTCAAAGTTGTCATTTATCTTTGTCGAGCTGTCACATATATACATGTATCTATGTCAAAGGTGTCATTTATCTTTGTCAAAGCTGTCACATATACATGTAT
The DNA here is from genome assembly GCA_007844125.1 of Sinonovacula constricta. Taxonomy (NCBI): domain Eukaryota; kingdom Metazoa; phylum Mollusca; class Bivalvia; order Cardiida; family Solecurtidae; genus Sinonovacula; species Sinonovacula constricta. The sequence goes on from CM017571.1 coordinate 18,966,642, forward strand.
CTATGTCAAAGGTGACATTTATCTTTGTTGAAGCTGTCACATATACATGTATCTATGTCAAAGGTGTCATTTATCTTTGTTGAAGCTGTCACATATACATGTATCTATGTCAAAGTTGTCATTTATTTTTGTTGAAGCTGTCACATATACATGTATCTATGTCAAAGGTGTCATTTATCTTTGTTGAAGCTGTCACATATACATGTATCTATGTCAAAGGTGTCATTTATCTTTGTTGAAGCTGTCACATATACATGTATCTATGTAAAAGGTGTCATTTATCTTTGTCGAAGCTGTCACTTATACATGTATGTATGCCAAAGGTGTTTTTTATCTTTGTCAAACCTGTCACATTTACATGTATCTATCTCAAATGTGTCATTTATCTTTGTCCAAGCTGTGATTCATTTTCATAAAAGCTGAATTCTTTCTTTGTTATTTTGATATAAACTGTCATTATCTTTGTCATAAGCTGTCATTATCTTTGTCCTAAAATGTAATTTATCATTGCAGTTCCCTAACACACTATCAAGTCCACTGCTGCACAAGTCTTATTACCTGGCAATTGTCCTGTTGGATATCTTCAATTCCAGGCTGTGCCCATCTAGCTGAACATGCTGTAATTCCTTGATGGCACTCTTGGCTCCGTCGGGACTGTGGAACTCAATGAACCCGTATCCTAATGACAGTAGCTTCCCAGGATGCTTCAGGTCTTTCTTCATGGCCACACTGGCCCGCATCACACCACCGATTTTAGCAAACAACTACAATGAAACCAAGATTTTTTTGATTTTTTAATGAACAATGAAAGCAAAAAGGGTATATCAATAAGCACAATACATATGCTGATAATTCATTTAACCTTTCAAAGGATTAACGAAATCCTATTGAATGCTGGTCTGCAACGTTTTAGTTTTTTTTTTATTCTAATACATGTACATCTATAGTTGGTTGAGTGTGCTAGTGGTTCTATCCACACCTGCCTGTGTATAATATATGAAGATGAAATAAATTTAAGAAATGAGGAAAAGTTAACCATAGTAGTATAGATAGTTTCCACATTAGTGAAAATCCCTTAACTTGGCAGCCATCTTTGATGGCAACTTCAAGGGATTTTCATATGAATTGTATAGAAGTGTAAATTTTATTTTCTTGTAATTTCTTCATTTGTGGTCCAAAAATTTAAAGCTATACACCATTGGAAAACTATTGAAATTCATATTTTTAGAATACAATATTTTTAAAATTGATAAATGCACACAGAATTAATACACAAAAATAAATAAAACTATTGGCTCATACTTAAAACAAAATGAACAGTGTTCATTTTCTGTTGTATTTCTTTAAACTTTTTAACTATCAAAATAAAGTTTTGATAATTTAAATACTTTATAAAAGCTGTTAAAATTCAGTAAAATAGACTGAACAATAAACACTCAGTGGTGAGTTTAATCCAGCACATATTATCCGATTTCGGCCTGCATTAGCTTCTGCCCCCAAAGATGGCTGCCTTAAACTGTCTTATCAGTGTCAATGACATCACATGGAAACTATCTATAGCAGAAAGAATACTTACATAGCTTTAAACAAGGCCATTAATAAGAAAATATGACAAGGGCGTATGGGTATTGCAACATATATTAAAAGGACAGAAATATTTACATGCCAGTCAGTTGTTAAAGTTAAAACAGCTCTCTGACAGGACATAAGAAATAGAAAAGAGCAAACCCAATATTTACGCCTTGGAGCCACACAAATTTAAACCAGAAAGAAGTTATTATTCAGACTGAACCACAGGAATAAAGAGCCTTGACAAAAAGTCTGCAAGTATATTAAAAAAAACTATTAGGGTTAGTCTCTCTTTTTAATTATTTATAAAGAATGGTGTACATTGGTGAAATGGAAATTGTCTCCCTTGTAAGTTAATGTCCGAGGTATTCCAAACAGTATGCACTCCTTTTATTTGGAATTTTTGGACTTTATAGCCTGTTCTTTTATAGATTTTGCAATTACAAACAATGTAATTTCTTACTTTTGCATAAAAATAAGCCTAAAATCCACTTAAATACTTATTGATATAGAAAATGGAAGTGTTTGTTGATGATAGTTTACTTGGGTATCACAAGTAAGGCAGAAAAGTCAACATATACTCCAAAGAGCACAAACATAAAAACCGAGTAAAACAAATGAAAGGACTTACTTGCATTTTGGGATTATTCAGGGAAGACGATTCATTAATATCTCTTATTAGATAAGAATTAGACCTCAAGTCACCAACCACACTTAGTTTAACTTAACCCAAACAGTTTTAAATGGTCTGTGGTTTAAAATTAATAAACAGCTAAAACACATGTCAATAAAATTCAAGAACTGTAAATACGAACAGGAAGAAAAAGACAAAAATGTCATAAAATAATTTTTAAAAAATGTTGTTGGTTTTAAAGTGATTTTTTATCCTTGGATGGCTGTCCAGTGATCTAGTGACTGCACCACTGAGCCTTATTATCAACCTGTTTTATGTTGTTTTATTACACATTTCGACCAGAACAATGTTTACATTCATATCTCAATATAACCTATTTTGAAGGGTTTCAACCTGAACTTAAACGTTAATTCGGATAAAAGTCAGGCCCAATAGATAGGTTCCATGTGATGTCATCGACACTGATAAGACAGTTATAAGGCAGCAATCTTTGTGGGCAGAAGCTAATGCAGGCCTAAAACGGTTAATATATGCTGTATTAGACTCACCACTGTGTTTTTATTTTTCAGTCTACTTTACTGAATTTTATATCAAATTTAACAGCTTTTATAAAGTATTTTAAATATCAAAACTATATTTTCATAAAGAAATACAACCAAAAATGCTACACTGTTCATTTTGTTTTAAGTATGAGCCAATAGTTTTATTTATTTCTGTGTATTAATTCTGTGTGCATTTATCAATTGTCAAAATATTGTATTCTAAAAATATCAATTTCAAGAGTTTTCCAATGGTGTATAGCTTTTAATTTTTCAGACCACAAATGAAGAAATTACAGGAAAATAAAATTTACCCTTCAATACAATTCATATGAAAATCCCTTTAAGTTACCATCAAAGATGGCTGCCAAGATAAGGGATTTTCACTGATGTGGAAACTATCTATTAGCGGCACATCACCATTGTTTTGGTAAGCCTTCTTTGAATTGTTTTCCACCAATTACTTCTCTTCCAGAGATATTATGCCTTTAAGTCAAATTTGCTCACGTCACAGAAATAATTTTAAGAAAAAATATCTTGACAGTAAAAAAACTAAATGTCTGTATTTTTGCAAGGCAATTTAACTACACTACTATGAGCCTTAAATCTCATAACTTTAATATGAGCTTATTTTTGTTGGTACAAGTATGAAGATGGTGACTTCAATTTAGGCCTTGGTTGATAAATAGAGAATACCAGATTAGTGTTGATATAAATAAATGTTTAAATAAATGTTATCATGCGAGGCTAAGAAAATCAGAAAGCACGAGGCTCTGCTCATCCCCATTTTTTAATGGCCTCGTTTGCTCTATTTAACTAATCTTTATTTTATGGACATTTTTGGGGTGATCACAAGCACAATTACGCGATAAATGAGTTTCGTTTTTGTAAACAATCCTGATCGTTTCATCAATAAAAAGTAGTCCAGCTGAGAGCAGGTGAGCGAATATCGGTTGATAAAGCTCATCTTTGTCACACGGGTTATATCAACAGATATTTACAGAGATGGTGGGATAAATACTAGCCTCAATATTTGGCTCAGATAGGTTCTTGTGATCAAATTGCTGTGACATATATCAACAATAAAATATGACAAGGCCCAACAACATATGTAACAACGTATATTAAAATTTGAAAAGGCACAGAATGAAGGTTTTCACATACCAGTCAAATCTATGCAAGACAATAAATAAAACAGAGCAACATCAACAGTTAACTTACACTCTTCAGAGCATCTTCTTTCGTGTCAAAGTTGAGATTTTTCACAAACAGTATAGATCCTGGTTCACCATCATCCTCATCATCATCATCGTCTTCATAATCTGCCTTCTTCGGTTTGGGATCCTAATGGAAAAAAAATGAAATATACAACCAGGTAAAATTTATTGTACACTTTATCCAATTTAATTAAAAACATTATAATTTATGCATAATATGAAAGTTCAGTAACACATTGTACAACATTTATGTAACAGTATATAAAATCTGTTCTCCAGAGACTGTATTTTGGTTCAAATTTCAATCCTGTTGGAAATCTGACTTTATATTAACAGAATTGTCACACAAAAAAACAAGTCAGACGGGGTTTTTTAAAGTGACAAAGCAAAAAGTAAGTACAAACAAATCTTATTCATACTTTTTGCAGGCTTTGTAGCAGACATTGGTAAGAAAGTGTTTTTATAAGGGCTAAAAGTTAAAGAATTCAGCATAAAATAATAGGACCAAATTGCTGTATTTGGACAGCAATTTGGACGAGAAAACAGAATAGCAATTTTTATTAAAACCATTTAAATAATCAAGTCCACTGAAGTTCAGCAGCTATGGTCTGAAACAGAGTACAAACTAAAAGCAACAGAAGGCTCTTGATAAAAAATATAATTTGAAGTCATGCAGCAAAAATGTAAAGGTAAAAAAAATGGATTTAGTAAAAAAAACAGGAAAGAAGGTTATTGTTGGTTTTTAAAGTGTGTGAGGGTTTTTTTTTGCAACAAAACCCCAACAACTTTCTAAAGCTTTTTGTTTTTGTCTGGAGTCATGTGGTTGTGTAAAAAAATACATATAATTTGTGTAACATAACAATGATGATGGGAATTATGTAAATGAAATACACAGTGCTGTGTACTTAACATCATAGTTGAATAAAACATAAAGTAGGAGGATAAGCTGAAGATCAAAATGCAACACATTTCATTTCATAATTTTGGATGAAAGAGTGAGAAATACCAGTGAAAGAAAACCATATCATTTCACTCTGGCCCACAGTGGAATGATGTGGTTATCATTTTCACTCTGGGTCACAAGGGAGGTAATTTGGGACTACTTTTTAGGGACTACTTTTATTTCTCAGTACAAAGTATCCTTAAAGGTGGTATCGACAGTTCGAACCATTTTTTTCCTCATGTTACCAAATAAATTATTGTTACCTCAAATGATCACATGAAATGTTGTTTAATTATGCCACACATCCACGTGAAAAGTAAAGTAAAAAAAAACATGTCAGTACAAAAAGGTATTTCCTATCCGAGCCATGCTGCACAGATAGCTACAAAAACATGTGATAATGTTACATGATCATCCAAGTAATCAGCTCTGAAGTCATTATCTATTTTTAGCTGAAATCCTTATCGTTCTTATTTATAGATTTAGAGACAGTGGACATTTAGCGAGATATATTTCACGATTTGTACTGTCTTTCAAATGGGGTAACGTTACAACAGTCTTTACTTAAACTAAAATATAAGTTTATGCAGGAATTATGCACAAACTCTCCAAAACAGGTGTAATAAGTTGTTGTATGTATCAGATACAGGCAAACTGTCGAATATCAACTTGATTCAAATAATGTTAAAAGCCAAACAAACATGAAATAAAAGGATATTTGTTGATTGCAGTGTATAAATTTATTTTATTTCACAAATGGTCATAGAAAAATAATATTTTCTTTTAAAATTTATTAATCTATGACCACTTGTGAAATAAAATATGAGCACACAACTTAATCGACTAATTGTTTTGTTTTTGAGATACATTGCAGCAACCATTCACGATCATTATCGCAACATCCAGCTTTGTGGTGGAGGAAGACCTCAGACACATGTCTGTTTAGAACCAAACGCGTACCGCAAGTCAGCTGGAAGAGCCTTCTTACATTAAGTCCTTTGGCCTGAACAGGACTCAAACCCAGGCGGTGAGAGCCTAAACAGTCAGAGGAGTAACAATCGGTGAGTCTGCCACTACGACATGGGCACCCCAAATTGACAAATATCTTCTATCGGTGAGTCTGCCACTACGCCATGGGCACCTCAAATTGACAAATATCTTCTATCGGTGAGTCTGCCACTACGCCATGGGCACCCCAAATTGACAAATATCTTCTATCGGTGAGTCTGCCACTACGCCATGGGCACCCCAAATTGACAAATATCTTCTATCGGTGAGTCTGCCACTACGCCATGGGCACCCCAAATTGACAAATATCTTCTATCGGTGAGTCTGCCACTACGCCATGGGCACCCCAAATTGACAAATATCTTCTATCGGTGAGTCTGCCACTACGCCATGGGCACCCCAAATTGACAAATATCTTCTATCGGTGAGTCTGCCACTACGCCATGGGCACCCCAAATTGATAAATATCTTCTATCGGTGAGTCTGCCACTACGCCATGGGCACCCCAAATTGACAAATATCTTCTATATATTACAAAATAAATAATGCTATTTAGCGTGGTGAGAATTATAACAAGCATGCATTAATGGTGGTTTTGAAAAAAAAAAAAGGTGCAATATCAAATATATCTGATGAACTGGTTAAAGAAGCACACACATATATGGTAATAATAAACAAATGAATGTACAAGGTCCTAAAACAAACTAAAATGGAAATACAAACAAAACAAACAACCTTTGTTTCCTCTACTGTCTTCTTCACATCCACGGTCATAGCTTCAACTCCTGGTTCTTTTTTCACTTGATCGTTTTGCTGCTGTTTCTGCTGTTCTTTGGGTTGCTGCTGTTGTTGTGGTTGTTGTTGCTCTGATAAAGGTGATGTAAATACTCCCATTGGTGCCCATTCCAAATATAGGGGAACATGTTGAAACTGGAAAATAAGGTCGACAAGTATTCGAACTGAATTCATTGTAATGGAAGTCCGCAAACAGAAATCCCTAAAGCACTGGAATATACAACAAAATATATCGCAGTTTGATTTGTACGAATTTCATTTTTATTATAAAAATCAGTATTTGTAAAATATGTAGTGAAAAAAAATAAAAAAAAAATTTTTTTCAAATGTACCTTTGAATAGGCAAGTCGTTTGAATGCTGTCCGTGCCTCTGCTGGTGCCACAAATTCGACAATGGCCGTGACACCAGATGGTGGAAGCAGCACTCTTCCGAGGGTTCCGTGTTTTGAGAAAACTGTTTCGATGTCTGCCACACATGTCTTGGCAGGGAGATTCTTGACAAGTATCACTGTCTTGCTTCTCTCGGCATTAGCCTGGGAAAATGTAACCAAATGTGGTAGATTCAAAACATGTAATAACACTGCATCTATATGTTTGTGGCCATTATGATGCCAAGAAAAATGTATTGCTAAGTTCTGGGTTTAACATTGTTAAACGCTGAGCTTCAGTTTTGAGAAATTCCACTAGTTAGGCTATGGCACATTCATAAAGCTTCTGTTTAGTTCTCTGATGTCTAACAAGTAAGGCAACTCTGATAAATTAGGGCAACAGCATAAGAAGTTTTGCTACAGATACATCTCATATACAGGTAGTTTCTGTTCTTTTGGTTTGCAGCTGTCATTAAATGTTTGCACAAACAATGTTGCAAGTACAAACTTAATATATTTATTGAATAAATTTAATATCTGTTATGACTGAATCGTACTAATAGTTCTTACCTTATTGAGAAAAACAAAATATTTATCTCATATTTAATCTCAATATGAATTTTTTTTCAGCTATTAGGAAGCGTTTGACCTACCTGACTGAAGCTATCCAGTGATACACCGTTTGTCAATAGAAACTCTCTGGTTTCAGAGACAACCTGCGTCTCTCCAAGAGCAATACGAACCCCCAAACTTCCCTTGGCTTCCTGAAAAAATGTCAACACCCATTTTCATAAAACTATGACAGTCCAATGCTAAAATCTTTTGTGGGCATCAGTGGTCTTGTGGTAAGGAGTAAGAATCTAAATCTGAAAATCTGGGGTTCGAACCTGCAACCTACAATGAGATGTAGGACCTGAGGAATGACATCATTTTTAAACACTGCTGCAGGTGGAAGCTACTTCATGAGTCCTGGTTCGACCCAAGAAATGAGCATTCAAGATGAATTAATACAGGTCAAAAGAATATGATTTCAAATTGAACATAAAGAAACAGATTTAACTAAACTATATGTACAAAAGTTAAAGAAATTGGAAACACATTATTGTCTTATTCTTGATGTGATATCTTTGTTTGATGGGCTTTAAGGTGGTATCCGACAGTTTGGACCAAAATATTATTTCTCAAATAACCAAATAAGTCATTGTTACCTGAAAGAATCTTGCAAAATGCTGATCATTGATGCCCTAGATCAGTGTGAACAGTGAGGCATAAATCCCCATTCTTTATATCAAACAGGTATTTCCTATCTGAGCCACGCTGCAGAGATAGCTATTTTTAACTAGGAAAGCCATGTGCCAACTCCCTTTTGGTATTACGATATATGGTCATCCAGGTAATCTGCTCTGATGTTGGTATCTATTTTTAGCAGAGATCCCCATCGTGCTTATTTATAGATTTGGAACAATTGAAGTTTTAGATTTTTTTATAGCGATTTGTACTGTCTACCAATGCAGGCAGTGTTCAAAACCATCTTTAATTATACTAAGGTAAGAGTTTAGGTGGAAATTGTGCACTAATTGCCCAAAACATGGTAAGGTATTGTTACATTGATTTCATGTAGGCAAACTGTTGGATACAATCTTTAACTTCCCACCAACAACTACTTGTCAATATTAATATAATAAGTGCTACCTTCACTGTGATATCACGACACCACACAGTCTTATTATCATGACTTACTGGATCAATGCTATACCTTTTGTGCTACAAGGGATGTATTTTTTCTGTCTTAATATAATAGATTAACAGATAACTAGAAAAATATGGCTTAACTTATTGCATTAAATCTAAATCCACAATTTATACAAATACTCCCTTACTTATATAGAAGTAATATGTTCTCTAGTTTGCCACTTTCTTATCCATCTCTACAAACATCTTTGTTTTTTCTGGTGGCTTTGTAAAATTCTAAGTCAAGTCCTATGGCAAATTTCCAAAATATTTAAATAATATCATTGTTAAAAGAAAATGTCATGTTTAAACATTTTGCCCCCTTTGAACTGACAATTAAAAAAAATCACAGCACAGCCTCACAATTCACTAAAATATATTGTCATAATATTTATAGCTCATTTGCTGCGAATCGCTCATTTGCTGCCAATTGCATATTTGTTGCCAATTGCTTTTGCCAATTGCTCAGTTGCTGCCATCAATTTTACCTTATCAAGAATGTCGCTTTTCTTGGCACCATATTTCTCTGCCAGAACATCTACCACTGCATTAGCACCGAGAAACAGGGCGTTCCAATTATGGGAACTGAAATATCATAATGATTGGATTATCAAAACATATCAAATTTGTTTTTAGTTAATAAACTTTAAAAAAAATCTTTGCTTAAAAAGTACACACTCATTTAAAAAACAAACAAAAATAAAAGGCTTTACCTTTTTAACCCTTCCATTCATAGTTCATCTATAATTTTGAAAAGTCACTTGACTTTATTGTTTTTCTTCAAAAGAGATAAAAGGATTTTATTAAATGTATGTTCAATGTGTTATAGATTTATGTCTGAACCAGTCAACACATAAACCCTTAGTCATGCAGGGTCTGCTAATGATTATAAATGGTTTGTAAAGACATAAAATAGCATATACATGCAGAAAAGGGTTAAGTTGAATGTATATTTATCCATAATGAAGGACTTTAATGGTTGGTTAACACCAAGCCTTAATCTGTAAGCAGAGAGTGGTCAGGAATATGGAAGAAGTGTAGATCAACATGGGCCAGCTTTCAATGCAAGCTGTCTAATCAACACTTTTACTTTTTTGGTGTAAAGTGTTACAAATATGCCTACAGTAGTCACATTTGTATTTTTAAGAACAAAATTTGTTAAGAAAAAAAAAAGCATTCAAGATGTAGTCACCAAGTTTGTCAAGTTTTTACAACTGTGGCTAAACACAAAGCTTAGCATATACCACAGCAAAATTTGTTACAGTTTTGAAATAATTTTGTAGAAATACATCACACCAACACAATTATGGTCATTATGGCTATATCCAGCTATGTTTGGTGGAGAGAGACCCCAGGCAAATATCTGGGTAGAACTACCAGCACACTTGAGGACCTTCCAACATTAAATCCCTCGCCTGACCAGGACTCCAATTTATACAGTGATAGGTGAGCAGCCAGGGATGTTACAAGTATGCTACTCTTGTACTCAGCAACAGGTGCTCCCTTTTATAACTGTCATTAGCAATTCAAATAGCAAATTCAAAGTTTATTGGTAATCGGCATTAGCTACGCTTTTGACCATATACAAAATTTACAAACAGTTGTCATGGCAAACAGGTTTACAAACAGTGCAAAATGTAATTAGAAATCATATACGAGTATACATTATAGACATAGTAAACCAATTGATTGACAAAAGAGAAAACAGTTAACTAACCAGGGAATTACTTCTAAGAACATTGGCTTCTTTTATAAATTTTGCAATATTAGCAAGGTACTATAAGAATTAATCTTATGGTTCCCTACTTGGGGTGTTGAGGGAAGAGAAAGAGAGAGAGAGAGAGAGAGAGAGAGAGAGAGAGAGAGAGAAAAAAAAAAGAGAGAGAGAGGGAGGTCTGTGTGTGCGAGAGATTGAAAAGACAGAATGAAGAGAGATGGAATGAGAGAGGGATGTGTAACCATAGCATGATGATGTAACTTCCATTCTTCTTCAACCCAGTATATGTATTGTGACATTTGTATATTGTATGTAGAACTTGAATGAATTTGCATGATTTGTAACATATGTCATCAAGTTGCAGAAATAAAAGATAAAAAAAAAATATGTTCAAGTGTAGCTATCATAATATACTGGGGTTTGTGAGGGACAAACCCCTAATATTTAAATGTCCAGTGTGCTGGACTGGCAAATCCAGAATGTGCAAAGTATGCCTGGCCTTGTTTAAAAACTTATGACTGTAAATGTTCTTGTTTTCCCAATAAATATACAATACATATGACCAAAACACGAAGACAAAACTTTGATACAAGCAATTTACACTAACAAAAAATTCTGAATCAAACAGAAAGACAGAAACATGTTGCAGTGCAAAAAGTATGTTTACAACACTACTCATATCATTATGCTAATATGATGACAAATCTGGACATTCATTTTGTACATGCCAAAATGTGTGAACATTCTTTTTGGCTTCTGTTTCAAAGAATATTTTGTACCCAAATACAAGATTGTCTCTATACATTTATATTTATTTTTATATAAAAAGTTCAGTATTATGTCATGAGATACGATACAGGTTTTTCTACATGATAAATAAATTACCTTTACAATTAATGATTTTTTACACCATAATATTCTCAACCTAAACACAATTATCAGATTAATGTAGATATAAACTAATCATACCTTCCTGCCAGAGCCTTTTCTTTTGCTTTCTTTTGCTTTTTAAATGATGATCCTTCACCTAGAAAACATAATGAAATAACGTAAATTACAAAATCTCATTAGATTTAAATAAAAAAAGGAAAGAAAATTGATCAAATTTTCTTATTAATTTGACATGCTATGCATGTAAGTAAAAACATTTTAATTAAGAGGATTAGGAGTGGGATTAGCTGGCATTTTTGCCGACACTGTGCAGTGACATTTCTATCATTATAGCACAGGGGCACCTATGAGGTGCCCAGGGACTGAACCTGGCCGGTCTAGCGTAATGCTGTCCCCTTAGCCCCAAGCGTTAGGAGGGAAGCCAATACTACCAACTTTAAAGTCTCTGGTTTGACCCGGCTGAGGATTGAACTCACGACCTCCCGATCAGCAAGCCGATGCTCTACCACCTGAGCTATTGCGGCCGGTTTTATTTAAGGAAAAAGCATTTAAAGACAGGTGATAATAAATTAATGACAATAATTGGAGATGACTTATGAGTTACTGAGAGGATTGAGTTGGGGATTACTTAATTGAGTTAATGAGTAGATAAACTTAAAGATGATTTAGTTGAGTTAATGACAAGGTCAATTGTGTGCGTCTGTGATCTAGTGGTTTAGACGTTGGACTCCTGATTGGAGGGTCACGGATTCGAACCCTGAAACTGACACGTGAGCAAAGCTATTTAGTGCACATTGCTACAGGTACTATGTATCTGAGTACTGGTTCTACCCAGGAAGTGGGCAGTCAAAAGGAAGTAATGTAAGTTGAAATAACTTGTTTCCCAACTATAAATATATAGGTTTAAACTAAATAACTTGGAATTAATTGAGTACATAAACTGTCAATGAAAACTTCAATATTGAGGTGACATCTCTAAAACAGCTCATTTTGAAATATCATAGATATCACACAATTTTGGTCATCATAGCATCAAATCTGGCTATCATTGGTAGAGTAAGACAGATGTTGGGTTAGAACCACCGGCATACTGCAGGTCAGACCTGCTGGCAGACCTCCTGAAATGAATGTTTCCACACTGACTTGGACTTTAACCTGGTCTTGAGAAGCTAAGGAGTTACAAGTAAATACACTGTGCACTGGACCAAGGGGATCCTCTTTATAACTGTTCAAATATACCAACCTCTTATCCTTGAGTAAGGGAACTAAAAAGACATTAAAACAAAGAAACCAGTTTCTCACCTTTTTCTTCAAATGTTTCCTCTTTTTTATCTTTTCCCGGAAGAATATGAAGCATACGACCCTAGAATAAGACAAACCTTTGCAAGTTACTGATATGATATTGTGTCGTAAAATTAAAAAAATGAATAAACATCTAACACATTCAGTCATCAAAGCTACAACCAGGTTTTATTTTAGAAAGACCCCAGACAGATGCCTTGGAAGAAACCCCAGCACAGGTCAGCTTGAAGACTTTCACTCAAGAAAGTTTACACTCTGACAGAGATTCAAACCCATGTGGTGCAGGCTGAGGAGGAAGGAGGTGGTACAAATCTGGGTAGAACCAGCGGTACAATGCTGGTCAGCTTGAATACCTGTGCTAATTTAAAGTATTCCTTCTGACTGGGATACAACTGCACATGTTGGGAGGACATGGAGTGAGTTTGTTTTTTTACGTTGCCTGCAATTAGCTATTCCTTTTTTATGGGTTTAATGTACCAACAACAACTTTTTAGTTTATCAGAGATGGTATTTACTTGAAGCACATATAGTTATGCCTTCACTGTGGAAGTCTGTGATAAAAGGACAGAATTCAACCAGAGTCCCATGACAATGGGCAAAAAGATTTAGATCTTCCCTTATCTACTGTACAAGCTCAGCATTTACCAAAGGGTAACACAAATACCATTTATGGATATGAACCAAACTAGGATATTTTGGGATTAGTCGGCATTTTTGCCGATACTGCGCAGCCACATTTCTATCATTATAGCACAGGGGCACGTATGAGGTGCCCAGGGACTGAACCCGGCCAGTCCATTATACTGACACCGACGAGTCAGGCGTAATGCTGTCCTCTTAGTCCCGAGCGTTAGGAGGGAAGCCACTACCACCAACTTTAAAGTCTTTGGTCAGACCCGGCCAGGGTTCGAAACCACGACCTCCCGATCCGCAAGCCGACGCTCTACCACCTGAGCTATTGCGGCCGGTACCAAACTAGGATGTTCCATACAGCTAAGGTTAAACATTCAAACAAGCAGACTAAACTATCTATACCTGGAATGTTGGTTACGTTATTGAAATACATCGCAGTGACCAATTATTGTCCATAAAGTGACATCCAGTTTTTGTAGGTGGAGAAAGACACCAGACAAATGTCTGGGTAGAACCACAGGTCAGCTAGAAGACCTTCCCACAATGTACTTCGCCTTGAACCAGACAAGACCTCATGTGGTTTGTTTGTTTATTGGGTTTATCGTCCCACCAACAGTATTTCAGTTATCTGGAGACGGTGTCCACTTGAAGCAGATATAGTGCTGCCTTCACTGTGTATAGCATGCCGTGAACACCTCTCATGATACCACACCCAGTCACATTATCCTGACACCGGGCCAACCAGTCGTGGAACTACCCTTATATTTGCTTAAGCGTTAGCAAGGGAGCTATACCATTACCATTTTTAACCACTTTGGTATGTCGCGGCCCGGGATCGAACCCGTACCTGGAGCCGACGCTCTACCGATTGCGCTACCAGGTCCAGTGACCTCATGTGGTAAAGAGTCTAAGCAGTCAAAGAAATTACAAGTCAGCAACTTAACTGCTATGCTACATGTGTCCCATATATCCGTTTTTGTATTTTGGCTTTTATGGCACACGGACACTTAATAGGTCATACGGCGCTGACCATTTATCTGTATAGGGGTGGTTACTCTAAACACCAACAGAAAGTAGAACCTGTAATATTGACCTCTTTCTTTAATAACAGTCTGTTCCTTTGTTTAAGCAAAAAATTTCCTATTTTGAAGATAGTATTAATGTTTTGGTGCCAAAAGAAAGCTTGAGCATAGTAAATATAAAATAAGGCAACAATCCTGAACTCCCTTAAAAAGATAATGGACTGATCCACTTTACCAGAAGTAAGAAAAATTCATTGAAATTTGGAATTACGATAAAGTCTTACATGTTACAAAAGGCGACTTTTTCGGTTCAATCTGACAGATATTAAATACGTCTTTTCATCTATATATAGTTATGGGGGTCAACCATAGCTTGGTCGTGGTTCAGTTTGCAAGTTTCACAAATTACAATAGAATATTGAACAAACTATTAGTGGCGTCTAACCTATACCTGAAATACTTTGCCATCCATGTCAGTATATGCCTTCACTGCATGCTCCGGAATCATGAACGTGATGAAGGCAAACCCTTTCACTTTCTTTGTTAATGGATCTATTGGCATATTCACTTCTGTCAGAGGACCTGAAAACATCATATGAACACAGAAATGGTAAAAATGTAAAATAACTCATTACGACAATAGAACACAATATAAAAACATGTAAAATAAATAAAGATATTAAAAATGAGATATTTTACAGATATGAAAACATTATTTTTTGTCAGTCCTAAAGTGTTAACACAAATGTCAACCAAATGAGAATCAATGTAGTAATTATGCCAAATTACCATATTTTTTGAAGACAGCTTCTAGATCGTCTTCCGTGCAGGTGTAAGCAAGGTTGCGAATAAACAAACGACCAGTCTGAAAAAGGAGAACTTTTTTTAAATGCAATTCTCTTGATTAATACAAAATTTAATTTTCATCATAATAGAGAAACATGAAACTATGTATCTGCCAGTGGAAAACAGTGGTGATACCTTACATGATATAGGACTAACCTTACATGATATAGGACTTACCTAACATGATATAGGACTTACCTTACATGATAAAGGACTTACCTAACATGATATAGGACTTACCTTACATGATATAGGACTTACCTTACATGATAAAGGACTAACCTTACATGATATAGGACTTACCTTACATGATAAAGGACTAACCTTACATGATATAGGACTTACCTTACATGATATAGGACTTACCTTACATGATACAGGACAAACCTTGCATGATATAGGACTAACCTTGCATGATATAGGACTAACCTTACATGATACAGGACTAACCTTGCATGATACATGATATAGGACTAACCTTACATGATATAGGACTAACCTTACATGATAAAGGACTAACCTTACATGATATAGGACTAACCATATATGATATAGGACTAGCCTTACATGATATAAGACTAACCTTACATGATTTAGGACTAACCTTACATGATATAGGACTAACCTTACATGATATAGGACTAACCTTGCATGATATAGGACTAATCTTACATGATATAGGACTTACCTTACATGATAAAGGACTAACCTTACATGATATAGGACTTACCTTACATGATAAAGGACTAACCTTACATGATATAGGACTTACCTTACATGATATAGGACTTACCTTACATGATACAGGACTAACCTTGCATGATATAGCACTAACCTTACATGATATAGGACTAACCTTACATGATACAGGACAAACCTTGCATGATATAGGACTAACCTTGCATGATATAGGACTAACCTTACATGATACAGGACTAACCTTGCATGATACATGATATAGGACTAACCTTACATGATATAGGACTAACCTTACATGATAAAGGACTAACCTTACATGATATAGGACTAACCATATATGATATAGGACTAGCCTTACATGATATAAGACTAACCTTACATGATTTAGGACTAACCTTACATGATATAGGACTAACCTTACATGATATAGGACTAGCCTTACATGATATAAGACTAACCTTACATGATTTGAACTAACCTTACATGATATAGGACTAACCTTACATGATATAGGACTAACCTGTCATGATATAGGACTAACCTTGCATGATATAGGACTAACCTTACATGATACAGGACTAACCTTGCATGATACATGATATAGGACTAACCTTACATGATATAGGACTAACCTTACATGATAAAGGACTAACCTTACATGATATAGGACTAACCATATATGATATAGGACTAGCCTTACATGATATAAGACTAACCTTACATGATTTAGGACTAACCTTACATGATATAGGACTAACCTTACATGATATAGGACTAGCCTTACATGATATAAGACTAACCTTACATGATTTGAACTAACCTTACATGATATAGGACTAACCTTACATGATATAGGACTAACCTGTCATGATATAGGACTAACCTGTCATGATATAGGACTAACCTGTCATGATATAGGACTAACCTGTCATGATATAGGACTAACCTTACATGATATAGGACTAACCTAAGAACCATTATTCTTACCTCAGCAATACCCTCTGACTCCTCTCCTTCATTTTGCTGGAAAAAATTTAAAGAAATATTGAATCAAAGTTGCAGATTTGATGTGATAATACATTCTTTAATACTTAATACCAAGCAGCAAGTGATTCTCTAAATATCGCAATATTTAAATTTTTAACAACAGAAAAATAAAGGCACTATTTGGGACAGAACATCACTTGTTGTTTAAAATTAAATATATTTGTCTTTTATATGAAAACTTCAGATTATTTGTCTTATACTGCAATAAATAGGGAATTATTTTCTGTCTTTCTTTCACTCAAGGCAGGTAAGTACCAGTATGCAAATGTTAAAAAAACAAACACTTTATATTTAAAAATACAAGCAGACTAAAAAAACAACGCAAGTAACAAACTGACACTTAATGATTTAACCGTATAAAATTCTTCTTAATATCTTATATGTATTTCACACTCTTAGTGTGTTGCTAAAATTAAACTTTTTTCTGAACTATTTTCTTTTTCCTAACTGTCATTGAACCAGAAATCATACTGAGTCTAAGCCTGTGACAGAGGTAAATGTAATGCGCTGACAATGAAAGAGAGTGAGATTTTAATTCCATAACATACTTTGAGTTCCCATGGTCGTGGTTTCTGCTCCATCGGTTCAAACATTTCGTCTGCTCCAGACTTTTTCAAGAAAATACGTTTCCCACCAATAAAATTCTTGTTTCGTCCTAGAGCCTGTGTCAAATCCGTCTCATTTATGAAGCCAACATATGCAACACCTATTTCAAACAGAAAAGAAAACACTTTCTACAAATAAAAAAGACGTTGTAGCAATTACAATTAGAATTTAATAACAAAGTAAAACAATCAACTTCATCTGTTTTGCCCAACATTTTATACATGGTAGGTAAAACAAACAATATATGGATTCCAGCTTGCTATTTTCCCTTAGTGTCTAGCTTGGAGTCTCCCTTAAAGATCCTCTGGGGTTCTTTCTGAGATAAGGGGGGAACTTTCGTGGGAGGTTTCCTTGCAGGTATCCCTGGAGGCTTCCTTGGAAATCTTCCTTGGGATGGGGGGGGGGGGGGTCTTAATTTCTTAATAAGTCTTAATTTGGGTTTTTGTTGGGAGGGAGTTTTCTTTTGGTATCTTCTTTGGAGGTCTCCTTCTGTTGTCTTCCTTTGGAGTAGGATCTTCCCTGGGGTCTTCTTTATGAGAGGGTCTTCCTTGGGGTCTTCCTTGCTATTTTCCTTGGAGGTCTACTTTGGGGTTGATCTGTAGGACAGTATATAGCAACTTCCCTCTCCTTCCAGCTACAACCAGTGCAGGGTTTTTTCAAGTTGGCTAAGTCAGTAAAGACAATTGTTTAAAATATATGCATAGAATAACTTGAAGGTCACCAATAAGAAAGAATCCTATACAGTAAATAGAACAGACAATAAATGAATGAATGATGATGGTGGTGGTGTTTTTTTGATGATGATGATGATGATGATGATGATGATGATGATGATGATGATGATGATGATGATGTTTATGTCCTTTCGACCAAGCAAGAGTTTAAGTCTATCAGCAGACAAGTGAGAAAGAAGTATCATACTTGCTGTTTTGTCAGAAAGATCACTTACCAATAGGTTTCTTTTTGGCACTTTTTGGTATTCTAACTTTCACAAGCTGTAAAGGCTGGAAAAACTCCTTGATTGCTTTCTGAAACAAACAACATGTTTATAACTTCATTCATACACACTGAAATATAAGATAAAGGATGTATTTACATAAATAAGATTTGACACAGCATTCAAGAGAACTCATATATCTGTACTTTTTACAATTGTTGTCCCAAATTTCGGGTACAATGGGGTTGACTTTGAATGACTCCTTTCTAACTGGCCTGCTGCCAGTCATCTCCTGGGATATAGCAAGGGCTGCTATGTCATCCAAAATTATCAAGCTACACATTTTTTTTGGGATGGGATGGGATTAGCTGGCATTTTTGCCGATATTTCTATCATTATATCACAGGGGCACTTATGAGGTGCCCAGAGACTGAACCCGCCCGGTCCATTATACTGACACCGACGAGTCAGGCGTAATTCTGTCCCCTTAGCCCCGAGCGTTAGGAGGGAAGCAACTACTACCAACTTTAAAGTCTTTGGTTTGACCCGGCCGGGGTTCGAACCCACGACCTCCCGATCCGCAAGCTGATGCTCTACCACCTGAGCTATTGCGGCCGGTCTAATTTTTTTGGTCATCCTTCCTCCCTGGATGTACATTTTATGAATGTATAGTTCAAATCAGTATGCGGTAGTGATCTAGCTTACAAGGACAGTATATATGGTAAAGGAAGTAAGAGTGTGATGTATTAAAAATAAAACAAAACAAAAAAGACAAGTTTTGTAAATCTGTTCATGAATTTTAACAACATCTTAAAGTAGAATAGTGAAAATCATTCAAGCACTCATTTCTAGGTCTTAAAATTACTTATGGGTAAATTATGAATGTGATCATGTCCATATCCAGGTCTTTTATATGCTATACATAGTGAATGGGTGCTGCTATACACAGTGAATGGGTGCTTGTCCTACCAAAATTTCAATTAATATTGATAAATATCTGGACAAGTGGAAATTTGTGGTGGGAAAGTAGAAAAAAATACATTTCCACACCCCTAAACCATAAATTGGAACTTTCAATTTTATGATTATTTTAAAGCAATGTCTCCATTTTAAGAGCTATACAGACATACATACCTCTGAAGCATTTGGTGGCAAACCTTTCATCTTCAGTGTGTACATCTTTTCTTCGGCCTGAAACAGAACATGTCCAGGAGTGAAGAAAACAAGTTAGTATTACACGGAAATGTTAGTCAAGTGTAGGACCCAAAACTCCCATTCACAAGGCCTCTAGCTTGAACTCCATCAAGTTGCTGCTATAGTTCTTAAGCAAGAAACTGTGTATTATTTCATTCCATCTATGTACATGTCAGTGTGTTTCTGGACAGGCGCGTTTCTGCGTCATTTTTGAAGTTTCGCACAATTACAAGGGAAATAACCTTTGTAGTAATACTTTTGAATATATTCGGTTCTCTTCTAATGAATAACAAGTAAAATGCGGCGAACTTAACGCAAAATATGAACAACTAAAGTCCTGACATGTATAAGTTTTATCATTTTGAACCTTTTCAACTTGATTGGTGTGGTAATAAGAATTTGTAACATAGAATCTACGGAAATAAAATATATCATTCCTAACACGCGTAGGCATCGACTTTCTTATGTTTTTGGTACTTTTAGATTTTTGAAGTTTCGAACGAAGGTTACGCAAGTGCGTCAAGTGTGTAATGGTAGAAACGCGCCTGTTTCTGGAGAAGGAAGCACTTGACTTCTATGGGGTTAAATGTAATAAGTTTTGAGGTGAAATAGGTTTAGTTATTTGTCAAACTATAATTTTGAGAGTAACTTCAACATAAAGTTAAATATCCCAGCAAAAAATTTTCTAAGTGTAAGTGTATACTAACTTTGCTTAAAATAGGCCTTTGCAAAAGGCGTAAACATAAGTAACTTGTTTATTTCACAAGTAAATTAACACTTCCAAATTAAAAAAACAAACGAACAATGTTTAATGGTGAAGGTATTACTCTATTAATCATGTTTACACAAAATGATATGGTTGAAACTTTGTGCAAATTCATTATGCCAGACCCAAAACATAGAAAATAGATTGTTTAAAAACTTCTATTAAAAAAATGTATCACACTAAACCAGCCGTGTGTTCAGTCTTAACTGTACACCATTTATAATTGCCTATGAAAGACAGTGTTACTCACCTTTTTGGAGTATGCCACAAGATACTCTAGAATATCACGGTATATGACCCAGAGACACGTTCAAAGCAATTCAAAATCAAACAGATGTAAATGGTTTTACCTTGCTCTCAGATGCTGGGGCTTGAATTTTGACAGGGGGCTTAGAGCCAGAACCCTTGGGCTCAGCTTCACTGTCTGAATCACTGTCAGAGTCAGTTAACATCTGGGAACCAGATACTTTTGACTTCAGGTACTGTGTAAAGAGAAAATATATCTGACGATAAGGTTGTGGTAAATATGGCATTTTTGTCCTTATTTTATGTGGGGAATCGAGCTTATGGAATTTTATTTGCAACAATCAGTTAAGTAAACTTCAGTTATTTCTTTTTTTATTCAAGCACTTAGTTTAAGGAATTGTGCTATCCATGGATTTGTATTTTTACCTTGTTAAACATATCAGTTACAATTTAATGAGTCATGCTCACATTATGATAGACAATATACCATAAAGGCATCAAATTTAAGTAGTGTCAGGAGTTTTAAACTAAACAGTCTCTGATTGTGTGAGAATGAAATGGATGCAAGAATCAACTAGACAAACACAATTTAATTCAAATTAGCCTTACACTGTCAAAGATTAATTAGACCTAGTTATGAAATATGTAATAGTGCAGATAATTAAGCCAAGAAATATGAATTAAGTCGATCAGAAAATCTCAGCCATTTTTATTTTGGAGAGAAACGTTCAAGGCATCCTGATATACAAATGTCAATTAATGCCTGATTTCAATAATATCAGGCACGGATAGGTGAGTATTTTAAAGGCGGTATCCAAAGGGTCACCTACCACATAATGATACCCAACCCTATTTTGGGGGGTAATTGGGTACTTTGGTGAAAAAAAAATGCCTTGATATTTAATATCAGATGTATTCCAAACAGTAGGAAGGTCCTTTTTAGTTGGAATTCTTTGACTCTATTGTGTATTCTTTTGAAGATATTGCAATAACAAACAGTGAAATTTCTTACTTTCACATAAATATAAGCTTAAAATCAATTTAAATACTTATAGAGATTTTTTATTTAAAAAAGAAAATGGAAGTGTTTGTTGATGATAGTTAACCTGGGTATCACAAGAAAGGCAGAAAAGTCTATGTTCACTCCAAAGCGCACAAGCATAAAAACCGAGAAAAAACAAATGAAATTTAGGGATTATTCAGGGGAGATTACTCATTAACGTCCCTCATTGAGAATGAAGACTAAAAACACATGTAGCTACTTATGCACTGTATGCAGAGATAGGATTTAACCCAATAAACACTGTCCACTAAGGCAACTCCAACAGAAATGAAACTGAGTAGAGCAACAAGTAACTTAGGGCTTTTTCAGCCTGTCTCACAACGCCAACATTCGGCCCCATTCCCAATGCCAAATAGCGACCATTTTTCCTAATTTCAAGAAAAAAATTCCCAATCTCATAAATTAATTCACATTTGAACTGAAATGCCTTTTACCTATAAAAATAACTAACCAAGAAACCATGAAATCAAGAGACTTTTCCAATTAAGCGAATCGTTTGTTTACTTTGATCGGTGATCTGTGAAAATTACTTTCTGTGAATTTATGTTTGAATGTAACTGGTGAAAAAATAGACTCTTACCCAGCCGTATACAAGTCACGGCGCCATTCCAGATAACATTACGGTCAATATATGGTTTGAAAATTAACAGGAATTATTTTTTATTTCATAATCGAAAGTATTTTTGCCATAACTGTTTGACTGCGTATAAAACAGAAAGGAGTTATGAAGCAAAAACGGTATGTGCAGTACCGGCTTTTATACTGATCCACTAAATATTTTGAGATAGGGTTCCCTAGAATCTACCAACTTCTGCAGATGATGACCATAATACCATCCAGCACAGCAGCTGTGGAGAGAGGGTTCAGCACCGTGAACCTACTATGCACTTCTTTTAGAAGCTCCCATGGTCAAGAAAAACTCTCCAATTTAATGAGAATCTGTATTGAAAGCCTTGCAGAGCTTTCTGAACAAAGTCTGGAAGAGCTCTGTAACACTTTCAGGGACACAAAATCAAGGCAGATTAAGCTTTAATGCAGAAAAATTAATGTTGAAATTTCCCAATTGGTTTGATTTGTCGATACATTTTTTCCCCCAAATTTGAATATTTACCGCGTCAAATATTCCCAATTTGGGCTGGGGCCTTTTTCCCAAAAAACCCTGAAAAAGCCCTGTAACTTTTAGCAAGACATTTCAAGTAACTATATGTTATTGTTATCTTTGATGAATTTAGGGCTCAAAGTCTGGATACCACCTTCTAGACCACTGCAAAACTGGACAATAGATTATTGATCAAGTTGGGGATAGAAAAAAGAAAGAAAGAAAGTAGAGGACAAAGAGAAAAAAGATAGAGAAATAGAGATGCTGAAAGAATTAGTACAATGTGAGAAAGAGAAACTATTAGGAAAGCTAAAAAGATAGAAAGGGTAGGAAAAGAGTAGGAAATTGTTTAACTAAGTTTTTTACAAAGATGAGGGAGGAGTGAGAAAAAAAAGATGATTTAAGGAAAGAAGAGGGGGAGTGGTGGGGGAAAAAAATTGATAACTACTAGTGCATTTTAAGAGAAGATGGTTGAAATAATACCTCAAGATCAGAGACAGATTTTTTCTTTGCTACTGTGTCCCTGTCCTCCTCTTGGTCCTCTTCCTCCTCCTCTTCCTCGTCATCCTCCTCCTCTGAAGCATCTGAATCTATTACATAAAGAAAAATGTTAGAGCAATTTCATGGTCCATTAATTGAGGAAAAATGTACTAAACAGGTGAGATGCAAAAGAATGTACGATAACCATCATGACTCTCATGACTATAGAATATCTTGTATTTATGAAATATTTATTTGTAAACACAATACACTGTACAAATACGAAGGAATCCTGATTGGAGCTGTCTGACCAGGACCTGCTTCTTTCTGATTCATAGTTATAACATAAGGTATTTGTTTTTTAGGTATCGGTATGCTGTGATTTGACAAAATGTTTTTACAAATACGCCTAATGCAAGACAGGAGCATGTTACAAACTTAAAAATAAATTAAAATGAATACAAAAAGAAGCATACTAAATGCTTGCCAATAAATTAAAAAAACACCCCTTATTCACTTATTAAAGACAGATGCACGCTTAAAGCTTGCTAAAAAATTAAAAGGAAGACATCTTATTAAAGATAGAAATATGCTTAATGCTTGCCATTATATAAGACAGAATACAATTTATTGACAAATTAAGCATGCTTGAATTTACTTCAAATTAATAAAATTACAAATTACAATGTATGAGCCTTATTGAACAAGTGAGAATGATATTTGTTTATCTTGCTTTTTTTGTCATGTCTATTTGTTTGACATAAAGAACCAACCTGAACTGCCCGATACATCCATCTCCTCTTCATCCTCCTCATCATCTTCAAGTGACTGTTTTGTCTTTTTAGACTTGTCGCTAGAACTACCTCCAAGCATGTCATTTGTCCAGACTGGTTTTGTAGAAACGTTTTGATGGGCATCAATAAATTCATTGAATTTTGGGTCATCTTTCAGCTGTAAACAAGGAAAGGATAATGAATTCAGACACATAATGGTTATGATGAAATTGTTTATCATAAAAATATGTGCATAAAGAAAACATACCTTTTAATGTATTATTTATTGAAAAAAACACACACACTCTCTTCTGGGCCTGCCCTATATGTCTCTTTTAAAGAAATTTATACAAGTGTAATAACAATGCTTGTATCTGTTAATGTAAATTTAATTTGTACTTACTGTATAGTGAGATTTAAAAATAAGATAAATCTGATTTTAGTTAACTAATAAAATATTTTTGAGAAAAAAACACATCCGTTAAGAACATTTTCTTCATCGGTAGCCAATAAACAGACTTCATCCATGTCATTACAAAAACAACAGCATTACAATCATATGATATGATTATATGAAGATTATTTTGAATTTTGTTTAATGTCAACTGAAAAACATGTTTTTATTCAACTTACATCAACTCGTCTTGAAAAAAACGTCCTCAGTAACCGCCGTGGACAAAATGTAAAATCAGTTGACTTGCTCAATAAAACTGAGAGAGTGTCATACTTACTTCTCCAAGCAGCTCTTCCACAATCTGAGGGTCTTTTTTCTTGGATTTCTTTTTCTACAATTAAAACATATTTAAAGCTTTTTTGAAGCACTCACATACTGCAAAAAAAAAGTGACTAATTGCTTTTAAGACAACAGTAATGTGATATGCAAAGTATACAGGGGAAAAAAAAATAAATGTCTTCACTTTTGTTTAATGCACATTAATTTGAGGCTGAAATTTACCAAAAAGGATAAAAAGAAATGAAATGCTTTTCCACCAGCGAAAACTAGCAAAAACTTGCATTTCTCAAATAAAAGCCTCACCTTCATAAAAGAGTCTAAATATTGTTATACATTGCTACCATAAACTTAAGTTTTCATATAAATTGTTTGCTCAGTTCATTATGTCAACATTTCAAGTGGACAATGTTTTTAATATCACCTGATACAATGTCCAAGTTGTGACTCCTGTACAGAAATTACTGGAAAAGTCTATAACCACAAAAAAAAACTGGCATTATGATATCACAATCAAGATATTTTAAGAAATCAATTCTGTGCAATAATGCCAAGCAGCATGAAGATTATTATTAAAAACTTATACTGAGAGTTAATGTGTGAAAAAATGTAATGTGTATGTTATTCATAGTAAACTCATTACAATTCACACAAAAATATTATTCCATCAATTTACAGACCATTAATTAGTACTTATATAATAACATAATATTACTAATTTGTACTTATATAATAATACTTACATAATATAAACATTTTTATTACTTACCGATTTATTATTTGTATCATCTTTCTGTGGTTGTTCTTTCTTGATCTGATTTTCCTTGGCATATTTACTCCAGGCCCTAGGCTTGTTCACTTCTCCAAAGTCCCGTGCAATCTCAACCTGCATTTATTAACTGAAGTTAATTTAAAGTGTTCTGTACAATGTTGCAATACATTTGATTGAAAAAGGATACAGGTACTGAATAAACCAGTTTGCTTTGTTTTGTTAATTGACAATAGGGAAAATGTAAACAAGCAAGTGGTATGTTTGTTTATTGGGTTTACCATCCCTCCAACAGTATTTCAGTTATTTGGAGATGATGTCCACTTGAAGCAGATATAGTGCTGCCTTTACTACGTATAGCATGCCATGAACACCTGGCATCATATAAATGAACATGTATCCCTACATATTAGACATTTACTTAAGATGGAAATGTGGGCCTGGGTGGAAATATAAGCCCATATATACATGGGCTGATGTTTCTTACAGGCCAATATTTCTGACTCTATCATATACATGTATAGATGAATTTTACACATTTACTTAAGATGGAAATGTGTGCTTGGGTGAAAATTTAAGTCTGTCTATACACGGTCTGATGTTTCTGTCGTACCAATCGTTCTATCTTTACGATAAACATGTATACCTAGAATATTTCACGTTTACTTAAGATGGAAATGTGTGCCCAGGAGGAAACCTTGGACCATCTAAATACGGGCTCATATTTCTATTAAAATTTTGAGCACGCGCATTGGGGCGTGTGAGAAATTTCGACACGGTAGAAATATGAGACCGTGACACAGGGATCAAACCCGTCCTCCCATTCCTGGAGCCGACGCTCTACTGATTGTGCTACCAAGTCCAGTCAATCAAGCAACTTGTATGTTTATTGCTCATCACATGGATTCAAGTCTAAAGTCAATGTTAGGAGGTCTTTTAGCTGACCTGCTGAGCAACTGTAAATTTGCCAAGACATTTGTCTCTTGTCTTCCTCTGACTGTAGTAGCTATATGATGCTATTAAGACCAACTATTGATGCATTATTGTGTCACTGTGATGTACTGCAAAATCAAACAAAATAAAATAAAAAAAAGAATGGTGTGCCACAGTGTCTGAGGCAAATTCTGAATATGAAAAAGCATGTATGGAACGAAATATTATGTACATGTAAAATCCATGTTTTTACTAGAAGATTATGTAAATCTGTACCAAAAAATAAAAAAAAATAAAAAAAAAAAAAAAACACTCTCTGTCACCCACATGAATTTTGGAAGCATCTATAAATGTCTGATGGTATTTCTTCAAGGCTTTTTGAGCTTCATCCTCATTCTTAAATCCGATGAAGGCAAATTTTCTAAACTCCCCAGATTGTGTATACTTTAGGGAACAGTCAGTAATAAATCCAACATCTCCAAAATGTTTCCTCAGTCTTTCTTCTTTGATCTGAAAAATAAAGAAAAGCTATGGAAAAGTAGCAGTAAATTATATTTTACTTGGCTCTTTGAAACATAATTGGCCACAAAGAAGAGCTACAAAAATTGTCTGGCAGTGACAGGATTTGAAGTTGGGCTGAGGGAGTGAAGACTAGCTGCACATTTTTCTCCCTATGTTACAATTACATACATAGAAACTATACAGATTGAGTGATTGTCATAAGCTGTAGCTAAAATATTTCCCGTTATAAATGTTTAATCAAACCTTTAAAGGTGATATCCAACAGTTTGGACCAAACTTTCTTGAATTGAAATTGAAGACCTTCCCACATTAAATCCTTTTTGCCCATTTGGACTCGAACCAAATGTTGAGAGGCAAGCAGTCAGAGGAAGAACAAGTCTGTGACTCCACCACTTGGTTACTAGCATCCCACTAGTCTGTTATTGGGGGACCTATCTTAATACTTTTATATGAACGTTGACGGGTGACGTCACGCGCACTTGCCAAATTTACATGCGCACCTGCTGGTTGGCAAAAATAGCTTAGTAATCGGAGGGTCAATATAAAACGCAGCTTTTAACGCAGGCTGCGTTATGCAGGCTGCGTTTTTCGTGTATAAAACGCAGCTGCGCAGTCTGTATAGATATATAGGGAAAACGCAGCTTTTTCTAAATATATTGCTAGACAATATGTTGTGTTTATAAAAAAAGAAGTATTCACTGTTCTTTATAGTAATTTCATTAAAATATCGTTATATCTTTATGATATAGTATTGTGTGTTTACCAAATAAGTGAAAATATTTATTTATTATGTTGAGGTAATTTTCTGAATTATCTATAGATTTTCTTTACGTCCGAATCACTTGCAAAAAGATACATCTATATCCGAATTTTCTTTTAATTTTGTTATAAATTGTAAAATAATGTAAAACTTTATCCTGACTTTTTGTCCCATATAACATTCGAATTATGTAGGATGCGATTTAAGGATAAACAACGGAGCAACGCAGCCATTATAAATAAAACGCAGGGAAATTGCAGCTTTTTAAACATACGGGAATCGTTAGAAACAATAAAAATATACAAAAAATGTAGTGTTTTCTGTCTGCAATGTTTTTAAATCAATGTACATTGGATTGATGGTAAGGTCCATATTTAGAGATATGTTTTAAAAGTTTATTTATTAAGCTCGATAATTGTTGTTAAGTGTCATGATACAGAGTTTTTGATCTTAAGGATTTCTATGAACGTATGCGCTACAAACAAATACGTTGTTAGTTTAATAATTCCACATACAGATATTAATTATTTATTCTTACTCCTTTATGTCGGTAACTTGAAAGATACCTTATGCCTTTTAAAAAGCGCATTAATGGAAATTGATTTTTTTGTTAATTATTACAGAAATTATTTTTTGTCGAGTTCTATTGTTATTGAACAAAATTGTCATCACTCAATAATTCAAAAATTGACTTTGTTGCAGTATATATTTTCAATGTTATGTTTTAGTCATTCTGCTTGCAAACTTGCTTACAAACAGTCATTCAGGCTATATTCCATAATATTTGTTTTATTGTTTATTTGTTCTATGTTCGCAAATTTTCGTTTCAAACGGATATATCTAGATTTAGTTTATAAACAGTTGAGATTTTGTGTTAATTAGTGTTCACTTTTCATATAAATATATCTACTTTATTGTGTGTTTGTGTTGGAATAAAAATGGCTTTAGTTTTTAAACATAGCCAAGTGAAGTACTTAAAGGAGTACATTGACTCTGAAAATATTGTCAATTTGTGCTACCCAGGATACAAAGTCAAAGACTTTTTGGATCTGGACATTGTGTTCCGAGTGGTTCCTTCAGTGTCGGTAAGTGTGTTTTATAATGATATAATCATATCACTGTCCTTTTCTAATAACGTGAAATATTGGCGATGACACTAACAGTTTATTCGATAAATATATTGTATCTTACGATAATATGATATGAAAAGGATAATGTTGGATTATTATGAAGATATAAAGTGCGCATACTATAATTTAAAGAGATACATTCAAGTTAACAAAATAAAATTATGATGTCTGTCCGTTTGTCTGTAATATTACATGAAATATTTATATTTTTGAAATTTGAATATTTCTGCGTAGAATTACAAAAAATAATAATAATAATTTATTAATGTTGTTTATAACTTGTAACGATAAGCGCAAGAAAGAAATGGTATAAACGGTTATTTATAATTAAAAACAAAAACAGCAAACTGGTTCATGATAAGAAAAATTACGAAATTTGATGTATTAATAAATATTTGTTTCTCCGGTGATATGAATGTTCATTTTTGTTTTGTTCATAAATTTAACAAAAATTTAACGGCAAGACGATATCCTTGTTGCATGTCACACTGTTAATGGGCGTGTCTTATGACACCAAAATTAATTGACCGTGCTCTTATCTTCCAATCAATGATACAAAATCAACAACGATACGAACATGTTTATTGGCACAATGACACGTTGTAATTGTACAATTGTGCCGGAGGCAGCTTGTCGCTGACCACGTCCTCGTTATCTTGCAATAAACAAGAAATCTGCTACTGTGCACAATTATACAAGATAATTAAATACAATTAACCAATGTTCTAGCTACACCGATCGTATTTTCTTAATATCTCAGCGTGGATTTGAAGTATGCACTTCAATCTTGAAACATATTTAGATACACCATTTTCACTTCTTTTTAAATGAAATTTTCATAAAAAGAAGTAAAATCAGAACAGTGAGATTTGAGACTGATCTCAAAACTTAGTTTTATGATCTTGGGTCCTGGAAATTTTGTCAATAATATCGACGACGATGATGTTGTTGTTGTTAGTATGTCTTGTTGCTGTTACTGAATTGAAATGATGATGATGATAATGATGCTGCTGTTTAAATACATTGTTGCTTTGTAAACTATGATTGTGACTAAACAAAAATAATGATGATTATGATGCTGATGATGGTCGTTTTTTCATATTCTGTGATAATTATATTCTTGAACGAATTTTATAAATGTATTTTGCTGATTTTGTTATAATTGATTAAAAAACTTGTTTAAAAATGACTTTTGTTATTTTTATCATTCATTTTTTAACTTTCTGTTAAACCTGAAGACCTTTTTTTTGACAATATTAGAATAAACATGCAATAAAAATCTGTTGATGAATAAAAAGATTCCTTCTTTTTGCATTGAGTTCTTCTTTTCGGTGGTGAGGTCAAATTAGCGACCGCGTTAACTAAATTACAATATTAAAACATCAATTATATTTATTTTTTATTCATAATTCATTCATATATTATTGATAAATAAGCCTTCTATTCTTATCAAACAACATTTTGTCTTATTTTTCCATTAAATGCATAACCGCAGTGAAAATCACACCTTTCCCCTATATGTTCTATACAGGCTGCGTAAAAGCTGCGTTTTCCCTATATGTTTATACAGGCTGCGTTAAAAGCTGCGTTTTATACAGGCCCGTAATCGGAGCGTAAACATTTGCATAAATAAACAAATATTGACATGCCTGTCAGTTGTAGTGCTCCAGGATGTACAAAAAGGTACGAGAAGGGATCAGATATTTCGTTCTTTCGCTTTCCAAAGGATCTAGACAGACTGAAAAAGTGGCAAGTTGCAATGAAACGCGTATGTCTCTCGGACAAGAAGAAACTGTGGGAACCGAGTGTGCATGATCGTATATGCAGTGAACACTTCTTGGCAGGTAGGGCTAAAGTACTATAAATGCTTTTTTTCAAGTGATCATACATTTTTTATGATTTTTGAAAACTGCTATTTTAGCCTTACTTTCAGCATATTATCAGTGGCATTCTAATTTGTTTACAATGTACATGTGTGGTTTGTGGGTCTGTAGTGGTAGATCAAAATGCCTAATACAATATGACATGTGTGAGGTATACTTTCAGGTAACTGTGGCAGGCTATAGTACACAGTGAAGGCAGCTTTATTCTTTATGTTAACATCGTCTCTGGATAATGGCTGGTTTTCAAGTTGTTGGTGGGACCAGAAATCCAAATCCAAAGAATATTATTTGTATTCACGTTCAGCAGCACGTTATGTTCTAAATGATTACTCCCCATACAGCAGTGTAACAACTATGCTTAACCTACTTAAATGGCAAAGCCTAGAACAGAGAAGAAATCAAGCTTCACTTATCATGTTGTATAAGATCTCTCACAATCAAGTAGCTGTTGACCACACTCATCTTATCCAATCCAGAAATCATAACTTCATTGTACCCTTCCCAAGAACTCAGTACCACTCTAACTCTTTCTTCCCACGCACCATCAGACTTTGGAATGCTCTGCCTGTTGACATTAAG
The DNA here is from genome assembly GCA_007844125.1 of Sinonovacula constricta. NCBI lineage: Eukaryota > Metazoa > Mollusca > Bivalvia > Cardiida > Solecurtidae > Sinonovacula > Sinonovacula constricta. The sequence goes on from CM017571.1 coordinate 18,998,073, forward strand.
GCAAGTGCAAGCCCTGAAAGCTTTGCACAAGGCCTCATGTCAATCTCACTCAAACCGTAACCATAACATGTATCTTTTAATATTTTATTTTTAATCTAACTTGTAATATAGTGTCTGGCTTTTTAATTTACTGTCCCCGACCTCCCTGTTATAATCAGTATTGATTGTAGGGAGAAACACATGTAGATGTATTTATAGGAAGACAGGAGATGTTACACTCACTCCATCAGATGTTCCTACACAGACTAAAATGTATAGGGGCGTTGTTTCTTAAATTAAATACACAACATTTAAAGGGAAAAATGACCCATTAACTGTCATTCATCTGTAACCTACCGATTTCGGGAGATTCTTTACAATTAAACGTGACATTTTCTGAACATGTGGGTTTTGTTTGGTAGAGGCTTGATACAAATTAGTGCGGTCTGATATGTATAAATATGCAAGGTCCGATAGCGTGATGGCCCCACCTCCTTATGAATATGTATAGATAGTTTTCATGTGATGTCATCGACACTGATAAGACAGTTTAAGGTAGCCATCTTTGTGGGCAGAAAATCGGGAAATATGTGCTGTATTAAATTCACCACTGTCTTTTTATTTTTCAGTCTATTTACTGAATTTTATATCAAATTTAACAGCTTTTATAAAGTATTTTAGTTATCAAAACTATATTTTGATAGTTTAAAAGTTTAAAGAAATACAACCGAAAATGATACACTCTTCATTTTGTTTTAAGTATGAGCCAATAGTTTTATTTATTTCTGTGTATTAATTCTGTGTGCATTTATCAATTGTAATAATATTGTATTCTAAAAATAAGAATTTCAAGAGCTTTCCAATGGTGTATAGCTTTTAATTTTCGGACCACAAATGAAGAAATTACAAGAAAATAAAATTTACCCTTCTATATAATTCATGAGAAAATCCCTTGAAGTTACCATCAAAGATGGCTGCCAAGATAAGGGATTTTCACTGATGTGGAAACTATCTATTAATAAGAGGCGAGCATTACCTTATACCACCAGCCAGGGACTTCTTCCTTGACATGTACATTACATATGTAAGGCAAGGAAGGTGGTTTAGTGGTCGGTCGGGCCCCGGGCGTCCAGACATCAAATATTAAAATAAAAATACTAGGGTCTATATTATCTACCTTATCCCACTATTAAATACCCAGCTTATTAGCTAAACAGTTCCCTAAAGGTGCACCCCTTCCCTTCATAAGATATTTATTAGCATGTTTGTACATTTTACACAATGTGTGCCAAAAAGTGCCTGCCGAACACCCCTTCGTAAGCGGCTCTCTGATTGGCTGAGCCAAGATAAAACATGCTATACGATTGGCTGAATTTCAATCCGTTTTTCGAAACGAAAATGAAAATGTTGCCTCGGCCAATCAGATTCGTCCCCGCTCTTTTCTCTATGTTAACCGAGTTTCGCTATATTAGATAGGCCCTGTAGCGATGCAAGTTTTTTTTGTTTTTTTTTTTTTAAAAATACAGTATCATATCTTATGCTCACTATCATTAAACAGCTCATCACCAAACCTCATACTCCAATTTTATTTGCTCGAAGCTAACCATCATTTTTTTTTAAAATAACATCATTAATCTTTAAGTCTATATACAATTTTAAACACCATGGCTAAAAGCAACCCTCACGCCATTAGTAACCCTCTGTGATATTTATTTTTTAATCAACTCGTACCTAATGCTCGCCAAATAATTTATAATTAACGGCGAGGGTAAATAAGTCCAAATAAGTAAGTAGGATGCAAGTATCATTTGTTCAAATCGTTCAAAATGGCGAGAACCAAGCAGACTGCACGAAAATCCACCGGAGGAAAGGCTCCCCGAAAGCAGCTGGCCACCAAGGCCGCTCGTAAGAGCGCACCAGCCACTGGTGGAGTGAAGAAACCCCACAGGTACAGGCCCGGTACCGTCGCTCTTCGTGAGATCCGTAGATACCAGATCAATCAATTGTTGGTTTTATTTACCCTTGCCCTAACTATTGTTATAGGGCGAGCATTGATATGTTGGAGTTTAAATTAAAGTATCACAGTAAGTTTTTATTTAATGGCGTGAGCGTTGCCTTATGCCAGGAAGGTTGAGAAAATTTACAATTAAAAATGTAAGGATGGTTATGGATTTGACAATAGGCACCTATATAGAATGTAGGGATGTTTGTGTTTTCTATGAGGTGTATGTATGTTGGTGATGTGTATGTCACAAACATTATTTTTGTAAAATTTTAAGATTTGCACTTTCTTTTCACTGTACATTTTTTTGTTTCAGTCCACCTAATTAACATAATATAACTTATTCGCCTCATTGTAACACAATACAATATAGTGCAATACAGTTCCTCTTCTGGGACATATAATGGTGCTGAGAGCAACTCCTAAATATACATAAAACAATTTAAAGACCAAGAAATGAGTTTGTTTAAAATAAAAGTTAAAAAAATAAATTTATATTGTTCTGCCCGATGCTTGTAGCCACTTTTTAGGACCAGTTAAGAGTATTTATTATTAAAAGATCAATAATTTAAATAATAAATGCTATATACATTACTATATACAGTCTCCAATATACATTTTGTCAGGCCTGTCCTATGTTACTAGTCTATTTTTTTTAAATCAAATTGTATAGATAGAAAAGACTGGTTAACATGTGGATGATGGGACCGATATTTTTATTTTGCGGTCCCGCCGACAGTCGGATTTCTTTTATTCATCCTCATGCACCATAGAAGCAGAGTCACAAGAGACAACACAACGCAAAAGATTGAGAGAAAACTACTACTTGGATTTATTTACCCTCTCCCTAACTATTGTTTTTGGGCGAGCAAGCATTAATTTATAGGGGGTTATAATATAAATATCACAGAATAATTATATTAATGGCGGGAGGGTTAACGTTTGCTGACAAATTTTAAAATTATACAACATAACATATCATGAAGTGATCAGCAACGTTGAATATTATTATAATCTAGTGGTGTGTAATTTTGATATGTATTGGTGTTTTGCCGTGTAATTAAGAACGTATTATCATTTTAAAATAAGCACAGTTACATATTTAATCGTAAAGGTAATAAATGTGAATATCATTGCATATACATTATATTCTTTTTACATCTCGATGTTCAGTTCACCTATTCAACAATCAAGATTAAGGTCGCCCTTTTTCATTGCATGAACCGTAGCCTCTTCCGGACATGTTTTAGTGCTTGGGACATCACTAATTATTATTATTAAAAAAAAAAAAAAAGAAAAAAAAAGTTTAGAATAAAAGTTAAGAAGCCAGCAACGGCACCCTTTCAGGACCTTATAAAAGTATGTTGTTTTTAAAACAAAAAACAGTTCAACTAAAAATACAATTTTATGTACAATATATACAACCCCAAAATATACCCCTCTATTTTGTTATAACTAAGTAAACAGTAATTGTTCATTATGATGGAACAGGCCTGTGTCTATCGGAGGTACGGTTCGGCGACAACACTATAGAGCTTTGGAAGAGATAGTATCAAGCATTTCCCCCATTGGATACCTCGCGCGTCCAATTTATATGAAAATCCCTTGAAGTTGCCATCAAAGATGGCTGCTAAGATAAGGGATCTTCACTGTTGTGGAAACTTTCTATATCAAAACTATATTTTGATAGTTTAAAAGGTAAAAAAAGCAACCAAAAAAGATTTTGTTTAAGGATGAGCCAATAATTTCATTTATTTCCGTATATTAATTCTTTATGCATTTATCAATATTAAAAATATTGAATTTTAAAAATATGAATTTCCATTGGTGTATATAGCTGTTAATTTTTGGATCACAAGTGAAGAAATTACAAGAAAATAGAATTTACGCTTCTATACAATTCATCTGAAACTCCCTTGAAGTTGCAATCAAAGATGGCTGCCAAGATAAGAGATTTTCACTGATGTGGAAACTGTCTCTATATACAATATTTATAAGGAGGTGTGGCCATAACGCCTTCGGACCTTACGCATTTATATATACCAGACTGCACTAATTTATTTAAAGTCTCAATCGGTTTTGTTGTCAACTATGGGTCGGTGAATCGTACAATTTACACGTCGTAAAATTTTCGTCATCGTTCGTTACATTCCGGACATTCGGAACATCTTGATATTTTTCCACTATACATACAGTGCCGCTATTGTACGGAAATGCCCGAACGCTTACGGCAAAGGCGGTCTCAGACATCATCTCATTGACACAGATCACACATGTGCAGTCCGCCATTGCGTGTTTTCTCGCAGTCTTTGGAACATATTTCCATCAAAATTCACGCAAATATCTAAATCCCCGGTAAGCAACATATATACACGTGTTTATCTATTATTCAAAAGTCATTATTCAGACAGTAATTGAGTGTTTCACTCTCACTTCAATTAAATTGATAAGTTAAATTTCGTGGCCGGTAAGAACTTTGAAGTCCTTATGTCCTGTTGTCTTCAACGAATATGATTTTAGAAGATATATGGACAAAACGTTATATTTCTCGGCATAACCTCGTCTGATTCTTCTTATTTTGTTTCCTACGTAAAATATTGCTATATTGAGTTTCAGTGATGTGTCTCAGATGCATAAATAAACAAACTTAACAATCAGTGTTGCATATGGGTGGAGGTATGGTCCTACCAGGTTGGGTACCAGAAAGGCCGAAAACCAGAAAGGCCGTAGACCTAAAAGGCCGTTGACCAAAAAGGTCGCAAACCTAAAAGGCCGCAAGTTTTATACAGTATAGGATTATGAATATACGTTTGATGCTAGATTTTAATGATAAAATAACAAAGCCAGACAAATTGTTGAATTCATTTTATTTTTTAGCTAAGTTATTATTTTTTCAAATCAAGTACTGTATAATATAAAATTAGAATAAAAAATATGAAATGTAATAATTCAACAATTTACAGCTTAAAGTTAATGTTATAACACAATTATGTTATAAATTACTTCAATTTAAGCAGATCTATAAGTGTTCAATGTTTAACTGCATAAATTAATATTATTTCAAAACAGGTCTCCTTCCTAGTGACCATTATAATCATATATAGTCATATAACATTAACTGTATTAAGATTTATAACATATTAGATTCACCATCTCCTTTTATTTATAAGGCCTTTAAGGCTTGCGGCCTTTTAGGTTTGCGGCCTTTTTGGTACGGGCCTTTCTGGTTTGCGACCTTTTTGGACCAGTACCGTCCTACCACTACATTCTTATACCAGGAATAGTCGTACCATCTTGGGAATAGTCAACCGCATATGAAATGTTTCCATATTAATAGTGGCATTTACAATGGGTTAATTCATGAGATGATTAGATGACAAACATTATTTTTACCACAAATGAAATCGTGAAGAATCTGAAATTTCATCTGTAATCAATATACAGTATACAAAACGTAAATATGAATGATCACTTCATATAAATGTTACCTATATATGTTAAACAACTATTCCCAATTCAGTACAAGATTGTAATGTTACAAGATTGTAGTGGTACGACTATTCCTGGAGCCTTGCATACACAGTGTCCTCACCTGGGTTAAAAAACACCTTAGAGTGGGAATTGAATCCATGACCCCATGTACATGAGCCAAATACAGTGCTTCTGTTTAACCTGTGCAAATGGCACTGGCTAGTGCTATATTTACTACAATATCATTCATATTAAAATTTTAAAGAAGTAAAATGATGCAAGGATTGTGAAATGGCTTTGTTATATAAAGTTGAGCACTGTTTTTCACAACCACAAGCTCATATTGAAAACTTGATAAAACCTTTTAGATATACAGGTATTTACAAAGTTATTGCCTGTTATTGTGTTTGCTTGATTGTAATAATATCTATACATTTAATTATATATATCAAATTAATGTTATAATAACTTGTATTTTTCCTGTGTCTTGTGTATTTTTGTTGAATAATAGACTAATTATTATCTGCCATTCTATAGCAGTAATATTCAATGTTTCAGGACCTCTCACTATGTCAAAGTTCTTCAAGGGGTCAGACTCTGAGTCTGATAGTTCCAGTGACAATGAGGAGGAGTTGCAACAACGGCCAGTTGTGCCACAGAAGTAGGTTTAACTGTCTAAAAATTTTAATAACAATATCACACTGACACAATTCTATTTACCAGTATGGTGATAACAATTTGATGGTGGAAGACCCAAGGCAAATATTGAGGTAGAAATGCCAACCATGCACAGCAGGTCAGCTGTAATACCTTTTCGCAGAAAAGTTTTTGACAATGTTGTGGCATAAACTGTTGTGGTGAGTGTGAAAACAAATTAAGACCACAGTTCTGAAGAGTGCATTAGATTATTATTGTTTTTTATTCCTTTAAGGAATTCACTGGTCTGGCAATTTTCCAACTGTTGTTTTTTAATTTGAAAAAAGCACTTGTCCTGGTCGACGATCACAAAGAAATTTCTACTCCTATTATGACTAAACAAGAAAATGGGACGAGTGAATTTTTGGCATCCTAAGTATTGCTGGTCCAGGTCTGAATATTTTACCATTCCATCAACTATTGTTTTATTATTGTAATTGTCGCAGAATGGACACTTATGGGGACAAAAAACAAAAATCTGTTGATCTGATGATGAGTTACATACATAAAAGGTAAATTTGCTAAACTGATACTTGTACGAATATAAACAATATGTTGTTTTTTTATTCTAGAGTCTATCAGTTCAGTGACGATGAAGAAGAAACTAAGCGTGTGGTACGGAGCGCAAAGGATAAAAGGTATGATGTTATGTTTGTGGCAAGGTCAAGGACATTTTAGTTAATTTAGATGAAAACAAATAATAATTGTTAAACTACTCTTGAGACTTTGGTAAGTAGGCAGTCTGTTGTTTGTAAGGAAGTTTTAATTTTTTTCAATACAATTGTCACAATGCTGCATAACTATATAAATAGTTTTGTCCGTAAAACTGTCCACTTTTCTATTTTAATTTTTCATTTTGCTTCAAGAAGTTTTTCTGCATGTCAACGAATAATATTTTAATATAATACCCATTCAATATTGTTAGGTTTCATCGCCATAAATGGAGTTTTTGCATCCAAATTAATAACAGCAAAACCGGACTTGGTAGCGCAATCGGTAGAGCGTCATCTCCAGGTACGGGAGACCCGGGGTTCGACCCTGGGCAGCGACATACCAAAGTCGTAAAAAAAATGGTAGTGGTATAGCTCCCTTGCTAACGCTCAAGCAAAAATAATGTTTTTTCTAAAACGGTCAGGATAATGTGACTGGGTGTGGTATGCCAGGTGTTCATGGCATGCTTTACACAGCGAAGGCAGCACTATATCTTCTTCAAGTGGACACCATCTCCAGATAACTGAATGACAAACAAATGATAAAAGCAAAATTTAATTTCACATTTTCCTGTGGGAAGTCATTTGTCAGTAGTGCTTTGTTGGATTTATATGTAACTTTGTAATCAGATTTATCTTTATGGGAAAATCATTGCTGTATGTTGTGGGATTGCATTTTCTAGTAATGCAGTTATTGCCCCTTGATTAAAAAGTTATCATTTATTATACTTGCCTGTTTAGAGTCAGTAGTGCTTTTGTTCTTTATTGAAACTTGGTAAACATATAGTTTCTTTTGGTATTTTTTTATCTCAAGAAACTTGTTTAAACCCATTTTTTCAAATTTTATCAGTTCAGCAGAGTTGCTTATTTTTCATCTATTGATATCCTTTTACAGGTTTGATGAGCTGAGGTCGATCATCAAAAGTTTGAAGAACAAGAAGAAGATTAAGGATATGAGCAATGTTCTCACAGGTGAGTTTGTTTAACCTTGTGGGACTAAATTTGTTAGGATCAATACACAATCTTGTGTTATTCATGGACAAGGATCAATACACAATCTCGTGTTATTCATGGACAACAATGTTCTTATGTAGCCAAAGATGTTGCTCCTGTAAGACACTGAAGAGCCTGGTCAGTACAATCTGACTGACCTGGAACAATTCTGTTTGTATAATCCTGATCAGGATGTGCTTACTACTGAGAGGTAGTGTGTTTTTCTGGAAGTTTGTCACTGTAAGCAGCTGAAGTCATGCATATGTAATCTGTTGACATAGTAAAGCGGTTTTGTTGAACTAGAATCTGCATATGTTTTAACAAGAGGCCTGGAATGCCCATTGCATAGTGATAGAGTTGCAACTCCTCTGACTGCTTAGCCAGGGCTCCCCCTGGGTTTTTTTGGTCCGAGCCAACCAATGAGCCAAATTTGAATATTATGAGCCCCTCTTTTATTTCATGAGCCATTTTTATGAGCCAAATTTACGCGTCCATTTCAATGTTATTTTTGTAGTATCTAATTGTATCATTAATTGTTTTTAATTGACAATCCGGTACTGTCCAATTAATGATCGCAACAAACATTCGGCTGGCTGCTTTATTATCGTCTCGCAAATTACACTAATCCTTCCCTGAGGCGATGTTTATTCAGCAGTTATGTGCACAACATGTCAACACAACAATGCCCTCAAGGTGAAGGCCGCCGCGCAAGCTTGACTGGCTATCGAGCTTCTCCTTGCTTGCGAATCACAGTACACGTAGAAATGGTTACCCGTCTTGGCCGCTTAGCGATTCACAAAAAATAATGCCGAAAAAATCGTGCGCCATAAGGATGCGCCAATTTTGAATAAAATGAGCCACTTTTTTTGTTTTTGCGCCAATGGCGCATGGCAGCGGGAGCCCTGTTAGCCTGTCATCATGTGAGTTCGAGTCCCGATCAGAGTGAAGGACCTAATGTGGGAAGGTCTTCCAGCTGACCTGTAGTGTGCCCTGGACAAGAAACAAGACACCTTTTAAACATTGCTTTTACCTTCTAATTGGTTTTTGAAAGCTATACATGTTTAAGCTGTAAAAAAACAACGTTCTTTTCTCTCATCTATATACTAGATATGTTGAGTCCAAGTTCAATCTTAACATTGAGATATTTTCTCGCTTTCAGTGCAACGGTGGTTCATTTTACTGGATTATAATACTCTGCCAAAAACAGCTTGACACACTTGACTTGGCCTTAATCACCATAGGTTTAACAGTAGACTGTTTGGACATTGAAAATATTTCTACATCCTCCTATATTTTGGAGAAGACCTGGTTGACAGCCTGCGATGTTAAAGTCAGATGTGCATATTCAAAAATATGCACTGACCTCAATGGTATTGTTTACCATATATTAAATGGTATTAATACAATGATATAAATGTATTATATCCATTTTCAGAGTTTGAGTCGCTGTGTAAAGTGTTTGAGAAGTCTCGGAAAGTAGTGGAGAAGGAAGGTATCCCACGATTCTATGTCCGTACCCTCAGTGAGCTGGAAGATTTCGTTACAGAGGTAACTAAATGGGTTTTAATTTTTTCTATTCATAAAAGTAAAATAATTTCTCGGAGTATCATTCATGTTTAAAATTGAAAAGTGTTTTATGAGAGAAATAAAGGGTTTAGTTTAAAATACGGAAATTGGTTTATAGCTTGATAAAAAACAGCAACCATAGTGATAGAGTATAATTTGCATCTTTTGTTAGTGTTGGGAGGACAAAGAAGGCCGTAAGAAGATGAACAAGATCAACGCCAAGAGTTTGACGACTCTGAGACAGAAGCTGAAGAAGTACAACCGAGAGTTTGAGACCGACCTTGAACAGTACCGAGCCAACCCTGACACAGAGGATGTTGACGATGAGGGGGAAGATGAGGAGGAGGTGGAGGAGGAAGGTACGTACAACAGATTGTTTTACAAAGAAGTGTGAAATATGAAAGTCCATTTGTTACTATCTTGTTTTACTAGTACACATATGAACATTTAGACTTTGCTCGTCCTGCCCAAATTTTACAGGGCTTAATTGTGAATTTAAAAACAAACGGCATGGAAAACAACAGACCATGGTTTTTGACAGATTGCAGAAAGACAGGGAACACCTTGCGTGCAAAAAAGGGTTTGATAGTGTGTTTTAAAAATCACTTAAACAATATTGTATCTGAAATCTTACTCAGATAAACTGATTCAGGTTAATTTAACACGATAGAGTTTTACCTATTTCTTATTTTATGTTATTTCACTGATTTGAATTTTACTTTTTACTTCTCATTACTTATTTAAGTCTTTTTTACTGTCGTTATCAAACCCATTTTTTTCTCCAATATTCTTTATTTGATGCTGTTTCCATTGATATTGTTTAAATTACAGAAAAGTTTATCCTAAGGTTAATTGCAGCATGAATACAACTGTTAAACCCTGAGAGAAACAAGATATGAAATCAAGTCCTCATAAATATCAAATGATCTAATCTTTGGATGTAACCTAAAAATGTAAAGTAAGCTTTTTGTCTCTGATTTAAACAATGTTTTCTTTTCAGAGGAGAGTTCTGAAGAAGAGGAAATAATTCCAGAAAAACCTGTCAAACAAGTGGTTTGTAGCATTTTTAGTGTTAAAGGAAAAACCTTGAGTAGTAATGATGTTTAATTTTATTGTTTTTCCTTTCTAACAAAATTTGTTACTTCTGAAAACATTTGTACATCCAAATGTCGTGTGAACCATATTATATGTAATACTCTCCTTAACTGCAGCGGATGATAACCGATGATGACTACGATGACGATATGATGTCAACTGATACGGACACCGAGTCCGATGATGACATCCCAGATGATTATTCCAACATGGCCGCCTACTTCTTGAAGGATCCCACGTAAGTTCACAAATGACTGCATTTACACCTGATTTGTCCTTAATAATATAGTCACAATTCTGTCAACAAATTAAACATATGTAAAAGCTGACATACCAGGAATAAACACAGGCAGTGCATACTTACATACATCGTCGGATACCCACGGTTGTTTCTATAACGTTACTCTCCATTCATCACCCGTGGGCAAATTGCTACTCATTTCGTCGCTTTGTTTACTATGAAATGCCGCAATCCGATTGGTTCGCTGAGACCATCCAGCGAATCTGCCAACCAATCAAGTTTACGCTTTGCAACACCGGTTAAGTTTATTTACGCACAAATCAACGTCACTGTCTTCATGGGCAAGGACACTGATTTCGTTTAAAACCGACGTGTATTTTTCAATACTTGCTGGAGTGCCCAAAGATCTGTAAGAACATTTGTCGCGGATCGCTGACAGACATATTTTACACTTGCGATGCGCTGTACCGGTCGCCATGTTTACGTTTTCAGGTCACCGTATTAATCTTCCGATTGAAGAGTATTTAATTTTGTAACCTATCATCTGATTGGATAATGTCTGTTCTGTTCTATTCAAACAAAACGACGAAATGAGTAGCAATTTGCCCACGGGTGATGAATGGAGAGTAACGTAATAGAATCAACCGTGGGTATCCGATGATGACTTACATATGGATAAATCAGATCATAAAATTGATTTCTAAGTCTTGAAAACCTGTAGTAATATGAAAAGCCTTTAAAACTCAAAAAAAATACAGTTGCTCTTAAAAAAGCACTAACTGGGCATTTAGATTCTGACATTTTCCGCGCTAATTATATTATTTTTAATTTAATATAAGACAGCCCTCTTTTGGTGGTTTTGTGGGAATGGTGGTGGGTCCTTTTAAGATGGGAAAATTTACAGATAAGGGAAATTTTACAAATGACGAAAATATTAACAATATCATTATCTCTGTTGCCAGACACTACAGGCAACCACATTTTTCACTTATGTTACGTTACATGACGATGATTCACCTGTTGCGCATGTAGATTGTAACACACAGATCAGTTTAAAAATTTTAAATGAAATTGAGGGGAAAGATATACTTTTTCATTAGGGGAATTTGGCCGCAAAAACGGCATAAAAAGGTAAGATATAATCCATGTTATTTGATAAAACTTGTACAAACAAGTTATATTTATTTGCCTCTTAGATATAAAGTTCTTTACAAAAGTATAAAAGTATATAACAGATGATGAAACTTTTTCTAGTAATGTTCTGTATTCTTGAGTTTTAACCGGCCTTAAATTTGTCATAAAGCTCCTGAAAACCATTTTAAATTTTCTCTTCAAAAAGGGCTAAATTGTTTTTTTTGTATTTTTTACTTATAGTTTTGGCTTTGTGGGTTTATGATATTTTATTTGTCAATGTCAAAAACAATTTAAGTAAGACTGATTATAAATCCTTGATGACATGGAGGGCAGGTTGAGCAGTATTTGAACCTGAGTCGGCCAAGTGAGAAGTCAATACCGTAACCACTGAGCTAAAGAGTTGATCCCTCAACATAGTTTTTAGGAGAGTTAGAGCCACTGCAAGTTGTGTTTGCATATTTGGGGATGAATGATACTCATAACACCAGGCCTTTTTTATGCCATTTGTGGGGAACTTAGATGGGGGTGGGGGCGAATTTTTGCCCCATTGCCCTAATGACAAAAGCATAATTTTTACCCCAATTTCATCTCAAAACACCCCAATCAAAAAATCATTTTTCATATTGCACTTTACATCTGAGCAGATGAGACATGTAATGTAACTTGATAAGAGAAGAACGTGGTGGCTTGTCGTGTCTGGCAACAGAGATTGTGTTTTTTTTCTTTATATTTTTTGTCATTAGTAAAATTTCTGAATTTTTTTTTCTCTTCTTGGAAGCTTCCACCACCACCTTTCCCTTCAAAACAAAAAAAAGAGCTGAAACTCAAATTCATAGATAACTGTAAACTACGTATACACCGATGATCATCATTAAATAAATAACTGCTGAACTCATGTATGTAAAGTTTGTTTCCTGCTTACCATGTAGAAATTAACGAAAAGGATGCAGAGATGAAATGCCCTAAGATGGTATTTTGTGTGCGACAGAAGATGATCTTTAACCTGTCTTTACTCTAAATGGTTTGATCTGCAGTCTCAATGATTTTTTTTCTGCATTGTATAGGAAGGAAGACAAGAAGGAGTCAAAGGTGAAGAAGGTGCGTGGGGAGAAGAAGATTCGTGCACGAGATGAAATGGATGATGAAGATGGTGACTGGGAGCAGGTTACTACCAAGGGAGGCACCCCCATCATCATGGTGAGTTTTTGCTCAGGCTCAGTCCTTATACTTCTGTTGTATTTCATGTGCTGATGTCATACAAATGTCTTAAAGGTTAAGTGTTTCTTTTGTTTTTGTTTAGTATTCATTTTGTGTGTTTTCATTCCAAAATCTTGGAAACACAGCAGGGAAAGGGTTTTTTTAATGATTGCCTAAAATGTTTTGACATTGAATGTAGTTGTGTATTACCTGAGAAGTTCTTGTCCAATGATATGGTGACTTGCATTAAGCAATTTTTTATTCTCCTGTCAATGCATTTAGCAATCTGAAATTATGGAAATGCAATCATAATTTCATGAATCTTTGCCAGTTCATTCACTGCCCATAACTCATGACCAGAATGTGATAATGATAATGACAATTTAGAGCTTGTCCCACCCAGGTAATAGACAGTTAAAAGAATAATATTGAAGTTGAAAAAAACTTGTTTCACAATTACTTAAATCAAATTGGTTCAAAGGAGTCTTTTTTTTTACAAAACTAAACTTATATGTGGTTTATTGCAGGAGAGGCCCAAGATGTTCGCGAAGGACACAGAGGTTAACCATGAAGCTGTTTCCAAGAAACTGTCTGAGATCACCTCTGCCAGGGGTAAGAAGGGGACAGACAGAAATGAGCAGATTGAGCTACTGCGGGAGCTGAAATCTATCGCCGAGGCAAACAATCTCGGTGTTGCTATATCTGTGAAGGTGGGCTTCAATATTGTAGCGGCCATCTTTGACTACAACCCGAACATTGCCACTTGCATGAAGCCTGATATGTGGGAAGTGTAAGTATCATTCATTGATTAAATGTTCATTTAAAACTGCTGTTGAAGAATGTTGTTTTATTTTTCAGTCTAACAATTATTATCATTTTAAATTACATCTTAATAGTTTGCATTAAAATACGGTAACTATATACTGAGTTGTAAACAGGTTAAAGTAAGTGGGAAGTGTATACTTGTGATTATGTTCTCCCCTTTAGCTGAAAGACAATGTTAAAGCTTTTTTTTATCAGAAATAGGTAAGTATTAAAAATCTGTGACTTTTATAATGTTTTACAACAATTCTATTTATAACTTACAATAAATTTATACTATGGAAGTTAGCCAGAATGATATTTCTTTTGTCCTTATTTTAAATCAAGATAATTACTACAGTCAACTCTCGTTATCTCAAAATCGGTTATCTCAAATTTCCGGTTGTGTCAAACTGTTTTCTACGGTCCCGTTTTTTTCCCCTATAGTTTCTATATAGTTCGACTCCGCTTAACTCAAATTCGGATATGTCAAATTATCGGATATATCAAACTAAATTCTTTGTCCCCACACGTATAAAACTGTTGAAATCAGTTGGTCTATCTCAAAATTCAAATTGCTATAAGATGCAAAACGGCAACAATAGTGATTTTCACACCTACCGTGAAACTTGCGAAGATTTGGGCGCGAGTTTTATCGCCAATTATTGGCAATCAGGATTTCACGTAATTTAGAGAAGAGGTTAATCGATTATTATTTAATTAGCTGATTTAATGAACAACAATTTCGTTAATCTATTAACGCTGATTAAAGTGTTTCAATTTGTACTTGTTGTAAAAGTATTTGAGAACTTGCAGGTATCAGCTTTAGGTATACAAAATTAGGCCATGCACTTACGACGACGCAACAACCTACAATAAAAAGAAGAATATTAAATTACATTGTAAAAAATCTAATAACACTTTAAACATGCAAAACCACACAAACTTGCAGAAACTTAGTTTACAGTGGCAGATATAACAAGGAATTTCAGTCATTACCAGTCATCGTGTAGCAGGTAAGATTTTCAAGATTTACACAAACTATCCTTAAATTCGGATAACTCAAACTTCGGATATCTCAAACTATTTTCTACGGTCCCTTGAAATTTGAGATAACGAGAGTTGACTGTATTAAGTAGGGTGCCCTTGACGTATTGTAGACTTACAGACTTGTAACATTTGACAGTTGAATATCTCAGTGTCTAGGTTCTAGTCCCATTCTGGGTAATTGTAGGTTCTCCCCACATATTTTGTCTTGAGTCTTATTCCATTCTTCCATCAAAATAGCTAGACATTGCAATAATGACCTTATTGGTCGGTGTGATGTATTTTAAAAATAAAAAACTAAACATGATTATTTTTAAGATAGACTTGTGTACTTAAGTGCACAAGACTTACTAAAACATGTACACCGTGGTAAATAACTTAATGCCTTGTTTGCTACAGCTGCCTGGGTAATGTGAGGGAACTGCTGAAGATTGTCAAAGAAAACTCGGATATCAACATTGGTGCCAACATTATGGAGGATTCCGAGAGTCTTCAGGTGAATTGGAATTACTATTTACAGAAAGAAATATATATTTATTTGTTACCATGGTAACTAGTGGCCGCTCTAGATTTTAAATAAAGTCTCAGGTTCAAACTTGGGACGCAAAACACCAAAGTTATAAACGATTTTAGTTTGGTAGCATCCCTAGCTTATGTGCGGGCAAGTGTTAGAGAAAATCTTCACATGTGTCAAGATAATGTGGCTGGGTGTAGAATTGTGCAAACTGCGGTGTGCTATTTACAGTAAAGGCAGAACTATATCTGCTTCAAGTGAACACTGTCAACCAATTGGTGAAGGGAATGAGAACAAATCAAACAAGAAATAAGCAGACACTGATTTTATCCCTTTCAGACACCTCCATTCCGTGTACGTGGCTGTATCCTGACAGTGGTTGAGAGACTCTGTGAGGAATTTACCAAGATGCTGCAAGCCTGCGATGCCCACAGCACTGAATATGTTGAGAGGTATGTTTACTGGCCATGTGTATGCAGTATGGGTCATTGAAAGTTTCAGTCATAGCAATACCACTTAATATATAATGTCGTGATCATCCGTCGTCTAGTGGTTAAGTCATTGAACTTTGGGTCGGATGGTCCCAAGTTTGAACCCTAAACCGACAATGAAATGTTAGTCGTTGCGAAAGACTTCTTACTGCACATTGTTCCAGGTAGACATTATCTGAATACTGGTGCTACCCAGGAAGTGGATAGTAAGTTAAAAGAATTTGTTTCACAATTGTCAATAAATTAATTGAATGTTCTTTACATTTGATGTAATGGAGACATTTCTTATGCTGGTTTAAATGTTGAGAAAGATTGCCGGTTCAGTCAAATGTGTTTGTACCTTTCAGTTTTAATTCATACAATGTTTTGTAGCAGTTTTATAAACAAATAAAATTCCTGGCTAATTTGTTGCGACATGCATGGCATCCCACACAATTTTTGCACTATATTTTTTTAAAGTTGAGGCCCAATCAAAAGACTACATCAGGTTTTTCTTTGTTTTAGTGATATTGTATTGTCACTGCTCAAAGAAAAGACTACATAAGATATTTTATTATACTTCTGTACAAAATTGGCTCTATCATTGTCCAGACTGCGTGATGAGACTTTGATGTGCCAGATTATAGATGAGCTGGTGCCATACATCGAGGCCAAGTCAATATCTGAGGAGGTGTGTCGAGTGTATCTCCGCAAGATTGAGTCTTCCTACTACAAGGTATTAACAAATGTATACCATAAAGAATTCTTGTGATTTCTTCACTATTTTTGGGAATATGGCCTGACCCCCAGAAATAGTGGGTTTTTCTTACCATTTTAGACTAAATTGGGGGACCGTATATGTATTTCAAATAAAAAGCACAAATATTTGGTTCATTCATCCTCTTTTATATTTCACTCATTTACAAAGCAATATCTCTATTTCTAATATATCTGAAATAGTCAATATATATATAAATTGAAATATTATAGCTATCACTGAGTGATTGTGTGGGTGTATTGCCACTAGATTGACTTGTCCTTAAGGAAGTATTTGAAAAGTGGCTGTAAAATTGGCCCCCCCAAAAATCTTTTATATTATGGGTTAATACTTCAGTATATTACTGTATTACTATTTATAGTCATGTATATACTGGCAAGAGCAGGGTTGTCACTAGAAATATTTTGAGCAGGCTCAACTAACTTTTGAGGAGGCTAGGCTATGCGAGCGCCAAAAGGCACAAAGCGCTGCTAGGGGGGTCCGGGGGCATGCTCTTGACCGATTTTCATTTTTTTCTTCAAATTTGAGGCGGCCCGATTTTCATTTGAGGCGGTCAAATTGGCCACCAGCCGCCTCCTAATGACAACCCTGCAAGAGTCATACTACTTGGTTGATAAGGTGCCTAATGATTCTGCTAACTCTGAGTTGTGTAATGATCAGAAAGTTTAAATCAATTACAAATATACAAATTTTCGTTACGTAGTCCCGAGATAGAGCTAGCTGATCAGAATCTACAACTATTGGCGTCCTCCTTCACCAGAAATTGCTGGACACTGTTATTATGGCTATCAATTTACCTTTTAACTGTGGGATGTATTTCTATAAACTAAACAAAGACATTTGATTTTGTTACAGCTTGATTCTGTCAGTGAGGCAGACATGGACCGTCTGTGTAAGTACATCTACACTAAGGACAGCACCGATCGGCTGCGTACCCGCGCCATACTGTGCCACATCTACCACCATGCTCTTCATGACCGGTGGTTCCAGGCACGCGACCTTATGCTGATGTCACACTTGCAGGATACCATCCAACACTCTGATGTACCAACCCAGGTAGATATAATAATTGTTTTGCATTAGCATTAAGTTTCATTTGTTGATATAGAAAACATCCCCCCCCCTGTAAAACAAAGTGAAAAATAACTCAATCATATATGATTGACAATAGCCATGTATGTCAGATACAATTATTTCTGACTATTGTTGGGGTCTAATACTGACTTTGTCAGAATGACTGATTGAAATAGTTTTTATTGACCCATTTTTGTTCTCGTCACACAGTTCTCATCATCCTGTTTTCCATACACTGATAACTGTTTGTTTTTCCACCACAATGACAGATCCTGTACAACCGCACCATGGTACAACTGGGCCTGTGTTCGTTCCGTCAGGGCATGACTAAGGATGCCCACAATGCCCTTGTAGATATCCAGTCAGGGGGTCGGGCAAAAGAACTGCTTGCCCAGGTATATTTTACATTACTTGACTATTTGACTTCTTAACCTGGGATAGAGGACTACTGAGATCCACTTCCACAAACATTACATTAGAAGGGCCAGACAAAACTCTTGGGATCAATTTTCCTACTTTAACAAAACTCACTGTCGTTTAATGTACACAGGCAAAACCCCTCCCATTATATTTGCTAGCCAGACGGAACTCGTTCACTTTTTAGATCTGGATGAAATCACATCCTATTATTTTTGGTGTGCAAAGGTAAAAAAAAATTAAATGGTTTCTCAATGCATCATACACATAATTTTAAGCAGAGGAATTTCTTTCATTCACTCCATAACTACTACCCGTGTTCCTCATGTTTCTCTGTAGCTTTTTTTAGTGCTGCCTTCACTGTGATATTTCTGTGTGTTTAGGGACTGTTGCTGCAGCGTCAGCATGACAGGACGCCTGAGCAGGAGAAGATAGAGAAGCGTCGTCTGCTGCCGTACCACATGCACATCAACCTAGAGCTACTTGAATGTGTCTACCTCGTGTCTGCCATGCTCATGGAAATTCCCTACATGGCTGGTGGGTCTTCTTTTTTTCATGTAGAACTTTTGACTTCTTGCTAGCTTAGCACAGTGCTATGAGGCTTAAGCAAATACTTGTAGGTCTAGATCAGTCGGTGCTCTCCGGGAGATGTCTAGGATCTGCACGATTAGCTGCCATATCCGGCAACATGTCTAGTTTCTGTTGCATTGGTTACAAATTACGAAGATATTGTAAAAAAAAAAAAAAAAAATTAGCAACATTTGGTTTTAAGAATACAAGGAATATATAACAACATTTTTCATGTTTATTTTAACAGACATTTGATTTCAAATATATTCATATTTTAGTTTTGTGTCCTACCCACTTTGTTATCTGAAACAGTGTTTACTTGAAGTAGATACAGTGATGCCTTTACTGGTATCCTGTTACATAGGAAATTTTTCAAAGTAATAAATGCATCATTTGCTTTTATCTTCTTGCTGAAGATAACACTTTATGTACTACTGTCTTGGCAACAAACTCAGATCACCGTACCTTTCAATTGGCAAAGCATCAGCTCCATGTACGGAAGGCCCCTGGTAAAATCCCAGGCAGAGACATACCAAAGTTGTTAAAAATGGTAGTGTCCAGCTCCCTTGCTAATGCTCAAGCAAATATAATGGTAGTTTCACAACTCGATGGCCCGGTGTCAGGTTAATGTGACTGGGGGTGGTATCATACCAGGTGTTCACTATACACAGTGAAGGCAGCACTATATCTGCTTCAAGTGGACATCATCCAGAAATACAGGAGTAACTGAAATACTGTTGGTGGGACGATAAACCCAATAAACAAACTCAGATTAGAGAGCTGAGAGGTAAATAATCTGATAAATATCAGTCATATTATTTGCCAAGGTCTGTAGGTAAAATGAGCATATGTCTCTGAAAGTATTATAATTTTGTGAATCTTCTTACACACAAAAAATCAATAAAAAATTACTTTAAAAAAATGGAAATGAAAACATTCATATTACACCATAATTTCCCGTCTTTGTATTCTGCAGCTGCTTCTCCAGAAGTGTAGGACAATTGGAAATGTTAACACACTTTACCTCTTGTTAATTGTAAGTGACATAAGTGTAAACAGTCATTTATTTTACACTATAAAGTCTCTTCTTCTTTTATATCCAGCCCATGAGATGGATGCACGTAGACGTATGATCAGTAAAAACTTTCACCATGTGTTGCGTATGAGTGAAAGGCAGACCCTGACTGGACCGCCAGAGAGTATGCGTGAACACATTGTTGCTGCATCTAAGGCCATGAAGACCGGAGATTGGAAGGCCTGCAAAAACTTTATTATCAATGAGAAAATGAATACAAAGGTAATCATTTGTTAAATGCTCTCCTGTTGTTAAGATTATCGGAGGTGTAGAATTCCACTCGACCGCTCGCTATGGCGAGTAAATGATCCGTTGGGTCGAGTGTAGCTGCCGAAACACTCGACCTACCGGGCGAGTAAATTTTCATCAATGCATATGTGTTTTCTTCGGAAAATGAAATATTTTCATTTTGTTTACAAAACACAATTCAATTTCTTTATTTCGGTCGATTTCCGGTGTATTCAGAACGTTTCTGATGTAAGGCTAACAGCAGCAATATATTTTTATCCTCACTGGGATTCCCAAATCAGAACGAGGCTGCAAGTGCACATATTTTCCAGCTATATGTCAAAAATGTCGAAACAAATGAAGATAACGTTTTTCACACAAGGTGGGGTGATGATGAAAAGCGAGAGAGCGAGCGAGACCGTAAGAAAGAAGATAATAAATCTCTAGTCCATTACTTATTCTTGATCCATTTATTATAATGATAGTTTTCGAAACGCGTGTGTAAAGCTTTGTAGTAGACACTTGGAAATTTTATTTAAAATGTAAGGGCGAGTGTACTTTCTGTAAGGGCAAGTGTACTTTCTGTAAGGGCGAGTGCACTTACTAATTCACTCGACCTGCAGGGCGAGTGGGTCAAAAAAAAATTCTACACCTCTGATTATTCTTCACAGTTGACCTGTGGTGTTTTGTTACATTACACTAACACAATTATGGTAGTATTGGCAACATCAAGCTAATCATTAGTACAGGAAGACCCCAGACTTATACCTGGGAAGAACCATTAGCTGACCGCAGGTTAGCTGGCAAACCTTTCCACCTGAAATTTCTTCCCCCTGTCTGGGACTCGAACCCATGTGGTGTAGGACTGAGAAGTTACAAGGCTGTGACTCTTAATCTCTCGGCCACAGGCGCTCCCTCTGACCTGAGGTGCAGTGGTGGGTCTACAACTTTTGTCCCGGGTTTTCCCACTTAAATAATAGCTAATTGTGCTGTCATGATTATAATTGTGTCAGTATAACTTTATTAATTAAATGAATTATTAATTAAAATGAAAAAACAAAACAAAACAAAAACAACTATGGGTAGCCTGCCTGGATGTGAAATGGTATAAAGTTTGCTTTTTCATTCAACTTCAGGTAGTGAACAGTTCCTAGATATTTAAACTAAATATCTCTCAAATTTTTGGCCCGTCGGCCTTTATCAAGAGACTTGCACAGGCTTCATTAATTTTTTTAATTTTTCGATTCTCTTGTAGCAATCTTAATTTTAACATTGTTATTTAATGCTGAAGTGCACAGATATCGAGAGGTATTTAGTTTAAATGTCAGTTGTTCCCTTCAGCAATATTTGTCAGTATTTTTGTTCCTAAGTAGATGGTAGAATATATTTACATAGACATCTTATCTGAGTGTAAGTGTTAAGCATGAACGAACATGTGCCCTTTGTTTGATACAGACTGTGAAATTGTCCTTTGTTAGTAGTTTAATCCAACACACCAGGTATTTGTTGGTAGCTTCTATGGTTCTGGTGGCCTTTTCATCAATACTCTTACGATAATATGCTCTTATGACCATAAACTGCACCTAGGACTTGATGAAAATGGCAACCAGCATTGAGTTTTACTGATTTAAACTCCTCAACTCCTCATCTTAAGGATAGCAGCTTCGTTAAGGGGAAGTAACTTTCATGTAACTTTTATGTTTCCACCTGACCTGCAATGTGTCAGTTGTTTTTCTCGAGGTTTTTATCTTGTGTTCTCTACCTGTACAGGGAATAGCTGAAAATTGCTATTCTTACCATAATTATTGTAATATATGCATCAAAAGAAAAGAGAATGAAGTATCACTTACATACTTTCCCATGTTTGCTGCATGCAGTTAGCAAAATATCCTGGTGAATAAGAAATATCCTGGTGAATATTTAAAGATCATACATTTATGCTTCACTTACCTGTGATTGTTTACAGGTGTGGAACCTGTTCCTTGACCGTGAGACGGTCACTGAGATGATCATCGCCAAGATTCAGGAGGAGAGTCTGCGGACTTACCTGTTCACATACAGCAGCGTCTATGACACCCTGAACCTTAACACACTTGCCGAGATGTTCGAGCTAGACATCTACAAGGTGCACTCCATCATCAGCAAGATGATTATTAACGAGGAACTAATGGTGAGTAATGAGAACACAAAGGAAAAGCTTTATCTGGTTTGTGAGAAACTGTACCTTCGCAAAATTGGTTATGACAGCAAGCCCAATAGACTTTCATATTAACAGAGATCTAATGATAAGTGGCTAGTATCCTGGCAAGATTGGCCTTCGAAGTGAACCAGATTCTTTTAAACTTTTGTATAAACAAGGAGCTGTTGTTAACTGACCAGTGGCCTAGTTATAGATGTTATATGTTATACTAAGAATCATTTGATTGGGGGTGATCAGGCTGAATGGTAGTCACAGACTTGTTACTCCTTTGAATGCTCACCTCTCACTGCGTGGGTTGCAGTCACGGCAAAGGACTTAATGTGGGAAGGTCTTTCAGCTAACCAGCGGTGCATCTGTTGTTCTACCTAGACATTTGTCTGTGGTCTTCCTCCTCCAAAATAGATAGACATTGTTATAGTGACCATAATTGTGTCACTGCGACGTATTTCTAAAAACAAAAAGAAACCAAAGTTGATTGAGTTAGCAAGAAATTGCATTCTGGCTGGATTGGCTTTCACATAACTTCTCTTTTCTTTGATACGATTTGCATTAAATTCTGAAATTCAAGAGTTTTTTCATTTATTCTAGAGAAAATAAATCTGTGTACTTATTACAATTTGTTGCTTTTTCATCATGCACACAAAATAATAGTAACTGATAAAGTCCACACTATGTGGACGAAAGCTTCAGGTTAGCCTTGTGTATTACTTTGTGTGCTATTGAAATGTTAATCAATAGCTTATAAAAAAATCAAATTTAAGTGCAATGCCTATTGTCTGTGCATCTAAAAAAAAAATACACTTTATGAAAAAAGTTTTCTTCTGGTTTTAATGCATTTTCAGCACCTATCCCTAATTATATATCATTTTTTATGAAAAAACAACAACTCTTGTATATCATTTTTATCATGACAGGCATCCCTGGATGAGCCCACACAGACAGTGATTATGCACAGGACTGAGCCCTCTCGTCTACAGTCTCTTGCCCTGCAGTTGTCAGAGAAAGTGGGCACATTGGTCGAGAATAATGAGCGCATTCTGGAAATCAAACAAGGAAATTTATTCTTCAACAAGGGAGGAAGTAAGGGATTTTTAGTTTTCATTGTCTGTGTTATTTATTGTACTTTTTGTTTTAGTTCAAAGCTTATATTTCTTATACTTTTTAAAATTTAGAATGATTTATTTGGTATATATTTATTTTAAAAAAAAAGTTAACCTCTTTATGTATAATTTTCTGATTTTGATATTTTGTAGCCAATAGGAAAGGTTTGGTTAACTAAGATTAATTATTCCAGTCTCCTGGGTGGAACCAGTTCTCAGTATCAAGTATGAAGCAATGATTAGTAAATAGGTCTGCCCAAAGACTAACATCTCAAGTCTGGACTGTGGTTCAAACCTTAGACCCTCCACTTTCAACTCCATTAACCATTACACTACAGACGTTAGGTACTTAATTATAGAAACCCATGATGTAGTGGTAGAGTCGCCGATTTGTAACGCCTCCCACTGCGTGGGTTCGAGTCTCGTTCTGGGCGAGTGACTTAATGTGGGAAGGTCTTCCAGCAGTTTGCCAATGGTTCTACCCAGACATAAGTTTGGGGTCTTCAACAACAAAAAGCAGGATGTTGCTATAATGATCGTAATTGGTCACTGCAATGTATTTCAAAAACAAAACAAACATGTTTGGTTAAGTCTTTGAACGACTTGAATTTTTATTGTGCTTGTGGGTCTTGTCCACAACTTAACTGGCCATGGAGGTTTGATAAAGACAAAAACAGACTTTAACATATATGGAAAGAAAATGGGCCCACAGAAGTAATCTGACAGAAGCCTCATTGGAGGGTTTTTTCATAGTTTAGTCAAACTTGGCTAAAGCTTTATTTGAAGGAATCTGTCATTCCAATAAAAAAGTTTCCAGATATTTTCATAAAGAATATTAGCTTTCTTGTTTTCTTTACATATTACATTTTTTACACATTGTATGCATTATGTTTGTTTTAATTTATACACTTGTATTCATTTGATTTATGTCTTGTCTGTTGTCTATAATTTCTAAATCTCCCTCCAATTTGTATCCTCATTTTTACAAAGTCTGTACTTGTTTGTTTCTTTACACAGAACAGGAGGTTGTGTAACAAGCTCTGACAAGTATCTGTTGAATTATGATGTGTGATAGATGGATTGAAAGCCAATTAAAAACCAATTAATCAACATTGGAGGCTATTTTCCTTTTTTATGCAAAGACTTTGATTCATTTTTTTTTTCTGAATTTAGTGCTGCCAAAGTTACCATTACATTAATGTATGAGTAATTAATTTACAATTTAAAAGTTAACTTAGTATTTAGAAGTAACATAACTATTTGTTTTGACCCCTAATCTAAATAACTTAGTTACATATTTGGTAAAAACTTAATATATTAGCAATTACCCTGTTAAAACCATTGTTTAATTAGGGTTTAGCACACTTTCAGAGGGTTTTTTCTTCACCCCACTCCAGGGATTGCCCAGCATTCTTAAATTATCCCCTATATCATTCATAAAGCTACTTAGTCAAGTCAAAAGTAAGCATGGTGGGTGAATAAAAGCCTGGCTCCAGTTCAAAGAATTTAATCATGGGTTCTTATGGGAATGGTCATAAATTACCAACGTTGCATGGAGTTTCAACTCGAGTAGTTTTAGTGGAAAACACTTTTTTTTCTGCACTCTGTAAACAAGTTACAAATTTGAGGTAAACTTACACGAAGCACTGTTTTTCTGGTAAGTCCTTTGAATATGATTTTTTTTTACCCCATCCTCTCATTTCCCTTGAATGGGTTCCAGTGACCTTGACCCTTTGTTGGAACTGGGAACCTGTAATTGACTTTTATTACAATTGAAATTTACCTTGATTTGGATGATGGGGGTAACCATGGTAATGCGCTACCTTCTTGGACCTTTGATGTATGATGATGACCTTGAATGGGTTCCAGTGACCTTGACCCTTTGTTGGAACTGGGAACCTGTAATTGACTTTTATTACAATTGAAATTTACCTTGATTTTGATGATGGTGGTAACCATGGTAATGAGACACCTTCTTGGACCTTGGATGTATGATGATGACCTTTTATTGAGGCCCTTGTAATATGAGGTCACGTCCACCCTAACTATATTGATCCTTTATTCATTGGTACAGGATTCCCAGTTTGTGTCTTTATGTGACTAAGCTTGTCCTTTCGTCACAGTTTGTGTTGAATTTGCCAAATTTAAGCTGGTGTTCTCCCTACTATGCTTAAGTGTTGCAACGTGGCATCATTTTTTATGTTTTTATGATAAAGTTGCTTTTTCACTTTACAACAGTACAAAATTAAGTGATACATAAAATAAAATTAGAAGTTTTGAGTAACTGATACACGTTTTAATGGATTTTGAAAATCGGTTAAGGGAATAGTTGTGTGCTTAAGTGTGCGGTTTAATGCCTTTTGTAAAGTCTCTTTAAATGTTAGTTTTGTTTTAAATATGTATGCTCTAGTTTCTTACCAAACACTTGCCATATACATTTCTTCATAATTTTTATGATTAACAAGGTGTTCTTCTCCAAACTGAAAATGTTCATAGATTGAGTAACCTGTACATGGATGGTATCTGACATGTGTATAAAGGAAACACATTTGCCAATATCTTAGTGGGGTGTGTAAGCCGAAATGATTGCTGGCCTTATGCATATTCTCTTTAAATAGTTAAATGCATGATGGTGATTTATGCAATAAATAAATATTATATCTGATCTACGTTTTTTAATCTTTGACAGTCAGGAGTTATTACAGATTTGTTTATATGTCACACTTTTTCATATTGAAATATCTTGAATAAAGTAAAAAATTAAAAAAGATAATTATGATGTGTTTACAGCTCCCACATATCTTGGACGTCGGTGTGCAGCATTGAGTAGTTGTTATTTTTTTAAGTAAACAGAATCTTTTTAAAATTTGTTATATGTCATTGTTTTTTTTTATGCAAATGTTCATGGCCTTCATTTCATTAGTATTAATAAGGTTTGCTTCAAAAAATGGAATAACATGGTTTTCTTTTCTCTCTTCCAGACCAACAGCAAAACCAGGGAGGGTATAACCAAAAGCAACAACAATGGCGTAAGTTTCTTAACTATTTTACCATCTGGTAGTGCAGTGAACACAACATTTGTATTGATAACTCAAGTTAAAGACCTGAGACCGGCCGCAATAGCTCAAGAGGTAGAGCGTCTGCTTGCGGATCGGGAGGTCACGGGTTCAAACCCCGGCCGGTTCAAACCAAAGACTTAAAGCTGGTAGTAGTGGCTTCTGTCATAACACTAGGGTCTAAGGGGACAGCATTATGCCTGATTTGTCGGTGTCAGTATAATGAACCAACCGGTTTTAGTCCTAGGAATCTATGACCCTACAAATTTTTAATAACTGGTATGTCACTGCCATGGTATAAAATCAGGATCTCCAGGATGTGGAGCACAATTTGTATGTATGCACATTAGAAATTTTGTCTTTTTGTCCATTTTTACAGAGAATAGAGGTGACAACCAAGGAGGCTATCAGAATTCATACAACAGTATGTTTGTTGAGTATTGTTATTATTTTTCCCCCACATACAAACTATATGGGGGCTATAGTGTAGTCAAGGCTATCAGTCTCTCAGTTGGCAAAATTTGTGCTTTTTCTCAGGTTTTGATTGGATTTATATGAAACTTTACGGGATGGGTATGTACCAATCCAAGTTGCTCCAAGTATAATGAACCAACCGGTTTTAGTCCTGGGAATCTAATTCCATACAAATTTTTAAAAACTGGTATGTCACTGCCATGGTTTAAAATCAGGACCTCCAGGATGTGGAGCACAATTTGTATGTATGCACATTAGAAATTTTGTCTTTTTGTCCATTTTTACAGAGAATAGAGGTGACAACCAAGGAGGCTATCAGAATTCATACAACAGTATGTTTGTTGAGTATTGCTATTATTTTCCCCCCCACATACAAACTATATGGGGGCTATAGTGTAGTCAAGGCTATCAGTCTCTCAGTTGGCAAAATTTGTGCTTTTTCTCCGGTTTTGATTGGATTTATATGAAACTTTACGGGATGGGTATGTACCAATCCAAGTTGCTCCAAGTATAATGAACCAACCGGTTTTAGTCCTGGGCACCTCATAAGTTCCCCTGTGCTATAATGATAGAAATGCCACTGCACAGTATCGGCAAAAGTGCCTGGACTGATTGTCCCAGTATCAGGTTAGGGGTTGCCCTTCGTGTATTGGTAGTTGCAGGCTTGTAAGTCCTCTCAATGCATGGGTTCGAGTCCCATTATGGGCTAAGGATTTAATGTGGGAAGGTCTTTCAGCTGACCTTCAATGTGCCAGTTGTTCTACCCAGACATTTATCAGGAGTCTTCCTCCAAAATAGCTGGGCGCTGAAGCAATAATGATCCGAATCGCTAGCTGTGATTTAATTAAAAGTAAATGTATATGTATTATGTAAATTTGACTGGGTCATGTAACATGATAGATGTTCAGTGCATGCTATTACAGTGGTCTGCTTTATTTGAATGCAGTCTCTAACATAATGCATGTTCCTGGGCCCATAAACGTAAATAATTTCTAACCAAAATTATTATTTTGATGATAACTTGTGAAATTTCTATTTTTTGGTGCCTGCTGATTTATATTAAAACAGATCAAACATTTACAAGTATCATATCCATATATTGTGCAACACATGAATAGTGTGCACTCCTTGTTTAGGGATAAAAGGGAATAAATCGTTTTCCCCTAAATTGAGCTGCTCAACTTGACCCTCTTTACTTTTAAGTCAATAAAGACAAATTGAAATCATAGAAGAAATGTTGCTTGCTTTTGTGACAACATTAATCAGTGTGGTAATTTTATATTTCTAGCATATAATTAAGGCTGACATATGTATGTGCTCATTGTGTTAATTTTGTCTGTTTTGTAGTAAAAAGGCATAGGCTTGAATAGGTTTGAAAGGCTAAAAAAAATTGTAGTAAGAACTATATTTTCATTAAGCTTGTTAATTCAGGTTATTACACATATTGACGGTTCTTATTTAATGTAACAGATTGGTTCATATACAAATAAGAAAATATAATTCATTTTTTTGTGTCCTTTTTTTGCAGAGAATAGGGGAGAGAACCAAGGAGGTTATCAGAATTCATATAACAGTACGTTTGTTACCTATTTGTATTATTTAATTTTGTTATTTTATGAAAGATATCGGTTTGTTGGGTTTATCATCCCATAAGGTCTATCAGTGTTTCAGAGACTGTCCAGTTGAAGCAGATATAGTTGTGCCTTCACTGGGTAAAGCATGCAGTGAACACCTAGCATGATACCAGGCCTAGTAACATTATTCTGATGCCTGGCTGACCCATCATGAAATGACCTTCATATTTGCTTAAGCTTTTGCTAGGAATTTATGTCCCTACAATTTTAAATAACTGGTATGTCACTGCCATGGTTTAAAATCAGGACCTCCAGGATTTGAAGCACAATTTGTATGTATGCACATTAGAAATTTTGTCTTTTTGTCCATTTTTACAGAGAATAGAGGTGACAACCAAGGAGGCTATCAGAATTCATACAACAGTATGTTTGTTGAGTATTGTTTTTATTTTTCCCCCACATACAAACTATATGGGGGCTATAGTGTAGTCAAGGCTATCAGTCTGTCAGTAGGCAAAATTTGTGCTTTTTCTCAGGTTTTGATTGGATTTATATGAAACTTTATGGGACGGGTATGTACCAATCCAAGTTGCTCATATTTATGATGGCCCTTTGTTGTATTTATTGTAAAGCAGTATCTCAGGGTATTAATCATCATCATAACTCTTGTTATTTTGTTGTTATTTTATGAAACAAAACTATTTTGTTCTAACAAAATTTCAAATTTTCTGAGACTGTGTCTACTTGGATCAGATATTGTGCTGCTTTCACTTTGTAAAGCATGCCACAAAATCCAGGCATGATACCATCACACCACACTCAGTCACATTATCCTGACACCTGGCCCACCAGTTGTGGAACTACTTTTATAATTTTGCTTGAGTGTAATCTAGGGAACTATGTTTCTACAATTTTTAAAATCTTGGTATGTCAGCCATTTTTTAAACTCGGAGCCTCCCATACATGAAGAACAGAAGTGTACAATTGCACATGATAAATAATTTGTCTTCTTTTTTTTTTTCAGAGAATAGAGGTGACAACCAGGGAGGCTATCAGAATTCATACAACCGTCGCCAGCAGGGCCGTAACCAACAGCAAAGGGCGTATTAGTTTATACACCCCCAGCCGTATTTCTTGTGACTGGGCAGAGCTTAGGGATAATTAGGTGGAGCTTAGCATTCTTTTGAATACATCTCTTCACATCACAGCAACTGAGCGGAGTTCCTGGAAACTGGATGAAGCTTAGTGTTCTAGATACATAAGGCCTCACAAAACATTTAGAGATAATTAATTAAGGGCATTTAAGAAACAACAAGCATTTATATAACAAAAATAACTATTTGAATTTCTGTGAACATCAAGAACAACAGTTACCTTAAACTTAAGTCAAATATAGTGTAAATTTGATTCCTTTTTCTTCTGATTACAAACATCCTTTCCAATACAGTACCATCTATTTAATTTACAACAACAAATACTGAGAAAACAAAATTATATTGAAAAGGAAAGCAAAAATTAAGAACAATTATTTTATAACCTTCATTTTCTAATAATTTGTTTAAATTATTTTTGCATATTGTTTTTTTTTCTGCACTGATCTGAACTTGTGTAAAGGTAAACCTATACCTCTTGCATACTGTATGGCTTTCATAACAACAGTTTCAAATTACCCGATATTAAAACACACCTGTCAAATGTTATCTTGACAGTAGGCCCCAAGGGCTCACACCGCATCTATGTCATATAAATAATCTATACTCAATTCTTGGTCATTTACTAATAACATCACAAGTAACAAAACATTTTGATACAGACATAGCAGCAAATAGTTAAGATCCTGATAAGAAATCCTCCAGTAGATACGGACTGATCGGGATCTACACTATTTGTATATGACTGGCCTATACATCCTTGGTTGATTAAAGGTAGTATCGGACAGTTTGGGCCTGATTTTTTTCTCTAAAATAAATTTTTGTTGCCTGAAAAAATCTCAATAATGATTATTGTCCTACATCTATGTGAAAAGTGAAGCCTACCACATTGCTCATCATAACAAATAAGTATTTTCTATCTAAGCCAATGCTGCACAGTTAACGATTTTTAAACTAAGAAAACCATGTGACCAGTAACTTCATATAATCATTTGGGTAATCCGCTCTGACGTAGTTGTCTATTTTTAGTAGAAATCACAATCATGCGTATTTATAGTTTAAGAAAAAAATGGCATGTACAGTGATTTATTTCCTGATTTTTACTATCTTACAATTAAGACAGTGTTCCATATCGTCTTTTTGTTAGACTTAGGTTTGACTTTTTGCAGAAATTAAGCCCAGTTCCCCCCTAATTCAGGTTAACGTGTATTTGATGAAGACAAACTGTCGGATACCATCTTCAAGATTGAACATTAATTTATTTATTTCCTTCTAATGCATCTACATAGGTTAGTGAGATAGAAAATCTAATGTACTTGGATGTGTTTTTAGTCCTTGGGGCAAATTTAAGTGTAATTTTGTTAGTAAGCTATATTGTGTTCATGTTATTTTTGTAAATAAATTAGCTTTTTTAAAGATCGTGATATGTGGGTAATAAGAAAAATTTATTAAATGTGTTATCATTTATTTGCTTTTACATGTTTCTTCTATCGCTTACATCAATAATTGGTGTCAGACATGTGAAACTTGTGTAGGAGTTTGTAGTTTTCGTATTTTAAAAGTTCAGATAATGTCAGCTTTTTCAACCATGATTATTGCAATGTTAATTTAATATAAAATCAAGGAATTCTTGAAGTCATATAGTAGCAAGTTATTTGTTGTAAAAAATTGGATCACTGTATAATTTAGCTTAACAGAACACTATACAGTTCATTATGGTTTTGACTTTCGTGTTGTTACTTAAGTGCTGAATGTATTTAAAAAAAATAAAAATTGTAATTGGTAATTAACTGCTTTGTTTATTTGCTTCAAGAGTCAAAGGTCAGAGTGTGTTGATGTGACACCAACTTTGGGGTCAAAACAGTGTCCAAGATTACAGAACTTCTAAGTTTGAGGCTTGAGTTCGTTCTCAAGCATCTGATTGGTCAGATTTTGGGCTATGTTCAAATTACAACCAATCATATGCCTGGGGTCTCAGACTTGAGCTAAGTCTGTAATGTGTTCCAGCTTCAGTGGTTCTGCCAATACTGTCTTGTGCTTATAATCTTCTTAAACCAGTAATGCAACTTTTATACATCTAAATGACATTTAACTAAACAAGAAAGTGTTCATTATAGGAAGCAGTGCTATATTTAAAAAAATACAATAATTATGTAGTTTAAAATCAAACAGATTTTTCTTTTGTTATGCAGCCTGTATAGTCACCACGTTGTGTGCCCATCATACATTTTAATAGATTTATTCTGAGCATATCTCAAAAACGATGAAGCATCTTGACTTCCAACCTGAAGTTTGGATAAAGACTGATGGATAATAGTGTCTTTCGAAAGGCAAAATATTGTTCATTGTATGTTTTCATGAATTAAAACATGTTTGTTTTTTTCTATTGATAAAATAAATTGCAATTGGATACCTTTATTAGGCACATCAATCTCAAGCAGCTATTTATATTTGGAAATGATGTTAAAAAAATGTCAGATATTATGGACAAAGTGCATACTACATGAAGGAATGCTACATTTACTTACCTATTTACAAGTACCAAAAGGGCAAGGAACTGGAAGAACGGTGTCTATTCATGAAAACATACAATGAACAATATTTGTCCAATTGCAGAAAAAGCTTATTCTTTGCTATGTTTCTTATTGACAAAAAATGGGGGTTAAATAAACCTAAGTTTATTAGGAAAGCAGGCATAAAATGCAAGAACTACTTAAGACAAATTTAAAGGAATTGGTAAAACTTAATGATCATGTGCTTAACATTTTAGATTATATATATCTGTAAGAGGGGGGCCTGAGGCTTAGTGATAGTCGCCGATTTGTAACTCCTGACTGCATAGCCTCTAACTGCGTAGGTCAAGTCGGTTTGGGGTAAAGGACTTAATGTGAGAAGGTCTTCCAGCTGACTTTCGGTGCGACAGTGGTGCTACAAAGATCATTAATGTGTGTCCAAAACAAAAAAATTGTCATAAATGTATGTCCAGAACAAAACAATATTTGTAAGATAGATTTACAAGGAAAAAACAAATGCATGCATTATCGACCATTCAAACTCACGATTGATCAAAGGTCTTCCCCTCTGATTGTTGTTGCATTGAAATTAGGTAAATGATGTTCATTAAGATAGTGGGAGCCTAATGCACTACCTTATCACTGCATAAGCCAAACTAACTTGAAACTAGTGTTTCTCGGTTTAAACCTGAGAAGTGCCAAAAGCACTATTTTTTTAACTTTGACTTCGACTTGTACCTCTCTTCTATTAAACTTAGAAAGACAACTATGACTGGCTTATTTTCTGTATTTAAACAGGCATTTATAGAGTAAATTACACTAAATTTGATACAATATATCTTCAGGAGTACAGCAAAATCGAAACCTATTTTAGTATTTTTAAAAGGAACCTTAAAGAGAAAATTGGTAAAATCCATAGAAAAAGGGTTGGAAATTGTAACAATTTGTTAAATTTAACGTAGGGGATAATGAATAATAGTTAATGTTCTTATTTCTAAAAAAAATCCCGTTCAATGTCCCAGGCTTTAAGAAAATAAGTTAAAATAATAACTTATAATAATAAATTTAAAACGGTGGTAACATGGTTTAAAGTGTGCATACATGTGTAGGTATAGACATTGATGACACATATATGTATATTGGTGATTCTTTTTCAATTCTCCATGATGTCCATTAGGCTTCCCCTACCTTAAAATACATGTTCTATCGCGCTGTCCGATAACTCGATTACATCCCTTAATTTCAAAGGGAGGCAACTCACTGCTGACCCTCTGGGACTAACTAAGTGGGCGGCAAAGGATAATGAAATCAATATAACTTTTTTTTTTAAATCTCCATGTGCTGTATTGGAAGTGAGTTTATTATATTTGTATACTATTTATGAGTCTGTATAGCGGCACGTTCGAGGAGCGGAGATTTTTTTTTTAACAGAAGGTGTTTCTGTGTTGTTTTTGGTATAAAAAGAAAGCCAACTCCCTTTACACTTACTAAACTTTATTTCAATGTAGGCAGATAGGATTTATTAAGTCAGCAGGCCCGGATTGACCGTGGGGTCCGAGAGGGCCAGTACAGTAGAGTACCAACTCAACAAGACCTTTTGTGTTGCTAAAGTAAAACTTCTAAAATAAGCTTGTTTAGCAAACTAGCAAAGACGAACATGACCTTTGTCCAGAAGACTTCTTGAGCTGATGTTTGGCGGCATTCAGATTAAATAATTGTTCAGTGTTGCTGTATAGCAGAAGTTGAAAGCTAATTTGCTGAAAAAGAAGTTTTTAAAAAATCTAAACTGTAGTTTAGCAATTCAGCAAGCCAAAGGCGGTCACCACGACATCCCAAAAGTACTGCAACTGTGTAGATAGAGGGCGTTGCTGCTGTGTGAAGGCGGGGCCAGGAATCTTGGTGTAGTTCTGATCCGTTCGGTCAAACTCTAGCCACGTGTAGGACGCCGAGCTAGGGTCACTAAAAACAAAATGCAGCACATATCAACGAGACTGACGAAAGACCGTTGCAGATTAGGTTACTTTAACCAATCAGAAATATATAGTTTACGGTTACATAAAATTGGGTCAACAGTACATTGTCAAACCCTTCTAAATCGCGTGACTTTAACCATTCAGAAAGCGCCAAATTCGTTGCTGGTCAGGTACAGCTACCAAAATACCATTGAACAATATTATACATGTATGCAGAATCAACCCGTTAAAAGTAATCGATTTCGACACTTATGATACCGCATAACATACCATATAAGATTAACACACCCTCATTAGAACATGATATGAAGTTCAACCAATCAGAAAGCGACAGAAGCTAGTTGCTTGCGATGCACAGCAGCCTTATTAAAGATAATGACATGGGCTTTTGTCCTCACATACCTCGCAAAGTGAATACTTTCATAGATTTAGTATAAACTATTCATAGTTTATGTTACATCGGACCCGGTAAAAACCTGTAGACACCTGAGAACGAAACTAATAATTGTATTAGGACCACAAAGAAAAGCAAAGTCGCCAAATTTATATGATGTACGTGTACACTTTAAAGCAACTTAAGCTCTTTGAAGCCTACGCCATACCGCGTTATATATAAGTTCGTGTTATATTCGACCGCGTTATACAGGAACTTCACCCATATCGTAACATTTTACTTACCCGTTTTTGGCGAAGTTTGCCCATGCTTCCATCACATTTTTAGAAGTCATTATCTCCGTCGTGGTAGGTTGGGCGCCTGAAGGAACCCCAATCGGTGTCTGGAACCCAAAAACAAGAGCAATGTCGTTCAGGTGTCTCGCACTCGTTACCCAAGGTAAAGGCTCGTATGAGGGTCTGTAAGCCAGTTGGTAGAAGTATGTCTTCCTGTCGGTCGCTACTTTAGAATGAAGCGATGCGGACCGAATGGCTGGCATGGTAAAGACGCTGTCCGTGATCAAATCGAAAAGTCTATCCCTGTTAGACACGGGATTATCTTGTTCAAAATTTTTATATGCGTACCATAGAGTCGCACCAAGGGCTGGTAGATTTGACGGACAATCGCCGTTCGAGAATAATTCATCGACAAATGTTGGTACGATCAGTCCAGTTATCAGACCTGTTGGCATGCCAGTTATTAGTGTCGGATCGCCTGCTAGCAGACCGAAAACGAAGACGCTTGCTCCGATGACACCGTCTTCATCATTTACACCTGTAAGGACATCGACCGATTTAAGCATGTCTATCTCAGGCCCCGCTGTAACCTGTCCTGACATAAGCAGTTTAGGATCTATTTTGATGAAGGATCCGTCTACCATCGGAGTGAATGGGGCACGAACATGGATATTACCATCGCTTGCTGTAAGTGCTTGCATGATGTTAGTGAAAGGGATTTCCCTCAGACATTCTACTAAAGCACTGTTGTTAGTTGTAGAACAACCTATTGTGGAAGCGAAAAAGGTGTTGAATTGAACCCATTCATCATCGAAGGCTGAAAAGGCGAATTGAGTTGCTGATGATCCGCTTTGAGCGATTATTCGATGGAATAACCCGGCATTTCCTGGAAATGTAGCTTGATAAAACACACTTGCACCTCCAGCAGATGATCCAAACAATGTCACCCTCGATGGATCGCCTCCAAATGATCGAATGTTCCTATGAACCCATTTAATGGCTTCATGCTGGTCCCAAAGACCCATATTGCCTGGTATATTCTCGTCACCAGTACTAAGAAATCCAAACACAGACAATCGGTAGTTTATCGTCACAATGACGACGCCATTAGCTGCGCTAAGGAGAGAAGCATCGTAAAAGTTAGAGGCCCCGGAGAAGAACGAGCCGTCGTGGATCCATATCATGACAGCTTTTGGTTGGTAGTTCGCGCTGTTGATACTGACCACATCACCTGGGATAAAAATGTTAAGACGTAGGCAATCTTCACCGATCAGTTCAAGAGCAGGACTGTCAGGGCCGTACAACAGTTGAGGACATATAGGTCCGTACTCGGTGGCGTAAAACTTGTCTGTCATCGCTTCTTTTGTTACTGGCTTTTTGAATCTGAAGAACAATCACGCATGTAATAGAAATTGGAAGAGTATACTGCAAGTGATTTTGTTATAAAAGCCAAGGGAACGTTTTATTAAGTCGTAGGATCATACTTTTATCGCAACATTAAACCATTACATACTGTTTACATAGCACCAACACAATTATGTTTACATTGGCGATGTCCATCTTCTTATTGGCGGAGGAAGTTCGGGTAAAACTACCAGCGCACCACATCATGGCACATGTTAGCTGGAAAACCTCCTCAGATGACAGTTCTCGCGACCTTTGACATGAAAATTGGTATCAACACAAGAGTGAACGACCAGTCCGTGAAAGCGCACAAGGGCTTTGGGCACGGATTCATTGAGGAATAGCTTCTTGACGTACAAGATATGTGAAGCGTCTTAAAATGCCTAAAATAATTTGTGCTTTTAATGTTATTTCAGAATCCGGACATCAAATTTCGTAGCTTTTGATGTCATGACACATGCGGATAAATTCAATTCGATGATAGGAAAATGCTAATTTTAATTAATTAACAGATACCTAAGCAACCCTTCTGGTGCCTCAGCGTATGGGATACCGAGAAACTGGAACACAGTTCGCGCTTCTCCTCCAACTGTCGTTGTTGTCCTTTTGCCGTGGAATATTCCAGCAGGCGAATTTGCAATGGGAGGTGCGTTTCCAGCACTGACGTAGGCAACCGTCGTCATGGCGACGAAAATAGCCACGTGAGATAACTCCATGACTGGAAACGAAAACACGGAGTAAAGTTAATTTTAAAAAGCGTAATGACAGTATAAACTTATATATTATTTAAACTATTTTTGTTTCAATAAAATACCACACGGAACATCTCGACCATCAATCGGAACACCTCGGATAATTCAAGAATAATTTCACGGATCAATCGGAACACCTCAAATAATTCACGCATCATCTGTCGGATGAATGTAGATAGTCGGATCACCTCGGCCATTTCCCTAAATGGGACTACTTTTGAGACAGACGTAAAAACAAAGATGGCAGCTCAGGTGACAGCTCACTACAGTACGATGCCCGTAAAACTTCAATTTGTGGCGGCTTCAAAATTAAATCATCCAATTTAAATTTTCCCAGCGCAGCAGACACGCAGCTGTCAAACGATGGCATTGTTTATGTTTTGTGCGAACTACATTTTAGGCATATTCTTCTTCCGATTTCCGGCGAACAAAACGATGGTGATTTCAGTAAGTATCATTGCGCCAGATACAACCGAGGGATGATTGTCCCTCGGACGGAATAACACGAGGAGTTCCGATTGTGATTGTCCCGAGTACGAATTGCCCTAGGAGTTCCGATTGCTCGACCATTTCTTGCTAAAACCATTTGACTGGATACCGCCGAAAATTTACGAAATTAAAAATACAACGAAGTTAAACTCATCCTATGAACAAATTTGTAAGAGACGAATAGAACCACAAAATCCGCAATTTTCATATTTTAAATATTGTTGTAATTGCATCGCTATCGCTATTTAAAACCGGACACATTATATTATGTTAAATTATATATCGATGGGATCGGGATACTCTTTTATTAAAAACCTACGAAAATAGGGCCTATATTTCACCTTTAATCCTTTTTCAATAACCGCAAAAAGATTCAAATGAAAACAATACTCGCGATCTGTGTAATTTAAGAACAACGAAACCTTTCAACCACATACCTTCATCGTGTTGCCATTAGGAATCATTGTCAGTGGATCAATTAACAATGCGATTATCAGCCTAAATTGGCAATAATCTGTTTTTGTTAAGAATAAATTTTGTAACGGCGTGTAAATTATCGTATTGCAAAAAGCTTTCTCCTGGTGTCCATTAGGCAGTGGTAAATGCTTTATGTACGTAGTTGCCCAGTGTCAGGACTATGTGACTAAGGTGGTTTTATTTTAGTTGATTTATAATCATTTATACAGTCACTAGTGTGAACGGAAGATAACAATCACTAAATGGTAGTGTGAACATTCATTCAATTACGTAAACCGTTGATCCGTACTTAGTATTATTGATCACATGTCATAACAGATTGTATGCTTCCGTTATACACACACACACACACACGCGCGCGCGCGCACGCACGCACGCACGCACACACATACCATTCTTTAAAAACTGGTAAAAATGAAAATTTAGGGTGATTTCTTTCGCAACTTGCACTGTATAACTGAAAATTTTGATTTTGAAACAGGCAAACTGTCTCATTTAAAGTCAACATGCAGGGTAATAATTCTTAGTTACCGATGCTTTTCACATGCCGTTCATTGTAGGTTAGTTGTACTAAATGCATTGCGTATACATGCAGAAACTATGCCTAACTCCCCCCAAAGCAGTGGGAAAATTTTGAATTTAAAATAGGCAAAATGTCTGATGCATTTAACGACAATGGCATAGATATTGCCAAGTTAGTATCTTTTTAAAGCAAAACATCTTAATTAATGTTATCTGAACTGTCCATAAGTAGTATAATTCTTAGTTACCGATGAGATTCACATGCCGTTTATTGTAGGTATTGCGTATACACGAATTTACCGCTTGATTTCCTTGCAGTTTGTCCGCTTATAGCAGTGCAAACAACCGTTTGTTTATATTATTTTATTTAAACAAATAAAACACACATTTCTGATGATACTGCACAATAAGTTATATCATAAACAATAGTAAATGATAAATTAATAATTGTATTCAAAATTAACGCGGTATTCTTAAATGTAACAGGCATACTCATATTTTAAAGTTTGAGTTATCTACTAATGTATCTTACATTCATCATCTTGCGAACATTTAAGGAAGATTTGTAAGATATCATCTCTTTACGTAACTGAAGAGCAAAGCAATAAAAATTCACGTTTCGCTGAACATTACGCTTTGTAGGTACGAAGCATTCCGCAGTAAATAAGTTGATATTGGTTGTTCATTGGGAAAGAAACAAAAGATAAACATCTAGCAAACAATCCAGACCCACAAAAAGGTTTTCATGTAGCGGTTGTGTACTTAGTAATACATGTAATAGAATTTCTTTTGTTAGATTGTGTAGTATCTGATATTCACTGCTCGATAAATATAATTTGCTGCGCTTCGGGCCATATTCTTTCCTCGGTCTGATCAACCAGTCCGTAAACTTGCATTTGCCCTCAAGGCCATGTATTATTTGTTAAATATGCACACAACCCCTTTTCAATTATATTATCAATGGTAAAACACGTACAAGAAAAGGGGGAAAATGACACAAAAGGGGGCACATAATGCAGACAGATACATGTAACAGCAAAAAGACAGGAAATATTCAATTCGATCTGTAAAATCCGCGCACTACTGGCCAAGAGCTGGTATCTGGCAGTTTGGACGAAACAATTTTCTCTCATGCATTCAAATAAATGATTTTTGCTTGTAAAGTTCCCGCAAAATGCTGTTTTACATTCCGGACTGGATCCTTTGGTTTTATGGTGAATAGTATCTTGGTAATGGTGTGGAGTGAAGTCATAGAAGTGGTGATGACAAGAGAAATTAAAAACGTTACTCAGGAATGAAGCCATACAGTTGACACTCTAGCTCATACCAGACTCAATACATAACCATTTAATTGTACCAATACAAACTGTCTAGGTTATGTATGACATTTTATTTTTGCCCATGTTGCCCCTGGCTATTTACAGCCCCTTGTCTGAAACCTGTTGTTTAAATAGTCTAGACCATATGACTTTGCTTCCTGAGTGTCAAAGGCCAGGTGCAGATGGATTAGCATTACTTTCTCACGTGTATTTTAGGTTAAAAAAGAATTTTAATTAAAATATACGAGTAATTTAATTATCAATATGATTATACATTATTTCAAGTTAACTAAATTAAGATTTCTGCAGTATTTTAAGTAAAAATAGTAGTATTTGCCACGTTGGGGAGTATTTTCCGAATCTAGGACAGTTGCCCCCCTGACGTTTGCCCCCCGGACGTTTGCCCCCCTATTTGTGAAGGGCGGACGTTTGCCCCCCAGCTGAAATTACAAGGCGGACGTTTGCCCCCCAGCTGAAATTACAAGGCGGACGTTTGCCCCCCAGCTGAAATTACAAGGCGGACGTTTGCCCCCTCTACTAAAATGTCAAGGCGGAAATTGCCCTCCCTTTCTTCTCAAACTCTGTATCCCGCCTGTAAATGTCTTCCCGCCATATTAGAAACATACACAAACGGTACTACATGGTGCTACAGTACATGAAATGTGTTAGGTGTAACAAAATTTTCCATAATTTTTTTCATAGGACTGGAATTAAGTAAATGTTACAATCTAGTTTGCCTTCATATCTTTACATCGCATCAGGTTCCGAGACAATTTACCCGTTCTAAAACTCTCGCCGTCGAACCCGCAAGACTTCGGCTTTAACAGGTTGTTTGCTACACATTTCCCGCGATCGCTTGCCACTCATGCGTAGAGTGTCACAAACAGGTTAACTGTCAATCAACTGTTGCCCCCCCCGGTAGGCCTAGACCCATTTAAAACACTTTGATTAATCAAAATTAGTTTGCAAAATTCACGTATTGTAGGCATAATTTCGTCTGAAAAACTATATAGATCCGTTTAATCTTTTTCTACTGTTTTGTCAAGTATTATATATTTTTGAAAGTCCGCCCTTACGTTATGGGGGGGGGGGGGGGGGGCAAAAGTCTGCCCTCAAGTTTTGTTGAGGGGGCAAACGTCCGGCTTTGAAAATCGGCAGGGGGGCAAAAGTCCGGCTCTGAAAAACGACAGGGGGGCAAACGTCCGGCCTGCATTTAAAAGAGGGCAAACGTCCGGGGGCAAATGTCCGGGGGGGGCAAATGTCCGTACACCGTATTTTCCAGCAGGTAAATGCCAGTAAATACCACTGGTAAATACCGGGGGTTGAATTTACCGCCCAACCTTGTTCTTACAGCCATGTAAAAAGTAAAGCATAACACATTGCCTGTCATTACATAAAGGGTTTTTCCTATCTGAGATAACTTGAAATCATCAACGTGCCTATTTAAAAATAATGGACATTTAATGCGATAGTTTTAAGATTCACACTGTCGAACAATAAGTAAGTGTAATAACAGTCTTTACTTTAACTAAAGTTTATTCGAGCATTATGTATAAATTTCCAAGAATATTAGTAACATGTGTTGTTACATGGGTACAATATTAACAAATTGTCGGATACCACATTACAACCAATACAGGGCGTTCTATAGACGCTGAACGTCAATGGTCATTGACTCCTCAGTCAAAATTTTCAAGGGTCAAATTCAAATATCTGGGGGTACATTTTGTGCATATAGCATCTTGAGGGGCACATACATATTTTTATGTCACTGATGACAACATTTTGTCTAAAATTGACCTTGATGGAAATTATCGATACTGTTGGTTGCTTTTTAGTTTATTTAGGACCAGTAAATAAGCAATATATTTCTTAATTGTTTGTTAATTATTTGTATCTAAATAAAAACAATAAAATAAACAACAACATAGCAATTAACATTATAGTATACATATTTTCTTTCGACTTTTAATGCAATCCAAAACGCTTAAAAACGCTTAGCTACAATGAATGCTCCGTTCAAGCGCGAAAGTATGACGTCCGAAAGTTCTCTCGTCCTTTTCCCTTAGTTTGTACTGACGGCTGGTAATGATAAATAAATATTTCTGATCCGGATTATATATTTTGTGACATTTCACAACACTACAAGAATTAATCATCGTCTTCATTGCCTGTAATGGTCAATTTAAAAAAAAAACTGCGCTTTCACGGTACTGATATGTTGATTCACCTTACCACAAAGATGGCGGACAAACAGGTGCGCGCGCACCTTGGTGAAAAATCGATAACCATCTATTACTAGGGTTAGTGAGCAGTCAGCAATCTGATTATGTGTCCATGTTGTTTTAATGTATTGTATAATGCTACTGTTGCATTTACATATATAAAGTTAATCAATTGTAAAAAAAATATTCATATTTGATAAAAAATGATCTAACACAGGCGTTCGTATACACGTTAAAATGTCTACGCAATTTATCAAAAAATGCTCGTTAAAAGAGAAAATGTCAAAGAACATATCCATGCATTGAGTCAAAAGAAAAAAAGATGATGGCTTATTGGTGCGATGGGAACCTCACTGAGACATCTTGTCTGTTTTCTAAACTTTTACTTACTATTAGCCCCGAATTATACGACGCTAAATTTCAGTTGCAGTCACTGAAGATATCGAAAGAAAAATGTCAAACGAACATGATATTGTGTCAAATGATCGTTACATTATGTCAAACGACCATTCTTTTAAGTCAAAACCATTATTTTAGGACAAACGGCCCTTATATTATGCCAAAAGACCATTATTTTATGTCTGACTATATATATAGTCAGAAACACACAGTGACACAGTAATTTAATCAAGTATGACAATAATTACAGGTGTTGTTTTTAAAACCTTGAATATGCCTAATTGAAAAAGGGAGAACATGGTAGGCTTATCAATGCGAAAATTGTAAAATAAATAAAATATCATTTATCAGCATAACAACACAAAACAAAGAATAGAATAAGAGATGATTGTGTTATAATAAGAGATATAAGTTAAGACTTACCTTTTTGGCACAACGACGAATATATGTATTCTCACTATTCTGTGAAGTGTTTGCTTTTTTATAGTTTCAGCGGTAAAAGCCGTGGGCTAAAGGGAGGGTAGAGAAGTCAAGGCCGGATCTAGCCCTTCAACTTGTGGGATGGGGTTGGCGGGGGCGGGGTGTCAAATGTCAGTAATCAATTGTTCAACGACCACTGCATATTGTACATGTATTTCAAAACCAGTATTTATCATTTACTACTAACACAGAGGTAT
The DNA here is from genome assembly GCA_007844125.1 of Sinonovacula constricta. Classification (NCBI taxonomy): domain Eukaryota; kingdom Metazoa; phylum Mollusca; class Bivalvia; order Cardiida; family Solecurtidae; genus Sinonovacula; species Sinonovacula constricta. The sequence goes on from CM017571.1 coordinate 19,041,105, forward strand.
CAAAGACATATAAAATAACCCCACTCCCACCAGAAACACACACTAAAAAACAACAACAACAATAACCACAACAAAACACATAAATTGATCGAAGAAAGTACGGATTTTGTACACTTCTACCCCCTTGTTATTAGGAGGGGACATGCTTTCCTGGTAATTAAATGTCGAAGATGCATTCGACATTTAACAGGGCCAAAAGTAATACTGGTTCGCACCGCTCTTAATCCGTCCTTGCTAAACGCTTCACTGAACTGTTGAAGAAATGTCAGTAATAATATTTTACTGTCACTACGGAAGGACATTTTTGTTTCTTGTTAATACTTATTTGTTATTATTTATTTGCTTTCGGCAATCTAGTGGTAACACAATGGGCGACACGTGATGATGTCCAAGGTGTTCAGTGGTACCGCTTCAGGGGTATAGACTAACCAATAAATAAAATATCCTTGTCACTCCCTCCCTCTCTGTCACCCTGTCTGTATTCGAAAGGATTCTAAGTCGAAATACTACGTTCTATATCAAATTTGCTTTGGTTTGATTAGATTTACCGCCCGTTTTAACAGTATTTCAGTCATATACAGGGTAGTTCTATATCAGAACATGAGTCCTGAAATAATGAACTAATTAACTAACAAACATACGGAGGACATGCTTACTTACATGTATTTGTAATTAGTTATTTGTTATTACTTATTGCCCAATACTTACTTGTTATTATTTTCATTTAATGATTGTGATACAGTTTTGTTTAAACGCTTGTGATGATGCACAATGCAAGATGGATACTTCAAGTGAAGATGAATCGGTTTGTCATTTGTTATCATCTCGTTCGTGTAGTATATCAATGAAAAGGTACTTAACACCTAGGTAACCATCACTGGTCATAAAGTGTGTTACCACTAGACTTCCGATAGCAAATACGTAATATCAAAATAGTATTAGCAAGTGACTAAAAATGTCCCTCCAGGGCATCCGTAGTCACTGTACTTTTTACACATCTCGCTGGTAAGGTATTTATTTGTACACTTTTCATTTTCTTAGCGACTTGGTCACAGTTGGTCAATTTTCGTTGTTTTTTTTTTTTTTAAATTTTTGTGTAGAAAAGGAAAACCTTGTTGAACTAGACTGAACCGGATAATAGTCGTTGGACCTACTTATAACGGTTGTGTGACATAAAATAATGGTCGTTTGGCATAATATAATGGTAACTGGACATGAAATAGTGGTCGTTGGACATGCTAAAATGGTTGTTCGGCATAATATTATGGTCGTTGGTCATAAAATAATGGTCGTTTGGCATAGTAAAATGGTCGTTTGACATGATATAATGGTCGTTGGACATAAAACAATGATTGTTGGACATAATATAATGGTCAGTGGACATAATATAATGGTCGTTTGGCATGATATAATGGTATAATGGCATAATATTATGATCGTTGGACATAATATAATAGTTGTTTGGCATTATATAATGGTCGTTGGACATAGAATGATGGTCGTTTTGGCATAATATAATGGTAGTTGGACATGACATAATGATCGTTTGACACAACCAAATGGTTGTTTGACATAAAACTAATGATCGTTTGACATAATATAATGGTTGTTTGATGTAACATAATAAACGATAATGAAAGTTTGATATAAAAAAATAATTCGACATGATGTAATGGGCGTTTGAAATTATATAACTGTCATTTTACATAAAACAATAGACGTTAAGCATAATATAATTGTCTTTTGACATAAAATAATGGTCGTTTGACATAATATAATGGTCGTTTGACATAATATAATGGTCGTTGGACATAATATAATGATCGTTGGACATAATATAATGGTTGTTTGGAATTATATAATGGTCATTGGACATAAAATGATGGTCGTTTTGGCGTAATATAATGGTCGTTGGACATGACATAATGATCGTTTGACACAGCAAAATGGTTGTTTGACATAAAACGAATGATCGTTTGACATAATATAATGGCTGTTTGATGTAACATAATAAACGATAATGATAGTTTGATATAAAATAATAATAATTCGACATTATATAATGGTCATTTTAAATAAAACAATAGACGTTTGGCATAACATAATTGTCGTTTGACAAAATATAATGGGCGCTTGACATTATATAACTACCGTTTTACATAAAATAATGGTCGTTTGACATAATATAATGGTTGTTTGACACACAAAAAATGGTCGTTTGGCATAATAGATAATTGACTTATTGACATAATATAATGGTTGTTTGACATAACTTAATGATTTTTTTTATTTAATATAATGGTCGTTTGACATTAATATAATTGTCGTTTGACATAATATAACTGTCGTTTGACATAATATAATGAGCGTTTGACATAATATAACTGTCGTTTGACATAATATAATGAGCGTTTGACATAATATAACTGTCGTTTGACATAATATAATGAGCGTTTGACATAATATAACTGTCGTTTGACATAATATAATGAGCGTTTGACATAATATAACTGGCGTTTGACATAATATAACTGTCGTTTGACATAATATAATGAGCGTTTGACATAATATAACTGTCGTTTGACATAATATAATAAGCGTTTGACATAATATAACTGTCGTTTGACATAATATAATGAGCGTTTGACATAATATAACTGGCGTTTGACATAATATAATGAGCGTTTGACATAATATAACTGTCGTTTGACATAATATAATAAGCGTTTGACATAATATAACTGTCGTTTGACATAATATAATGAGCGTTTGACATAATATAACTGGCGTTTGACATAATATAATGAGCGTTTGACATAATATAACTGGCGTTTGACATAATATAATGAGCGTTTGACATAATATAACTGTCGTTTGACATAATATAACTGTCGTTTGACATAATATAACTGTCGTTTGACATAATATAATGAGCGTTTGACATAATATAACTGTCGTTTGACATAATATAATAAGCGTTTGACATAATATAACTGTCGTTTGACATAATATAATGAGCGTTTGACATAATATAACTGGAGTTTGACATAATATAATGAGCGTTTGACATAATATAACTGTCGTTTGACATAATATAATAAGCGTTTGACATAATATAACTGTCGTTTGACATAATATAATGAGCGTTTGACATAATATAACTGGCGTTTGACATAATATAATGAGCGTTTGACATAATATAACTGGCGTTTGACATAATATAATGAGCGTTTGACATAATATAACTGTCGTTTGACATAATATAATAAGCGTTTGACATAATATAACTGTCGTTTGACATAATATAATGAGCGTTTGACATAATATAACTGTCGTTTGACATAATATAATGAGCGTTTGACATAATATAACTGGCGTTTGACATTATATACAGGTCGCCTTACATAAAATAATGGTCGTTTGGCATAATATAATGGTTGTTTAACACAAAAATTGTCGTTTGGCATAATAGATAATAAACATGATTGACATAATATAATTGTTGTTTGACATAATATAATGAGCGTTTGATATAATATAACTGGCGTTTGACATTATATAATGGTCGCTTTACATAAAATAATGGTCGTTTGGCATAATAATTGTTTGACACAAAATAATGATCGTTTGACATAATATATTGGTTGTTTGACATAATGTAATGATGGTTTAACACAAACTAATCGTCGTTCGACATAATATAATGGCTGTTTGACATAAAATAATGGTCATTTGGTGTAATAATGATAGTTTGACATTAAACAATGGTCATGTGACATAATATGATGGTCGTTTGACATAACATAAGGGTTGTTTGAAATAACTTAATGATTGTTTGGCGAAATATAATGGTCATTTGACATGACACAATGGTCGTTTGTCATAAAATAATGGCCGTTGGACATGAACCTAATGGTCGTTTAATGTAAAATAACGGTCGTTTGACATAAATGACATAATAAAATGATAGCTTGAAATAAAATAATGGTCGTTTGACATAATATAATGGTCGTAGGTATAATATAACGGTTGTTTGACATAAAATAATGGTAATTTGACGTAATATAATGGTCCTTGGACATAATATAATGGTCGTTGGACATAATATAATGGTTGGTGGACATAATATAATGGTTGTTGGACATAATATAATGGTCGGTGGATATAATATAATGGTTGGTGGACATAATATAATGGTTGTTGGACATAATATAATGGTCGGTGGACATAATATAATGGTCCTCGGACATAATATAATGGTTGGTGGACATAATATAATGGTTGGTGGACATAATATAATGGTTGTTGGACATAATATAATGGTCGGTGAACATAATATAATGGTCCTTGGACATAATATAATGGTCCTTGGACATAATATAATGGTTGTTGGACATAATATAATGGTTGGTGGACATAATTTAATGGTTGGTGGACATAATATAATGGTCCTTGGACATAATATAATGGTTGTTTGACATAACATAATAGTCGGTGGACATAATATAATGGTCCTTGGACATAATATAATGGTTGTTGGACATAATATAATGGTTGGTGGACATAATTTAATGGTTGGTGGACATAATATAATGGTTGTTTGACATAACATAATGGTCCTTGGACATAATATAATGGTTGTTGGACATAATATAATGGTCCTTGGACATAATATAATGGTCGTTGGACATAATATAATGGTCCTTGGACATAATATAATGGTCCTTGGACATAATATAATGGTCCTTGGACATAATATAATGGTTGTTGGACATAATATAATGGTTGGTGGACATAATTTAATGGTCGGTGGACATAATATAATGGTCGTTGGACATAATATAATGGTCGGTGGACATAATATAATGGTCGTTGGACATAATATAATGGTCGTTGGACATAATATAATGGTCGTTGGACATAATATAATGGTCCTTGGACATAATATAATGGTCGTTGGACATAATTTAATGGTCGTTGGACATAATATAATGGTCCTTGGACATAATATAATGGTTGTTGGACATAATATAATGGTCCTTGGACATAATATAATGGTCCTTGGACATAATATAATGGTCGTTGGACATAATATAATGGTCCTTGGACATAATATAATGGTCGTTGGACATAATATAATGGTCCTTGGACATAATATAATGGTCGGTGGACATAATATAATGGTCCTTGGACATAATATAATGGTTGTTGGACATAATATAATGGTTGGTGGACATAATATAATGGTCCTTGGACATAATATAATGGTCCTTGGACATAATATAATGGTCCTTGGACATAATATAATGGTTGTTGGACATAATATAATGGTTGGTGGACATAATATAATGGTCCTTGGACATAATATAATGGTCCTTGGACATAATATAATGGTTGTTGGACATAATATAATGGTCCTTGGACATAATATAATGGTCCTTGGACATAATATAATGGTCCTTGGACATAATATAATGGTCCTTGGACATAATATAATGGTTGTTGGACATAATATAATGGTTGGTGGACATAATATAATGGTCCTTGGACATAATATAATGGTCCTTGGACATAATATAATGGTCGTTGGACATAATATAATGGTCCTTGGACATAATATAATGGTCCTTGGACATAATATAATGGTCCTTGGACATAATATAATGGTCCTTGGACATAATATAATGGTTGGTGGACATAATTTAATGGTCGGTGGACATAATATAATGGTCCTTGGACATAATATAATGGTCGGTGGACATAATATAATGGTCGTTGGACATAATATAATGGTCGTTGGACATAATATAATGGTCGTTGGACATAATATAATGGTCGGTGGACATAATATAATGGTCATTTGACATGATATAATGGTCGTTTGTCATAAAATGATGGTCGTTTGACATAATTGACATATTAAAATGATAGCTTGAAATAAAATAATGGTCGTTTGACATAATATGATGGTCGTAGACATAATATAACGGTTGTTTGACATAAAATAATGGTAATTTGACGTAATATAAGGGTCCTTGGACATGATATTATGATCGTTTGAAAAATCAAATAAATCAAATCATCAAATCAAATCGTTTATTCAAGCATGTCGGCAAATAAATTGCCATTGGCCCTTAACAAAAATCGTGAAAAAAGTATGGCCACACATATACACACTTACAAAAATAAGCATTCAATCCGTATAATCAACATAGAATAATATACAATAGACATAGACAATAGTATTTACATCAATGCTGTTAGTGCCATGTTTATCTGTCACATTAACATAATTAATTACATGTTACATAGTGTATATATAATAATATATCATACATCTACGTTTTAGAAAAAGAAAAACAGCAACAAATGAAGAACCACAACATAGACATGTACGCAATTTGAAATATTTTCAAACAGTAATAATAACAGTTTACAGATGTTTACATATTCATATGTTTAAACAGAGTATTTAAAATCAACCGATATATTTACCTGGTCAGGTAAGACAACTTTAATACTTTTGAGCCCATTACTATGTTATGCAAGTTTGTCTTATTTTAAAGGCTTCTATTAAGTATTTAGCTACGTTTATTTGTATCCATTTATTAAAGGATGAGAGCATATTAATAAATTTATTCATACTGGACAACGAACAGTTTTTAAAATATTTGACTCTAAGTTCCCTGTATTTTGGGCCTATTAAAAGAAAATGGTATTCTTATTGATGTTTCGAGCAAACTGTACAAAACCTGTCCTTTCTTTCTTGCCCTATGTATCTACTCGTTTAGATTGCTTACTTGCGGTTAGATATTCTAAAGCGTGTCGATTGTTTTCTATATTTGTCATTATTTATGTTATTAAGGTAACTTTCAAATTCAAAATTCTTTGTAAAATACCTATAATATTCCATTTTGGTGGATTGATTAATGTATTCTAACCAGGTTTGTATAAACACATCTCTTACTCTCTGTTTTATTATCCTCATATCTGCATCTGATATAGAAGGTTTTTCCCAAAGATATGTCAGGCCTTATTTGTCCAAGCAATTCTTCACACTGACTGCCCAAGTATTATTATTGTTCAACATATTATGCTCTTCATAAAAATATTTATGCGCTAGGGCATTGCTATGTTTATTATTTTGGCCCAATATTTGAGTGAACTTTCTAAACATTAGTATAACTAAGTGCACAACCGCTATGAAATACCTTTGTTCTGTGCCTTTTCGGAGTTTGGTATATGTTGCAATGCTTATAGGACTTTGTCATATATTCTTATTGATATTTTCTGTCTGTCTGGATTGTTAGCTAGATGTGATGTTGTTGTTTTTTCTCAATTATCAACAAACATGAACTAATTTACTTTTTCGGAATGTTTCGTACTTACAAACCATAATATTCAGCGAAACGTAATTTTTATTGCTTTGCTCTTCAGTTAAGTGTAGAGATGATATCTTACAAATCTTCACTAAATGTACTCATAATGAGGAATGTAAAATAAATGAGTAGATAACTCAAGCTTTGAAATAGGCGTGTATGCTTGTTATATTTAAGAATGTCGCGTTAACTTTGGATACACTAATTCATTTAACATTTACTATTGTATATGATATAACTTATTGTGCAGTATCATTAAAAATGTGTGTTTTATTTTTATAAAATAATATAAACAGACTTTTACACTGCTGTAAGCGGACAAACTGCAAGGAAATCAAGCGGTAAATTCGTGTATACGCAATACATTTCGTACAACTAACCTAGAATGAACGGCTTGTGAATCTCATCGGTAACAAAGAATTATACTACTTTTTGACAGTTCAGATAACATTAATTAAGGTGTTTTGCATAAAAAAGATACTAACTTGGCAATATTTATACCATTGTCGTCAAATGTATCAGACAGTTTGCCTATTTTAAATTATTTTTTTCCCAATGCTTTGGGGGGGAGTTAGGCATAGTTTCTGCATGTGTACGCAATGTATTTCGATCAACTAACCTACAATGAACGGCATGTGAAAAACATCGGTAACTTAGAATTATTACCCTGCATGTTGACTTAAAATGAGATAGTTTGCCTATTCAAATTCAAAATTTTCCTACTGCTTTGGGGGAAGTTAGGCATAGTTTCTGCATACTTAATTGAAAGTGAAGACAATTTGAACACTGCCTCTATTGTTATACAGTACACGTTGCGAAAGAAATCACTGTAAATAGTTTTATTCTTTCCAGTTTTTAAATAAGCACGATATTAATTTCCGCAATGAATAGAAATCGGCGTCTGAGCGGACTACCCAATTGACGATAAAACGTAATATCAAAAATTTGTTGTCACGTGGTTTTCTTACTTGAAAAGTAGCTATCTCTGCAACGCGGCTCAGATAGGAAATACCTGTTTGCAATGACGAGTGGGGATTTATGTTCAACTGCTTACACAGATTTAGGTCATCAATGAAGAGCATTTTGAAGTGTTGAAAAGTTTTTGGGAGAAAATTTGCGTTTGTCTTAGCAAATACATGATGGCAGATCCTTAGATACACAAACAATACCGATTTCGCGCGCTCATCCAAACTATCCATTAGGACCAACTCACTATGAAGACTGCTATGAGTCAGAACGGAACGTGGTCTTAATAGATGGAATTTACTGTATTTAGAGCCGCCTTAAATCCTTATTAATATGACACTGCATTTGAACTTACGCCTCAAAAACAATAGTTGACTTAATGATGTATCAAAATGTAAATCTGTTCAAAATAATGAGCTTTAGTTTAATTCTTAAACAATATTCACATCTAAAACTTTATGTTAAGCATTTAAGGTTTAAAAAAAGGTTATACGTGAGCTGCAACATTACTATTCCCAACTCACAATTGACTGAGGCTGAATACCGGCACACTAATATTGTCAGGCAGGTGGTGAAACCAGTCCAACAGTAATCAAAATTTAACAAAAATGTAGGATCAATATAAACAAAAATAACCTTAAAAGTAACAATAACAATTGGTAACATATGCATGCTGCTTCTTAGTTTGCATTTATCCTGCGAACATGGAGGTATATTCTATATATACTTATAGAACAGCTAAATTTTTAAATTAATTTAAATACCATGGTCTATTAGTATTTTATTATTTATAATATACTGTTTAATAAATGTAAACAGCTTAACTATTTTACCGCATTTTTATTTTAATGTAGCACAGAACAATGTTTTTTCCATTAATTACCAACATAACATACTATATATGTAGCATTACATTATCGTATCTCTATTTTTTGTAAGGTATCTAAATTAAATAAGAGACTACTGTATTCAAGTCCTTATCATAACTTATCATTACTTTTTATTTACGACTATCTTGTCAGGACCTACATTGATGGATGGAAAAAAAATGGAATTGGCTTGTTTATATATTTATCATTTATTATAAACAGTCAGGACTTGAATTGATGGTTAGAAAAAAAATGTTATTGTAATTTATTATGAACAATCTTTATTTCTACAGAAATATGAAGTTGTTATAAAAATGCATACATAAACTCTGCTTAAAACGCAGTTACAATTCAGCAAGAATCTCATATAGTTAAACAAGATAGTTTTAAGCAGTACAGTATCATTAAAAAGTTTTGAAATTTACTCCATAAAAACGATACAAACATTAAATATGGAAGATAATCAGTCCCATAAACATATCGAATGTTTAAACTTATATAAAGGTAACATTCATTGTATACAATTGATAACAAAGTACACAATATTATAAAACAATTATAACACACAACTGTATCCAATAGACATACACCACAACATATTGTGCAATCATTATTGTTTTCGATTCAACAACTACACTCACCAGGTTTAGCTAGCCAATCAAAGTCATTGCCCTGAATTTCTGGAAGACGAGATGAGCGATGGTACCAATTGCGGACACATGAGGACAAACTACTTCAGGGTAGTTCGACACATTTATCGTAAGAGGAATTACCTTTACTTGGAAACCACATACATCCCAAGATTGTTTTTACATAGTCATAATATGCACAAATGTCCACGAATACAATATTCAAAAACCAACTACTGCTTTCTCTTGACATGCTTGCCCTGGAAATATTGTTACCACTCTGCAGATGGTACCGTGCATGAAGCCGGTCAATAAAAGTTGCCCAGATGCTGTTGAATGTCCTCCTGCGTTCTTTTGTTACTACCACACTTCTTGCAGATGAAGACATCTACTGTCCTGTGTAAAGCCAGCTGTAACTATCAAGCTTGTTCCTTCTCTAAATTGCTGTTGTTGTAGTGCTTTCTTGAATAGAGTATCCTAGCCAGTTGGCTGCTTGCTGCAGGTTAAATGGTTGCCGTGGTTTACTGAAGTGTTTAAAGGAGTGAGACAAACGTTTTGCTGGGGAAGGATCATGACATCAGAAGTATATTGCAGAAGGATCTTCCGCTTGTCTTTCTGCCTGAGCCCTATAGTATTATATTTTACCACAAATGAGCGTCGCTTTTCTGATGGCATTTCCTTTGTAATGGTGACTGGCTTTCACAGTGCTTCTGCTAAAGCCTGGGTGCTATCACAGGCACAGTTTCGAGCTGTAGACCCCTGAGCGAGTAGTTGGCCCTTTCTTTTTCTCGTCATTGTAAATATAATCATACAAATAATCATAAAACTAGGATATACTTGCTAGAGTAGTATCATAAAATAAATAAACACTATATCTGAGAAACACTGAAGGCTAAATTTTTTGATGCCCTGAAAACTGCACTTTTATGTTCCACGATGTTCTTGAAACAGGCATTTGCTAAATTTTCACAAGCAATTTAAATTTAGTCCATATACACTCAGTTCATGTAGTAAATATATAATATTATTAGATATGTGCCAAAATCATGCTGCAGCCAGAAAGATGTAGACCCCATTCTAATGGCTGTCTGATATCACAAAGCACTTTGAATGGTATATTTGAATGTTGCATCAATACACTTAAGGGAGACTAAAACCTAAATACAAACAAACCTCTTTGGCAATATCTTAACACAATAAATTTTGTCTTTTTGTTTTCACAAATGACTTTTAAACAACAAACATATTGCTTCTGTAAATGTTTATGCAATTTCCGATTTATTGCAGGTATTCTATGCTCATGTTTTGAATTAATGGGTGCTGTCATCATCGAAACTATAAACAAAATCTTCATGCAGTTTTTGCACTAAGAGAGCCTGGTACCACATTCTGATTTTCTTTACCATCATGTTATGTTTGGTCCATTTGAGACAGATTTTTGCATCTTGGAAGCTTTTCAAATATACAGTTTTTAAAGCAAACAGGCTTGCTTCCTGTTTTTGTTAAGACAATTCATTTATTCTATTGGATCAGATAAAACACGCATTGTGTTTAAATGCTCATCATTTTAGCTGAAGATCTTGTCAATTTGAAAAGACATGGAGACATTTTATATTGTTTGCATTATAGGCGATGCCAGAAATCAGCCTATTGAGAGTCATCTCCCTTGTCCGCAATTGCGCTGCTGTTTCAGCCCTGCCAGCCAAGAAGATTTTTATACGATACCGTGGCCAACTTTTAAAATTGTCGAACCATACAATAATTGAATCTGGTATTGCGCTAAAATGGTCGAATCTGGTCATTTTATCTATTTTATTGCATTTGATTTGAACATGGGAAAGTTGATTTAAAAAATATCTTAATTTGCTCCAATCTAGCCAAAAACAGTCAATGTACTACCATCACGCGACATTAAATAATGAACTAATTAAGAAGACATGTATGTGTATTATCGTTTTCACTTTCGTATTTTATTACAATCAACATGTTTACCTAAAACATGCGATTGAGTGTGTCATTTAAAATGCTTTTTTGCAATTATCAATGTGACATCAATAAATTATGTATATTTTCAAAAACAATTATTTCAGTCACAGTAAAAGCGAGTCCATTGCCACAAGCAAAGAAGCCATAGAGTCATTGAGGTAATGACCGCATTTGTAGCATGATGATACGACAATCGGTCAGTTGCCACATAAATCGGAACTCCTCGGGTAATTCTGTCCTCGGGACTATCATCCCTAGGATGTATCTGGTGCAATGATACTTACTGAAATCACGATCGTTTTGTTCGCCGAAAGTCGGAAGAAGAATATGCCTAAAATGTAGTTCGAACAAAACATAGACAATGCAACCATTTGACAGCTGCGTGTCTGCTGCGCTGGGTAAATTAAAATTGGTTGATTTAAATTTGAAGCCGCCACAAATTGAAGTTTTACAGTTTTATAGTCCCTATTCATAAGTCAGGATCTAGATCAGAGCCCAAAAATAATAGGGGCATTTCATTGATAAATGTTATGTATAAAATATTCTCAAATATTATTTATGAGAGGTTATGTAACTGGTCTGAGATTTTTCATAAAATAGATGAGTTACAAGCAGGGTTTAGAAAGGGATATTCCACATGTGATAACATCTTTATTCTTCAAAGTATTATTCAGAAGTATATTACCCGTCCCGGTGGAAGGCTTTATGTTTTATATGTAGATTTTGAACGTGCTTTTGATGGGCTCGTACACTGGAAATTATTTAAAGTATTAGACTCGTTAGGAATACGAGGCAAAATGTATTTTATGCTTAAAAGTATGTATGAAAAAAATATTAAGCAGTGTGCGCGTGTCTAATAACATGGAAATTAATGATCCATATAAATCAACTTATATTTTTACAGATTCATTTAGATGTACTGTCGGAACAAGACAGGGGGATTTGAGTAGCACAATTATCTTTAATTTATATATACACGAGTTACCGAATTTTCTCAAATCTAAAGGCCATAAGGGAATATTTATTACAGATAAAATCCCCGAAATGCTATGTATGATGTATGCAGATGATGTAGTAATATGTGCAGAAACTGCAGTTGAGTTACAAAGGCAGTTAAATAGTATTTCTGATTTCTGCGAAAGCTACGGAATGTCTATTAATCAATCGAAGACAGAAATCACAGTTTTTAGAAACAGCGGAGGATTGCGTAGCTATGAGAAGTGGTATTATAGAGGGTATCCAGTTAATGTCACCTCCGAATACAAATATATGGGATTATTATTTGGTTCGAATTTAAAATGGACAAAAGCCCACGCAAAACTTTCATTACAAGCAAAAAAATCTATTCTAGCCATAAATAGATTTCAAAAAACATTTGGTTATTTGAATGTTGAAGAATATTTTAAACTGTTCGACTCTATGGTTAAACCGATTTTAGTTTACGGATCCGAAATTTGGGGAAATGTACTGTCCTGTCCCGTCGAAAAGATTCAGGCCCAGTTTTGTAAGTCAATATTGGGATTAAGTATTAAATCAACTAATAATATTGCTCTAGGTAAATGTGGTCGTTTTCCGCTTGTTACCGAGTATCTTTTAAAATGTATCAAATATTGGTGCAAACTATTATATATGTCAGATGATAGAACTCCTAAAAACTGTTATATAATGTTAAAAAGGCTAGATGATTTAGGAAGACGTAATTGGGCAACTAATGTAAAGGAATTACTTTTTAAATATGGATTTGGACATGCATGGATATATCAGAATTTAGGGGACGTGAATTTGTTTATTTCTATTTTTAAACAACGATTACATGATATTGCTAGGCAGAATTGGTTGTCAGAAATAAACCAATCACCAAAATGTTGTACGTATAAAGAGTTTAAAACATTACTTAATCCAGAGCGGTATTTATCTCTTTCCATTTCATTCAAGTTCAAAAAGATATATGCAAAATTTAGATGCTCCAATCACAATTATGCAATTGAAATTGGACGCCACAATAAAATACCACGTAGCGAAAGATTGTGTAACCATTGTTTAGAAAGATTAAACACACATGTTGTTGAAGATGAATACCATGTAATGTTTATCTGTCCCAGATACGATGAACCCAGAAATCGGTTATTACTTAGTTGGTATAAAGGGAGTAGAAATAGAATAAATTTTATAAACCTGATGACATCAAATAATGATTTAGTATTAAAACAACTGTGTTATTATGTGTATGAAATTATGAAGTGATGAAGATATATGTAACGATAATAACATAACTCGTGTTTTGTATAGTTGTATAATTATGTAAATTGTATTATGGGCCTAAGGCCTTTAGGTACAAATAAAATTTCTGTTCTGTTCTGTTCATCGTATTGTCGTGAGCTGTCACCCGAGTTGCCATCTTTGTTTTCACGACTGTCTCAAAAGTAGTCCCATTTAGAGAAATGACCGAGGTCATCCGACTACCTACATACACCCGAGAGATCAATCTCCAACGCAGAGATCTCCCCCTTTCAGTAAGGAGAATCTCTGCCACCACACAGAAATCCTTCCAGATCTGGAAGGATTTTATGTTTTTACTTTTAATACTTTGTTCAGTAAAATGACAATCGGAATGAATGTGTATGTTAGAAAAACGACTAATAACAGATGAAAAAACAAATTCTAACGATAAAGAAAAAAAGAATGTATTTATCACTACAATCGTAACAACTCGGCCATTTCCGTCCTTTCGCCGAGGGCGAAATTTCAGTGTTACACCGGTTCAATGTAAACAATCAATGGATACTGTTGAAGAAATTCACAAAGTAATAACGGAGTTTGACTCCTCCATAAAAGCGAAACCCAAACAGATCGAGGGTCTGCAGTCTCCGTTGGCAGGCAAAGACGTCATAGCTAATCTGCCTGTCGGTTACTATCGTCACGTGATTTTGTATGATGGCAGTGGTTTTAAGCGAGCGTAGCGATGTCGTAAACCCTGTGCGGAGTTTGCCGAGAGATGAGGTGTGAATTATCCGAGGTGTTCCGATTGTTGCCACATGGCACTTAACTTATGGACCCCACGAAGTTTTATTGCCCTGATTAATGTAGCGGCACTAAGGGAGGTTTGTTCAAATTAGGGGAAATTGGTCACGTGGATGGTAGTGTTCACATATCTTTTGAAGTGAAATTTACCATGTTGTTTAAAACTAAGAGCGGTACGTACATATTCTCCATTCGTTGATACGCATTTGTTATAATGAGTAATGCTTGTTTATTGTGTTTATCGTCCCACCATCAGTATTTCAGTTATCTGGAGACGGTGTCCACTTGAAGTAGATATAGTGCTGCCTTCACTGTGTATAGCATGCCGTGAACACCTGGCATGATACCACACCCAGTCACATTATCCTGACACCGGGCCAACCAGTAGCGGAACTACCCTTATATTTGCTTGAGCGTTAGCAAGGGAGCTATACCATTACCATTTTAACGACTTTGGTATGTCGCGGCCTGGGATCGAACCCGGGGTCTCCCGAACCTGGATCCGACGCTCTACCCATTGCGCTACCAGTTCCGGTATGAGTAATGATTTCGAGTAATTTATGTTAGCATTTTTAATTAATGCTATACGTGTATAACTATTTCATTATTTAACAAGCTTAAACAACACTAATACTAAATATTGCTTCTTTCCCTGATGGTTTTAGCAGTTAATACTGTTCACAATTTACCATTCAATTTATTATAATGCGCTCACTTTAAATAACATTTTGTTTGATTTTTTTACATATTTTATAAATTCGTTTTGGTAAATATGAGAATGCAGTAACTCTTTCAAAAATTCTATCCAGAGTGCAAACTTGTGGTTCTTTACCTTATAATGAATTTGATTTCTTTATACCCAAGCAGTTGGTAAATCAATTGTTTAATTAATCCCAAATTGTAAAGCTTTTACTAAATTTAGCAGGAAATGAAACAGGTACAGCAACTTCGTTGCCACAATTAGAAAACTATAAACATCAACGACAAATCGGGCTATTTCGGAAGCTTCAATTGATGCAGACGTGTGACAAAACACAATAATTATCGACCATAGAAATACTGAGCGATGCTTTTTCGCTTACGATGATTTAAATGAAGATTTTCTCGTTTAAGCAATTAGTACTTATGTGAAGGATTTTGTTAGCATTAGCAATTTAGAATACGAGATTTAGACAGCTGTAGCAAATTCTGTGCAGGAGGCTTTTGTTGTTGTCTTTTTAACTAGTTATCGAATGACATAGGGTGAATTATATTTAAAAGAAAATGTTGTACATTTATACATTATCTAATTTCTCAAAACGTTGGGTAGTGTGTATAGTTTACAGCAACATCTTAGTGGTTGGATTTACATTAATCTTCAATATGTGGTAAAAAGTTATAATGAAATGATTTACCCACGCCTTGCATGCAATGCAAAACAAAATACCGCCTAGTCTAATATACAAAACAAGTGTTTTATAAAACGACAAAAACATATCTCTCTTGGTGTGATGACATGTTTAACTGAGACAAAAAATCTGGATTCTGACTTTATGACTGATTCTGAATTTATTATACATTCTACGGCCAACTATTTGTAGCATAAGCATTATTCAATCATGCACCGTCATGCCAGCCACTGAATGGCGGACGGTCACGTGACAATACAATGGCGGCCTCCATTGATTTGAAAATGGCCTTGTCTATATTACACTGTGCTCAAAGGGAAGTTTGGCGAATCACAGCAAATTAAGAAATCAAATATGACTTTAGATCAATTTTGTACTTTGATATGTCAAAATGCACGCTACCAGATTTATGAAAGAAAAGACTAGTGGCCCTATATCGCTCTATATCGCCCACCTGAATGTTGTAGACATTTAGGCCTTGTGGCTATGATTTTGACATTAAAATTCTTTGAATACTCAGCCACCAAAGGAATACATAAACAAAATATTAAAGCTCTAGCATTTGAGGTTTCTGACAATTTTCAAAATTTTCCTGTATAGCCATATAGGGAAATTGGCTACGCCCTGGGCGGCCATGTATTTTTTTAAAAATTCTTTGATCAATCTTGATACAAGACCACCCAAGAAACATGTATACCAGCATATAAATGCTCTAGCTCTTGCCTTTTCCGACAAGAAAATTTTCTACATCTTATATGGAAATTGGTCACGCCCCTGGTGGCCATGTTACTTGATGGATCTGAATTATTTGAACAATATCCATACAGGGCTACAAAAAATACACGTATACCAAATATCAATGCTCTAGCGCTTGCAGTTTCCGATAAGAAGATTTTCTATGATTTCCTATATAGCTTTATATGGAAAATGGTCACGCCCCTGGCAGCCGTGTCTTTGCTTAAGAAAAATAGACTAGAGGTAGGTAACTTCAGGCCAGTTATTTTAAGTTTTGTCTCTAAAGTGTTGTTTTAAAAAACAACATCTCTTTTATACACAACTAGATTACAGTCAAAGGCAGAGCTCAAAGGGATTGTACCTAGGCATGGTTATGCTCGACCTTCAAAAGTCATTCAACATTGTTGTTCATAAAAACTTTTGTAAAACAATTTAAAAGCGATGGGTATTCAATCTAAATGATTTCAGTCTTATTTACGTAAAAGTTAGTTAGTACTAATGACACCAACTTAGACCTTGACAGTATAAACTGTGGAGTCCAACAGGGAAGTATTTTGGGCCCATCGTTATTTTGATGTTATGTCAATGACATGCGGACTAGTAATATCATCAGCCCGGTATGTAAGCTGATGATAGTGCTCTATATTTGGACGTACTCTAGAAACATGTTCAATACAGATAGCTGATGATAAGCTGTCACCCCATCTTGGAAAAACTGAATGAATTCCGTTCTTTTAAAGGAAAAAAAAAAGGAGAAAGTCTTAGAGTACAATGTAACGGCAATGAGAATCATTCATGTTAAATACATTTGTCTGAACACATGCTCTGTTATCTGGAATGAAATAGTAAACAATACTATATCGAAAGTTAGCGCACGTTTAAAGATATTGTAGAGACACAGTAGTCGCGTCTCCCCCAAATCCCGGACATACTTATGCCCTGCCTTAATTCAGTGCCATTTTGATTACTGTTGCTTATCATGGTTTGAGTCAAAGATTAAACTTGCCCAGAATAAAACAGATTCACACTTCAGATTGGTCCTAGGAATCCATTAACGGGTGAATTACTTGACAGCATACAATTAGTTATGCTGAATGTTACCAATATTAAGCTGTTGAGACTTAACCACGTACATAAAGTATTTTATAACAAATGTCTATCTTATATGACTGAAATTTTTATTTTAACTTAGGTCACCCATTAATACAGCACCGGGTCTTGTTATTTTAATTATGCAGTAATTCACAATAAAGGTATTGAAGATAGTACATTATTCTATAGTTCAAGTAAAGAATGGAAAACGTTCCGAGATGCATGGGGACGTGATCACTGGATATGGCAAATAACTATCAGAGGAAAGTTCGGTCTCATATGAAACTGCTCAGCAAATTGTGCTCTCATTGAAAAAAGCTTGGCAAATTTTGATTAGGATGCAATCATGTCAATATTTTCACACGTGTGTGCATTAAACACAACTTAACACTACCGCCTTCAAAATGATGTGAAATGTCTGTATTATTCATTATGTGTTTATTTAGCTATAATTTGTAATGGTACCATTTATTATAAAAGTCCGTATACTGTGTAGCAGATCCCTAAAATATAAATGAAAGGACACTGCTAATTAATGCGAATCAGCCAAATGTTGGGCATGCAAGTTGAGAATTTTGCTATATTTACATTTCAGTTCTCATTCGACTTATGAATGTGCGGTTACTCACTCCGCAATTTTATTTATTTTATGATCATTTGCATCTTGAACCTAACATTTCATTACGCAAAACAAGGTATGGTCTTATGCATTTTTGAAAAAGCCTGTCGTACATCATTATTTGTGTCATATACAACTCCGCATTAAATTAAGTAGACATATGGCAGAAGGCTAAGAAACACGGTCCAAGACTGAGAAAGTGTATCTCTATCGCCCTGTACTAGTTACTTAATATGTATCATGTTTCACACGATGCTGTATTTCTATGCTCTCTAGATGGTGGTTTATGTATAAAGGTCCTTCGACTATAGCAACACATATTAAACTTTGAAAAAAAAACCATAACCAGACAAAGATATTCATATGTCAGTCAAATGTACAAGTTACTATACTACATAAAATAAAGTAAACCCAACAGATAGTGCATTTTCACGGCAAGCCGGCAAAAGGGCCGAATATGGCGTCCAGCCTGTTTACTTTTGCTGGTTACTAACCAGGTGCAGGTACTGTGTTTTGACATAGGCAATTGGATGATTCTGATGGGTTCAATGGGGACTAGAAAGTACTGTCCAAATATAATATAAATCAGCAGTATTGGGCCATTCTTTTAGCTAAGCACATCATATTATGATTCATTTGTCTACAAGCAAACCCAAACTGATCGCATTTTTTTTTCACAGCAGTATTATTGCTTTAACATGTTTAGGGATTCAAACCTGGTTAGGTCGAATGAAAACACAAACACATACATACACCAGTGTAAACTTACTTAATCTATTTATTTTATATATTGCATAAGCTACATGTTGTGGAAAGAAAGACACATCAATTTGTCTGTTATTACATAACATTTAAAACATGTACACCCAATATGGACACACAGACAGATAGCTAAGCTACTTTTACTGTAAAACACATACATGTACATCTAAAAACACAGTATGCATTTTAAAATACAGTCTGAATATTTAACTGTCAATTTTTGATATTACACGGCTCATAATGTAGTGAAATGCATAGACAGCTGGTAAAATGAATATGTGTACTACACATTTTTTTAAATGCATAGTAACTGAGACGAATGTATTTAACAGCATGTGAAATGGATATAATATGTATATGTATTACACAGCTGTTGACTGTTGGCAAATTACACAGGTGGTAAAATGTAGAGATATTAAACAGCTGGTGCAATGTGTAGACTTCAAGACAGCTGCTAGTTAAATGTATATTACATAGGTTGTGAAATGTATTGCCAAATATTACAGGGATAGTGAAATGCGTGTTGTTGTTTCATATCTGCATAAATATATAGACATGTAACACATCGAGACGAAAGTGTAGACATATTACACAGTTTGTGAAATATTTACATATCACACGACTGGCGAAATGTGTTAGACCTATTACACATCTGGTGAATCTAGATATTGTACACAGCTAGGGGAAATTCAACATATATTGCACAGATGGCATATTTATAGCTGGCAAAATCTATGACCAATGGCAACATATTAACATAAAAATGAATATATTCACAAACTGTTTTAACATGAATCGTTAGTATGCAGCCATTGCCCCAAGTAGGTAAGTTCTGCCTCATTACCACTTCTACATGCATACATGTGAACTTTTTCTGAGGGAGATTTTCACTTGTAAAGTGGGAGATTTATTATTTTCATACAAAAAAGAAGGATGTAATCTGTTCTCAAGTAAGAAGATTTTTGAACAAGAGGGCCATGATGGCCCTTACTCGCTCACCTGATGACAAAGGCTTTAAGTAGGCTCAAATCTGGCATCAAGTAATTAAGCGTTATTTACATTAGAAATCTTTGGTGAAGATTGGACCATTTGTGTAGTCACTGGGTTGATAACATTTTCTAGAATTTTATCAAGTAACCTACTGAATCTACATGACCCACTTCAAAACATATGCAAGATTTCATACTGGCAAACATTCTGGCCAAGTTTGGCGAAGATTGGGCCATCAATGTGGCCTCTAACTGTTTTCACAAGGTTTTTCCAAAATGTGACCTAGTGACCTACTTTTTGACCCCACGTAATCCAATAATGTACTCATCCAAAGTTTCATGCAGACAAACAATCTGATCAAGTTTGGTGAATATTGGGTTATGAATGTGGCCTCTAGTGTGTTCACATGCTTTTTCTAAGTTTTGACCTAGTGACCTCTTTTTTGACACCACGTGACCCAATAACAAACTCGTACAAGATTTCATGCAGACAAACTAAGACTGAATAAGTTTGATAAAGATTGGATAAAAACTGTGGCCTCTAGTGTGTTCACAAGCTAAAATGTTGACGACGGACGAAGCGGTATCACAAAAGCTCCCCTTGACCACGTTGTGCTCAGGTGAGCTAAAAAGTGTAAAACACCCCTCATTTTCAAGTAATTTTGAACCTTAATAGCGGGAGTCTCCCTCCAAAAGCGAGAGTTCACATGTACGTATGTGGGGACAAATTGGATTGACAATGGATTCACTCAACCATCTGTAGTTAATTCTGGGGTGTTCAACATAGTTTGGTTATACTTAAGGTCACAATAGTGATGGTAACATAAAGATTTTAAGCAGGTTTAACACATTTCTTGTTGTTTTTTGCCAATAAGATAAAAAAATCTAATTTACAATCTAAAAAATAAAAAAGCAATATTTAGAAGATAAAAATATTGGAGGAGTATGTTACACATTGTTGAAATATAAAAATTCCAGCTTAATAAGATACAAATGTAATAAAAATAATAAGATGCAAGATACATGTATTAAGATTTGATCAATTAAGAAACTTTTTTGAGTATTTTGTTAGATTAAAATAACGAGTTTTTAATAAGTTCATCTAATTTTAAAAAAAAAATAATTAAAAAAAGGTCCATTCAATAGATTACAATTTTTAATGATTTATCTTAGATTTAAACTCATCAACACTTCTGATTCTCTAGGGAGAAATATAAGAGCCAATGTTATCTTACAGTGGAACAATTTACAACATGGTGATTCAGTTTAGGATTTTTTTTCCTGTGGGTGGCATCAGTTTATTCTGTTGCCATTAGAAATAAAAGGAAAGAATCATACAGTTGGAACACCTCTGATGCTATAATGAATCATCTCTCAGATGTATCCCTGCAAATATAATAATTTTAGTGCTTATGACATCATCGAAACAACACATATATTTTTGTTATCTCTGCTAAGATGAAGTAACAAGATTTGAAATGTTAATTGAAAGTCTGCAGGATGAAATACATAGTACCAGGTTCATCTAAGTGATGATCGCCCGGAGATGGAGTTATCCGAGGAGTTCCAACCGAGGTTAAGCCGTGTAAAGATGCATATTGAAGACAGAATGACCGATAATTTACTTGAGGCTGGGTCTCACCCATGTTACCTCTTACAAACTTGTACAATGTCATCTTCTACAGGTGTGCCATCACAAAAGTTCTACACCATGCCTTCCACCATAATATATTACCCTTAGGGAAGAAATTGCACAGTTTAGATATAGTGGCTACAGAGTTTGAAAAGGCAATGTTTCATCCATGTAAACTGTCACAAAATTCATAATTGCTGACAATTTCTTAAAGGCAAGTGCTCCTCCATGTAACCCATCACAAATTGTACACTGACAAAAGAAACAGTAATAGGTAACCAACTACATTTTCAATATAGTTACCCATCACTAAATTGCACACAGACCAATTATAGCCAGTTAAAGATTGTTGAGGCAGTGTACGTTTCATTCAGATAACCTGTCATGAATTTTTACAATACAGGTTACCTATCACTAAATTGCACACAGACATTTATCTCATCATGGCCGACATGGTCGTGAAGGCAGTGTACCGTCCAGATAACCTTTCACAAAATTGCACACAAGCTGTGTGGTGATTTCCTTTTCCTCATTGACGTAAACCTTCTGCTCTGGGAAGTCTAGGATCGTCAACAATGGCGTCTTCTCACCAAGATTGGCAAAACAACGGACAGGGTCACAAATCTCATCCTGAAATTAATGTAGAATGATACGTTTTCAAACATTTAAAAAAACACAATTCTGTAGGCAAAACAAACTTTTATATAACAATTGATCTACATTTACTGAATGCGTGAAACAGTGTGACTGAGCTTATATAGGGCAGGTAGATCGATTTCTGGACATGGTGAAATTCTTGGTTTACCATTAAATTACATCCACGGTAAAACAAGTCTGGCAAAACAAAAGGGTATTCTCTGAAAACTCTATACACTTATAAAAACTTAATTTGGGGAATTTTGTTTTCATGCTGGTCAAGTTTGGTGAAGATTGGGCCATCATTGTCATCTTAAGTGTTTTCACAAGGTTTTTCTAAAATGTTACCTAGTGACATACTTTTTGACCCCACGTGACCCAATAATATACTCATCCAAGATTTGATGCAGACAAACAATCTAATCAAGTTTAGTGAAGATTAGGCTATGAATGTGGCATCTAGTGTGCTCACAAGCTTTTTCTAAGATTTAATCTAGTGACCTACTTTTTGACACCACGTGACCCAGTTATTTACTCATCCAAGATTTCATGATGGCAAACATTCTGATCAAGTTTGGTGAAGATTGGACCATAAATGGGGCCTCTAGTGTGTTCACAAGCCTTTGCTAAGATTTGACCTAGTGACCTACTTTTTGACCTCACGTGACCCAATAATGAACTCATCCAAGATTTCATGCAGACAACCATTCTGACCAAGTTTGATGAAGTTTGGCCTATAAATGTGGCCTCTAGTTTGTTCACAAGCTTTATCTAAGATTTGACCTAGTGTCCTATTTTTTGACCCCATGTGACCCAGTTACGAACTCTTCTAAGACTTCATGCAGACAAACATTCCGACCAAGTTTGGTGAAGATTCGGCTATAAATGTGGTCTCTAGTATGTTCACAAGTCTTTCCTAAAATTTGACCTAGTGACCTTCTTTTTGACTCTAGGTGACCCAATAATGAATTCTTCCCAGATTTCATGCAGACAAACATTCTGACCAAGTTTGATGAAGATTGGATAAAAACTGTGGCCTCTAGTGTGTTCACAAGCTAAAATGTTGACTACGAACGAGGGGCAACAGACGAAGCGGTATCACAAAAGCTCCCCTTGGGCATATTGTGTTCAGGTGAGCTAAAATAACAAGTCACATTTTAAGAAAATGAGAACTGGTGTAGATAAACTGCAATACATATTTTTTGTGTTGGACAAACAGTTCCTTTTCAAACTATACATTTACTTGCAATATAACGGACATAAGCACTACAGTTGACTGGATGCTGTATTTTTATGCCCTCGGGAGGTTAATAGTTCATATAGTGTTGTATTTTTTTATATCACTTTTGCATCTAAGTGCTTAACATGCACTAATGCATCCATCTTATGAGTTATGATAACTGGCTCTGCCTTTCTTTTCACATCCTATCATGAAAACTGCTGAACTACTTTCTGTAGCGCAGAGACAGGAAAAGTTAGGTCGGCAGCTTCCTGTGTAAAGCAAAGACTGTATTTGCTGCTTACATAGTGAATACAATTTTTTTTTGTCCGGATTGACAGAATAATATAAATTAAAAAAAATTGTTTTCTTATCAACAATAAATAAACAAATTTAATTTTTTGAACACTTCAAATGAATAAATATTTTACTTTTTATAAGACAAACTTATTTCATCATGTGGGTTAAGTGCTTTTTTGAGGCAAATGCTTTATCTTTCAGCTGATTTGTTGCATTACCAATATATTATCTTGTATATTTAAATGTATATGAATATATTTGTTTCATTTCTTCCTCCTTTAATGTAGTTATATCTTAAAGTAGGAATAAAGGAAAAATATTTTCGGGCAGTGTTGTAATCAAGGGAGAATACTCACATCAGCTCCAATAAAGAAGAGTAAATCACGGTGCTCTCCCTTTTCAGCTTCTTCTTTGGCAGGCTGTAGTAAAATATCTCGAGCCCTGTCTACTTCCTCATCCTCAGGTTCTGAAGATGGAAATACAAAAACTCAGTGTTAAGGCAATAGAGGCAATCTATTTGACACTGTCATATACATCCAATTCATTCTTAGCCTAACTCTATTGTTGGTACTTTTTTATTGTTCAAACAGAGACATTTTTCAAGAGAACCTGCAATAGTAACACCACAGATAATTCACAAATCAAATGTATGTGACTGGAAAATCCTGTGAAAATAAAAATGTTTGTGCCTTGCAGATATAGATGTTTATGTGTTTCCTACTGAAAATGCACAAAAAGTTGTATATCTAGTTAAATTAGAAGTGTTAAGAGGTGAATGAAAGTTAATAGGACAAGATAATCCTATGTATACTATAATAATCTTTTTCTTATTTTTTTAACACATATTTTTTCCCCTGCAAACTAAAAGTTGCAATTCTAAACATATCATTGCCCTAGAAACATCTGAAGACTGAATTACCCAAAGAGTTCTGAGGGAATGTTTAGGTGACGCATTCAAGGTGGTAGCGGACAGTTTGCCTTTGTCAAATACATATAACAATATCGAACCACTGCTTTGGGCAATTTGGGCATAATTTTTGTACAAATTCATACTTTAGTATTAACAAATATGATTTTGAACACTAACTGAACCATTAGACAGAACTAATCGTGAAAAAAAATCTAAATGTGTATTCTTTCTAGCTGAATGAAAAAGCTTGATAGTGGTCTCTGCCAACATAGATATCAACATCAGAGCACATTACCCGGATGACTATATCATGTGATCTTAAAAATAAGTGGTGACATGGTTTTCTAAGTATAAATAATATGTGCAGTGTGGCTCGTAAGGGAAATACCTGCTGACAATTATGAATGGTAATTTATGCTTGACTGTTCAAACAGATCTAGAACATCAATAAACAGCATTTTGCAGGACTTTTTCAGGTAACAAAGACTTATTTGGTTGTTTGAGAAAAGAACATTTTGTCCAAACTGTCATATACCACCTTCAAGGATATTGTATAATAAGCTTACTGTGTTTGTATTCATAAAGAATCTTGGTTTTATTTTTCTGGCTTTAACTAAGAAATTGCCTTAAATCTTGATTTTTTTTCCCTTAGATATAAGCAAAATTTTAAGCTGTATGAATATGACATATAGATCTCTAAGGTTTTCTATTCGCGGAATTATTGTAAATTAATTAAAAATAATTTTCATAAGGAATCATGAAGTTCACACAGATGTATGATTAATGTAATAAATAAGGAAGTAAAATGACCCACACATGTATATGGACTCTTCTAATCAGTTGATTTAAACAAATTGGTACAACTTAAAATTCATACAAAATGTATCTGTTAGTAATAAAGTGATTCAACAATTCAGCCAGTGTAGATCTTTTGCTTTGGTCTTCCAGTGAAAATACAAATATTTTACTGACTCAGCCATCCGACCACTTTCCTAACATTTTCCTGTGACGATGTTCAAGCTTTGCTTGAATATCATCAAGGGTGTTGGCTAAATTGAGCCAATGATCAGTCATTTGACTGCACTCGACATAAGAAAAATCTGTTGGTACAGGATCATACAGAAATTAGATTCATATAATATAAAGTCACATATAAAGTCACAGCAGACTTACCCACAAAGAGGACAACACATGCTGACTCATTCAGCTGTATCGCTGCACCCTCTGTCAGTTCTGTGATAGGTTTGGGATGCCATGGGAAGTCCTACAACAGGATGTCATCAGTGGGTTAAAGATTGGGTCCATTTTCACATGGAAATGCACTTTCGACTTTTTCAAGAATGAAAAAATAACTTACTTTTTGTGTATAATACATGATTAAATACATACATGCATATATTTTGCAATTTGTTGTTGCCTCCCCATATAAAATTAGTCATTATGGCAAGTCAAAATGCCCAGATGTTTACAATAAGAATATGGCCACAGGAGTTTCAAGTTGGCAACTCTTTCTGTTAGGCCATTGTATGCATTGTATAAATAGATGATGACATAACTCAGTTTTAGTCACCTTCATGCTATGACATGTTCCTGGTATGAATAAAAAATACGTACAAAAATGTACACACAGTCATCACTATCTTTGTGAAGAATGTTTCATTGTTTTTTTGTTGATGAGTTTCTAGCAATTTGTCTTGGCACCTTTCAATGAAGTTGGCATACTGCATGAAGTTGTTAGCATATTAAGCATATTGCATGAAGATGTTAGCATATAAGGCATACTGCATGAAGTTGTAAGAATATAAGGCATACTGCATGAAGGTGTAAGAATATAAGGCATATTGCATGAAGTTGTTAGGAAATAAGGCATACTGCATGAAGTTGTTAGCATATAAAGCATATTGCATGAAGATGTTAGCATGTAAGGCATACTGCATGAAGTTGTAAGAATATAAGGCATACTGCATGAAGGTGTAAGAATATAAGGCATATTGCATGAAGTTGTTAGGAAATAAGGCATACTGCATGAAGTTGTAAGAATATAAGGCATATTGCATGAAGTTGTTAGGAAATAAGGCATACTGCATGAAGTTGTAAGACTATAAAGCATATTGCATGAAATTGTTAGCATATAAGGTATACTGCATTAAGTTGTTAGCATATAGATAGTTTCCACATCAGTGAAGATCCCTTATCTTGGCAGCCATCTTTGATGGCAACTTCAAGGGATTTTCAGATAAATTGTATGGAAGCATAAATTTCTTCATTTGTGGTCCAAAAATTAGCAGCTATACGCCATTTGAAAGCTCTTAAAATTCATATTTTTAAAATACAATATATTTTAAAATTGAAAAATGCATGAAGAATTGATATAAAGAAATAAAAAAAAAATATCAGCTCATCCTTAAACAAATTGAACAGTGTATCTTTTTGGGGTTGTATTTTTCCTACCTTTCAAACTATCAAAATATAGTTTTGATATTTAAAATACTTCTTAAAAGCTGTTAAATTTGATATAAAATTCAGTAAAAAAGACTTTAAAAGAAAAAACACAGTGGTAAGCTTAATACAGCACATATTTCCAGATTTTGGCCAGCATTAGCTTCTGCCTTCAAAGATGGCAGCCTTAATCTGTCTTATCAGTGCCTATGACATCACATGGAAACTATCTATAAGGCACACTGCATGAAGTTGTTAAAACATAAGACCTATTGCATGAAGCTGTTAGCATATCAGGAACCCTTGCATGAAGTTGTCAGCAAATGACTAATATTTTTTTAAATTGGACATGACAAGCCTTAAAAATCAAAGCAAAACAAATGAGAATAAGTAATTTATTTTTATTTGACCTTGGAAATACACCATATGAAGCATTTTGTTCTTAATGTGCAGCTGGTAACATGAACATATAACAGAAACTTTTAGTGGACCTTCAAAGTGAAGCATGCCAAATATTATTGGTCTAGGGAATGCATGCCAGCTCAGTTGCTCAGATCTTTTTCCAATTTTCGTTATCAGAAAGATTTATAACACACTTCTCTGCAAATTAAACATAGACTGAGGACAACAAGGATCAATATCAAGGAAGGCAAATAGCATTCAAACAAGATCTCTGAAATTGTCTTTCATTTCTTTTTAAATTTGAAACTGTTGCATTATCGTTTGTATTTATACTTCACAATCCACAGTCTATGGCAGACAGAAAAACAAGTAATATTGCAGATCTGACATACATTTTTTTTCACATAAAGCTTTGGGGGTAAAACATACTTTAGTATTAAAATGTTACATAAGGAAGTATATAATGTTTTTATTAACAAAGGACCTTAATTTAATAATATCATAATTTGAAAATCATTATTGACATACATGTAGTTACTATCAAAATAATTGTCATCACTATTTTCATAATTATCATCACCTTGAACTTGATGATGATGATGATGATGATGATGATAATAATGATGATGATCATCATCAAAAACAACACTACAACTGGTTGCTGGTTATACCTAGACAGGTGTGGAATATTTCTGCAAGTAGTTGGAAGTCAGTGAATCAACAGTATTTATACTTATACATCAACAACAACATCATCATAAAATATCCCCATTAAGTAGGCACCATAGTGTCTCATTAAAGAGACATGAATGCACTTTGAAAAGCTGGCATCCTTTTTGACTAAAAGCTAGTTCCTGTTTGATTCAAACATCAAGCTATGTTCTCTGCCTACAATAAAAATAAACATCTTCTGAAATGCATGAATTAAATCTTTGAAGTGCACAGAGCAAGTGATTAAGAAAGAACAACACTGTATGAACAGAGGAAATAAAGGCAGGATGAAAGAAAAAAAATCATGGATAGAAAGATCTTCATCACAGGAAAGGAAAGAGAGTTTGGGAATGTAAAAGATGTGTTCTAAAAGCTATAAGGGTGTGGAGAGTGTAACTTTTTCCATGAATCATTTTAAAATGTTTGTTTGCTTTTGGTTAAACATTTTGTCAAGAACTTCTGCATAGATTTGACAAAGCATTAACTCATATAAAGATGTAAAGTGCTTGAGGTCAATTACACAAAAGATGCAGTCACAGTCCATGGTTGTACAGCAGCTTGTTGTTTTTTTACTCATAAAATATTAAATGATAATGGGTAAACAAGAAAGAATTTAAAAATGTCTCAGTCATTTTTTGTTTTGTTTTTGCAGGACATGACAAGGACACAACAATGGTCACAATCAGCATGAGACTATGCTGTCAAGGCAGTTACAAGTTTGCATCTCTAACATTAGGCCATGGGTGTCCCCACTCGGTTATTATTAGCACAGGTTCAAATACTGACTGGGATGGGATGCGATTAGCCGGCATTTTTGCCGATACTGTGCAGCGACATTTCTATCATTATAGCACAGGAGAACTTATGAGGTGCCCAGGGACTGAACCCAGCTGGTCCATTATACTGACACCGACGAGTCAGGCGTAATGCTGTCCCCTTAGCCCCAAGCGTTAGGAGGGAAGCCACTACTACCAACTTTAAAGTCTTTGGTTTGACCCAGCCGGGGTTTGAACCCGCGACCTCCCGATCCGCAAGCCGGCGCTCTACCACCTTAGCTATTGTGGCCGGTAATATTGACTGGCTATTATAAAGTTACTGAACATGTATATCAAACTCTTAAATGGATTATCCAGAGGCAGGACCCATGACTCTGGATCACAAGGTCCATGGTCCGAACCTCTGGTGGTAACAGAATTTCAATGAGCAAGAAATTAACTTTTCACTCCATCCAGGGGTATAAATCGATACCTGCAAGGGTTATTCCAGTCATACACATAAATAAAACTGTGAGGTGGGCTGAATATGCATTTGTGTAGAAGTAGACTACACACTAGACCTTAACTTTCTATACCTTAAAGTTGGTATCCAACATTTCCTTTATCAAATACATGGAACAATATCGTACTTTTGTTTCAGGGAATTGAGGCATAATTTCTGCAAAAAGTCAAACTTCAGTCTAGAAGAAGACTATAAACACTACCTCAATCGTGTGACACAATCGTTCGTTCCTCTCTCAGACACCTCTGCAATGGGCTCACGTCAAGATTTTTGACAGAAATTTTAAAGTGTTATTTAAGGATATTTTCAAATTAAAATAATTCTTCTACATAAAATGAATAAACATCTACTAAAAAAGACATGTATTGAAGTAAATAATTAAAGATTTAATAAATTCAAGCGCACTATTTTTGGAAGAATAACATGCGCATTTGTAAATAAACATGGACGTGATCCACGAGGCAGACTTTTTGAAAGTCACGTGGATCGAAAGTAGTCCCGACATTAAGTGAGCCAATAACAGAGGTGAATGTATGAGCCGATGGTAGAGAGTGTGTGAGACAGTGTAAATCATGAAATAAATCGATATAAATGTTTATTATTTCCAAATCTATGAATAAGCACAATTGGGATTTTTGCTCAGAATAGAAATCAATGTCAGAGCAGATAACCATCATGATGATATAAAGTGATTTAAAAAATAAGTTGTCACATGATTTTCTTAGTTTTAAAAATAGCTAACTGTGCAGTGTGGCTCAGATAGGAAACACATGTTTGTAAAGACTAGTGAAGTGTTATGCTTCCCTTTTCACATAGATGTAGGCCATCAATTAACAGCATTTCAGGAGATCTTTTCAAGCAACAATAATTTATTTGGTTGTTTGAGAGAAAAATAAATGATCCAAACTGACAGATACCACCTTTAACACCTTTTCCAAGTTGATGGAAATTTTTTGTTATTTGTAACAATGTGCCACAGTAAGAAATCTTCTGGTCCCACTTGCAAAAATGTTTCTCAATAGAAATATTATTCTCAAACTCAGATCTTGCTGCTCAAGTTGTCTCAAATATAATTTTTCTCAGCTTAGTTGAGATTTTCTCAGATAGGCTTGCATAAGGCTATTTGAGAAGATCCTCAGCTGAGATTGAGAAAAATCTCAATTCTGAGCTGAGACTTCAGTTAAGAAATGTTTTTGCAAGCAGGGCCTGGTAGTAAAAATTTGAATCTGAGCAAAAGCTCAAATGAGTAATGTTTCTACCAGCTGGGCTAGAACATAAAGGAAAAAAAAGTTTAATTGTTTGTTATATTGTTATGTATTACTCACCAGAACTAATTTAGTTATTTGGAGACTGTGTCAACTTGCCTTATAGTGCTCCATTCACGGTGAATAGCATGCCATAAACACAGGCATGATACCACACCTAGTCTAGATTTACTGATGCCGAGCCTACCAGTCGTGGAACTACCCTTATACTTGCTTGGGTGTAAGCATGTGAGCTATACAATTAGTGATGGGTATCACAGGAAATTTCATATCAAGATATTTTTTACAAACTTTTGTCAACCATAAGCACAAGCTGATTATGAAAATAGGATTAAAAATGTACAAAATTTAAGAAGTGAAATCTTCTTTATTCTGTTTAAGTATGTTTCTAAAAGCATGGTTTTTGTGACCTTATATTCGAACATGTTAATATACCAACCAGACTTTGAAAAGAGTTTTATTTCACCTCGCTTTAAGGACCTTTCTAAAAATTGCGAAAATGAGTGTGCACTTTATCAGAAAACAAACAAAATTACCATGTAGTACCATTCTCTTACATAATTTTAAATTTTTTAACCGATCATCATTCGCTTCCAAATACAGGTAATGGACTTCTTAGTGATACAGGTATCTCATAATCAACTTACTATTCCCTCTACATCCTCCATTATTGCTGTCCGTGCATCCACTGTAATAACATCTCCCGCCTCATCCAACACCACCAGTGTAGGAATACCTGCAACAGCACAATTTGTATGAGAAGAAGTGGATTTCAATCATTTTTTGCCTTCAAGGAATTTTAATGTTTCACTAAACAGTGGCAGTTCTAGGATTTTACCTTATAGACAGGGGAATGCTAAGTTAAATTTTTATTCATGTTTTGCAAAGGTGTATGTTTAACAAATCCAAAAATATGAATATTGAATAAAAATTAAGTTATAATAGCAGATTTATAAATTTTGCAAAAAAAAGGATGTAATGGAGAAGATGGGTTTTGTTTATGTGTACACATTCATTGAAATGTCGGGAGGCATGCTCCCAAAGTTTGCATATGACTTATTGAATGTCAGAGATGTGTTCCGACGTCTGTCTGAAAAGTCTAAAACTGATATTACTTTACTAATATATACATGTATAATATATATTTGGGGTAAGGTGGCACTGCCAATTATCTTCCGGTCATTTATAGATTTTTTTTAGGCCTTTTCCATAATTAATTTCTACAAACTTGTTTACCTTCCCATCTACTCAATTAAGTTTTACTTATTATCTAAGCCTTTCTCTATCTCTGCCATTGCTTCTCCATTTATGTCACTCTCTTTCTTTACTGTCTGTCTATCAATTGCCTTCTTGCCCCCTTCTTCTTTCTCTCACTCTTGCCCTCTTTTATCCCTTCTCTCTCTCCATCAATCTCTCTCTCATATATCTCTCTCTTTCTTTTTTTCTATCAAGTTAATCAGCAAACCCTGAATATAAATACATTTTAAGATATATATGATTTGGAATTTCATTATCAAATTAGGGGCAAATAACGTTTCAGATACATTATGACATATATAAGGGCTGTTTGTCCGTAGTTGTTAACATTATTTCAAATGAAAAAAAATTATACAATATTTTTAGTACTGGGGAGGTAAGTGAGACAAATAAATGTTATATTTTACTCATTTTGAGCATTTAAACATTCATACTACAGGATTATACAGGCTAACACACAGAATTTGGCGACAGAAAAAGGTCCATCCCGAACCTGTTTATGACTTTGTTAGATTAATAAACGTTAACTTCATCAATTACTTTATTTAAATGTGTAAATGGTCACTTTCAAAAATACATATCATTTAATCATATCAATATTATTTAAAATCAGAATCAAAAGTGTTCTAACTATCCCAACCCTATTACTATGCCCATTCATTTATTAACTTTATCAGAAGTAACAGTAAATGGCCTGATCAAGTCAGTTAATCAATTAATGCATTTGTCATCAAAGGATTCAGTAGCATAATGATATCATTATGATTTTGCTGTAAGGCATTTGACAGAAAGCCTGTGTAGGATAGTCAATAAATTGATTTAAAATGGAATTGTTGACACTAAATTGGAAAACAATTTATTTCAACGTATTTTAATCCTCTATAGTCAATCCTTGTGCAAAGGCAGAAAGTTAGAAACTTCCTGGGACAAGGCATAGTGCAAAGTCTGACCCACATATAAATATATTTTGTGTCTGATTTTGACGTCAAACCCAAGACTCCCTGATCCCAAGTTCATTGCCTTGTCCCAAACATTTAACCAATATCTTGAGGTAAATTTGGGGGTCGAACCCAGGAATCCCAAGATCAATGCCTAATGATTTATCCCAAACAATCACCCAATATCCTGAGCCAGATTTGGGGGTCAAACTCTGGAACTCTGATTCTAAGTTCAATGCCTAATGTTTTATCCCAAACCAAATATCTTCAGTTAAATTTGGCGATCTAACCCTGGACCAACTGATTCCAAGTATAATGCCTATTGATTCATCCCTACATTTAACCAATATCTTGAGTTAAATTTGAGGGTTGAACATAGAACCATCTGAAGATCCTAATTCCAAGACTGTTTTCATAACGAATCGGCTATACATGTACAAGTAAGTTCTTACCTTCCACATGGTATAAGGCCTTCAACATCTGTGAGCGGGTATCATTAAATGGCAGGGCTAGCCAGGGCATTGTCTCCGCATAATTATTGAAGGACTCCTCAGAGCGATCTGATGACACAAACACAACCTCAAAATTTTTGCCGGCGGCTTTCACTGTCTCATATCTTGTCTGCAGTTCTGGCATAAACACCCGGCAAGGGGGGCACTGAAAGTTGAAAAATGACAGTTGACAAGTTTATGTTTCAATTTTTTTATCTGATGTTTGTAACATCGCACTGACACAATTATGGTCATATTAGTGCCGATCTGCTAAATATTGGCTGAGGAAGACCCTAGACTTATGTCTGGGTGGAACCAATGGTGGCCTGCAGTACAGCTGGAAGACCTTCCCATATGAGAAAATGTTGCTATTTATTAGGTGACTTTGTAAGGCAGTTTAATAATAGAAGACATTACATACACGTTGTTATTGGACTATCTACTGGTATAATTTGTTGGCCTCCCCACTTACTGTGTTATTAATATGGCTACTATATACAGGATAACAGTGTGTAAATTACTGACGAGCCATTCTGCTTTTTTTCCACGCCTGTCTTGTGACTTTGGATCACTAATTATCATCAACAACAGCTGGAACTGAAAACTGACAAATTTTTTATTTATCATAAGAAGATCCTGAATAAACATATCTCTGCAAAAGTTGATATGGCTCTACATTATATGCACCAGACCTGGTAGCACAATCGGTATGGCAAATGCTCCAGGTATGGGAGGCCCCGGGTTCGATCCCAGGACATGACATTCCAAAGTCTTTAAAAATGGTAGTGATAAAGCTCCTATTCTGAAGTTCAAAGCAAAAATAAAGGTAGTTCCATGACTGGTCATTCTGGTGTCAGGTTAAAGGACTGGGTGTGGTGTCATGTCAGGTGTTCATGGCATGCTATAGACAGTGACGGCAGCACTATATCTGCTTCAGGTGGGCATGGATGCCAAATTACTGAAATGATGTTGGTGGGATGATAAAGCCAACAAACACTATTTACATTAGTCTGACTAACTCCTGATTAACAGCCTAAGTACAGTGCACAATTATGATCATGTCCGAGTAGATTCAATGGCACACCGCAGATCAATTATAAGACATCCCCAATTACGAGTTCTTTTTACCCCGACTGAATTATTTTACTACTCGATACTTTAGTACAACTACTTGCTACATTGCAAATTGTCTCATGTAATATTGAAGCATCCAACACCTACTGGGATGTAGTCTGTAGATATCATGCAGACATCACTCACAAAGTTCCTAGACTCAATCAAACCATCACATTCTCTCTCTGCAAGATTTCCCCAGCTTCCCTGCTCTCTGACACCTATAATTCATCTTCATAGCTTCAAAAAACAACCAGCATCTATACCCACAACCTTCTAGGAATGATGATAAACAGAGAGTTCCTGATAAGACGCCAAAAATCTGATTTTGCCATATATCCCACAATTCTTAACAAAATCTATAGTGTGGGTACTCATTATCATATCATGACAATTCTAATGAGTACTAGGTTTGAAGGGCTTAGAAGAGAAATAAAGGATTTGGCAGGAGCTGAACTCTCCTGAAATGGTTCTGATACAGGGATTTTTTATCTGCCTATAAAATTAGGTAAAGGACCCATTCCCTTTTTTTTTATGTAAAGGGACTTTACTCTATAAAAAAAAACAACACTACATTCTCAGCTACCTTGTGTTTAGGTATTTGGTAAATATCTACTGCAGAAAACTAAATATGAAAAATAAATATAAAAAAAAAAAATCAAATTAAAAATAAAATGTATTATATTTTTTATATAAAGTATATGAAAATACCTTTTCACAAGGGAGATAACTAAAACCATTTACAAAGTATTTCAGTTTAAAAATGGGGAATAACTGTTAGAATAAAAATTCTCATAAACAAAACAACAACAACAACAGAATTTAGGAAAATTTTAGAAAGATATCAGTAATAAGGACAATTAAGTCTACAACAAAAGGGCCATGATGACCCTTAATCGTTCACCTGAGGACACAGACTTTTAGTAGGCTCATCTCTGGCGTCAAGTAATTAAGAGTTACTCTACTTTACTTTACTTTAGAAATCTTTGGTGAAGATTGGACCATTAGTGCGGCCATTTGGCTGATATTACATTGTCTAGAATTTTACCTAGTGACCTACTGAATCCACGTGACCCACTTCAAAACATATTTAAGATTTCATACTAGCAAACATTTTTTTAAAAAATTTCTGACTTTAACTAAAGAAGATTTCATAAATCCAAAAATGTTTCCTTAGATATGAGAGTATCTGTATGAGTCTGTATTTGCCAACAACTTTATGCATGGATAACAAGAGGTATTGCCAAATAGTAAGTGGCAAAGAGTGCAGATCCTGATCCGACAACTCCCATCTGACGCTTATTGAAAAAGGGTCATACTCATTAAAATTCTAAGAAAATAACTGAGATGTAAAGTAATTCTTAATTAAAATTTGAATATTCACTTAATTTAAAAAGTTAAAATTTTAATTTTTCAAACATAAACTGTTAAAATACGTATTTTAATTCTCGAATCAACAGTCGGACGTTTGTATTTTATACCCGTTTTTAAAATGAATACGACACTTTTGATGAGAAATGTAGTTTACAAGAGTTGCTGTTTTTTTTTGCTCCCATTTTAAGGCGGCCAATCATAGGGTGCGAATCGATGGGAAAGCGCCTTGAAGACTTAGATAAGTCAAGGCCATGTTGCAAAGGTAAATATTTTGTGGAAAGAAGTTCGGTCGTAAACTGTTAAGTGTTTTGTTTTGTTAATCACAAAATTTTGCACAAAAATAGTAAATGTTGGTGTCTCGATCCACGCACGTTACCACGCATGCGCCATTTAAACCGTTAGAGGCTCGAATCCACGGGAAAGTGGCATAATTCTTTTGACTTAAACTAAAGGAATCTAAAAATTGTTTCCTTTGATATGAGAAAATTATGTAAGTTTCATTCATAAAACCATTTAAGCTAAACAAATTTTTAAGTATTTTAAATTTTTTCAAAGAAATTAGTATAAGTGAGAAAAAGTAACTCAGATTCTTTATAATATGATCCCTGATGTAAACTGTTTGCCTGGCGTTGATAATTTGTGTTGATCAGGCTGAGATCCTGTAAATGAATGCACAAGCAAATATTTTACTAGAGACTCTTGAGAACTTTGTACGAATCCTGATCAGACAACTCCCCGTCTCCCCCTAGGTCTGGATCTACACTTTATTTGTTTTTTGTAGGTCTAACGTTTGCTTCAAAGAAGTAGGAAGGGTCTCTCGTAACCAGTGACCATGACCTGGTCACTCTTCGGCACATGGGGTCAGCTGAGAGCTGTTTGATCAGGATCTACACTAATTGCTGCAACCTCTCAAGAAGTATGTTTTATTAGCTTAGCTGAAAGTTGTTAACAAAATTACCACAAAAAAGAATAGTAGGAGTTATAAGTGTCATAAATGATATCAGAATTCCTGACTGATTGAAGGATTATATAGAGATATCATTAAAGACCAATTGTCATGATAATGTTCTAGACAAATTTGAAGATCCAAGGTATATAGTGTTGGGGGTTTGTTTCACTAATTGGATTGCTATATGTTTGCATGCATCAACTCTTATCAAGCTGAAACACACATTGATCAGGGTTTGGAAAATAATGCCGATTCAGATCAATCAGCTCCCATGAAGCTGTCAGATCATTTTCTTCGCTGTTTGCTGCAGTTTTAAACAATATGTCTTCTTTCATTTGCATGTAGTTATTAGCTTTAAACTTATAGAATTTATTTTTGATTATCAATAAACATAGCATGATGAATGGTAACAGGAATCATGCCTGATTGAAGGATTAAAGAGATGTCATTAAAAGACCAATTGTCATGGTAATGTTCAAGACAAATTAGGAGATCCACAATTAGTGTTGGGAGTCTGTTTCTCTAACTGGATTGCATCACTTCTATGTGTCAACTCTTTACCAGCTAATTAGCACATGCTGTGTCAGGATTAGGAAAACAGTACAGATGCAGATCTGTCAGTTCCCACAGGAAGCTGTCTAATCAGGATTGGTACTACTCGCTGGAGTTTCTAGCAATATGTAACATTTACATGTTGTTAGCATTTAACTTAGAATTAAGTTATTAATAGACACAGTGTAGGTAAAAGGGAGTATCCAACAGTTTGGACCAAATATTTTTTTCTCAAATTACCAAATAAGTCATTGTTACCTGAAAAGGACATGCAAAATGCTTTATTGATGCCCTAGATCAGTGTGAACAGTGAAACATAAATCACTTGTCATTGCAAGTAGGTTTTTCTATCCAAGCCACGCCACACAGTTAACTATTTTTAAACTATGCCACACAGTTAACTATTTTTAAACTAAGAAAACCATGTGACCTCTTACTTTTGACATCATTTTACATGAACATCCGGGTAATCAGCTCTGACGTCTATATCTATTTTTAGCTGAAATCCCCATCATAATTATTAATAGATTTGGAAATAATGGACATTTTAAGCGATATATCTCACGATTTGTACTGTCTTACAATTAAGCCAATGTTATAAAAAGCTTTTCAATTAAGGTAAAAATTTATGCAGTAACAGTGAAAAGCCTTCTCCTTAACATGGTTAAGATGTTGCTATATATGTTAGATATAGGCAAATTGATATAGACACCACCTTTAACAGACAGACAGACAGACAGACAATACATTTATTACGTCTCTGGTACAAAGTTGTACAACATGAGGCAAGTTATATAATTCCAATATTGATACATAAATGTTAGTTCCGGTCCAAAAAGAAAATATGTATTTGAATACAAAATGGGTTAAGAAAAGACAGAGAAGAGAGTAGGGAGCAGACAAACAGGGAGGAGACGAAAGAAGTAACAGACCCCAGAGTGAGGAGGGGGAACACACTTTGTGTTCAAGATTTAGACAGGGTAAATGAGGTGTTAGTAACAATAGGCATTCAATATACATTAAAGTAGTTGAGGTGTTAGCGTCAATAGGCAATCAATAAACATGTTGAGAATAAAACGATACAATGCTTCAATTATGAAAAAAGGACATGTTAAGCAAAAGTTAGGATGAGGATTGCATAGGGCTAACAAAAAGAAGAGTGGAATAGTGGGAGTTACTAGAAATAGATGCATGACGGAGGCAGAAGGAAAATGGGTTATTTCCTTTAAAGACGAAGAGAAATATTGCAAATGGTACAAAAGCAAAGGCAACAACAACAATCATAATAATTATCATAATAATACAGAGAAAAAATAGCGATACAATGTACGGTTAAATGCACCAAAAACAAAACATATCTACGAATAAACACAACGTGATTTGTGTGCTAGCTTTCGTTTGCGAGTGTCATACAAATATGCAAAAAAGCAATTGGAGAAAATCCTAAAAGAAATTTTGAAAAATAGAACAAGGAAGTTGTTCATATGGATTAAAAGCCTTTCAGATATGGATTTGTCAAATTGCATCATATACACTAGTATAATAGTAAGCAATTACAATGTAATCTGTTTATGGTATTCACAAAAATAGCATATAAAACAATTCTATATGTACCCAGGGTGTCTTTGTCATATTTTGTCCGCATGTTTCATGTTGTCCATGAACATCGTTCGACCCTGTGGCATCCTGTATATAATTACCGTTAAAGCATCATGGTCATTGAGTGAGATGGTTTTAAACTGGTTTGTCTGGTGTGTGAGTTGTTTTTACTAAAAACGGATTTCCCGCCTTTCTTTATACCCTTTTCCCCTCTCCCATTCATTCTGCCATTGAACCCCTTACTGGAAGCATATCATCATTGATCATTCAATATATACACACTGAATCTTTAGATTTATAAGCTGGACTGGTATGTTTCTACATTTATATTTACTTGAAATAATCAACTGTAATTCGTATTGAATTTATAGGTATTTTCCGTATTTCATTTATTTTTGTATTTAAATGTATTATCGATTGTGCATAATTGTGCATAGTAAGATATACTTGATGTTAAATATTGGTTTGATTACTTTCAGGCAAATTTGTTAACCCTTTAATAAAGAACCTAAATCAACCAAGAAAAACTGTGTTTTTTTACCTCCCATTGTTCGAGAGGTTACATATATTACTGTTCGCTTTATATCCAGGGCCACACCAATAACACAAAATATATTATGTGTTTTATGGTGATGAGCTGCTTACCGAATAAATGGTGTATAGTTGGAACAGAATTCCTGGTTTATCAGAGGTTGATAGGGATGTTATTATATACCAATTATCAGGATAATGTTCTTGAGGAATAGAGAGGTTCAACATACTGCTGGGAGTCTGTTGCACTAATTGGATTGCATCACTTACATGCATTAATAATTGAATTGATCCCGATCTCAAGTGTGACAATTGACTGTTAAACACATTGTAGCACAGTAGGTACAGTCCTAAGGACTTTGAGTTCAAACCTTGTGAGATACTGAAGTCAGAAAAATTTAGAGTACTTTCTTTGCTTACTCTCAAGAAAGTATAAGGGAAGTTTCACAGCTGGTCAGTCTGGTATGAGAAAAATGTGAGTGTGGTATCATGTCTGGTACTCATGCATGATTTTATCTATTTAAAGTATACTTACTTTAGGTAAGTGGTGGATTGTTGTTGGAAATGAAAACAGCAACAAGAAAACCAATAAATCAAGGTCAATCATGAAATGTCATTGAAACCGAAGTTATGATCCAGAAAAAGGAATGACCTTGGATATGACATTGACCTTAAGGCTGCACATAGTAATGTCATGCACGCCACACCTGTAAGTATGACACATCATTATTCTGTAGATGGGAAAGTTTGTAGATAATGTTGGAGTTATGGCTAAAGACATGGAAATATATAGGATGGATTGATGCAAATACTGACAAAAAAGTCTTCATTACGCCATACTTGCGGGCATAAAAATGTGCATTTAGTAAAATAATGCCTTAATTTTAGTCTATAACTCGCACAGCCACCTTCCAAACCATACCAAACCAATAAGCAAACACAATATTAAAAACCTTCTACTGTTACTTTGTTTTTGCTTGTACAATCTGATAATTAGGCAAATATTGTAGATCAGGATCAGTAATGATCTCACTGATCAAGATCTACAGTATT
The DNA here is from genome assembly GCA_007844125.1 of Sinonovacula constricta. Lineage (NCBI taxonomy): Eukaryota > Metazoa > Mollusca > Bivalvia > Cardiida > Solecurtidae > Sinonovacula > Sinonovacula constricta. The sequence goes on from CM017571.1 coordinate 19,082,190, forward strand.
TGTAACAAAGGGTTCATCAGTTTATATTGTTCCATTTCAGCCGGTGGCCATAATCATGTGACTGGAAATTTTTTATTTCTCATTATTTGTTATACCTGAACAGCATTTTCTTCCATACATGCATTATATATATATATATGTATGTGGAATCTTAAGAGAAGATTAAAAATATACTTAAAAAATGTTTGTTATTAAAAAATGTAGCCTGCAAAGAGTTATATAGGTATACTTCTAAAGTGTTTGAATGTTGTTGATTTCTTAATCATGACCAATTGAGTCAAAGAGTGCACTGTACTTGTGTGGCACAGTTTTGGGATTTAAATCAATGTTGGGTGGAGTATAAAATAAAATGTACCTACCTAGACAAATGATGTTGATGATGATGACAATGATGGTAATGACGGTGATGATGATGATGTGATGATGACTATGATGATGATGATGATAATGATGATTATGTTGATTATCATCATGATGATTATCATGATGATCATGATCATGACAATGATGATGATCATTATCATGTTGGTCTTGGTGTTGATGATGATGTTGTTAAACAGACTCAGACAACGACAAACATTTTTGTTTTTTACATTTTCACAGAACATGTATTATCACATTGATTTTTACAGCTAACAAAATGGTCTTTACAAAAATATTTAGACATGCACAGAGATACAAACACAGGCTATTTCCTGCTTTAATCCATATTTCATATTGATTCCTGAAAAGGCTGAAAAGCCACGTAGTAAACTCTTTAATGGACAAATTGTAGTGGGGGTGCCTTAATTATTGTCAGTCCCGTTTATTGATTTCCAATCAAGTTGCAGGCAGATGAGTTGCGATGGGTTTTCAGATCAGAGTAATATAAGACGGCAAAGGGAGTGATTAGATTTGGAGGTTTGTGATTGGTTGATTATCTCACTCTGTGGTGCACTGCAAGGCCCAGGTTTTAGAAGATTGTATTCACTATTGATGCAAAAACTACATAAATTCAACTGTTCATTCTGTTAGTTTAGTCTTTTTTTTAAGTTTAAGTTAAGTTGATAGATGTTTTTTCATTATGGCACCATTAGATACCCTTTTTCTAGAAACACTGGGTAATTATAATTTTTGTTTCATAACTTTTTTTTCACACAAAATTTGACTTTGCTTTTAATTAGAGAGACGGCCCTGTAATATGCACATAAGGCAATAAAATGTCTAAGGAGAACCACATGTTCCCCACAGGTCAGCTCGAATGTCTTCCTGCATAAAGATGTTTACAAGAGTGTAAGTATAGCCAGTGCTGTGAGGGACTGTTGGTTATCTAGATGATCAGGGAACTAGTTTGAGTATAGTTGCTTTTCTTCACTTCTAGAATTTTTCTTTTTCTGCCTTTTAATAAGTGATTCCAGTTTTAGAATAAATAATAAACATAACCTATTTGAATCTGCTTTTAAATTTCGTTTTAAAAGAGGATCATTTTCATCAATATGAAATATTAACTTAAGAAACTAACGACTTTGATAATTGTTGAAATTCAATTGAAATTTGATTTTCTGATCACTTCAGTTCGTTACTTGAAAGAAACCTTATCATTTTGGAAATTCAACTAAAATTTATGGACCTTTCAGATTCTATTTCCAGATCTTGTCTGAATAAATCTAACAATTTTCTTATAATTTTAGAAACACACTTAAAAGTTAATTCCCTGTACGATGCAATCAAAATCCATTCCATTTATCTCTAATAAATGTACCTGTCTTACTTTTTATTTGCGCTTGAAAAAAGACAAGTGTCTGATTAGAAGTGTGTTTTTGTGCATTTTCAGCTATTTATAATTTAAGTACCTCACCTTTGCATAACTCTTAACCCCTTACCTGCTGTCTTTGTTCACAAAACATGTCAATCTCCACAACAGAAGCCATGTGCCTTTCAAATCATGTTAATCTCCATGACAGAAGCCATGTGCCTTTCAAATCATGTCAATCTCCATGACAGAGACCATGTGCCTTTCAAATCATGTCAATCTCCATGACAGAGGCCTTGTGCCTTTCAAATCATATCAATCTCCACAACAGAGGCCATGTGCCTTTAAAATCATGTCAATATCCACAACAGAGGCCATGTGCCTTTCAAATCATATCAATTTCCATGACAGAGGCCATGTGCCTTTCAAATCATGTCAATCTCCATGACAGAGGCCATGTGCCTTTCAAATCATATCAATCTCCACGACAGAGGCCATGTGCCTTTCAAATCATGTCAATATCCACAACAGAGGCCATGTGCCTTTCAAATCATGTCAATATCCAAAACAGAGGCCATGTGCCTTTCAAATCATGTCAATATCCAAAACAGAGGCCATGTGCCTTTCAAATCATGTAAATCTCCATGACAGAAGCCATGTGCCTTTTAAAATCATGTCAATCTCCACGACAGAGGCCATGTGCCTTTCAAATCATATCAATCTCCACGTCAGAAGCCATGTGCCTTTCAAATCATATTAATCTCCACGACAGAGGCCATGTGCCTTTCAAATCATATCAATCTCCACAACAGAGGCCATGTGCCTTTCAAATCATGTCAATCTCCACAACTGAGGCCATGTGCCTTTCAAATCATGTCAATATCCACAACAGAAGCCATGTGCCTTTCAAATCATGTCAATCTCCACGACAGAAGCCATGTGCCTTTTAAAATCATGTCAATCTCCACAACAGAAGCCATGTGCCTTTCAAATCATATCAATCTCCACAACAGAGGCCATGTGCCTTTCAAATCATGTCAATATCCACAACAGAGGCCATGTGCCTTTCAAATCATGTCAATATCCACAACAAAGGCCATGTGCCTTTCAAATCATGTCAATCACCACGACAGAGGCCATGTGCCTTTCAAATCATGTAAATCTCCACGACAGAAGCCATGTGCCTTTTAAAATCATGTCAATCTCCACAACAGAGGCCATGTGCCTTTCAAATCATATCAATCTCCACGACAAAGGCCATGTGCCTTTCAAATCATGTCAATATCCATGACAGAGGCCATGTGCCTTTCAAATCATGTCAATCTCCACGACAGAGGCCATGTGCCTTTCAAATCATATCAATCTCCATGACTGAAGCCATGTGCCTTTCAAATCATGTCAATCTCCTAGACAGAGGCCATGTGCCTTTCAAATCATATCCATCTCCATGACTGAAGCCATGTGCCTTTCAAATCATGTCAATCTCCATAACAGAGGCCATGTGCCTTTCAAATCATGTCAATATCCATGGCAGAAGCCATGTGCCTTTCAAATCATATCAATCTCCATGACAGAGGCCATGTGCCTTTCAAATCATGTCAATCTCCAGAGGATAAAATAAAGAAATACTGTTTATTGATGTCCAAAAACTATATGACAAGTCTGGTATTTTAGGTTATTAACACTTTAAGAATTTCAGTTATTTGCAAACAGGCAAAGATAATTATATCAAATAAATATCGTAAGAGACTGGTCGGCTCACACAGAAAAGAATTTGATTGAACAGAACTATAAGCTTGACCTGGCTGTTAACCTGTGCTTTTTGTCTAGACCTGGACCAGTGAGCTATTAGCTTGACCTGACTGATGACCTGTGCTTTTTGTCAAGACCTGGACCAGTGAGCTATTAGCTTAAACTGGCTGATGACCTATGCTTTTTGTCTAGACCTGGACCAGTGAGCGATTAGCTTGACCTGGCTGATGACCTGTGCTATTTGTCTAGACCTGGACCAGTGAGCTATTAGCTTGACCTGGCTGATGACCTGTCCTATTGTCTAGACCTGGACCAGTGAGCTATTAGCTTGACCTGGCTGATGACCTGTGCTTTTTGTCTAGACCTGGAGCAGTGAGCTATTAGCTTGACCTGGCTGATGACCTGTCCTATTGTCTAGACCTGGAGCAGTGAGCTATTAGCTTGACCTGGCTGATGACCTGTCCTATTGTCTAGACCTGGACCAGTGAGCAATTAGCTTGAGCTTGGTGGAGATCTACATACACTGTTTGTCTAAACCTGGACCAGTACTTACCAACTGTTTTTAAATAAGAATGGCTGAAGTCATGGATCACAGTCCACAATATCTTCATTATGTATTTAGCTACATGTCTGTATTTTTGCATGACAATTTAACTTTGAGCTTAAATCACATTGATACTTCATAAATAAGCTTAGTTTTGTTCATATGAAAATTGTGACATGGGCTTAAGTCATGACTTAGACTTAAGATAGTTGGTGAATACAGGCCCTGATCAATTTGTGTCTAGCTGACTAAGAGCTGTCCTAAATGAGGACCAGTCAAGTGACACAAGTGATACAAAAAGACCAAAAAAATACAGAAAAACCAAGAGAAAAATAAACTCTTACAGAACTGGAAATGGTACTTTTTTATTCTACTGCTCTGGTATGGAATGCAGAAGGCAATAAATTGTCACTTCACTCAACACATGCAACAGTTATACCTTGATGGGTTCCCCATACCCCCACCCTCACCCTACCACTCTGCATCCTAATCCCCAGCGTCTGCTTCATCGGTCCATTACCCATTCTAATTACAATATTTTTGCCAAGAAATAGTTATCCCATGTCCAGATTAACTGGACATACTGTCAGTGTCATATAAAGCAAACAAAACATATCCTGATCAGGTAACTCCCACAGAGAGCTGGCCGATCAGGATCTACACCTTTTACCCTGAACTTATTTATACAGGAGGCTGTGCGTTGTTAACTGACTGCGTTAACTGCCGTCTGGTGATACTTTTACCAGAGACAAGGAGCCACTTTTGCTTATTTCTTTCAGAGATTGGAGTGATTAATCTGCTATCACTAAACCTGCTAAATCAACAACACAGAAACCTGAAGCTTGTTCTTAAAGTTTCCTTCTATACCAGGTGCATGCTCCTCATACAGGTTACATTTTAGTTATATTTCCCTTTGCTATTGTAACCACTGCCCTTGAAAAGAATGTGACCATGGAGATGCATACTTGTCTACAGCAATATCAGTGTCAATGCAAACATGTTTCGCAGGATTTAAATGTAATAAAATTATATATTTTTTTTTAATCTACATTTCTTAGACTTTAACGTTCATACAGAACTTTAATTGTATAAACATTTTAAAAACTATAAAAAATGTGTATTTTTAAAATCTATTTAAAAATGTACTACTAATTCCAGTCCTGGTTCGATCTAAAGTCATTGAAAAAGGTAGTGGTATAGCTCCCTTGCTAACGCTCAAGCAAATGAAAGAGCAGTTCCACAACTGGTTGGCCTGGTGTGAGGATAATGTGACTGGTTGTAGTATCATGCCATGTTTTCACTGCGTGCTATACACAGTGAAGGCAGCACTATATCTGCTTCAAGTGGATACTGTCTCCAGATAACTGAAATACTGTTTGTGGGAAGATAAACCCAATAAACAAACAATTCCAGTCTCATTCATTAGGTTATATTTTGTTTATTATGGTGGCAGGGGTTTTTGTGGTTTGATGAACATAATGTCTGATGAGGAGACTGTTTCAAGGGTAGAAGCCTCCGTTTAAAAGTATTGCATGGCAACATTGGACTGAAACTCATTAGTTGTCGACAATGTAATGGCAAAGCTTAGGAGATTATTGGGTCTTACATAAATACACGCACGGAAATCATGGTTCCTCAAACAAACAGAAACCAGCAAATATGCACGAGTGTCAGTTTGATGTTGCCAAATATCATTTCTGACCATAAAGGTTGGTTTTAGCGTTGTAGATTTAGGACCCTACTCACTTACTAGGTTCGAGTCTCAGTTGGGAGAAAAACATTCACTGGTCCAGCTGACCAATCAGATGCATAAATGTTTCTTTCTGATTTTATTTTTCTCGGGTTATCTTTCATAAATTAACCGGTCATTAACATGATGCATTTTTATAAATGGTCAGCTACCGCTTCCTAAACCTAATTGTCAGATCAGTAAAGCCAACTTATCTGCAAACCTGACAAGTACATGGTCATCCACGATAAATAATAAACTGCATACAAACTGATTAAAATCTTAATATTTATAATTATGTGCAGTTTTGCGGATGATGCGGTGTATCAGGCGCGTTTCTGCCATTCCGCACTTTACGCACGTGCGTAACCTCGTTCGAAAAATCGAAAATCTAAAAGTACCAAAAAACACTAAGAAAGTCGATGCCTAACCCGGGTTAGGAACGATATCTTTTATTTCCATAGTTTCTATGTTATAAAATCTTATTACCACACTAATCAAGTTGAAAACGTTTAAAATGATTAAATTTATACATGTCAGGATTTTAGTCATTCATATTTTGCGTTAAGTTCCTCGCATGTCCGCATTTTACCTGTTATTCATTAAAAAAGAACCGAATATATTCAAAAGTATTACTACAAAGGTTATTTCCCTTGTAATTGTGCATAACTTCAAAAACGGTCCAGATACGCGCCTGCGGTGTATTGTCAGGTTTCGATTATATATAAACAGAAAGGCCGTATCTAGCCTGCTGAGATATGATGAAAGCTCCATAGAGTATGTTACATTATAGGTGGTATCAGACAGTCTGCCTATATCATATACATGTAACAACTCCTTATCCTTACTTTGGGAAATTCAGTCATAATTTCCACATAAACACATACTTCAGTATAAGTAAAGATGGTTTTGAACACTGCCCACAATGTTTGATAGTAATAATCACAACAAAAACTCTCTAACAGTTCAGTTATTTTTTAAATCTATAAATAACCACGATAACAATTTCTGCTTAAAATAGACAACAACATCATATAATGCAGTGCGGATTACTCGGATGTCGATATAACGTAATCTTAAAAGGTCGTCACATGGTTTTCTTAAAGATATCTATCTCTGCAGTGTGGCTCAGATAGGAATTACTTGTTTGCAATAAGGAATGGGGATTTATGTCTCACGGTTCACATTGATCTAGGGCATCAATGAGCAGCATTTTGCAAGATCTTTTCATGTAACAATGACTTATTTGATTATTTGAGAAAAAATATTTTGGTCCAAACTGTTTGATATCACCTTTAAATCATCATTTTGTATCCACTGTTTAACCAATTTCAGTACCAGCTCACTGATATGTCTGAAATAGAATCTCTGATATATTATGTTGTTTGATATGTTTGATCTGTCCAAATGATAGAGAATTAGAGGAAGACATCTGGTGAGATATAATATAACAATGTAAATTGTAACTGAGGTATTAGTTCATAGTTACACATCCTGTAACTGCATATTTAAACCTTGCTTTCATGGGATATGCGGTTACATGCGGTGCATGAACCCATAGCTCAAAATTACAAACAGTGAAACTTATAGTCCGTATATCAAAAGGAAGTGTAAAAGCCTCTTACCACATTAAATTGCAACAGAAACAGTCTACATTATAACTTCAGGCTGTGAAACTTGGACAAAAAATATTTTTGCAACATTACAACAAATGATTACTAATCACTGTGCCGAAAACATGAATAAAAGGATAACAATGATATTTACCTCTTTACATTTGCACACACTTTATTCTCACATTTATCACATTTTTCATATTAATAATAAAAGAGGTGCCCATGCCATAGTGGACGAGTCGCTGATTGCTAAGCCTCTCACTGCCTGTGTTTGAGTCCCGTTTGGGGCAATGGACTAAATGTAGGAAGGTCTTCCAGCTGAGTTGCAGTGCGCCAGTGGTTCTACTTAGATAATTGTTGTCACCTTAATAGCAGAATGGTGATAAAATGACCCTAATTGGTTGCTGTGATCCATTTAAAAACAAAACAAAAACATTAATATTAGCAGGTACATAGTTTCTGTGATAAAATATGACTCACAAGATCAGACCAACTCAATTCTTTAACAAGCATATGTTTTTAGGCATATCAGTAGAAACCGGAACCATCGTTTCTGTGATAAAATGTAATGTAAGATAAGATTAAATAATCTATAAAAACATCAATTTGCTGATTGGCACCAAGTCTTTCTGTGTGTTTTACTTCCAATGATTGTTTGCTTTTCAATTTAAAGTACCACCCACATTCTTACATTACTAAGTGCAGATATAGTTCTGACATCACTGTACTACCCACATTCTTACATCTTAAGATGGTATTAACTTAGTGCAGATATAGTGCTGTCAACACTGTACCACCCACATTCTTACATCTTAAGATAGTAATTAACTTAGTGCAGATATAGTTCTGTCATCACTGTACCACCCACATTCTTACATCTTAAGATGGTATTAACTTAGTGCAGATATAGTGCTGTCAACACTGTACCACCCACATTCTTACATCTTAAGATAGTAATTAACTTAGTGCAGATATAGTTCTGTCATCACTGTACCACCCACATTCTTACATCATAAGATGGTATTAACTTAGTGCAGATATAGTTCTGACATCACTGTACTACCCACATTCTTACATCTTAAGATAGTATTAACTTAGTGCAGATATAGTGCTGTCAACACTGTACCACCCACATTCTTACATCTTAAGATAGTAATTAACTTAGTGCAGATATAGTTCTGTCATCACTGTACCACCCACATTCTTACATCTTAAGATGGTATTAACTTAGTGCAGATATAGTGCTGTCATCACTGTACTACCTAAATTCTTACATCTTAAGATGGTATTAACTTAATGCAGATATATATATAGTGCTGTCATCACAGTAACATCCACATTCTTACATCATAAGATGGTATTAACTTAGTGCAGATATAGTTCTGTCATCACTGTACCACCCACATTCTTACATCTTAAGATGGTATTAACTTAGTGCAGATATAGTTCTGTCATCACTGTACCACCCACATTCTTACATCTTAAGATGGTATTAACTTAGTGCAGATATAGTGCTGTCATCACAGTAACATCCACATTCTCACATCTTAAGATGGTATTAACTTAATGCAGATATAGTGCTGTCATCACTGTACCACCCACATTCTTACATCTTTAGAAAGTATTAACTTAGTGCAGATATAGTGCTGTCATCACTGTGAATTCATGCTGTATGTCATGCAAAAACATTATCATGTTAGAACATGTATTGTAAGCAGCTAACAATGCAAATCCTGATCAAAAAAGTCATCCTATTTTTTACCATAGTTATTGAGATTTTCTTGAATTGGCCCTGAATGCATGATCTTTTTGGTCCACATTTTCTTGAACTGGCCTTAATTACATGTATTTGGCCATATTGGTTCAAATTTTCTCATATTTGGCCATTTTCACAAACCTTCTTTCATTAAATGCATACTACTGGCAGGAAAGCTTAGGCAATATCACACTTTATATGTAAAGATAAACTACAGATATAACAAAAAAAAAAAAAAAAAAAAAAAATAATTTCAGACCAAGCCAATAAAAGAAAGCAAATATTTTTGTCCTTGGCCAATTGCTTACATTTGACAGTATTAACAAATGAAAATAGTGTGGAATAGTGTGTTTTTTATCAGATGTTTCACATAATTTATAGTAATGGCATAAGTAAATCTCCAACTGTTCAGAAACCAAGAGAAAATTTTATCGTAACTTTGGCACCCATAACAAATGAAGAAGCTTCACTAGTAACTCATTCCAATTGCCTCTATAGCTTAATTGGTAAAGCAACCTGCTAGTTAATTGTGTATGTCTGTGGTTCGATTCCCGGCGCAGGCTGACTTTTTTTGCAGCTGTTACAAAGTTTTCAAGTCAAATATGCCCTAATCAATAAAGGATCAATACATATACCTCAAAACTCATAAAGTCAAATATTGTTCAACCATTAAACAGTTTAAACATTTTCCAGACATTATAAGAAACAAACAAAAAAAATGTTTTGAGTATGAAGAACCAATGAGATTCGATCTTAAATCACATCTTTGAGCGTGCATGCAGAAATATTGTAAACATCCCCCGCAAGGGCTCTCGGAGTAATACCATTCCTGCAGGCATCATTTCATTTCACTGCACCCACAAATGTAGACTAGCTACTGCTTGCATGAGTTGCACAGTTTTGCCGCGATATTTAATGGTGCACAACTCTTAGGCTGCTAGACATGAATTCATAAGGCCTAGGAAAACAGTGTAGATCCAGATCAGCCATCTCCAAGGACCTACTGGGTGTTGTCTGATTAGGGTCTGTAACTTTTTAACTGCTGAATCTCAAGTCACATGTCTTGTTATGTTTGCATGTACATTTAAATTTTAGACATGCAGCTGAAAAGTCTCAACAATCCCTAATCATTGCTACTCCAGCTTTTGTATTTGGAGCAATACATATAAATTAAATTCTGTGGTGGATATATGGAAAGGTCACATGTAGACTTTGTACACAATATTTGATATTGACTCTTTTGTAAGAAACATGCTCAGATATATAGATAGATGGGTGGGACACTGGCTCTTGTTGTGTTTTTTTTCTAAACCATACCAAAGGCTTGGGAAACAGTACTGCTTTAGTTTTAATGAGTTGTTGATGTTGATTGGGTTTATCGTCCCACCAACAGTATTTCAGTCATCTGGAGATGGTGTCCACTTGAAGCAGATATAGTGCTGCCTACACTGTGTATTGCATGCTGTGAACACCTGGCATGATACCACACCCAGTCACATTATCCTGACACCAGGCCAACCAGTCATGAAACTACCCTTATATTGGCTTGAGCGTTAGCAAGGGAGCTATACCACTACCATTTTTAATGAATATGGTATGATGCGGCCCAGGATTGAACCCGGGGCCTTTCGCACTTGGAGCCCATGCTTTACTGATTACAATAACAGGTTCTGTGTTTAAATAAGTCTTTACTTGTTTTAAGCTAGTATGTGGTTTGTCAGTGGGTCAACCTAGATATTTGGCTATGCATGGACTTTTTCTATGTAAAATAGCTAGAAATCACGGCTATGACTAAATTTGTGTCAGTGATGTTTCTAAAACAAAACCTGAAAAGGAGTGTCTAGAACCATTGATGTTCTAGAAGCTGGAAAGGAAAAGATTCTGCTCTCTTTCGTTCATATTATTTTATTTCCACTGCACTGACACAATACATGTATTTTAACAATTTCTTGGTTATCTAGTTTCTCCCTGAAAAATATATTTATTTTATTAATTAGAAAACCTGAACCAAAATTTTGTAGGCTGGACGATATGCTCAACAACCAACCTCAAAACCTCACCAACACTGCACTTTTTCTTTGTTAGGTAATTCTTTGTTTGTATTTTACATATAGAATCAATAAAAGAATAGCTTAAAGATAGTATCCGACAGTTTGGACCAAAATTATTTTTATTATACATCTAAGTAAACCAATTGTTGTATGAACAGATCTCACAAAATTCTGTTTATTGATGTCCTACACTTGTCGGAAAAGTGAACAATAATGCCACAATTGTCATTATAAACATGTATTTCCTATCTGAGCCACGCTGCACAGTTAGCTATTTTTAAACCAAGAAAACCATGTGACCCCAAATGCTTTAGTTCATCCTCATCATCCGCAGTGATGCTGATGTCTATTTTTAGCAGGAATCCCAATCGTTCTTATTTACTGATATTGTGACATATATAAGATGTAGGCAAACTATACGATACCACCTTTAAAGATTGTAAGAAAAATATAAGTGAAGATGTTTATAACAAGGGAAATCAGAAGAAAGCCTGGCATCAACACAGTGTCAGGTATCTGAGAGCAGACAGAAGGAAATGAGTTTGGCCCATTCTCAGGAAACTGTGCCTTAAATCTACTTTTTATCACAGATAATATAGCATTTTATCTTATTTATGGATAGACTTTATAAAAATGGCACATATGCTTGTTGGAGAATGGTGGGGTAGATAAAATACAATAATAAAATGATGTGAAATATGATAAAATTGATAATGTTTATTTATCAAGAAATCTAGGTGCAACTGATATTCTGATGTAGTCTAGTGATATTTCAAAAGACCAGTGTTGGTCCGATATTGGTGTTTATGCATACACTTCACTTACACAATTATCATCATGATGGTGTTAACCCTAGCTATAATAGTTAACCCCAGCTATAATAGGTAACACCAGCTATAATAGGTAACCCCAGCTATAATAGGTCACCCCAGCTATAATAGGTAACCCCAGCTATAATAGGTAACCCCAGCTACAATAGGTCACCCCAGCTATAATAGGTAACCCCAGCTACAATAGGTAACACCAGCTCTAATAGGTAACCCCAGCTACAATAGGTAACCCTAGCTATAATAGGTAACCCCAGCTATAATAGGTAATCCCAGCTATAATAGGTAACCCCAGCTATAATAGGTAACCCCAGCTATAATAGGTAACCCCAGCTACAATAGGTCACCCCAGCTATAATAGGTAACCCCAGCTATAATAGGTAACCCCAGCTATAATAGGTCACCCCAGCCATAATAGGTAACCCCAGCTATAATAGGTAACCCCAGGTATAACAAGCTATAATAGGTAACCCCAGCTATAATAGGTAACCCCAGCTACAATAGGTAACACCAGCTCTAATAGGTAACCCCAGCTACAATAGGTAACACCAGCTCTAAAAGGTAACCCCAGCTATAATAGGTAACCCCAGCTATAACAGGTAACCCCAGCTATAAAAGGTAACCCCAGCTATAACAAGCTATAATAGGTAACCCCAGCTATAATAGGTAACCCAGCTATAATAAGCTATAATAGGTAACCCCAGCTATAACAGGTAACCCCAGCTATAACAAGCTATAATAGGTAACTCCAGCTATAAAAGGTAGCCTCACCAATAATAGGTCACCCTAGCTATAAAAGGTCACCCCAGCTATAATAGGTGACCCCAGCTATAATAGGTAACACCAGCTATAAAAAGTAAACCGCAACTTTAACAAGCTATAATAGGTAACCCCAGCTATAATAGGTAACCCCAGCTGTAATAAGCTATAATAGGTAACCCCAGTTATAATAGGTAACCCCAGCTATAACAAGCTATAATAGGTAACCCCAGCTATGATAGGTAACCCCAGCTAGAATAGGTCACCCCAGCTATAATAGGTCACCCCAGCTATAATAGGTCACCCCAGCTATAACAAGCTACAATAGGTAACCCCAGCTAGAATAGGTCACCCAGCTATAATAGGTAACCCCAGCTATAATAGGTCACCCCAGCTATAATAGGTCACCCCAGCTATAACAAGCTACAATAGGTAACCCCAGCTATAATAGGTAACCCAGCTATAATAGGTCACCCCAGCCATAATAGGTCACCCAAGCTATAATAGGTCACCCCAGCTATAATAGGTAACCCCAGCTATAATAGGTAACCCCAGCCATAATAGGTCACCCCAGCTATAATAGGTCACCCCAGGTTTAATAGGTAACCCCAGCTATAATAGGTAACCCCAGCTATAATAGGTCACCCCAGCCATAATAGGTAACCCCAGCTATAACAAGCTACAATAGGTTACCCCAGCTATAATAGGTAACCCCCAGCTATCACCACATCAACATCATCACATCACCATATCAACATCATCACATCACCTTATCAACATCATCACATCACTATCGTAAGATCAAACATAACTTAAAATAAATCTTTCATCATATATAATTTACAATCATATTTTGCTTAGAAAATGTCTTTAAGAAATTTGACGCGAGAAAACCCTCTGTGGGAAGGCGACTTCGATGACATCATATAAACATTGATAATTATTTCCTGTATGTGTAATGTGAAAAAAGAAACTGCCGACTTGTGACATTATCAACTGAAGAAGACAAATGGCAGAAACATTTTGAAATAGAAGAGTTTAAATAGATTTGTAATATATATTCACTATCCCTAAATGAATACAAAAAAAGTTAGAATCTGCTCAGCCAAAGTAATCTTTCCCAGTCTGAACACATAAGTAACAATTAGATTATTGACAACTAAAGAAGAATGAGGAAAAAATATCTCAAATATAGTCAAACATATTTCATGCCAGTGTCATCTAAAAGTGATGTATAGGATGAGGTTTTGTCATTACAAAAAGTGTAATTTGTTTGATCATATTGCAAACTATATTTTATTGGTATGGCCCATTTTTTAGTATATACTGAATATACAAGATACTGATTAATTCATTACAAAATTTATAAATATACATATACATATAAATATAGCAGTGGTGATTAGTCGGGTCTTTCCTGTGGCCGTGGTCATGTTCAGTAAGCCAACAATGGCAGACAATGGAACTCAAAAAAGAAAAAAAAATCTTGCACAGGTTCAGAGGAGAAAATTTAACAAACATTTTACCCATTAGCTTGCTACACATGCTTAATTCTCAGTTGTTTTTTTTCTTTAATATTATATATGTTACATGTTAGGGTTGATACTTATAAACAGAGACTGTGCAGCAAAATAATGTAGATCCTGATCAGACAGCTCCCAGCAGGGATATATATATATATATATATATATATATATATATATATATATATATATATATATATATATATATATATATGTTACATGTTAGAGTTAATACACTTATAAACGGAGATTGAGCAGCAAATAGTGTACATTTTGATCAGACAACTTCTGGATAGCTGTCTGATCAGGATTTACACTATGTTGCTTGAATGAACATGAATGGTTGCTGCCATGTATTTAAAAAAAAAAGTTTACTAATGATCAAAGGTTTAAGTTGTGTTTTTTTGTGTGCAATATCCCAAGAGTTTAAAATTCATTGTTGTTGTTATTTTACACCTCTTGAATAGATTTTTGAATATTATCGACCTTCATGAATGTAACATTTATATATTACTTCAGTAAATGCTGGAGTATATGGAAGTAATATGGGATCCTTATAGTCTGTTTTAAACATTTGCACTAAATCGTCCTTTACATTATTATACAATATAAGACAATAAGGGTGATAGTATTCTTTAAGACAATACAGTCAATTCCCTCTATTAAGACCACCTTCCGTTCTGACTCAAAGTGGTCTTAATGGTATTCCTTAAGACAATGCAGTAAATTCCCTCTATTAAGACCAAAGTGGTCATTAAATAGTGAGTTGGTCTTTATAGTGAGTCCTTAAGACAATATCACTTTAATATGGTAATTAAATGTCAATGGCTTTTAAAATTTGTCAAATGACATTTTTTGAGACCCTTCTGAAATGGTTGTTAAGGCTTCTGCATTTTGATCTCATACAATTGGTTACATATGTCTTCATGTTTAGAAAGTAAGAACAATTTTTTTCAGTAAATGCATGTCAATGATATTTGATTGTTAAATTTGATTGTTTTATTACAAAAATGACAAAAAAAATTCTGAGCAGATGTGGGGTGGGGGCAGGTGACCCCAATATCTTGATGTTTAAACATCAGCTGTATTTGACTGTATGTATAGGCTGAGATTTGGTGAAATATTTTAAAATTCATAAAAAAAAGACTTTTTTCGAAACCATTATTTCTAAATGGTTGTTAAGACTGTGGCTTCAATTTTCTGTAATCATATCTTGTAAATTATATATTGTAAGTAAATAATATTAGAAAATGAAAAGTTACCTAAATTTCTACATGTATTACTTACTATATAAGATCAGAATGTGTTTGTTTTTAAAGTTCATTTTTAGAAAATGCTATTTCTAAAATGCCTGTTAAAACTTCATTTGTCAGTAATCATTACTTTTATACATACCAGTAATGTAAAGGATATTAGAAAATAAAATAGTTATTTAAGTTACAACATTTCTATGAGATCAGATAAGAATGAGTTTTTGTTTTGTTTTTTAAATAAAGGGACATTATTTGTGAGACCAGCACTTCTGTGTAGCAGCTGTGTTTGATTGTATAACAAGAGGTCTGGTTGAAGCAGAGGGATGATCTAAATCCCCAGCAAACATTCTTCACTCCTAGACTGGATCTAGGTCTACCATAACGATGGCATCTGATAATTGGCCGATATATATATTTTTTATTTACAATACAACATTTTATTGAGTAAAAACATCTACTTGTTTATAGCAAAACAATATAATATAATATTACTTAGCACAACTGACATGGATCGTTTTCAGAGGAGTACTGGTTAATTACATCAATGTAATATACAGTCAACTCTCGTTATCTCAAAATCGGTTAACTCAAATTTCCGGTTATGTCAAACTGTTTTCTACGGTCCCGTTTTTTTTGAGAACTTATTGACACGGCCTTCTCAACTTGTAAATAAAATGAGAGGTTGCGTTAGTGATTTTATCATTCATTGTAAAAAATCTAAAAACACTTTAAACATGCAAAACCACACAAACTTGCAGAAACTTAGTTTACAGTGGCAGATATAACAAGGAATTTCAGTCATTACCAGTCATCGTGTAGCAGTTAAGATTTTTAAGATTTACACAAACTAACCTTAAATTCGGATAACTCAAATTTCGGATATCTCAAACTATTTTCTACGGTCCCTTGAAATTTGAGATAACAAGAGTTGACTGTATATAACAATACTGTCGTTATAAATTTGTTCTTAACAAGTAAGCATGATATATATATTTGCTTAAATTATTTATAATATAAACAGATGTATTTGACATTAAATTTATAAATTTCTACAGTGTGGGCCATGTAAAATAATATGGTCCGATATACTGTTTCCTTATATTTGAGTATTTTGGACAGATTGAGATAAAATGGTATTCATTTTCTATTTGATTCAGGTCACAGTTTTGGCAATTTCTGTTATTTCTTGGCAAGTTTATTTGTCATCCTGTTTCTATGGCTAAATTATGTGAAGATGTTTTTAGTTTTGTTAATGCTATTCTATACTTGCAACATATTACCCTGTTCTGGAGAATTTGTGGATTAATGCTTTGTAAACCTATTCTTTAGTTTAAGTTGAGACTGTTATAATATTACCCAAATGGTTAGACTATAACAAATCGTGAAACGTATCGCGATAAAAGTCTGTCATTTCAAATCTATAAATCAGCATGATATATAGGGATTTTAGCTAAAAAAAGATATCAACATCAGAGCTGATTTCCTCAGGCACGTATCTGGGCCGTTTTTGAAGTTACGCACAATTACAAGGGAAATAACCTTTGTAGTAATACTTGTGAATATATTCGGTTCTTTTCTAATGAATAACAGGTAAAATGTGGACATGTGAGGAACTTAACGCAAAATATGAACGACTAAAATCCTGACGTGTATAAGTTTAATCATTTTAAACCTTTTCAACTTGATTGGTATGGTAATAAGATTTTATATCACAGAAACTACAGAAATAAAATTATTCCTAACCCGGGTTATGCATCGACTTTCTCAGTGTTTTTGGTAATTTTAGATTTTCGAACGGAGGTTACGCACGTGCGTAAAATGCGTAATGGCAGAAACGCGCCTGGATTTCCTGGATGAATATGTAAAGTGATCACAAAAAAAAACTGTCATGTGGTTTTCTTAGTTTAAACGTAACTTACTGTGCAAAGTGGCTCGGATAGAAAATACTGATTTATAATAACAAGTGGGAAGCTATGCCTTACATGTCACATGGATGTAGGGCACCAATAAACAGCATTTCATGGGATCTTTGCAGGTAAAAAATAATTTGTAATCTTTGCCTGAGAGAAAAAAAAAGTGGTCCAAACCGTCCGATACCACCTTTAAAAATGCAGCATTAAGGTCTACCTTAAAGGTGGTTTCTGACAGTTTGGAGCATTTTGTTTTTCCAATAACCAAATAAATTATTGATACCTTTAAGATCTGATGAAATGTTGTTATCAATGTTCTTAATACATGTAGTCATTATCATAACAAGCATGTATTTCCCTATTGAGCCACTTTGTATAGTCAGTGAAAGCTAAAATAAGAAAGCTACAAGACCACTTACTGTTGAGATCATATTATATCATCATTTGGTTACAATTATATTGTGATACCGGACATAGTAGCGCAATTGGTAGAGCATCGTCTCCTTGTACTCCCTGATCGCAATATACCAAAGTTGATAAAAATGGTAGTGGTATAGCTCCCTTGATAACACTCAAGCAAATATAACGGTAGTTCCAGGACTGGTTGGCCCAGTGTCAGGATAATGTGACTGGGTGTGGTATCATGCCAGGTGTTCACGGCATGCTATACACAGTGAAGGCAGCACTATATCTGCTTCAACTGGACACCATCTCCAGATAACTGAAATACCACAGTTGCTGGGATGATAAACCCAATAAACAAACAAACAACTTGATTGTCTAAACATTTTTGGTTTTGTTTGAAATCATCTTTAACCATAGACTAAAGTATGAGTATGTGCAGAAATAAAGCTCTCATTCCCCAAAACAGTGGTCAAATATTGTTACATGTATTTGATATGGGCAAACTGTAAGACACCATGTTAAAGACCAGAATGGATTAGATCAAGATGAACTATCTCTCACGAGGATCTGTCAGAATAGATTCTTTTCTTTGACAGCTAAGTCTCTAGCACTATGTTCTGTGTTTGACTAAGACTTAAGATGTAGGTAATAATAACTGTAAAATGCCAATGATGAAAGTCATAAATGGGATGAGAATGCTTAATAAAAACTCAATATGTGTATTTTCCTATTTGACAATGTA
This sequence comes from Sinonovacula constricta, assembly GCA_007844125.1. Lineage (NCBI taxonomy): Eukaryota > Metazoa > Mollusca > Bivalvia > Cardiida > Solecurtidae > Sinonovacula > Sinonovacula constricta. The sequence continues at coordinate 19,100,789 of CM017571.1, forward strand.
GTTAGAAAAGTAGTTAGAAAAAGCACAATGAACCACATTTAGTGTTTATTCTCTTTACTTTAGCCCAATAGACCAGTTAGTCTTTAGATAGAACTGGACCTTCAGAGACTTCACTGGCCTCGGACCAATGAACAAGTGTTAATGTTGAACGTTGAACTTGTTCTTTGTCCTTCATTGTGCAGATTATCTTGGTTCATATTTCATCCTTGGAACTAATAAAATCAAAATTTTTTAAACAACAAATTATTAACTTGTTTCTATGTAGGTGGCTCGATAAGCTAGGTATTGCAGCACGTCAAGGAGTGGATGTTGTAATTCGTCAGAGTTTCTACGGAGGCCACTATGCAGTTATTGATAGGGATACATTCAATCCCAACCCAGTATGTATACAATATTTGCAAAACTGTAGATAAGGTGTACTGTTCATGCTCATTTGCGACTCACCCAATCCATGTTTAATTGCAACCCATTGGCCTTTCCGATAACTACTCGCCACTGACCCTGTGGGGGACTTATTAAAAAAAAAAGATGGCAGAAAAGGATAGCCCCCCCCCCCCCCCCCCCCCCCCCGAAAAAATATAAAAGAAAAGTCTTTCTTTCATTTTCATCTTATCCAGATATGTGTTCTGTAGTTATATTAATCTAACTGAAGTTCTAATGAAAACAATGCACTCTAGATTTATCATTGTCACCTCTTAGCCTGCTATTTACATATTTATAAGGCTGGGGCAATTAATATATATGAAACATTCCAACTCTCATTTGCATCTAACAGGAAAAAACTTCAAAAACTTGAAAGCATTCTACATTAAGGTCCTGTAATTTACTGACTGACACATTAATTACATGGCACAGGTAGGGCATTGCCAATTAATTAAGGTGAAATGTTGATGGGAAAAAAACCCTTCCTCTTAGTCTGATGTTAGGGGATGAAGTTACGCAACAGCCCTCCAAAAACCATCACAAGTCTCATCTCAGGAAATATTCTTATTTTTCCACTAGAAAACATAACATCATATTTGTCATATGTATCAATAAAATGTAAAGGATGCTAATAATAATAAATATAATAACAGTACTATGATAATTGTAATTATTCTCCAGTCAATAATCCCCTAATGCAGCTTGGGTGTTTCAACAGAATTTTTTCCATAAAAACACTCACACACTTACACACTTTGAACACATTTTTCTTGCTACACTGCAATTAATTTGTTCTGATATGTGCATCAAACCTACACAATCACGGTTATTGGTGAAATCCAGAACAGATTTCTGAGTAGAACCGCCGACGCAGTGTATCAAATAATCCATGTCACCATCATATAGTCACATGACACAATATAGAGAATAATACGGTAATTTATGACTTAGAACTTGTAAAAACTAAATAGGATTTATAAGAATATAAACTGCATGTACAGATTATGCCATCATCGGAACCCATGGTCAACATTCCATTATCACTGTATGTATTGTGGGTTACATGACCAGAAAACTTTATTTTCATGAATATATCGATGAAGCATTTGATTAGCAAAGGTGTTGCAGATTAATATGTGGCCATCTTGACACAGGGTTCGACATTAAGGCCCGACCGAACGACATTCACTAGTAGATCGGTGGTCTGGTCTAGATAAGTACTAGGCTAGCTGGACCAACTGGTCATGTTCTAAATCGGACAAAGTTCGCCGAAAATCTGCCTATGAATGAATCAAAAGTAAAAAATAATAATATTTATAATGGTTAAACTCGGTCAAACTATTGACGTTTGTCGATACAGTTTCTTGGGAACCCGGGTGTGCTATATTTAGCAGTATATTAAGTAACAACCTTGACATGCGTTCACTCATTGGCTTGTGTTTTCAGAACGAGGCTTTTCCCCCTAATCGGAACTTCTTTAGTAATTTCGTCCTCGGGACAATCATCCCTCGTCGGAAGAAGAATATGCCTAAAATGTAGTTCGCACAAAACATGAACAACGGCATCTTTTGACAGCTGCATGTCTGCTGCGATGGGTAAATTAAACCTGGACCATCTAAAATTGAAGCCGCCACAAAGTGAAGTCTTACAGGGTCCATACTGTAGTGAGCCGTCATCCGAGCTGCCATCTTTGTTTTGACGTCTGTCACAAAAGCAGTCCCATTTATTGAAATGGCCGAGGTGATCCGACAACCTACATACATCCGAAAGATGATTCGTGAATTATCCGAGGTGTTTCAATTGCTTTTCCACCAATCGGAACTCCTCGGGTAATTCCGTCCTCGGGACAATCATCCCTCGGATGTATCTGGTGCAATAATACTTACAGAACTCACGATCGTTTTGTTCGCCGGAAGTCGGAAGAATATGCTTAAAATGTAGTTCGCACAAAACATAAACAATGGCGTCGTTTGACAGCTGTGACTTTGCTGCGCCGGGTAAATTAAACTCGGATGATTTAAATTTGAAGCAGCCACAAAGTGAAGTTTTACTGAGGCACCGTACTAAAGTGAGCTGTCATCCGAGCTGCCATTTTTGTTTTGACGTCTGTCATTTAGGGAAATGGCCTAGATAATCCGACTACCTACATACATCCGAGAGATGATTCGTGAATTTTCCGAGGTGTTCCGATTGCTTCTCCCCCCACACACCGTTGCGTCAACACACGGTCAAAATGACCTGTGTGAATGCACTCGGTGTATTGTGGGTAAAGTAGTTCTTCAACATGGCTGTTATGAATACGGAAGTGATTGTTAAATTGAACAAAACAAGTACAAAGAGGTATACAACAGATTATTTTTGCATTTTTTATACATTCTAATAGTTAAAAAATGTTTCATGAAAACATTTTGAACTAAATTTTGTAAACGGTCCAGACTTAAACGTAGTGACGTCACATGCTACGTATAGAATGGACATATTACTGTTTAACGAAAGCAAGTAGCAAAACTTGCTCATCGTATTTTTTTCCATTTATCTATAAATATCAAGACTTAAAAAGTTTCTGGACATAGAATAAGGCCTTAGAATATGGTTGTTTAGTCATTTATCTTAATTCAATGAATATTATAATCGAACGTATTTCCTACGCGGAGCTATTTTTTATGTAGGCACAAATCTCAAATTTTGGGTGAGTTATGAGTCGTAGTATAGAGATGACTTTAACGTAGTGACATCACACGCTATGTATAGAATGCCCACGCACTTGTAAAATATCCAATGTCGTAATACTTATTGTTAAGCAGGATACGAATGGTTATTTCTTCATCTTATTTCTTATTTTGTAATGTTTACGGAATTTTTCATATTATTATTTATAATATTGAAATTAAAATGCGAGAGATAAAATATGCACAAATACTATCTGTACTGTTGGAATCCCAAGTATTACGACAACAGACTATTATACGGTTTGTTTATAACGCACTCTGCGCAGATGACACAAAAACGTCGAGAAACTTAAGTTTGGTTTTTCGAGATAACAAATAGATAACAAAACACATCATCCAAATACAATATTATTTAAGATGGTAATGTGTGAGAATGACCTTAAGAAACTGAACAAATTAAGCAAGTTCTTTCGTTTAGTGCTTGAAACTGTTAAAGACCCGTCTGGCTAACACAATTCTTACTATTGTTGTTCTTTGAATTATTTGTTGTACTTTACTTCCTCACGTCAACACAGCCTGGTTCGGTTCTATTCTATTGTATCTTGAACATTATCATTGTACCTCATTTCACATAAATGTTTTGTGCTGAGAGTAAATGAACTTGTAAACTTGTAATACGAAACCAATGAGGAAGGATGCTTCAAAGAAACTGTATGACAAACCAAAGCAGATAAGATCGTTTTGTCAAACAGATGAAACTACTTGGCTAGATTTTGAAGAAAAGAGCATTGATATGTTTTGTAAGACATGCAGATAGTTTGAAGAGTGTGGAGGATTTGTTGTCGGTACGGACAATTTTAGAATAGATTATATAAATGGGCATTCTGAATCTGAGTCACATATTTCTCACCAACAGAAATATGATCTTAGGTACTGCTCACCGCTCACTACTTTTGTTACATCCTATACGGGGAAAATAAATACAGCAGGTTGACAATCAGTCATGTGAGTCTAGCCTGTTCAGTTGTATGAAAACATCTAGTCATGTAGTTATGGTCATACTTAACTTTCTAGTCATATAAGTACCAATGAATGATACCTATATTAGACTAAAAAAGTAAGTAACATCATACCTAAGTTGCATTAATAGAATACGAGGGATGATCCAGAATTACCCGGAATTCTATAAATTTTCCAAAAATTTTTAAGACAAGTAAATGTATTTTATATCGTTATAATGATCTAAATCTCTACTAACAGTGTCAGTAATATTTTTCTTTTTGTATAATTATGCCATGTGTAAGACGATTTCAAATAACCATAGTAACGGCGTAGCGGCGCAGCGCAAAAACGTTAACTGTTAATATTTATTTTAATGAATATACACCATGAATAAATTAACGAAAACACCTCAAATTACGCCAAAATGTACAATTACGTTTAGATGACGTCATGTTAAATTTTTACGTCATTAACGCCTTGGATTCAAAAGAAAACATCTTTTAACCGTCAATAGCACCAACGCTCTTAACATCAGAAATGTTGTCATTAGATCGTCAAGAAATTTGTGCTGTTATAAAATTGTGTAAGGAATTAAGAAAAACACCCGCGGAAACATTTAACATGTTGAAGGAAACTTCGCACAAGGATAAAATAAGAAAAACAACGGTTTATGAATGGCATAAACGATTTTCTGAGGGTCGAACAAAACTAGAAGACAACGAAGGCAGGGGACGAAAGCGGAAAATGCGCACGTCACTAACGTCATCTGTTGAGGAGGCTCTACAGGCAGACAGGCGAGCCACCGTGCGTGGGCTCGCTGACAGATTTGGCGCTAGCTACGGGACAGTGTATCGAATTCTGACGGAAGAACTACACATGACGAAGGTAAAATATATTTTTAAATCTAGTTTAAATAAATTTATTAAATCATAGCCGTACTTCAAATAAAATTATTAACAAACACGGTTGATTGTACTTAATAAGATTTTTTACTAGAAGATAATAATAATAATTGTTATTTGTTTATAGATTAGTTTTCACTGTAAAACATTATTTAAGTTTTTCATTTTAAGTTTTTTTAATAAAAATATGACTTTTTTTTCGCTCATCGATAAGGTTTATGCGCGATGGATCCCACGAGTCCTGAAACAAGAGGAGCGTGACCGGCGAGTTCGTGACTCTCGTGCCTTCATTCGGCGCGCGGAACGAGAGGGTGACATGTTCCTGCAGAGGATCATTACTACAGACGAGACGTGGCTCTACAACTATGATCCTGAGACCAAGGAACAGTCTGCGGTATGGAAGCGAAGCGGTTCGCCACCCCCTGTAAAGGCCCGGGTAACAAAGAGCGGCGGCAAGACGATGTTCATCATGTTTGCGAACATCCGGGGCATGATCCTCATGCATGCGGTTCCCAAGGGAGCTACGGTGAATGCTGGGTACTACAGTAAGGTAATTAAATTTAAAGGTTTAGTCTATTTTCTATAAATAATATTTAGAATAATTCATTATGTACTGAGACTGCGTATGATACAAACGCCCCATAATTTAAATAATTTAAATTTACAGAATTGCTTAATTGTTCATTAAATTTAACATAAAATTCTCTTAAGTATTGCAATTTGTACATTAAAATATTTTTAAATCGTCCTTGATTTAATTTAATGAGATATATATTTTATTTTAATATCAATGTAAAAGTTTAATGCAAAAGTTGAAACTATGTAAAGCCCGTATTTCATTTTAAACCAGGTACTGCGACGTGATCTGGTGGACGCTCTGAAAAAGAAGCGCCCAGTGATTCCCTTGGAGCATTTCCTGCTGCACATGGACAACGCCTCCTCCCATACAGCAACGGCCACGCAGCTAGAGATCGGGGTCCTAGGTTTCGGATCAGTGCAGCACCCACCGTATTCCCCAGACCTGGCCCCATTTGATTTCGCGATCTTCCCATCAATTAAGCGGCAACTGAAGGGCCAGCGATTCGATTCGTTGACTGAACTGCGCAGGACAACATCAGCTATTGTAAAGCAATATGACTGTTCATGGTATGAAGACATTTTCAGGCAGTGGGTACATAGGCATCGCCATTGCGTAGGATGCAACGGAGCGTACTTCGAGAAACTTTAAACGTCCCGAAGTTTTAACGTCGATGACGTCGTGATTTTAAGAATAGCGTGCGCTGTAGGCGCGTTGGTGTATTTATATTTTCTGTTCATGTGCAGGTCACATTTTGTTTTAGCGTTTGATATTATATTTATTGTAAAGCAGAATGGTTCTTCTTTTTAATGGTATATGTTTCGTTTATATTAAATAAAATGTGTTGACACCGTTAACAAATTCCGGGTTATTTTGGATCATCCCTCGTATTAAGTTTCATACTAATTTTCTATTCATGAATATCTCATACTTAGTTATATTGGTATGTTATTGCAACACAATGCTTGAACTCTTATAACAATTTGATTTAAGTATGCTTGTATGTGTATTATGTGTTTACATTTTGGTCTAGTCCAGTTTAGGTCAGGTCTAGTAAGTTTTTTAAGTTGCTGGACCACTGGTCCAGCTCTCAAAAAAGTTAATGTCGAACCCTGTGACAATAACAAATACTTCTTTTTTACTCTTCAATTAAAAAGTAGCATCAAAGTAACACATATTTTTATTAGATCACTGACTGCTATGAATATGGGATTGGGATTTGCCGGCATTTTTGCCAATACTGTGCAGCGACATTTCTATCATTATAGCACAGGAGCACTTATGAAGTACCCAAGGACTGAACCCAGTCCATTATACTGACACCGACAAGTCAGGGGTAATGCTGTCCCCTTAGCCCCGAGCATTAGGAGGGAAGCCACTACTACCAACTTTAAAGTCTTTGGTTTGACCCGGCTGGAGTTTGAACCCACGACCTCTCGATCCGCAAGCCGATGCTCGACCACCTGAGCTTTTGTATTGCTGTCGGTGCTATGAATATTCATGAAAACAAACTTTTACCAGCCTAATATACCACAGCCATCATGAAGCAGAGCGGTGTGAGCGAACATGGGTTCCGATGATGAGGTTAGGCAGATTTCTTTCTAACTTTAAAAAGTAATCAATATGATTTTGATGTACAAAGTAAATTAGAATAATAAAATGGTATTGTATTAAGTTTTCATAACATGCTTTCATAGTGAACACAGCACTATATATTGTATATTTGCCTTAAATGTGTATCAAAATATTTTCTGGATTACTGAAAGAATGTTGTTTCATGTCATTCTATTACAGTGAAGGCAGCATTATATGTAAATCTTTATCTAAAATTCAAATGTATTTAGTGGCTGGATGACTTTAAGATTTTTTTTTAAATAGGTATTTCCCAACCCCAACCAAAAGAAATAAGGAAGAAAAAATGAAAAAAAAAAAAGATTCTTGTTATAACCATGCCAAGTTGGGCAATGCTTTATTTCTGTTATTTCGCCCTAATTTTATGCCAGTCTACAATACAAATATAATTATGTTCAAGGTCAGTTAGAATAGATAGAAGGTGAAAAACAGACAACAGACAGCTGAAAAATGTAAAACCCAGGATTTTTTTGAGAATTGTTTCATTTTCTCCCTGCCTCCCAGTTAAACTTCCAGAGAAAACAAGTATTTCTTACTCTTTGATGTAGGAGTTACAAAATGCAAACAACTGGTAGACAAGCTTAGTTGTGAAATTCTTTACAAAATTTCTGCACAGTTGAGCAATTGTTATGAGGGCTTACCGAAGGGTTTACGAAAACAGCCGTGCCTCCATTTATCACCCCACATCATTGTAGGGCAATGATTGACAGACCATATGGTCTGCCTCTACCTGCCTGGGTAGGATTTCATTGCTGCCAAATGATAACTTCATCAAAGCAGACTCTCATAAACTTACATGGAATTGGAGAAATGTTTGAGAATATTATCATATACTTTCTTGATAATCCTCAGTTAGTTGTAAACTTGGATGAATTAAGTGGGATTTTTAGTAATTCTAGTAAAGGTCCCTCAAACAACCAAATATACCCAGCTTTTTTGCTTTCTATCATTTAAATTTACTGATAACTGCCTATTAAAGAACATGTAATACCTATATTTTTCCATTCAAACAATAATTATTTTAAGGTAAGAAACATCTAACGGGGCTAGAAAAAGATAAATGCAGTGTGGCTTGCTTAACTATTCTTTTTTCTTTATCTTTTTTATTTGAGTGTTGTGTTTACATGTAATATTAAGGTACCCATCTAAAATATGGTGTCTATATTTTTTTAAATTAATGCTAGCTATTGACTTTGTATTTTAAAAGCTTTTTACTGTAGTACATTTGGCTAATACTGAATATATTAATTAATTCTGCAACCTCCAAATGTATGGGAGTCATTTGTGACCCGGCCACCACAACATGGAAATTTGGGGGTCATCCAGATAGTCTAAGGGTAATGCTGTCAATAAAGGTATAGATTTACATGATATTTATGAAACATGTTTAAATGTATGTATGTATATCTTACTATTTGGAATACAATCATGTAAATGTGTTGATTACTGTTTCAGGCTGAAAAAGAGCAAAACTGCTATCTTTGCAAGCTTTCAGGTTAGAAAAAAAGATATGAGAAGATTGGATGTCAGCATCTTGACTCCAGACTGCTTTTAAACATGTTAACTTTAAAGGTTTCTTTAACAATAACTGTCTTACAATATCCATTAAAATATGCAAGAGACATGAAATGCTTTGTCATTACTATTCAACATATTTTATATTATTATACCTGACATGAGCTTGTTTTATAAAATTGTCATATACATGCCAATTGACAATCTGTAATGTTGTATGCTAAATGATCGCGTGGGCTAAAAATGGAATGCTTGTTTTCATCAATCATGTAATAAAAGGGTGCTAACTGAATAATACATAGAGTCTGTGTCTATGAGCCTTAATTAAAATGTGAATTTCATCAATTCCGACCTTGGCATTGTTTACATGTTGTTGTTTATATTTGTCATTAAATAAAATGTTTTTGTTGATTTGATTGTGATGTTCAGTATAATATAATAAATATCACATCTCACAGAGGGTGATAGATAATGGAATGTCAACCAAGACATTATATACATGACTCAGGTGAACATTCCATTCTGTAACCCTCTGTGGGATGTGGTATTTATATAATGTTAAACAAACAATGAGGAAAGTCACATAGCCACATAGGTCCAATAATGGACCCAGACACATCTGTGAATTTAAATATAAAATCAACAAGATCAAATAACTCAAACTGCCCACACCAAAGAATATTGTGCAAACAACATCATTGCCAGTGGGTTTACTGCATGGCTTGTAATTAAAAACGGATCAGAAGTATACTGACAATATTCGTACAGCCATAGATGATAAACAATGACTTTCACTGACTTAAATTTTCTCTTAATGTTTGGAGGATCAATGCATCCTGAAGTATAAAAACAACAACAATGGTAGCTGCAATTTATATTTTGTACTCATAACAATGGCTGAAGTGCTTTCAAAGTACAAGACTAGTGTAAACAGCTTTATCCTAAGTCTTATAAAATTGTTAAGCAGCATGTTTTGTAGTCCAGGAATGATGATTTCAACATCAGAAATGGTCGATTTTACTGCAATTTTAGTTGCATCACAAGAAATGCAACATGCTCTTCGGATTGCGTCAGAGACAAAGTTATAGCATTAAAAATGCAGATGATGCACAATCTTAGAAACACTGGCCTACTTCCATGTGGTAAGAGTTTCAGACTTGCATCTCTTCAGCCCCACATTGCCCGGGTTCGAGTCCCGCCCAGGCACAAACTTACCACTAGGGAGGTCTTCCTACTGACTTCCACATATTTCTCCACCAATTTACCTTTGTAAATGTGATGTACGTAAGAAAAAAAAGCAACATTATTAAAGGTGCTTTTTTGTCAAACATGTTAAATAGTTTTTTTGGATGAACTGAACTTAAAAGCTCACAAAACCTCAAGTAACAGTGTAAAAAAAGTGTCATTTTTTTCTGTTTGTATGTACCTTGCACAGAAACAATGATGTCATCATAGCAATTTCAAGCTATTGTTGATTGAGAAAGACTCGGTACAAATGTCTGGGTAGAACAGAAGAACTAGGTAAGGAATGAAAGGTAAGCAAAAAAAGAACTTCCTCCCACTCCAGTTTTATTGTGTTCAACAAAAACTACACTTGGTAAGTGGCAATGCTAACTGGTATTTTCTTTCTCATACAACTACAAGAAAGCCTACAAGAAATATTTCTTGACACTGAGCAGCAAGCAAATAGAGTAGGTTCTGATTTAATTCTCAGAGCCTATAATAGTCAGAACCAGTGAGAAAGGAAAATAAAATAAACTGATACAATCTCCTTTGCCTTTGCCATATGCCTTTCAGATCAAAGCAACTTTGCCACCATGAAGAAAAAAAGGACATAAGGCTGGGTTTTTTTTTGTTTTTTTTTAATACATCCTTACCCATTATGGTCATTGTAGCAATGCCCAGCTACTTTGGTGGCAGAAGACATAGAACAATTGTCTTGGTAGAACCACTGGCACATAGCAGATCAGCTGGAAGACCTTCCCACATGAAAGCCTTCACAAGTGAATGGGACTCAAGTCAGAGTTACAAGTCAGTGACTACCACTACACCACAGGCACACCTGCACATAAAGTTTTTACAGAAAATTCTGATAAAGTTAAAAGAAAATCACTTTTACAGTTTTATTCTAACAAAGGGTCTGAAAATGTTTACATTAAAAACAATGTTTGATTTTTTTATATATTTTAATTAAGTAGAAATATTTTTCACAATATTGACACCATTATTGATGTAAACAAGCATCTCAACTTTTGTCACAATGCTGTTCAAGACTCCGATTAACTGTAACAAGTTGAAGCATCACCTGTGTCAGGCATGTAGCACTGAGATTGAACAAGATTGCCGAGTCATATAAATTAATGCTAAGCAGGGGAGGAGCAGAACATTATAGCAAACATAACCTCAAGTTATTGTTTTGATACATCATGCATCACACCAACAAATCTATTATCACAAAACAATGATCCTGATGGCAACATAAAAGATGCAAGATCTCAGACAAATAGCTTGGTAGATCCACAGATGCACCATATAGCCAATGAGATGATTAACAGATGCATTATGCATTAACTAATCAACAGGATTTTCATGGTAAAGTTGCTTTGATGTTTATGTTTGAAAAAATAATTAAAACTTTGGAAAAAATAATCTATAAGACACAAAAAAGGATTCTGGCACTTAACCAGACTTTCCGGCTTACTACTTAAAAAATGATAACACTTGATAAACAGATGCTCCGATATTAACCCTTCAGTTAGCATGCCTCATTATTATTAAGCGATAGAAAACCTTTGCTATTAACTACATGCTACAGCAACAAAATATAACTAAAGACTCAGCAGCAAATAGTGTACCTCCTGCTCAGAGAGCTATCAGTGGGAGCTGGCTGATCTGGATCTACACTATTTGCTAAAATTGGATCAATCCAGCTAGGCAGCCTTAGGGTTAGGTAGTAAGAGTTAAGCATTTAAAGTTCTTATTTCTGTATTTTGTTTCTGAAATACATTGCACTGACCAATTATGATTATAATAGTAACATCCAGCTACATGTATTTTGGTGGAGAAAGACCCTAGACAAATGTTTGGGTAGAACCACCGGTGCACCACAGGTCAGCTAGAAGACGTCACATTAAGTTCTGCACACTGAATGGGACTCAAACCCATGTAGTGAGAGGCTTAGCAGTCAGAGTTACATTGCGGCGACTCTACCACTACGCCATCGGGAACAAGTAGGGCGAGCATGAAAAAATTAATGTGGTAATATAACTGTGTAGCCTCATTAAATAAAATCATTATTATCATAACCATTATTACCATTATCATTATTATTATTATATTTACTATTAGATTTATTATTATATTTAATATTATTATCACTTCACTGTTGTTAATCTTTCTTGATTTTGTTAGGCTTAAAAATGAAGTTCCATGTAGGCAGTGTACTGCTTTTTGCCAGGATAATGTGACTGTGTTGTACTATGTCAGGTGTTGATGACATGCTTTTACAGTGAAGGCAACAATGCCCTACTCTAACTACTAGTAGCTAAAGATTATTTGTTTTTTATTTTTAAATCAATTTCTAGCACTTGCCAACACTTAATCCTGCATACCAAACCCTTGATATACAGATGCTCTCTGATTTAAGTGGCTCTCTTACTTCACTTTTATTATCCAAGTTACTTCTTGAAAAACTTTCCAATAATTTTTATCAGATAATAAAATATTTTACTAAACCAACTTTTTTACATATACACCTTATCAACATAATAACTTTTACAATCTCTACATCTGAGTTTATATGCCTTGCAGATCACATTTACCTCTGCCACCAAAAGGAAACATTGTCATAAGACTTGTCAAACGCCATTTTAAAAAAAATATAATATTGGGACACATTTTAAAAAAAATATTGTTCCATTACAGTTTAATTCTAATGATAAAGTCTAAGAAATGTTTAAATTTAAAAAAAAAATACTTTGATTTAAATACATTTGAATGGTACATTTACTTTGAAAATATTAATGTACACAGTCATGCACAATTACTTGGTTTACAAGTGGATACTATAGCACAGCAAAACATCCCCTTTGGGAGAGGTGTGATATTGTGATCAAATGACCAGCAATTATTGGTGGAGGAATACACTTCCAAAGCACTGACACAAACATGATTTTTGTATACAGTCTGATGCTATGGGAATAAACACATGTCCGCTGGATTATGGGATGTAGTCTGGAACTTATGCATTTCCATTTGAACTTGCAAAAAGGGCCTAGAAGATTTCCAAGCTCTTCACTCACATAACTTTCATCCTTAGCTTGCTACATTTTGTTAAAACCCATGCTAAATTCTCAATATTTTTGCATTATTATATGTAAGGATTTGTATACTTATAAACAGAGTAGATGTGCCCATCTTGTGCACTTTTTCACATAATTATATCTAGATAAATATGCATAAATTAATGCTGCATCAAAAGTGACACAAATTAGGAACTCCTTTGCACCAGCATCAAGTTTATTGCCTCAAAAACACAAGAAACGCACACTTGAGAAAACACTCTATACAAATATAAATACCAACAATAGTTTATCCTTCAAAATAAGATTGTAACAAATTTAAATGTAATATATTGCTACAAAAAAATACATTAACGTTAGGTCAGTTTGTCAAATGGCCATATTTAGATTTACACGAATGTGGTACCACATGAGTGCTATATACCATTTTGCCGCATCCAAGCAGGTGCTGTTCTGCAACCTCACATTTGCAGTCTCACCTTTATAACAGTAACCCCAAATAAATCACTCTTTTCTTGAATCCTCGCCCAACCCACACCAAAACCGCAAGCTTAAATAAGCGTGCGACAAGTTTGCGACAAGATTGCGGTAAGATTGCAACCAAGCGTGTTGCAATCTTATTTAAGCTTGCGGTAAGATTGCGATAAGAAAGCCGCAATCTTAAAAGTAAGCTTGCAAGTTTGCGATAGGAACCATTACGATCTTGATTGCTCGCTTGATTGCTCGCTTGCAAGCTTGCGCGATCATGCCAAGCGAGCGGTTTGGCTCGCTTAGAAGCTCGCTTGCACGCTTGGCAAGCTTGCAAGTTTGCGATAGGAACCATTACGATCTTAATTGCTCGCTTGCAAGCTTGCGCGATCATGTCAAGCGAGCGGTTTGGCTCGCTCAGAAGCTCGCTTGCACGCTTGCAAGGTTGCGATAGGAACCTTTACGAGCTTGATTGCTCGCTTGCAAGCATGCGCAATCATGCCAAGCGAGCGGTTTGACTCGCTTGCTCACTTATCCCATGCGTGCGGTTTGGCACGCTTGCAAGCTTGCGCTATCATCCCAAGCTTGCAGGATTGTTCACTTAATAGCTTGATCATCCCAAGCTTGTGGGTTGTTTTTTTCTTGGCTTGATCAAATTCGTTGAGTGGATAAGGTTGTGGATAGATTGACATAAATAAAATCACTAGATAACATTTGTGGTTTTCACCTAAAAATCTGATACAACAAAAAATTTACAGGGAAAATAACACAACAGAAAGATATCACTAGATAACATTTGTGGTTTCACCTAAAAATCTGATACAACAAAAAATTTATAGGGAAAATAACACAACAGAAAGATACTAAATATATTCCACTTTAATTAAAGACAATGGCAAAAAACACAAAGAACAAGTGGTCATTTATTAAAGGAAACAAATAAAAGATGCTTATCAATTAATTTATATTCTTAACCCATATCTCGCTAAGCACTTATTATTAATATGAGAAAGCATGACAAGCCATTTTCGGGAGTCTAGCAAATAGGATTTTAACTGATTAAATCAAACTTAAGTATCTATTTATCATTAAGAATAAAATACATACAATGCACTCAAGAAATAGTACCACAGGTATTGTGTTCAAAAACAGTTCATAGTCAGTTCTTGTTGATTTCTCAGATGACAACTCCAGTTCTGCTTGAGAGGATCTTGCATCCTTCCTCTCACCTGCACAGCAAATGTATTTTTTCGCCAATTACATCTGAAAAAGAAAAAAAAATCCAACATTATGCATTATTTAAATTTATTTTTTTATTACCTGATTTTTTTATTTAGCAATGTTAGACCTATTTAGTATGTGAGGGTCTTGTGTTATTTGCACCACACAGGCACCTTATGATTTTTCTGTCAAATTATGATACAGAATAAGTGTTCAAAGATTGAAAGAAATAGATTGGAAATTTTACCAAAAAACGGAAATAAACAAAAAACAAATTTAGATGCTGACACAAACTTTTACAGCTCTGGTCATGATGCAAACTTGCCTATTCTTTAAAACAGCAATTTGAAAACAGCAGCAAATAACAGGAGCTATAGGCAAAAGCACCCCCATATTTTCTATGTTTAAAGCCTGAGCTGAGAAATGCTGAACTATCAAGTACAGCTTAACGAAATACTATCTTGGTTACTTTATAAGCATTAATATGCACAAAGGGGTAAAAGTAAAACACCAGACCTGGTAGCGCAATCAGTAGAGTGCTGGCTCCTGGTACTAGAGGCATCGGGTTCAGTCTGGGCTGCAACATACCAAAGTCATGTTAAATGGTAGTGTTATTGCTCCCTGGCTAATACTCAAGCAAATAGACAGGTAATTCTATGACTGGTCAGTCAGGTGTCAGGATAATGTGACTGGGTGTATCATGCCAGGTGTTCATGGCATGCTATAATCAGTAAAGACAGCTCTATATTGATTTCGATTGAGCACTGTCTTCAAATAAATTAAATATTGTTGGTGGTTTGATTGTTTATTGGGTTCATTGTGCCACCAACAGTAGTATTTCAGTTATCTGGAGACGGTGTTCACTTGAAGCCGATATAGTGCTGCCTTCACTGTGTATAGTATGCCGTGAACAACTGACATGATACCACACGCAGTCACATTATCCTGACACCAGGCCAACCATAAACACACAGATAAAGCCAGTAAAATCAAAATGTAAGTTATTACAGCAAGATTTTTTTTTATTAATGTAAGTGAATACAGAGAACAAAGGAAATTGAAATTTAAAATATACTAATTAATTTTAATATTATAATATTGCAATCAAAACAGACTTGCTGACTTGAAGCTCCTCAGCCCTTCACCGCGTGGGTTCGAGTCCTGGTAGGGGTGAGAACTTTCATTTAGGGAGGTTTTCCTCCACCAATAATTACCTGGACGTCACCAATATGGCCATAAATGTGTCAGTGCGATGTAACAATAAACATTTACAAAATCAAAACAACATGCTTTCCCAACAATGACAACTTCATGTACAAACAGCTGTGCCATGCAATTAATGATTAACACTGTAAATGCTAAAAAATAGCAAATGCATTAATACAATAACTGGTACAAATGGTCAAAATGCTGCATAGTTATCTTTGTACCTTTTCAACTTTTGTCTGTCATCCATGCGTTGCTCTTCACTGACTTCCTTATTGACATCAGTCTGCAATTCCGATTCTTTTTTGTTCACTTGCATCTGGCTGTTTCAAACTATTACAGAAAATAAAATACTTTACATGAGTGGCAATACCATACAAGCAAACACAGTTTATGATGTGCTCAACCATCATCTACAAGTTATCTTGGATATCTATTACAGGTGACCTAAATTTATTTTTTAACACAACAATGTAATCAACAACAAAAATATTGTGTTGCCACTTGAAACCGTTTTATGTGCCTTTATTCCTATAGTATAAAATGTATCCTTGTGTAAACTCAGAAATATCCGGTAACTGGATATTACCGTTAATCGGGTCACTCTAAAAAAAACAATATTACAAAAATGTCTTACGTTCGAACTTGTCAGAACCTTATCAACTCTAACTGAAGCATAAATTAAATATACAGTAGATAACAAATGTTTATGGAAAAGTCAACGGTTTCAGAAAACGTTTGTGATAAGAAAAAACTAAAGTGAAATGTCGGAACTGAAAAAAAAATGGCGAAAATATTTGACACGTTAATTTTGCATTCTAAACAGTTAATGTACTAAACTCACTACGTTAAGAAAACCTGATTTAAAATATGTTGCTTCTTATACTTGTTTAAGTAGATCAATGTCTCACCTCTGCTTAGCAGTCCAGTGAAGGAAAGTCGATTTCTTCATCTTTTTCATCACATTTTTTGCATCTCGTTGAAAATTGGCGCGGCCGGAAGTGTAGACTGTGCTGTTGTAAATCGGGACCCCTCGGCGATTTCTTCAGTTATTTTCCGAAAGTTACGATTGACTTTTACTGAATCACCGTAAAAGCGTCTTTCAAACTTGTATTATTAAATGGTGTTTATTCACATTCCCAATAAAGTGAGAGTGGTTTTAACATGATACTCTACTGTCTGTTCTGTAATTTTTTTTGTCCTACTAGATATTAGACTGTAGATCTGCTTGACCAGGTTTTCGAAAGACAACAACAACAAAAAAAAGTTATAAAAAAACTGACTTCTTTGGAATTGGATCATTTTTTTACTGAGCTATTATTACCAAATGTTTTGTAGCTGTCTTAAATGATAACATAGTTAAATATTGCTTTTGTGATCAGTCAGGTCAAGGTCACTGTAACTTAATTAGCAGTTTGCTTTCCATGTCTAGGCAGGATATATATTGATATCAGATGTAGATATTGATATCAAATTTGGTAGTTAGCTTGTTTATGGGATACCCAAGTTTGGAATTGTTTTTGTTGTCCATTAGTTTGATGGACTGAGTCACTGTTACTAATTAAATTTTATTTTGTTCCTGTTCATTATCTTCTTTTTTGAGGATTGATCAAGTTAAGTAGGTAACTAGCTATCTCATGGGAAGAATTAATATGTTTAGAATTGCTTAAGGGATCAATTGTCGTCAAGACAAGTTGTAAAATATATTTTTGGATTTTCTATAAATAACTCAAGACAGGAGTAAAGTAGTGTTACCAAATTACTTTCTAGGGAGAGTAAGTCTGGGACTGTATTGTATATGGTTGTGTGATCTCTGTTTAATAATAAATAATGACAAAATAAAGTTTAAAAAATTGGCAATTAGTACAATGTATTTGGAGCTATTTTATGTCACATTCAGCTGAGCTTTTCTCATAACCAACTGTCCATCTAGCTGCATCAACAGTTTGCTCGTAATCACTTTAAAGGCTACCGTTTTGATCCTATCTTAACCAACGCTGGTCAGAATGTCATTAAATGTTTGTCTGTATAAAATCTTGGATGAGTTAATAAATAGGTCACATAATCAAAAAGTAGGTGACTTAGTCAAATCTATAAAAACCTTGAGAACAAGACTTTTTGGGGGCCTAATCTTCACAGAACTTGACCATGTTTCATGTCTCTTTCAATGTTATTTATTTAAAGAAATACAAAATAAATTTCTTAATGTCTTGGAATAATTTTATGCTTGCAAGACCACAACCTATCTGCAATCCTTATGTTAATTAATTTTAAGCTTGCAAGACCGCAAGCTTATCGCAATCTTTAATGGAATAGAAGATTACAAGCTTGCAAGGCTGCAAGCTTCTCGCAATCTTAATGGTATTTAAGATTGCGAGAAGTGTGTGAACAAAACCAAACCGCAACCTTAATTTCCAAGCAAGCGAGCGTGCTCGCATCCGCAACCATAGAATTTAAGAAATGCAATCCTATTAAGATTGCGGCAAGCTTGCGCAAACTTGTCGTAAACTTGTGACGAGCTTGTCGCAAGCGAGCGTTTTGGTGTGGGAAAGGGCTTTATTAAAACTGTGTAAAAATCCAAGAAATACATAAGTGTACTGCATCAAATCTGTACTGGCTTAAGGACTGTGTCAATGGGGCGTTTTGATTGACAACCCATAATATAGGTTTACGGAAAAAACATCTGCGATATGTAATAATTAGATTGATACATCAAGTTAAATTAACTTTGCTTATTGCATCTTAAATATTTTCTATTTGTCTCTTCAGATAACGCTTGAGTTAAAGTGGCTAGGTATAATTCTTTCTGGAATTTAATCAATAATAAGTGGGCCAAGAGGCCATTGACGCTCTTTACAGGAGATTTTCCTTGTACATTAAAATGAAAGGGTCATAACATGTGAAAAGAAAAACATGCTATGGTATTTTTCTATGGTTATGCACAACTAAATACCTGATCAAGTGTATAGGGTTGGTTTTTGTTAAAATCAAACCAGGAATGGGCGGGAAGTTTACAAAAATTTCTGATGGATAAACAGTTGTATTCATACAGATGGAAAATATCATTGCTTATTGCCATTCATTCTTCTAAGGTGAGGAGGCCAAGATAACCCCAATCACTTACCCAGTGAGCTGCAAAGTAAAGTCCAACCACTTTTCCTCGTAATTCTTCCGTCCAGTCCACCTCTTTTCCTGCTTTGAGCAGTTTTCCACCTTTCATAATTTCACTAAACTTCTTCCGTCGCCATGGAAACCCTTGACCATTTTCATCCTCCATCAATAGAGAGTATCCCTCACCGGTTATTGTCTTTCCATTTTCACAGTCTATGAGAACTAACTTTGGAATACCCTGGACACGAAACTTCTTGCATAGTTTATTCTGAAAATATAAAAAAAGACAACTGTAATAACAGCATATTTTGATACATATTGTTACTACAAATAGTAACAAAACAGGCATGATAAATGGGCTGATATAGCTGCATGTGATCTGATATAGCTGCATGTGCACTGATAAATCTGATCCACCCAGCCAACTGGGCTGCTTATCAATAATTGGCCAAGTGAAAAAATGAACATGAAGTCAATTGCTAAATATGACTTCAGCATTCAACAAAATGGTTGACAGAAGATGACGCTTCCTCATTTTCTTTTGGTCAGTCAATGTTTTGAGTCAAGTTGCCTAACAAAGGAACGATTTATAGGAAATTTAAATTTCTGACAATTAAGGTTACTTCCAAACTATTAATTTTATATCTGTAATGAACAATAATATATGTCAGAGCTAGGTAGAGCACTGATAAATGGCCCAAACTCATTTAACAGCTTTCAGGCTTAAGGCCTCAAGGATATAATTTTGCCAGATGACAAAGTATCAGTGCTTAGCCCAGCTCTAGATATAGTATTGATGCAATAATTATACATGTACTAAAAACAGTATCTCTTAAATCAAATAGGAAAAATGTTACATGTAATGCCAAAAGAATTCAGTGACATTATTGATATCATAAATAGTACACCTCAAATGATGTCATATTTTTTTAAGGAATTTAATATTTGTAAAAAATGTGTAAAGCTTAGCTGACACATTGTTTTAACTTCACCTTAAAGAGTTCTGAATAATTCCAAGGTTAAGAAAAATACATCAAAAAAGAATCTGTTGAAATATTAAGGAGCTCTAAGTTAACTTGTAAAAAGGTTTCAAATGACTTGAACCCTGTACCTCTTATGGCAGTAAAGTACTCTACCAACTGTGTCACCGAGTCTTGGGACATGATTGTTTTAAAAAAATATTTATTAAACATTGTGATTGACAAAATGATTACAAAGAAACTTTCAACATAACCTTTGTTATGATTTTGACAGGTTTTTACTGGGGCTTATCAGTTATTTGAAAAGGCCCAAGGAGGGATCAATTGCTTTTGGTTTGGTCAGCTAAATTACCTGAGTATGACTTTTCGTACCATATAGCATTGTTTCAGGGAAGTTTGTTTTGTACCATAATGCATTGGTTCAGAGAAGTTTGTTTTGTACCATAATGCATTGGTTCAGAGAAGTTTGTTTTGTACCATAATGCATTGGTTCAGAGAAGTTTGTTTTGTACCAAAATGCATTGGTTCAGGGTAGTTAACTTTGTACACAACTCATTGTTTCAGAGGAGTTAATTTGTACCATAATGCATTGGTTCAGTGAAGTTTGTTTTGTACCATAATGCATTGTTTCAGAGGAGTTGATTTGTACCATAATGCATTGTTTCAGTGATGTTTGCTTTGTACCACAATGCATTGTTTCAGGGAAGTTTGTTTTGTACCATAATTCATTGTTTCAGGGAAGTTTGTTTTGTACCATAATTCATTGTTTCAGGGAAGTTTGTTTTGTACCATAATTCATTGTTTCAGGGAAGTTTGTTTTGTACCATAATGCATTGTTTCAGGGAAGTTTGCTTTGTACATAACTCATTGTTTCAGAGGAGTTTGTTTTGTACCATAATGCATTGTTTCAGTGATGTTTGTTTTGTACCATAATGCATTGTTTCAGTGATGTTTGTTTTGTACCATAATGCATTGTTTCAGAGGAGTTTGTTTTGTACCATAATGCATTGTTTCAGTGATGTTTGTTTTGTACCATAATGCATTGTTTCAGTGATGTTTGTTTTGTACCATAATGCATTGTTTCAGTGATGTTTGTTTTGTACCATTATGCATTGTTTCAGTGATGTTTGTTTTGTACCATAATGCATTGTTTCAGGGGAGTTTGTTTTGTTTTGTATAATAATGCATTGTTTCAAATCCTTGTACTTTATTGCTGGTTCTTTTTTGAGAGGTTGTCAATACTTTCAGTGGACATAATTTAACTTTGCATAAGTATGGATGCCTCTTCCATCAAAGCGCCTAAAGATATACATTAATTAATACACATATGGACATGCAATTTCAAGATTTTTAGCTCCAAAGCCAACAAACAAGCATAAAGAGAACAAGCATAACAACAAAGTAATACAAATGAAAGGACCTAAATGTATTTAGAAAGTATAAAGGGGAGACTATTCTCAAATATCTCTCATTATTAGAGGAAGAAAACAACAATTATCTGGGAAGAACCACCAAGTTATAAACCATTAAATTCTTTTAAGCAGTATAGCTTGAGCTAGGTCCTAGACTTCACTAAATGTCAATGGATTATTTTATCTCTTTACAGCGATATTGAATTTACTCATTGTGGTACCGAAGAGGCAATAGTCTCTCACTGACACCAGACATTCTGTCTGCTGATTCTATACATCCTTTCTACAATTTATTTGCATTCAACACATTATACAACCAATGGAACATGATTTCTTGAGTGAAAGAAGTAAATAGACTTGAATAGATGTATAATGTGTACTAATTAAAATTTCTTCTGATTGCTAAATGAATGACAATTAATAAATTGAAATGTAGAATTTCAATTACCTGTAACAGAAAAATAGACAGAAAGTGATTTCTTTTTTCTTTTTAGATAAATGTGTTTAAAAAAATAGCAAACTGTCAAGGCAAAATATACATCAGCAAGCTTTCAATGCATGGTAGTAACATAATATGTGCGCTTGTAAGTTTTACCAACCTAGCTGCGACCAATTAACAAAGAGGGATAATTCAAGAATTAGATGATCTTGGGTTATGGTACTTGTACACTGCATTTATACAGCTCATAGGGTTTCACTGTCTTTAGTTAAGAATGAATTCATGCAAAAGTGTTGAATTTCTTCCTCGATACAATGGTTATATATCATCTAAAAACCTATATAAAATAAGATATAAATTTCAATTTTTCAAGTTTGAATTTATGCAAAAATGTTATTTTTGTTAAATTTATTCTCCTTACAATATTCTTGCTTTTCAGTCAACTAAAGAGGGTTAATGCTGGAACATATATCCGGGTTTAAAAGATTAAAAAGAATCATGCAAGTATTGAATTTATGCTCTGTACAAAGTTTTTGTTTTTTAAGTCAACAAAGGTGGATAATTCAATAAGTAGATGAGCTAGAGTTACAGTTCTTGCGCAGTGTCACACTCCATGAGGTAGTCATGTTCCAAATTTGGAGTGAACACATGCATAAGTAATGAATTATGGTTTGACGAGAAAATGTGACAAAAATGCTTCTGACAGACAAAGTGATTCCATACAAAGACAACACAAGAATCAAAGTGCTCATAGTGTTGTTAGATTAATCCTAAAATAGCTTCTACCTTATTTCCTTAAGCTCCCCTTTTCAAAGTAGTATCCAACAGTTTGGACAAAAGATTTATTTTTTATCAAAAAACCAATTAAGTCATTGTTAAATGAAAAGGTTCTGTAAAATGCTGTTCATTGTTGTCCTTGATCTGAATAAACAGTAAAGCACACAGGTATTTCCTATCTAGCTACATGTATTTTTAAACTAAGAAAACCATGTGACAGCTTACATTTGAGTTCCCTTTACATCATCTAGGTAGTCTGCTCTGACGTCAGTCTCTATTTTTAGCAAAAATCACAATTTGCTTATTTATAGATTTGGAAAGAATAAACATTAGGAGCAATTCATTTCATGATTTGTACTTTCTAACAATTGCAGTAGTGTATAAATGCGACTGGGTGCGGTATCATGTCAGGTGGACAATGTGATTGGGTGCAGTATCATGTCGGGTGGATAATGTGACTGGGTGCGGTATCATGTCAGGTGGATAATGTGACTGGGTGCGGTATCATGTCAGGTGGATAATGTGACTGGGTGCAGTATCATGTCAGGTGGATAATGTGACTGGGTGCAGTATCATGTCAGGTGTTCACTGCATGCTATTAAACTGAAGTCAGCACTATATCTGCCTCAAGTGAAAGATGGTTTGTCTGAGGTCGAAGTGAGTCTAACAAACAACCTTGTGTGGCTTGAAGTGACATAAGAAATACTGTTAACTTGTTAAAAAATTAAGGCCTTGACACTTATGATCCTCCTACGCAGCGTTACACAGTCTCATATATACACTTACAACAAGGTCATCAAGTCATGAATGTCAGAATTCTTGACATAACAACAATAAAGAGGTTAATTGTGTTTTTGAAGGTCACATCTATTTTAAAATTGTTGATAATTTTGTTTTGGTCTGGAAACTTAAGATTACTTGAATAAAATTAAATATACTATAGAATTAAATTTTTGTACTTTTTACAAATGTCAGATATGTATACGAATGTAAACTACATTACAAAACATTCGAAAGATACAGATTCAAAAACTAAATGAATTAGTAACTGACATCACTTAATTGATTTGACAATGTTAAACTAATTCACCATTATCCCATTTATATTTCAGAGGCTTAGTATGAATGTAGGTGATCTTAAACTTCAACTTTAAAATTTCGTAATGGACGTTTTACCTGACAGCATATTGAGTCAAAATGGCCTTAAATACCATGAGCTTGAGACAGGCGCGTTTCTGCCATTACGGACTTTACGCACGTGCATAACCGCCGTTCGAAAATCAAAAAAATCTAAAAGTACTAAAACAATTCAGAAAGTCGCGGCTTAACTCGGATTATGAAAGACATATTTTATTTCCATTGTTTCTTTCTTATAAAATCTTATTACCACACCAGTCAAGTTGAAAAGGTTGAAAGTTATTAAACTTATTCACGTCAGGATTTTAGTCGTTTATGTTGTACATTAGCTTCCTCGCATGTCCGCATTTTTCCTGTTCTTCATTAGAAAAGAATCAAATATATTCAAAAGTATTACTACAAAGGTTATTTCCCTTGTAATTGTGCGTAACTTCAAAATCGGCCTAGATACGCGCCTGGCTTGAGATTA
Organism: Sinonovacula constricta; assembly: GCA_007844125.1. Taxonomy (NCBI): domain Eukaryota; kingdom Metazoa; phylum Mollusca; class Bivalvia; order Cardiida; family Solecurtidae; genus Sinonovacula; species Sinonovacula constricta. Next base: position 19,125,030 of record CM017571.1, read on the forward strand.
AGGTGAATGTTTTTGTATTTTGAGCTTGATGGCACAGCAACACATGATGGGTCATATGGCACTGAATATGATAAGGTTTAATGTAAATAAAGTAACATTAGATTAGAATTAGAATAAGTTAGTGGAAATATGAAATTCTGTTAGGTTAAAAGAAGGTGACTGGTACAAGTAAATTAAAACAAGTTAGGATAATAAACAGTTGAAAATCGTATAACTTCTTAGGAATACCTGTCATCTCGTAAAGGAAGCAGGCAAGTTTACAGTTGTACATTGTCAGAAATAGTTGATTCATGTTGGAGATAAATGTAATGAAGAGAGAAAAACTTAACCTGATCAACAAATTCAGAACTAGAAGAATTATAAAGGACTGAACCGTAACACACACAAATTTTACCAGACCTAGGGCATATGGTTGTGAAACGACCTGTAAATCTAGGTGCCCTGAAATTTGAACCTGCCAAAACCTGACATTGCATTTCTATTTAGTGCCATGTCAAAGAGAAGTTGTTGTTTTTTTTCAAGTTTTTTTTTTTTTCAAGTTTTTCTTTTGTTCTGAATCATAGAATTAAGCAAAATAACAGTTGAACATAGGTGGCTGTTTATGGGTCAAAATGAAGTTGATGTTTATTTCAATTATATTAAAAAACAGTTTAAAATCTACAAAAGCTATCATTCATTAAATTTCTAATATTTACATGGTAAACATGTAGCAGTCAGGGACCAGATAGACTATATAATTGGAAACCGGACCTGGTAGCGCAATCAGTAGAGCGTCGGCTCCAGGTACGGGAGGCCCCGGGATCGATCCCGAGCCGCGACATACCAAAGTCGTTAAAAATGGTAGTGGTATAGCTCCCTTGCTAACGCTCAAGCAAATATAAGGGTAGTTCCAGGACTGGTTGGCCCGGTGTCAGGATAATGTGACTGGGTGTGGTATCATGCCAGGTGTTCACGACATGCTATACACAGTGAAGGCAGCACTATATCTGCTTCAAGTGGACACCGTCTCCAGATAACTGAAATACTGTTGGTGGGTCAATAGACCCAACAAACAAACAAACTATATAATTGGTCAGATTTAAAAACAACAACATGTGCATTCAAATCTGACCAATCAGATGCCTAAGATTTTATTTCTATATTTTGAAAGTTTTACTTTCTAACATAGCTTAAAACATTAACAGGCAAGCCACCCCATCCCCCCACCCTCCACACACACATTTTGATAAATAAAGTTGATATAGAACTGCTGTTTGAAGTAAATATCTTGAATGATGTCCAAGAAATGGACCTTAACAAAGAATAGTCATATTTTTTTACTTCTTCATGACTACACAATTCTGACTTTGAGACCAGTTTAAAGCATAAACATTACCAAATTTGACCAGTCAAATGCTTTAAAGATGTCTTAATCCTTAGCTCAAAGCTCTATGAACCTTCAGCCCAGATGGAACAGGGATAACAAGAACCAGCATTCCTCTCTGACAATTTGATGGTAATCAACACTGACATTAATAGTTCAAGGCAAAGATGTATATACAGAGGCGGTCTTCTGGACTTTTAGGACTACTTACTGTAATGGGAGTACTTGTCCCTGGTAATTGGTAAATGTGTCAGGAACATGGAGAAAACAGTAGCAGAGAAATGGAGGTTTGATAGCCAAAAATTATGGGGCTGGGTTTCCCTGTGGCTTTCTCAGTAAGAAAAGCAGTAAAAGTGATTGTTACTGTGACCATAAGATTAACTTTTAAGTACTTAATAGGTAGTATTTATTAAGAAGGATTTAGTATATAAGTTTAGTTAATTGTTTAAGATCCATTACTTATATGTTCAGTGATGTCCATCAAATTAAGTAACTTTCATTTCCATGACACATAGACTGCACTTCATGTTTATTTAAATCATTTTTCTACATTAAAACCAATTAGTAAACAGTGTTTGACTGTGTATGACTGACATATGATATAATAATAATTTGTGCAAGAATATTTTATGCACAATGTGCAATTCAGAGAGATACAAGATTTTTTAGTTTAAAATGGCTAAAAAAAGTTGAAAACTGTCCCAATGCTTTTTATTTTTCCAACCTAGACATCATAATCTTTTAAAGGACAGCATGTTCACATATACAGTAATTAAGCAAGGTTTTGCCTTTTTTTTAAACATTTTTTTTTTTTAAATTAACAGTTGGACAACTGTGACAATGTCTACTTATATAAATGGTGGAAAAAGAAGGACCAGACAAAAAACTGTGTATAATCACAAACACCGTGCACAGCAAAGTTATCTGTAAGACAAGACTTAATTTTTTTCTAATTGACTGGAACTATAACCCGTGCAATCAAGTGTGGGAGTTGTTATTTAGTAACATTACCTCTCATTATTTAGCTGACCTCACATAAAAGTTTTAATGGGTGGGGATCAAACATTTGCCGTCAAGGAATGAAGGTTACAATTCAGTAACATTTATCCCTCCACCCTAGGTGCATCCATTGCAAGTTTGAAATTGAACCAAAACACTGCATCAGAACTGGATTTAATTATAACATCAAATATCATCAAAGAATGTCTTACGTGTCTTTATTTTGGCAGGGATACATTTATTCTTGTTAGTATTTTTCTAATCTTTGCGTGAAAAAAGAAAACGTTAAATCATAATGAATAATTAATTCAAATATCAATTTTGATCTCTTGTTTGTGTTAATATGTTGTCCAACTAATGATGTTGTTGTTTTTATAAGGCTAAAAGAGTCAAGCTTCATGATGGTTTGCTAGCTTATTACCCATTTGAAACTCCATTTACATAAAACATCATCAAGCTGCACTTGCCTGAGTACAGTCATAATGTGTATGACAGCCAATAACAGTAATATGATTGGCATGATAGTGATGCAATATATTAAAGCGACTTGGATTTCAGAGGCACCCATGGCATATTGGTAGAGTCGCCGATTTGTAACTCCTCTGACCGCATAGCCTCTCACTGCCTGGGTTTGCGTTCAGGGTGAAGGACTTATTTCGAGAAAGTTTTTCAACTGACTTGCGGTGTGCCGGTGTTTCTACCCAGACATGTGGGGTCTTGCTCCACCAAAAGGCTGGATGTTGCTATAATGATTATAAATGGTTGCTGCAATGTATTAACAAAAACAAAACAAAAACAGAAAAAACTGAACATATTTCATTTAAAAGTGTGTGTTTAGGTTGGAAAATCTCATTCTTATGATTTTCATTTTTTCTTATTTGCTTTAAAGTCACACCCAGTACATCTACTTTGCTTGTTGGAGGAAATAAAAAGCTTTGCAACCATTTTATATTTAGTTTTAGTTAAAAAACTATTATGAATTCAGAAATTTTGCATATTTAAATATATGCATATGTCAGCCATAAACAGATTAGCTTAATTGTAATACAATAATTTGAAGAAAAGAAAAATAGTGCAGATGGTTTGATTCTATGTGTCATGTACATGCAATTTACTGTGACCAAGTTGTTTAAAAATAGTATTATAATATATTACCTATGTCATTTGCATCACGGAAACCAGAACATGCATTTGACTGTAGAAGAGAGAAGCTACAGAACTATGAACTATGAACATAAAAACTTGGTAACTTTCTTCCCCCACAATCATCAAAGTGTACCTTGATTGTAAAGTGTGCCTTGATTGTATATAAAGTGTGCCTTAATTGTAAAGTGTGCCTTGATTGTAAAGTGGGTCTGTGATTTGCAGACTATAAACAAAGAAGGGTCTGTGCTTATAACACTTCTAAACCAACTTATTGTTGTATCTAAAGATTTCTTGAAAGAAGAATGCAAAAAGATACTCTTCAGTCTGGAGAGTTTCATATAGCCAAGCAGCTAACATCAAACAAATTAGCCAGCAATAATATCAGGTAATAAACTAGATGGCAATAAACACAATCTTGGAATCAGTTTAACAGTGATAGCTGTTACACAGCATTCTTCTGCAAGCAGGTGTAAATTAGTGAAGAAATTGTGATGGTAATGATAGTGGTGATGATGATGGTGGTAAAGAAGTTTTTAATGATGGTTGGTTCTAACAATGTTTTGGTGATTATGATAATTATGATCATGATGATTGCAGAGTTTCTTCTCTTTTTTTTTAAGTCTCTTAATGTACCTTACATACAAATTAGTGCCAAGTGCATGATAAAAAAATACTTGATGAGACTGAAAAATGTTAAATCTATGTATATGTAGAAATCAGCAAAATGAAAAGTGTGAAAAAGGTCTTCAAGAAAAGAAATATAATTTCCTTCTGAAAAAAATACTTGAAATTTTTACCACACTTTTGCTATAAATCATATTTTGAAACAGTTTAAAGTTTTGAAATTAATAATGAAAACTTTGTTTAAAGCCTATAGTGCCTCTTTACTTGGGTATAACATTGATCAACTGTGGGGCATAGTGGTAGAGTTGTGCATAGTTACTCCTCAGATTGCTTAACATCTTACTGTGTCAGTTCCCGAGTCCCATTTGGGTCAAATGACATAATATTGGAACCATCATCGAGCTGACCTGCGGTATACCAGTGGATCTACCCAGACTTTTGTCTGGGGTATATCCACCAAAAGTGTCATAGATATTAAAAGACGTCCGATAATTTAAGTGTGGACATGTGAATTTTATGAAGTTTGTTACCCGACGGGCAAGGGTTTATTCTGGATCTTGAAAGTAAGTTCAGAAAGAGATTGGAGATTGGATTTTACACAGAAGGTGCCTACAACTGCAGTACAAACTATAAACGTAAAAAAGACCTTATTGGTGTTAATTGTTTCAGGCATGTAAAATGTGTTTTGGGTCAATGAATCTCCAAATGTTACATGTCCGAATGGCAATTGTATTTATTGGATGTTAATTTTGACCACAGCCAAAATCGTTGGAAGTCACTTTAATGATGTTAATTGGGTCACTGGAATCTTTTTTTTTAAACAAAAGACAAAACGATCACTTGTCCTGACGTATTTCAATAAAGTTTTAATCATGATCAAATCCGGCATTGTTTGAATTTATGGAATGTTTAAATGTAAAAAAACTACATCTAATGAGAAATGTCACTGGAGACATATGCCCTGAAGATGTAATTACTTTTAACATGACCTTGACTTTTTGTTAATATGACCTTGACCTTGAATATGAATTGACCTGGGATATGACCTTGAATTTGAATATTACCTTGACCTTGAACACTATCTTGACCTTGAAAATGACAATGGCCTTCAATATGACCTTGAGCTTCATAGATTTGCCCGTAAATTTTTTAAGGACTACAAATATATGACTGTGACAAGGATACAGGAGAAAGATAGACAAACAGATGAATAGACAGTGAAAGATAGACAAACAGATGAACAGACAGTTAAAGATAGACAAACAGATGAACAGACAGTGAAAGATAGACAAACAGATGAACAGACAGTTAAAGATAGACAAACAGATGAATGGACAGTTAAAGATAGACAAACAGATGAACAGACAGTCAGATAGTCAGTGGGACTGCTATATGCTGCCAGTCAGGTGCAATAAAACAACTGCAGCATAATATTGATAGGACACTAGTAAAATATGTTACACACACAAACTCTATAATAAATAATAAAAAATTTAATTCATAAAAACTAACATCAAAGTAACTACTGGACCATTCGAAAGCAGTTGATATTATTTTTATACGTCTGTCATAATGTTATTATCAAAATAAAACTCAAAATGATTTATCATTTTGTTTTCAAATCACATACAAACTAAAATTGGATGTTTCATGTTTTATGATAATATCATAATAAATGAGTTAGGAACAAGTTATCATAAACAGTTGTGAGATACAGAGAAAAGGTGAAAGATAATATGCAGCAGTTCTAGGACAAAATGCCACTTCTGTGTGATATCAAATAAGAAAATCAACTTTCAGGTCCCATTTATTGTGCCTTCATTACTTTCTGTGCAGCCAGCAAACAAATTATAGTCTATGCTTGCATGGTTAACTGGGTCTAGAAATGCATATCTCGAATGAACAATTTACATACATCAGCCATATCCCATAAATTTCATTTGCAGAAAATGCAACATGCCTCTTCACTGCCAACAGATGCAGCGGCGAAGCGAGAGAAAAAAAGGAATGAAAATTGAAGTATTTTAAGTGTGAAAGCCATAAAGTGTGCGATGATGGAATATGCTTGAAGAAAATAATTGAATGTACAAACTGCCCCAGCAGCTGAATATACTTCTTGTACTCTCATAGTTACAGCTATGCTTTCAATGCTCACAGTCTGTTCATAGTAGGTCTGAAACAGGCCTGCAGCACCATCTACTGGCAAGGCTTATCAGTCTGTTTAATACCTCTCTGCCATACATGTCTCTAGACATGGTTAACTATACAAGAATAGACCAAAATTTATTATCTGGCTGCAAAAAAAAATACTTGAAGGCCCACACTTTATGACTGATAAATTGGCCAATTTTCTTGCTCCATATTTAGTTATCTCACTAACACGATTCTGGTTATATTTATAACAGTTTGCTTTTACTGGTGTGGGACGACCTCAGACCAATTTCTAGGAGGAACCACTGACACTGAAGATCAGTTGGAATACCTCTAGACATGAAAATTCTAACGGTGTCCGAGACTTGAACTCACATGGTGAACAGCAAGGGAGTAACAAGTCAACAACTCAAACTGCTCAGTCAATGGCCACTGCAGCATGTATCAATGGTGAGGAAATGACAAAATACAGATAAATGTCTGAGTAGAAATGGGTATGGAATGCAGGTTAGCACTATACACTATTATCACATTTGACACATAACATTAGAAAAAAGGATTGAATCATATTTCACTGATATTCATGCTTTATGAATGCTGGTTACTTCAGCACGCTTCATGAATTTGCATGTACCGTGACAGCAAAATAAGATTCAATTCCTATATTTACATTTTATATTATCAGTTCAGACACACTTTTGTGTTTATGGTATAACGTCAAGTGATCCAACGATTAAAAAATAATAGCAGTTAGGCAAGTAAATTTACTCTGATTCAACTGCCACATGATTTTTAATGACACACCCACTTATATTGCCTGACTAAATTTTCAAACTTTTACATAAAGAACATACTTTTTTTTCTATGAAATGAGTTAAAGGGATGACAATGAAAGTGAACAAATTCAGTCTGAACAAATCTTAATTACATGTATTTCAAAAACAAACTGTATAAAATGCAGATGCATGTTTTATTCAAGTGCATGGCATCATGCACTTAAACATATTCTGACTTCATTGAATGGCCACATGAGTCATGTGGGTTATAAAAAATGAACGTCATTTCTGATCATAGTCTGATGACTCAATAACTCAATTATAATGCTCAAAATCACAAATATTTTTTCTTAAAAATACTATTTAAAAGATTATCATTAATGGGTTTATATGAACATTGAAAAAGATTCAAACACAATCCACATATCCTTCAATTACTTTTTAACTGTGATGCTGCATTTCTAGTCAGTTTCTGTAAATGTATGATAAATAAAACATACCACTTTATTTTATGCATTTATGTTCAATAATCATATATGAAAAATACAAAATGCCACTTTATTTCAAGCAGTTATATTCAATAATAATGTATGAAAAAAAACAAATGCCTCTTTATTTTATACATTTATATTTAGTAATAATGTATGGAAAATACAAAATGCCACTTCATTTTATGCATATACATGTATATCAGTCATAATATAACAACTTGAAATATATAAACTAAGCATATACAAGGGAAAGGAATAAATGTGGAAACTGCATTATAAACCTCTTATCTGTTTATCAAGTGTCTCTCCAAACCTCTCCGATCTCGCTCTCCAGGAGAAAATCTACAGGCCTTCCTCCCTGTTTATGTGCCTCTCAAGATGTTGAGATAGACTTGATACTCTCACACATGTATTACACCAAGATCTGGTCATGAGATATAGTCTCAAACCATGTTGCACTGAAGATTATGTTTTTATAGCAGATCTTGTAAGACAGGACTAAATAAAAATCTCTGGTAAGTTACGACAGAAAGGTTCCATGTGCAGAGAAGACAAATATGCCCGAAACTTATGTTTGAAGTTTTTTCTTGTATTGATTTTGAATAAATATTCTTTAATTCAATTTTTTTCTGGTGAGCCCATGGCCGAGTGGTTAGAGTTGGCCACTTGTCACTCCTCAGCCTGTTACCGCGTTAGTGCGAGTCCCGGTCGGTGTGAGAATTTTCATGTGGGAAGGTTTACAGCTATTCTGCTGTGCACTGGTGGTTCTACCCAGACAAAAGTCTGGTGTCTTCTTTCATGAATAATTAGTTGGATGTTGCTTGTATGATCATAAATGTGTCAATGCAATGAGAACTCCCCAAAAACATATTTCTTAATAACATTTAGGAAAAAAAAAAAGGCACCTCTTTTAAAGGTAAACTCTCAATCCACTTCTGAGGTATTTGTAATGTTTTATCACACGTCTTGTAATACAAGACTTAATAAAAATAGCGGTAATTACCAGTATGCTAAGTTACAACAGAGGTTCCATAATCTTAAAAGTGGGACTACTTTTTGGCATCATATTTTATAAACATATGTATTCGTTTGTTTCTTTTGTCATTTTATCTCTGGTGCAATCTTTTCCTTTGTTTTTATCTTGCAATATTTTAGGGGCACTCATAAGGTTAGCCAAGCGATTTACCAGCTACTGGCTTATATCTCAGCTTGTGGTTTTAATTTTTTATTTGCTGGAAACTCTTTAAAGGTGCTATCCAACAGTTTGGACAAAAAAAATTTTTTTTCTCAAATAACCAAATAAGTCATTGCTATCTGAAATGGACCTGCAAAATGCTACTCATTGATGCCCTAGATCAGTGTGAACAGTGAAACATAAACCTCTATTTCTCATTGCAAACAGGAATTTCCTATCTGAGCCATGCTGCAGAGATAGCTATTTTTAACTAAGAAAACCATGCGACAACTCACGTTTGAGGTTATGTCTATTTTAAGCAGTATCATGCTTTTTTATAGATTGGATTGAATGAACTTTTGTAGTGTTTTTTATCGTGATTTGTACTGTCTAACAATATAGGTAGTGTTCACAGCCGTCTTTACTTATAACAGAGTATGAGTTTAGGCAGATATTATACCAAATTCCCCAAAGCAGTGGTAAGGTATTGTTACATGAATTTGATATAGGCAAACTGTCCGATACCACCTTCAAAGATGGTATCCAACAGTTGGTCTGTATCAACTGTAATTAACAAAACCTTTATCCTGTTTTGGGCAAATTTGGTATAATTTCTGTATAAACTGGATCTTTAGCCTAAATAAAGACGATTCTGAACACTAAATTTAATGTAGCAAAGCAAAAATCATGAAAAAATTGGCTCTTAATGTTTATCCTTTTTAAATTCAAAAATAAGCACAATAGGAATTTTTGCTAAAAATAAATAACGTTCGTCACAGCAGATAACACGGATAATGCTAAATCATCATCTCAACAGTAACTGGTCACGTGGATTTCTTGGTTTAAAAACTGTGCAGCGTGCCTGAGACATGAAATACATGTTTTTATTGATGAGTGAGGTGTTGCACTTTTCATATTGATATGGGACAGAAGCCTTTTGCTAGAGCTTTTCATGCAACAAAAATTAATATGGTTGTTTCAGGAAAAAAAAATCTCAAAAATACCACTTTTATTGGGCTAAATTGCATTTCCAGCAATGGGTTAAAAGACCCAGTCAGGATGAAATGTTTAAAGCTGACCTATAATGTGCAGCTGGTTCTACCAAGATTTTTGCCAGGATTTTTTCTCTAACAACAAAATAGCAGCATGTCACAATAATAACCATACTTGTGTTGATACACTGTTAGACAGACATATGTCAAGTACAATAAATCTGGAATTATGATTGTTTTATCTAACCATTTATGAATATCAAACACTTGTTTTCTATGATAAAAATTCAAAATATTTCCCTGTCATAACCTCTAAAAGAACTCTTCCTGTCTATGAGTTCCATTACATTTTGCAAGTTATCTACAGGAAGTCTGCTCTAGAGCAGAGCATGTAAATCGTGTAGTCTACTAATCACAGATTGATCAAGACCAGGCAAATAGTGAAGATCACGATCAATTAGCTCACATTGAGGGGCTGGAGTGTGTGTCAGATCAGGCTAAGTGTTTCAGCAAGAAGTTCTTAAAAATAAGATTAAAATTTAGTACAGGTTATAAGCAAATGCATTGGCACCCACTGTATAGTAGCAGAGTCACTGAAATTCTATGACTGTTTAGACTGTCATGGTGTGGGTTTAAGTCCCGTTCATGTCGAAGTACTTAATGTGAAAAAGTCTTCCAGCTGACCTGTGGTGTGCTGGTGGTTCTACCCAGACATTTTGATTTAAGTCTTTCTCTACCAAAATAGCGTGACATTGCTCTAATAACTTAATTGTTATTTTTTTCAACCGCCATGTATTCTAAATATTATCAAAACACAGCTAGGTACGGCTAATATATTTTAAAGTGTTTAAATCTTTGGCCCTCTATAATTACCTGTAAATTCTGCTAATTTGTAGGTATTTTCTAACACCTACACACAATTTAGGCCCGTCGGCCTGCGGATCGGGAGGTCGTGGGTTCGAACCCCGGCCAGGTTAAACCAAAGACTTTAAAGTTGGTAGTAGTGGCTTCCCACCTAACGCTCGGGGCTAATGGGACAGCATTACGCCTGACTCGTCGGTGTCAGTATAATGGACCGGCCGGGTTCAGTCCCTGGGCACCTCATAAGTGCCCCTGTGCTATAATGATAGAAATGTCTCTGCGCAGTATCGGCAAAAATGCCGGCTAATCCCTAATCCCTTATCCAATTTAGGCCACTCAACAGCAAACAGTGCATATCCTGATCAGACAGCTCCCAGTACAAATTGACATCAAATAATGAAGATACTGATCAGACAGCTCCCAGTATAAATTGACAGCAAATAGTGAAGATACTGATCAGACAGCTGCCAGTGTGCATTGACAGCAAACAGTGCATGTCCTAATCACACAGCTCCCAACTATTTGTTGTCAATTCTTTAATCTTTAAATATTTACATAGATTTTATAACAATTTTATCATCTACAACAATTTTTTATCAGACAGCTCCCAGCTGAGCCGGACCTGTACTATATGCTAGGCCGGATTTATTAATAGAAAGCAGGCAAAAGTATTTGGGTGTCTGGTCATGATGCAGGTTAAAGTCCAGGCCATGTTAAATGAGACATGTAACAATGTCTGGGCTCAAAGTGTTTATGTGATGAGTCGCTTCAGTATAAACACTGGGGTGGCTGGTATCTCCTGAAGCAGTAACTGGTTAGCCAGTCTGTCAGTGGCTATTAATTGGTCAATTAACCCTTAAGCTGCTATAATGGTTAAAACTATATCAACTTGTAGTTTATAAGTTACTTTGATGTAGTTTAGTAAAAACAACTTTATATACGGGGAGTTATAAGGTAGTTAAAAAGAATAATCAGACAGTTTCCAGGCTGATCTGGAGCTACTCTATTTTGCCATGGCCTAATCAAGTTAAGCTAAGCAGGTGAGGGATGAACACTCAACAGACTGACAGAAAAACTTCAATTATTTGAAATAAATTATTATAATGTTAGCATCAAGGGCCTGTTGTTTGTTTCATCAGATTTCTTGTTCTATTAATATCACTAAATACAGAACTAATCAGTTAACTTTCTTAATTTTACATTTTACTTCACACATAATAAATAAAGGTACTGTAAAATCTGTTACCACCACCGTCCATTCTGACTCAGTGGACTTAAAAAAGTGAGTTGGTCTTAATAATGACTTTGGACGAGCACATGAAATGGACATTGTTTATGTATCAAAGTGTCATCCACATACGTCTCAGGCTATTGAAAAGGGATGTAAAATTTAAAAAAAAAGATACAAACTAACTACCACACTTCTTTTCAAAATGTTTTTAACAAAATTTTGCTGTGTTATTTATGTTATGAAAATATTTTAACTCATGTAATCCATTGCTGGACGGCTTTTTTTTGCCGAATAGTGATTGTAATTACACACTGGGTGACTTGTTCCAGTCAAAGTGCTCACAAATGAGGTAAGAGTTTACATAAGAAAATACACAATATGTTCAAGAATAACTGGTCATTACACCTGATTAGTGGTGTGCCCATTATTTATTGTGGTAAGGTTTCTCATTCAATGAAGAAGCAAAACAATTTGTACTTATGAAAATTGGCCTTAATAGGGATGTGGTCATATTAGAGGCATGGTCGTTAGGTAGAAGTTTACTGTATTATCATTTTTGACAAAATAACCTTTTAAAGACTGTTAATATTTCTTCTGATGTCTTAATTACATATTTAATCAAATGTCTTTTTTTAATAATGTTATTTTCTTTATATTTATTAAATTTGTATTTTTTTAAAATAGATTTTATAATTTTTTTATTTCGTGCAAGAATTTATTTCAGGGTGCTTATTTTTAACCATTTTTAAAGGTCTTATGTCTGTTTTGTCTTTCAGGTAGCAGAAAGCAGAGTCCATGGAATAAAGAATGTGTGTATAGTGCTGCCTACAGTATAATAGCCTGCCATGAGCACCTGACATGACTTAAATCATTTGACAACTCTGACATATTGCACTAAGTTTATTCTCACATTCAGCCAACATATCATGGAACTGGCCTTAGATATCTTTCCACATGCTAACAGTTAAAATAATTTCTTGATTTCTGGCTACATTGTTGCCATTACTACACCAATTATATCTATCAACAATTGGTAGACTGAAATGCCAAAATCTGTGCCTCAATCATTCTGCCTATATCAGTTATTGTTTTTTCATTTCACTGCATCAGTGAATGTAATGTAACTGTTTATGGAAAAGCAGCCAACATAACAGTGTGCAACTATTCCTAGCAGGTTATAACTAAGAAATAGTTCCATGAATTTCCATTATTAGGATGTGAAATGAAACAGAGTCACACAGAAAAAATATCATAGCAGTACAAAATCATCAAAAGCTCACATTAGTATGTCTGGCCTGTTAAAACTAGATGAAAAGCAACAACAAAAATGAACTACATTATAGATAAACCTCTATCTAGAGTGCATAGAACAACAGCATCCTGTGGTATGAGTAACCAGCAAAGGGGAGATCACCTCTCCTGTTCTTGGTCCTTGACCCTTAACCTTCTATCATATGTCCAGTTGATTAAACAGGCAGTCGCACAGCTTTAGAAGAGGCAATTTATCTTAAACAAAAACTACCGGTATTTGGGACAATTTTTTACACCTTTTTTATTGTTTCAAACTGTGACTACTTTTCCAAAGCAGTGAATTCTTCAGTGCTTCCTGCCCTTTCAATAAAAGTTGCAGTGATTGATAAGAAATTGCTTTTCATTTCAAATATATTTTCAATTTATCATTTATCTAAGATTGGCCAATCACCCCAGGGGCAAGTAACTCTACCTGGCCTGGATCTACAACTTCCTCCCCACCACCCTTCCTGCCATTAATCAGTGTCTCTCTTGTCTATCTGTATCTTCTACCTTCCTTCAACCTGTCAGGCCAGAGACCCTCTGTAATCCATTCATTATTTTAAAACAGACAAACATCTGGCCAAAAATTAATTGAAAAAAAAGTGTCTAAACCCATTACTTGCATTATTTGTTAAAATCCCTACTAACCCTGAATAAATGACCACATTCTTTCATTCACACATCATTATTAGAGCTTCAGATTAGAGGAATTTTTATATCATGTTTTGGGGGTAAAAGAGTGAGAAATACCATTGAAAGAATTAAATCTTATCATGTCACTATGACCTTCCATGAAATGATAGGGCTATCCTTTACACTCTGAGTCCCATGGGAGGTCATTAGGGACTAGGCAAAAACAGCTGATTGAAAGTTTAACAACAAAACAAGCATGACATAAAAACAGGTACTGGAGGCCCCAGTTTCGATCCCTGGCAGTGACATACAAAAGTTATGAAAAATGGTAGTGGTATAGCTCCCTTGCTAACGCTCAAGCAAATATAAGGGTAGTTCCACGACTTGTTGGTCTGGTGTCAGGATAATGTGACTGGGTGTGGTATCATGCCAGGTGTCCATGGCATGCATGCTATACATAGTGAAGGCAGCACTATATCTGCTTCAAATGGACACCATCTCCAGATAACTGAAATACTGTTTGTGGGATTATAAACCCCATCAACAATAAACAAAATAAACTCTCTATATATAGGTCCAACCTGTTCTTCTTTGGCCCTAGATCTAACTTCTATAACACTAACATAATATTATGAATCTGGTTCAGCTGGAAGAAAAACAAAACTGATACCACATGGAATGAAATACATGTAAGATTAATTTGGTTTCAGTTCTAAGATTAATTGCACCCTGCTTACAATCCTTTTTTTCAATTAACTACTGAAAAATGTACTTAGACCTCCTGTTAAAAACTCGAAAGAAAAAGTAGACCCTGATTAAACAGCATGACTAGGCTAAACTTGTATCTTCAAAAAAATTAAACTATCCTAGTTTATTCATGCTAAGTGAAACATGTCTTTCTTCAATTTAAACAGCTGACACCTGTTTAACAAAGCATTCATTCATCATATGACCGAGTAAAAACTTATGGGAGAAGATACAATTGTGTTTAAAGATCCTGTCCATACCATTTGTCATCTTTTCTTTCACAGAACTATTATGGAATAAAACCAAGACATGAACAAAACAATTATTTAATCTTAAAATAATACACACACAAAATATATGGGGTTCCAGCCAAGGACCTTAAATGTAAGAGATGCGCTTGCCAAACACTCAACCATTCAGGCAGATGCATCAAGCCTTTCAAGGTGCTATACATGAATATTTGTTGACTTATCTGGAATACTTTGACCATCATCCTTAAAAGAATTGTCCAAGAAGTTTATCTTATTTCTTACAATGTTACTCTGTCACTACCAGATTAGATTTAAATGCTTAAAAATATACAAAGAACTATCTGACAATTGGAATTTTGATCACATTTGTAAAACTGTACTTAACTTCATTCACTAACAATATTGATACAGGCATTCTTTTTTTTTTTTTTTTTTTTTTTTTTTTCTTTTTTTTTGGCAATTTGACAAACTAGAAGACATGATAATTAAAGTCTTGCCAAGTTCCAGACAGTTCAAGATGCCATGGTATTGCATGTCTCATAATTGTTTGGCACATGTACAGATGAAAAAAGAGTGAGTAGCCTTAATGATATGGCAGGTTGTTTTTTTCTTCTGAAAAAGGGGACAAGGCCTGGGGCCTTTGAGAAGGGGAAAATTTCGTGCCATTTAATTAAAAAAGGGGAAAAATGTACATGTTTAACTTCTTATTTGCTATAATACATCTTTCCTATCATAAATCTTGCACATTTATTATAAGGTTTTAAAAGACCATCTGTCTAATTATTCATACTTGAACTCCTCCATTAGATTATTTTAGTCCAGTTCCCTCAAGCTTCCACTGTAGTCACTTTTCTGCATCAGTGCATGTAACTTCCGCATTTTGGCAAGGAAATATTGGATTTTAAATTTTAAGGGCTATAGCATGATTTTTTTCTAAAGGAAAAGGGGTGTGTAAGCAGCCCTTCTATATAAGGTAAAAATCTCCTGTATTTTGACTTACATAAGTGTGGCTTAACTCGAAGCTCAGAGTTTATTACTGCAAAATGTGTAGCATATTTTGCTATAATAATTCTAATAAACAAAGTAAATATACCAGACAGACTAGCTCAAACATTACTGGTTTTACTGTTAAATGTGTTATAAATAGATAACGTCACTTCAACATTGCTCAAACACATTTTATACCAATGAATGATGTTAAAATCGGCAAACACTTAATACAATGTTTCAAGCACGCTTTTCTTGATGACATTGTTACCGTCAATAAGGCACATATTTATGTGGCTTACTCATAGTTTTGGTTGTTTTGAAGAAATTTATCTATTATGTATAGAAGTGGGGGAGTCGTGGTGAGTGGGGGTGTCATGGACTTGGTAAGTGGGGTGTTATGTGTGAGTGGGGGCGTCATGGTGAGTGGGGGTATCATGGTCATGCTGAGTTGGTTGTAATGTGCAAGTGGAGGTGTCATGGTGAGTGGGGTGTCATGTGTGAGTGGGGCAGCAAGATGAGTGGGGTGTCATGGGCATGGTGAGCGGGGTGTCATGTGTGAGTGGCGGTGTCATGGTGAGTAGGGGTGTCATGGTGAGTAGGGGTGTCATGCTGAGTGGGAGTGTCATGGTGAGTGGGGTTGTCATGGTCATTTTGAGTGGGGGTGTCATGTGTGAGTTGGGGTGTCATGGTGGGTGGGGGTGTCATGGCGAGTGGGGATGCCATTGTGAGTGGGGTGTTGTGGTGAGTGAGGTATCATGATAAGTGGGGTCTCATGGCAAGTGGGGGTGTCATTGTCATTGTGTGTGTGGGTGTTGTGGTCAGTGTGCGCATCATGGTGAGTAGGGGTGTCATGGTGAGTAGGGGTGTCATTGTGATAGGGGGTGTCATGGTGAGTTGGGATGTCATGGTGAGTTGGGATGTCATGGTGATTGGGGGTGTCATAATGAGTGGGGGTGTCATGGTAAGTTGGGGTGTCATGGTGAGTGGGGGCATCATGGTGAGTGGGGGTGTCATTTTTGGGTGTTTGTTGATATAAATTATAAAGAGGGATCAATATCTTGCTCTTTATGAGGAATGTTAAGTGTCCATATTTGTGAAACTTTTTAAAGCAGCTTGGTCAGTTTTGAGTAGGTACATCCTACATGACAGATTATAGAACCATACAAGGTGCTCTGCATCTGAATATGGAGCCAATCAGTGTATGTTTCTGACTGACATTATTCCCAAAATGTATATTTCAACATGTTCAGTACAGAGACAAACAATGTAATTGAGCATAACTTGGATTAAAATAGTTGAAAAGGTGTCGCAACAGTTTTGATTCTAACAGCCTAAAGACACAAAACTTTTCATGGGCAACCAGTTTACATAAAATCTAGAAATCAAAAGTGATATTTTATTCCATTATTTATTGTTGTTTAACAAAGTTTTGCTTTTTTCAATGAAACTTAATAAAATGGAAATTTGAATTATAGTAACCAAGTGGCTTTAACACAAACACTTCACCAACCCATTTAACATACAGCACAATGTTGTAAAAATAAGTAAAGCTAGGAAAGTGACAATGTACTTTTTAAAGGTAGTATCTAACAGTTTGGACCCATTTTTTTTTTATCTTACCCAAACAAACAATCTGGACCTGGTAGCTCATTTGGTAGAGTGTTAGTACGAGAGGCCCCAGGTTCGAATCCTGGCCGCTACATACCAAAGCTGTTAAAATGGTAGTGGAATAGCTCCCTTGCTCCAAGCAAATATAAGGGTAGTTCCACGACTGGTTTGACCGGTGTCAGGATAATGTGACTGGGTGTGGTATCATGCCAAGTGTTCACGGCATGATATACACAGTGAAGGTAGCACTATATCTGCTTCAAGTGGACAGCGTCTCCAGATAACTAAAATCCTGTTGGTGGGAAGATAAACCCTATAAACAACCTAATAAACTGTTTTTGCCTGAATAGATCTTGCTACTGATACTGATGTCTTAAAAGTATTTGAAAATAAAAAAAAAAAATCTTACCATTATTATAAACATGGATTTCTTATTCACCAAGCATTTTTCACATTTTTTAAAACAAAGAAAACCCCATATGACCACTTACATCTACAATCAATTTAGGGAATCATCTGGGTAATTTGTTCTGAAGGCAATATCTACTTTTAGCAGCAATCCACAATACCTCTTATTTATATATTAAGAAAGAATTAACAAAATTACATCCCCCCTCCCCCCCACCCCAAAATTGTACTACCTAACAACTGAGGTAGTGTTTAAAATCATCTTACCGTAGACTAAATTTTTAGATTTTGAAGAAATTTTGACACACTTTCCCTTAACAAGTGTAAAACACACCATTGCATGCATGTGACATTGGAAAATTGTAGGACACCACCCTTAAAGCAGACAAACAATCAGCTTCACCGGTGTTTATCCAGTAGACATTAAAATCTGCAGCACAAGGTTGTTCTAGCATCCAGGAAATATGTGCATTTAGCTGACTTATAAAAATATCAACTTAACTTGCACATTCAGTGGGCCTTTCTCAGGCCCGTAGGCCATTTTAAAATTTAAATGCAATGTTTGTATGCAACGCAGAAACTCATAAAATAATGTAACATATTTAACCCATAGCCTGCCACATTAGTAAATATTTTCATACTTTCAAATGGTGTTCTTACAACAACATGCAGAAATAATGACACATCTTGCTGAATAAAAACATTCAGCAAATAATGTAAATCCTGATCAGACCATTCCCAGGTGGCTGATCTGGATCTACACTATTTGACTAAGTTTGTATATTTGTGTTCAACAGGCTAAGAGTTAACTCAACAGTCCACCAACCCAACTGACAGACAGATCCACTGTGTGCTTTTTATTGCATTTCCCATTTACCACAAAACAATCCTTTGTTAACAGAGGCGGGGTGTGTGTGTGCAGCATATGCAGGGGATATTCAGTGTAACTGGGTAACTGCCAGGCAATGCAACAGCAATGAAAACACGCTCTCTTGCATCAGTTCCCATCATTTCTTCGGTTTTCCACTCCAGTGCTTAGTAACAACTGGGTAGGCAATTTACAGCAATGCATGTAAAATGAAACTCTCTGGCCTGCTCCAATTTTTGCCTTCCAGGCTATTTCTTCTAACTTTTCTCATCACCTTGAAGTCCGGAAATACAGAAAAGCTATCAGGATAGCTGCATTTTGGGCTATAACTTCTTTATCTTACGTAATATTAATTCTGGAAATCTATCTCCCATTTTTTTAAGGTACTCCCTACAAATTACTTGCATAAAAGCTTAAAAAGAGGGATCTGTTTATAATAGGTAAAATCCTTTTAAGGTCTCTACAATGAAGTTTCCATGAAGCTGTGATCATTAAAAGTCAGCAATGTTAGTCTTGATGCCTATAGACTTGGCCTCTTAATACATTTTTCACTAAGCTGTGATAAATGAAAGTCAGCAATGTAAGTCTATATCTCTACAGAGGTGGTCTCTTAATACAGTTTTAACTTAGCTGTGGGCATTGTAAGTCAGCAATGTAGATCTATTTGTACAATCCTTCAAAAGAGTTGGTTGCTTAATACAGATTTTACAAAGCAATGAGCAATGGAAGTTAGCTATGAAGGTCTGTATGTAAAGTCCTTCAACAGATTTGATCCCTTAAGATAGTTATCTGTTCCTTATGATCAATTTAAAAAGTCAGCTATTTAGGACTTTATTCTTAATATAGCCACTCCCTTAATACAGTTTCACTTAGTTGTAACCAATTAGAAAGTTAGCTATCTAGGTCTTAATGCACTGTCCATCAAAAGTTAGTACCTTTACACAGTTTCCACTTAGATATGATAAATCAAAGTCATTTAATACTGTTAATTTAAGCTGTGATCAATGATGAAAGCTATGAAGTCCGTATCTATGATCCCTTAATTGAGTTGGTCCCTTAATATAGTTTTAATAATCTGTGATCGATGAAGAAGCTATGTAGGTCTTCATTTACTCTCCCATTATAGACTTGGTCTCTTAAAACAGTTTCATAAATCTGTGATTAATGATGAAAAGCTATGCAGGTCTAAATGTATAATCGCTCTATATGGTTGGCCCCTAAATACAATTCCACCAAGCTCTGATCAGTGAAGAAAGCTTTGCCAGTCTTCAGTTATTGTCCCTAAACTGAGTTGGTCTCTTAATACAGTAACTACTTAGTTGTGATCAATTAAAACATCAGCTTATGTAAAAGTGTATATAGGTCTTAGTGTAAGACCCACAGTAGACTTGTAAATATAAGACTAAGACCTGTATAGGTGACTTTGATTACATCTGAGTGGAATCACATGCAACTTTTGATAATGCTGGTCACTTCGTTTATTTTTACACTAAGCTGTGGTCAGTAGATTTATGAAGGTCTCTGTACACTCAAGGGTCTGTTAACATTGTTGGTCCTTTTACACAAGTTTCTACTGACTTCTTGCACAAAAAAAAACTATGACGTTTCTGTGTAAGTCTACAGCTATCTAATCAGCCTAAATAATTATATAATAACTGTCAAATTATGTAGCTTTAATTGTTGACATTTGCCAGCTGGCATCAAAAAGAGCAAACGAGCAGAACTTGACTGTTAATGAAGTAGTCATGGTGCATGGTGCCTAGTGCACATGTCTTGCTGTAGAAACCTGTGAGTCAGGTTTAATTGAATCCATTATTGAATTCTGTCTGAATCACTTCATCAATAGCAACACTGGTGTTAGGATGTGGGATGATTATTGATTAAAACTGAAATCAATCATTTATCGATTTATGTATGGATCCTGATTATTGATTGAGTCCTACTTTCACAATTCCTAGTTAAAACCTCTTATGTCTTGTTGCTGTTGTTCGTATTTGCATATTTGGTGTAAACTTTAACCGGAGTTATGTCAACGTAAGCCGAACAAGCTTTAGTACAATCATGCTTCATAGTGCTGACAAGAAAGTTCGTCTGCATATTTATAACCCTTGGCCTGCTTTATTTACAACCCAAACCAAGGTGGGTTTTTTTTCATTATTATGTTTGCAGTCAAGCAAAGATAACAATATGTATTAATAAAGATTAAACGGCAAATAGTGTAGATCTTGATCAGACCGCTCAGGGCCCTTGCTGATTTGGATCTACACTCTCTGCATATGCCTTATCAATACGCGCTTAGAAGGCTAAGAGATCAAATGGATCACGAAACCATCTACTGGAACGCTTAACTTAGTACTTAAATTCACTATATATACTTTGGCTATAAAAAAAAATCATGCTCATAGATTGATATTTAGATCTCCATAGACCTTGAAAGGTATTTAGTGGTTATAAAGGTACAAGAACTTGGAGTTAGTAAAAAGTATTTTAAAAATGTATAATGTAAAATATTAACTGATAATCAGCTTACCTTTTTCTCGATTTCAAACGGTAAAGCCAACCAAGGCATTGTATTGAAATAATCCGTAAAGCTTGCTTCGTCTTTATCCCAACTCACAAACACAATCTCGAACTTGCTCGACTTTTCCTTCTCTTTCATTTTATTGTAAAACTCGATCAATTTCGGAGTAAAACCTTTACATGGCGGACACCACTCGGCCGAAAAATAAATCCCCATCACGCGGTCTTTCCCGCATAATGATGCAGTTGACACTTTGTCGCCATTTTGGCGAATTACGTGATCACCTAACAGGGTTTCTAGAGTTCTTGCCATTTCGACAATTCACTATTATCTGACTTGTTTAGCATAGACTGTACAGTGTTATAGCCCTGTGCATGCAACGCCGATACACAACATCCGCGCAGGGAATTTTCCAGTTTCTAAAAATAGAAATGCATTCCGCCGTTGCGAACAGCTGCCACGATTTCGCGCCATTTATAAAAAGGGTCTTATTAAAATTGACTCATGAATGTCAACAGGTCTATTCCATTTTGCGATTGTAATTTATATTTTACAATGCATAGAGTACGTCTTGACAGCTTTTAGTTTTAGCATAAAAATGCATGTCAGTAAAGTTAAATAACATAGTCCCCACTGAAAGAATTAAAACAGTTATGCGCATATTTACACTAGCAGTTGTCTTGAGAAGTGGGCAAAGTGTAGAAGATAATCGACAGTATACAGAGTGACTCATTGAAAAGGCATGGACGTTTGTTAAAATATTAATTAGACCACAAGGCAAAGTTGCTCAAAAGACACGCTTACAATGAGGTGTTTTGTCAACACCGCAGCTAAACCAATTTTGTTTCTCTTTTTTCCAATCAATTAATAAATTTGATTAGCTAGCAGTTATATTATTTACTTAAATCTAATTATTTAACTGTTTAAGCCTTCGTTTTAATCCCATTTCTTTTCTATTGTTCTTCACTTGTTTGTTATGTGCTGTAAATATTTGAAATAAAGCATGTTTAAACTAACACTGTAACTGGTGAATGTCCACCATCTCTAAGTTTTATTCCAACTTCTTTGACAAGAGGAACACTTTTATCAATCAGAAAATGTCTACAATTAATAAATATGTTAGTTGTAGTATTGTTCTGTTTTGAAAGATCGTTTTAGTCTACTTTGTGACCATAAGAGTAGAATTTATACTATTTGTTTGTTTATTGGGATTATCGTCCCACCAACAGTATTTCAGTTATCTGGAGAAGGTGTCCACTTGAAGCCGATATAGTGCTGCCTCCACTGTGTATAGCCTGCCGTGAACACACGCGATACAGGTCCGGTCCTTTATACTATTTATTTGTAAAAGAAATAAAAGTAAATAAATATGATAGAGCAATACAGCCTTATTATGGTTAGGTTTATTAGCTTTGTTTGCGCTGCTATGCACGCACTTAAGGTAATGCAAATGCAATAGTCAATATGTAGAATTTTAAAATAAACACATCAAATGTGTTGAATAATTTAATATTGACGTGTATGCCTAATTGTAAGAAAATTCTCTATTCAGTTTGGAATTTGTGGATTTTTTTCTTTTAAAATTGTTACATGTGTTTAGGGTGTCTCTTTTTTGAAATAAGAAAACTCCAAATATCATGTTATATCACCTTTAGGAGATGTAATTTGCTGTTAAGTATCCTTTGAAAACACGTTATGGCATTAGTCAAATTAGCCAATCATGTTACTTTCTTAGTTTAACAGAAACTATCCCAAATATGTTATTAATTGTGTATAAACACAACACATTTATAAATAAATAATATATATATAAATAATATATATTTTAATAAAAATAATAAAAATCACCGAGCTGTTGGTAGCAAAACTATTTATTTTAGAGAAGCCCAAACTGTTGTATAAAATATTTTGGTTGATGCCGCAAAATATTTGATTATTTCGCCACATGGTTTTGATTTTTCTAGCCTTTTAATACACCAGGTAATAAATTTGTAATCAAATGTAGCATCTGTTGACCATTCGAACCCACAGCCCCTAGTGTTGCACACATTTTCCCTAATTTTGATACTGTTCAATTGTAGGTGCAGCATTACATTTGCTCTGCTTTAAATAGTTTGTGAAGCTTTTTTACAGGCAATTTGAGACAAGAAAAATGGTCTTTAAAGTAAAGTACATATTCCCTACAATGATTTATTATATTTTTCTTCCATAAACCTTTTCACAGTTGGTACAATACAAAATATGAGGGGCATAGGCAGATAAGGCAAGTTATCAAGTATTTATATCAAAAACGTTTTAAAAAACCCGCATTGAAATTAAGTTGTTTGTGTACAAACATACTTTCTGTGAAGGTCTATCAAGCATCTGAAATGCAGAAAATGGCACTATTTGGCTTATAGATGGCAACAAGTACTTTCCTGTAAAAGCATGGCCCTAGACCCACTAACACTACTCGTTCTTACTGGTTTACGCTCAAATTGACCTTTCCCCTCATCTCTTGAAAAAATATGAATTTAGGTTGTACTTGTCGCTAAAAATCCAAACAGTTTGGACTCATGGAAAAACCTAAAAGCAGCATCCGAAATGCAGGAAATGGCTTTATGTGGTTGTTTCTTTAAAAAAACTAATGGTAGAGCATGTCCACTCCCCCAACATGGCTAGCACCTTTTGTACTGGCTCAATTAGCCCCCGCCCCCTTCCGAATAAATTCATGAATCCCGACCCCACCCTCCACCCTTCTCGAGGGAAAATCAAAGGAAAACATATGCAATTTTTAGATATTAAAGTTCAAAGTATGATGCGATCGTCGAGAAGAAATTCCGTGTACAGTATTTTCAAGGGAAATAACTGCAAAGGAGCTTCACAAAACTTATTCGCAGTAAGCTCCCATGCATGTTAAACTTACAAGCCATAATAACTGTTGTAGATAGGATGTTTTACCTTGTCATTAACAGGTTTATATGATTTGTTGTTTTAAACATCCTTAAAAATACATAGACAGAGTTCATTTACTGTTAAATAAAAAAAGAAAGATAAAGACTTATATGTTATACAAATACCTGGTCTTTGTAGAATTCGAACCATTGTGTGGCAGTCCAGTCCAAAAACAATTACTTATTAATCGCAGTAAACTGCACAAAATACATGCCAATTGAAATACATTACAAATCGGAGCTAGTAAACTTATAAGAAACCTTTACGTGAATTGGTGTTAATATATATCCTGGGATATCTGAAGCTCTTTGGAATGCATATATATATATTTTTTTCATATCTGGATGTTTTTGCTTGATTTGCTTAAAAATAAAAAAAACTAATTCTGAAAATACGAAAAAAGGCCTAAGAGCAACATAAATTGAAATTTGAAAAGACACAGGACAAAGGTGTTAGTCAGTTGTAAATGTGACAACACAACTGTGACAAGAAATAATACAAAATACTAGTTTAGTCTTTACCTGATTATTCTCTATTTACATAAACCTTCTTTGTATTCGGCACCGTATGACCTGTTAAGTGCCGGTGTGCCGTAAAACCCAAATAAATAAATAAATAAATAAATAAATAAATACAAAATACAGCAAACCCAACAGTTACCGCTTTGGAGTCAAATTATGACATGACAAAAGAAATACTATCATGCCATCTATTCGTTTAAACATATGCACCATTTAGTATTTAAGGGAGACATACAAAATTGCATTTATTTTTAATTTATATGTTTTTTGTTGTTTTGTTGTTGCCATTATGGTCGCGTGCTTTTGAAGATGGCAGTGATGACCATAGTGGAGTTCATACTTGTCTACATCTGTATTGGCCTAGTCTGTTTAAAATTGTTCTATATGATTTAAATGTAATTAAATCAAAACATTTTTAAATGTAAACATTACTAAGACTTTTTTTAAATCTTAAACGATAGTGGTGTAATACTTTAAAAATATAAATACATAAATATAAATATTTCAAATGTTCTTCGTTAAGCATTGTCATTTTCCTTCTTAATGGCCATTGTTACTATGATCTAAAAGGCACGTTACTTCTAGCATTCTAGCCATTATCCTGGTTGTTTAAAAATTTTAAAGTCTGTCCGGACACATTGTGTTGTTAATTTAATTATATTTTGAATATTCAATAAAACTGTCAATGTGTTTGATATCAGCAAAATCAAAAACGAAAAACAATAAAAAACGAATCGAAAAAGAAAGGGAACAAGGAAGGGGGCGGGGGCGCCCGTGGCGTGGTGGTAGAGTCCCCGACTAGTAACTTCTCTGACTACTCAGCCTCTCACCGCGTGGGTTCGAGTCCCGTTCGGATCGAAGGACTCAATGTGACAGAATCTTCGAGCTGACTTGCAGTGCGTCGGTGGTTCTACCTAGACATTTGTTAGGGAAAATAATTTTTCTTTTAGGTCTGAGAGAAAGATGTCGTTCAACTGTTCCAGTCAATCCGAATGTCTCATAAACAATGTTAATCTCTCTTATACAGATTGTTATGGCTCTATTCCAAGAATTGGAATTAACTGAAGTAACTTAAAGGGTGATTTATATCGTAATTCTTTAATAATTAGCCTATTGTGCTCATATGGGCCAATAGTTGGAGATGCTAAACACTATTTTCTTTTGCATGTCCAAAATATAAAACACAAAGAGTTATACCTTTTCTTGAAAGCCGAGAGTCAGGGATGGATCCAGAGGCGTGGGATGGGGTGGTGGATGCACACCCCAACTCCCCCCACTAACCAGGTAAAAGAGAAGAGTTGTGAAAACACATACTTATAAACTTAAAAATACTAAGCTTTTAAAGTAAATTTTGTCTGTTGACTGCTTAGGTCGAAGTTGGGGTCCCTAACTGTGCAGGGGCGGATCCAGGATTTCAGAATAGGGGGGGCCGAGGGAGTAACATTCGGCCGCAGGCCGGAGCTGATCGCGCCGCAGGCTCGAAATCCGCGGCGGGGGGGTCTGGAGGGGGCTCCCCCAGAAAATTTTGAATTCTAGATGCGCTGAGATGCGATTTCCAAGCATCTGTGGGGCATAATTTCGGCCCCCCTCTGGATCCGCCCCTGCTGTGTATGCATATCCTGTATTTTACAGCGATTAGGTTGCATGGACCTTGATTCATACTCCACCAACAATTATCTGGATATGCCCCTGCAAGGAGTACCTTCCTATAACATTAAATATGGTATTGTATGGGTAAGAAATTGTTAATAATTTTTAGTAGTCATATTCATAAAAATATAATTTATTATAAATATTTACTCTTCTACATTTTCTGTATTGCCAAAATGCTTACACGCGGTATCTTTATCTTCATTTTATTTTCATTTCAGTTTCCTTGTTATTAAACATATAAGAATCATTGATCAAAATCTACATTATATTTGTATCAACTACATGTTGTTTTTTTATATCATGTTGATGTTAAATTTTAAGGGATGGCAAATTACTACTTTGTTAGAACTTGTTGCCCAGCTCTATTCATCCTAATAAAAATGAGTAAAATATATTTAAACAAACAATGTTGGCAGAACTTTATAGTAATTTTAGCTTTACTCGGATAAACTCCGATTTGTTTTGATTGTGGAATATATATATCAACAATACGTATTGAGCTACACATGTGTTTTGGAAAGAATTGAAAAGAACACCATTCGTTAAATCTCACTGAACAATAGGAACCGATAACCGCAAATGAAACATTCCTTTCAAATTATTTTAATTTTGGCAATTTTACCAATTTTAATTCGTCAACAATGTAAATCGGAATAAGAACTGTGAAATTTTAACAATCAATCCTACATTGAACTTAAACACTTTATTTGAAGATACAAATAGGTTCTCATTGTTGTATTATAAATTAGTATAAATGAACGAAACGACCAGAATAAAAATGAGATATACCATTAAAAAGTCATTAAAAACGATAGGTGCTTACACGAAAACAACAACAACAACAGCAGCAAACGCTGCTCACTGACATCCTGCTGTATCACGTCAAAGACGGGCGGCAGTGTAATGAATAAGATCGTTATTGACAAGGCAAACAGCGGAATGGCTCGCTTTCACTTATACTCACACAATCACGTCGTCACCATCCGGGGTTCCGCTATCTCTGAAATGGACAAGGTGGCCTCTAACTTCTTCATGATGGAACCAACAGAAAGTATCATTTACTATGTCAAAAGCAACCAAAACCTTAGCGCTCTGCTTGGCCTTGTGTAGCAAGCTGGTTTGGCAGGCGGTCTGTGGAGCGACCATTTTACTCTGTTTGCCCCCACTAACGCCGCCTTTGCCCGCGTGCCACAGGATCAACCAGATTACCAGCAATCCTGCCACTCTGGAATCTATCCTGAAATACCACGTCTTCGACTCGACAGATTATTCCGTGGGCTTGTACATGCAGGAAAGGCTGAACAGCCTCAACCCTACAAATCACCTGATCGTGCGCTTCATCCACCAGGGACAGGAAGTATCAACAACGCTAACGTCGTCTCCGCCGACAATCAGGCAACAAATGGCGTCGTTCACGTGATCGCTCACGTGCTTATCCCAGGAGATATTTCCATTGGCCGTCGATAAAAGAAAAACTCCAAGTAGGAACTTTTCAGATTTTTCCAGCATGCTCCATCTAACTGGACGAAGCAGTTACTTGTTCCTTAATCTCTGCATATGCATAGTAAAATTGGGTTTACATTTAGCCGAAATCTTTAAAATTTCATTCGCGTAATTAAATCATATCATTTCATCGGTTTAATTCATTTTTTGTTCACTGCTAAAATTGTTTAAAGAAAGTTAATGACGATTAATTTACCTAAACGACTTGTTTAATACACACATGCATTCTGGATGCATTTGTATATAATGTAAATTACATTACAATTTAATATCATTACATATCTTGTTAAATTTGTATTTATAATGAAAACATTATAAAGCGTTTATTGCATCGCTATTTATCGTACTGTGTACAGCTGTGTTCATATTTGTGATTTGCTTAAAATATTGCGTGTGTGCATTTGAATTGAGTGTTCTTAAATAAATATATTTTAAGCCAAAGCACGCGATATTGCCCTTCCGTCAGAATTATTTTTAGCTTACTTTCGCCGAAAGCTGGGTTTTGACGGAAAATTACTTTACCAGCGTTAAGTAGCCAAATAATGAGGTGATTAAGCTAAAATGTATTTATAAATACTTTAAAGTGGTAGGTTCGAAGATAAGATACATCTAAATCATTTATACTTGATTAGTCTGTTTAAAGTAAAAAAAGAGAAGAAAAATATCAAAATAAACAAAAAATAATATTATTAACAGGACGTGCTTAACTTGAGTTTCAGCAATAGCTTATTAAAGCAGCTTGGTAACACTTAAGCGTACCAAGTTTGAGCCAATAGCTAAGTATAAATGAAAAAGGTATCGCTTAATTATCGCTGAGGTATTCGCTGAGGGTTACGATGACAATAGGAATGGAGAAACAATTGACTTTAATGTAAGTCTGCTTAACGTCAGATTTGGGACCCAGTTAATTTTTTATGTAGTTGTTCGTAGTTTGTCAAATTTGCATGCATTAAACTTAGTTAATAAAAGTTTGTTTAAGAAAACTGCATAATTGAATGAATTGTTACCTCTGATCACTCGATTATATGCCAATATCATGTCAATTCATTTCATCTCAACAACCTACTTTGTCTCCAAACTGCGTATGCGGGAATCTACGACAGGTGTATACGTCAGTCAATAACAAAAGCCGATTGGTTAGATATTGCCGCTATAATATTATAGTCACTAACACTTACTCGTAAAATTTAATGCTTTCCTTCTTTAGCACAGCATATCAATTACGACGCCACTGGATTCCAAACGTCAATTTAGAATAAAAGTTGAAAAAAAATGATTCGATGTGCATTGACGCATTCATCTTTTTTCTGGTCGCATTAGATCGTTTTACCCTTTAATTTGTAAAACTATAAATAAATAAATAAATAATAAATACACATAAAAATAATAAATACATGTAAATAAATATAAAAAATAAATAGAAAGAAAAAAAAAGATAACAAATACAGAACCTATTTTAGAAATGCACTGCATATTCTTATTTTAGCCATTATTTCAATTTTAAAGCGTATTTAAATGCAAGACTGGATTTATTTCAGAAACCTTTATGAAAATTCAATGTTGTCTTATAAACGGAAACTGTCCCATAATTAATCGCATCTAAATGGTCTTCTAATCGTCACTTTTTGGCCTGACTGCCTTTCTTACGCACTTGTGAACCTTTTTTAGCGGGGTGTATATATACTGCTTTCTTAAATTTTCTATTTCCAAAAATTAGTACTTTAATTTCAGCTTAAGTAATGTCAACAATGTTATTACGACTTCTGTCTGAATCAGTGTTCTTGGACATTGCATATGTTATACAATGAATGGCGTTTAAATTAATAAAACGCACACGGTATTTTAATTTTATTGAAATCGTAACAAACGTGACAACAACAACAACAACACATAACCTGCGGTGTGTGACCCCCCCCCCTCCCGCTCCCCCACCCCACCCCCACACACATACTTAATTTAATATTATGAATTTCACTAAAGTAATTCAAGCGAAGCTATCTAATTCAACTGTACATTATCATTTAAGTTGTATTCTGATTCTGATATTTATGAAAATCATTAAGGCTATGACTGTTTCCCTTAAACTCCATTATAATTTACGTATGCAGTGAAAAATACAAAACCTTAATGGAGAAAAAAAGTACTTACATTATGTTTTTATTAGTAATCTGATAGTATTACATACATTTGCTCCAAACTCCGCAGAAAGCTTTCAAAAAGAGTGAGAAATGTTGAAAGCAAGCAAGGTATTGCTTCTAGAAATGAAGCAGAAAAAGTTTCTTCTGTGGATGTTAGCTTGGATGGTCTTTTTGAGGTTCAGCCTGTATCCTTTCAGAGCAAGACAGTGGCTGAACCAAGTAATGAAGTTGAAATCTTCCTGAACCAATTGTTAGCAATAAAGATTAAGCATAAAATAATTTTGTTGAAGGAAAGAAAAATGTTTGACTATACCATTTATTAGAGTGGGGAACAAATGAAGAGCAGTTTTGAATTTATTTTTTTAAAATTTACAGTTTTATTTCTCCGTCACTACAATTAATTAATAGCCGACATTGAGTCGGGGACATTGGTTTTACAGAGACCTCGTTAATACACGTATGACGTTTATCTTTGTTCAGTCCCGCACTTGTTCGACAGTATCCGTTAATACCGAGGAGGCGGTGGTGGATAGACGGGATCCAAATTTTGGCTGTAGGGTGGAGGTAGATTGGACGGTTGTCCGTATGGTGGTGCCACGGATGGTCCCTGAGGCTGACCATAGTGATCGAATCCTTGCGGAGGAGGTTGGTGGTTGTACTGGTGTTGTATAGAGGCAACTGGCGACAAAAATATAGAACACAATTATTTTTTATAAAGTTTTGACATGTTGTTAAAGTTTGTTCAAATTTCGATAATTTAATTACAATAAATCTCTTCACCCCCCCCCCCCCCTCTCTCTCTCTTGTCTGTCTGTCTGTCTGTCTGTCTGTCTGTCTCTCTCACTCTCTCTCTTGTCTGTGTGTCTGTGTGTGTGTGTGTGTCTCTCTCTCTCTCTTTCCGTCTCTCTGTCACTGTCTGTCTGTCTGTCTCTACACCAGTCTCTCTCAAGTTTACGACATGCCTGCCATAAAGGTGGAATCAGACTGTTTCGACCAACATTTTGCAATAAAGTTAATGCTATACACAGTCTTTAACTGGACTTAAGGTTTAAATTTATGCAGCAAATATGAATTAATTCTCCAGAACAACACTTAGATGTTGTTACATGTATTCGATACATGCAAACTGCCGGATATCATCTTTATCCACACGGAACAACTCAACCATTTCCTCGAAACAGAATAGCACAATCCCTCATTCTATACATAGCGTGACGTCACTACGTTCAAGTCATCTCTATACTACGACTCGTAACTCACCCAAAATTTGAGATTTGTGCCTACATAAAAAATAGCTCCGCGTAGGAAATACGTTCGATTATAATATTCATTAAATTAAGATAAATGACTAAACAACCATATTCTAAGGCCTTATTCTATGTCCAGAAGCTTTTAAAGTCTTGATATTTATAGATAAATGGAAAAAAAATACGATGAGCAAGTTTTGCTACTTTCGCTTTCGTTAAACAGTAATATGTCCATTAGACATAGCGTGTGACGTCACTACGTTAAGTCTGGACCGTTTACAAAATTTAGTTCAAAATTTTTGCGTGAAACATATTTTAACTATTAGAATGTATAAAAAAAAATGCCAAAATAATCTGTTGTATACCTCTTCGTACTTGTTTTGTTCATTTTAGTAATCACTTCCGTATTCATAACAGCCCTGTTGAAGAACTACTTTACCCACAATACACCGAGTGCAATCACACAGGTCATTTTGACCGTGTGTTGACGCAACGCACAATCCCTAGCTTTTCGAAAATCGGGAAAACGCCGAAAAGTGTCGATGTGTTCAGTTTGTGCGTTAAGTGCACACAAGGGAGATAATACAGTATAATTGGAATAGTTATAGTTATGTCCCTTTATCAGCGGGATGAAAATGCGAAATCGATTCAGAGATGTACTGAAAAAAGAACAAAAAAAAAAAGAACAAAAACAAACAAAGGAAACAACAAACATCAAACAAAACAAATAAATAAAAAATAATTAACAACAACAAAACCCCCCAAAGAACTACCAATACAATTTACTGACCTGTAATGGGAGCGACAGGGCCTGAACTATGACTGACCACAACGCCAGATCTTTTCTTCTTCTTAAAGAAAACGATGGCTACAGCAGCACAACAGGCTAGAACAGCAATGCATCCGAACACGATCCCAATAATTGTGGCCGCGGTAAACTCCGTGCTGAAGGGGATATAAAATATATGGTATTATAGAAAGGCCAATACTATATCGCGATATATTTTTCCTTACTGCTCTGTATATAATTCATGGATAATGTGAAACAAATTTTAATGACTGCATAATTTTAAAGCTTTAATCAAATACATTTAACAATATCGAACCACTGCTTGCGGGAATTTGGGCGTATTTTTTTTTAAAAAAAATTATACATTACTTTGAACAAGATTTTGAACACTAACTGAATTGTTGGACAGAACTTATATCGAAAAAAATCACTCTGAACATGCATTCTTTCCAACTGTATAAAAACACCTCGATAGTGATCTCTGCTGTAAATAGATATCGACTTCAGAGTGGATTACCCGGATGGCTATATAACGTAATCACAAGTAAGTGGTCACGTGGTTTACTAAGTTTAAAAATAGTTTAAAAATCAGTGCAGACTGGCTCGGATAGGAAATACATGTTTGCAATGCCGAATGGTGATATATTCTTGACTCACCCAGAAATAGGACACAAATGAAACGTTTCAGATTACAATGACCTATTTGGTTATTTGAGAAATTTGGTCCAAACTGTAGGACACCCCCGTTATACGTGATATATTCATTTTATCTTATCTTGGGATTTGGGATTTAGCCGGCATTTTTGCCGATACTGCGCAGCGACATTTCTATCATTAAAGCACAGGGACACTTATGAGGTGCCCAGGGACTGAACCCGGCCGGTCCATTATACTGACACCGACGAGTCAGGCGTAATGCTGTCCCGTTAGCCCTGAGCGTTAGGAGGGAAGCCACTACTACCAACTTTAAAGTCTTTGGTATGACCCGGCCGGGGTTCGAACCCACGACCTCCCGATCCGCAAGTATTTTATCTTGTATTTTACGTGTAATAACGATAATGCGATCATGGAAATGACGTACAATTATTTTCTTTTTAATTGACATAACCCTTTTTTACTGATTCATCACCAATGAATCAACAGGAACATCTCGCCCTTTCTCTAACGAAAAGTGGCTGAGGTGATCTGAGTGTATTGAACGTACTTTTCCAAAGAATTATCAAGTGGACTTATTGTATCCATCCATGTGTGGCCATGCAGTGCCAAACATGAAAAATCTAAAAATAGCTTACAATGATGCGTGTACATAGATAGAGTTTCTCCTACATAAAAACATGGCACCGACAAAAACATTTAACGGGGCATTTTTTGTGCAAGAATAACCTTATGAAACCTTCCTTTCTGAACCAAAATCCAAAAGTATTCCAGTTGACAAGCGCAAGGGGCTCATAACATAAACAAGACATGTGACAGTAATCAATAGTACATGAACAAATGTATTTGTTTTCACATGATCCCCCCCCCCCCACCACTCTCTTGTTTTCCATTCAATAGACCCATTACTTATTTTGTTTTATATTATACCTGTGTAATACAGCTTTTTGACGTCATAATGCAGATCGTCTCATACCACTATTTCACCAAGTATTGTTGATAAAATCGTATAATGACGATTAAATATCATGTGATAAAACAATGTAACACTCGTCGTTATTTAATACCAACGGCAGTTTGTCCAGGAAAAAAAATATAGTTAGCTCGCCATAAGCTTTCTAACTTTTACTTTTCCTTACCTCGTTAAATAACTGTTTTCATTAAATGAGAACTTGTGTCAGATCCTCTATATCTGTAGCATCTTAACATTACGTTATTCCTGTTGTTCTAATTTGAGGTTTCTGACACAAATACAATCGTAACAACTCGGACATTTCCTCGTAAAGAGCCGAAGCAATAAGAATGACGCAAATGCTGACCTCGAGGTAACAAGCCGTAATCACGATTTCTCATTATTATTGAACATTATTATATTTGAAGGTCATACCTACATTTTGTTTGAAGCTTAACGCTTACGCTTTAATACTTTGATTAATCCTCGATAAGCCATTTAACAGAAATGTATGTATGCATTTAGCCACAAATTGACCCTATTAAAGATCGGGTTTGCGCTAAAATTGATTCTCAGCTTACATCGGAATGTTTAGAACAACATAATCTGCCATGTATAATTAGTAATAATAGTTTAATTATTGCTCTACTATTGAACAAATCAGTGCTTTAAACGTTCACGAACGAACATGATTTGAGTTTTTACACACAAGTTACTAAAGTTAAAATTTAAATAGAAATATGGTTAAATTTATTATCAATATAAAATAATAGCATAACAGGCATAAAATGGCTTATGATAAATGTTCTTTGATAACAAATGAGCATATGGCCCGCAAAATTACGAAACTTAAATTACATATAAATCAGGACCAACGGAGACCATTTCTGCGGAAAAAACAACAACAAAAGTAACTTAAAGACATTAAATGTAAAAGGTTTGAACGAGATGAGAGGTTTTTGAAAAACGAAAACAATTTAGGGGCGGCCACGGCCGGGCGGTTAGAGTCTACGACAGCCCCTAGCCGCGTGTTGGCGTCAGAACACAGTTTTATGCCTTTCGTTACCCAAGAACAGGAAACAGAACAAGACAAAAGAGTCCCTGTTTCTGCTGACGAATACTGATTAAAAGTTGAATGAAGAAGACTGATTAAATGGCATTTTTGTATAAGGTATGTGTAAATCAGTCAGTAAATGTCAGTTTTGATGGAAGTTTAATGATAGATTGTTGCAAATCAGCTACTGAACAGGGATGTCTTTGGCCTGTTTACCGCCTAGATTATTGACCTGTCAAGTCACCGGATATACTTTTGAAATTATTGGTCTAGACTACTGGTCAACGTGCAATTTTCTGCGGCTAGAAAATGTCGAAATATATAGTATTACAAAGTTCAGGTAAGATTTTTCTGTTCGGGAAGTAAACAAAAATGTTCTGTTCACAGATGCTTATATGAAACATATAGTGAAAAAAACTGTGTTCTAAGGCGTGTTGTTTTAGAATGATCGCAGACATCGAGAATTATACTCAATTCAATGTCGCAATATTTGTTAGTCCACATTATTTCTTTCTTTTATTGCTAATTCTTAAAGCTAACAACAACAACTATAAAATTAAATAAATAAATAAAGTAAAAATAATAATGAAAAAAATAATAGTGAACATAATGATGATGACAATGATGATGGTGGTGAACGTTATAAAGATAATAAAACAAAAATAAAATTGCTAATAATAATAATAATAATAATAATAATAATAATAATAATAATAATAATAATAATAATAAAATTAAAATAATATATTCGGAATATGACAAGGAATATGCAAATTCATCATTTATTTTTTTAAATACGTGCAAAATATATTGAAGCGATTAATTTCTTAATTCAGATAGAAGGAAAACGAAAGAATAAACAAAATAAAAACCAAAATGAGAAAATGAAACGACAGTCGATGAAGGAAAAGTAAACTTACCAGCATACTGTGCCGTTTTCACAGCAATACGTTCCGCTGTCGCAGTATCTGACATATACACCGCTATAATAACAGTACTCCCCTGCTGAAGTCATACACACTGAAAAAATATGGACATCATCATCATCATCATCATCATCATCATCATCATCATCGTCGTCGTCGTCGTCGTCATCATCATCATCATCATCAATATCATCATAATCATAATCATCATCATCATCATCATCATCGTCGTCGTCGTCATCATCATCATCATCATCATCATCATCATCATCATCATCATCATCATCATCATCATCATAGTTGTCGTCGTCGTCGTCGTCATCATCATCATCATCATCTTCATCATCATCATCATAATCATCATCATCATCGTCGTCGTCGTCATCATCATCATCATCATCATCATCATCATCATCATCATCGTTCTGCTTCCTCTTTTCTTTGTCTCCTTCCGCTATTTTATTATTCCTTTCTGTCTTTTCTTCTTTCACGTCTGACAGTTCTTCAGTGGTTTTGTGTCGGTATTTCGTTACACTGACAAAATGACAAAATAGTGTCGTATTGGCGACGACTCGCTAGTTTTTGGTGGAGGAGGGCCACAGACAAATATATAGGAAGAACCATTGCCGGGACACAAGTCAGGCAGATGATATCCGTACATGAAAGTTCTAGACTCGATCGGGATTCAAACCCACGCAGTCGGGTGGGGTAAGGGCTGTGTAGCTGCAAGTCGGTGACCCCAACTGATCGGTCACGGCCACCCTTGAGGAGATGCTTTGCCGGTGGTTCTGCTTACGTCCACAATTGTGCCTGTTCTTCCCGCCACCAGATAATGGCGAAAATCGCCATAATGAAAATAAATGTGTCAATGTGGTGTGTGTATTAAGAAAACAAACCAAAAACACAACACTAAATAATAATTAACTTTAGCTGAGTGAAGTTTTCATACTTTTATTGACTTGTAGAGTTCTTGCAGTCTGTTAACTAATAACAACATTATGAATTCATAGTGTTTAGTAGTTAACAGGTTGTAAGAGCTTTACATCATCAGAGTAACATAATGGTACACTGTTTGAACATTATTCCTTTTGAAACACACCAATAAATAATGTAATTGTAATTAAACTTACCTTTAACAAGGAGAAGTAATACACTATTAAAATAATAAGCCACAGATGATTTATATCCCATTTTTACATATATCCAATCTGTACAGCATTATTTAAAAGCATGTTCTACCTATTCATTAAATATGCCCCGGTCATATGCTGAAGGTGTGTGTTTGAATAGCTATAAAGTTGAACAACTAATCCCCTTTTGTAAAAAGTTCAATGGGTGGCATAAGTTTAAACCAGCGTCATGTTGTCGTTTTACATACAGTTTGTTTTTACAGTAGACCGATTTCACTGTGGGGTCAAAGGTGAACGGTGTCTTGAAAGGAAAGTTATAGACTTTTACTAGTATCTTATTATTCTCTAAAAGTGAAATCTGGCAATTTTCCTATATCACATAAATGTTACACTATCTAACCTTTGTTTGGGCGAACTGTGGCATAATATCTGCAACAACTCAAACGATAATCTATTAAAAGCCGATTCTTACCATTACATTAAAATTGTAAAATAAATCGCTCCGGATGTTCATTCTTTCTAAATCTATAAATAAGTACAATGAAGGACAGAAAACAGACAGCGACGCAAGAACGGATTACCCGGATCATGATATAACGTGATCTCCAAAGTCAGTGGTCACGTGGTTTCCTTAGGTTAAAAATAGTTAACTCAGATAGTTGGCTCAGATATGAAATACATGTTTCTAATGGCTAATGGAATGTTATGTTTCACTTTTCCCATAGACGTAAGACATGATTAAACATCATTTCGCGGCATGTTTTCAGGTAACAATAATAAGTCTGGTGGTTTGAGAGAAATATAAAGGCCCAAAATGTCGAAAATCCCATTTAAGCTCAGTGGTTACAGTCTTATCTACTTCAGTCCGCCCAACATATGCTCCAGCCCCTCCCTGTTTGAAAGGTGTGGCTAAATTATTTAACTTTGTCTTTGTTCGAATCTTCGTACTGTCACAATAGTGTTGGCCAACGTTTGAATGCATCGGCTGAATAGAAATATGTATGTATCATAATATTATAAATAATGTATAATTACAGGGCGAAGGACTTAATTTTGGGAAGGTTTTTAAGTTGACCTGATGTGCGCCTGCGCCGGTGGTTCTATCCAAGCATTGTCTGGGATCTTCCTACATCTTAAATGGCTAAACGTCGCTACAATGACCATAGCTGTGTCGCTGCGATTTATTTCCTCAAAGAAACTTCTTATTAGAATATTTTATATTGGTAGACACGACTTGAATCTATTTAAAGCTATGTACATATACATGAATACCTAAGTCGTTTAACCGATATCCGATCAAATTTGAACAGGTATACGGTTAAATACACAAGCATCCATCTCGTTGTGCACGCTTTTATGACGTATTTATATTGAATTATTTTTCTCTCTTAAAATTACCATATACATCTAATTCCTTTAAAGCAGTTTGGTCCTCGTTTTTCTCTCTCAAACATCCTAATGCATTAGTGTTACCTTTAACGATCCCGTGGAATGCTGCTTTCTGACTTACTTCATATAGGTTAAA
Source organism: Sinonovacula constricta (assembly GCA_007844125.1). Taxonomy (NCBI): domain Eukaryota; kingdom Metazoa; phylum Mollusca; class Bivalvia; order Cardiida; family Solecurtidae; genus Sinonovacula; species Sinonovacula constricta. Next base: position 19,163,184 of record CM017571.1, read on the forward strand.
TGTGAAGCATCACGCCATTCTTTATTACACACATGCTCTTCCTATCTGAGTCACGCTGCACAGTTAGCTTTTTTAAAAACGAGGCAAACCACGTGACCACTTACTTTTGAAAACACGTTATATCATCATCCGTGTAATATGCTGCGGCGTCGATATACATTTTTAGTAGAAATCCACATTGTGCTTATTTCTAGATTTGGCAAGAATGGACATTTAAAGCTATTTTTGTGATTTATACTTTCTAAAAATTGTGTTAGTGTTCAAAATCGCCTTTGCTTAAAGTGTTATATGAGTTTATGTAGAAATTTTATGCGAATTTTGCTTAAATATGCATAATATATTGTTATATGCATTTTATATAGGCAAATTGTCGGATATCAACTTAAAAATAAGGAAAATGCTTTTTGTCACACAATACATTTAATTATGTAAAATAATTTTCACGAAGGAGGCGGTTTTTGTTGTCACAGTAAAATAAAAATCGTACAATCCGTCAGTAAAATGGGATTGGGTATGTTAATAATTTATTACTTACTTTGGATATTTAAGGACAAACAAAACAAGAAAAATGTTTCATTGTTTTCTAAGGAATATTATTTGTTTCTAAACAGTACTTCATAACTGAGCATTTGTTTTGTTATGAATATGTTATTATATTTTACGTTTCTCCTTTTACTGTAAAATATAGACATTCCCCTGCCCGAGTTTAGAACAAAAACTGTCAGTAAGTCCATACGATGGCTAAATTGTTGTAAATCTGCTAACAACAAAGCGATAGGTAGGAGCTGGGAACCAAATTACACTTGCAATTGTTTAAATATGACAAGGAATATGCAAATTTGTTATTTATTTTTTATAAATACGTGCAAAATATATTGAAGCGATTAATTTCTTAATTGTTTATATTAACATACGGATATTTTTGCATAAATTATGCAAATTAGGATCAACGATTTTCAGCGAATGAAGGCATGCAAAGTGAAAATAGAATTATTTTGTCTCTGAGAATACGATCAAATATCGTGTTTATGTGGGAATGTAACACACACATAATCGAATTTCTGTATACTTAAATTCCTTATATATTTATTATTCGTTTTAAGCTTAATTTTGTTTATACACGTACAATGTACGGTACTGTCCTGGTCGGCACTGCAACTTTAAGAAAGTACACCAAGGAAGTTCACACTCGAAAATTAACATAAGCCGAATGTTCGTGTCATGCCCCTAGGCATTATGACTTATCAATCACGATGTTTGATAGATATCATGATAGGATGGTATGGGGATTTTTATGAAATCAACGCTTCGTTTAATTTGAAGCTCATCACGTAGGTAAAGTTAAATATAACCAAACAATACAAAATCGAGATAATTTTATTACTCACATGATATAAATAAATATTAAAGAATGGATTTATTTATTTAACGTAAACTATTTTCACTTGGTCAAATAATCTTGACGAATTGTAGAAGCACATTTACTATTCTCAGCGACTTTAGATGCTAATTTTGAGTTATAAACTTGCCACTGTGCACCATGCTTTGAATCAATGGGTTCGAAAAAGTCCCGCATTTTACGTGAAACGACCGTAATGACGTCATAAACAGGACTTTATCGCCAAAGAGCGTTTTATGTGCGAGTACACATTTGGAGTATAATTACTTCTTTATATTGATTTTGTTACAAATCCACTACCTGATGCACAAGATTATTGTTAATATTGATAAAATCAAAGAACCTTTTCTGATAATAATATTTTGCAAAAGTTGCTTCTGTCGTCATATTATCAGTTTTTACTCATTTTGCATCGGCAATTTCCGTAGACGTTTCCGGACAGGTATGACAACTTCTTACTGTGTCAGGTAAAAATGACGACAACATGTCGACAAAGTGATTTGAACTTGTAATTCTTTCTAAAGACTTTAAAGTTTATGGAATCAGTATATAGACCTTATAATGGTCGTTCCTAGAAATATACGAATATTACGTGGTCATGTATGATTGTTTGAAGTTTGCCTATATCTAGCACATGTAACAACATCTAAGCCCTGTTCTGAAGAAGTTGTGCATGATTTCTGCATACATTTAAGTAAAGGCTGTTAAGAGCATTTACCTTGAATTGTAAGGCAGTTACAAATCGACCAAGTATATCGTCTGAAATGCCCATCCCTTTCAAATCTACAAGTAAGCACGCTGGGGATTTCAGCTAAAAATAGATATCGATGTCAGAACTGCTTACCCGTATGATCCCATAACGTGATCTCAAAAGTAAAGGGCCAAGTTGTGTCCATAGTTCATAAATAGCTTACTGTTCAGCTTGGCTTGGATAGGAAAAACATTTTTGTAATGACAACTGGGGTGTTCTGTTTTACTGTTTACATGAATTTATCGCACCAATAAATATAATTTTGCGGGATCTTTTTCAGGTAGTAATAATTTGTTTGGTCGCATGAGATAAAAAAAAGGACCATGCTGTCAGAATGAATCCCCCTTCCCACCGACCAGGTAAAAGAGTAGAGTTGTGAAAACACATGCATGTAAGCTTAAAATTACTAAGCTTTTAAAGTAAATTTTGTCTGTTGACTGCTTTGGTCGAATTAAAGGTCCCTAACTGTACGTATATCCAGTATTTACTGCGCTAAAGTTGAATGAATCTTGATTCATACCCCACACTACCAAAATTTTCTAAAATCCTGCCCTGGTACAGCATGGCTCATTGATAGGAAATACGTTTGAAATGACGAGTGAGATGTTATGCTGAACTTTTTACATAGATGTAGATCATCAATAAAAAGCATTTTTCAGGATATTTTCATGTAACAAAATATATTGTTGTTTTAGGAAAATAAATCGGGTCCAAACTTTCGGATACCACCGTTAAGACATGTTAAAGAAATACTTTAGTTTGAAAAAAATTGTTGTTGATGAAATTGTGATTGATTAATTGCGTTGTTTAAATCTAAAGAAAACAAGGTTAACGACCCCGGAATCACATGCATAAAGAAATATTAAAGTGCGCTGACATCAATTATCCAGTATACTTAACGTTGTGTGGTGATAGCATCTTTCAGCTGTTAAACAATAACAGAAGGGTAATCAATAAGCTATTCATAGTTTTGCACCTGATATACACTGCCTGATATGACATTCAACCTTATCCTGCTAAACAAGAATTTATCAGAATAAGGCAAACGGTGTGGATCGAGATCGGTCAGTTCCAGCACTTTGCTACAAAGTCTTAACGAGAAAAGTTTGTTATCTAAATGCTTGCGAAGTTGTGAACATCCCTCGCCCACTAAAACGTGCAATTTGTAATTAAACATGACTAATGTATATATCGTATAATACGTTCTTATTTAAATCGTACATTTTAATGGTCACGACGTAGAAATTTAAATGCGCTGGTCAAGTTTATCTCATATTTTAAAACAAAATACATAATATGGTCGTATCTTCTTAAATTTCCACATTTAAATGTTCGTATTTTTGGAAGTTCCATGTACAACTGGGTGTATTTCTTGAAAGTTCCACGTACAAATGGTCATATTTCTCGAGAGTTGCACATATAAATGTACATATTTCCTGAGAGTTTCACATACAAATAATAATTATTTCCAGAAAGGTTTTGCGCATATAAAAACGCATATATGAAATACATTTTCTACATGTTACACATAATAATGTTTTTTATTGTTTTGAAAGCTTTTGAAACATGAAATGGACACATTTTTCATAATGTTGCCCATATAATGATTAACTGAAAGCGCATATACAAATGGACATATTTTACTGAAAGCTAAACACAAATTAGTTTTCTGAGCATGCCCAAGACCCCTAATACTCTCTTACTTATGGTTCTCGCTCAATTTGACCTCTTCTGTAATCCCATGATGATAAAATATGATTATATTTTATCTTTGTCGCCGACAAAAGTTTCGACCCCTGAAAAAGGATTCTGATATGCGGGAAATGACACTATTTAGCTGCCACTTTTCAAAGTTTTCTGGGGAGCATGCTCCCAGACCCAGGCTAGCACCTCTGATCCTCGCTCACTGACACAATCCTGGATCCGCTCCTGCTTAGGCATGTTTCTGCCTTTTATAAGTATGATATTTATCACTTTTTAAAACAGTATAAACCATGAAACGTGTTCTGTTTGTTATATTTTTTTGTTTTGTTGTTGTTGTTGCTTCTTTTGTTTGTTTCTTTTTCTTTCTTTTTTTTTGGGGGGGGGGGGGGGTGGGGGTGGGGGGCGGGGGGGTTACCCATTGTGTGTAATTATCATTCAATTCTGTGTTGTCTTGCAATAGCCTGGATTGATCTTTTCCTGTGATCCTGTGATGCCTTGCAAGCTGGAAGCGTTCGAACTGGGTCTGAAATAACTCACTATTTTGCATATACTAAGTTAGCGTCGGCTTGCGGATCGAGAGGTCGCGGGTTAAACACCGGCCGGGTGAAACCAAATACTTTTAAGTTGATAGTAGTAGCTTCCTGCCTAACGCTCCCTAAGGGTGCAGCATTACGCCTGACTCGTCGGTGTCATTATAATGGACCGATCGGGTTCAGTCCCTGTGCATCTCATAAGTGCCCATGTGCTATTATGATAGAAATTTCATTTCAATATAACGACGTTCATTTGTTTTTTTCGGAGGTTCATGTATATTGTGCACATAGTGCTTAAATTAAAGATATTGTGTTTGGGAATACAATTTTCAGAATGCTCCAATAATTCAGCCATATTTATGGAATTATTTTCTGTACTTTTCTCGCTTGGCAGATTAAATTACGCGAATGTATACAATAACACAGTATATCTAAAACATCAACAAAGATTAAAAATCTTTGTGAAGTTCTACCTGATATAATCTTATTTAACAATTTTCAAATAGTTTGTCTTTATCCCACTTATATTTCACAAGATGAGTTTGTTGTCGATTGGAAAGTTCTATTTTCAATCAGCGAAAAACCTAAAACGTCATATTGAGTCACCTAAAGTACCCTCAGCATGTGACAAAGGTAAATGTCGGGAACCGACAGTGTAAGAGAGTGATATAAGGAATGAACAACTCATAAAACTATTTCGCTGAACACTCGGTGAAATAAAATTCTTTTAACACCGGAAATCAACAACAAATACACCCTATTTATATAGCAGACACCATTTTTCAGATAAATTTTCGGTCATGTTTATTCTGTTTTTTTTTTTTTTTACTTATTTTCTTATAAACATATATCGACACAGAAAACATTGTTTCATTGATTTTGATGATTTTCTTTTGCCAACCTCTAGCAATACATTTAACAGAAATTGAAAACAAATACAAATCCTAAATCCTAATACAATGTAGCATGGACAACTGTACTATCGTCGTACTTGTTTGACTTATCTATGATGTGTATGCATTACAATATCCACTTATAACCTTTGAATTTGTACAGGACAACTAACCTCTGAACCAAAAATGTACCATAAAATCTACTAATTTTTAGAAATCTAGGTCAAAGCCATTCCGTGTTGATTTGCATGTTTAAATATTCGGAATATGTCTGTAATAGAGATGCGTCGATAATACAGAGTTCGATTATACATGTATACATGTATACAAGGCAGCTAACAATTTAAGTAGTTACGTAATATACTCCATACAAAATGTTTTGGTAATTTAATGACAAGCTCGTATTACGACCTTTGAAATAAGTAATTTTCTATTTAAATAAATGTTTTTACATAAAGGTTTGGGTGGTCGTTTTTAAGATGAAATCGCACTCTTTACTACTTTCCATCTTACGCAAACAAAGAAATGTGTCCATTTAATAAAATTTTATAATAACGTTCAATTTTAGTCGATTTGATTGTTACATCAGATATTGACAGCAGAATGATTTACATTCAATTAAATGGTTAAAGACGCAAATTAACAATCTGTATTTTATAGGGGTGGATCGTCAAGCTAAAGATCAACCCTTTGGCTACAACACATGTCAAACACAGAGTTTTAAGGAGACTAGCACATTAAAGCAATAGCAACGCTGGCAAATTAATGTTTTTACTGCTTCCAAAGGTCTAAAGGTTTAAAACAATACACAGCAACGCTTTTCTTTTTCGCGTAATCTAAGGCATGCTATTATTTCAGTCGGTTAAAAAGAAAGAAAAATGACAAAAATGAAATACCAGACCGGGAAGCGCAATCCGTAGAGCGTCAGTTCCAGGTAGGGTAGGCTCCGGGTTCGATCCCGGGCGGTGACATTCCAAAGGTCGTTAAAATAGTAGTGCTATAACTCTCTTGCCAACGCTCAACCCAAATAAGAGGGTGTTTCCTCGACTGGTCGGCTAAGTGTCAGGGCAATGTGGCTGGGTGTGATATAATGTTAGGTGTTCACGGCATGCTATACACAGTGAAGGCAGCACTATATCTGCTTCAAGTGAACACCGTCTCCAGATAATTAAAATACTGTTGGTTAGAAGATAAATCCAACAAACAAAACAATCAAAAAAGAAAGAAATCACTAATCTATGTGGTGATTTTCAAAGGTATCAGCCGACGCTTATCAACTTGTGTAAACTAAAAATAACCTCAAGAAGCGGTCAGTCGTTATTATTTAGGGGTCAGTCGTTATTATTTAGGTCAGTATTCCGTACCAAAAATGTTTTTGCTATGGATTTGTTTGTACCGATTACATTGTTTCATGGAAGTTAGTCTATACAAGGCGTACTAGAAAACACCACCAAACAAAAACGATAATAACAACTCGAGAGATAAAAATAAAACCAACAACACATGGATATGAAGCCTTTGGCAATATCGATCTTAACACGAAGTTGCTTAATTTTATAAACGTCCAACAACAAACTTGTTTTTCTAGTAATCAAAGCAAACTCTATATAGCAAAACTGTTACTTGTGTTAGAAGCACAATGCTCGTCATACGCAATATTTATTTTTCATCGCTTTAAAAATAAGCACGCTCGACTATTTCGTTTTACTACATTCGACGACCGTGGGTCTATTTATTCGAACTAAATTGAACTAGAATTGGCCAATCATAATACTGCTTACAAAATCCATACTCTTCAACGTGGAGACTTGAAGTATATCAATGACGTCGCCATTTTGACAAGTCTGTCAAAACAATGAAAGAACGAGCTTTATCATTGGACTGAAATCTTAATCGGATTATGAAGCGACCAATGAAATATCATCACCAGAAACGGCGAAAAGAGAACTAAATATCCCACGGGCGATGAATGGAAAGCAACGGAATGGATCGGTCGAGCGTGTCCGACGATGACTTATGACGCATATATCGTATGTCATTTTACGTATATTTTTAAGAAATCTAATACGTATATCATGTCTTTTTTCATAAAATATAACGCTAAAAAGGAACTATTTTGAAACCTACTGTAATAACGTAATGAGTACATATTTCCTTTGTCTTTGATTCTAAAAGTGGACAATAGTTCAGGACTATATTAAAACTATGGCTTAAAAACCTTAAGCCCCACACCACAAACAAACTTTTATTTTCAATTCTCTGAAAAAGCAATAAAACAATATTATTCATTTCATATTTGATTACTAATTATTACGTTGATTTGCAAGAGTGAGATGATTTAAAGTGACAGCATGCTGTTCTACAACTTTACTGTAAATTCATTTGGGAGAGAGGCGGGCGTTTAAATTTTATACAAACAAAGGTACAAAATGACTACGTGTCTTTGTGTGTGTTTACATTATAAATGCACGTGTTGTGTTTTTTTTATTGCGTTGTGTTTGCTCGAATTCCTGTTCGATCGTAAAAGTGTGGGAAAATCGAGCACATTTAATGGTGGTGTACGACACTTTCCGCATCCCAACTCAGCGAGGACTTGTAAGGATAGCAAAACTGTATTTGTTCTTGTTTATGATTGATTGGTCGAACATATGTTCTTGTTATGACTATTTTCATCACTACTCCAATGGTTTTATTCGCGTTAAACTCTCGAGTACTCATTTAATATTTGCTAATTAATTTTTGCACACAATTATGATGTATAATTAACGCTTGATATGGTATTGATATCGAATATGAAATTCTATATGATTGTTCAAAGATGTGTATGCCCCGTCCATTATTATAGACCACTGTTTGAAATTGCATTATAAAACAGAGTTTATCTATGCATTCGTTATCATGAGGTGCCAAGCACATGTTCTTTGTGCGATATTCGGAGTTTGTGTAATACTTAAATACACTTTTAATAAATGTTACACTAGATATGAGGTTTTTATTTTGTAAACTTGTCTTTTTGATACAGAAACTAGCTCGTAATTTAAAGTCCGTCAGCTTCCGTTTCGCATGCGTTTAGTGTTGCAAGAAAGCCTCTCTCACAGCAGTATGATCTACTGATTACCATGATATTTTCAAAACGTTTTTGTTCTGACTCTAACTGTCGGATACCACCTTTAACGGTTGCCATTGGTTACTGATCAGCATACCACCTAAGACAAATAAAACAAATGTTCTCATTAAGGAAGCAGTTTCGGCCATTTTTGCCTTCTCATTCACATTATCTGATCAAGCCCGAAAAGTTTATTTCTGATACTGTGTTAATTGGCTGCCTTAGGGAGGCCTTGTCCGGTTTTGTTTTGCTTTCGATGAATGAGCCGTGGGCATGCTTCGATCCAACGATAAATTATTATTGTCATAAATGACATTCCCATAATGGTGTGATTAAACAGCATTTGTAAAAAAGCATTCCTGTTTGTTAAGCGACTTCTTAACCGTTGGTCAAATCTGCATTAAAAATGTTTTTATTAAAAAAAAAAAGGAAAAACCCAGCAGTGAGTAAAACGGCCCAACCTATTATCCTTATAAAATACGTGGGCATGCAGCACATGCTGTTCTTCAAACGATTATGTTACCTTTATATACAATCTAAAGTGTTAAGACGTTTTGTCTCGTTAAGCTTACAAACCTGGTCAGGGGCGTGCCTGGGCTTATGCACTTACGCACGTGCGTACTGTTGATTCCAAAAATTGAAAAAATAAAAACGTCAAAAAGCAAATAAAAATCGTACATAACCTGTGTTTGGCACTTGTTGTAAGCTGTTTCATTTTTTTAATTAGAGTTCTTTAACCTTTTTCCAAATTTTGACGTATCTGACGTATCCCCCCCCCCCCTCATTCATTTTTTTAATTAGAGTTCTTTAACCCTTCCCCCCCCTCCCCCCCCCCCCCCCCCCCCCCCCCCAAGAATAGTGCGTATACACAAAGGTCGCTGGTATACCTCCAGACTGCGCATGTAGGAAAGGACCAATGAGGTGCTCGAGATTATAGTGAGACCATTCTCAAGCACGCGATTGGTCAGTTTAAACATATGGAAAACAAGACATTTCATGATATCAGTTACCTCCTTATTACATAACCTTGACCGAGCATGCAATGAGATGTGCGATAAAACGCGATGAACATTTTATTTCAGTTGTTGGAAAATTCGACTGAAAAAAACAACGATTTTTTTTCTGTTTACAAACATAAACTGCGTATATACTGTCACGACCTCTTGTAACCACAGCCACATTGCTAAAAACGGTAAACAACATACGCAGTGATGCACGTACTGTTTGTACGTTCAAATATTTGCAAAATTAACATGGAATGATTGTAATTGTGCAAAATTTGATGACTCATGGGCATTAAACATAGATATACTTACTCTGATCAACGGATAATATGTAAAGATGTTCCTCTAAGTGACCTGCGATTGTGTTGTCATTAAGTTGTGAGAATCAAAGGCGTTGCAACGCTTTTCATCTGTGTTTAACCGTTTTAAACAACGTATTATAGTTCCGAACTGCCTATGCGGTGATTTACATCATGTGTATACGAGCGTACGTCTGTTTCAAACCTTGATTGCAAAAATGAGGAATTATATTAAATAGGACAAACAGGTAAGAAGGACGTAAAATAGAAAGGTTAAATTAACAAAATTCATTTTTAAATTATTTTCTATTCAAGTTACGAAATGATGCGTTCTTCAGACCCCATACATACAAACAGCAACAAACAGCAACAAAAATAACAGAAGCAGCAATAACAAAAACAAAATATCATCATTGTTTATCAAATCAACGCATTGAAGTTCTATTACTGTTAACATTTCACATACGTGTAAAAAGTTATCCCACCAGTAAATACACATTGTGGAAAAAAAGGTTGTATTAAATGCCTTATTATATATAGTGCTTCTGAACAGCTTTTATTCTTGGAAGTGCAAGAAAGGACACTTAATGTAGCAAAAACATCCGTAATGCAGCAAAAACACCCCCACAAAAACCCACAACATAAAACACAACAAACACAATAGGCTGTAGCAAGTCAGCTCATATATCACTTTTTGGGCAAATCTTCTCCTTCCCTTTCTGTGAGTGACAACATTAACCCTTGGAACGACAGGTGAAGTTATGGTAATAGCCTAGCGACCAACCCATCCTTAATTAAACCTTGATGAATATGGATCCTTGGACGAACATTACGCGGGCCGAATCTCAGACGTGAGCCACGTGGTTATGGTCCTTTTTAAAAACATAGCACTAACAAAATTCATATTAGTGACATATTTCTATTGTAGACGGTAGAAGATTACACATAAGGACATGGGTATTGCAGCAATCGCAACTCTCGGCCATTTCTGCAAAAGAGACACGAAAAAAAAATAGGGCGCCATGTTGAAAATAGTTCCCAGATTGCTGAAAATGCTTATTTCGTATATATATATTAAAAAAAGTGAAGTTCATTACGCTCAGTGTTTTTAGCATGGTTTTGCGGCCATAAATACTGTTTATTACGGACATTCAAGGGATAGTCGGGTGGTGAAGAACAGGACCGCAGTTCAGCTGAAAGTTCCCATCCAAAACAAAAGTTATGACCGAGACCGAGACTCGATCCCACGCGCTGATGGGATGACAAGTTAGAAGTCGGCCACTCTTACAGTTCTGTCACGGGCGCCCTCTGGAAAGTCTTGTCACATAGTGTTAGCCAACCTCTTAACGTTTGAATAATGAGAAAAGCTTTCTTCAGCTTCGCTGCGCTGCCAAAACGTTCGCAACAACAGAACAACAACATAACATATATATTAACCAACCTGCTTACGGTTGGGGTATGTGCACATAGTTTCACCATTTGTCTTAGATGGTTTTCATGGGCGTATCAACGACGCGGCATAAGAGGTGGGAGAGATGGGAGGAGTGGGAAGCCGACTGTTTAAAATATTAATTAACCTAAGTATATTTTAAAATATTTAACGATACGAAATTTGCATTTCAAACCCGTACAATACCAAATAGTTTATAATTGAGATAAAGTTATTTTTTTGGCTGATTTATATTTATTTAATATTTATATTTGTCATTTGTTTTGTTTATATTTATTCGATTAGGAAACAAGTTCTTTCAAGTTATATTAACCTCTCTCGACTGACCGCTTCCTGGGTAGAAACGGTACTCAGGTACTGAGTACATGGACCAATGTGTTGTATATAGTCTTGCTCAAGGACTAACAACACGTGGTCAGTTTCAAGGTTCGAACCCGGGATCTTCCGATTCGCAGTGTTACGACTTAACCACTTTACCATCGACGCCGGATACTCCACCGTATAAATCCTGGTTTCTGTTTCTTAGTCTAACAGATCGCATCAAGGAACCAGAAATTATATTGCCGTACATTGAAAACAAGAGAGTTCAGTATTCATTAGACTAGATTTTTTGAAACCACGTACTAAACGACATTGCGAACGTAAAAGGACCTCTTTCAGAGAATTTATTTATTCATGTTTTACTAGGTACTGTAAAAGAAAATAACATAAAAAATTTCAAAGGTTGTTTATAAGCTCAGTTGAAAATAAATTGTTATTGTGGACGTTTGTGGTTTTTGCCTCATGACTTGAATACCGCGACTGACGTACTGTTCTTGACGTTTGAACGTTGTATTTTAACTAGTTTGACACTATATTTTAAGGGTCTACTGCGCTAACAATGAAAAAGAAAATCAAAAAGATATACATGTATTAACATTGTGCTAAAAAATAATTATATCTATTATGAACATACTTCGCAAGAGACAAATTTACATTTACGCATCAGAAACACTGAAAGGTCTTGTCTGGTGCTGGTTCATATGTCAAAATCAAAAGAAGAAAAAAGGAAGACAACCGTGTACAGCTGTTGTTACTGCCTTCGGATGTTAAACTGTTTCACCTTCCTAAATTTTGTTTTCATTTAATTATTATCCCTTTTACGATGGAATCTACTCTGTTAATTACGCAGTTAAGCTGAAAGCCTAACTTCTTGGACAATTATTTTAACAAAATTGTCGAGGTTAACCGATTAAAACAAATCAACCCCCAGTTTTTATGCATTTTAATCCTAATTTTGATACTCTTCAATTGGAGGTGCAGTATTACATTTAGTCTACCTTTATTTTGTGGTGTTAATAGCAAGATGGTAAAACTACAAAAACTGACTGACTTTCAGTTAACATATTATTTTTATATGGTTTGTACGTTCACTGAATAAAGTAGATAATGTATTTCGAACAAATTGAATTTTTTGTCTTCATTTTGTGGTGTTAATAGCGAAATGTTAAAACTTCACCAACTAAATTGTCTTTCAATTAACCCTTACTGTTTTGTGTGCTTTTACGTTTATTGAATAAATTATACAATTAATGAAAGGAGATATTTTATCCCAATGATCATTGACCTTTTACATTACTTGTTTATACTAACCAACTGGATGCCCCAAAGACATACGTGTTTATCAATGTTTTATCGAACCATTAAATATTCGGTTAATGTCCTTTTATACAAAAAATCCTTCATAATAAAATATTTTTGTATCGTTTTATTGGAGGACAAATCACATTTATCATTTTTATTGATGTTTTTTCTCTTGCGTTACGTTTGATATTAACAAAAACAATTTATACCAATTAACTTTTGTTACTATAACTACTAAGATAGGGAGTTATAAAATAAAATTCGGTTGCAGTTATTGTAGTAAATATACAATGGTAAATATACACAAGTAAACATATACCAGAAACCATTTGCTAGCAACATTATATAATAGCCAAATAAACTAGTAAATATACACTTGTAAACATATACTAGTAAAGATATACCTGAAAACATATACTAGTACATATATACTGGAAAAAATATACTAGTGAAAATTTTCTATTAAAAATATACTAGTAAATTTATACTGGTAAATATATACTGGTAAATATATACTAGCAAATATATACGAGTTAATATATACTAGTGAATATAAACCAGAAAACATATACTAGTAAATATATTCTAGTAAATATATACTAGTAAATAAAAACTAGTAAACATATACTTGTAAAGATATACCTGAAAATATAGAAAGTAAATATATATATGTAAATATATACAAGTAATCATATACTTGTAAACATATACTAGTAAACATATACTTATAAACTTATACTGGTAAATATATGCTAGCAAAATAATACTAGTTAATATATACGAGTAAATATAAACCATATGAACCAGAATATATAAACTAGTAGATATATACCAGAAACATAAACTCTACAATTAAGCTTACGTCTAACACATCATTTTACATGTCTGTGACATAATCTTAATGTAAGATTTAGCAAAACAATCCGTTGAGATTGCAAAATTCAGACGTAAGGGCAGTGTAAAGAAAAATGTAACACCCACAAAACGCCGTTGTTTCTAACAATCTTAATGTTACTTGTCTCAAGAAGACGACCGTCTCATGCAACGGTGTGACAGTAAGCAGCCATGTATCGTATTTCTTGACGAATGAAAACTGACGTCACCCTGGACAAGTCAAGTCGACCCCTTAATTACAACAAACATTAAGTCGTAATGCGTGTAATTTATTACCAAGGAGGTACGTGCACGTGCGCTCCCACAATGCTGTGCGCTTGTCAAGCGGTGTACATATAAATTCAACACGCCGTTAAATGCTGCAGTAAGTCAGATGCCCGATCTAAAAGGAAGATGTTTAGAAGTTAACTGTTGCGCTACGCCAATCGCATTAAATCAAAGTTAAGTCGGTAAATAAAATATGACCGCGGGATATTCTCGTAGATGTGAACTCGAGATTAAGAAATAGAGCTGCGTAAAATGAAAGAACTTGCTATTAACAGAGGTTGTATCAGATGAGCCAGAACAATAAAGGACCAAAGGGCATGTTGTTTATACAAAATAATAGGACAAAGATATTCGATATTAATGTTAATGGTTTTTTGTGTGATTCATTCAACAGAAATTTTGTTTGTTGACTTCTCCAGTGAAGTATGTGATTTCAGACTAGAGGAAGGTTTGGGAGATGAAATGCAGTCAAATAAATATTATTTATGTGGTCCTCATGTGACACTGACTACCGTTGGAAGTGGCGTAGGACTCAAGTTTGGAAGTGGGACATCCTCGCTCGGATAACTGTTGGACAGCGTGATAATAATTTCTGATAAGTGCTCACATACAGTAGTTGTTTTATTGATAATTTCGATTATTTCAATTTATTGTCATTGTGTAAGGAAAAATCCAACTGCGATTTGAACGATATAATTTATCATATCATAATTTCACTCAATATAATGACAGATACATTTACGGTTCTTTACATACTATTTAATTACAATCGAAATGAAAAGAATTACCGCAGTTCTCTATGTGCTAGGTTGCTATGCAACATTTATACTGATATTTGGGGAATTTTCACGATTTGAGACTTCAGCAGATATCAACAGGCGAGATAAGTTTGATGGTTCAATTTCTGCGGATAAAAAGATTTATTACTATAAACGTCATCTGTCGGAAAGTTTAAATAATGAACAGGACGGTGCAACTAATGATGGCGAGTGTCTGCCACAGCAATCACTATGGTGTCAGGGGTTATCCGATCGCTATGACGTCAATTCCGCTGGATTTGAACTTGAAAATATGACCAGGAAGAAATGCAATCTTACAGAATATCTTCGGAACTGTGAGAGATTTAAAAAAGCTTTCGGGTATGTAAGTTTTCCTATTCATGACGACGAGCTGAACTTTCCGTTGGCATTTTCAATCACAGTGCATGAAAATGTGGAACAAATAGAACAACTACTTCGGAATATATACCGGCCTCATAATGCTTATTGCATTCACGTTGACGCAAAAGCCAGAGACGCTATATTTGCAGTGGCAATAAAAATAGCAAGATGCTTCGACAACATAATTGTTATACAAGACAGAGAAGTAATGGTCCATTCAAGTTTTTCACATGTCAACGCCGAATTAAAGTGCATGGCTGCCGTAAGAAAAACGCCAGTCAACTGGAAATACTATATAAACCTTGCAGGGGACGAGTTCCCATTGCGAACAAATCTAGAGCTTATTCGAATTCTTGGAATCCTTAACGGTGCAAATGATATTGAAAGTTACAACCATCCTGTTTATCTTAATTGGAAACTGGAAAACAAATTTTTGGTTTACGGAAATAGCTTAGCCGAGGACGGAAAGAAAACGAAATTAAAGTATGATTTACGAATAAGCCGAGGTAACCCGAAAGGTGCATTTTCTCGAAAGTTTGTTGACTTCATTTTTGAAGATGATATTGCGAGTTCAATACTTGCCTATTTCAAAGATACTTTCGACCCGGCGGAAAACGTTTGGGCGACTCTTGTGACGTTACCTTGGGCACCTGGGAACTACCCAGTAGAAGTTCGCCATATTATTCATACTTTTGCTTCCAGAGCCTTCATTGATACTGAGGATTCCCAAAAATGTCAAGGTCGTCTATTACGTAATATGTGCTATTTTGGGAAAGGGGATCTCCCCTGGCTTTTTTCACGGCCGGAATTTTTCGCAGGTAGATTTGATTTAAATCACGACCCGGAAGTGCTCAATTGTTTAGAGCAGCATTACAGACATCGGGCGAAAAAGTCGGAGGTGTTCGGAGTGGATTGGAAGTTTATTGTGAATCTGCCTCACTTTAAATATCACTGGAAAAACATTGTGCCAGAAAAAACTGTTTCAGAAAGTGTTAAGATGAAATGGATAAAGGAAAAATCATTGTAGGTTTTTGTGTGATATTTTATTGGTCCGTATGTAAATAATGTGAACATCATCGTAAATTCCACAGTATCGCTTTCAATACATTTATCATCCTTCTAATTTTTTGCCTCATCATCTGCATCATCCGTTGCGCCATCATCATAATTTGTATTATTTTAATTTATTGTTTATTTGAACATTTTCATTAATGCTGCTATGGTTTTTCAGTGATCACTTATTGTCTTAAAGTCAATGTCCGACGATTGTAGGAAGATAATAAAATGATGAAAGGTTGTATGAAAATTAAACCGTGATATTATTTTTAATTTTCTTAGGAGAAACAGTTCTATGAAATGTCTTTATGTTGAAACACTTTTGAACAATTTCAGTTAAATATTTTTATTTGGTTGTGAACCTAGTAAAGATATAGGAACACGACTCTATAACGAACATGGTGTGCAATGTCGTAAAATATTTGACCCTGAGCATGAGGCCGTTTCTCAAATGCGGTATCCGACAATTTAGACGGAAGAATTTTTTCTCAAATAACCAAATAAGGCATTGTTACCTGAAAATGTCCTTTAAAATGATGTTCATTGATGACATAGATCTGCGCGAACAGTGAATCATAAACCCTCACTCGTCACTGCAGACAGGTATTTCCTATCTGAGACACGCTGCAGAGATAGCTATTTTTAAACTAAGAAAACAACGCTACAACTAACTTATATAATATCATGTAAAATCACCAACCGTGTTATCAACTCTGACGTCGATATCTATTTTTAACAAAGATCATTGTCGTGCTTATTTATAGGCTTGGAATGGATGATCATTTAGAGTGATTCTTTTTGCAAATTATACTGTCTAACACTATAGGTAGTGTTCTTTACTTAGACCTAATAATGAATTTATGCAGAAATTATGACTAACTTCCCTGAAACAGTGGAAAAATATTGTTACATGCATTGGATATAGGCAAAGTGTCGGATACCAATTAAGCATGCGTTTTTTTTTAAATAATTTTGTCAATTTGCAAAATAACAGTTATATCAGCGACAATCAGAAATATTACCAAATGTTAATAAAATAGTAAACTACTGTGTATAGTATTGAGAACACAAAAAGCGAATACAATCCGTGGAACGGAATCTTTAAAGACGGTAGAATATAACAGTCCATGAGTTTTAATTGTAAGCTTTCGTATTCTTGTTAGTTTAGTTTTAACAAAATTCAATCATCCATATATATATGGTACCCATACATGTACATGAATATGGGTACCAATTTGCTATCTCCTTAAAATTTAACGCCACCATGGCATTGCACGGTTATTAAAATTGAAGTTACCTGTTATCACATTTAGTTGGTATGAAAATAATGTAGAATGTGATAAAACAGAATCAAACAGTTTTTTTTAATTAAAATTTTGAATAATGTGTAAGCGTTCTGGAACCCGTCATCTTTGGCAATATAGAATATATACAAGAATAATTAAATACATAACTAAAACATCGCTATTATAAGATCATTTCACTGCATTAACATTCTATAGTCATCAGAACAGAACAGAACATATGTTTAATTTAAGACTGAAGCATAAGAGATCATCGTCATATAAACAAAACATTGCTATTACACACCTAATTAACATTTTTTACCATAAAATGTTACGTACGAATCTATGATTACAAGATGAACCGTACGCATTGAATGTATTTTTAATGTGCTTTTTGAATACCTCGATCAAGATAATGCATGTTTTGGTGCATATATTAAATCTTTGTTTTTATATGTTTGGTTGGTTTTGTTTTATTTAATTTATGCGTTTGGTTATTTATTACTAATAAAACACGTAGACACAAAATTATATTATTGTGCAACAGTGGGACAAATATCAATGCAAAATCGGTAATCTTAAATTAACATCTTGGTCCAAGGTTATAATCACTGTAAGGCTGAACCTGGGGTCATTCTAAAGCATCTGATTGGTCAGATGTTTAGTTATATTCAGATTATGACCAATCAGATGCCCGAGAGTGATCTCAGGCTCGAGTTTATAAAGTTGTGTAACCACTGACCGAAACCTTCGACCAGCAATTAAAAAGCTATGTATTGCGAAACCTATCTTTTCTAAACAATAAGTTAATAATTTCTATGCATTTATAATAAATAGGTTTATTTATGTTGATAAGGTACGCTTGCGGTGCTCACTAAACCAATTCAATAAACAATAAACTTATGCACTTTCATTTGAAAAACAACAACAGCAATAATAACAATAACAGACAACTACATGTACCAGGCATAAAAAGAATTGAGCGTTTGAAAAGTTGTAAGAACTTGCATGGAAAGCAATAACAATCAGCTGGCCACAACAGCATCGTTACGAAAAATGCAAGATTGCTCGAGAATAACTTCGTCAATTAATATGACCCTTTTCCTTAAATTTAATAAAACAAAAAGTTCAACATTACTTTGCTATCAGGCTCCTCGCTATTTTAGTTCGTATTTAGTATTATGTAGGCCAAGTGTTGTGTTTACATTTAATGGCGTGTTCTCGTACTATCATTCTGAACTTAATTAGAAGTCAAGGCTGATGCACTTTAAAATTCAGACAAGCTTTGCTTAAGGGAGCAAATAAAACTATACATGGCCGTATTGACTTCTTTTTATTGTTCGAATAAATTTAACAAGTAAATATGTTAAAGATATAAGGATGTTATATATCAATTAGGTGTTTAATTTAGAGATAGCGATGCGTCGAAACAAGAAGATTGCCTACACTTTAAAAAATGCATAACATGCAAAAAGTGAATGTGGTAATACACTGCAACCATATTTCTGGGTACATAGTTTGCCAAACAGATTTCAAATAAGTAAATATTTTAAATAATAACACAGCCGTTTCATGCTTAAATTTTAAGTATAAATACAAGTAAAACTTGCTGAACGTTTTCCCCAATAGATGTTCTTCGCTTTACTAAAAACATAACAAAACAGAATAAAAGCATAGAAAAACACATGTTGCCTTTTCTGCAAGACAGAATGGTTAAAGATTAAACAACAACAAAAAAACAAAACAATCAAATAATAACAAAATATATTCTGTATTGTAATATCATCAAGGTATATGTCATAAGTTGTAACATTTAGATTTAAAGTGTATTTGTATATCTTTTCATCTTCGAATATCTACGCTCGACTATTCCGTTTTTATCCTGCTTTCACGGGTAAATGTGCAGGATAAAGCCTTGCCGAATAAACTTAGTGATATCCGGTCAGTAGGTCACGTGACCAAACCACGCGTATGAATCACTGTTTACATTAGTTATGTTCACACGCTCTTAATCAATCGTGTCATTATTGCTTTTTCGCCGATTTATGCAATCATTCATGATTTTTTTTACCATTTAAATATGTTGACATGGAGAATAAAAATAAAATATATATATATTTTTTTTAACAGAGGTTCATGTCTGAATAAAGAAGAAGTAAAGCGGTTGTTTTTCCGTTATTTTTCTTCAATCTTCCTCGTTTGTTTACCGATTTCCTATTTTGATTTTTTTAATTTCATATAAAAGATTAAAAGCTGGATAGATCGAATACATGGTTGGTGCCGAGAATGAGAAAGTTTATCTGGTTCGCTTCGAAGCGTATCTTGGCTCGCTAAAGCTCGCCAAGATATTCGCTTCTCGCTCACCAGATAAACTTTCTCATTCTCTGCACCAACCATGTATTCTTTATTTCTACATTCGTCGACCGTGGGTTTATTGGTAAAGTTTCTGTCTTATCGAACTGCATTAATTAATAGAACAAGAATAGGCCAATCTTGATACTGCTTACAAAATCCATCTCTTCAGCGTGGAGACTGGAAGTATAACAATCGCAGTGCCCAGTGCCACAATCGAAAGAAACGAGCTTTATCATTGAACTGAAATCTTCATCGATTATTAAGCGACCAATGAAATATCATTACCAGAAACGGGGGGAGAAGAGAACTAAATATCCCGCGGGCGATGAGTGGAGAGTATCGGAATGGATCGGTCGTGATTGTCCGACGATGTCATCTTTTCTGATCTGAAGGGATGGGGCGCTCATGGCCGAGTTGTAAGAGACGCTGACTTGTGTGGCTTTGCGTCCCGGTCGGGGCAAGAACTTTCACGTGGGTGGGTGGGTGTGTGGGGTGGGGGAGGGAGGCTTTCCAGCTAACCTGCGGTGCGCCAGTGGTTCTACCCAGACAGAAGTCTGGGGTCTTCCTCCACTAATAATTAGCAGGACGTCGCCAATATGACCACAAATGTGTCGATGTAACAAAACAACAACAACAACAACAACAACAACAACAACAACAACAAAACAAACTTATCGAAAGAATGTATTCGCAAATATTGTAAATGTTTTCCTTGTGTATTTTTATATGTATTGTGTATTTCCTGTCGCAGTTTTTTTACAATATGCGACTAAAATCGAAAATGTTGACCCTACAAACAACATCGCAGAGCCTGGATAATTTGTACATTTAATACCGCGTTCTGGTTGTTGACCGATGATTCTCATTTAAGCATTTGTGTTTTGTAGTACACATGTATATGTTATAATAATTTATGAAAGTATCCCTGACTAGGAATGTTTCTAGATTAACATTGCATATATTAAAGATGTTATCCAACAGTTTGGGCAATTTGTTTCTCTCTCATGCATTCAAATAAATTATTGTTACCCGAAAAGATTCTGCGAAATGCTGCTTATCGGTGCCCTAAATCCACGTGAAAAATCCTATCCGTGCTACGCTGCACTTATAGCTATTTAAACACCACGTGACCACTTACTTTTGAAATCACGATATATGATCATCCGGGTAATCAGCGTTTACGTCGGTATCTATTTTTAGCTAAAATCCCCATCGGACTTACTTATTAATGGAAATTTAAAGTGATATACGTCACACATTGTACTGTCTTAAAATTGAAATAATCTTATAGACAGCCTGAACTTAAACTATTGCATTAGTTTATGCAGGAATTATTCACACATTCCCCAGAACAGGGATGTTGTTACAGGTATTGGGTATAGGCAAACTTTGTCAGATATCACCCTTATAACATAATATGATTATTCAGATATTAAAAAAATACACTCAAGGGAAATAAATTCGTTGTTTCATATATGTAAATGAATTGATTCTTGACTAGAAGGGTAACACGTTTTCTTATAAAGGAAATGCGTACATGTAAGTAATAATAAATAATTATATATAGACACCGAATGCGCACATTTGTAAGCCTACTCAACTGTGTCTATAAACGTGGGATTTACAGAAAAACTACCGTACAGTATGCAAATAAACAGGTTCTTCAAGAGAAATCATTATCTTTGTTTTCAGTAGTTGTTAAAGGACTAGATCCATGATTCATTCAAGGCACATTCATACTAAATCTATATCGAATTTTCATAATTCGTCCATTTTTTCTTTTTCTTTCGATGGGACATTACTCTGACTTGTTAAATTGCAATGTGTTATCTCCCTTGTGCGATAATATATATTATAGAAATCAGCAGGTTCCAGACACAGTTTACTTTTCAAATTCGTGTTAATTGGAGATCGTCAAATACCAGCAGGTACAGGCGAGATAAATAGACCAATACCATGTAAAGACACATCGTCATATTGGTACATGCATACAATAAAAATAAGGTACAGCACAATTCGGTAAAAGATGACCAAAACATCAAACCCTAAACCTGGCTCCAGGTGAGAGTAATATCTCTAAAATAGTGCCATTTTCGCCCAAAGCGCCCATTTACTGAAAAAAAAAAAGAAAATTAAGGGAATTTTTAGCCACGCCTATTTCTACGTTCATAGCAGATGAATACAACTGACAGATTTTTGGTTAATGTCTTCCTTAACTCAAAATGACAATATATATATGCAAATATTTTTGAAAAAAAAATCATTTTCTGTCCGTTTGTGTAATGTAATCTTGCATACTTATCGGAGAACACATCAAAGCTATATTTATAAGGTTTCACTTCAGGAGGACGTCATTGTCTTAAACCTTGTTAAGGCAAACGCTTCTAATACTTGGTCGAAGAAACAACCTCATTGAATGTACCTACGATAAAGTCCGAATAAACAAATATTGAATTTAAATATTTAAATGGAGGATTATGTCATTTTCACACCATTTTGTGTGTTTACTGTGCCTTCGGGATATGCGTGACGGTGTACTTGTAAGAAAGACTATGAAAGGATTGTTATAATTAAAAGAAGGTTGAAGATAAAAGCTGTCATTACGTTTTCTTCTTCTTAGAAATCGACCAGAAACATTCGAATCATTCTCTGCTGGAAATGTCGTGATCGACATGGCTGAAATCAATGTAATTTCTCATGAAACATTTCGATTTTCCGCTTGTTGGTTAAAATATAATGATACTTTTTAGTATATAAATCTTTCTCTGTTAGTACCATGCCGAATTCGTGGTGATTTGATCTTTCTTTACCGAATTGTGTTCACAATGATTGGCTGACCCTCGTTGTTTGCTTTGTATTTTATTTAGATAAGTAAGTCTGTTCAACCTACATCATGCATTAGAATTCGATAGTAGTATTGCATGAGAATTGTGTTGACAAATAAGTAAACATAAAAATGAGAATAAATTTTCAAACCTTAAGTATAAAGTATATCCAAGTCATTGCTTTCAAGGGAGATAACTAACATATATCTTAACATGCATTTAAGTTTGTCAATACTATTAGCATAGCTTGTCTCTCAAACTCTCCAGAAATCAATGTATGCTAGTTTTTGTAGTTTTCATTTAAACTACTGTATTTAAACTGCATTAAAATTATTAAGAAATTGGTCATGTATGTCATGGTAATTCATAAATATACTTGTACAATATTAAGTAATACTTTGTATTTACAATAAAAACTCAGCCCCAAAAATCATAAGCCCCTGACGTCATAATAACGTCCTGCGTCATCATGACCTCACGACTGTTATGTCAATAATTGGGCGGATATGCAGGATTTTCAGCTTTGGCCATATCATATGAGGGTGGTGGCGGGGGTTGACGGCTGAATGGCGAAGGTGGAAGATTGCTAAATGAGGTCGACTGCCATGGCGACGATTGTCCGAAATTCTGTCCGTAGTTTTGTCCGTGGCTCATTCTCTGCATGCCATACGACTGTCCATAGCTCATTGGCTGAATACTAGCCACTGAAAAAAAAAAAACACAAGAAAATATGTGGACATTTTGTTGACGTATTTTTTAATTATTTTCACAATCGACCGCAATGAAAATATTTGATTTTTAGTGACGCGGGTGTATCAGTAATGGAAGGAGACCCAGGGTAGAACCACGGAAGCAGCGTATTTTACATGCTCACGGAAAAGCAGGAAGACATATCTATCTGCTTAAAAGTATATATATAGTGAGACAGAGAGACAGAGAGATAAAGAGAGAGACACAAAGAGAGACAGAGAGACAGAGACAGAGAGACAGAGAGAGACAGACAGACAGAGAGAGATAGAGAGAGATAGAGAGAGAGAGAGACACACAGAGAGACAGAGATACAGAGAGAGACAGAGAGAGACAGAAAGAGACAGAGAGAAAGAGAGAGAGACAGAGAGAGAAAGAGAGAGAGAAAGATATATATATATATATAAAGACTTTCTCTCTCTCTCTCTCTCTCTCTCTCTCTCTCTCTCTCTCTCTCTCTCTCTCTCTCTCTCTCTCTCTCTCTCTCTCTCTATATATATATATATATATATATATATATATATATATATATATATATATATATATATATATATATATATATATATATAAGCTGTTTTTCAATTGTTTACAAAACACAATAACAATGTGATAACGTGTAAAACAAAATAAAAAATGTCCTTAATTGCATCATGTTGATATGCATTATTCTAGTTTATGGGCATGTTTTAGTGAATGATAATGTTTAATAATATACGGAATACGATACAAAACAGAATAAAAACTGTATACGCAGAACTCTCAATCTTTCGATATATTCTTCTGACTACAATGCTTTTACTTAAATAACAACAACAACAAAAAAAAAAATAAATAGAATAAAAATATATTTTGTGTTGGTATAAACATTTCAGATTAATTGTATAATTTAGCTTGGAATTATTTCACTACCGTAAAAATCAACATGTATGTTTCAAACATACACGTAGATTAAAACAACATACATTAACAAACTGAAATTATTTAAGGTAGACAGAATAAAATGACATGTCTTTATTCCATCTATGTTTTAAAAGCTTAGATTGTAGCCAAATTGCAATTCAACTTCTATTATTTAATCATTTAAACCTTCATTTATTTTTTTATCTGTTCGCATCGTGTTAGATAGACAACTGTTACTGCATTAACAGTAGAGATAATAAAACATGTATAGTGTTGTATTGAAAGGTATTCTACAATTTCAGTCGGGTAATAGCGCCAATGTATAAGTATAAAGTTGAACCTGGGTCCTGTAACTTAATGTGACCTTAGTCATAGCTAGTGTTAGAAGTTGTTTTATAGTTAAACTACATATAAGAGAAATGAGACATTTAAACCAAGCAGTCCTTAGAAATGTACATGTTTAACGATTTGAAATTGAATGTCGAATAAATAAAGTTTGAACTAGATAAAAATGTCCTATTTCAGTACTTCATAAAAGCACTGGAACGATCATAGCAGTTTTTTTGGTCATTTTGTCACCATGCACAATTGTTGTTTAGTCTGTCGCTAAAAACAGAATTAAATATTTTCCATTTTATATGCCTCTCTTAATTAAGTTATTGTTATAGTTTAATTCAATTAAAAACTATTCGTGAAAATCAATAGGTAAATAATTTCGTAATTAGTCCAGTTATTGTTAGGTAGTTCCCAACATGTTAAATATTGATTGATCAGGCTTATGCAAATAGTATAGATCACGATCAGACAGTTCCCGCTGCGACTTTTTCGTTTTTTACACATATGGCTTCTGAGCCTGAATCAATACAGAATTTCAATTTCAGTTGAGTGGTTTTATCGACCCACCAACAATATTTCAGAGACCGTGTCTACTTGAAACAGTAAAGTGCTGCCTTCACTGTGTGTAACATGCCTAAATCACCTGACATACTTCCACAAAGATATAGTGCTGCCTTCACTGTGTGTAGCATGCCTAGATCACCTGACATACTTCCACAAAGATATAGTGCTACCTTCACTGTGTATAGCATGCTATGAACACCTGGCATGATACGACACCCAGTCACATTATCCTGACACCGGGCCAACCAGTCGTAGAACTACCCTTATAGTTGCTTGAGCGTTAGCAAGGGAACTAAACCATTACCATTTTAACTACTTTAATATGTCGCGGCCTGGGATCGAACCCGGTGCCTCCCGCACCTGGAGCCGACACTCTACCTGCGCTACCAAGTCTGATGAAGCAATACAATTAAGTACCTGTGCACGTGAATACTTAAAGTTAATATGCCTTGAAATATGTGTTGTTAATTTAATCACAATAAGAAGCAAGAGGAATTTTTCCTTTAATGTTCTAAGTTCAACAACATTACTATGTTACAATTATTGCGAAATTACCCGACTTCCTGTGCTCCCTGTGTCAAACTTTATGACAGTGCTAATGTATATTAATTATTTCTTGCCCAGCACAATGACTACGCGATATAAACGACGACAGAATCAATAATTCAATAAAAAAGAACAAAAGCTTCTCTATTCGTTAAGAACGGTGCTTTGTGCATTTGAATTTCATAAACAAAAATCAACAATAAAACATAGGTATTTTAATAAGAGAAAAAATTAATGACAGTGAAATTGTTATTTATAGATATTTTGTAACAAAAACTGAAAAATAATACGGCATGTCTGAGTAAGATCGCTGTAAATGTGCATTACATATTTCACACGTTTGTGAAAAATCATGTCGATAATTATGCTACTTTTTCTTATTCAAAATAAAATGTTTATATTTGAACGTCATACACTTACATCAACATGTGTACATCTCTTATTTAGAACCAGTACACTGGTAGTAAATACGTGCAACAGTGTGCAGCAAATATGTTTACGTGCCATGCTTGGTGGGGTTAGGGTTCGAACCCGGGACCCTCAGATCTCTCTTACCTGTAACGTTCTGATGGCTCATCGGATGGACGAAGACTCTGCCTTGAGGGTTATTCTTCTTCTTCTTCAACACAAGGAAAATAATGGTCGCCACACAGCCAACAAACAAAAGAAGTCCTATTACTAAACCGATGATCGCTCCCACTGTCAAGCCATCCGTACTGTAAGAAAAAGAATGCAACATATGTGATTTCAGACTTACGGCTGAGACTATGAAATGGGACAGACGGAGAGATAGACGTTCCCACATACATATATTTTCGTGACTGTGCAATTGTTCTCTCTACTGTACTTTGGGCAATCTTATTCAATGTTTGGTTTCATAAACCCGCTAAGAACAATTACAACAAAGAACAGATTTCCATTAACCCCTTAGTATCCATCTGTGTGTACAAACAGACGTATGCACATACAGCCAGTGTGACTGGTATATGCTGCCTGTCGAGGGGAATAAAATTACAATGTTAGTTTAATACATGTATTTGCAAACTCATTACGACTCTAGCAGATGTGTTCAAGAAAATAGTCACCTTAGCAAATTCATCAATACTGACACATAAAATTAAAATAAATCTTGTCAGATCTGAGGTTCGAATCTAAAACCCGCTGATTGTCAGAGTCAAACGTAACATCCTTAGTGCTAGATTACTCGGCGCATTTTGTCTGCAATCTGTAATGGAATATTGTTTCATTTTGTATGTAAGTCCATTGCTCTATTGTCTTCATCACTGAGTTTTGATAAATGCTTCGTTTGTACAGCTTTGTTTACTTAATACTTAATAACTATGAATTCGCAGACTAAATAAAGTCTTATCGACACATTTAAGAAAAATTGTAACAGACAAATGGTTCCAATGGCATAAGTAAATTGTTTCTCGGATTATGTCTGTTAACCCATGGCTTAACAATGTCAGTTCATATGACGTAGCGACTAGTAAGTCCTCCTAACAACAAATATATATATATGTTTTTCAAGTTTCTTTAGAAATATAACGGTTACTGCATTTAACTGACAGTCAAATCATATGTATATTTCTAAAGAAACTTGAAAAACGAAGTGATGAAGATGCAATTCTGTAGATATCCCTCTACAAGATACTACCAAAGTGTGATCGTCAGCTGGGTGGAATTATGTCAGAAGTTGATTAGAAAACGTGTCCTATGCCAAACAGGCGGAGATACTATTTTATGGTACTAATAAGGTACTAGTTAATCGCAATGAATATACACCTTACCTCTACTAGGATTGTATTTCTCATTGAAGATTTAATCTTTTTATGCTTCAATATTTTGGGACCAATGTGTGCGCTTTCTGTACACTCTTAAAACGGCAAGGTTTAAGTTCTTATTATAATACAGCAAGATTATTATATTATTTAGAAGTAAATACCGACCATTAAACATTTTAGTTTGAGCAAAATCTCAAATGAGAATGGATTCTGCAAGTTTTGACCTAACTTCGACATAAGCAGTCAACTGACAAAATTCACTTAAAGAGCTTAGAGTTTACATGTATGTGTTTTCACAACTCTACTATTTTACTTGCATCCCGCCATACCACTCGATCCAACCCTGGAGAAAGAGGAGCGAAAAAGACGACGAAGAGAAGAAATGAAATATAGAGGAAGGCGAAATGGGAAAGGGGATGATGAGGAACGGGGGTGGGGGTGGGGTGGGTAGGGGTGGTGTAGAACAAATAAGAATGAGGTGGGGGAGGAGGAAGAGGTAGAAGAGAAGATGACATGAAGAGAGATTGGCTGGGAGAATTATCTACTAACCAGCATTGTGTGTTATTTTCACAGCAGTGGTAGCCACTTTCGCAATATGTATAGGCGAACCCTCCTACATAACATATGTCATCTGCCGAGACCCGTGTCGCTGGAATTTATATATTCATATATGTACATGTATATTTAATTGATATTAATTTATTATAACTAATTGATATTAATTTAGTCATGCTAGCGCCCGTGCCCGAGTGGTTTGGGCTTCTCTCTTGTTACTCCTCAGCCCCGCACCGCATGTGTTAGACTTCCGGTCGGGGCGATAACTTTCACGTGTTGAAGTCTTGCCGCACCGGCGGTTCTACCCAGACATATGTCTGGGGTCTTCTACCATTAATTAGGTGGATGTTGTCCTTATGACCATAACTGTGTCTGTGCGATGAAACAAATAAACATATTTATATACTTATTCACTACAATTATTTGCCCCATATTATATGTAATATAAGTTTTATAACTACAAGTACAAGTAGTCCAGGTACGGGAGGCCCCGGGTTCGTTCCCGGACCGCGACCTACCAAAGTCGTTAAAATGGTAGTGGTATAGCTCCCTTGCTAACGCTCAAGCAAATATAAGGGTAGTTCCACGACTGGTTGGCCCGGTGTCAGGATAATGTGACTGGGTGTGGTATCATGCCAGGTGTTCACGGCATGCTATACACAGTGAAGGCAGCACTATATCTGCTTCAAGTGGACACCATCTCCAGATAACTGAAATGTTGGTGGGACGATAAACCCAATAAACAAACAAACAAGTACAGATAGAAATGTATTAATTAATTTATTTAGTTATATTTTGTGTTTTATATTTATATATTCTACATGTTATAATTATGTTCATATATACAGATCAATCTCTCTCAATAAACATACAAATATTCACAAATTTGATATTTTATATATTTAGATATTGTTTAGTGTTTTTTTTATCTCATACCTTTTACTGCATGGTAAATTCGGAGCATAAACTATATTGTTGGGCTTAAAGTTGGAATCCGACAGTTAGCCGATATCAATTACATGTACCAATATGCTTCACTGTTTGTGCGGAACGTTGGTTCTGCATAATCTCAAACTTAAGTCTAAGCAAAGACAATTTTGAACACTACCGACATTATAGACAGTATAAAATGCCGGGAAAAACACCTTAAATGTCCATTCTTTAAAAATCTTTAAATAATCACGATAGTGATCTTTGTTTCATATCAGACGTCAAAGCAAACAACCCGGATGATGACGTAACGTGATCTCAAAAGTAAGTTGTCACGCTGACGTCGTAGTATAAAAATAGCTAGGCCTACGTCTGCAGCGCTGCTCAGATAAAACTCACCTGTTTTCAATGACAAGTGGGGATTTATGCTTCACTGCAAACACAGATCTTAGGCATCAAGTAACATCATTTGACATGACGTTTTCAGGAAACAATGATATATTTGGTATTTTTAGAAAAAAAATCTTTGCTTATGTTGGGTACCGCCTTTAAAACGACAAAATTAGTTGAAAAGCGTTATGACGCATGTGATTCTTAAAACCTTAAGACAACTTATTGAAGGACATGCTCACACACAAGTCTGTTAATTACAAATACATATATATTATATCTATTACAGTATATAATAATAATAATAATAATAATAATAATAATAATAATAATATAAAATATATAATTAATTTCGTAAAACTCCAGTGGATGTACATAATTTGCTTATGCCCCAAAACAATTTGCGCTCAGAATAAATTAAAAAAAAGAAATTGCCAAAAGTGCGTCCATATAAAAAATGAAGCTTAATTATATGAGAGAAAAAAAAGTAAAAAAGCTACTTACAATATAACGTAAGAATCGAAACAATAAGACTTAGTCCTTTATAAACGGCCATGTTGTCAGTGCACAACCCTAAGTTAAACTGTTCATCAGTTTATTACCTGAACTAGCTATTGTTCAAATCGATTTATAGACACCCAGTCCTTCAGCTTTATGTTTATTTTCGAATTGACCCTTTCTTTATACACACCCGAAGTCTATATTAGACCACAAAATTTGATTAATTTTCTAGTGCCCTATGCAAACATAGACGTGATGACGTTATTGCTGAACATTTGGGGGTGCTGTATGGTCGATATTTCAGGTGCGTATCAAATGTGTGTTCGTTTTGTACAACAACAACAGCAGCAGCAGCAGCAACAACAACAACAACAACAGCAGCAGCAACAACAACGACAAAACAACAACAATAACAGCAACAAGACTGAAATAATAACAAAACACGTCTCAGTTACACAATAATTGTGACTGTAGCTGACGTGCGGCATTTTCTGTTTGGAAAGAGACCCTAGACAAATATCTGGGAAGAAACCAGAAAAGTTGAAACATTTTTCCTAAGATACATGAGGTCTGAAAGGGCGCGGGAGTTGCCATATAAACAACACATTTTTATGATTTCACTGGGGTAAATCCTATCCCTGCAGACGTAGCACAGTTAGCAATTTTAGAATCTGCCAGTTTGGTAACACTTGACCACATGTTAGTCCGGGTTATTTTGGTAATGAATTATATTATAAAATAATTCAATTAGTATGTCGGACTCAAAGTCTATTTTAATGAAACTCACACTGCGTCTGAAATATTTGGAAATAATGAAAAATCAGATCGGACTTTTCAAAGCTTGTAAATCCATCTCTAGCCTGGTGCCTTTATCGGAATCTGCATTAGTGTTGATATGCTTACAGAGACACATCTTTGTGCAAAACAAATACTGACAATTCTAATACTCTATACGTGCATATATGTATGTTTCAGATCGTGTCTTCTGGAGTTCAGAAGGTCCAACAATTTCACCAACATTATTGCTCTTACTTACAATGTAAAACTTTTGATTTTTAATAGTACGTTTTCATTACTTGTTGCGAGACTATGCTTCTTGTGATAAATTTGTATAATCGGTTAATGTTGTAACCATTGTTGTCTATTCTGTTTCTATAAGTTATGGATCTTACTTTTCGTTTCGGTAAGGTCTCTTTTATTTTATTTTCTTACATTAGTATTGTACTAATGCAAGCGTGTGTTTTTGGCAACCGCACTCTGTAAATCATAACGATTCTTCCATTTCGTTTCGGTAAGAATTACCACTGTTTTACAAGTGCTAGTATAACGTGTATTAATCCACTTTCTGCTAAACCAGAAGCACTTAGCATATGCACGTACTTGCTGTTAATGTCTACTCTTATTAGTGTGGTAGACTATGAGAATTACTTCTTATGAATGGAAATGGCCTTGTTAACTTAACAATAATATAATAACTTAACTTAACAATAATCCTGCTTTTGATAAACGTAGAACATTGCACACATTCTTGCAGCTGTATTGATTAATATATTGTTCTGCTTGCCATTGTCAACCTTGGTAAATACGGTTCATATTACATAAGAGGTTTAAATCTGAGTGTAAATTCTAAATAAGTAAATACAAACTCGTATGAACTTTTTTTTCTGTTATGAGTTTACTGTCTTGACTCTATGGTCAAAGCTATGCCTATTGTCTATTTGTAAGTTGATTTAATTGTTTTGTTATAACTATGTATAATGTTGTTTTTTTTTTTTTTTTTTTGTTTTTGTTTTTTCGTTTTTTTATTATTATCACGTAACATCTTCAATGTAACGCATTGTAGTGTGTAAATTGTAGTTCTATTTAAATAATGCATTATATTGTTCTTGTATTGTACATATGCATAATGCTCTCCAGTATTTGGAGGTAATAAAAGATATCTATCTATCTATCTAAAAGCCATCATTTAAGATAGTATCTATCGTTACGCATAATTCTATAGAGGTCGTTGAAAGTTTATATTCAAAGCGGATATCTGTACATTCTGGAATTGTTTAAGACATAAATATCAACAAGTGAGAATTGTGTCTTCCTTGAAATGTTCACGGGAGGATTGTGTCTTCCTTAAAATATTAACGGGAAGATTTTGTCCGCCTTGAAATGTTCACGGGAGGATTTTGTCCGCCTTGAAATGTTCACGGGAGGATTTTGTCCCCTAAAATGTTCACGGGAGGATTTTGTCCGCCTTGAAATGTTCACGGGAGGATTTTGTCCACCTTGAAATGTTCACGGGAGGATTTTGTCCCCTAAAATGTTCACGGGAGGATTTTGTCCACCTTGAAATGTTCACGGGAGGATTTTGTCCACCTTGAAATGTTCACGAGAGGAGTTTTGTCCTACTTGTAATATTCAAGGGAGGAATTCTGTCCTACTTGGGAAACTCACGGAATGAATTCTGTCCACTTTAATACAAATTCTGGATAGATTCCGTCCACCAATGCCAACATGACCGGAAGGGATTTCGTCCGGCCATTTTAAAATGGCGGCGGCTTAAAATGCGATTATCAAATTTAAGATATAAAGAATTTATTTTGGGAACAATGACATTTAATATGAATGGAATGGCTAATATTGTAGTCATGTCGAAATCATGATATTAATTAATGAATAATTTATACACAATAAACAATTTTGTGTAGAATTGCTATAATTTGTACCTGGAGCAATAATAATAATAAAATAATGACATTATGGCCATTATGTTCTTAAAGTTAAATCTATTTTATTTCTTAATGAACTTTTTTTTATTTCCTTTACAAACCAATCGCCATGCATGTACGCATGTATACTATCTCTATAGTACCATCCTAACATGTTAATTGATATAAATAACAAAGTATTATATTTCTATCGTGCCTATTTCTCATTTCTTTTTCTAATGCATACCATGTATACTCAATACATACATTTACTCTTATTTAAAATAAAAAAAACCCTCATAATTTATAAACATGAAATGTTGAATTGTTATCAAAGTGCTAATAGCACTAACACGTCAGAAGGTAAAAACAAAAGTTGGACAATAAGCCATACTTAACCTATAGCTCTGCACAGATCTAGGCTAGGCACTTTAGTGTGCTTATTCAAATTTGTCATACTTAGTGCACATTTTAAATGTATAGTCTGCTAACTCATTTTGGTTTATTGCATGGGAGCTATCAGATAGGGCTTACAAAGCGTCACACCTTGAAACCAATGACAGTCTTGAAGAAAACATGTGTTTTGCTTCATTAATTTCGACATGAAAGATATGTATTAGTTACCCCCCTTGTGCGTAGGTATTTATATTTATATAAAAATCTTCTTAAAATATAAATTTTAATTTTCTTACTTTCCATATAGTTCTCAAGTACTTTTACTCATTCTAATATAGATCTATTTCAATAAGATACATTGTGTGTGCATGTTAGAGTTTTAACTGTTCTCAAAAATTTAAAAAAGTAAAAAAAATCTTATTTTTTTATACTAACTATAGATGCCAAATATCTAAGGGAGGTAATAAAGATATTTTTGAGCAGTTGAAGTAACATCCCGTTAGAAACTAAACTCAAGAACAACAAAGTGCTTGCACCTAAAGTCCTTAGTGAGGGAAAAGTTGCTAAAAAAGTTACAATAAGCAATGGTTGTCAACTAGGACCAGTGGACTTATCACAAGACAACTGTGATTAACTCGAAAACCCCCGCTATGAAAAGTTAAAGTAGCAAATGAATTGAATGTCCTGCTGCACACTGCCTTCACAGCGAAATGATTAAGATGACCATAAAGCGTGAAACAAATTAAAAGGAACCCTGACCGTCGACTAATATGACAAATGACTCAACAGTTACATATTGTCATTTAGCAATGGGCATTAAGTTAATTGTGTATTAAGTCAATTGCAAAAATAAAACAATTTTTCATTACTCAAATTATACTTTATAATTAAATGCTTATGTTGGAAACATGAATGTATTAGAACGTTGTCAGCCACGTGCATGCTGTATTTAGCCGTAATCACCAGCTAGTGTGGACTTTCATAGTGCATCATGGACAGGGAGGGATAATAAAAATTTGCTTCGCTGAGTTTGGCTTTTGAGAGAGAGAGAAAGAGAGTGAGTGAGAGAGAGAGAGATAGAGAGAGAGAGAGAGAGAGAGAGAGAGAGAAAGAGAGAGAGAGACAGACAGACAGACATATGTATATACATATGTTTGTCTGTCTGTCTGTCTCTTTTTTTTCTCTCTCTTCATATAACGTGATCTAAAAAGTAGGTAGTGTCGTGGTTTTCACAGTTTAAAAATAGCAATCGTGATCGCATGTTTTTTTAGTTTAAGAAAAAGATAACCGTGCAGGATAACTCGGATAGGAAATGCGCTTTTGTAAAGACAAGCGGTGTCTTATGCTTTACTTTTTACATGGATGTTGGGCACCAATAGACGGAATTTTGCAAGAGCTTTACAGGTAACAATAATTGATTTGGTTGCTTGAAAGAGAAAAAAAATGGTCCAAAGTGCCGAACACCATCTTTAATGCAGCTATGGAATAAAGGTGGTGGCAGTAGAATAGACAAATCTTTAAAACTTACTTTTATCTATTTTTTCGTAAAAACAAGCTTTCGTAGTCTACAGAATACATAGCAGTTGTTTATTTGCGAGGGCTGTAGAAGCTAAACCATGCATTTCAACTTCCGTCATACAGAAATGTAAAATCCGTTTATAAATTAACTTGTATCAAATATCTGTAAGCAGAACATGTACATACACACGAAAGAAAGAAATGGTACTGCGCAAAAGAATTTTGTACATCGAACATGTAAGGTAAAAGGCTTAATTTTCTTTTTAAATTTATTATCTATACTTATCTGATCAACATGATGTTTCAATGGAAGTGGGCATGGCTTATAATTGTTTCATCATTCTCTTACCCGAAAAAAACAACTCCATTTTTACAATGCAAATAAAGCTGTTTCTTAAAATAGATATAGTTCTTAATTTTTGATAATCCATTCAACTAACTTGGCTCAAAGTAAAAACCAATATGTGACACTTAATTACGCGCAATTGAGCAAACATCGGCAATTGAGCGCCATAGCTTTTCGTTTCCGTTTGAGAGTTCACCTCGAAAATTAAAGCTTTAACATTATATTAATTAACAAATTTAAATTGTAAATAAAATCTAAATCCACATTTTAAAATGCCATGAACAGGGGTCATATTCAACGTTTTTCTAAAAGAATATTTGTGCAAAGCATAAAACCGTGCAAAATGCGGGCAACACGTACAATCTTCTATCGTTTATATTGCGACAATTCTTTTTATAAGATGATAGTGCTGTGCACAAATTATTCGGCTACCGTTCACTTTCCGCGGTCGCCGCTAGTTATTACTGTTAATCAGTCGGGTGAGGTGGGTGGGGGAGTCTTTTTTTTTTACTTTTTTACTATTAATCTATTAATCTGCAAATTTAATCAATTGATAATGTTTATACAAATAAATAACTGAGCTCGATTGAACCTTTATTTTCCACCTGCATGATTGCATAGTGATATATAAATATATATTGATAAATTTAAACACATTTTGTTGTCAAATCCATGTAAACGGTTGTTTTAACAAGATATCAAATGTCAAAAGTGGTGAGCAACAAGTTCTAAAACTTAGTATCTGTTCTCTCCTTGTATAGATAGAAAGATAGAACTTTATTCGTATGTCGTGCCAGTGGCCCATGGATACACAAGCATATAAACAAACATAAATATCAATGGTGGTTTTACAACGTTTCACTTATTTTTAAATAGTTACTGAAGTAGCTATAAGTTTCATACCTGCGATACATTTAGGAGAACCATTTGTAGTGGTAAGAGTATAACTTTAATGCATAACTTAAAACATAACACGTTTTAAAACAAGCTGATATAAGCTGTGTCCGTTGTTCAAAGGCTTTAAAAATATAGGCAGCAAGTTTTAAATTTATTTGTTTACTTGTACTAATAAATAATTCTCGAAATAGGAAAATACATGTAAAATAAAACATAGGAGATAACCAATTGCCAATTTTATTAGCAAAGTTTATCCCTCAGCAATTAAAAGTCTTCCGAAATGTTAATTTGCTGATTTTTGACAGTCAGTGTCTACTACATTTGAAAATCTATTCAATAATAATCCTTGTAAATCGAACATGATTAAAATTGGTCGATGTATCACATACGCCCGACCCTGTTTTATCTTAACCCCATGACTGTATCACTCCGCTTTTGTGTCAATAATTTGGCGGGTATGCAGGATTTTGAGCTTTTGCCAAACCGTATGATGGGGGTGGTGCGGATTGTGGAGCGAAGGGCGATGCTGGAACGTTGTTAAATGAGCTCGGCTGCCCATACGAAGGTTGCCCGTAGTTTTGTCCGTAGTTTTGTCCGTAGTTTTGTCCGTAGTTTTGTCCGTAGTTCATTCTGTTCATGCCATACGACTGTCCGTAGTTAATTGGATGTACGCTGGCCACTGAAAGAAAGAAATATTATGTTGAACTTTGCTTTAGTGTATTTAAACACAAAAATCGGTAGTTATTAAAATAAAACTACAATATTCATTGTATCACGATAATATTTCGTGTTTTGCATAATTTAGTATATATTATATAAAAATGCAATTAAAAATAAATAACTTTGTGAAAGAATCTATGTATTACAACTAGCATTTTTTTAATTTTCTATTTAATAGATATTTGTTCATAATTTAAAACATAACAGGTTTTAAAACAAGCTGATATAAGCTGTCTCCGTTTAATAGTTATTTGTTTATATTCGAATTTGAACCAGGTTCTGTAAGCGTATAATAATCCATATCGACTGTCAACCTCCTGGATAGAACCATTACTCCATAAGTAGCTACCTACAACAGTGTGGAGTTAATGGCATTGTTTGCCAACAAATGTCATGTGGTTTATCGAAATTCGAACTCGGGACCCTCCGATCTTGATTCGACGTCTTTACCACTTGACAACGGACAACTAAGCATTATTAGAGAATATTGACAAACTGGAACTAACATATCGTGGCCGCTATGTGTGTGTGTGTGTATATGCGTGTGTGTATGTGTGTGTGTGTGTGTGTGTATGTGCGTTTGTGTATGTGCGTGTGTGTGCGCGTGTGCGTGTGTGTGCGTGTGTGCGCGTGTGTGCGTGTATGTGTGCGTGTGTGCGCGTGTGTGCGCGTGTGTGCGTGTATGTGTGTGTATGTGTGCGTGTGTGCGCGTGTGTGCGTATATGTGTGC
This sequence comes from Sinonovacula constricta, assembly GCA_007844125.1. Taxonomy (NCBI): domain Eukaryota; kingdom Metazoa; phylum Mollusca; class Bivalvia; order Cardiida; family Solecurtidae; genus Sinonovacula; species Sinonovacula constricta. The sequence goes on from CM017571.1 coordinate 19,200,348, forward strand.
GCGTTTGTGTGTGTGCGCGTGCGCGTGTGCGTGTGCGTGTGTGTGCGTGTGCGCGTGTGTGCGTGTGTGCGTGTATGTGTGCGCGTGTGCGTGTGTGTGCGTGTGTGCGCGTGTGTGCGTGTATGTGTGCGTGTGCGGCGTGTCTGTTTGCGTGTGTGCGTGTATGTGTGCGCGTGTGCGTGTATGTTTGCGTGTGTGCGCGTGTGCGCGTGTATGTGTGCGTGTGTGCGTGTATGTGTGCGTGTGTGCGCGTGTGTGCGTGTATGTTTGCGTGTGTGCGTGTATGTGTGCGCGTGTGCGTGTGTGTGCGCGTGTGCGCGTGTGCGTGTATGTGCGTGTGTGCGCGTGTGTGCGTGTATGTGTGCGTGGCCACTTACCTGTAACGGTTTGGTGATTCATCGGATGGGCGAAGATTCTACCTTGAGCGTTGTTCTTCTTCTTAAACACAAGGAAAATAATGGTCGCCACACAGCCAACAAACAAAATTAGTCCTATTATTAAACCGATAATAGCTCCCACTGTCAAGCCGATCTTGCTGAAATATAACAAAACCAAAATTAATTTCTTTTAATTCTATTTTACTTTTATTCATTTATAATGCAGCGAACGGAAGCAAATGAAGCGTGACAAACGTTTGAGTAGAACCACAGGCCCGTCAGAGGTTAAAAGAGGTCACGTACACTATCTTTAACACATTTACGCATAAATGCATTCTGTTTTTTCATGGTAAGGTCATGCTCGAAATTGTCTCTTCTCCCTTAGTTAATAATAAAACTATCTGCTTCTAGCAAATATTATGAACAATATTTTAGCAAAGGCGTCAAATGTCATAAAACCAGGATTAAAGGCCAGAACCCATTTCGGAACCTATGGCCTTATAATGGAAAGGCAAGAATCTCTTACCATCGACAACTAAGGTACACATAGTATTTTAGTTGTGATGGATTATTATTTGATTAGCAAGAAAGAGCCCGAATGTGAGACATCCAAGTTGCCGCAGAGAGAATGCGCTTTGAACAAGAAGATGACTTTCCCGCGAACTATACTCTCTTACACTGTGGATTTATTACATCCATATGGGAGAGTAACGAACCGTTACTCTGAGAGGAACTAGACTATCTACTACTTTGCTTACTTCCTTGTTGTCTGCTGTATCTGCAATTGCAAGTTGCATTCTTTGCAACGGCAAATTCGGTTTCTTTTATTTGACTAGTCCTCGTTAAACAGATGCGTATTCATTTAAATACCTGTTACCATTGTTGCTTATTGCAAGCTATAGTTTATGCTGCAAGCTACACTGCTAAAAGGGGAATAACGGTACCTTTCTTCGCAAAAGGTCTCACAGTACAGTTGCGATTTTCTGTTATTGCCTGCTACACTATCGTCCCGAAATGCATTCCACGGGAGACACTGCTCTCCAGAGCGATGTCAACAACGAAGGTACTCGAGTAGAAATTAATTACTGAAAACTGCCTAAACAGTGTTTTCATGGAGAGAAATAATGAAGAGGAAAAGAAAAATGAAAGAGGTTAACCCACCAGCATTGAGTATTATTGTCACAGCAGCGGTAGCCATCTTTGCAGGATATATAAAACCCTCCAATATAGCATACATCTTCTGCCGAGACCTGCGTCGCTGAAATATTGATATATTGTTATCGTAAAGACGTTTGCTATTCATTAATTCATATATTTACAGAATTATTAAAAAAAATACTTGTAATATTGCAATATAAATGTTTAAAAAAGGACGCTAGTTTTAGGGTTTTAAAAGTTATGCTCTTTTCTGCTGTTCGTATTCGGTCATTGTCTCATGCGTCCAAAGACAATTTGTTACTGCATACAATTTTAAGACATGAAAATTTGACGGCGTTGTTAATCATTTAACAGCAACAAGGTTTTGTTGTTTCTCGATCGGTTTGCTGTTAAGCAAAAGTGTTTCATTATTGAACAGGACCTTGACGGCGACCTCTAATACATTTCATCAATGCTTTCTTGTATAACTATATACATGTAGTTATATTCGTAGATGTGTTTACATGTATTGGTATGTTGATATTTTTACACATTTATTATTTAAAAGTTTTTTAGTTAAATTCATGGCATTTTATGTTTTTTTAATATTGTCTTTTATATATATATTCGAACGTATGCTGCAAAGTAATTACTAAAATTCGAATTTATTACAGATAATTTTCATTTTCTCAATCTACTCGATTTGTCGACCTATTACACTTTGTGCTTAGCCTCCCCCCGCGTGGGTTCGAGTCCCGATTGGGGCGAAGGACTTAATGCGGGTGGGTCTTCCAGCTGACCTGCGATGCGCCAGTTGTGGATCTATCCAGACATTTGTTTTGGGTCTTTCTCCAACAAAATATATGAACGTCACTTCAATGATCATAATTGGTCGATATGTATCTAAAAAGACAAACAGCTTCTTTGAGCAGATTATTCTATTCTTTCGGATTTCACTGTTAGATATTTCATTTAAATCTTTCTTTTACTGCCCATCTGGACTAGGCGAAATAATGAGTACATGTATGCAAAATTAATTCGTACCGTGATTATTAGATATCTATATACACTACCTGTGTTTTTCTTATATTTAAAATAAATTTAACTGAAAAAAGCATCGATAAGCTGATTTGAAACAACGCGTGCCATTTTTTATTAACTACATCCGGAAAATGTGTATATTTCGTAAATAAATTAAAATAATATTGTCTAAATAGTGTTATACATTTTGAAGTTTCAGTAAAAACATTTGCACTGATATTACTTAGTTTTAACTAAAAGTTAGTTTTAGTTCAAAGCAGTGCAGGTCCTGACCAGACTGCTTCTAGTGGATGTACATTATTTGTTAAGGCCTGCAAGCTGCGCAATTAGTAGATTATCAATAAATAATTATACACAAAACTTTAAATTGATATAAAAATCAAAGACGTGTTTTATAATAAAGTATACAAATTTAAGATTTTCTCGCATTGTATAAGAAAACTATAAAGAAAACTTCTTACCCAGAACAGCAAGAACAGAACCAAGCAGGCTTAGTTCCTTATAAGCAGCCATGTTGGCGCTTCACGACCTTATATTAAATGTCTATCAGTATATTTCCCCAACAAACGTTTACCCAATCGATTTAAAAGATATCCGTCGTTCAGCTCCATGCTTCATGTTTGCATTCGCATTGACCCATTTCCTTTCAACACAGTCGAATTCTACTTAATTCAAAACGAAACTACGTACACAAAAGTTTGATCAATCTACTGTGCAAAGCAACATAAACATAAACGTTATTCCTAAACATTTAGGTCTTTGTACGGTCGATATTTTAGGTGAGGAAAACTTTTGTTTTTTGTTTTTGTTTCAGTGTTTTGATAACGGCATCGAAGGGTCAGAGTCATGTTTATTTTATCGACGTTCAGCTTCTTTTTTTGTGCGTGTCGGAATGTGTGACCCATAACATGCCTGGGTAGAATCAGCGGCGTATCGCAGGTCAGTCAGAAGACTTGAACACGTAAAACTTTTACCACGTGAAATCGGGCCTCGAATTTACGCGGTAAGGGGTCGATAAGCCAGTTTACAAACGACAATATCTAATCGGTCAAAAGCGCCCTTTAAAGATCTTGCCTTGCAAATAAGTAAATAAACAAAAAGTGCAATGGATTTACTTGTTATTTGAAGAAAACCTTTTTTCAGATATCTGTGTGGATCTAGTTTTCAAAAGGAAGCTCTAATTGGCATTGTTGAAAGTTTTTAAGTTCAGCATTAAAATATGGAATCTATGACAGAACAGTATTAAACTTCGATTAAGATTATACATTAAAGCCCAACATGGTAATTTACACGTGTCCTGTGTTTGTTTTTTTATAATGTAGACTATTATTATTATTTATTATATTATTATTTGAACAGAAATACTTCGTTACAGATTAATATAAAGGTCATAAAATTTAAGGCGAAAGCGTTTCTTGGTATTAACTTCTTGTGAATATATGCAAGGGAGATAATCCATTCAAGCATATATGGAAACTGCACAGTTGACACCCCTTCGTTGTTGTTTTTTCTCTGCAACAAATAAATACTACAACTACATTAAACACTGACTTAATAAATATTGGGACTAATTAAAACACAGGCATCTTAAGTATTTGTTTAAGTCGAAATCTCCATCGGGCTTATTAAGTAAGTGATCACGTAGTTTTCTAAGTTTCAAAAATAGCTATCTCTGCAGCGTGGCTCGGATAGGAAATACCTGCTGGCAATGACGAATGGTGTTTTATGCTTGACTGTTCACATAGATCTAGGATAGCAATGAACAGCATTTTGCAGGACTTTTTCAAGTAGAAATGACTTATCTGGTTATTTGAGAAAAGACATTTTGGTCCAAACTGTCGGCTACCACCTTTAAAGCCACTGAGTCTTGTAATACTATTTTTAGATTCCGCGCGGCTTTTGCAAAGCGTATTGGGAACGTCACGTGACGATTGATACTGAATTGTCAGTACAAACTTTACTCGGTCTGTCACAAGTGTCAGCCATTTTGTTGTATATTAAAAATAGCTACGAAAATTCTCTGATGTATTTTGTAAACAATGGAAAAAGTACGGTTTTAACCAGAAAAAAGAATGTAAACTTGTGCTTTATTGTCAGGGATTATATAAGTAATAACAATAACATAGTACATGCGTCCCCTACTATTTCATGTATTGAATTCAAATTCGACGATCGGCGATATAATGGAGTTCACGAAATAATCGACCACTTTATTCATTGTACTCATCCCCAGTAACGACTCACACCCAAGCAATACGTTTCTGAGGACTTGCTGAGGTGAATCTTGACTCTTGAAGATCTCGACGCCGAACGTTAACTGATATTAACACGCTTAGGTTCGTATAAAATAAATGCATGACTTAAATTAGAAACGATAAAATGTAGTTTTGCAAAGATGTATTATTGAGACCAGCTCTAATTTATAACATACATTTTGGTAAACAAACACGCATTTCATGTACGCACCTGGGTTTTTCAAGTCAAGCTTAGATTTGTTATTAGGTCCTATTACCAATGGTAAAAAGGAAGCATCCCATCCCCTCATTTTTTCACACGAAAAATTGGTTTGGGTATAAGGCTTCATTTGTTTACTTAACTTAGCTTTTTTCGAATTTAATGTCTTAGATCACTTATTGACAATAAAACATAAATGCGGGACTTTTATATAAATAACTTTACTAAGTAATAACGATTTCAATTATTATAAACATACAAATGTCATTTCCACGAACTGTTATAAATGGATTAACTCACAGAGTTAGTAGTTTTCGTGGCACAACAAAACGTGTAATAAAAACAGGCGTTTTTACAGCAAAATTGTAAATATATCACATTATTTTGTAATTAACAATTAAATAAATAATAAATTACCATGTATAAAAAGTTTCGAAAGGGTATCACTTATAAATGACTTAACTCACTCTTAATAAAAAATATTTAACTTAATATTCAAGTGTTCTCTGCAATACACGTGTATTGTCAATACAATTATCGGGTAGACGCGGTCATCGCCAGGGAGTTGCGATAGAGAACTTCTCATCTCTCTCGAAAACCGTGGTTCATTTCGACATCAAACATTAGTATATGAAGCAATTGTCAAAGTGTTCTTTGTGAAACACGTATACGCCTCTACTTTACTGCAAGGGATATCTCAGTAGTGTGCCGGCGGAGGATATGCGGGGTCTGGCCCACCATATCCCGGCGGTGGACCCTGTTTATACCCCGGCGGCTGTTGACCGAATCCCGGCGGCTGCTGACCGTATCCCGGCGGCTGCTGACCGTATCCAGGCTGACCGAATGACGGTCCAGACGGCGGGGGATTGTGGACAGTTGTTACTGAAAAAGCAAACATCAGAAGAATATTAACTGCAACTATAAATACACTTTGCCTTAAACTCCTTAATCCTAAGGTCCCATCTCTCAGTTGTATCTTTGACCCCGGCATATTGACAAGGTAAGAGTGCATACTTTTGAGAAAATCTAACTATCCATATCGAGAAGCCATCTTGATCAGATTCTTCGTTTGCTTATGAAGTCAACAAGAATAAAGCAATTAGTATGTTACATCGTCAAATTATAGCAACGTCAACGATTTATCGATAGTGAACGATTCAAAATACAGCTATGAAGAAACACCAACTAACAACAGGTAAGTTAGAAGACTTCCTTATATGGTAGTGATATTCCTAATTAAAAATCAAAACCAAGCATTCAATAGATAAGATGTAATAAGTCAAACATGTTTACCGCTCGACCGATGGTGTTTTGTGGAGTGTTAGATTAAACGTCAACAAATCATATATTAATTATCAATTATTGATAAATACACTATTAATACACTACTATCTTAATTAATACGCCATTTATACATTATTAATTTAATTAATCCACTATAAAAACATTATTATCTTAAAAAGAAAAAAAATATTGAACAACACTAGACTGGTCTCCGCGACCAGGCGAATTATCCTGCAGTCTGACAAACATGTCGCAGAAAACCAATTTTATGAGGCTTATCATAACATTAATCCAGTTTCAATACTTGTATGCCTCTGCCGAGGTCATGGACCTTCAGCTTTCCACACCTGGGCCAACGCTTGACCTACTACGTAACAAATCCGACGAAACCTGTTCTATCATGTTCCGTTCCCAATTGTTACCCTTTAATCTGAACTATTTTATTAAACAATTTGACAGTTAGGAAAACACTGCTAAAATGTTTTCTTTCGCGGCTTGATGTCGATACAAATTAAGTCAAATTGTTATTTGGTTTATTTTAACATACCAGCTTGTTCTCTCCTCAATATACTTGTACTACTCAACATACAGGATTAAAAATTTGGGTTTTTATTCGCACGATGCCTTAGTTGCAGACAAAGTTGTCAAGACCACTATAACACCGTTTACAACCTTTGTGTTCTTTATTTTTTTTCCAGTAAAAAAGCACATTTTTAAACGAAACTTATTGGACTAAACCATGTTTTAATTAAACATGATTGACTAAATCTAGTTTGACTTGAAAATATGTTAAAACAGCTTACAACGATCGAGTAAATCATGCATTTTATAAATCACTTTTTAAATTGATGTTTCCGTGTTCGGATAAACCTTGTTCGGATAGACCATGTTCTGATAATCTATATTCGGATATATCATGTTCAGATAAACAATGTGTTTGATTATTATTTATATTTTAAGTGTTCTAATATGCCAGCACGTCAATAGTAACCTTGTTTTAATTAATCATTTTTAATACGGCGTGTTTGAATAAACCATATTTCAAATAAACCATATGTTCAGAAACAATACTTCGTACTCGTATACAACTTTAAACATACCACAGTTAACTGTAATACATTCACACAACTTACCCACGACATTTTGGGGTGTAGTGTTGACAACTCGTCCCTGACGATGCTTTTTCTTATAACAAAAAAGCACAACTATGACGATTACGGCGATGAAAAAGATACACGCGACGACGATCCCTGCTATTGTCCCATCGTCGGTTGATCGACTAAAGAATAGAAATTTGAATAGAAATTTGAAAGACAAACATCGATGAGAAATGACAGACATTCAATATAAAAACAAAAGTTGTCTTGAAACCTGTGAGATCTTATTAAAGAAAGACTTAGAATGACCCAGCAGGTAACTTTTATTTTTTAAAGCCAAGTTTTACAAAACAACGGCAACAACAACAACAACAACAATTGCAACAACAACAACAACAACGACATTTTACTACGTAAAGAGTAAAACGTCTTCAGCTTAATAATGAAGTCATGGTTTACAGCTAAAATTCCAGGACAATTGTAAGCTTCGTGAAATTTCCTAATTGGCGGCTGTCTAGAGAGCGGTGCCGCTTATGCAAAGCATTTTTATGGGAACGATAGTGTAGCAGGCACTTATAGGAAAGTAGCCGTGTAGCTTGCAGCAATAAAGAGTATCTTGCAATTATAAAAATGTAGCCGGCATTAATAATAATTCGCAGCTTTAAGCGAGATTTTGTTTAACAAAAGAAACCGAGTATGTCGGTGTTCACAATGCAACTTGTTAATCTCTAAGTTTTGTAACCGGAAACATTGGTGAATTGAAAGTTGTTTCCATTTTTAAATCATATCTAAGGTCCTTGGAATCTTTGGACTTGCAGATTTCTTACGTTTTCCTAAATAAGAGCTTATAACCATTGTACTATTTATACAAGTGTAGATATATATATCGTTAAACAACAAAATGGCATGTTTGTTGATGATCAACATACAGGCCAGAGAGTACAAGCACGAAAACCGAGTAATCCAAATTAATGTACCTGCTTGCATATATTCAAGGGAGACTATTACTTATATTTCTCATTGCAATTATAATTATATGAAATTCGTTTCAGATAAAGTTGATGTTTGGTCAGATATACGTGTATTACTCTAAAGGTTCTTTACATTGTATTTTTCTGGGCATGTTTATTGTGTCAGTATACAAATGGCAATCTAATAAAAGTGAGAAAACTGTTTATAAATAAATAAATAACCCAAATACAAACCAATCCACACAGACATAAACAACATACAAAATTATCTGCCAGATCGAAGCAGCGACCACATAAAATTATCGGCACAGAGTGAGAGAGAGAGAGAGAGAGAGAGAGAGAGAGAGAGAGAGAGAGAGAGAGAGAGAGAGAGAAAGAGAAAGTGAGAGAGCGACACACATACACACACACACACACACACACAGACAGAGACAGACAGAGAGAGAGACAGACAGACAGAGAGAAAGAGAGAGAGACAGAGACAGACAGAGAAAGAGAGACAGAGAGAGACAGAGGGACGAGACAGAGACAGAGACAGACAGAGAGACAGAGAGATACAAAGAGAGAAAGAGACAGAGAGAGAGAGACAGAGACAGACAGGGAGAGACAGAGAAGGTAGGGACAGAGATAGAGAGAGAGAGAGAGAGAGAGGCAGCCAAGCAGGCAGGTAGAGATATAGAAAGACAGAGGAGGGGATAAGTGAGTGCGAGTTTATACTTACCAGCAACTGTAATTGTTATTGCAACAGTAATAACCACTTTTGCAGTATTTGTAGTAACCACCACCATAATAGCAATAGTCCGCCAACGACTGGCCTAGGCTACCTGTTAACATATAACAGTATAAAAAATTATTGAACTGTATTAAGTTTCTTTCAAGCCGGGCCATAAACTATCAAGATTTTAAAACACTTTTAATATACTGCTTTTTTTATACATCCATAAAAATTTATATTACTAATAAAATTATCGCGAAATTCTATTCATTGATTTTGTTAAAATTGGAGCAATACACACCAGTCAGTTAGCTATTTTTGAACTCAGAAAAAAACACGTGACTTCTTAAATTTGGAATCACTTTATATCCTCATCCGTTATCCGATCTGACTTTGATATCAATTTTTAGACGAACCCATCATCGTGCTTATTTAAATATTTGGAAATAATGAATATTTAGAGCGGTTTTCCCCCGCTAAAAAGTGTGGTAGTAGTCAAAATAGTCTTTATGTCCGCTTAAGTATGAGTTATTTCATGCATATGACATAAGTATACTGTTGGATCCCAACTTTAAAGAATAGATATGCCACATGTTCCGCTAACTATCTCGTAAATGAGACTGGGTGTGACAGATCCTGTGATCCCGGCATTCTATCGCAGCGAAGTCAGGCAGGGCAGTACTGCATGTCCTCAATTGCTTTAATCAAACTTTGTTTTCTGAACACCTTTTTTGGATTTCACCCCCCCAGAGTCCCCCACCCCACCTATTTTCTTTCTTTTTTTCCTTTTCTTTTAAAAAAAATATAATAAGGGGAAGTATTTTTACATGTCAATTTGCATTACAAAATGCGTTGCCTCCCTCGACCGCATAGAAGCGATGTATAATGTAATGATGTAATGTACATGAAAAAGTCTACAAATAAGGGAGATAGTTTATACGTCCTTTACAAACAAAGAAAATAACTTTCTGTCGTACGTTTAATGTTGCTATATCGTACCTGTTCGATTGCCTTTTTTTTCAATTATAATGACATCGCATCTGGACTGAAACCTACGCAGCCTTGGTCTGATAAGTAATTATACCAATTTTCAAGAAGCGCCTTCAGTAGCAGATTAAGAGAGGCCCGCCTCCTTCAACTTAATTTATGTTCCGATAGAAGCAAAATTGTTCAACTGAACAAAATTCTACTGGGATCTTTTTCTTCATCATTTGTACTTTCGCGGAGTCATTTGATTTAGCTAATAAACTTGTATCATTAAAGAGCACATTACGTTTTCAAACGGATGTATGCAGGTAAACCTAGTCATTACCACACTTGAACATTTGGAGAAGAAATAAACACGCCCCCCCCCCCCCCCCTCTCCCACACCGCCACCCTCGTCTTATAAGTTTAAATCCTTGATCCTCCCTGACCTTGTAAACTTACCAATTCACGCGGCGGACACTTTTAATTTACGTAAATTATTATCCCCTGAAAGGAAAGACTATTGCACAATCATCCGTTGTACTTGCAAAAGCCCACGCTACAATGTATGGACAACAGATTGACGTGTGATCAAAAGCTAGAAGTCCTTAATATACCAACAAAAACAGGGCGCCTAGCAATACCATAACAAACAGTCCATACACAAGTTGGCGATAAGTGTTTCAACTAATTTCGTGCTTCATATACATTACTGAATAGGTCTATGATTTCCATTATATAAAGTTTTTGGCTAGCAATCACCTGCAATTGTAACAAGGTGTATTAATATACTTACCGGCACAAAAAAGTAGACTATGATCAAATACCTTCCAGCGGGTGTTGGCTGATCTGGATTTGCATTTTATGCCTTAGATTAATTAATGTTTAACCTGATAAGTGAACTGAGTGTAGTGTACTTTGTAGAGTGACGTGGCGATGATAATCTTTTTTCTTTACAGGTGGTATCCAATAGTTTGCCATTTAACAACATTTCCTCATACGCTTTGTCGAATTTAGGCATATTTTTTCATAAATGCATAGTTTTGTCGAGTAAAGTCGATTTCGAAAGGAAATACCTTAAAGCTGAACTAATAAACGTCAACTTTTAATGCTCAACTTTTTGATGCAATCGAATCGAATGGTAATCGTTATGTTTATTAAAGATTCGTAAACTATATTTATAGTTGTTATCTTTTAAAAAAAATCATATAGAAACCGGCCATACTGTAAACTAATAATAACCGATATGTCTTGTAATAAATTTTATCACACATAATTATTGTTCCCAATATAAGGATAGGAACGATCAACTCTATGGAAGATAACACTGATATTAGATAGAGACGCTTTAGTATGAAAACAACAACAACAACAACAACAAACAAACTTGCCCCTCCTTACGCTGGAATTGATTTGATATTGCTATTGTATATAAGTTTGTTGTATTATCTTTATGTTACGTTGGTTATGCCTTGTCCGTTTTTCCAGTGCAAAAAATGACTGGTGTAACAAGATCCTATACGAATTGTTTATACACGGTACAGTTCGTAACAAACTCGCTCTACAATTATGTTCATTCATTTTATATCAATAATTAAACACGTGTGTGCTAAAAAAAGCTTACGACGTCAGTGCGTATAACCCGGATGAAAATCTCAAAAGTAGGAGGTCGCGTGGATTTCTTGATTTGATAAAAATAGGTAGCCGTGTAGTGTGACTGAGATAGGCAGTACCTGTTTGTAATGACGCATGTGGCGTTATGCTGCACTTTACAGGTTGGTGTAGGACATCAACAGACAACAATTTGGCAGAACTTTTCAGGTAACAAACAAGTATATGATTGTTTCAAAAAAGAACTCTGCTCTAAACTGTAGAATTCCACCTTTAATCCACCCAATTCCCTGTATGGGTATTAAATCGACTCTCGTTTATCTCTGGCAATAAAGGCAGGACGATAACTTGAATTTATGGTTTTAGGTACGGTTTTATTTACATGTATGACGATGCGATATAAATAATGTTGACTATATTATTGGCTTTTCAAGCAGGTCGAAATCTAAGTGTATAATCTCACGTGAAGAATTTTGGACATCTTGGTGCGTTCCGTCGAGTAATATATTTTATATAATCTATAGGATATTTTTTCTCCAAAATCAGCGACCCCCGACTTAGATCTTAGTGATATTACAAAAGTCTACCCTTCGCCCTGGACAAAAACATGATCGTTTACATGAACTGTGCATCTTGTTTTAAAATAGGACAAACATATTTTGTATAAAAACAACAATAAAACCATTAAATGACACACTTTATGTAAAGCACTTTTAATAATATTTGATGATGTGTTATGTTATACATTATGGAACATAATGAACGTTATATAGCTCTAAATTCAAGCCTGGCTTTATAGTTTTCGTCCTGTTATAATAAATTTCGAAAATTATAGGTCGATATAAGGAAATATAATTCCCCGCTTTTTCTTGTTTACCGAAAACTTTCACAATCGATTACAAACCTTTGCTTTTAAATAAAAAAAGCCTAAGGTTTGCGATTAATTGGAACTCCTCGGGTAATTCCGTCCTCGGGACAATCATCCCTTGGATGTATTTGGTGCAATGATACTTACAGAAATCACGATCGTATTGTTCGCCGGAAGTCGGAATAAGAATATGACAGAAAAGTAGTTCGCACAAAACATAAACAATGGCATCGTTTGACGGCTGTGTGTCTGCTGCGCTAGGTAAATAAAAATTGGATGATTTAAATTTGAAGTCTCCTCAGACTTTGTGACTGCTTCAAATTTAAATTATCCAAGCCTAATTTATCCAGAGAAGCAAATACACAGCTGTCAAACGACGCCATTGTTTATGTTTTGTTTTGTTTGCGAACTACATTTTAAGCATATTCTTTCGACTTCCGGCGAACAAAACGATCGTGATTTCTCTAAGTAACATTAAATACCAGATACATCCGAGGGATGATTGTCCCGAGGACGGAATTACCCGAATAGTTCCGATTGAGCCGAGAGATGATTCGTTAATTATCCGAGGTGTTCCGATTTGGTTTGCGATGTGTAAATGAAATGTATAAGTGATCATGGCCTTGCATCTTATAAACTCTTCGATATACATAGTTTCTGTTTTCTCTGTTATAATTATATTGTGTTAATTTTAAGTGTTGAATAGTGACAACATCTTAGTTAATGCTGGTGGTGAAGGCAAAATACATACGATAATATAAAATAATAGACAGGCGCGGTGACCCATTATCTACCTACCTACCCACCGACCGACCGACCGACCTAAAGTCTATCTATCTATCTTTATCATAGGCCCCCATCACCACCCGAATATGTCATGTGTGTCCATTTTGAAAAAAAAAATATGTGCAGTAAAGTAACTGTTTCTTGTATTTGATATTTAAAGTAGGTATCCGACAGTTTGTGATCCAGTACGTGTAACAATAGCTAGCAACACTAACTCCTGTTTTGGGAGCAGGTGGGTCTAATCTCTACAGACACATACTGAATGGTGGCATCCGACAATTTGCCTATATCACATACATGTAACAACATCTTACTCCAGTTCTGGCGACTTTGTGTATTATTTCTGCCTACATATACTTCAGTTAAAATAAACGATTTTAGTTACAGAATCTTTATTGTTCGACAGTTACATATAAAATATATCTCTTTAAACTGTCCATCATTTCCAAATCTATAAGGAAGCACGATGGGGATTTCAGCAGCAAGAAGATATCGATGTCAGATTTGAAGACTGTTTCAGATGCTTGATAAGGCTGTAGATCTTAATATTTATTCTTCCCAGTTAAACAAATAAGTACGATGTGGAGTTCTGCTGAACTCTAATATATCAAGGCCAGAGTGGGTGAAATACATACATTTCACAATAATGTATTTTGACTACTGCTATAGTCTCTGTAATAAAGACAGATATTTTATGGTATATAAGTCTTTGATATAATAAATTAATTGACCATTAGATATTAATAAAACATTTACAACAGTTATCAAGTTATGGCAGTTATTTGACATAAACGAAACGAGTGGTGGGGTGGGGTAGGTGGGGGATACCTACCTGAAGGTGGTATCCGACAGTTTGGTTCAAAAATATTTTCATTAAAAATCATGTCTTACACCAGTTTTAAACTTGAAGCATAACGTCATAATCGGCATTTCAAACATGCATGTCCTATCTGAGCCACGCTGCACAGTTAGCTATTTTTAAACTAAGAAACCCACTTGACCTATATATGTGTGGATACTGTTGTGTAAGAAAAGGAAAGAACAACAACATGGTTATATCCTAAAGTTTCATAATGATGTTTTATCCGAACATTTGCATATACTTTTAGATATGCAATCTACAGGACTTCTTAATAATTCGTATTAATAATTCATTTTTAAACTTAATTGATTTCTTTAATAGGGGGTGGATTAATTGTATTAAACATTTTAATCCTATGTAGACCTTTCCATTGTGTTGACCGTATTTGTCCTAAACTACAATATATATAAAATACCAGCTTAGTGTACCTTTAATCTCACTGGTAGATAAACCACGTTCAAAATGTTTATTATCACAGTTTTGTGAGCGTGCAGAGACAGAGAGAGACAGAGAGAGGGAAAGAAAGAAAGAAAGAAAGAGAGACAGAGAGAGACAGAGAGAGACAGAGAGACAGAGAAACAGAGAGAGAGAGAGAGAGAGAGAAAGAAAGAAAGAAAGAAAGAAAGAGAGACAGAGAGAGACAGAGAGAGAGAGAGAGAGAGAGAGAGAGAGAGAGAGAGAGAGAGAGAGAGAGAGAGAGAGAGAGGAGAGGGAGGCGAAAGCAGAGAGAGAGATAGAGACAGAGATAGAGACAGACAGAGATCTTAAGTATAGGAAAATTGTACGTCCTGCAATTGCAGTAGATAGCCTGAAGTGATTTTAGCGTATTAACTTCAACATTTGATTTTATTAAATGTTCGTCATAGGTATGCCTTAATATTTCATTCACTCGTATTAACCTTAGCAGAAAAAAACCGCCAATGTTATACGAAGTGACCATAAATATATGTACAAACATATTGCTGGATTATATTGCCGTTAACAGTAAAATAAACAAAACCCGTAAATAAGAGGCAGCCATGGATACGTATACAGTAATAAGATAGAAACTTTTATTAAAATGTTCACCAGCATGTGACAGTTAACCGTAAAAACAAACAAATATTACTACATGTGACTATAAACACAGAGTACAACAAAAGACAAATGTATTCATTTACATAAAATGAGTAATTTAAATAAAATTTATTTACGCGAGATGTAACACTCACATACAACAATTGATACATAAAATGACACTTACAGAAAAGTACGTATAATCCGAAAATGCCTGGAGACGCGATTCGACCGGACATGGCTCCTGTTGGTATATAAGAGCCCCTGTTGTCTACTGAGAGGGGAGTTCACAATGTTGGGTGTATTTAAATAGTACTCGCAACCTAAATACCATGACTTATAACGGGCACTGTTCCACACAGATTATCTGTAGGGTAGTTGTTATAAATAGATCAATAGCTTGAACAGTACAATAGTTTATTCAAGAGACTACACAGTGTCATATTTCGAAATGACATGTTTTTTCTTGTTGCTATTTTTTTTACTACGTCTAGTTTCTTGACCCCACCCCTCCCAATTTATGTGTTTTTTTCTTTTCTGTTAAGTTTCAGTTTGTTCATATTGCTTATATTTTTTCAGTGTTTACTTTTGGGATAGAATGCAAAACGTGACGTAATCTTTAAATCTATCACTTACTCGTGGGCCGTTCAAGAAGTTCAATTAACTGTTGCTGTTTTTTATAATAAGATAAAGGCTCTTATGAGTTAACATATACATTTATGATGTTTAGTTTAGTTTAAACCTATTTATTTATAGTCGATTGGGAAACAAGTTATTTTAACTTATATTAATCCCTCTCGACTGTCCACTTCCTGGGTAGAACCATTACTCAGGTACTGAATACCTGGAGCAATGTGCAGTAAATAGTCTTGCTCAAGGACTAACATCACGTGGTCAGTTTCGGGGTTCGAACGTCTTAACCTATGATCTTTATGACCGTGCCTCATCAATTAATCTAATTCGGTATAAATTAAATTTTGTTTAAAACTGTTTATTTAATGTCGATGGGGAAACGTGCAATTTTTACTTATATTTATCCCTCTCGACCACCTTCTCTTGAGTAGAACCAGTACTCCGTTACTGAATACCTGGAGCAATGTGCAGTAAATGTTCTTGTTCAAGGACTAAAATCAGTTTCAGGGTTCGAACCCCGGACCATCCGGTCCGTAGTCATATGTCTTAACCACTAGATTACGGGCGATAAAAAATGAAATATAAATTAAATTCAAACAATCGTAGGATGGGTTGTTATTTTGTCTTGCCTTGTGTGTACGTGTGCGCGAGTGCGCATGCTCGTGTGCGTGCACAGGTGCATGTGTGTGCGATTGTTCGCATGTGTGTGCCTGTGTGTGTTTTGTTTGCTTGTGTGGTGTTTGTGTATAATATGTTCTAAGTATTTGTATGTCTCTAAAGCTTGCGTTATATAACTTGCGTTTTAAGCTCACTAAGTGAACGAGTAGATTTTGATAATAAAAAACAACAACAGAAATACGCAAGGACCTATTTTCCGCTGTTATGAACTGCATAACGTATAATGTTTTTCTATATCTACATGTCATTTTGGGGGGTTGGGGCAGATGAGAGCACAATAATTAAGACATTTTCAGTCGAAGGTAAAATCCGACAGTTGCCTACATCAGATAAATATAACAATAGCAGTTTGTGTTCGTACGTGTGTAGAAATGTTTTCTGCCCCTATAGATAGTTATATTGATAGATTTTAATCGGATCTTGGCACCTTGGGGCTTTTTGCTAATCCACTTTAAAGTTGATATCCAACAGTTTGGACCATTTTTTTAAAAAACAAAAACAACAACGTTTATTTTCTCGATTAGTACTAACAATATTGTAAGTGTTCAAAATCGTCTAATTTTAATTAAACTAAATTATGGGTTTATGTAGAAATTATACCCAAGATCTCCAAAGCGGTGTTATGACACCGTTTAATGTATTTGATAAACTGTCAGTTATCACCTTAAATTCCTAGTTCCGTAAACATATATAGGGATTTCCTGAAAAAAAATATTGTATTACGTGTAATGAAAACTTTCACACATATTCAGGGCAACACCAGGTAAATTTCTTCAGGGAATGGACATTCTATCTTTTCTTGTTCTTATATATGTTTCTTGTTGCGTCTTCAGGATTGGATACCGCTATTCAATAAACACTTGACGTCCATTAACAGACGCGACGACTGTTAATATTGCACAATGTTGTATATTGTTTCAGAGGGAACATATTTGCAAACGTTTTTGCGCGCTGCCATATTAGAAAATACGGAAACGACGTCACTCCGCAGATGCCGTCTGTTTCACCGTAATAATGTACGCACCGGACAGAAGTGAGAGGCAAATAAATAAGTCAGCATGGATTTATAAACTACAGACTATACGACCGCTGGGCTGCAACGTTAAAGATGCGCGCCATAACGCCATGCTACTTGACGTTCAGTAAATGGCGGTAAAACGATGACGTTGACGTCGTTTCCGTGTTTTCTAATACGACAGCGCTCATAGACGTTTGCAAATATGTAGAGATATAAATTGATTATGTTTAACTCTTGAAAAGGACCATTTGATGAAAATTTGAGTGGGTTTTTAGAAGAAAAAAATTATATTGCGTCGCGATATTTCCCTGACGTTATGACGTTGTGCTTTGACGTCACTGACGTCATCACGTTGTCGCAACCAATCGTCAATAGTAACATAGAAACAGACATAGTCTATAGAGTGTGGCGTATTTTTACAAAACGTGCAAAGAGTTATGATCCTATAGCTACTAGGAAGGCAATTTGTGTACTGCAGAGACTCCCAAATGTAAGATAATTTCTAACCTGACACTAATATCTTTTACCTTAACATACTTATAGAAACTAATTAAATTAACATGTTAATAAGTATGTCTATCGTTATACCAATTCAATATAAAGTTAATGTAAGCAACTTATTTTTGTCTAGGGTTGAGTCAGCATATTACTTAAGTTTCTAAATTATATTTGGCGTTATATTTATAAAAGATTAAGTAAAATTGTATAGTGATATAGATCTATATATTACTTAAACAATATGTCAAGTATATCAAATGTTACATCTAGAATAAAATATCTTAAATTTCATACATAATATCTAGGATTCTTTGTGTAAAAAATAACTTTCTCTTTTTCTCTTAAATTAAGTCTTCTGTCGTTTGTAAAATAAAAGCGAAAGTTCATATCCGGTAAAGTATTTATCTTTTAAAAAACTTAAATGCATTCACTTATGTCTGAGATTTCTACCCTCATATTTGTTGGCAAAATGTATTTTTGATACATGTAGTACTCTATTTATTAAAATAACTTCACTTATGTTAAGTTTTATATCTTTTTGAAATAACGAAAGTTTCATAGATCGTTTTCTATTTATATTATTGCAATTTAGGTTCACGATTAAGTTAGCGTTGTCATATTGTCAAATAAAATGAAGTGCATCTCTCAGATCAAGTGTAAACTTTTTATTCGAGATTGTTTCTTACTTATTTTTACAAATAGCGTAAAAGATCTATTTAAACAAAAATTAAACCAAATTTGATGTCTCTGGTTTATATATAATAGGGCATCTTTGTAAAATTTAATTATAAAAAAAAAAAAAAAAAAAAAAAAAAACCGAAAAAAAACGTAATGTAATATTATGATACAATTGTTTATGTTTTCCATGATAGATTTGCTATAAATAATGACTTAACGATCTTACTTGTCTTACATCAGCCCTGGCGGCCATGTTGTACATATAACGAATAGGTATTCAGCTACTACAATGACAACATTATATATTCAAATATATGTTTAAAATAAGAGTTGGTATTTAATTTTAAAGTCTGAATCTCAATTTTTGATAAATGTCAATTATGTTATTTCCAATGTTTCAGTTTTTATTAATCCTTATTAAGGCACGCGTGGTTTTAGACAATAGATACGACGGACGGTTGGTTTGATGACAAAACATTATTCATTTCTGTTCCATCGATTAATTCTTTTTTTTTATTTGAAGTTAGAAGCACTGAAATGGTGACCTGCACTTTCGAAACGTTGTACGAGCTGGCGGCTGATAACCAACGGGTAGCTTTACTTGGTAACCTACCGGAACTTGGGTCCTGGGATCCGAAAAAGGCGGCCGTGGCGAATTGCGAAGAGGGAAAACACAGCGTTACCATAGAAACTCTTGGAGGGACAACAGTTGAGTTTAAATGGGTTATTATTGACACAGGTACTGTCATTATCTTTTTTAATTGGCTTATTAATTAAATTTTGTAAGATACGTGCATGTATATGTAGATATATGTAGGGAAATATATAACTATTGTTTATGCAAGACCAAGCATGAGGATGCACGTGTTGAAGGAATGTGGTACAACATGAACTTGGACACGAGGTAGCCAGCTGCTGTAAATTGTAGTAATAAAGTACAAATTGTCAAATTTGTATTTAACATTGAAATGCGTGTTTCTTTTATTTTTACTGTCGTACATGTGTCTTTTAAAGTGATATAGGTGACAAGAAAGGAATTAAATATAAGGTCAGGTTTTGCACTATAAACCGTCATGTGAATGGATTACTTAATCCTATTATTAAGCCATTGTAGGTGAATATTTGCAAAATTGTCCTTATAATATTCTAGTTTAAAAAATAACTCATGAAAATGCGGCATTTCCCGAAAATACGTGGCAAATGCAAAAAAGAAAAATGAGCAAAAAAAGATGAGCATTGGCTACTCCCAAAAAGGCCATTAAATGCGAATAAACAAACCATAACAATACTAAAATAAAAAAAAATACAACTAAAATCAATAAATTCGGGTAATTATGTTACTATTTGCAAAAATATACCTAGCCATCTGACAATCCTTGTCCTATCCATTAGACAACTTTTATGCATTATTGTCATGATACAACATTTAGTTAAGAGAAATTATTTTTGAGTGAGTATTCCTGATTTTCGAAATAAAAGAAATGTGATCGTTTTCGTCCTTGCTGGTAAGAATTTTCGTTTATTTTATGAAATAATTATTCTTAATTTTATTTTAAAGTTTCTTATTTCAAGATACTGCTTAAGTACTTAAACGCATTCTTATCTCGATAAGATATAATTTTATGCAGATGCCCCAATCTTAAGTGTTCTCAAAAGTTTAAAAACTGGAAAAATCTTAGTTTGGCTACAGTAACTTTATACCGAAACCTACACAAAAGGGAAGTAAGAAAGTAATATTTTAATATTAAGAGTAACGTCCGCTATATACGTTAATGGTATATGTATTTACACTGAATTTGATAAGTACTGCGGAAATGAATAATGGTTATATATTAAAAAACAAAAATTACATATGTTATTTTGTCTGCCATGTAGACAACACCATCATTCGTTGGGAGGACTCTGACAACAAGCACGTGCAGATACCGAACATATCCCACGTGACCATCAGCGCCCCCTGGCATTCTTCTTCTCAAATAATAGACGGCAACTGTACTTTGTATCTCCAGTAGACAACTCAACCATCTTTACTGTGGACATATTTCAGCTATTTGACATTTTGGACATAAGTTAATATAAGTATATATTTTACAATTTTGAAATGCATTATTGTATTTCCCCCTTTATGCATTTATGATTTACTTTCATATAATGTGGGCTTATCATAAATAATTCAATTGTTTTATGAAGGAAAATGAATATATATATATTTATCTACATTTCGCTATAGATGTTGCTTATCACTGTATTGAAGTTTTTGAGATTTTGTATTTATATTTATTATCCAGTTTTTCAATTAAACGATTGTACGACACCTAATAAAATCACATAAAATAGTTATTCTTTCCATATCTATAAATAAGCTCGATTTGAATTTCTTCTAAAAATACAACCATGTCAGAGCGGATTACCCGGATGATGATACATCATGATCGTTATGAGAAACAAACTAAGATATGTTTTTTGTTTGTTTGTTGTTGTTGTTGTTTTTGTTTGTTTTTTGTTTTTGTTTTTTTTTGATATTGTAAATAGTGAGAATACATGGTTGATAAGCTTCGAAGCGAACCAGATAAAAAAAAAAATTCTCCATGTATTCGATTTATCCTGATTTGAATCTTTTGTATAAAAATGAAAAAGAAAAGGAAATCGGTAAACAAACGAGGAAGATTGAAGAAAAATTACGGAAAAACAATAGCCCTTTTACTCCTTCTTTATACAGACATGAACCTCCGTTTAATATATATACTTTTTTATTCTCCATGTCAACATATATAAATGTTAAAAAATTCCATGAATGATAACATTAATTGGCGAAAAAGCATTAATTACACGTTTCATTAAGAGCGTGTGAACATAACTAATGTAAACAGTGTATTCATACGCATGGTTTGGTCACGTGACCTATTGACCGGATATTACTAAGTTTATCCGGCAAGGCTTTATCCTGCACATTTAGGCGTGAAAGCAGGATAAAGCTTGATACTATTTGTGTACTTGCTGCCACCTTCTACAAAACATTTGGTGTTTCCAGGACAACAAACTTTTTTTTTTCACTTGCTTCTTATTTTGATATGCTCGTAATTCTCACGGGCCCCCATTTTAATTTTCAGAGTGATTTCCCTTTACGGCCGGATAAGTGTAAGTTTATATGGCGTATTCTTCTTCCGGTGAACAAAATAATCGTTATACTGTAAGTATCATTGCAACCAGATACAGGCGCGTATCTGGGCCGTTTTTGAAGTTACGCACAATTACAAGGGAAATAACCTTTGCAGTAATACTTTTGAATATATTCGGTTCTTTTCTAATGAAAAACAGGTAAAATGCGGACATGCGAGGAACTTAACGCAAAATATGAACGACCTTTTAAACTTGAATGGCGTGGTAATAAGATTTTATAACATAGAAACTGAGGAAATAAAATATATCATTCCTATCCCTGGGAAAGGTATCGAAATTCTTAGTGTTTTTGTTACTTTTAGATTTTCCGAATTTTCGAACGGAGGTTACTCACGTGCGTAAAGTGCGTAATGGCAGAAACGCGCCTGCCCAGATACATACAACGGATGATTGTACCAAGAACCGCATTACCCGAGTAGTTCCGATTGGATTAAAACCCTCTGTAAGCAGGTGTGTGAGCATTGTGAATTTTGGGCAGATAAATGCAATACATCAATACGTTGTCGTCATCCAGTTAACAAGATACATATATAAATATTTATTAACTTCTTATATTATTTATTACATCAAACATTATAGGAAGCAACGACAATGCGCGGTTTGAGAATCACTTGAGCAGAATCACGTAAACAAAGTTATTTCGAAATAAAATTAAATTTTAAACAAAAAGTAAACCTTGCAATATTGGAAACAATGGATATTTTATCGACAAAATCATAATTAAAATTTATATCATATTTTAACCAGTTTTAAAATCTAAACTAACAACAGAGCGTGTATTTATCATTGCTTGTATAATGAATAAAGTAAGCAAAGTATCCACACACACACCCGACACACTCCATGAACATAAGCAGGCACCTATAGAACTAAATTATAATGTAATTATAATAGACCATAAACGCCTTTATTACCATGGTGATATTAACTGTCTTTGAATATTGCCATGTTTGTGGCAGGCAGGCACATGAACATAGAACGTACCCAAAGAAAGTGCACTCTATGTAATCAACAAACTGTCGGTGATGAATTGAATTGATTACTTGAATGTCGTGATATTCGATGCAAGTTTATACATGTCAGCTTTTATCCTAATATTTACCAATTCGATAGACTAAGGAACAGCAAAGATTAAAAACACCTTGATTAAGTTACAATATTTTATAAGATCATCTTATCAAATTGTAGATAATTATACTAATTTTCCTTGTTCTAACCAGTATGTCTTATTTGAGAATGTATTTGGAAATTTCTGGACACAAATAATAACTTCATAGCTAAACAATTAGATATTTGATATAATTGTTAATGATGTCCAATTGTTGTTATAACATGGTGCCTACTATATGACATGGTTATAAAACATGAAACTTGATTATCGTGACACTATTCATCGTCGGTTATCCCCCGTTACATTACTCCGCTATGCTGCGTTATGTAGCCGTGGGACAATTGGCTAGGAAAATCTCGTAGTCATGAATAATTAATGAGGCAGTTTCATTGGTGCCATAAGGAAACCACCATGGATAAATAGCCAATGAAATTACGTTTTATATCTAAGGTTCGGTTTACCATTCAAAATGGCGACCTCCATGAGTAAACATGTGCGTCGGTTTCTATTTTTAGTAAGAAAATCCCAGTATGACGTCATTTAGATTGAAGAGTATTTTATTGTAACATTGGATTTCATTGGAAGAAGATTGGTCTCCCCTACCTCATGAATATTCATGAAAACGAGATTTTGCTAGTCAAATTTCCCACGGTATGTATGGAGTGTAACGGAAGAAAGTACTGTGGTTGCCGACGATGGACACTATTAAGTCAAGCAAAAGAATAAACGAATAATAGCAAGCTTAACGTTAACACTGTAACCTCGGCAACACATTTCTTGGCGCTGTTTATGCTTATGGGTGTAGACGTATCATGTGACTCCTTTATTGGTGTGGTATGTCCAGCTGACGAAACCTCATTTGTCGCTATCACAGATGCATAGAAATGAGCAAACTCGGTTGGTTTGTTCACATCGTTGCTACGATAAAGACCGAGGCTTCCTGAATCTCCAGTTACTACGGCATCGTTATCCATCGACGCAATATAACCCCTGACGTCACATTCGTCTAAGCGAATCGCTAATTAAAAGGAATATATTTTTCATGTAAATATATAGCTGAAATATCTCGAACTAACGTAAACTTCTTTACATATCTGTCTAAAAATGACAAGGGAGATGCAATGAGTAAATGCCTAACAGACGCAAAATGAAAATAAAAACAACCATTTTGCTTCCCGTTGCGTTTATATATATTTCCTGCCTTTATCGTTGAAAAGACTGCATCCATAGGACAATATCAAAATAAAGAAGAAAAAAACAAAATCTGGTTAAAAGAAAACAGCACGAAAAATTTAAATTATAATGACATTCCCAAACCATATACACACTTTTTAGATTTTTATACACAATTTTAATTCAGATCCTTTACCCATAATTTCTACAACTTTTTACAATAAAGGTCAAAAGAAATCAGAAAGGCAAAAAATCAACAACAAAAGCACAGTCCCAGTAACAGATGTTAGTGTTGAATTACCAAAGTAAACGCATAAATAAAGGCTAACAAGACTAAATACCTTTTAACACTTCATCGATATAGTGTCTGTACAAGTTAACCGTGACGTCATCACTGTGACGTACGACTCCGTTACCAAGGATATAGATGGGTCTTGCACCATAATGAGACTTCACATAATTGATCGACTTTCTCAGACCAGAAGAAACGGCGTCCAAATCCTTTTCGCTACGAGAAGAACATCAGAAGAAAATTGTACATTTAGAATATTTAAAAGGAACAATTTATAAACGTATATATCAACATGCACACCTTATGTCTCTTGGCGTTTTATTATATGTATCTTGGCATATAATTAATTTGACAATTTATGACATTTGCAAATATTTAAGTAAACAATTTCAAGAATATGCATATACGAAGTCATCATTTTGTTTGTTTGTTAATTGCGTTTGTCGTCCAACCAAAAGTATGTCGTCATGTTGTAATATATGTTAAAACAGATTTGGCCAGTTTGAATTGAGAAACGTCAAAATTTAAAGTTGTTCTGACAAACATACAGTAAAAAAGTTTGCTGTTAGCTTTATTAATCTTGTCATTCTAACCGACCTATGATTTGACAGTGAATGGAACCGGTAATTCTTCGTTTATATGTTTGTATTATTTATTAATATTGGCAACATCCAGCTATTTTTGATATAATGATCCCAAGCAGATACCAGGGTAGAACCACTGGCGTATATCATCTATAAGACCTCGTTTGTGGTGTAGTGGTTAAGACGTTTGACTCCGGATTGGAGGGTCCCGTGTTCGAACCCCGAAATTGACCACGTGATGTTAGTCCTTGAGCAAGACTTTTTACTGCACATTGCTCCAGGTATTCAGTACCTGAGTACTGGTTCTACCCAGGAAGTGGACAGTCGAAAGGGATTAATATAAGTTAAAAGAACTTGTTTCCCAATCAACTATAAATAAATAGGTTTAAACTATAAGACCTCCCCACTTGAAAGTCCTCGCCTCAGACATTAACCCATGCGAAAAGGGGTCGAGGAGATAAAAGTAAGTGACTCTTACTACCCTCTCCCTCCACCTCAACATCATAGCTGGACATCGCAATTGTGGTAATCCGTTTGTTAGTTTGTTGTACATAAGAAGCATATCGAAACAAAAACAAGAAACTTTATGTGCGAGATCCAAGGCACCTAAGACAACATGCGATTAAAATGGAGGAAATGTTTTATTCTATTTTACGATGACAGACGCATACATACTAAAAATCAATGGCGATGGATATTTTGATTTCGATTATTGTTCGTCAAGTTTTTTAAAACAAATTTCATAAAGCTGTTTCTATTGTGCTATATTTGTAGTATCTGCAACATTGATATTTTGTTATTGCTAGATGCACTGTAATGCTCGACTATCACGGGTTATTCTTGTAAACTATTTACCAAGACCTTGACAAAAGCCCCGAATTCTTGTTACTGCCTGCTACATTTATTTCCTGTTATTCTAGAGGAGGATCCACGCTCAAGAGCGGTGCCAACAATTATATGACTGAGTAAAATAAAAGCATGTCTGTATTTAGAACGAACATCCGATAAAGCGTACCATACTCAGAGCGTAACAGGAAGAAACGAACTTTAAGTTTGGGCGGGCATATTGGAGAATTAGGGCATAATTCTAGGGCGATAGTTGCGGGTACAATGTGTTGTTTACTAACATTTCCATCTTGGTACATGTTACAGGTATCTCCCATGGGGTGATCATTGGTTGATCTAGGTTACGGTTCTTGGCTAGAACGCAGGTTGACGTCTTGTAGAAGGATAGGCCAATGAAATCAGCCGAAACTGTGTAACAGAACAAAAACCTATCAGAAACATACAATTACAAGTAAAACCCAAAGTTCCAAAAGGAAGCTTTAATAACAGAGGTAACTACATGCATAATTGAGTTTGAAGTAGCGACATGAAAATAATCAGAATTTTTGTACATGAAAATGTAGACATTGAAGAAATATAATTATATAAAATTTGCATTTTGTGGTTAATCCACCTTGCGTTTCCAACATTTCATCTTCAATTAAATCGGACATTTTGAATCTTTTTGATTTACTGTCATTCCGTTTGGTCCTGCCACTGCCCCGGGCTGACGTTGACCAAGAGTTGGCAGATGGTCCGTAAATGATGTTACAATAGTAACCAAGATGGCGCATGGAGAACTCAGATGCTTTGACGTCATCGTCATTGTAGTCGTACTCAGGTCCGAACCAATCAGCGTTGAGGTTGATGCCGATTTGTCCTAAAGCAAGGGGGTGTTTAAGAGACAGATAGGTATGTGTTTTCAGTATGTAAACAAAGTTTGATTCCATGGTAGAATTAATCAACATTGATGCAAATCAATACTTTTCACAACTTGACAATTTGGAATATATATCATGCATGTGTGAATGTGTGAAAGTAAACAAAACACGAGAAATCAATAAAAGGCTTCATACATTAAGAAGTCTTCCATTTTTATTACAATTAAATGTATTACGTTATCAAATATTTTATATACAAATTCCGTTATAAACTGACCATCTACATTGTAATGATAGTACAGAGTTTGTCTTCCAATGCTGACACGTACAATTAAAAATCATTATATTAAAATGCCGATAGTCGACAAAGTTGAACATACATGCTATAAACACTTGATTATGTCCATAATGAATGAATACATCTACACTTGTTTCTTGTCTATACTGTATACTGGTTTGTGACTGTTAGTTTCTACACAACTTTTAGATGGATTATTTACTGATGATATAGTTACCTTCATGATCACGTTTATGTTGGTGTACATGTAAAATACGTTTCGGGTGTTTTCTTATTTGGAGGAGATTACCATTAACAAATAATACAATCATTCATAATAATAATATATATTTTGACAACTTTCTTTTTGTAGAATGAATGTACTTTTTACTCTTAAGTCATTATAAAAAGGTGTCTAAATAACGATGTTTATCATATACGCTCCTCTGACGTTAAGCATATGCAAAAGTTAATGCACACACACAAAACGTACACACCTCTGTGTATGTCTCTCTGTTACCCTCTCTCTCTCTCTCTCTTTCTCACACGCACCCGGACGTATACATAAACACACGCACGCACGCATAAACACAAACACGCACACGTGTTAGCACGCTTAAACATGCAGCGAAGCACAAATGCGCACCATTCTGTTGTGCTTGAAACGTGTGCATATACCGCTGTGATGCCTTGATGTGTGCCGCAATCAGGATTCTGGCGGTTGCATCTGACCCGCTGCCCCCTAACAACGCATTCTCTACCCTGTTGCCATGGACTGCAATACTGCTAGGCTCGTCGATAGTTACCCACATTTTGACCTGCAAATCATGTACAATTATGAACAGGTAAATTGTATTTCGCCAAAGAAAATACCTTTCATAGCAAAAACACATATGGGTAGATCATTTTTTGCTATGTTTTGTCGATTGTTGCTTTTTAACGCAGATTCGTATTACATAAAATTTTATGGCAGCCAGTGAGGCATTTCTACTTTGCGCCCACGGTCCTGCTCTTGTTGCAACACTATGCTGAGGATTTTACTTTGAACTGTCACAATAATAAGAGTTTGAAAAAATGGCGTCTGTTAATTTAAATCCTATTTTTAAATGATGCATGTAACTAATACAAATTATAACTTACGGTCGTAGGCAGAAGTCAGGTATTAAACATAACATCATTAATTCTTATGGCAGATTTGCATTTATATAAGGTTAAACAACCTAATTAACCATAAAATATGAAATCAACGACATACAAAATCAGAATTGGATTTCTGTCAAAGCCTTATCAATTAGAGGCATAAGCAATTTTAAATTTCCAAATCCGACGTTATTTTTATTGATCTTTTTCTTTTCTTTATAAAAATTAACAAATCATAAAAAATAAACTTCACTTCAACCTTTACCTTGTCACCAAACTGCTGGAAACAGAAGTCCGCGTAGTCTCGGAAGTAGTCCTCCATACTTGGATTAGACCACCCACCAAGGTCTGTAAGCAACATTAACCTCATATTAGTAACTGACTAATATAAGTACCGAGACACAAGTTTCATGTTTAGAAGAACTTTATTTTTCACTGCCCAAGTTAAGTGAGGGTATGTGTTTCTGCTTGTGATTTGCTTAAGAAACCTTTACTAACTTAATAAAACTAAATGCTGGAACTCTCAGCGAAACCTGAAATAGTTTCGTAATTGACAAAACTTAAGTCTCACATGAATGTTCTGCAAATGTTTGATAAGGAAAGCAAATAAACAAACATGAACTAACCAATTAGTGTCTGAGGCAGATTGCTATGAAAAAGCGTGACAACAGGCAGAATTCCAACTTGTTCAAGGTCAGATATCAACTTCCTGTAGAACTTTAGTCCAGCTTCATTGTATGGCAGCGTACCATTAGGCATAAGCCGGGCCCATGACACGGTGACTCGGAACATTGTTACCTATTACAGATATGTGTGCTTTACGCAAGCTGGGCACAAGACACATTAAACGAGACTGTATTCATTGCTTAATTAAGTATATAAAATGTGATACTTTTGTTTTCTGAATAGAAGATTAGTAAATTTTGTTTTTAGAATATAATTTTAGCTTGTTTATTAGTTTATGCATAAGCTGAAAGATAATACTTTGTATTTTACCTCAATATCGACTTAGTAATCATTGATTTAAATATTTAAAAGTAATTTAATTTTATCATTATTAAGCGACCAGACGATCAAAGTTTATCCCATTTAAGTCACTTTTAAAAGAATTGATTTCATTTATAATTATGCTAGACAAATGACCTCCGCAGAAAACTCTGTTACAAATATTAACAAACCCCATATAAAACGATAGTTATCGTCTAACGAAATGCGATGATATATCTTATTTGATTTCTTCCATTAGATTAATCTGAAGGGGCCAGCAAGATCGACCCATGTAAGTTTTATAGAACAAAGAAGAAAACATTCAGGAACCGGAAGTTCTGTTCGACCGATCCGGTAATTCTACCGATCCGGTGTTCGAGCGACCGGGGTTTGACTGCAATAGCGATAAATAAGAAATCCTGTAACAATTGGATCACCCTCACAAAAAATCTAAGAGACGACTCTACATTTACACTGAATATCCAGAACGTCTTAATTGTTCTTCATAAGAAAAGAACAGAAATTTATCTTTGAGAAATATTACTTTTAATACACATTGATTCGAATGAATTTAAAGTTTCCATTACATTTCAAAGTTACCAATTTATAATATTAATTAAAACGTCTTGTTCACAGTTATGGTAATACACGTCATGAGTATACATGTCATCACTCAACAGCGATACGCTGAGTGGCTCGATAGTGATATAAATTAAGAGGGGATCTTGTGGATCTATACGCCATGGACCAGCAAATTGCCCACGCTCGACTATTCCGTTTTACTACATTCTTCGACCGTGGGTTTATTGGTAAACTTTCTGTCGTCTTATCGAACTGAATAGAACAAGAATTGGCCAATCATACTACTGCTAACAAAATCCATACTTTTCAGCGTGAAGACTAGAAGTATAACATTGGCGTTGCCTTTTTTTATCAAGTCTGTCGAAACAATGAAAGAACGAGCATTATCATTGGACTGAAATCTTCATCGGATTATGAAATGACCAATGACCATTGAAATATCATTACCATAAACGGCGGAAAGTGAACTAAATATCCCACAGGCGATGAATGTAGAGTAACGGAACGGATCGGTCGTGTCCGACGATGGTAAATTGGTGACCAAGTCATTTCAAAAGAGAAATAAATTCGTACCCCGAGAGATTTGAGTTGTTGAATATCTCTGGCCATCTTGGAAGCATCACTCTCCTGAATACCTGGAAATGAACACTAATCTATAATATATTGAATTATTGACCATGAGGATTATACAACCTCCAGGATGTATATAAGAAAAGGTTTTATTTTGACTGACAGACAGAACAGTGCATCGTAAGAACAATATCCGGTTGCAGATGGAATCAAAACGTGGCCAGGTGGGTGGTGCTGCCGATTAGTAAGCATAGTAAAATTCTATAGCTTGCACCGCAGGATTCGTGTCCCGGTCGTGGAGCAAATTCTCATTTTGCCAGGACGCCTAGATGGCCAGTCGTATGCAGGTTTTACATAGACAACTGATACAGTCCCATAGGTGGTCGGTCCGCTTCAAGGATAATGTGATTGGGTTTGGTATCGTGCCAGATGTCCACTTCATGCTATTCTTACATTGACGGCTTCACTTTATCTACTACCCGTAAACATCGGATGACTTTATGATTATTGGTTGAATAATACACCAACCAACCAATAAATTAACCAACCAAACAAAACAGCAACAAATACATAATCTAGAAAGCAATTATATGAATACTATACCCATTTATCATTTTAATATTCTAATTCATTATAATGAACATCGAATCAAAATGAATTGCTCTTGATAACATACATTTGTAAAAATAGTAATATATATATACATATATTAAAACCATCATAATCATAGCAACCATTCACCATAAAGACTAGCAGCGCCATCTTCCTGGTACGCTGACGTCGCAATGCCCCACCGGAAATCGTCTGGGAAGGTTCCGTTGTAAAACTTGCCATCATAGTCGGGGGCTGTTCCCACACCTCCCATACCAGGGTACCCCGGTAGGTAACCGTTTTCAGAGATAAGCTGCCGATATAGGGTAGACAAACTATATCCCGGACATCAATGTTTGGGTACAAAAATGTGTCACAGAAGACTGACAAAAAATAGCAAGTGACTCCTTACTTGACCCTACTTTGAAGATAGTATCCAACAGTTTGGAGCAAGAATTTGTACCGGGATCTTACTGAAAAAAACAACTTAAGACTTAGATCATTTCTGATCCGGTAAAAAAATGTTATTTTTTATATTAACAGCTTCTGATTTTATTTACGAATTATGAAACAGCATTATATAGTATATAGTACCAATAGTATTGTTTTCAACAACAGACTATTTAAAAATCTTATGGATAAGGTAAAAACAACGTGCCCCCCTGACTCCGTCAAAAGCAACTTGATCACAGCTTGACGTTGGTATATATGTGTATGTCACGGTTAACAGCATGATTCACACTCTTCATGTTTTTCATATATAATTATCACGTCACTATTGATCCAATCTGCCTTGTGCTTACAACTGTCGAATACACATATACTACCGCATGTGAGGTTCGGAGATATACTGGATTTCTGAGCTAAAACTACTAAAAATAGTTTTAAAAAATCGCTGCTCTGCCTATGAGTCGCTTTAGTATGATACAATTCATTTGTAATCATATTTTATATCTTAATGAAAAAACACACTGACTATAGCCGTTAAAGACAGTTTGCTGCTTTTTTCTTTCGATTGTGTTTTTTTTTTCTTTCTTATAATTGTTTATGTACATTTACATATATTCTGCAATTAGAAAGTGGCACAGAACACAATATTTTCCCATACTTTTTCCTTTACAGCCCAGTTAACTGTATTGAAATATCGATATTTTTTCACTTCTCAAAATACACAAAACGTTTTAACAAAAATATAACATATAGCTTACATATAATATCCCGATATTTAACTTATAATCTCAAATCGTTTCAGAATTCGCTAGCACTTATTTTTGTCCTAAATCTTTGAACATTTTCGAGGGTCGAATGCTATTTTTGTTGTTGTTTTCTTTTTTGTTTTAATGATCCTACTTTCAGCTTACCTGCGGTGCGGCGGTTGTTCTACTACACGGACATTTGTCTTAAAATCTTCCTTCACTAATAAAAACTGAAAATCGCTATTATGAAATAATTTAGTCGTTGTGACATATCTTGTTAATATAACAAATCATACCTGCCTATACCACTTGGCCGAAGCTTTAGGTATCCTTCGTAACTCCGGATCACTGAAATTAACATAATGGATGCCAAACCTTTCCTCGAAGCCCTGTCGCCATTCGAAGTTGTCCATCAGAGACCATGCTGTGTATCCTGTTACATTACATCCATCCAGCTTGATTGCTGAAGTAAAGTATTTACAACATATTATTATTAAAGATAAAGGTAGTTAGCAAAGGAATACGATGATATTTAAAAAAGAGAGAAGAAAATGCTTTAAGCTTAGGTCTATCACTGACACCATGTCGTCATTCAACGTTCTACATAAGAATCTATACAAATTAAATTGTAACATTACAACTATTCATCTTGATCGCTCAATAAAATATTTGAAACAAACCATTATAAAAAATGTAGTAAGCAAAATAAGACAGTGACATTTATTAATCTAAGGCTTAATACGTCGCTATATTATTATCGAAACCTTGTCGCCATTTGATGTTGTCCATAAGAAACCAGACACCAAATCCTTTGACAAAGACTCCCGCTTTTTACTTATGGCTGAGAAAAAAAGTGAAAACATTTACAAACAAACTATTAAAAATATAAACATAAATTAGGTAAATTGCGAATAATTCGATATATCATGCTTAAACTATGTAGCCTCGACGTGGTATAAAAATAACCAAAGATAAAGCACATTTTTCTATAAACGTTAATAACCATATTGACTAAATCCGGCAAACAAATTGTAATTTTCAAAACATTTAATTCATAGTTCTCTCCGGGCCGTGAACATATGCACAATACTTATGTTTTCGGCTTCATTTTCTAAATAATCACCCATGTTTCAATTTTTCAATTGTTTGCTACTTTTCTCCGAAGGAACTTTAAAATTATTCTGATAAAATCGTTCAGATATTATTTCGCTATTTCTTTCATTCTTAAGCATAACAAAATTAAAGCCAGACAGTTTCATCGAAAGCTTAGCACACATTTAACATCTAGACAGTGTTTTAACATACATGTACTGTAAAATAACGATTAGATCACAATTCGAAGCAGTCTTAGTCACCTACTTTTCGTGTAAAAGAAAAATTTATAAACCTTTAAGAAGCTCGTTGATGTAGTTTCGGTAGAAATGAATCCTGTGATAATCCCTCAGCGTGCCATTTTTATCAGAGACGCCGTTTTCTGTGATGAAGATTGGTGGATTGCCGTAAGTGTTCTTTAACCAGTTGAGAATTTTTCTCATCCCTTGAGGAGTCACAAACAGCCAGCTTGACCCGGACCTTAGCAGAAAAGACGCCTAATATTTTTTTAAGAATCTAAAGTTATTTAAATACAAACACAAATGCATGCTTGTCACATAACTCATATTCCCATTTACTGAGGATGCATATGTACTATACGATCAATGTCGATATTTTATTTTCTAAAAATAAGTGCGCTTTTGCCTGATTGTGAGCTATTTCCATTGTTGTCTGCTGTATTTATGTTTTGTAATTGCAAGATTCATAGAAAGCTTTGGCTTACAATTTTCTTTTATAAAAGAAAACACTCACCGACACATTTAGTAAATAGCTGCAAATTCCTGTTATTGCAAATTAAGATCATATTATTGCCTACTTAATTATATTCTCCATTCAAAGAGCAGTGTAATAAGTGGTCTCGATTTCCAGAACGGCACCCAACATTGATAAATGACATTCCATGCTGCAAAAGACATTTTTCAGGAGCTGCATTATATGGTTAATAAATATGCATTAGGTCAGTCAGCAGTTACAAATTTCAGAAGGGAAACAGTTCCATTTTAACCGGAACATAAACATTAGTAAATAAGACTGGGTATATTTTGTTTCATTCCAGCATAGTTATATTGATGAATGCTTTTTATTGCCATACATGTGCCTATCCGCTCTTGCACATAAAACAATTCATAAATAATGATTCAATATTGCCCGCTGTATTGATAGTTTTGTTATTGCACTGATATCCGAATTAATTGTTTAGCATCATAAACAACCAAAATAAATCACCCAATAGCACGAAGAAGGACCTGCCAGGATACCAGCGAGCAGTTGAGAACAGTGCCTCATACAGAATAACTCTTTTGGTGTAGACAGTAATGCAGCAGACAATACCAGTTCATGTAGTTCGCTATTATTTGGCGAGATTTTTTTCCAAGAAAAGAATTGTGGCGAGGTTAACAATACAGCTTGCAATTATAAAACATAATACAATAATGCAGCTAGCAATAAGGAATTTAGGCAGCTGTTTGGTGAAGTATTGCTTAAGGAAAGGTATGCCAAGGTCAACACTGCAGAACTACAAAAATGTAGCAGTCAACAAGGATAAAAGCAAAGTAACAGACAGACTGGTTTCCGGCATATTCATCTTCTTGTTTAAGCTCATGCTCTCTGCTGCGCATTGAATGTCACAAACCTGTGCTCTTTCTTGTTCTATGGAAGGTGTGCTATCACCTGCGGTATCAATAAACGAAAATACTTTTACGTGACGTACCCAATCCACGATGGGTCCTGGAATGTGGCAGTATCTTTATCGTCCCAGTAGCTCGGCGAGTTTAGGTTTGTGCCCTCATCTGGTCGCACCATAGACGAGCAGTAGTTGTTTAGACCGATAAAATCGTACGTTCCTATCCGGCATTTGAAGATACAGGGGGCAGTTATATGTTTTGATCTATGCTGATGTTTATATTAATGTACGTCACATCGACACATGTATAGCTGCACGCTTCAAGCAAATACTAGCAGAATATATGCTTTTGGTAAAACCACTTACGCACAAGAAGTGTTGGAAAAGCTAGTGTCTAGTACTGCTCGATCAGGGACACAATTTCTGCAAGTTTGTTCTTGATTTCAGCGAATTCTTACAAATACGAACTATTGATGTGTAGATCAACTCAACTCAACTTTATTGAACTCGTTACCGCTCTAAGCGGTGAAAGAGCAATTTAGCATACAATGCGAATATTAGACAATAACAAATTCCAGTGCAAATAAAAATGTACAAAAAACGGGAAATCAATGAAAAAGGCTATAACATCTATGGCGTAACGTGTAAACAAAGCGTCTCATGATCCTAGTTGAATTTAACATGTTTGTGTGCCATATGTAAACCTCGTTTGTTGACATTTGTTTCATGAATGAAGGTGGTTCGAAATATTTAGCATTGCGAGTGATGTGTTGTAAATTTTACTTATTTTTTACATTCAGGACAAAAAGGGCAACAAAGATATGATTGGTGATTAAATCCAGAAAAGGTAATACATTATTATGAGGGTAATATTATTAACTAAATTTGCTTTGTCGATGGAATAGTTTGTCAATAAAGCATTGTGTAGAGAACACACATTTAAATTGGTAGCTTGAAGTCTGAATGATAATTGATGATGTATCTATTCGCATGTAGTCAACAATAAATACAACATCCTACATTTGCTGAACATAAGGTCTTCATTTTAATGCGTGGTGCGCCAGTAGTTCATTCGCAGACATCTTTTAACAGAAGTAATTACCATTTTTCAATGTCTCCATCGTACAAATAAGACAAAATTTACTTCTTAATTAGCTTTTCAGTTACACGTATTTTCTCTCTTTTGTTGAAGCGGATTGGTCACAGTTTGGCATGCTTACATAAAAAATAGATACACATCATCCGCACTTAATATTAATTTTAACTATTGTAATACTATCTGGCTTATAAGTGAGCTGTTTTTGACTGATGTTTATAGATACAGTATAGTTGTGTTTGCGTACTTAAATAGTGGTATCCGATAGTTTGCCTATATAAATAAAATACATATATCGAAATGGGCATAGTTTTTTTATACTTTAGTCTTAATAAATAGGATATTGAACTCCAACTGAATTGTTAGAAAGAACTAATCGCGAAAAAAATCACTATTGCTGTGTAGTCTTTCCAACTCTGTAAAAGGCCTTACATCTGTCTCTGCTAACAATAGATATCGACGTCAGAGCGGATTACCCGGTTGACTATATAAGGTGATCTCAAAAGTGAGATGCCAAGTGGTTTTCCAAGTTTAAAAATAGCTATCTCTGAAACGTGGCTCGGATAGGAAATACCTGTCTGCAATGACGAGTGCTGATTTATGATTGACTGTTTACACAGAGCTAGGACATTAATGAACATCATTTTGCAGGAAATTTTGAGATAACAATGACATATTTGGTTATTTGGGAATATAAATTTTGGTCCAAACTGTTGGATACCACTTTTAAGGCTATAACTAGGTCATTGAGCTGAAAATAGATAAGAAAACTGAAATCTATAACGACACTTTTGGTTTTGCCAAGCTTTTTTACAACGCAGTCTTTTGAATGACAGTGTATTCATGTATTATGTTTTGATCAGAGGAATAAAGTTGATTTCTAATTCATTGTGTTTAGCCACACACACACACACACACACACACACACACACACACACACACACACACACACACACACACACACACACACCCCACACCACACACACACACACACACGCACGCACGCACGCACACACACACACACACGCACACACACTCACACACACACACACACACAAACACACACACACACACACACAATAAATAAAATAAAATAATATTTTGAAGCAATAGTTGAAACAAAGGCACAATTGTCTAGGTCACCAAGTCGCTGTAAACAATTGCAATAGCCAATGAGATTTTCGATGAAAATTATGCCTTACAAGTTAAATTAATACACATTTGATTTTTTTAATAACAATATGTGCCATTTTCGAGTTAATAAATGTTAAATCGATACTTATCTTGTTTCCAGTTAACATAGACCAACCAAGATAGACAGCGTAAATATAATTAATCTATACAAGAATAACCAACCACTCTTGGGAAAAAACAACAACAAAAACTTCACAGAATAATACTTAAGTTAACATTTTAATACCTTTTAACATTTTCTTTTCTTCTTTGGTAAATTCCGGAAGCCGGGAATGGTTGAATCCTTGTAATCGGCTTTTCTCGGCAATCTTCGTTTTCATGATCGGTGGATAGTCCCCAGTATAAAGTGGATAGAAGAACCAGCCATGACTGAAGGCCATGTCCCGTTCGGCGGCAAACAGATCGGTAGGATTATATATGTCTTCAGGCTGGGCGTAACCAACACTGACGGTCATACCGACCGACCCTAGCGGGAAAATAGTTACCCGTGTTTTTTATGTGTATCCTTTTTATATATTTTTCACAGGAAATGCAGCTTTTTAGTAATTGTTCCATGTAATTACTAACAAATATTCATTGCAAAAGCATATATACGTCGCTTATTCTAATTCTATTTTTCTAATGATAAAACTTTAAGATCAGATATAGTGATATTGTAATTAATAATTAAATTTTATTTGTATAAATAACACAATTTCGTGCAGACCACTTAGCTATATAACAGTTTCTCGAGAAAACGTTTCAAACTTGAAGAAAGTTCAATAACAACAAATGAATTATACAAAAAATGTTTGTAACAAAAACCTCCTAAAGCCTTGTTATAGACCCTGTACGCTCGCGCATGCGCCTTGATGAGGTTGTGGGTTGCCAGGTACCCGCCAATACCCGGAGAGGCGTGGCTTGGCGGGAACCAACCGTCCCCATATCCGGCGTTGGTGATCATCTTGGGCTCATTGAACGTTATCCATAACTTTACCTGTGGTGTGGAGAGATTGTTTTGTTAAACAAATATATGTACATCTTTACACCTCGAGGACATCGTTATAGTAGTCATGGTGATATCTAAAATGTATCGTCAAAGAAAGACCTGATGCAAATTTTGGTGTACTTTTTATCTTGAAAACAGCAACAGCAACATGTGGACAAACTATGTCATCCATTGCACCAAGTTTTTTATGAAGATGTTACATTAAATTGTAAACCATTGATGTTTATAGGTTGGTTAATTCACCAAAAATAAATGTAGTTATTATAGTACCTCACGTTATTTTTAGTGAGCATAGCTAGGAGCGGAGAACCATAACAATGAATATTTATTTCTTAGTTTGATCATTTATTTACAATGATAACTGGTAGGGAAATCAGTTCAAAAGTAAGTAACAACACATCATATTTACCGGAATAGGATGTCACGTTACTTACTCTATCTCCGAAGGCGTCATAACAGAACTTGGCATACTCTTCAAATCTATCTACAATGGATTCATTCAGCCAGCCTCCCTGGTTCTCTAGAGCTTGTGGCAGATCCCAGTGGTACAGTGTTATCATTGGTTTGATCCCTGTTCCAGGTAAAAAAGGGAAAATGGGACCGACAGATTAACACGTGATCAGTATCAAACCAGAAGATATATCACTGCACAAACACTCGAACACTCGATCGTATCAGCATTTTTGTGTATCCAAGTGTGGTCGTAATGGCTACGTCCAGCAGTTTTGGTGGAGGAAGACCCAATACGCCCCCCACCCAACCACCCACAATAAGTTAAAATCACAGACGCGTTGCAGATCAGCTGGAGAACCTTGCCACAGTAAGTCCTTATTCCCCGACAAGGACTTGAACTCACACAATGAAATGATAAGCAGACAGAGGAGCGATAGCGAGTAAATGTCTGTATACAAGTCGAATTGTGCAATGCCTCAGATAGACACTAGTTTATAAATGCAGTGGGTTTTAAATATTTTTAGTTGTACATTTTGCTTATGCCATTGAAATAGAATCGCCAGTGAAACAGAATCAAAGGTGCTGCGATTTTGAGCCATTTTAGCTGAACAGCCTATCACCGAACCGTGCATACGGGTTATAGGTAATGTGTGCATGTATTTGTCAGTCATAAACAATTCGTTAATTAGCTCGAAGGTGGCGCAATAATTTAAATCCATGAGAATATTATATGTGAAAGTAGCAATACCTTCAGCTAGGAGAGCGTCTATGAGCCTGTTGTAGTACTCAACCCCGTTTTGGTTGGGTCTGTGTATGGTACCATCCGGCAGGACACGGGGCCATGAAATTGAGAACCTGTAGTGGCTCGACTGGAAAACAGGTCAATATGTTTGTTCATACAAATGTGCAATAGTTGATAATATACATACTTGCCATGTGGTTAAGCCTTATAAGAATGGACAACAACAGCCGTTAAATATGCCATCAAACAAAATGTTGATAAACACACAAATAATTGGATTTAAAACAAATTACCTCTGATCACTAAATTTTTGTATTGTGTTTATTCAGATTGTGAAAATAAAAAGCGTTTTGAATGTTTTTAATATTTAAGCCGTTTAAATTTAAATAAATTTGAAGTGCTGCTCTCGCGGTTCAGTGTGTTTTGTACCTGCGTTTAACTATGACCAAGTCGTTTTAAATAAGAAATTTTGGGACATAAATCGACAATGGAGTATCTGGAATGCACCTATAATTCATTTTTGAAAAAAAACCCCACAAATAATATCAATGATATAACTTTATTATAAATAACCTGGAATTACATTCAGAGGGAGTGCAAACAGCCGAAGCATCAAATCATTTATAAATATCATCAAACACGGTTTAACCAATGGTGTGACAACATCTGCCACGTGCAAACAAAGGATAAAAGACACACAGACCCGTGCTTAGTGTGAAGTTATGATTTTTTAAGAAAAAAGAAAAAGAATGACAGTATATTACCCCAAGCTCTTTCAGAATCTTCACGTCCTCCATGTATCTATGGTAACTGTCACACGCAACCTGACCATCTACGTCATTAGCTACGTGACCTTCACCTTTTTTATTTACAAACGTGTCCCAGATACTCGGGCCCTTACCTGCAGGAAAGTAAACAACCAACAAGTCATATATAATAGCAGTAGTGGGTCTTTGATTTTACAGCGGATGGCGTTTGTTTGTTATTGTGTCATGGTTTTTGTTATTGTTGTTGCTGTTGTTGTTTTTGGTAAAAATGTAAGTTATGCACAAAATGAGTATAGTTAACACATCGTTGTACGTTTGACATAAGCACGTTATTCAAAGTCCAATTAATGTGTTGGCATATCATTTCACAACATACAGCTCGACATTTAAAATGACTTAAGTTTAAATGACGTGCTAGCACAACATTCTGCAGGACATTCAGCTCGATATTCAAATTCACTAAGACGGAATGTCCTACTATTATAACATTCTGCAGGACTTTTAACTCGATATTCAAATTCAATAAGACAGAATGTCATGTTGTTATAACATTTGTCAAGACATTCAGCTCGATATTCAAATTCACTTAGACGGAATGTCATGTTGTTATAACATTCTGCAGGACATTCAGCTCGATATTCAAATTCACTAAGACGAAATGTCCTGCTATTATAACATTCTGCAGGATATTCAGCTCGATATTCAAATTCACTAAGACGGAATGTCCTACTATTATAACATTCTGCAGGACATTCAGCTCGATATTCAAATTCACTAAGACGGAATGTCCTACTATTATAACATTCTGCAGGACATTCAGCTCGATATTCAAATTCACTTAGACGGAATGTCCTACTATTATAACATTCTGCAGGACATTCAGATCGATATTCAAATTCACTTAGACGGAATGTCCTACTATTATAACATTCTGCAGGACATTCAGCTCGATATTCAAATTCACTAAGACGGAATGTCCTACTATTATAACATTCTGCAGGACATTCAGCTCGATATTCAAATTCACTTAGACGGAATGTCCTACTATTATAACATTCTGCAGGACATTCAGCTTGATATTCAAATTCACTTAGACGGAATGTCCTGCTATTATAACATTCTGCATGATATTCAGCTCGATATTCAAATTCACTTAGACGGAATGTCCTGCTACTATAACATTCTGCAAGACATTCAGCTCGATATTCAAATTCACTTAGACGGAATGTCCTACTATTATAACATTCTGCAGGACATTCAGCTCGATATTCAAATTCACTTAGACGGAATGTCCTGCTATTATAACATTCTGCAAGACATTCAGCTCGATATTCAAATTCACTTAGACGGAATGTCCTACTATTATAACATTCTGCAAGACATTCAGCTCGATATTCAAATTCACTTAGACGGAATGTCCTGCTATTATAACATTCTGCATGATATTCAGCTCGATATTCAAATTCACTTAGACGGAATGTCCTACTATTATAACATTCTGCAGGACATTCAGCTCGATATTCAAATTCACTTAGACGGAATGTCCTGCTATTATAACATTCTGCATGATATTCAGCTCGATATTTAAATTCCCTAAGTTTGAATGTCGTGCTGATACGACATGACAAAGTAACGTAATCACTTTGAATGTAGTGCTGAATGTCTGATTTGCCTTGCAAGCCCGAAGATACGTGTACATGTTGTAGTTTAAAGATACATTTACTATTGTTATTGATGGCTAATTTAAAATAAAATCATTTTTAATTTACAAGCTAATGTATGAGGTATGCTCTTCAATTCTAGCGAGGGCGTTGAGGTGGTGGGGCCGGGAGTTTAAGATCCGAATCGTCTGTCCGCCCCTGACTATAGTCAAATCTTACAAGAGATCGGTTTGATATGGGCAGTTTTCATTTCGTTCCTGGAAAATTTTGCCTTACGTAAACATTTTACGCCACACAGAACTGGAAAGGGTGCCGAGTGTCACAAGACAGCGAGGAGTGGTTTTGCAAGCTACGGCATCAAATAAAGTTTGTTTCTGATTTTATATTTTATCGTGTCAACTAGCATAGTACCTTTGTCGCAGGTATTAAAATTTGATTTTTTTAACTGCTTTGTTCAAAAAGAAAACAATTGTTAACCTTATCGTTTAGACAATTACCTCTAGTCACTAGTATATATGTAATTATAATATTTTTCAATTGACTTTGCTGTGTTTCTATTTAAAGAAACACAAGCGTCGCAACGCTTTTCAATTTAATTATTGATATTATTTGGATCTTTGTTGTTCATGGAATGCCCCAAAACTGTGGTATAATGTGTAAGGGTGTAAACGTCAGCCATTAACACTACGCTTATTAGCTCGAAAATGACGCACTAATTAAATACGTATGCATTGCGGATTAAGTGCACACGGGACTTTATGCCATGTTACTCAGCAACACTGTTAATAATTCGATTGATAGGTTAGCAGACCTCTGTAAAACTTTGGTCATTGTAAGGGGGCCTAAATATGTTGGTAAAGGGATGGGATGGGATTTGCAGGCTTTTTTGCCAATACTGTGCAGCGACATTTCTATCATTATAGCACAGGGGCACTTATGAGGTGCCATGGGACTGAGCCGGGCCGGTCCATTATACTGACACCGACGAGTCAGGCGTAATGCTGCCCCCTTAGCCCCGAGCGTAAGGAGGGAAGCCACTACTACCAACTGTAAAGTCTTTGGTTTGACCCGGCCGGGGCTCGAACCCGCGACCTCCCGATCCACAAGCCGACGCTCTAATGTTGGTAAAGGATGAACCCCTAGACAAATGTCTGCGCAAACACCGGCGCTCCGCAGGTCAGCTGGAGGACCTTTCCTCTTTAAGTTTGATGTTCCTACCGGGCATCGAACCCACGAATCGAACCCAGGAGGTGAGAGGCTAAGCAGTCAAAGTAGTAATGAGTCGACGATCACTACGTTATTAGCACCACACCCATTGTTAATATATAATATAGTGCCTATTGAAAAAAGATCGATATAGTAGAGTTTTTTTTTCTTGAAAGCTGTAGACGAACATATGATAGTGTGTGATGCATGCTCTAATTGATATATAACGAATCAGATAAGAGGGTTTATTGGATACTGAAAATAATTAACGAGTTGGATGAAACGATACAATGAGGCTCTGCTGAGTTTCGTATCTATTAATTCATCTTGTTTAATATTTTCAGTATTCAATAAACACGAATGTTGGATCCGCTTTTATCAAATAACCAATAAGTCAGTTGCATTTGTTGTTGTGTAGAAATACACAGCTCTGTGATTCGACTCCATTACTAACAAGTGGGTTATCAAAATATACCACAGATAAATAACTTTTTTCTCGAATTAGCTCCAAAAGGTTTCTATCAAAAGTCTGTTTTGTTATGTTCATTTGTGTAGTACAGACATGAAGTGCTCTGATTTTCTCATAATTTCCTTAATTTTTATAAGTCCTTTTTTGGCGAAGATTAGACAAAAAACAGTTATTTATCCGTGGTTCTACATGTACACCCTACACGGGTCTTTTACGGTGATTAACTCAAACTCTTAATTGGTGTTAGTTAATGAATACGGATCCAAATAAATGAACGTGATACCATCCTCGTTAAATGCCCCTTCTACTTGGTAAGCGGAGGTTGCGGAACTCCAGGCAAAATCCCGCGGAAAAGTGTCATACAGGATCCCCTCGTCGTGAGGAGGCCGACCTATAGGCATACATCCGGGACCTCGGTATCCAGGCAAGAAACCATTGTCGGAAATCAACTGGACAAAGAGAAAAGGGAGAAATCGATATGTTGGAAACCAAAGAAAAATATTCAAGATTAATCGTCATCGGTTGTGTTTATGGTCGCATTCGATATACATGGTAGCATGTATAGGCATTTATGTTAGACATAAGTAAAGGTAAAATGCAATCTTATTGACGGTAATGAATGTTTAATAAAATAGTTTATACATCGTTTCATCGAATGTTAGTGACTTTGTTGTAACTTTGTCCCAATGTATAATCTATATTCAAAAAGAGTTTCTTTTATTACAGCTGAAGACTTTCCTTGCGCATATGATTTACCTCGGAATAATTTTAACCATTATTTGCACACCTTTGCTTACATGGTTCAGCTTACACCGCCTCAACGGCGCTTTGATTGCTATTGGCTTTACTGGCATCGTTTATTCATGGTTAATATTTTTTTTTATTTATCTCATATCATATATTTACAAAACTCTTCAAATGACAATAATAGAACTGTACAGACATAATTCATGTTCTATGACATGCCAAATGCGTTCATATTTACAAAATGAAGATAAAGTAGTTTGTGAAATTTATGCTAATTTGTACAATTCTAAATCAAACTGTTGGATAGCGCGGCACCAGCTTCAATACTTCAATACTCAAACAAAATCTCAACACTTAGTCACCATACTATGTAGTATCACCTTTTCGTAAAATATTGCGGATGCCTTTGGTGACGTAAGTACAGACGTCTTATCGGTTGCGTTGACAGCAAAGAGGCCCCAGTTACCTAAAGCGGAAGTTCCGTCTAAATCGTCTGTAAGGGACTTTACCATTAAACCTTTGATTCTGGTAACCTGATTTACGTCAATGGCTGAAATGATAACACAGAAAAAAGGTG
This sequence comes from Sinonovacula constricta, assembly GCA_007844125.1. Lineage (NCBI taxonomy): Eukaryota > Metazoa > Mollusca > Bivalvia > Cardiida > Solecurtidae > Sinonovacula > Sinonovacula constricta. The sequence goes on from CM017571.1 coordinate 19,245,083, forward strand.
ATATCCATCAGCAGGGGCGGGGCGGATCCATAAAATGTTGGTGGGGGTCGGGGGTGGCGGTGGGTGGGTATGAATTAAGATCAATTCAACATTATCTCAGTAAAAAGTGGATATACATATACAGTAAGGGACCCTTACTTCGACCTAAGTACTGAACAGAACATTTTCTTTAAAAGCTCAGTATTTTTAAGTTTACATGCCTCTGTTTTCACAACTCTATCTTCACATCCCCTACCCTCCATCCCTGTCCTTCAGTAACAATTTCTTAAAGCTGCAGAAACTTATACTAAGTTGACGATAAAGCAAATGTAATAGACAATATAGGCTACATACTTTGAAAATGAACACAACTAATGTGTTGCATACTTTAATGTTGACAAGTATGCTACATTTAAGAAAATTCTCCATCCAGTTTTTAATTGATGGATATTCTTTTCTTTTAAAATTGATTTTTAAGGGGTCTCCTTTTTAGAAATAAGAACACTCCGAATATTATGTTATATCTTCTTTACAAGAAGTGTTTTGCTATTAAGTATCGTTTAGAAACAAATTATAGCATTAGACAAACCAACGAAACATGTTAATTGATTGGTTTGACTCAACCTATCCCACATGTAATTAATTGTTTACAACACATTTAAGACTGATTTTCTCGTTTTTTTCTGCTGACTGTGCCTTATTAAAAACCACCGAGCTCTTGATAGCCTAACGATTTATTTCAGAGTTTGCCCAAAATGTTCTCTAAAGTAATTTAATTGACGCTGCAAATGAAAAAATAATTTAAGCACATGGTTTTAATTTTTGAAGTTTGAAGATATCAGGTACAAGTAATACGTTTGCAATCAAATTTAGCAAAAAACATTCATTTACAAAATAAAAAATAACAAAAACACATCTTTCATTCTTCATCTGGTTAAGTGATACAGAAAAAAAGTAAAATTGAAAAAAAATGAAAAAAATAGGAAGAAAAAACTTTCATACCGTGATTCGAATCCCCCACTCCCAGTTTTGAATCATTTTAACCCTTATTTTGATACTCTTCAATTGGAGGTGCAGCATTACAGTTGCTTCTCCTTAAGTAAAAGCTGTTAATTACCTGAGTTTAATGACAGTACCAATCGCAAATGTATCGCTTTAAATGTCCTTTTTTCCAGACCTATAAAAAACACGATGGAGATTTCTGCTAAACCCGACATCGGCGTCACAGCGGATTACTCGGATGGCGATTGAACATGATCCCAAAAATAAGCGTTGACGTTGTTTCCTCAGTTGAAAAAATAGATTACTGTGCAGCAGAACTCAGATAGGAGACTCATATTTTAATGGTGCTATGCAACCCTTTCTAACGCAGACGCAGGAGATCCATGAACAGCATTTCGAGTGATCCTTTTAGGTTTCTGTTGCTTTAGAACCAAATTTAGTCCAAAGTGGAAGATACACATTTTATTTGAATAAATCAGATCGGGTCACCTCTTAGCAGCTGGTCCACGTGCTCTCTGATCCACTCCACTCTCTTCTTGTCTCGGACACCGTCACTGGCGTCATTCAAGCCCATATCCGTCACGTACACGTCAACGTCAGGGTAGAGTGACGCCACTCTCCGCACCAGTTGACGTAATCCTTTCGGGTACATATACACGTCAGGTTTACCAGGACTAGAAATTAACAACATACAAATAAAACGATTTCTCAGGGAAAACGTTTCTGTTACAAGTAGTAGTGAACATGATGGCTGATGACATATTATAAATTGTCAGTTTTGTCAAAATGCACCAATAATTGGAAATTAGTTTATCTCTGGAGCCAGTGTGGAAGGTTAATGGGGTGTGGGGTATTCCGAGTAGTTGGGGGGGCGGGGGCGGGGGTGGGTGCGGGGGGTCACACATCCTCAGGTTTGGTGGGGTGGGGGTCAGTGGGGGCGGGTCACACATCCTCATGTTACAGTGGTATCAGGAAAGAATGTGGAGAAACATCTTGCTAATTAATAGCAGTGCAGTAAGTGAATACACATTTGGTGTCGCTGCCAAGACTTTTACATTTAAATTTGTCTGAGTTAGCTAAAATTTTAATATATGTGGTAATCATCATAGGACCCTCCTTATTTTCCTACTAATCGTAAATATTCAAATGAGGTGTTCCAAATGTGATCTCACATCATTGTGTTATCTTGGGCGGGGTGGAGTCCTTTCAAATGTATTCAATCCATATTGGGTAAACATAGACATGCACGTAATTTTAGTCACATTTGAACACTAGACGAATCTGCAATTTGCATCCCCCCCCCCCCCCCACACACACACACACTTCAAGCACGCCCCAAAACGTTCTACTGATTGTTTGACTGTTTTAGGTAAACCAAGAACATGTTCTTATCTACAGTATTCCGAGTACAAACAAACGCACATGGTTATCTGTGTCAAGTATCTTCAGCACATCAGCACATCAGCACACACCATTTGCTTTATATTTGCTCAGATTGGATAAACCGGTCTATATAAGAAGCCTTAACTGGCAATTTAGGAACTGTTAGCAAATAAGGTACGGAGAAAAAAACAGTGTGCAGAGACAGACATATATAAACATACACCAGCCATGCCTCGTTGTTGCTAATACGGACGCCTCTATCGCTGTCCCAGGTTGGCGTCCTGCCCGTGTTGTCACTGTCTCGCTCGGTTATAAGGTATGTTGCAGAATATTCCAGACAGAGGAAGTCAGCAAAACCTATGTGCACGTAAATAGAACATGGTGCCAACGGCGTGTCGTTTTGTGGAAAAAAATCTTAAAATAGTATTTAAATAACTGACAAAATATTTGGGGTATTTTTTCAACAATTAACTTCTTGCATACTTTGTAAAAGAAACGCATCTCGTGTGTATCGGTTCCTTTCGATTAATTTAAAAAATAATTCTTACTTAATAAATGTTCCATACAATACTTTTTTTGATTCATATATTTCTATACATATTTCTAAGTGAAATTTTGTTTAGATAACCAGCAAAGACAACTACGTTATGAAACGACACATCTGAGTTATGTTATGAAGAGTAAACTGTTATTTCTACGCAACTTCATACTTCCGCTTCTGTGGTCCGAAGATGCAAACTGTGGTAATCGTGACCCAGCACGCTCTCTCATGATGTCAGGGTAGGATGGTGACGTCATTGTGTTACCATGGAGACCAAACAGAGGCTGTGCGAACCAGCCCACCTCAAACTGAAAGGCTCGGTCTAATAATGCCCGAACTCCGGCAATAGTTGAGTTCAAGTTTTCATACCAGGTAGCTCGAAGTTCGATTCCGATCTTTCCTAAGAAAAAATACCTAACTTTAGTGAAAACAATAACTCTTATTATGTTTGTTTCAATATTATGCAACCGAGAAACGGTTGTGCCTATTTATAGAAATATACCAAGTATTTTAAGAGGAGAAGGACGCCAGATAAATCGCTTTGTAGAATCACTGACGAAACGCGGGTCAGGTGGTAAACCGATTGGCTTAAATTTATTTGGTTGGTTGCAAAAAAATATGCCGATAAGGTATATGTCAGTTACAAATAACTTAATATGTTTTGTATGCATAGATAGAATTCACAGAAATTTAATCGACAACTCCCATTTACATACCAAATCTAAAATTAGCTTTTAGCAAGACATTTCTAGGTAACTAGATTTCCCATATGCTTTTTCTTTGACTTAAATTCTGGTAAAAAAGAGACTGTGTTACAGTTAAGATGAAGTATCGGGACGGTGTATTTTAATTTATAATTAAAATAATTTCACGTCTTCATAGAAATTATTTGATGACTCGGAACCGTTTTTACTTTGGTATTATTTTCGGGATTACCACACTCCTATCGTCAGTCCTTAAATATGTCTACATGAAGTTGTTGTTGCTGATCACGTGAATTTATTATGTCAAAAGACAAAGGTAAAAGCTGCTCTGATTCGCGAAATTTCAATATAACCATTCCTGAATTTGAAAACAGCCCAATCCGTTGTAAGTTCACTTTTATAATATGCAGCAACAGCGTGTTTCAATTTATTAATTTCTATCGCCATTTTTTCTAACACTCATGTCATTTTTGTGTATTCCCTGCATTGTTACTTGTTCACGCTAACAAAGTTTAACTATTCCGTGTGTGATAAAAAGAAGCTCTACGTATTTCCAAACACAGTCAAGCAAAATAATTTCCGTAGCAACATCCTCTAATGTTAACACAATTAGGCCAAACCTGTTTTAGACCAGATTTTAAAATGCAACACTTAAATAGACATCGAATTGCTAAATTTACTCTAGAGCGCGTAGAAATACAACATCCACTGAAACCTGTTACGCGTAATATAACCGGTGACCATCACTTTCGCCACACTCTTCAAAAAGGTTACGTTTAGCTGTGCTACTATGATCTGGCCCTTAACCTTCTCCACAATAGGCATTTTGAGAACGATTATCTGACGCAAAATGATGTCCGATTGTATATCTGCTCAAGCTCTAGAAAGTGTCTCAAGATTGGACTACTTTTCCGAAGCAGTGATACCACGTTGTTTTCGTTTATATTATATAATATCATTAATGATAATGTTTGTGCATTCCTATTGTAATGATGAGTCAAATACGACAGTGGACATTTTGATTTGACTTGAGCTAAAATATTACCGGGGAAGTCCATGCTATGGTACGCGTTGTATGCGCACATGTGAGCCTGTAAAATGTTGTGGGCGGCTGTGTATGCGTTGATTACGCCAGTTACATCATTGACGTCGTATTGGAGAGCTAACGTCAGAGGGTCGGTAAACGTTATCCAGTAACGAGTCTAAAACAGAACACATCATATGCGTTATTTCTGACATTCACATTCAGTTTACTGTCAAATAACAAAGAAATAGTATAACTGATACGTTTATATGTGAGTGTGGCGAAAATAAGTATAAGAAAAAAATAAGAAATATCAACAATAACAAAAACTAGCAAAAGAAAAAAATAAGCAAGCGCACACGCACATAAACCTCATAAAGAATGAATCCTACACGCACAAAGACCACGCACCCAAATGTTAAACATTATTAAGAACATCAATATCAAAAGCATTACACAAAATTAGGATCGAAAAAGATAAGTGCTCGCGCTAAAAAACACATACACGCACGCACGCACGCGCCCTCGCGCACACACAACAAAACACCATAAAACAACAACAATAACACCAACAACAAACAGAAATTTCCATTATATAACATTTAAAACAAGTACGCAGTCAATACTATTAACCCACCATTCAAGTACTTGGCGTCAGACGGTCTTGAGATGTTCCTCTGTTCGATCGGAATTTTCACAAATACGAATATGTCACATTTGTGAATTCGTACGAATTCCTTACAACTTGTGTGATAAATATCTACGGGTATGTCACACATTTGTGAAAATACATTTCCGAATTCATACCTCCTTTGAAAAAAATACGAATTCCTCACATGTCCAAAATGTGGGAAAATATTTTCTAAAGTCTTGTTCACACGAAATTGTCACACATTATTAGTTTATGACACTTAGACGGATCAAAGCGAGCGCGTTTTGTGCTTCTCTAAAAGAGCAGAAGATATAGTCGCCTGTGCCGTCCGTCTTTGTCAATCTCGCACAATCGGTTCGTCCGTCCATCCGTCTGTCCGTCCATCTGCAGTCATTTATCTCCATCGGTGCTTAGGAAAATATCAAAGATACTTTGCACAACGATAGAGCGTTTGGTGCAGTGACAAGAACCATAACAATGAGTGGTTCCATTTTTAATTATTTCCCTTTTTGTAAAATAGTGTTCGGAGCATAACTCAAAATGTCTCTGAGAAGCATAATTGTTACTTCAAAAATGGATAAAGCGTATTGAAAGAAAATGCAGGGAAAGAACACTGACTCTCGATTCTTTAAAAGAAATTATTTCACTTGAAAGGGCAAGGGTCACAAATGCAGTATTAAGCTGTAAATTAAAATGTGCTTATTGAGAGAAATTAAGTTACAAAGAACCATTAATCTGGATGGCCCCTCTTTATTCTTATCCCTTTTTTAAATAAAAATGACAGGAATATAACTATATATATATATAAATATTGAAGTCTGCCTGATGGGTGATTGACCCATCAACAGTTGATCGTGATGCTTACCTCTTTGTTTGCACGACGGTGGCAGGGGTTTTAGTGTTTGTGAAGGTTTATAGGGAAATCTTGTAAAAGAAGTTCGTTCTTTTTCTTTTATCCATGTCATCGTGTTCTTGCTGATTTGACTCCATGGACTCTGGCCTCGGTAAGGTCATTGAGTAGCTCCACCCTTTTGCTTGGTAATGTTATTAGCTTCTTATTTTTTTATGTTTGCGTGCTTTTGAATGCACCGTTTCCTAGTTGATAGGTGGGTTGGAGTTACTTCACCAAGACAAGCTGCACTTGTGTGTTCATATGGGAACCTGTTGTGGCAAGTGTGAGGTTGGTGAACCCTAGAACCTGGTTTAACCCCTTATTGGCATATTGTTTTGCGGTAACCCTTCGGTTTTTCATTAATTGTTGGTGGCGTCTATTTTGAAATATATCATTTTTTAAAATCTTGATATCTTTTCGTCTCTACTTTTGGGCCGTGGGGAGGCTGTGTCTTCTGGACGTGGCAATAAACGATATGCATATTTCACTTTTTTGTTGAAAAACTGTTGTACTGAGCATATGGTGTATGGGAATGATTAATCTATATTTTAACTATCTCTCTTGTTGCAAAGAAAAGCTTGACTGGGTAATTACTCTAAAGGTACCAGAGGTATTGATTGGAAACTTCATACAATACCAGAATTTAATGAGAAGAGCACAGAGATAAAAAACAACAACATTATCTTCTCTGGATGATCGTCTTGTTGATTCTGTAAAAGACAATTTAAACCAGAAAAATTCTGATCTACAGACTTTTTATTAGTAAAATGGGTTATTTCAATCTATTTTTTTAACCGCCTCTGTTGTTTTGTTGTTGTTGGTGGTGTTTTGTTTTTGTTTTGTATTGTGTTCTTCAGTAACAGTATATAAGTATATAACTGAAAACCGAACATTTCGAAATCACATATAAATCGGTCAGGGGTTGATAATGGTAAAACTGTGTAGGCGTTCTGAGGTAAACTTTGTTTATGTTGGTAAACGTTAAAAATAGCAAAAATGTCGAAAAATTGGCAACATCTTCTTTTGATATATTCGTACGAATTACTCACACGTTTGACATATTCGTTTTAGTGAAAATTCCGGTTCAACATACCTCCATTTTTTAACTTATTATTTACCTTGTTATTATGACAGATAATATGTTTATTTCTTTTAAACCATATGACTATTATTCGAATGAAAATACAAATATAGGCTAACAAAAAGCAATGAAAATAAAAAGTGATGTAATCTTACCATGTTTCCAAACTGACGAAAGCATTCTGTAGCATATCGGCAGTAGAGATCTGCTACTGAGGCGTTTGTCCATCCGCCAGATGACTGGAAAATACATTTTTTTTGTTTCTCATTTTAATATCAGAACACACAGCATTGTCATGTAAATTTAGTGCATAAACTGTCTCCTTTGACCATGCCGTAAAACTTTATCTGTACCTTATTTCCTGAATTGACTGTTTTACAGGAAACTTGATTGTTGTATGTAATCGCCCATTCCATCTTCAAGGTTTCGTATAATTTCAACCTCCCGCTATGTGTATATATACAAGTCCCATTAAAAAACTTTACTTTTTAAAATGACATTCATCCGCCGTTCTGTATTGATAACAGCCGGATATAGCAATGAGACCATTATTGTTTGACTAACCTAAACTAGAGGTATGTGGACATAGACATTAGATCCGTCTCAGCGACACAGCTAGGGTTATTTTATCGGCATCCAGCAGCTTCTGGTACAGCGAGACGACAGACAAATGTCTAGGTAGAACCACAAACAATTTTCGTACGTGTTAGCCGTATGACCTCTCACCGGGACAAAAAAACCTACTAGGGACAAAATGGTATTCAATTTAATAAATTTCCTACTTTCAGTCTTACCTTGATGTCGGTGGGCAGGTGTAATTTGTGCAGACTAATCATAGGCTGTATCCCTGCCTCTGTCAGGGCCTCAAACAGTCCTTTGTAGTGTCGCAGAGCACCAGGGTCCGGCCCGGCCCCCTCACCCTCGGGGTACAGCTGGCCCCACTCCAGGGTCAGCTTATAGCTGCCTACCTACAGTTAATATATGTACGCATACTTTTCCTAATTTTTCATATCATTCCTTTATAATGTGAACATACTAATTTCTACATGTAAAGTTGATCAATAGAATGTTTTCTATTTTTATATACGACTTTTATTTCCTCAATAGTTAGTATTATATCTATTAAAACTTAGATTTATTTATCTAGTTTTACTTTAAATGCCCGAACGCCAAACATTTCGTTAAAACGTCAGCAGAGCTTAGCAGAAATTCGCCACAGACGATTTCTGTGAAGTAAAATACGACAGTCGGTGAGATTTTACAAGAATAGTCAAAATGTCACTCATTTTGAAAATCTCACTACAAAGGAATGCCAAAAAATATATAATTGGGTTAAATCTGTAATCATTTGTTTCTTGCTGAGACATTTATACGGCAATTTTCCCTTATAGTAGTATTTTTGCGAAAAGATTGGTTCGACAATAAAAGTTGCTATCCTTTGTCACATCTAAAACATATACAAGCCTTATGAAAAAATCTACCAGGTACAAAATTTAAACAGTTATTGAAGCCAGACTAAATCCGTAAAAATGTTACATGTATATGTATATGTAAAGACACATGGCACAGAAGATTGAAATAAAACCCAATAACAATTGACCCATTCAATTTCCAAACTTAAATCCAAGTAAAATGCGATTATCGTCCAATGAAACAACTCAAAATTATAACATTACTTATGTTGACTGTTGTCAGCACACAGAGTGCAGGTGGCAATGTTTAAAAGAAAGCAACTTCGTAAAACATTAACAGACAGTGGCGCAGTCGTTAAAGCAATGGACTGCAATGCAAGCGCTCCCTGTTTCGAATTCTAAACAAAGAAGGTATTTCATTTTTGTCCTCTTTTGTCACTAGCTATCATACTTACATCTCCTAAATTTACGGACAAATGAATATTGTTGTTTTTTGACAACAGGAAACTTAAACCCGTTATGAAGAAGGTGCACTATTTATAGAACAAAAGTGAACTGTTCATAGAACAAAAGTGTTCTATTTAAAGAACAACAACAACAACAAAATGTCGTCCGTCACAGGTATATATTTCACTTACCCCTAATTGTGTCAGAAGCTGTATCACGTGACCGTGGTTCATAGGATCACTGTGACCTATATTACACCGGGTGAAAATGGATTATAAAAGAAAATAAATACACAGATAAAAGTGTACATGATACCGCAAGGTTTTTTGTCAAAGTCAGGAACGATTTTCTTGATTTAAAAAAACAAAACAACAACAAAACAAACCAACAACAAACGTCTTTTGTTTTATACTGATAGTATGCAGTAACATTTGATTACATATAACAAATAAAATAATAATTTGAAAAACGACATTAAATGACTGATACCGTCTTCCAAACTTGCCGAACATGTAAAGCAATTGTTTTATTTTGTTTCTCTTTTCAGGCTGTTTCATTTATAAAGCAACAAGCACGTTCAAATAAACATTGTTTTGACCTTTTCATTTAAACATGTTCAATCACATTCTTTAATGTCAGAAACCGAACAATTCTCCAGTAATGATTTAACAGTACATTCCGATAAGGTCACTGTGACGGCAATGGTACCCACGCGCACCCCACTAAAGATAACAACACTTTAACCACTATATAACGACACATATTCTTTTACAAACATCATGGCTTTTTCTTTCGAACAATAATATTTAACGAAACATTGTTTCCTTTAAACCAGTTTGTTTAAGAAGATAAAAAGTGTGAACATTATTTAAACACGCCATTTTTGTTCGAAAACAACCATTGAAAAAAAGAAAAAAACTCTCAGTAGCCTAAACAACATTTTTAAAATGAATATTTACATAATTTCTTCAAACAAACCTTCGGTAGCAGAAACTCCCCATGTAAAATTATTTGGAAATGCTCCAAAGTAGAAATCCTCTTCGTTATTGCCGACTGAACCAGTGACAGAACCAGTCCCATATAATAACAGAAAACACATCGTTATCCATAGAGAAAATATACACTTAAAATTCGCCATACTAGAGGGTAAATAAAGTTTGCTCACAAAATGGCTACACCATAGATAAGCGCGTTTCTCAGATTAAAGTTAAACTATTGTTTGCGGCACATCCTTGGCGACGTTCAGGCGAACTAGATTATAGCGGAGACACTGATTGGTGCAAGCGGTTTGTGTCAGCAGACTACTGGCAGTTATGCACCGTCCATTTAATTCAGCAGGCTGTAGAAAACAGTTTCTTCCTTAAACGGGGTATACAACCGTTTGGACCATTGTTACACTCATGCAACCAAATCAATCATTGTTACCTGAAAGGATTCCGAAAATTGCTCTTTATTTGTGCCCCAAATCCAGGTGAAAAGGAAGGCAAAAATCCCATTTGTAATTACAAAAAAGGTATATTCTATCCGAGCAACTTTTTTTAAAACTAAGAAAACCACGAAACAAATGACTTTTGAGCGTTCTATCGTCCTCCAGGTAGTCCGAGCTTACGTCGATATCTATTTTTAGCAGAGATCACTATCGTGCTTGTTTATAGATTTGGAAAAAAAGTGCATTTTTAATTATAATACAGTAAGTGTTTAAAATCGTCTTTACTTAGAGTAAGTAGGAATTTATGAAGAAAGTATGCATAAATTCCCAGCAACAGTGACCAAATATTATCATGAATTTGGTATAGGTAAACTGTCGAATACCACCTTTAAAAGACCTTTATTACTTTAGCTCATTTGTTCGTTAGTTATCTGTACAAACTGACATTGGCGCTGTTGTGTATTGAGGTATTATGAGCCCCATCACATTTTTTAATTAAACATACCTTTATCACTAGTATAACATTTTCGAACAGTTTTACGTCTTATAAAATGAACCTGACACTCTTTATGTATAAAATTGTTGCTTGTGTAATGGAAGAAACTTGTGAATGAAATGTACATGATTTTGTTTGGTTTCCTAATAAAACGCAGTGACAGACTTATAATACCGGTAATTATAGCCACGCCATTAATGGTGGGACGATGCGCCGATTCGTTCTACCTAGACATTTGTCTAGGGTCTTGCAGGTAAGATAAAAGACTCCCCCACCGTTTCCCAATTGACAGTTAAATTCTCGAACCCAAGTGGTGAAGGTGCAAGGTTTCGAAAAAGAAATAAGTCCTCCACTATACCTACTTGGGTACGGTTTTCTACATAACCGGACTTGCAATCGGTAGAAAAGCGTTGCCAAGCATGGGGAGGCCTCGGGTCCGAGATCCCGAGATGCAATACACAAAGTTTAACTCTCAAGCAAATGTACACAACTGGTCGGTCCAGTAGCTGAAATACTGTTGCTACGGAGAAAAATCCAACAAACAAACCAACAAACAAACATACAAGCAGACAAACATACGTTGTTCATTCACCAACTGCTTATGAAAAAAATGCACAGAATTATAACTTCCGAATCTAATGATTGTTTCATACCATTCTCGATTCTTCATTGTAGGACGTGCGTACACATTCATAGATACATAGCAGTAGAATACGGTAAAATAAGTCCATATAATTTATTGAAATTTTACTTAAACATCATAAGGATAAAATTCAATGAACTGTGCTCATCTCATATGAGAGGTTGGGAAAAAAGGTTTTGCCGTGACCATTTTCAGAACAGGACCTTCCAAGTACCACTGACATGACATTCCAGAATCACGGGTAGACAAAAAACCCGCATTTAGCAATAGCTACGTCGTTCAGAAAGGCTGGTGGCGTTTTTTAGGACAAGGGTAGTGTAAATGTCTCCTCTTGTTACGGTTACGAGTTAAGATAAGCAATAATAAATATCTTTTGCTCTAATTGCTATTATCACATTATTTTAAAGCGGTCTGAATAGAAGTTGTAGAATTAGGTGTGTGTGTGTGTGTGTGAGCGTGTGTGTGTGTGCGTGTGTGTGTGCGTGTGTGTGTGTGTGTGTGTGTGTGTTTGTGTGTGTGTGTGTGTGTGTGTGTGTGTGTGTGTGTGTGTGTGTGTGTGTGTGTGTGTGTGTGTGTGTGTGTGTGGTGGTATTAGTGGGCGGAGGGTACATTTCACAACATTTGAAAATTTGTTTATAACTCTGTCATATTACACATTTGATGTCCGTAGAAATAACAAACTCTTAAACTTATCAGTGATCATACATATTAAACGTTGTATTCAAAAGTTTGCATACATCAAACGAAACAACATTTCTTTACTGTTTGGTGGAGTTTTAGCATAATTTCTGCATAATCTCATATTGTACACTAACAGTAAAAAGATGATTATAAACATTACCTCAATAGTTAAACAAAATAAAACACATTTAATATTTATTCTTTCCAAATGTATTAATAAACACGATGAGGAGTTTTGCTAATTATAGATACCGACTTTTAGAGCGGATTACCTGGGTGATTATATAACACGACAACAAAAGTAAATGCTCACATGGCTTTCTTAGTTTAAAAATAGCTACCTGTGCAGCTTGATACAAGCCCAACAACATTCATGCGAGGTCTTTATTTTTGTGTGTGTGGTCTAATGAGAAACGGAGATAGTACGATTGCGAAGAAAGGAAATTATACCCATGTCGCAGGAAAATACTAACAACTCATAATTAACAACAGTCTCGTAACATTTTTTTACCGTAACGTAGCACGATTCGCGTAAGGTAAAAATGCTCTCGAGCGCTCGGTAATTAAAGACTTTTAACGATTTAAATGCCAAAGAATATCGAGAAAACAAAGAATGCATGTAAGCCATTTTGAGAAATCGCAACAGACAAATGGTTCAAGTGAATATCACAGGTGATTACCTGTTTATCTTTGAATAAACAAGACTTTGATAACATTCAATCATATATCCAGATCACTTTAAGTCAAAGTAATCACCGGATGTCCGGCTCTTTAGATAATGTTTCGTCTTTTTAACCATATAGTGGACGCTTTAATGCTTCGCAACAAAGCGTTTATTGGGTTTAAATGTCACGATCTAATAAATACGTTTATATAAAGCCTAGATTTGTTAGAGAACTGCCATTTATTTAGAAGCAAACCACAAAACATTATTTGTAGAATTTTTAGAATCGCCCAAACGAATGATTTCTTAACGCGCACCACACACTTATTGATAAATTAATAAATTTATCGGGGTTTGTATAAGAAAATAGCGACGTATCAAGATGAATCGATTATAAAGTAACAATAAAAATAAGAAGACTGACAGAGAGACGAGAAATACTGATATATACTTACCAGATACTTAACAGTGATAGAGCTTGATTTGCTAAAGACTAAACATGATAGATGAATGGATGGATAGACGGATGGATGGATGGACGAACGGACGGACAGATGGATGGATGGATGGAATGATGGATTGATGGATGGCCGGACGGGCAGATAGACAGATGGACTGATGGATGGATGGACGGACTGATGACGGACGGACGGACGGATGGAAGATGGACGGCCGAAAAGACAGACTGATAGAGAGATCGATAGAATAAAAAAAGCTAAATACCTTTAGACATATTAATGCAGGAATTACACATACACAGTAATGTGTATATCTAATCCCCTTATTCCGAAATGGAAGACATGTGTTAGTTACCTCCCTTGTGCTACAGAAGAAATTGAGAAATAATCCTAATTTTATTTTTACTTTGGTTAATTTGATGTACCTCGTAAGTACTTTTGCTCATTCTCACAACTGAATGGGAATGTTGCAAATCAGTGTTCCAGAAAGTCTGAAAACTTGAAAATTATATTTTCTTCTTCAATAACTATACCAAAACACCTTTACAAAAGGGAGGTAAGAAGGTAAAACTTAACAAGTAATAGAGTAAGACGAAACGTCCCTTAGTGAGCGACATAGAGGTAATATAATATAAGGATAAACCGGCAGCTAGGTGTGGTTACCCCCAACCCCCTCCACACACACACCCACACCCCTCAACCCCTAGACTGTTTTCATGTGTACCAAAATGTTCGTTAGAGTGACTAGAACCAGAATTGTCAATGTACAAAAGAGCTCATTAATTTTTGCCTATATGGAAACTAATGCTTTCAATTACAACTGTGATAAAATTTTCATATGATGGAATGTTTTAAATAATGTTAATATCTTTCATAAATGATGCTAGTGTAAATGTTAGAACTAAATTAAACTGCAACATAATCTAAGCTACCAAAATACTTCGACACTAAAGCCTTTCAGTTTACTAGCTTAAATAATAGAGCAACATATTAGGCTATAAATATTATTCATCAGTACCTGGTTATGATTCATCACAAATCACACTTCGTGGTGAAATGTCAATCGATAGTTCCTGCGATCGCTCATAGACATAATACATAGACATATAGTAACGGGACCGTCGACCTCGCGAGGTGCGCGAATATCTTCCAAGTTCGCAGCCCCACCACCGGGAGCCATAGAAAGACTTCTGGTCGGGGTTTGGCATGCAAAACAATAACATAAAGCTGACAAATAAAACTGACATTTTAAGAAAATCAGCAGAAGGAAAATGAATAAACTTGAACATTGATTGAAGGTAAATATCGTCTTTGTTATTCATTGCCTGCTTTTAGTTTTCCATGAATCAGCAGTAAACATAACGTAACTAAGTGTAAACAAGAACTCGAATTCTGAATGAATCATAGACAAAGTCCCATTTAGGCCTTATTATGGCTGCCCTTTTTTTCCATTAATACTTCTATAGCTGATACTGTGTGATTGATGGTATTTGTTATGGCTTATCTTTGCCTAAACTGCACGAAGAAAGACATAATATTTAATTAAAATATAAGTCGGCGGATGGAGACACAGGAGGAATACGGAGCAAAGACTGATAGTGGAAAGGATTAAGTATGCAACTTACAGTAAGGGACCTCAAATTGGAAAGAAAAAAACAACAACAATCAGCTATCAATATTTGAAAACATGTTTAATTAGATTATACTGTTTCCTATAGAATATGCACCTAATTGCATTGTATACTGGGTTTAGAAATGACAACGGTAATGATTCCCCGACCCAGAGACGTCTCGGCCTGGCCTGGGCCTGAGTCGTACAGCGGACCTTAGACACATCTTTGGGCCAGAACTCTTCCAGACAATATTAAAAATTACCATCTAGTTGTTTGATGATGTGAACATATTTAAGTTTTTATAGCAAAACATTTTCAGAAATAGATCATATTGTTTTGACAATATAAACATGTCAAAGTTAAGATTAATATGACCTAGTAGGCTAGTCACAACAGTCCATGAGGATTTAAGTATTAATACATTAATAAATAAAGCCATATAGTTTTAATGATATATTTATATATTGGCATCGATATTATCGATAATAATCAACACCGTATTGCTTATAGTCGTATTAGATTATCATGCCATAAACTTGCTATTGAAGAAAGTCGTTATAAAACATAGAAAGACTCAATAGAATTTGTAAATTATGTTATATGAAGGTAGTGGAAAACGAATACCATTTCGTCTTAGTATGTCCGTTTTTTAGAGATTTAAGAAGTTTATTTCTGCTCTCTTATTTTTGCTCTTTTCCTACAATTCATAAATTTAAATTATTATTCCAGAGCAGGAAACCATCTTTAATTAAGAACCTTTCTTAATTTATATATCTGTCTTTTTCTAAAAGGGAAACTACACTTCAACTTAATAATTAATAATCGATACTTGTTTATGAATATTCATATTGTTACTGTAAAATCCATCTTGACCTTTTTTGCATTTGTATTTGTAAATGCTCATTTCACACTTTTCTCTCTTTGAACAAATATCTGTTTACTTATTGACGCTATGTTATGATATTCTGGCAATGAACTGTATGTTTATGCCAATCAAATATATTGAATTGAAATTGAATATATTGACTTGGAAGGCGCTTCCTCAGTTTTTCTGATTTGGTGTGCATTGTAAAAACATAAAGCAATTAGCTGATATAACAAACATACAAATTTAGCAAATGATATATGTTTTAGTTTCAGTAGGGTTATTCATTAACTAAACTGAATCACTTAAGTGCCATTGAATAGGTACCAAAACAGATCCATGGCCTTATTCAAACACTATTTAATACTTAATATATGAAAATAATTGGGCCCATTATTTAACGCTGACAAGTATCTTTATTAATTTACAACCTGCTTAAGTTCCTGCTGTATATAGGATATTTTTCTAATTGCAATGTTAAAACTTTCAACTTGGCTCAAGGGTTTGGTTTTAAAACCATTACATCTTGCATCCAAAGTTGACACTCTTACTTGGACTGGCTTTTAGCACACTCTTTAATTAAATTTGCCAGTGCAACCAAGAATAAATATGTATTACTAATCATTTTAATCTTTCGTTCATGTTAAGGTGTTTAAGCAAGAACACAGCTATATAATGTACAGCAAATGTTTTAATGTAGCAAGACAAATGCATTTATGACTTATGAATACAAATACATACAAATTTAAATATGCAGGTGATTATGTAACGCACAAGTCTTTTTAATAGAAAAAATATCAAATAATTTATTAAATATTTTTCTTATAATTTGGTCCTCTCTTGAAACATTAATAAATATACCTATAACAATAGCACATGGTTCATTCTCCTCACACCATTTGATATATATTGACTATGTGCAAGTACTCAATAAATGTGCCAATAAGTGGTTCTTTTAAAGTTTTAAACATAAGATTACATAGGATTTTATTTCCATAAAAAACATTTTAAAACAGTAGTGTTGATAACATTAAAAACATGACTATGTCACCCATAAGATGTGGAAAGTGAATGAAATTCTTCTGTTATGTTTGTTAACTGTCAAATTATTTTGTAGAACTTATGGATAAATAAACTATACTTTATATGCTCCTGCCTTGTGCAGGGTTAAAACAGTTTTACGAAAAGTAAAGATTAAGAAATAGTATATCACTAGGAAAGCAGTACTGAACCAGACTTAATTTTTTTTCAAATCTTTTAATAATATTAAATCTTTTTCAAAGGATTGCAAAGAACTGATATTTCCTCTCTGCCTTTTTGACAGTTGTGCTTATGTTAGCTGGTCCATGGCATTGAATTTAAAGGTTAACTGTCTCTGAAGAAATGGTTCTTATCATGGTAACTGAAAAAAGTATGCTTGAATATTTCGGCTTTATATGAAAAGTTGCAGTAACCCACTTTATCTGTTTAGTTCCAGTCCTAGTCTAGACAAATACATTTATTATCGGGCGCCTTCATTCACCAATAATAATATATAACAAAACACAATACAAAATTATAACAAAAATATTAAAATCTCGTTATATCCTAGATTTATGTGACAGTTGTCACAATAAGATCTTTTTAGGGTAAATCCTACCTATACTTATCACCATGCTTTATTGTTATTAAAACCTTTTTGACAATACCATTAAAAACAAACAAATAAATTATTGTAATCTGAAAAGATCCAGCAAATGCTGGTTACTGAAATCCTCTAGCCAAGTGAAAAGTGAAGCACAACACCCCACCAATCATTACAAACATGCATTTCCTACCTGAGAAACTGCATTTACTAATTATAAAGGTAGTTTTAAAATTTGTTCTTACTTGGACTAAAGAGTGAGTTTATGCTTAAAGTTATGCCAAAATTCCCCAAAACAGGGATGATATATTATTACAATTAGACAAGTCGGTTACCACCTTTAATGTATACATATCTGATTAATATTTAATATCAATTATTATTTTATTATGCTTAATAAGCAGAAATATCAAAAGTCCATTTTGAAAAAAAATCTATATGGATTTGTCTGAATGACCTTGCATCAAATTCCTTCATTGGTCTGTATGGACAAGAACATCTCCCCTAGCATATTTCTGTTGTTCTAAACGCCTTAAGTTGCTTCACACCCTCAAACCCTGTGTTCAAGTGTGTAAGAAATTCCTTTTGTAGGAACTATAAATAAAATTGCGTATAATGTCAAAATTCACATATATACTACTATGAAAACCCGAAATTGAATGTTTTTGTAAGTCAAAGAAAGTGTTGCTTTATTTGTGTCCATCACATCCACCCCAAAATGAGAGCGCTCAAAGTTTAAAGCTTGATTAAGATGTGACCTCAAACAGTTGTACATACATTGGTAGTTCAATTTCTTGACTACACATAAATTGAAGTATTTACAATTCTGGACCCCTCGCTCAAAGAAAGTAATATACATGTATGTGTACATTTGTTTGCTTATTTTAAATATTATAAATCAGAGAAGAAGAAAACAAATATAGCTAAATATTGTTGAAAAATATATAAGCATTTATTAACTGCTTACCGAGATGTATGGTTTCCAAAAACCACCAATGTATTTGTTCCATCAGCGATCTCTGGCAGAGGTTTGAAGATGCACTTTACTACAGGTTGAAGAA
Organism: Sinonovacula constricta; assembly: GCA_007844125.1. Lineage (NCBI taxonomy): Eukaryota > Metazoa > Mollusca > Bivalvia > Cardiida > Solecurtidae > Sinonovacula > Sinonovacula constricta. The sequence continues at coordinate 19,263,734 of CM017571.1, forward strand.
AGGCCTCTACGACCATATTAGTTTTGTGACCAATTTCTGAAATCAAAATTAATTGAAGATAGTTTTTTTTAACAAAGCACAAAATAAACTATCAAAAAAAGGTCAGAAGAAAAAATATATCACAAATATTAGTATTTTTCTACCTTTTCTGGTTAAACAAAACTAGTAATAAGCATTCACGAATATTGTCATTTCAAGGTTTTAAGGTTCTGACATTGTTGTTTTTTCTCGCTCTCTGAATAGCCTGCTTGTGTTTCTATTGCCCTGCAATAAAATAATATATAATTATTATTATTATTTTTGAATGACTCAACATTAGTCAACAAAAGTTGTAAGTGAGTTTAAGATTATTTAAGAGTGAATAACAAAATGATAGTTAAAGAGGTAAGATAAAAATATTTTGAAGCTCCAAAATCAAGAAGGAGGATAAAAAAAACATAACAAAATTCTTTTCTCTCTGAAAACACTACTTACGTCGGCACTATATGGTCACTTTCACGCCCTGTATTGTTAGTTCATACTTCTAACAAGACCATACAGCAATCAATAAACAAATTGCTAATCACACACACACACACACACACACACACACACACACACACACACGCGCACGCACGCACGCACGCACGCACGCACGCACGCACGCACACACACACACACACACACACTCACACACACACACACGCGCGCGCGCACGTAAGCACGTACGCACGTACGCACGCACGCACACACACCATGAGTCAATTAATACCTTTATTTGTATCGTATGAGACTATATTCGATTCATTTGAGTAACGTTAACCCTCATTTAATAAGAAATTTAATTAATACGATTTTCCTTTTAGTTTTGCATAGTTTTTTGATTTAATCTCTACAAGTTGTCATGTTCTCTTCAATACAAATAATATGAATGTTTACCGAAAAGTTTTTTATACACTCATTTTATTCGTAATTTTGTATGCTTTGTGACGTTGGTTAGTCAAATAAATCATGATTTGTCTGCGGTTAATGTTAATATATACAATGGTTTTGAAATAAATTAAATTACCTTTGAATATCTCTGCAAACGTATGACTAGAAAACAATTAACTTTTACATATTTAATTGATACGTTACGTTAAAATCAATAAGCGAAACCATTAATATACCGGCAGATCAGCAATTGATTTCACACCAGCTTACTTGTTTAACATAAATGATCACCAATTAAAATACTTTAAAGGTGATCGTCAATTAACAACAGTCAGACTTTAGTTTTAGTGACAGTTTTATTTTTATTTGTGTGTGTGTGTGTGTGTGTGTGTGTGTGTGTGTGTGTGTGTGTGTGTGTGTGTGTGTGTGTGTGTGTGTGTGTGTGTGTGTGTGTGTGTGTGTGTGTGTGTGTGTGTGTGTGTGTGTGTGTGTGTGTGTGTGTGTGTACACATAAATAAAATTTGAACATGAAACTATATTTAAATGTTTCCCTTTTACTCGTTCACCATGTTATTCTTATAATATCTTAAACTTACTTTCTGATCGTTTAACAAACTTATTTAGTAAATATCAATAACTGTTTAAGAAAGGTGAACAATGACAACAAATACTTATTTATATTTAATAGTTCAAAATAGCTATGGTTGTAAACTGACAACAAAGACTATTTTATTTTGAACATTCTTGACCTAGGTGGCCAAACATCAGGTGCGAAATATCTTGGTGGCAAAACATCTGTCATCCGACATTTTTATCGTCATAATACGACTTTGCCATTCTTTGTTCCTGACTTATACAGGCAATAATTGTACATGTCACAATCACTAAACGGTGGCAACGAGAACAAAGTTCAACCTGCGCCATTACCCCGTTCACGATGCACAGAATGGTCCGATTTTGAAAGCTTTCCCACATCTTTAGCTCGCAAAAAAAAGTTCCACCTTCTTCTCTGTTACTTGTTAGTTGTGAAAACGCAAATAGTCTTTCAATTTGACCACCGGAAGTTGATCTATCATTGAATCACTGAGAAACTTAGAATTTTCGTCTGATTCATCTTGCCTTTTAAATTACTACACAAAGCCGAAGCGTTCCGAAGTTCGACCTTTATTACAGAGACGTAACTCACTTTTCGGAAAGGTATAAAGCGTCACTTGTTAAGTTTACAGTGAGTTGTATTAATATTCAACCTTATTATCCGCAACATTTATTAAAGGGACGTTTCTCTCTTTTCGGAAAGGTCTATAGCGTCACTTATTAAGTTGACAGTGAATAGTATTAATATCCAACTTAATAAGCCGCAAATTGCTGTGGGAAGGACATTCTAATATTCATATGTTTTAATCTATCAGTTTGTCATGTTACGACCGGTGTCGCTATATAAGTTTATAAAATGACACGTTTACTAAACGACGAAATGGTGTAACAGAAAGAACAAGCCAGCAACAAACATGTACAATAATGTTTTATTTTAATAAACAATTAAATCTATGGCGTCAAAGAATAGTAATAGATAAATCAGACAAAATTTGAGAAAGCAAAATAAATGTTAGCTTACAGTTTGTCCCTTTAGGAGGTGACCCTTAAATAGTCCAATTAATGATCCAACGTCGAATAATCCTGAAGAGTTTTCGGTAGAATGTCATCGTAGATAGGCACAGTTGAAATAATCCAAAGGTAGAACAAACACGAATGTAAATGATATAATCCCAAATTCAACACTTTTATATTTATATCACTGTAGAATATAGTAAGTCCACGTAAGTTCCAACGCAGAAAGATTTAATGTAGAAGCTGCAAGTATTTCCAAACTATATGTCCAAACTCTACGTCCAAACGTTTATCCAAACTCTTTATCCAAACTTCCAAACTTAACTTTAAATCGGCAAACACGCCCTTATATATACCCAAAGAATTTCCAAAACATTCACGAACCCAGAACATTCTCGAAGCCCAGTTAAAAAATAAACACATGAACTTTCTAGCATTATCCTTTTTTCTAGCAGTTACCCGAATGCTACGTCATCAAAACCACAACGGTAAACAAACCCTTAACCTGACTAGCGTAACCTTAAACGCTGGTGTACTACTGTACATAACAGCCATATAAATAAATAAATAAATAAATAAATAAAAAAATAATAAATAAATAAATAAATAAATAAATAAATAAATAAATAAATAAATAAATAAATAAATAAATAAATAAATAAATAAATAAATATAAATAAATAAATGAATGAATGAATGAATGAATGAATGAATGAATGAATGAATAAATAAATAAATAAATAAATAAATAAATAAATAAATAAAAATAAATAAATAAATAAATAAATAATATCTATATATCATTAACAATTAACGCTTCCTAAAATTAAACCGTAACACCAGTATACTAATATAAAATATACAAATGATATTCTATCTAGTTGTCGATTAGTCATGATCCAAAAAGTGTACGAAAACAGTTTAAAATACCACAAAGTTCTTGAATTTTAAGACAAGAAAAAAAGCTATAAGACCCGAATTTAAGATTAGTATGAAATAGGATGGGTGATGTAAAACAGTTTATTGCAAAACGGACTTTGAAATGTGAAACAGTTTATTACAAAACGGGTTGGGCGATGTGAAAGAATTTATTACAAAAACTGGTTGGCCGATGTGAAACTGGTTGGCCAGTCTGAAACGGGTTTGGGCGATGTGAAAAAATGTATTACCATATCGGTTGGGCTATGTCAAGGAATTTATTACAAAACGGATTAGCCGATGTGAAATAATTTATTACAAAATGGGTAGGGCGATGTCAAGAAATTTATTACAAAACGGATTGGCCGATGTGAAAAAATATCACAAAATAGGTTTGGCAATGTAAAATAATTTATTACAAAATGTGTTGGGCGATGTCAAGAAATTTATTACAAAACGGATTGGCCGATGTGAAAAAATATCACAAAATAGGCTTGGCAATGTAAAATAATTTACTACAAAATGGGTTGGGCGATGCCAATGAATTTATTACAAAATGTGTTAGGTGATGTCAAGAAATTTATTACAAAATGGATTTGCCGATGTGAAATAATTTATTACAATATGGGTTGGGCGATTCCAAGGAATTTGTCACAAAATGGATTGGGTGATGTCAAGAAATTTATTACAAAACGGATTGGCCGATGTGAAAAAAAAAATATTACAAAAAAAGGTTGGGCAATGTAAAATAATTTATTATAAAATGGGTTAGGCGATGCCAAGAAATTTATTACAAAAAGGATTGGCCGATGTGAAATAATTTATTACAATATGGGTTGGGCGACGTCAAAAAATTATTACAAATCGGGTTGTGCAATGTAAATGAGTTTACTAGAAAGCTTGTTGGAAATTAAAATGTCTCCAAAATATCACAAATACTGTAAATAAGAAATAAATGGTATATGAAAGAATTATCTTAGCATATTCTACATAACTGTTTAGAAATCGTCATGATTCTAGAATAAAACTAGGTTTAGAAGTCGCCTTACATTTGTAGGCAATCAGAAGCTATTAAAATTTAAAATTCTTCAACGATTGACTTCAATAGAACTCCTTTCTATTTAACAATGTACGAAATAGATGGATCTATTTTACTTAATGGTTCTATTTTCAACTGTGCAACAAACCACTCATTCTGTCTTGACTCCTCCCCTTGTGACGACAAGTTTGAACACGTCAAGACGATTGACAGTTCGATTGACAGTTTTATGGGGCGGATTACATGTCATTTTGTTAGAACAGGTAGAAGTGAGTTGGGAACTTCAAAGTCGGATAAAAAGCTATAAAGACGTTTCCATAGAAACTAGAAGACTGCACTCGTCGCGCTAATTTCGGCTTCTATTTTCTATAGAAACGTCTTAACAGATTCTTTTCTATACTTATAACAAAACGGGCTTGTAACAAACGTAGCCTAAATGAGTGAATGTTGAAAGCTGTTCCTGTGTACTGTGTCGATCGAAATGAAACATATGGTCATAATATAGTTTATAGGTTCGTTTTATGCCTTATATATCCAGGCACAACTAATTATTATCCTCTTTGTATAATGTGTTATGGTTGCCAAACAAAAAATAAGTAAATAGCAAGTTAATGCTAATGTTTGTTAATAAAACGATGCTTTAGACATGAAACTGGCAATATTTTTTTACGTATTGTGTATAAGGTCACCACCACATCTCAACATTTCGTTCTTCTCCTCGACCGGAACGCAGTCCTAAGCAGCGAAATAAACCAAAGCGTTAAAAAGCGTTGTTCAGGCGGGATAAATTGAACCATGTAAGCAATTAAAGGTGTGCAAATAATTGTAAAAAAGTAAAATACGGTAACAGAAACTATGCTATTGAAACGCAATGCCTTTTTATTTCCTTTATATTTTTTATCTTAAATTAGGTCTCAAATAAATACTGATAATTACTATCGAATGCTCCCAAACTACATTGAGTTTGAAATAAACTCCCTAGCTAGCACTGGACAGTCATAGCTATAAAATCCAAGTCGTATGTGTTTTTATGCCCGACCGAACAAAAGTCAGATCAATTCCATACGCACAAAAATAGTCCTACATTAAACGATCAACTGCTGAAAGATGCATTTTATTTCGATCAACATATGCTTACATGACGTCAATGGTTGATTAAATCAAGAAACTACTTTCAGATGTATATTGGTCGCAGATTGGCGAAGTGACCGATTTTAAGTAATAAAATAATATCGCAGATAGCTCTTGTCCCAAATATAAATACCCTTTTTTCGGAGAAACTAAAAGTAAGAAAGATAAATAAACTTCGTACGTTTGCTTAACTTAAATAAATAAAGCTTTTGAACTTATTGACCAGATTCAAACCTTTTACATTGACCTACGATCACATGCGGCTGTGGAGGACCGCCAGTTTAACATCCGCCTACGCCTATGATCAGCATCTGTTTGTTCACCGTTCCAGCCACTTAGAATATTTAGGACAACCGTTCAAGTTACAATTTTCCATCCGCAAATAAACTAGGCCCGCCTATAATATTGATTGACTGAATATTTTTTTATATATTTTATTTAACTTCTTATTCCTTTTTCTTGAAACATAACGTAACAGATTGCACATATTGACTCTGGTTGACAGACTGTGGCTCCTTCATATAATTAATACACTTTATGCCTAGCGGAATATAGCGAAGTACGGGAATTTCGGCGATTACCTAGTTTAAACTTGTCACTACACTACTTTTACGACATTTCGCTCAAAGAGTACGACTGTAGCATTCGTACTGTACTCTTTAATCTCTTTGTCATTTTGCGTGCACCTGTTAAATCAAGTGACCAAAACGCTTGGAATTATTCAGTACACATTTGGCGAAAGCGTGTGTTAGACCATGACTCGGCATGTAAACATGAATAATCATATCTTCTGCTCCGTCGTTTGCAAAGCAACGGCAATTAAGCCCGTATTTTTTCAAGTCCGAGCACGAAAACATGTATCACTTATAATGACTGTAGTAAAACACAAACACCGACGTCTTACGAAAGTAAAGCAACAATCGAGACAAAATGAAACTCCGAAACTGAAATTACTTAACAGCATGCAGTCATAAAAACAGTCACAAATAGTTACAAACAGTCGAATGATTGAACAACGTATAGTCACATGAAGTTGATCACTTAGAAAACATAAAAGTACAGTTTTATGGCTGTGATCTTTAAGATAAATTGCACTTGATTATTTGCCAAAGCAACCTCACAGACCCCGACAAATAGTAACTTTTTTGGTGATCGCAATTTTGTTTAAAAGTATATTCAATACATTTTGTGCATTTTTATGCATGTCTTATCCTTGTTTTGTCTCGGAAAATTCAGCAAAAGGCATAAACAAGGCCAAAATATTCACGAATAATCTAATGTCTTAACCTCCTGCCCTCTCACAAATAGTCACTTTTTTAAGATTGCTTATTTGCCTTTCCCGAAACTAGATTACGCCCCTTGAAAAATAACTTCTCCATTAGTGCACTGCGTGTAAGCTTCCGATAAATACAACTAACATCCGGTGACTTCAAAATATCCACACTTACGCAACATGGCCTCGCTGTGTTTGCATGCAATCAGTTTAAATCCTATATCCTGTTATCCTGTAAATACTGGTGTTTTATACCGATAGGGTCCAAATATTTTGTAATGGTATCATTTAACTTATTCCTAAAACAACTCTATATATGGGATCCAAAGTTAACATTTGTCATTTTGCATTTGCATACTTTTAACGTTGTACACTGAACACAGAGAAATCAACCATTCTTTTCCCCCTAATTAAGTATTGTTTCATCGTTCTTTGTCAAATACGATATCATTTTAATTTGTCGTAGATCATTTTAACAAGTCTAAATTTATTGATTACAAATAACACCAGCTTGAAATGTTATAATATATATATATTATATTCAGACGTAAAAACAGAGTGTTTAATCTTGGTTCAAGTACTCGTTATTCGACCCTTTAGTATTTTTCTTGTCCATCACGGAATGTTAAAAAAAACATTGTTGGAAAAATTATGATTAAAATTATCTCTTACTAAAGAAAGTACTTTTCCACTTGCTTTCTTTAAACGTTGTACGCTGAACACAGAGTTTTTAACTAATTTTCTCCCCAGCGTTTAGTGTAATTATGTTTTCCGGTGATTTCGCTACTGCAACATATGGTTGTAATGTGGATGCGCCATGCTCAATTTTGTTCTTGTGCGTTTAAAATCATTGCAGAACACATCTCCAGCATTCTAGAAACAAAAATACTTCAAGGAGAGCATGCCCCCGGACCCTTCTTAGATTTATGTGAGAATCGGTCATCGCACTCCCGTTCCCCCAGCTGAAAAGTTGTGGAATAAGGCCTGCTATTTGTGGTTGTTAAAGCGCTGTTAGTATTAATTTCATAAAACGTTCATTCATAAACGTGTTGAATAATATGTAAACTTCAATTCTTATTATAAATCTAGATGGCATAGTTTTCGTCAACACAACAACCCTGTGATCTGGTAGTAAATATTCCTAGTGCGCCTCTCTTTTGCGAACGTGTGTGGTTACTTCAGACTGAGCAGCGGAGATGATAAAAATAACCTTGTCATACATAACCTGGTCCAGAGCCACAGTAGGTAGTGAAGCCTGCGCGGGATATCGCAAATATCTCGTCCGAGTAGATAAAGCATAGTCAGTGGAACAATCTTACTAAAAACAGTTCGCCCCACGTTTCGATCCCCTCCTCTAGTAACTGAGTGATATTCCTTCTCGGCTATGATCAATCATGATTCTGCATTTCCGGTATATCTGCATTACACAATACAATCAATTGAATTTCAACAGATTACAGTGTAAATGTTAGCATTTCAAGACACAACTGACGCATCTAGTCTACTTCAACGTACATCATCGTTTCTGTATACGCACTACTTCTTTCCGGGCTTGACGACTGACCGCGAGTAGTAAAATACTAAAATAATAATCTACCTTCGGCTAATTGTGCTTATTTTGCAACATTGCAACAACTCTGCTGTCTTCATTGCCTTTCCACTTCTACTTATTTCTGTTACATTTTCAATTGCGAAAAATGCAATCCGACAGTACAGTAGCTCTATTGTGCGAAATCGAGGCAAGTAGAAACATACCCATAAAATGGTCACAGCTGTTAATTTAAAGTTCTGGTTTTGTTTGTGTGCCCAGTGAAACGTTACCGATATAATAATATATAAATTTCTCGACTGTTGCTGTCGTTGTTCAATACCATAGTTAACTTAGTTGCTTCTTGTTCCAAAGCGAGTTTTCTCTCACCAACCAGAACGTTGGAAATTAAAGAATGAAATTTATTATCTTGTGTCGAAGGATACGTTATGTCAATATAGCGACATCTTGGATTGTACTCCTTCTCTGTTTACCTATCCTGGTGATTAAACTCTATAAAGGTACCTTTTATGACTATTTACTATTTTGTATTTGTTATATTACAATGTTTAAACGTGCAGTGTAGCGGTCGTAATAAAGACACCCCGTGCAGGAAATGATTGTTATCTATGTTGTCATTTAATTGATATTAGGACTGTTACGTGTATTTTCTTTTTCGTACATACATGTAGGCATTTGGTACTATATGTGCAATTTCATTTTCTCATAAACAAGATGCTGTAAAGATTTCTGCTTTTTCGCTGTTCATTTGTCCTTGATTCAAATATGTATTTTAGCTCACCTGATCTTATGCCTAGGTTGAGCTTATGTTTTCGCCACGCGTCCGTCAACATGTTCAAACGACATCTCCTCTAAAACCGCTAGACCAAACTCAGCCAAACTTTTTCAGAACCTTAAGAAGGCAGGGGCAACGATAAGTTGTTGAAACAATTTTGATCCGTCAAACAAGCAAGACTGCCAGGGATGTGGCTATTTCCACATATGCCTATATAGGAACAGTTAGAGCCTTGATATTTACAACACATTTTCCTTGGATGCGTCTATATGAAAATTGTTCAAAGAATTCTGATTCGTCAAGAAATATGGCCGCCAGCGGCGTGTTCATTTTTGATAAATGGCTTTATAAGAAAAAATAGAAAATCTTCTTGTCAGAAACTACAAGAGCTAGAGCGTTGATATTTAGTACAGATGTTCCATGGGTGATCATGTATGAAGATTGTTCAAATGATTCTGATCCGTCTAAAACATGGCCTCCAGGGACGTGGCCATTTTACAAAAAGGCTATATAGAAAAAATAAGAAAAATCTTTTTGTCAGAAACTGCAAGAGTTAGAGCCTTGATTTTTAGAACATGTATTCCTTGGATGCACCTCTTGGAAGATTGTTCAACGAATTCTGATCCGTCAATAAATATGGCAGCCAGGGTCGTGGCCATGTTTCCATATATGGCTATTTAAAAAAAAAATAAGAAAATCTTCTCGTCAGAAACTACAAGAGCTACACCCTTGTTTTTTTTTGTATGCATGTTCTTTGACTGGGCCTGTTTGAAGATTGTTCAAAGGATTATGATCCGTCAAAAACATGGCCGCCAGCGGCTTGGCCATTTTCCATATATGGCTTTATTAAGCTTTTATCTTATCTTATGAATAAATGTACAACCCGACCTTGTAGCGCAGTTAGTAGAACGTCGGCTACAGGTACTGGAGACCCCGGGTTCAATCTGAAGCTGTGAGATACCCAAGTCTTTAAACATGGCAGTGGTATAGTTTCCTTGTTAACGCTCAAGCAAATATAAGGTTGAATTCACGACTGGCTGACCCGGTGTCAGGATAATGGGACTGGGTATGGTTTCATGCCCGGTCTTCACGGCATGCTATACACAGTGAAGACCTGTACTATATCTGTTTCAAGTGGGCACCGTCTCCAGATAACTGTAATATTGTTGATGGGACAATAAACCCAATACACAAACATAAACAAACAAATGTACGAAATAACCTTTTATCTTATCTTATAATCAGTTGACATATGAAGAACTGACACCGTATAATGCACACATTTAACGTCTATTCTAACTTAAAATGAGAACTCATTTCTGTTACAGACCGGGACCTTGTGCCAAAGGACAATGACAGATCCGATAGTATCCTTGCTTCACATCATGAGCAGCTGATAAAATACCAAATGTCCACATGTAATAAAAAAATAAATAATCAATAAATAAATAAATAAATTAATAAATGTATTTTAATGGATTTTAATAAACGAGAAGCGAGGGAAAATATATGCAATACAAAAGCACTTTGCAACATTTTGCTTGAAAAGATAACAAAAAAATCAAGTATTTATACTCGTTTTACTTATAATTCATTCACTTATGTTCAAAACCGCCAAGTCTAATCGTTTAAATATATTATGTATCGTCATATGCCATCAACACTTTTGTTTTAGATAACGTGTTCCGTCCTTACATGTAAGTATGATAGCATTACAAATTGTATTAGGGAACGTTTTCAACTGTTTTAAAGACATTGGTTTCATTGCTTTTATGATTATTGTTTTCTTTAAATGAATTGTTCACATTCAAAAGGTCGATACACAAAGTTATTGTTAAGACTGATTTTAATAAATCTCTATTTGTACAATTATCATTGTCGGACACATTTTCACTGATGTGATTTGTTTAATACTTCTATTATTATATGTGCGAGTATTCCCTCTTTTCGTAAGCAAATGGATTTTACTCTATCTATTAAATACTACATCTTTACCTCCCTTGTTGGTAGGTAGGTAGGTATTTGGTATAGATTTTTCCACTTTTTTAACTTTTGAAAAATACTTCAGATTGGAATCTTATTGATTGAGATAAGAATTTATTAAAAATGTTGGGTGCTTTTGCTTAAAAATAAGCGAATTAAAAATAACATATATTGTATTTCTTATATAAGTATATAAAAAATACCTTCCCACAAGGGAGATAACTAAAACATTTCTTTCATTTTGAAAATAGGGAATGTTAAATCATCATTTTCGATTTTGTGCCATTGACATATTTATATCCATATTTGTGTCAAACTTTTCATGTTTCCACATAACGCACATTTTTCAGTCTGTCTCTCAATGATGTGATGTTTTTAATAACAATAACTATTTACAATTATATCCGCAATGTATATATCCGACTTAGACGGTATGACCTTGTCTTGATATATGTGTTTAACAATAACGATTCTTTCCGGCTAAATCGCGCTTCAAAAATACAAATTGGCAAAAGATTTGCGTGTTCGTTCTTCGGTGAAGCTGTTTACCATCATCTCTGTCCTTCTCACAAATGCTGTCTCAAGGTCAGTGCGGATGAATAGCAAACCGACTCTCGTTGGGAGAAATAAGAGATGACACCCACAAACCGCACTGAGCCAATAAAATCCCTTTACCCACGGGGTAACATTTTTCAAAGTGGGTGGGCTGAAAGTAGTGAAAATCCAAAATAAATTCGAGACAGCACTTATGTGTGTTTGCATAAAACACCACTTGACCATATTGTCATTGCACCTAAATATGTATGTGATCCAAGTCAAGAACCACAATATACAACAATCACACCCATGCTGCTTCACTCGATGATCACAATAACAACAAATTGCTTCAAATGTTTTAAGGTCAGGTCAAAATGTCCTGTAAATGTGGGGGTAAATGTCAATGTCTAGTAAGTAAACCAATTTCTAAAGACAGCATTTTATTGACAATCTGGTGTACGGGTTGGGTAAAAGCTGCGAATCGTATGGTTTTCAGTTCATACAGTTGTTATCTTTAGGAAAGAAATCCATTAATTCAACAAGTTAAACTCTCACCAATAGTCTTCGCAAATTTTAGTTATAGCCATCTTTCAGAAATTAAATGCATTTGCAGTAGAAATGATAATGGTAAAATAAGTATTCATTTCTGTAACCAATGCTTACAGGATTTGCGACATCATATTATATAGTCTACAAAGCGAATACTGCAATAATTAAGGAATTCTGGCGCAGTTAATAACACAAAACCTGGTAAAATGATAATAACGGATAAGGTTAACATGCATATGAGATATTCTCATTTAAACAGCAGATTTGTCAAACATTTTTTATTCATTTAACGTCATAGATTTTAAATGTGATTTCTTTTCTGTTGGTTTTACTTTTTGTCTGTAATGTCTCGTTTCTGTTTTTTGTCACCTTTACGTATACATTTTAATATTTCTGGTTATTATGTATGACCCTTTTCTAAATTTCCGTTTTAAAGCAACTAGTTAAATATCTGTTTCAGAAACACACATCGGAGCAGCTATCTGGAAAAATATTAGCGAATCTTGTCAACACTAAATGCACAGAGAATGGCAAGAGCCATTTTAATGGCAGTTGGAACTTGCATGCAAAAACATGTATACACTTCTACAACACAAAGCATTATATTGCCCTGTGGCAAAAGTCAGTAGTACATTTTTCAAAAGAATTTTAGTAATGAGTTCAAACAAAGGCAAGTATGAACATCCGTTCAGCGTTCCAATAAACACTGCTTTAAACGCACCACATCACAATACTAATATCCATATTTCTGAAAGTGAACTGTTTTCTCAAATAGATGGATTTTTTTAAATTTATGTTTGTAAGAGATCCATACGAACGACTCCTGTCTGCTTACGTAGATAAAATATTCGCTCCAAATCCTTACTTCTGGAAAATGTTTAGAAAACCGGCCATACTTGGTAATAGACAGCTACGTGATATCAACGTAACAACCAACAACGCATTTGCATGTTATCATAATGCGACGTTTACAGAATTCCTACACTTTGTTGCAAAGTCAGTAAAGACTGGAGGAGCGAATTTGGACAGGCATTTTAACAAAGCTTCGGATATGTGTTTGGTATGCAAGATGAATTATACTTTCATCGGTGAGTTAATATTAAAAATCTTTTTCGTCATATTGATTCTCTTCTGCCATTATCCGAAAACTATTTACTCCTGTTTTAAGCACTCTTACAGCTAAATGACCAATTTTCTTCTAGGCGTCTGATGCACAGCACGCAAAGCTTGTTTTACTTTATCGATTTTGCCCTCATTTTGTCTGTCTATAATGATGATCAGATCAACCGTCGGCTTTAGAAAAAGCATTGAATTTGCCGTCTTATCTATAACTCATTTATTTTCATGTTTCAGGTAAATTGGAATCACTAAGTAATGGTATTCCCACCATTATGAAACTACTCAATGTCACCATTGGACCAGAACACAACTTGAAGGAACTTGCAGCAGTAGATGCCATCATGGACAGTATTTATAGTCCATATAGCTGGAAACCAAACATACAAGCGTGCATGGACTGGCAAGAGGCTGCTCAACGAATCTGGCGGAAGCTACAAATCAGAGGTCTCATCGGCGAAGAGCAAGGATTTCCTGTTGAACTCAACGACGCAGACAGCATAGACCAGGAGACATTTCTTCAAATAGCACTTCAGGCTAGAAACATGACAAATAAAGAGAAACTGTCCGAACAGAAGAAATCAATGTTTCGCAAAATGTACAGTGGTGTCCCAAGAACTGTTCTTGAGTCGGTTCGTGCTGCATACATTGACGACTTTAAGTTGTTTGACTATGACGATAAGCCAGCAGAACTTTTTGGATGATTTATGCGATGGCAATTGGGATAAGGTGTTTTTTTTCTTTTAATCTTCGTTTTATCTTGAACTAATTATTAATATATTATATCTAGAAGTGTAATTGTTGTTGCCTTTTCTTTTTTACAGTTCCATCTACTACTTCTGCTACTAATTTTTAAATTAGAATAATCGAGAGAATTAAGAATAATAGGAAATTATGTGTAAGTAGTACATCAAAGGGGAGAAAACGAGCCATTTGTTTTAGAACTAGTCGGTAAAAACAAACTATTTAATAAAATTATTGTTAAACTATTAATGTTGGGCTTTACTCGATAGATATCTAGTTGGCGGGTTATCAGCGACATAAAGCGGCACAGTCTGTCCCGATGTATACTATAGTAAATGAAAATACTTCACCTAAAGCTGATTAAAGGTATTGCTAAAATGATAGGTTAAATTATTGCATTTCAACAAGTCGAGTTTTAACAATTACAGATGCGTACATACACAAATGTATGAATTCTTCATTTGACGTTATATTCAAGCGATTATTTTGTTTCTATAACCCATTATTCGATATCGCTCACACACCTAACGGTGCCACAATTTAAAAAACAGCAACAACTACAACAAGTTGCTTTACACCACATCCCTCAGATTCTGACCACGGGTTGGTTGAATATGTTTTTTAATCTCTTGTTACATGATTCGGAGATTATTTGTGTTTATGTATTTCCTAAATAAGTGAATCTCTGTTGTGTTCATAAAAAAGACACCTACATGAAAAATACTACTATTTTGATAAATACACAAAAAGCTGAAACTATTTTCACCGTTTATAGTCATTTACCCGAGAAAAATTTATTCGACATAATCGTTTATTTGGCCGGTTACTTGGTATTATACATATACCACTGATATGTGGAATTTCACCATATGTAATATCATAATAAATAAATAAATACGAAAATAAATAAATATGTAAATAAGTAAATATAAACATATATGTGCATGGGCGGGTGCGTGCGTACGTGCGTGCGTGTGTGTGTGTGTGTGTGATTGGGAATTCTTCCGGAAGGCAGTGTTAAAAAGAGTAGTTTGAAACGTAGTGAAATGCTCATATGCTCATATGCTTACTCACAAATTAGCATTTATTCTTTAAGCTGCAAAACATTAATTATATACTATGATGCAATGAATCTTAATACAAGGGGTAACATACGGGAGTAACATATGGATTTTTCTGATATTCTGTTACAAAACATTATTTAATAATGCAATTTGTAGATTCAGTTTACACAACTTAAGTCCTATCAGGACAAAATGACAGTTGCAGTCACCTTATGAGCTCTAAAACAAAACAAAATCTTTATCTTTATGCATTTCTTCAATCTTTCCTTATATCACAACATACGTTATACTTTCTATTACAATTTTGATAAAAATATACGACGGGTTTAACAGTGATGATCAAAACAGGTTTTTTTTTACCAATTGCAGGATCGCTGAAACTTTTTATCCAACATTGGCCTTCAAAAATCCCAGCGGTGGACTCAGGCAGTTTGTTTTGGCAAATATCAGCAATACTGATACAGCCAATAAAAAATAGAGATATAAACAGAACTTCTAAAAATGTTTTTGGTGACACGCTGGAAATATATATATATATTGTTTAGGAAACCACACGAATACTTCGTCTTCACCTGTATTTCACCGATGTTGGTATCAAACCAACTTTAACTGTTTACAAAATGATTTAATTAAGAATTAAACTGTTAAAATGTGGCACTCAATTTGCATTCAACAAAATACACGTAAACCTGGATTGGGATAATGAACACTGTCTTAATTGTAAGGCAGGAAAAATTGTGAAATAAATTGCTCCTTTTGCCTAGTCTTTCTAAAACTATAGATAAGCAGAATTGGGATTTCAGCTAAAAATTGACATCGACGTCAGAGCGGATTACCCGAATGAATATAAAAATATCATGTTGTTGTCTAAGTTTGAAAATATCTGTGCAGCGTGTCTCAGACAAGAAATACCCATTTGTTATGACGAGTGATGTGTTAAGCTTCACTTTTCACACGGATGTAGGAATCAATAATCAGCATTTTGGTCCAAAATGTCGGATACCACCTTAAACGGTCTAACCCACATTTTGAACAATCAGCTCGTGTGAAGTAGTACTTTATACCGCTTACATACCGGTTTCTTTTTAATACTAGTATTTCCAGCGATGCCGCTCTCCTTACTGCATTACCAAGGGCACTTTACTGATGAGCGTCTGGATGTTGAAGATATCTGTGTGAGGGAGACGCTTATTTTTAACTCCTAAATTACAAGTCTCCTAGCTGAAATTTAGTATTGTCTTCCATAAAACAACAGGAAAAGGTACCTCTGAATGATGAACAGCCAAGTTAGGAAGCTTATAAGAGATTTCGTTTTTGGTCCGAGTAGTTGAGCTAGCTTAACCTTGCTTTTTTCCATTATCCGAATTATAGTGTACCCTTGCAACCATTTCGAGGGATATATGGGTAGAATATCGTTCGGGTATATATATATATATATATATATATATATATATATATATATATATATATATATATATATATATATATATATATATATATATATATATGTATGCCAAGATAGTAAAACAATGTTAGATAAAACATATTTTATTTCGCATGTCTTACAGAATATATAATACAATATACAATACAAAGGAAAAAGGATTGAAACGAAAGCTAAAGCTTATTGTGTTTCTCTCCCAACACAAAAATGTATGTTTCAGCAGTAGACTAACGTTACATTTTAGCAAGTAGTTAGAAAGCGCAAGCTAATTAGCAAACTACATAAGATGTAACTGTGTATTCAATTATAAAAAGACTAACATAAATATAAAGCAAAAAGGACAGCAATGTGTAGTTTGTGAAACTAAAAGAAAAAAAAAGAAAACGAAAAACTAGGACATATGGCTAGACGTGACAGTGGCACAAGATTGAAAAACGAGACAGGATCTTCCTTAATTATTATTAAAACGTTTAGTTGATTTCATATACGCATGTGCAACATATACTATTTGAATGTTTGTATTAAAACTTAAGCAGCTATCTCCAAACAACAGAATATTAAATTTCCTTCTACACGATAATTAGAACAGAGTAGAAAGAAATGTTCAGCAGTTTCCAGTAACCCACATACACATAAAAGAAAAGCTCCAATAGTTTTCATATAAAGGGTATGATTGAAGGAATTAAAATTTAATCTTTAATCGTTATTTCTATTTCCATGCAAAAAATGAGGAGGTACATTACAACAGTCGAAATATAATAATCTTTTAAAGGTTGATACTGAAGTAACATTTTTGTTATATCATCGGGAAGATTATGCCCTGCTGTGATTGCAGATGGCAAAAATGAGTAATAATATAGGTTTGATTTGCTGTGGATGTTTTGAATATTATCAGAATTACGAAGATTATTACGAGATGTATGGCCATCCTGTCATTTATCAAATGGTCAAGATAAGAGGTGCTGCATCCATGCAACATTTTGTAAAATAATGGATATATGTTTACACCTTTTGCTTTGTAGGGAGTCCCAACGAGTTTCCTGAGCTGAATTGACAAAACGTTCTAATTTCGGGGCACCATTTACTACTCTTACAGCGTCGTTTTGTATTTTATCTAATTCGAGCTTGTCCTGCATTGAGCAATTATCAAATATAACATCTCCGTATTCTAAAAGTGGTCGGATAAATGTAAATTGTTTCTAACGTTGAACGGTCTAGCTAATATTTTAGTTTTTCATAATAATTAAGTCGATGCTTTAACGTTTACGTATACGATATTGTTGTGCCATCACTTGTGTTAAAGGTAGATTATTCATATAAACAATAGGGTGACACGCAGATTGTCTCCTTCTAGAAAATATCAGAGATTCAGATTTATTAGGATTGTAGCTAACCAAACATTTCTCTACCCATTTTGAGAATTTAGCTGAATCATTGCTAAACGTAACTGCCGCACTGCGAGGAGAAACAACATATATAAATAATCCCGTGTCGTCTGCAAAAAGCTTTATATTTGAATTAATAACAATAACTATGTCATTTATGTAAATTAGGAATAAAAGCGGGCCTAATATAGAATCTTGTGGAACACCTGCCTTAGTAAATGCTAGGTCGGATAAAGCACATGGACATGGGAGGACAACAAAAAGGCGTAACAGATGTCACAGAAAACTGCCATAACTTCATTACCAAAATAAGGCGTTTTATTAATTATTATTTTATAATGAAGTTGTATAAGTGTCAGTTGATTTACGGTTGAGTCACGTGGACTGAAAAGACGATATTGTATTATTAGACAGAAAGTAATTGTAAATATGTTTTTATATATATTTTTCGAGAACCTTATCTAATGAGCAAAGTAAGGCAACGGGGCGATAGTAAGAGACCAGTGACCCATCGCTAGATTAAAAAAACGGTGCATACACTTGCTCTTTTCCAACTACATCCGTACTTAATGATGTAAGACCATATAAGACGATCCTTTCTTTTGTTCTTTTTAGTATCTGTAAGAAAATGTGAAAAGGTCCTATAAGAATTACTACATATACTTAAATCTCAATTGTCTCAGACAAAGGTATTAAAAGTTAAAGTAAAGGTGACCTAAAACACAGAAACGAGACATTACAGACACCACTTACCGCAAAAGAGCCAACTAAAAGTTCCATGCGTGAGAGTGGTTTTAAAATAAAAACGGTCCAAGCGATGACGTATAGTAAAAACAATTTAGTGACCTCATACGATAAAAACGCAGTAACGTCATATGTGAAATTAAAAGATTACAACAATCCAAACAAACAAAACAAAATGCAGAATTGTGAATAGATGATAGTTAATGAAATTCAAATGATTTGTTATAATAAACCGAGGAAAAAGTTCCACCATTGGCCTATCACACAATACTGGCAAACACAATCCCTAAGTTATACCTTCAGTACAATCTCACGTAAAGGGTGTGAGGACTGCTAAGGTTTTTATACCTATTAAAGGCCCGACTGGAGAGATAAAGAGAAAGAATTCCAACAGTGATTGTTCAATTAATATTGTAAGTCACTGTGTTTATCTAGTTTCAATTATCTGTAAATTTCTGGACATTTCGGCATTAAATAACATTCAAATATTGTCACGTGTTTATAGTGTGCTTTCACATTTTAATTGCGCATCATGGAACATAATCTAAAAATCAATTACAATCGGATGACATCCGATAAAGAAACAAACACAACAATAAATTCTCTACCCACATGACATATCGTTTATTAATAACGTCAATTTCAGCCGTAAAAAGAAGGAAAACATCAGAACTGTCATCGCATAAATCATCCAAAAAGTTCTGCTGGCTTATCGTCATAGCCAAACAACTTAAAGTCGTCAATGTATGCAGTACGAACCGACTCAAGAACAGTTCTTGGGACACCACTGTACATTTTGCGAAACATTGATTTCTTCTGTTCAGACAGTTTCTCTTTATTTGTCATGTTTCTAGCCTGTAGTGCTATTTGAAGAAATGTCTCCTGGTCTATGTCGTCTGCGTCTTTGAGTTCAACAGGAAATCCTTGCTCTTCGCCGATGAGACCTCTGATTTGTAGCTTCCGCCAGATTCGTTGAGCAGCCTCTTGCCAGTCCATGCACGCTTGTATTTTCGGTTTCCAGTTATATGGACTATAAATACTGTCAATAATGGCATCTACTGCTGCAAGCTCCTTCAAGTTGTGTTCTGGTCTAATGGTGACATTGAGTAGTTTCATAATGGTGGGAATGTCACTAGTAAGTGATTCCAATTTACCTGAAACATGGATACAATATGTAAATACTTGACAAGACGTCAGGCAATTATGATTTATTTAAAAAATGAGCGAAGCTTCGGCATACACGACAGTCATGACATTTTGTGTGTCCAAATGTAATAAAAATGCACATTATGTTGTTTAATATATCATTTAATTAAACGCGGAGTATCAATTTTGAGCTCTGTGGATGATTCAATACCTGAAAATAGTAGTGGACGCAGTTATTCGTTGCTACTTATTTAACTCTCGACTATAAAGTACAATTTTACATCCCTCACAGGTTAAAACCGTCCATTGTTTACCAAATACCCAAGGGAATCATCACGACCATTTTTATCGCGGTTCAGTGACGCGTGAAAAGGTCATGTGACTTTCACATAACAGATAAACTACAAAATAACTGACACTAGGGACAGTCCGAATAAGGTTAGTACTGACAATTTCTACATTTTTATAAGAAACTGTTTGCAATAGTCAAGTGACGTTCCAGATAGGCTTAGAAAGAAACCACACGAGGAATCTAAAAGTATAATTAAACAGCTACATAGCCTTACATAAAAAACACCCAGTGTAAATAAGATTTTTTTTTTAAAAAAGAACAGGTTATTTACTGTTGTTACAATTTAACATTCAATAAGTTTAATAGTAGTAGCCATGTTTTTAACATGATGAACATTTAGATTCGACCTTTAACGTATGGTGTTTGTCTTCACCATGTAAGTCACTAATTCCAAGTGTATTGGTTTCACAATGTTCTGCCTGTCAATTTCGAGTTCTTCGTGACAATTATCTTTGCTTGTTTTCAACGCAATAAGTGTCACGAACTCATTTAGTTAACTCCTTTTTAATTAAATTGGTAAATAAGGTGTGTCATTTAATTGTCCCTTTATACAAGTCATGTCAGTTGGTAGCCCAACGGATTGGAACATGGCGTGTTTTTTGGATTTAAAATTAGGAAGTTAGATGAGGTTTAATCGTTATGAAAATGTTAAAATGTAATTGGCCAGCATCAATAAAGGCCTTAAGCTTTTCACATGATATCTACGCGTTGCCTGTAATCAGGAATGTGAGAGTAAATGTGTTTTGGAGTGTTTAAATACACCTGAGTTACTATATGGGTATTACAATGTATATTCAAGATTAAAGGTGGTATCCCACAGTTTGAACATATCATTTTTTTCTCAAATAACCAAGTAAGTCATTGTTACCGGTATTATTCCAAAGTTGCCACTGCAAGCGGGTATTCCCTATCTTCACCACGCTTCAGATTTACAATGTAATTATTTTTAAACTAAGAAAGCTATATGACAACTTACTTTTGACATCACGTTATGTCGAAATCCGGGTAATCCGCTCTAACGTCGAAATTTTTATTTTGAAGAGATGACTTTCGTGCTTATAGACTTGGAAAGAAAGAACATGTAGAGTAATTTTCTCGCGATTTGTATTTTCGTAACAATATGGGAACAGTTCACAATTGTCTTTACTTATGTGAAGTATGAGTTTCTACGGAAGTAATTCCCAAATTCCTCAAATAATTGGTAAGATATATTTTATATAGACAAACTGTCGGATACCACCGTCAACAAAATGTTCCAGAATCAACGACTTTGTAATAACTCACCGATGAACGAGTAATTTATATTGCAAACTACACACATGTCGGAGGCTTTGTCAAAATGGGGGTCGATATTTCTTTTAGATTTTACTGACTGGGCTACAAATAGCAGAAATTCTGTGAACGACGCATCGTGGTAACAGGTAGACACGTTGGTTCTTGTTATATTGACATGGTAAACCTTTCTTTTGCCGACAATGGCCGGTTTTCCAAACTTTTGCCAGTAGAAAGGATTGGGAGCAAACACTTTATCTACATAAGCAGACAACAGTCGATAATATGGATCCCTCACGAACATAAATTTATACAGTTCTTCCAGTTTAGAAAGCAAGCGTTTTTGAAACATACGCTTTGGAGTTTGTTGAGTAAGTGCGTTTATAGCAATGTTGATTGGCACTTCGAATGGAGTTTCGTATTTGCCAACGTCTGTACTCATGAACAATATTCTTTTAAAAAAAGTAGAGCTGGTTTTTTCCACTGGACAGTATAATGCATTATGCTTTAGACGAAAATAGATTCGATTTGCCCAATTTCGTTGATCTCGAGCCGAACTGAACTTGCCAATCTCTTTACATTTAGAGCTGACATATTCCGCAAGTTCTTCTCCAGATAGTCGATCCATTGTGCGATTCTGAAACGAAATTCAGGCAAGTAGAATATAAAATATTTATACATATATATTTATACATACATACATACATATATATATATATATATATATATATATATATATATATATATATATATATATATATATATATATATATATATATATATATATATATGAGAGAGAAAGAGAGAGAGAGAGTATGTGTGTGTGTGTGTGTGTTTGTATGTTTGTGCGTGTGGCGTGTGTGTGCGTGCGTGTGCGCATGCGCGTGTGTGTTTCACCCAAAAGCATGACAAATAAAGATATTCCGTAAAGAACGGTTTTTACAACAATAAACTATAATGCTTAAAAATATCCTTTAATGGCACTGGCATGTTTTTGTGTTATGTGACAAGTCTCACATAAATCAGACATAGACTTTTATTTGCGGATTATTATATCACACCTTAACATTGATTATTTTGGAAACTCAAAACTGTTATTCGTTGAGGATTCCCAACAAGGATTGGAACCATAGCTCAAAGTTAATGCAATTTTTATTAAGGTCTTTATAGAATACGTGTTTGCCTTTTACCATTCAACCTTGTATTCAATGCAAAAGAAAATCAAAAGGAAACACATATGTCATGCAGAGGGTATAAATAACAGTTAATGCATACCTTCGAACGGACTAAATGTCTTCAGGGACAGTTAAGTTTTCAATTCAATGCCCCAGAAAGACAAGGGAAACACATTTAATATGCAGGTAGACAGATTATAAACACCAGTTTCTTGAGAACTTTAAATAGAATGAATTATTACTCAATATCCTCGGTGGAATAATGGTTCGATATTCTTCAGTCCGGTTCAGTATTACTTGTTTTATACCAATGTTGACTTGTGAATTTTTTTAATTATAAATATTATCTCACAAGGTATGATTGTGGTCTCTACCATTTATTTCTACATAATATATATTACATATCTGTTAAAATCTGACATATCTGACAGAAAACACATAAAAGTTATAAATGTTATATATGAAATTAATGCTATAAAATTTGTGGAATTTTTACAAAACGACTGTCTTAACTCTATTATGCAAATATTAAATCATTTGTTTGAAAACTTACCTACTTAACGCCATAGTTATTGAGTATCTGTACGTAATTTTATTTAAAAAGGTAAAATGAAAATAAAAAGTGTGTGTTTTATATATAGGTTAATTATTTTAGAAGACCAGTAAAAGGGATATCCATGCAATGTATCACTTCATTTTGCTTGTGTATGATAAAAAGAACAGCTTGATGAACAATATGTACATTTAATCTCCGTAAATTAACACATGCCGCTATAAGCCATGCCCTTTAAACACTTAACTTTTTTGTTAGAGAAATAGTGACAACGAAATGCGACATGACATGATCTATATTAATCCTTCTAAAATATTATAAAACATTGTAAGCTACTCTCATTGATAAAAGTCTAATTTAATAACAATGTGCGTATTCAGATGTATTAGTAAAATATATCTGTACGATAATATACTTTATACTAAATAAGTAGTAGCTCAGCACAGGTATTCGAAAACTTTGAATTACAATGGACCCAAATTTCAACAAAATCCCATGATTATATTTCTTCCATAAATTATTAAAATTGCATATGCGTTGGTTAAATTTTGGTTCTCATCCTATGGCTTAAATTGATTAGGTTTAAGATATAAATAGCCAAATTAATGACAAATATAAAATGACTATTAAATGACAAAATACGAACCAAATAATAAGTTTATTTCCATTGAAAATTAATATGTGTTTATTATTGGTAGGTTCTTCATTAGTAGGTTTATCATTAAGTTTAAATACGTGTACGCATTTTGTACGATGAAAAAGACTTAAAGAAAGATTCCTTGTCCTTAAAAACAGTTACACCAAAAATATGTTAACACTGATATTATCAATCTGACTACCTAAGTTATATTCATCTTAACAGTGACATGTTTATATACGAATATGCAGATTAAAAAAATGGGAAAAGCAACATCTTCTAAAACAAAATAAATTACAATATAAGCCATGACTATCTTGACATAAAAGACTCTGAAACTATTATATAGCAGTAGATATTGTTGATGATACAGTAGATAATATTGCAAAACAGGTATCAATGAAGCCGCAAGATGTACTTGCAAAATTAACAGTATTAGTATGTAAAATATTTATTTTATAAAATGCTCTTAAATAAAAAATGACCCATCATTATCTTATCATCTACCAACTTATAAATAAATTGAATTGACTGTAGCCAATGTTACTTAAACAACATAGTTTTGAGGTGTCATGAAGCTCACATAAACCTTATAAAAATGGGGTGAGGAGTCAGATTTGTCAATGTTTCCCGTGACCAGCGATCCAGTGGCGTGGACTTACTCGTAGTTCATTCCAAACATTTTTATTTTGACCACCAGCCGCTGCGTAGCAGAATTTCTAAAACTGATATACTTAGTAGTAGAACGAGGCTTTGGCGATCCACTTGTGACATTTTAAAAGAAGTCCGTCGAAACACGTGTGACAGGTGGTAATTGATTAAGCAAATATTATCACACCGGGCTTCGTATTTTCTAATGTCCAAGGTAGGATAAAAACATGTGCTTACCCAAAGGACAAAAAATGAGATGATGAGGTTACTTGTCAAATGACACGTTTCCTTTTTTCAATTTACTTTGTCTCTAAACATTTTAAATTATGTTCAAACCGATATGGCGATGATGTTCTACTTACCGGAAAAGATTGAATTTTCCTATTTGAACAGGGTTCATTTTGAATCTCTTTGTCTGAAACAAAATGCTTTGGACGATAGAAGTACATACAATGATCCAAATTTAAAGACTATGCTTTAACAGAATGACAAGAAACGTTAATCTTACATTAATCTATAACTTGAGAAATTACTCTTTTACATTATTCTTTCGGTGCCTTCCCTGAACGTTACCCGGTACCCTCTTGTTGCATCGAAACCAGACCATTCATCTGATTTCCAATTGTCTTTCTTTTATCTTAAAATGCAGGGAAAAAAAGGAATAAGACTTTCCAATGTTTATGGACAATCGTCAAATAAAAAATAACTTACCTGTCATCATGGCGTCCATTACCGGGTGCGTGCAGAAGCTTACATGGGACGTTTCTTTGCATATGTTCTTTGGTGCTAGATCTAGGTCTGTAACATAATATTGTTTTACCAGCGGTAACACTACTTCTAAAATGAAAATACGCATTTCTTGTGTAATCTTATGTCAAATATTTTAATATCTACCTAGTGGTCTGTCACGGGATATTTAATCGTTAACTCAAGAATACTGTGTTTAGTTCATATGTCTTTTATGCACCTGATTTGGCATATTTTGATTCTCGTTTCATTTCCTTGAATTCCACAAAGTGCTTGCAGTACCGACTGAAAGGAAGACCAACTTATTTGCAGATTATGAATTGCGGTCGGTACATATTATCAGTTTCGATACCCATATTCTGTGGTTCTGTCCATATGTTGGATTACACTGCCTACTCTGCCGTTTTGACATCATCTGTTGCTGGGCCATCTGCGTGCACGTGAATCCACTCTTCGTTTAGTAATGTTTTTTTGTGGTGTGTCCTGGGCCAGGAAGCGTTGGGTGTTGTATGTAATTCCGTAGGGCTTGGTTTTCTGAGTATATATCCACTGTTCATAAATGGTCACCACAGAATGTGTTGCTGATATCTGAGCTGTCAAATGGCAAAGTTGGTATATAAATGGCTTGTTCTTTGAATGTTGTGCCATAGTCATGAACACAGCTGCTCTGTGTTCTTTTTAATATGGTAAGATGGTACTGCCCTGTATTTTTCAGCTTGTTGGTGTCTTCTCATTTTCCTCCTGTGACAAAGTGGCTGTAAGGTGGGATTCTCTTTCATGACCTACGTGAGATTTATTCTCATAGTCACAGATCTTTGGTGTTTGTCAAGAGCTTTCTAATGGGTTTTGGCAGTTGTTGACCAAGCTATTGAGCCAAACTCGAAATGAGGTCTCAATTCTCCTTAGTAGAGTGTTTTGAGTGCAGCCTTAGCGGCTCCCCGCCTGGTACCAGCAATTGTGCGCATTATGACAGCTTCCTTCTCACCTTCCTCTCTGCTTGATTTTTCTGCAGTTTCCTTGTCAGTCTTTTGTCGACATAACTCCAAGTAACGTGGATGGAAGTGCCGTGTTCACTTAGGACAGTGTTGCCAATCTTACTTGGCAGTGCATTTAAGACTGAGAATAGTGTAGTGCAAAATCAGAATTGATGGTGGCACATTACTCATCAGTCCATGCCCCAAGGATGTTAGCAGCCTCCTGCAGACGAAAAGCAGCTGTTGTGGTACATTCCTCTGGACACCACAGGACTAAATCATCTGCGAAAATAGCAGCTTTTACCTCTCTGGGTAGTTTAGGTATCAACTCGTTGATGAAGACGATGAAAAGTGTTGGCGAGACGAACAATTCCGGGACTCCGTGTCGAAGTAGAAATTTTCGGCTACTATGATGTGTCAGCTAAACAGTGGCTGACATGTTAAAAAGGTAGGACTTCAACTAATTGATCATGGTTCTGCCAACTTCCGTTCTCGTTAGTTCGATAAAAAGACCATCCGACCACACATTGTCGAACGAGCAGGTCAACCCACATAGTTATGGCGATAACTATATTACATTACATCTGGTAAGGCGTATGGGCGATAGCTTGACCCCTTATTGTGGTTCTTTCCTTTCTTGAGGATACGAAGCCTCATAGCCTCTTTCCAAAGTTGTGGGAGGCTATTCAAGTTACAGCTGTTCCTGTAAATGTCAAATAACACGATTGTTGCTACAGTGCCTTGATGTTTCATATCTATTTCATTAGTTTTACCCTATGGCCTTTGGGATATATTGGTTTTAAACCATTTGGTAGAACCCGATGCAGTTCGCATGTTTCTTTTGCCTCTCCATTTGTCCCGGACTTTTCATCTCTCTAGCCGGCATTTTTGCCGATACATTGCAGCGACATTTCTATCTTTATAGCACAGGGGCACTTGTGAGGTGACCAGGGACTGAACCCGGCCAGTCCATTATACTGACACCGATGAGTCAGGCGTGATACTGTCTCCTTAGCCCCGAGCGTTTGGAGGGAAGCCACTACTACCAACTTTAAAGTCTTTGGTTTACCCGGCCGGGGTTTGAATCCACGAACTCCCGATCCGCAAGCCGACGCTTTACCATCTGAGCTTTTGCGGCCGGTTTCATGAAAAATCTGATGTCACGTATCTGAATTACACAATATAATAAACTTCGAGTTAAAACACAAAATACAAGTGATCTAAAGCATGCTTGGTCACAATCGACGCGTTAAGTCTCCTTAGACATACATATATGATATATACACGTTCTATCTTTTCTCATGCATTAAAAATGAACACGAATAGTCAAGATCATGCAGGATCTTTCCTGTGTGCTTCTGAAAACCAGCTTTCTCATAAATCTGGGCTCTGTTGCAAGAGACACTGCCCAAACTGCACAAAACAAGTGATTGCTTTCCTGTACAAATAAATAGCTTGGATAAACATTCAATAATTGGAAATAGAAACAAATTGCGTTTATGTTTAAGTAGCTTCTTTGTTGGAAATAAAGATATCTGTCATCATTAAATACAATTCTTGTTTTAAATATTTACATTTTTGTAACTTATATATATATATGCATTATGCGCAAGAAAATAAAGATATGAAAAAAAATACGAACAACGTATAAAACGAAAATATAAATATATTATATACATGGAAATTATACTAAAAATGTATTCTCATTATAAAAAAAGTAAAAAGGTACCTTGGTCGAGGGTGATCACTAGAAGAAGTAAACTGATAAAGCTCACTATCCAAACAGACACCCTGATCCAGAAACGAATCCCCCCAAACGAAAAGAAATATATCATATTTTATTGTCAACGCGTACTGCTGAACGAAATGAACGCCTTTGGGGAGGAAGAATTATTTATGTTCCCATTTATACCAGACGCATAGAAACAGCTGTCGTAAAATCATTATAACATACGTTCCCCCGCACGTTTAAACCTATGATGATAAACGTCCGAGGTCATTTTATGAACGACGTAAGTTCTCATTCATGCAGGTATACTTAAATATTTTACATTCCAATAAGTGTAATAACATTGTTGTACAGTTATTGCAATATTGATAACACGTTAAAACGAGATTTGCAACGTGAATCACAGAATTGTATTTATTTTTTCTAGTAATTTGAAAAATGTTGACTGGAATTTCGCCCTTTCATCTTTCAGAAAAAACAACAACACTTGTTTGTACGTACTAAGATAAAATTCTTTTATTAAAGATACATTTATCATAAATTAACTTTGTCACTTACTTCTGATCGAAAGCAAGAACTGAAAAATTGTTACATAATGTAATACAGTTATTGCTGAACTGGTTATTTAGCTAATCGAGAATCGCAACAAATCCAACCTTTTAACATACTTTTTTCTTGTGATTTTATTTTTATGAGACTTCATTTCTGAAATCATTAAGCAAACACTTGTTTGTGATGTAACAGAATACATGTATTTATTTGAAACTCATTTTATTCATTTTACACTAAACTTAGTAAATGATCTCTGTGGTATCTTAAATTCTTCATCTTCTTGAAGAATACTAAAGTCTAGCAAAGAGGTCAGTTTTCTGCTTGTTACATCGTTTTGCTCAGATAAGAATGGACGCCGAATGCTGGTGTATGACACTGGTATCTATGGGTGTTTTGGCTCCCCTTACCGAAATCGTGCCTTACTAAACCTAAGGCTAGGACATTGGTCATTAAGCATTATTTGCAAACTGTACCATTTAGTTGAAGAAGCTGTCGGATACTTAAAGTATTGACTTCAGACAACCGATGTTTCTTTTGTATGAACTCTTAAAAATAGACGACAGCTGTTGTGATATTTTCTTTGCACTCCCCTATATCCACCCATTGCTCTTAATAGTATTGACCTTATATATGTAAACAGAGAAATCAGTATTTGTGGCTTATATATATATATATATATATATATATATATATATATATATATATATATATATATATATATATATATATATATATATATATATCCCGGCGATACCAGTTGATAAACATTTAAGAAAATAACAAATGAACATTTCTGAAAAATACTAACCTTAACTGACTTGTTATATCGTCGATCGTTTAGTTTATTCGAAAGTACACGTCAACTAGAAGTTGTGTACTACGTCACCAGTTTTCACGCACTTGTTTAATGTCCGGTTCTATCAAAGTCCGGTACCGTGTATGATAAGCTTTTTGCATATAATTATAACTTGTTAATGCTTATACAGTATAAAAGTTATAGACTGTTATTTTGCCAATACTTATATAGTATAAAAGTAGTAGCCTGCTATTTTGCCACATATATATTTACAAATTTGGGCTACATTATTCCTCCTTACAGTGAGCGCATAAGAATGTGTCTCCCCTTCTTACAACCCTCTTGTCAGTGCAATAAATTAGGTGGACCCAGTGAGAACAAAAGTCACATTGAGCCCATTTGGTAAATACCAATGACACTGACTGTCTAACTGCATCTGGTGTAAACTTATGGCAAACACAACATTTTTCTTCTTCGTTCGTTTCATCGTCAGTAGAAATGTCTTGTTCATCATCATTTAAGTTAATATGGGAATGGCCAGGTTTGGACAGAGCGACTGGTGTGGCTCTCTTGGACTTGGTTCCCTTCTTAACGTTGATACATTGTCCTTTGTTCTTATGGATAGGTTTCTTTACAACAACAGTGTTATGTTTTCTCAAGGATGGTTTCTTCAGTTATTGGTTTGCCACTGACGATGTAACTCAAGTATCTCCGTTTTTTTACTGGTTCTTTGTCCCTCCTTATCTTGTTTTCTTTTATTTCAAAAAAGTTATCTTGCAGCAAAGATGGCTCAGGCTGCACAGGGGAGTGATCAAGGCATTCTGGTCTGGGGTTTACACATGCTTCTTTCAATATAGTAGACGGGGTAAAGTTACAAGGGTCAACTGCATTGGGGTTGTAAGGGTAAATGCCAGCTTTTGCAAATGAGGACTGCAAGTTTTCTGGAGAGAGAGCTTTTGTATAAGCTTTGCATCCTAACATACAGATGTTATTTCTATTGATTACTTTACCACAATTTTCCCTCATGAACTTGTGTGAAACGGCATTGAAAATGCGCTCAAAAGGACCAGAGCAACCTACGTCCATTGGTTGGAGGATATAGCTAGTATGGGCAGGCAATACAAACAGAATGATATTTTCACGTTTTGCCCAGTCAATAACATTTAGAGAAACATGAGACCTGTGCCCATCATACATTAGGAGGACTGGATTGTCTGGGCTTCTGGCAGGTAAGTATTTCAGAAGGTGGTTCTCAAGGTATGCCTGAAATACTGATGAATTAGTCCAGCCAGATGATGTGACAGTGCCATCTGCTCCAGTTGTCTTTTCGTCCAAGAGCTCCTTTTGCATACGCTCACCTGGAAAAATAAAAAAGGTGGAATCTGCTGACCTTGAGCATTACCACAGCCTATAACTGTGACTGTTGACCTGTTACTTGAAGTTATGGATGGTGGTTTGGTACCAATTTCAGTAACAATATTTGGTGGTTTATGCGTGGCTGAGAGACCTTTTTCATCAACATTGTATATTCGTTCTGGTTTTTCTGAAAGGTTATACTTTGTGAGGATTTTCAAAAGCTCGTGAAAATAAGTGACCACACATTCCTCAGATGTTGCTTAAGCCCTTTGTAGCTGCAGTCCCCTTGGCTTCAGCACCTTCAACTCTGGCCATCTTCCCATGAAATTAGTCAACCATTTGAGTCCAAGAGGGTGGCTTGTATCTCTGTATCCAAGGCTTACAGCATACTCACTGGCTACATCAATGACCTCGGACCTGAAAAAAATGAAATAATATATAAAATATAAAATCTAAAAGTCTTTAATTACAGTACTTAATAAATACAGAATATTTCTACCTAAAATCTTACCGGGAATATCCATACCCAACGCTTGACATGAACTTGAGGTGAGTTGAAAACCGTGCTTCTTCCTCCTGCGTAAACAAAGGGTCAGGTCCCGACCTGCTGACTTCTGGATCCACCATCCCTGAAAGCCTGTTTCTAAATGTGGCTTCAGGGATCCCATACTCCCTAGCTGTCTTCCTAATTGACGACCCACTTTCTTTAATCTGCATGTACGCATTTGTCATAGCAGTAGGGGAGTAAGGGCGGTATGGGCCACGTGAAACCTGAAAGAAAAACATAAAATTCCCAATTAATATAATAAAACCTAGTGTGCATATTGTTGATATTTACATAAAATATGTCAATATTAGCGACAAAAAGGTCACGTGATCCGTTTGACATATCGCGGGAGCAGACGTCAAATTATTTTTTTATTTCAGATCGTGCTGTTTTCTTTTATTTTGTATGAAAGAATGAAAGCCATAAAAAAGTAATAAGAAAATGTTTTTAGTATAATGTAAATTTAACCCGTATTTTACCTTGGATAGGCGTACTTTCCACATGTTTTTCTGACAGACGCTTCACTTTCGATTTCGTTGTTTGCAAAATGTAATGGCTGACGTCATTAAAACTTGCGTACTGCGAAAACCCGGATGTTTACAAAGTGCGTGAAAACTGGTGTGCGTGAAAACAGGTAATTCGACGATATATATATAAACATACAACAATTAGATTTGAATGTCTGAGGGATAAGATAGAAACGATGCCATAACTGACTTGAACATAGCAAAGGAAATCAATCTTAACTTTAAAATTGACACTCAGCTAAGAATTGTTTTTACTGATAGAATGAATCCCTGCATTCTTATAGCAGAAAACAGTACTAGACAGCACACATTGATGCTAAATGTAACATGAAATGGGCATGCGGCAAATATTTTGTATAGGTAAGAACATTAAAGCATAACAAGGCAAATTTACTGTTTCATATAACAAGGTATTCGCATGAAATAAATTGTTCAGTCTATAAACTCTGATTTCCTTTGCAGTTTGAGCTTAATAAAAGTAAAAGTTTTATTTCCTAAGCCAAAGGATAAGACAATGAAAAGGAGGTAAATGTAACAACATAGAATGGCATGTTTGTTGCGTTAATAGATATGGTTTTGCCTATCTACTTAGAAATATAACGGAAAGATACCCTAAAACATGCAAAGGAGTTGTCCACAAATGTTGGTAATATCACTGAGTTGTAATGTTGGTAAAAGAGAATGCACCACATTGGATAGTAAAAACTAACAGATTTTATCATTTAAGACCTTACATAATAAACAAATAGCAATAAATGTCTTAAAATAAATAATACAATATCATATGTCAATATAAAGTGAACTTGAAAACGATAGGAATTGATAAAACTTATCAAAATGTAGCAGTTTCCACTATCTTAACCTTAAAGATAAAGTCAAGAAAATGAACATGGGCATGCGGCAAATATTTTGTATAAGTAAGAACATTAAAGCATAACAAGGCAAATTTACTGTTTCATATAACAAGGTATTCGCATGAAATAAATTGTTCAGTCTATAAACTCTGATTTCCTTTGCAGTTTGAGCTTAATAAAAGTAAAAGTTTCATTTCCTAAGCCAAAAGATAAGACAATGAAAAGGAGGTAAATGTAACAAAATAGAATGGCATGTTTGTTGCGTTAATAGATATGGTTTTGCCTATCTACTTAGAAATATAACGGAAAGATACCCTAAAAATGTTGGTAATATCACTGAGTTGTAATGTTGGTAAAAGAGAATGCACCACATTGGATAGTAAAAACTAACAGATTTTATCATTTAAGACCTTACATAATAAACAAATAGCAATAAATGTCTTAAAATAAATAATACAATATCATATGTCAATATAAAGTGAACTTGAAAACGATAGGAATTGATAAAACTTATCAAAATGTAGCAGTTTCCACTATCTTAACCTTAAAGATAAAGTCAAGAAAATTATATACTTCATTCATTAAGAAAATCGGAGAAATAATTAATTTACTTAACAAAAACACTTAAATAAGTAGGCTTTTAAGATATTCGTTTGTTAAAAATTAAGGAGGAAAACTCTGACCAAATTAATGTAAAAAAATCATACAAAATTTATAAAAAAAATGTAAAATTTCTTGCAAAACTTTTAACTTTTAATTAACCTGTCAAAATTGAAATCTACCGCTAGATTCTCATTAATATGTATGAATATTCATGTTGGCTAATTTACATAATTAATAATTAATAATTTTAAATCTAAGTTTAGCTATAGCCTCCACTTAAGGAACGATATAAAAATTATTCTTCAGCGGTATGGCTAGTTACAAGCAGAAAAAAATCATGAAAATCAGAAAATGAACCAAACTATATGAAACTTAGACCATCATGGATTAGATAAGTAGTGGTATGTATATAAGTTTAGAAACTGGTGAGTTTGTTTGAAAATTGATTGTATGTAAAGTCTTGTCTCAGTTTGTGTAGCAGTTACACTTGACTGCCATATGGACACTTTTGTTTTATGTTTTTGACAAAATTATCATATATGTTGCAATACTCATAAGACCGTGTTCTTGTCGTATTCTGATGTACATGAATATACTATTTCAAACAGGAAGAATTAAAGAAAATTTGCATACATAAATATTTATGCAAATGCATGTTGTTTGCTTTTGGTGGTTTTGTTTGTTTCTTAAAATAGACTACAGTGGCCAATTATGAACATTTTCGCGACGTTCTGCTTTTTGGATGTGTGATTCCAGGTAACGGTGATATCCGACAATGCCTCCATTTTCAAATACATGTCACAAGAAAAAAACACTAACTTTAGGTATTTTAGAATGATCACCTTTTACAGGTACGGCCTTGTTTAAGTTAAGACGATTTAGTAAAGTATCCATAGGTATAAGTATAGTATTCATTGGCAAAACAAGTCATGAAATAATAACTATGAGTTTTCATCAGCTTTTTATTTATTTTAAGACGATATGTGGTGTTCCGCTAAATATACTGTAAAACCAAACCTATTTTTATTTTTTCTAAAATCTCACATTTCCGGCAAATTGCCCTTTTCAAGAATTAAACACATGCAAACGTTCATGGATGCTGCCATATTAGAAATCTTTTAAAAAGTAAACATTCCTCAGACTTTATCGTTAGAATAAAACAATTAAGATATACTTGGAAAAAAAATATATCAAAATAATATAATCTCGTCCAAATCTCGTGTGTTTAGTCGATTGATGATTTTCCTTATTTGTGGCAGAGTTTACTGCGCTTTGAAAGGCATC
Source organism: Sinonovacula constricta (assembly GCA_007844125.1). Lineage (NCBI taxonomy): Eukaryota > Metazoa > Mollusca > Bivalvia > Cardiida > Solecurtidae > Sinonovacula > Sinonovacula constricta. The sequence goes on from CM017571.1 coordinate 19,298,260, forward strand.
GGGATCCCATTTTATGTTGTTCCTGGCCATAGTTCTGTCCAGAGTTGTGTATAGCCTTCTATTGTGTTCACCTTCTGTTTGCCTTATTTAAATGCAGCATTTCTAGACATTGAGATCAATATTTTCAATGACAACGTCTCTACTAAAATCTATGACAAGAGAGATGATTTCAACTTTAGTATTGTGAATTATCCATACCTTGATGGTGATTCATCTCGTGCTACCTCCTATGGTATTGACATATCACAACTTACAAGGTTTGCACGAGTTTGTACTAAAGTAGAAGATTTCAATGATAGAAACCTGTTTATTTTTTCTAAACTGTTACAGCAAGGCTTTCGTTTTCATAAATTAAGAAAGGCGTTTTCAAAATTATTTCACCGCAATGATTTTATTGCTTCTAAGTATAATAGCAGTATGAAAACACTTATGCAGAAAGGCATAAGCCATCCTGCATTTTATGGAAATGTTTTATACAAGTTTAAGAAGATCAAGGGTCTCAATAACTTTTCTGACCACTTTACAAAACTTATCAGAAAACGTATTGCAGACGGTTACAACCCGGGAATACTTCGATGTACTGCATTGCTTGCAATTGACCCTTTTACAGTCAAGAACTTGCATTGCTTTTAAATTACACGATGACCGGACAGGTCGTTGAGACTATATGAAAACAGTGACTTAAAGCCATAATTGGACAGTCACTGTTGGATTTCTTGTCTCTTCATCTCTCCAGTCGTGCCCTATATAGGTGGGACAACTTGGGCAGTTTCATACCCTTTACGTGAGATTGCACAGTAGGTATAACATCGGGATTTTTTTAATCTTTATCATATATAATATGTCAACTGCGGATAAATCCTCGGCGTTTATAATATGTTTTTAAACGATTAACTCTAAACAATACTACGTTTTATTTTGTTCATTTTCTAAAATTCTATTATTTCTTCGTATTTTTTACATTTCACTTTTGACACTTTTGGCATATGACGTCATGGCATTTATGACGTCATTATATTGTTCTTATAATATATCAGCGCTTGTACTGCTTCATTTTATTTGAAACTACTCTCTCATTTGGAATTTTTTGGTTGCCGAGGCTTTTATCTACTGTACATACTGTACATATGCTGTTTTATTACTAGTAATCATGTATGTACATAAGTTCTTTATATCTGTTTTAACTCCCGATGCAGGTGCCTACTGTTAGTTGTTTCACTTTGACGGGATATTTTTATTTACACTGTTTGTTTGATAGAAAAACCTTCAGGAAGTGCGAGGTTGGAGCGCTCCACAAACCAGGTTCAAGCATCCCAGTTGGCCCTTTTGCCGACTGACCGTTCCAATGCGGTAACTGATGGTTTTTCTTTTTGTGTGTTATGTCTCGTCTCTGTGTTTTTGTCACATTTACATTTACCTTGTCTGCCTTGGTCTGCAGGTAGATAAAATTTAAATATCTGTGAAAATTTTGATAGGACCTTTTCTTATTTACCTATTATTAAATATTTTCAGTCATCTGTTACCACATACCTACTTCTTTGTTGGTTTAAGGTCTATATATTGGGACAGCTCGCTTAGACAAAGGACTTACATACTTAAGTCTTTTCTGCGCAGGTAGACAGGTCTTTTAAAGATTGACCTCTTCAGTGCTCATTGAAGGACTAGGGCATGTGACGTCCTTTGTAAAAGCGAATCGTTCCGGGATCTATATGCTTTTATATAAATAGCTAACCTTGCCACAGCTGGCGGACGCACGCGTGTGTGTTGTGGCTGGGTGTAATTCTTTTTGAAATTTATCAGTCAAATAGAGGCATTTCCTGCGTTTTAGAAGCTGATAGAAACTTTACCCGCAGATTTATCTGTTATATATGTGTATAATTTCTTTCTAAAGGATCTAATTAGATCTCTTCCAGATTAAATGGAGTTCAGGTGTTGAAAACTACCTTAAATGTATATTTTTATGATAAAACTAACAACCAGTCTGACTAGTGTACGTCCTCGGATATTCTTTCTTTGCTAAATGTGAATTATGAGGAATCGAGGACCTAAACTATTTAATACATACACCTAAATTTCGGTGCCCGATGTGCCTTTTTACACAAATACTTTTATTTCATTGCGTTTTTATGACATGTTTGGCGTGAATAAGTGCTTACTCGTCCTATTTGTAGTACTGAACACACGTGGGACAATAAAAGCATCATACTAATAGTGCCATAAAGATGTGACATACCCTAAAATGTTAAAAAAGATCGCGGGAGGTATTAATGACAATGTCGGGGCTCGAGGCGGGGGCGGGAAGGATTTGGTGGTCCCATGAAACATATATACATTTAACTTTTTTTCTGTTTATCTGGCACTATCTTGATTATTATAGCCCAAATAAATATCTTCTTTAAGATTTCAAAATGTAAAATACGACACGGTAAACAGAAAAAAGCAATAACAAATTTGTTTCTCGTTTGTGTCTGGCTGTTAACGACATACAGTGAAAGTGATCATTTTAAACATTCAAATATTGGTTGATATATGATATTTTTCTTTTTTTTGGCATTGTTTATTGTGTAATTAGCAATAGTAAATGTATCATTACCATTTAGGAAAACTCATCCGTAAAGATTACCTATAGACGCTTGCGATTGTCATAGTATTACTTTACCATAACAATGACATTTTACTACGAAATAGGCAACTTCAGTTTATCATTTTTTGTTGGCTTTAATTTTTGTTTACAAAGGACAAAAAATGTTGTGTCACAATGGTTAATGTTATAAACTGTTGTATCTGATCAGTAGATGCATTTTGTTCCTCAAAAGACTGTGTTGTTTAAAGGAAAGGAGAAGAAAAAAGCGTCGTGGCGTCTTTTAACTATTTAAGTCGTTTTAGCGTATTCTAACTGCGTGTGCAATAAGCAACTTACATTTTTACACGATAGTCATAAAACAGTATGTATATGTATAATGTAAGTGTCAGGGCGAAAAAATGTCACGTACTTCCCATATACATATTGTATATTCTAATATACATGTAAATCGCAGATAGCTCCTGTCCCTTATATAAATACCTTTTTGGAGAAACCTAAAGAAAGAGAGTTAAACACTTCGTACATTTGCATGATCTGAATAAATAAAGCCTGTGAACTTAATGACCACAAAAAGTGAAATTCAACCCTTTAATTAATAAATTAATCTATGATAAAATTAGGCTGTCGATGGTTGTCAATTTAACATCCGCCTGCGGCTGCGATAAGCATTTCCTTGGTTCACCGTCCCAGCCACTAACACATACCATTTACACTAAACAAGGTGGTTGTGTGTCTTGAGATTATCGGAATACCTCGGCAGAATTTCATTGTGAGAACTCAAAAATAGTCAATTTTTAAAGATTGCTTATTGGCCTTTTCCAAAACAAGATTACGTCATTTGAAAATTACTTCCTCATAAGTATATTGCGCATAAGCTCCCGATAAATGGCATTTTCTTCAGTTGACTTCAAAATATTCACAATAACGCTACATGGCCTCGCTGTGTTTGCATGCAATCAGTTTATCCTGTAAATACTGATGTTTGTACCGATTAGGTCTAAATATTTTGTAATGGAATCATTTGTCCTATTCCTAAAACAACTCTTTATATGGGATCCAAAGTTAACATTAGTTATTTTGCATTTGCATACTTTTGACGTTGTACACTGAACACAGAGAAATCAACCATTTTTCCCTCCCTAATTAAGTATTGTTTCATCGTTCTTTGTCAAATACGATATCATTTTAATTTGTCGTAGATAATTTTATTAATTCTGAATTTATTGATTATAATTTACACCAGTTTGAAATGTTAGAAAATACATATCGAACAAAAAGGTTTGCATTTTGACAAAATAATATATTCAGACGTAAAAAAGAGTGTTAAATCTTGGTTCAAGAACTTGTTACTCGACCCTTTAGTGGTTTTCTTGTTCTGCACGGAATGTTAGAAAACAACAAATTGTTGGAAAAATTATGATTAAAATTGTCTCTTACCAAAGAAAGTACTGTTCCACTTGCTTTCTTTAAGCGTTGTACGCTGAACACAGAGTATTCAACTAATTTTCTCCCCAGCGTGTAGTGTGATTATGTTTTCCATTGATTTTGCTGCTGCAACATATGGTTGTAATGTGGATGCGCCATGCTAAATTTTGTTCTTGTGCATTTACAATCTCCCCAGAACGCATCTTCAGCATTTTAGAAACAAAGGGGGGCATAACCCCGGACCCTTCTTAGATTTATGTGAGAATCGGTCATCGCACTCCCATTCCCCCAGCTTAAAAGTTGTAAAATCGGGTCTGCTATTTGTGGCTGTTAAAGCGCTGTTAGTATTAATTTCATAAACGGTTCATTCAGAAACGTATCGATTTATATGTAAACTTCAATTCTTATTATTAATCTAGATGGCATAGTTTTCGTCAACACAACACCCCTGTGATCTGATTCTAAAACTTCCGAGTGCGCCACTCTTTTCCAAACGAATGTGTTAACTTTAAACTGAGATGTCTGTCAGACATAACCTGGTCCAGAGCCATTGTAGGTAGTAAGAGCCGCGCGAGATATCGCAAATATCTCGTCCTAATAGATAACGCATAGTCAGTGGAACAATCTTACTAATAACAGTTCGCTCCACGTTTCGACCCCCTCCTCTAGTAATTGAGTGATATTGCTGCGCGACTATATTTAATCATGAATCTGCATTTCATATATATCTGCATTACATGATACAATCAATTGAATTTCGAGTTTCGAACATTACAGTGTTAATGTTACCATTTGAAGATACAACTGACGCATCTAGTCTACTTTGACGTAGATCTTTGTTTCTGTAAACGCACTACTTTTTCCCAGGCATGACGTCTGACCGCGAGTAGTAAAATTGAGCCAATCTACCTTCGGCTAATTGTGCTTATTTTTCTTCGTCTTTTTAAAAGATTGTCTGCCAAAACCTTTTTCTTCACATATATGTGCGCTTTAGTTTTATTTTTATCTCTTGCAACATTGCAACTACACTGCTGTCTTCATTTTTTCCATTTCTATTTATTTCTATTACATTTTAAATTACAAGAAAATGCAATCTGGTAGTACAGCTTAGTTTCTTCAGTCAAGTCGCAATCACCAGTTAACTTAACGGCATATTCAGCTTCACCAAGCCTCTAAGTACATGTAGCTTTATTGTGCGACGCCATTGTGTTGTCCTTGATCTATATCATTGATAACTTAGATGCTTTTAGTTCAAAAGCGTGTTTTCTCTCACCAACCAGAACGTTGGAAATTAAAGAATGAAATTTATTATCTTGTGTCGAAGAATAAAGCAACACCTTGCTTTGTACTCCTTCTCTGTATACTTATCATGGTGATTAAACTCTATAAAGGTACCTTTTATGACCATTTCCTTTTTTGTATTTGTTATATAACAACGTTTAAACGTGCAGTGTAGCGGTCGTAATAAAGTCACCCTGTGCATGTTATGATTGTAATCTATGTTGTCATTTTATTGATAGTAGGACTGTTATTTGTATTTTCTAATTTTCTTTGGCGTACATTGGCCATTGGTACTGCAACTCCATGTTCACATCAACAAGATTTACGCCTTTTCTCAGTAAAGTTTTCTTTGATTCAAACATTGGTACTAAAATGTAGACTATTGCTTTCGATGACGTCAATACATAAACATATAAATATATATATATATATATATATATATATATATATATATATATATATATATATATATATATATATATATATATATATATATATATATGTATATATATATATATATAATCACAACATTGTGACTTATACGAACTTATAACTATATGTATGTACTTTAAACGGCCTTATAGCTCTATGTCTGTAAATTATATGTAACACTATTGTGATCCATTGTGTGAAGGATATACAGTACATGTACATGAAGTTAATTTGTCGTAAGCATCAAAACTATCGTCGGCTAATTTGACTGTATTAATTTTTGTACATTAAAACCTATTTAAAGAATCAATGCAGCCTTTTAGCGCAATGTATGTGATTTAAAGGGCTTGTAACTAAATGTCGGTATTTAATACGGCTTTATATCGATTCCTTGTATGACCTTATATCTCAATGTATGTAGTTTATACGGCCTACTACCACTTTTGTAGTAAATAATAGGTCCGTATCACTTCATGTCGGCAAGGATTACGACCTAATTACTGCATGTCGGTAATTTATACGGCATAATAACTCAACATTGGTAAGTTTATTTGATTTAATAACACCATGACGATAATGTATACGACCAAATGACTGAATATGGGTAACCACACTCGATGTCATCAATTTATAGGTCCTAATATCTACATATTTGAAAATTATATGGCCCAAAATACTATAAGTCGGTAATTTATACGACCGTAAAGGCCATATATAATATCTTTAGAGAACCCGATTATTTAAAACTATTTTTATTAGCGCTGTGTTCTGGGTGATATAAAATAAACAAAACACATTTATTTTAGAGAAATTTCATTGAAGTTATCAAGTGAAACTTCATGTTGAAAGGTTCCGTGTCAAAATGGTTAAAAGCAGAAATGCAAATGGACACGAGCAGCTGTAAATCCCAATTATTTCGATTGTAAAAAGTATATTTTACAAATTAAATCTCGTACAAAATGCAACTGTTTATATAATTATACCCTATATCCCTCTTAGAATAATATTCAGCAGTACCAAAGTCAACATCAAAATATATTCCGATGAATCCTTCTTTGCTTCAGACGTTTTTCCATGCTCAAAATGAATAACGACCGGATTATCAGTTGTAGTTGGGACCTTTTCTGTTTTTGTCAGTGTTCCTACAGTACCCTCTGTCGACAACGGAAATCCGTTCTTTTCTATTATCGAGGTATAATACCTTGCGGAGTCCTTCGGAGTTCTTGGTCTGTCAGGGTCCGAAAAGTTGACATAATGAAGGCCGTATCGTTGCGAATAGCCATACATCCACTCGAAGTTGTCCAGAAAAGACCATGCAGTGTAACCTTTGATATTGCAGCCGTCGATTCTGGTCGCTGCAAAAATGCATTGCTTCGGTGTAACAGTGTAACATAAAATAACCTCTTTTTGGTGCAAAAATTAATTGATTGAATAATACAACTTCATATGGCACATAATGATGATTTCAACAGTACTATTGACTATCGCCTTATTTAGTCAGATTTAATATGAGTCTTTTATTAATAAGGTTTCCGCCAAATACATTTTATACCGACGACTTTGGTATTCTATACCTTTTACCTGGCCATACTTAGTTTTTCGATCATACCCAATTACAAACGTTTTCTATAAAGTTCTACACCATAATAATTCGTTGTCCTTTATTCTCCATTCACCTAACTTTGCAAAAAAAAAACCCGCCCACACTGGTGGTTCTTATAAACTACACATATCAATGGAAATATAAAAATTAAAAACTTAAACTTCAGGTTATTATCAGGTTATTAAGGAGAAAGCATGAACAGTTCACTAAAAGATCTAAAATGTATTTAAACTCTTCTTTATTATCACTGATATTGTTGAAGGGATCTTAAATTTACCTTTGAGGACCTCGTTGATGTATTCCTGGTAGAAACCAACTCTATGTGTGTCGTGAATTATACCGGAAGTGTCAGAGACGCCATTTTCCATGATGTGTATTGAAACGTCACCGTAACGCTCTCGGATCCAGTTTAGGCTCTTCCGTATTCCCGTGGGGGACACAATCATGTTGGTTTCCTCACTAAGTAGGAAGAGAATGAGATTGTAACAGAATAAAACATTAACGTAACTTACGGGGTATGTAATTATTCGAGTAAATACGGGGGATGCCCGTAGGGCTTAAAGCGCCTTTAGGTAACGCGGCAGACAGACAAACTGACAGGCACAGACGGATAGACAGACAGATACAGACAGACAGACCGACAGGCAGAGACTGAGAGAGGCGGAAAAAAGGAGTAAGACAGACAGGCAAAGAAAGAGACAGGGAGTGGTAATATTTAAGAAGTAGTAGATTTAGGCTAGTTGTATTTTTAACAATGGATCATTTGCGCGTTTTACTGGACAACAACTGTTGTTTAAAACCCACTAAAAATAATTCATAGTTTAAAAAGGGGCATATTGAAAATGACAAATTATGGAATTAATCTCTGCTAACAAATCTCTAACAGAAAAAATACAGAATTCATAGAAAGAAATGGGGTTTTTTTACGAAAAAAAATCAAAATGGTAACAAAATATGCCTTCACGTATGTGTCACTGTACTTGTTAATATGACTCAATTGTAACCAATTAATAACTATAAAATAAAATAACGCGGTAATCAAACTTAACATTGTTTAGAACTAGCATTTTTCATTAAGCCTGCAGGTATGATTTTACATAACAAGCTTATATTGTAAACTACACATTGTTTTGCCAGTTTTCTTTGAAGGCATTTTAATGATGACAGCTGATTAAATATTCAGTTTTATTATTGTTTTGTTTTGCTTTCTTTAGTAAGAACACAATTATGCAGGAGGGGAGATATGGTCCTAAATATCTCGGAATAAAAGTAGCAGTTTCCCTGACAGTTCGTTCCCATAGCTTCTATATAATCAGTGTAACGACCTGCCAGTGTTGGGAAGGTATGTGGTTTGAATCCTGGTGAAGGCTTACTGTTTTCCGCTCCTGTTACACTTGGTGTCATGGTCTACAGCTGATTTTTGTTTGTGTTGTGATATGCAACCGTGCTGTAGAGTGGAACCTGGGATAAGATTCCATATGTGTAAGGCAGGAGGAGTGTAGAAATATAGCTCAGTTGGTAGAGTGACCGGCGGGTACTGTATGGGACTGATGTTCAATGCCTGGTGAAGGCTACTTTTTTCACTTCTGTTACATAAAAGAACTGTTTTACCATGACCTTAAAAGAATGTTTAAATGATTGAACTTACACACGTCGGGATTTTAGACGTTTATGTTTTGCGATAAGTTCCTCGTATGTCCGCATTTTACCTGTTTTTCATTATAAAAGAACCAAATATATTCAAAAGTATTACTACAAAGGTTATTTCCCATGTAATTGTGCGTAACTTTAAACACGGTCCAGATACGTGCCTTTCCACGATGACAAAGGTGATCTCCTAGTATGCTGGTTATTAATTATGTGTATCAACGAATGTAAAGTTACTTGTCTTCAACAAATGTTTGGGTTTTCCCTGAATTAGGTAATACCTTTTGTCGTATTATAGTTTACGCTTCACTGTCGGTAAATGTAGTTCATGTATTACCATTAAAGAGGCAGCAAAATATCCTCGAGTCACAGGCAATATTTTTTTGCACACAATGCAGTAGTAAACTAACATCAAAATACATTATATTACTGATTAAGGATTATGATGATGATGGCTACTGCTGCTGACGACGATGATGATAATATGATGATGATGTTTCTTCTGCTGCTGTTGCTGCTGATGCGGCCCATGATTTCAAATGGTCAGGACGATGTGGCTAAATGAGACTTAATTCCCATGGCAATGATAAACAACGTTAACCTTAGTATTTGTTAATGTGTTGTAACGAAGGGCTACAAGCTGTTCCGTTATCTAGGGAGTACGTTTAGACCACAGGAAAGCAATCGATATTAGAAAAACAGTCGAGTGTCTGGTCGGCTTTGCTACAGTTTTAATATAAATTTGAACTCGCGAGTTAACAGAATTCGGATGTTAAAATAAGGGAGTACATTTAATGGCTATTATTACAAACTGTGTTTAACACATGATTTAACTCCTTCATTTTAAATACATGAGTAGATTTGTATTATATTTATATGCATGCTTCCTGATTGTACGACTTTTAAACAAAACCGGACAGGTTATTGACAGTGCTTTCTTCAGAAACTGACACTGTGTTTCTGAAGAACCGATCCCGGCGTTTTGACAGCGTTTTGTGTGTGTTTGTTGTTGTTGTTTTTAACATGAAAACTTGATTTACCGTGATATATGAATGAACTTAATATTCTTGAGCTATGCGTTGCTACTTAGATATTATTTTGGTGTGCCTAGTGACAAGAATCTTTCCTTTTGATGCTGCAACGTCCCCAGAGAAGTACAAACGGTATGTAAACTTCAAACTGAAGGATTCCCTTGTGACGGGAAGTTACAATTATCCGAGTGTTTCCGGTTGTGTTGCAATATGTGGCGGCTCACAAAATTGTTTAAGCGTGTCTTGGAATCCAGATACTCTACAATGCATAGTGTCTGACACTACCATAGAGCATCAGCGTTTCCTTACGAACAGCACTGACGCCATATCACCATGGATTTCATATGGGAAAATGACTTATGATAGTAAGCATTTATTTTATTTTGTAAATATCACAATGACGCATTTTTGGCCGTAAGAAGGAAATTCCTTGTAATTGTTTATAAACATCGGCCCGAAACAACTATGGCCATTTTGGTTTTTATGCTTAACTGTCTTGGGGCGTGAACTAATCTTATATAGACGATGGACGAAGACCCCAGACCAACATCTCGTTAGATTCACAGATATGACCAAGTTAACTGAACTAGTTTGAAATATTACTTTCCGACTCGATATAGAAGGGTCAATCTCTAAACATCCAACAATAAATCCGTACATAACAGCCTTACTTGTGATTTTAGAATTGATATCCGGAAAATAATTATTCAGACATAGGTAGAACCAACGACACATCGAATGCTAGATTCTCGCAAGTCTCCTGATGGAAACTTTCATCATGACAAGTATACCGACAACATAGTATTGATGGCCCGCACGTATATAAATGAATTTTTGTCGATAATTCATAAGTCGACTGATTGTCTAAATCAAGCGAATGTTCATCTTTAAGTACAGAATGACCCATAAACAAAATAAAATATACGACGTTCCAAAGCTATTATACCGCCTGATAGCAAACCGCAATATTTTTACATTTCAAGGGAAATCAATTAACCGTATACATTGAAAGTCGCTTGAAATACAAGTAGGTTATTCAGATTGCGCCCTATAACCATAATTAAACCGTCGCTATGCTTGTTATTATTCTACCTTTATGACTCCATTCATGTTCACATATAATGTGGTGATCAGACATTAAAACTTACTAAATTATTTGTTGATTTGCTTTCACCGCTAAAATAATTAATAAACTGTAGCAAGATAGTTAAAACAGGAATAATGAAGTACTTTTTTTTATTTCATTTACAGTTTGGCACGTCTTTGGACCGGGTCGATACTCAATGACCTATTTAGAAGCTGAAGCCGAATGTGCGAAGGAACGAGGCCGCGTTGCTAGGACAACGGAAGTTCTTGCGGCACGCGCCAAAGGATTCTCTTTTTGCGCATGCTCGTGGATGGTAGATGCAAACAATAATAGACGAAATGGATTCGTCATCCAGGTTGCGAATGCTAGCTGTTGGTATACTTTCAATACTGGGATTATTGGCTGTGGATACAGTCGAGCAGATGCCTTCTGTACTGATGATTTATAATACAACGAACGCATTAAATCAGCGATTTATTTGTGTTCAATATTGACATAACTGAAACAAAACTGATGTGTTAATGTGATCCTTACAAATGCTCGAAACTCTGCGGCGATAACTGCTTCTGTTAATACAGAATAACGATCCCCATTATAAATGGTAATTAATGATTCATGAAAATTTCCGCTATAGACTAGCTATAAACTATAGAGTTTTCTATTGTCATGTAACAATCAAATAAAATTAGCATGCAAAACAATAAATTGAAATGAAATCAATATCATTGCGTTTTTCGATACTCTATATTTTCAGTAAAATGGAAACATGATATATGTCATGGGGGGGATCTAGCAGGGGTGGTCCGGACCCACCCACACCCTCTCTGAAATTGTCAAGAAATACCTTCCATGATGGTACTTTTTTAGCATTTTCGTCCTTGTCGTCTGTTCATATTGTAATTACACTGTTACCATCGTAACAGACGGTTTATTTTATTTTTAGCAATGTTTCTTAAACAGAATAACAGACCAAAAGGCAGGGTTCCTAACTGCAAAATGGGCCAGCTTCTAGTTACCCTTGAATACAGTGACTTGATAAACTTGTTTAAAAACTTTGTTGGAAAAAGGCTTTAAAACTGCGGATGAACTATCCACATCAAGATATTTTGAATCGTGCATCCAGTAAGAAAGGTGCTGACTACTACTCCTTTACAAGACATGCATTATAATATATATCGACATAGAAAAAAACGTCTCAATCCATTTCAAAACAAAACGACAATACACAAATACACACACACACACACACACACACACACACACACACACACACACACACACACACACACACACAACATCGGCAATACACAATATCATTAGTATATCATAATCATCAATATTTATTTACCCCCATCCCCCCCCCCCTCTCCACCCCCTTATCTCTATCTTCTCCTCTTCCGTAAAGTTCGGCAGCCTAGAGGTTATCTCCCCCTGTAGGGAACTCTTGTTTCCCACTTTCCATTTCATAACATCCGGATAATCTCCGCTTCCAAATATAGGATTGGCGAACCATCCGATGGCAAATTGATTGTAGGTTTCTGATCCATCGATATCACTGAGGCTTGACTTGTTGTTGGGCAGGCCGATATTGTGTTTTAAGACTATACCTACTTGGCCTGTAAAATGGGATATTATATATAATTATTTGTATTTTTGAACGTTTTTTTCGTTACAATAAAACAAGTAACGATGGATTCACTGAAAATAATATCCTTTTGAACCAACTGCAGTTTATTCCACCAACATTGGTCAGAAGGTATTACAGAAAAAATAGTATTCACATAAACCAATCACTTTGACTACTGAAACTCCAGCTAGTTTTAACTGAGTAAGACCAGTTATAGTGGTGATTACACCAAATACCGACCGAAAATAGAACCTACTATATGTTTTTTCTTTAAAATAACATTCCGTTGCTATGGTTTTTAGAATTGAAATCCCGAACGCCTATGTACCAAAATGGGATGATGCACTTGTACAGGATGTACATATTTCATTGAATTAGCGTTACGGACAAACAAATTGATGGTATGTGTTTTTAATGCAGCAGAACTGTCTTTAATGTTTATAAAAATGGCCTTTATTTTGGAGTGTGTGTTTTGGAGTTTACTTTTTACCTATATGTAGTTCATAGGGTTAATCATAGCTTGATAATAGTGCAATTTGAACGCAAAGATTTGTGAATTATTATTATAGAATATAGAACAAACTTATTAAGTGGCGTCTAGCCTTTTAAACCAACAAGGGTGTCTGGTGTCTGATATACCAATCCTTCATGTTTTCATAAGTATCCAATGAGCATCTTTTTCCCGCATATTTTTTTTCCACACAGCCTGCATTTTCATGTTGTGGCCGTTACATCGTCAGGCTCATAAAACGAGCAAAGTAGTCGGACTATAAAACATTGAAGATTAAAACCATTTCTACAATGTTTTGAATTCAATGCAGATAAACGGTGTCTTGATGCGTTAAACAATGATATTTCTTGAAGTTATCATATGATATTCAGTCTTTCTCTCAAAAAACATCAAAACACAGTGACAATTATTATTGTGTTATTTTGCATCATCTTGTGAGTATTATTTATTTGAAGCATTTCTTCATTTTGATGTAAGATAAAACTAGTATATTTTCATACAAAGTACTAAACTCAAATGTACCATAAAATATACCATAAAATGTAGTACTTTTTACATTAACGAGAAAGAGAGAGAATGAGTGTAATTTAATTAAATTTTAATATTTTCAGAAAAAAATGTTATTTTTCTTCTTTTTAGCAAAAAGTGTAAGCTTTGTTAAGAAAATGAATTGTGGCATTGCAATTGCATCTTATAAAAACATTGCCATACACACTTTTTTTCTTATATTTAAATGATTATTTTGGAGTGTTTAATGGGGTGGTGACTTATCTGTGGTGATAAAGGTCATTTACCTGCGATAGTAAAATTAAAAATAGCGCACAAACAATTTTATGATTTTATGATTACCCATACTTTTTATTGCATTTTTGTTCTCATAATACTTTTTATTGCATTTTTGTTTTCATAATACACATTAGACAATATGTATCAACTTTTCTGCTACAAGGTGCATATGTCTTTTTTTCGGAGTCTTTAAAGATATACGCATAAGCACAAAAAAATAAAGCATTTTAACACATACCATGTTGATGTTGCTTGTATTCCCCCTGGTACAGTCTATAAACCCTTGCATGAGACCGGAGCAAGTTGTGCGCCGCAATATATCCTTTCTGTGTGATGCCAGGCGCATGCGTGCCAGTTTCGTAAGCATGGTGGGCTAAGACGGAGGGTTCGTTGTGTGTTAGCCATATCTGAATCTGCAATAGCAAGTCACTTGCAACTTAAGCATGCCATTTTTAATCGGTGTTCTTTCTGTATAAAGCTCTATTTTGGCATGTCCTAGAAAGTGGGTTCTTGCATCTCATTAAGATACAAGTGGCACCCTTTGGTTTTGAGAAGATCTTATCAACATTGTCTGGAATATCACTCAATGTCAAAATATGATATACTGAATCTGTCATGTGTTTGTTGTGTTTTCAACATAAACATAGAAATGTAGATTCCCAAAAGAATACTTTATAAAAAATATCTTATACAAAAATAAGTTAACTTTACCTCTCATGTCTAGAAATCACGATAAAGAGTGAAAAATGAATGTTAAAACTGTACACACCATCGCTGCACAGGATGACTTTGGTGCGTGGTCTGATGGCTTATATTTCCGTCTTGTTTTCTTCCAATCATTACTGATATATGTAATAGTATGTTATGTGGTACTATTTAATTAAACTCCCTAAAGGCGTTCGAATATTTAAGTGGTCAACATTAAATTAAACACTATGAAAGCTTTCGTGTGTGTAAGTTAATCATACTGAAATGCACACTTTTAAGGCATTTTTGCATTTTTGCATGTAAATAGTGTTAATCAAACATTATACAGGCTCTCGTGTATTAAAGTGGTTTTCGTTAAAATAAACACCTAAATGACTCGTTTTTAAGAGGTTTATATGTACATTGCATTTATATGTACATTGCATTGATGATATAGGATGCCACATTAAGTCAAATTATCCTAAACCGGTCACGGAACTCCCCGTGAGCAGAGTGCAAGTAAGGAGCTACATGTATAAAACCACTTTTTTACAATTTTAGACCAGGACTCTCTCGGTTTACATTGTAGGTGTACATGTAGCGAAGTATGTAGTATAGAGGGTTATTGGTCGAGTTATAATCACAAGAAATACCTATTATTTTTTTCAATTATTTATCTGCTTACAAACATATATAGTTATATACAAATCGATGTTTAAAAAATATAATAATATAATTGTGTAATCTTGATAAAGATGATAAAATGCGTTTTTCATACAACAAGCTTAGCTTTTAATTCTTTTCTGTCCTCACACACGTTGGATACGTAAGGTAAAATATTTAAAAACACAAATTTAAAAAAAAAATGGTAGATACGATATGTATTTAAAGTGACTTGGTTGTTGGTCAAACTTGCATGTTGTTGTTTTTATTCTTTTCACAAAAGCACAACTTTGTTTGACCAGAATAAATATTGGATTAAAATATTACCTCTGATAACTAGATCTTAATTGAAAATTTCGTCCCTAAAAATGTTTTGTCTTAAGAGTCGCAGAATAAATAGAACCCCCGTGTTTAATAACTTTTTGAGCCATTTTTCAATGACCTAATATATCCGATCTGCGCATGTGGTAATATACGTCATCCGTAAACGATAATCATAAACTATACGCTGACAGGTTAAAAAAATTAAATGCATTTATAGTGTCGATCGTTTATATGTGCTCCATGGTAATGTACCTAATAATTTATACGTTTCAACGATATAATAATTAAGAATGTTCTTACGATATTTTATTATATTTAATGTTATCTTTAATATTTTATGTATATGTATATATTATGAGTTAAAATTTTATAATTCTTTACCAAATGAATATTTATCAAGAAAGAATTATTTGTATCAGTTATACAATACGGATATAGTACACAAATATAAAACGTTTACGCAATGAAAAAATCCACACTACTCTTATATCACTACCAACACGGAAAACAATGCAATACAAAAAGTGCGTATATGTTCTTTAAATGATTTATAACAAATCAAAATGATTGTATGCACAGCATTATAGCTAAACACATGAATCTTTTATAAAGACCACATTAAACTTAACAACACAAATAGCAAAGAAGTTATAACACTGAAATAACTTTGCGTCCTTGCATCTGATGTTTTTCCATGTTCAAAGTGGATTATGACTGGTTTAGACGTCGATGTCGTCGTTGTCTCGGTTTCAACATTAGTTAAGGGAAATCCGTTCCGTTCAGTTATCGAGGTATAATATTTCACGGAGTCCTTCGGAGTTCTTGGTCTACCAGGGTCAGAGAAATTGACATGATGAAGTCCAAAGCGTTCGGAATACCCACGCATCCATTCGAAGTTGTCCATGAATGACCAAGCGGTGTATCCCCTGACATCACAACCGTCGATACGTATAGCTGTAGAGAGTAATAGCAATCTAATTGACTGTTTGGCTTCGTCTGTTTGTGTTATGTTGTTGATGTTTGTTGTTGTTTTTTTTTAAGTAAAATTGTAGACCATGTATATATTTATAGAAAAGCTGTCCATTTATTTCAATAGATCGTATTTATACTTTTGTCATAAAAGTGCTTAAAACATTAGTAACCACTGTTTTGCATGGGCCATGTGAAAATAACATTTTATGTTGGTAGTTTTATAAAAAGATTTTGTATGTCAAATTAATGAAAGGAATGAAACAATTTAATGTCTATGTTAGTTCTTTTTTATTATGGTAGAATGTGTTACGTGTTTTTACTTAAAACTATAAATGCATTTATTTAACTGACAATAAGTAATTATAACACGTATTCTAGAGAAGAGTCTGGCGTAAAAGATTGTATAGACAAAAGGCTTCTGATTTACTTAGAAACTTTAATTTCTTGATTAATAAAAATTTTATGGAAGTTATAAAAATCAAGAAACGTTCTTTAAATCTTAGTAGAACTGATCTTTCTATGTATTTATTGTTTTGAAACAAAGTTGTGTTTTTCCAGACCATGAACAGATCAATGAAAAGTATATCTTTTGAATTATGCTACCAACACTAATCTGGTCCTAAGTGAGGTGGAATCTTACACTCTAACCCAACTTAACGTATTCGATTAAACGGCAAACAGGAATTTGGTTTTCAAACATATCAAGACCTCAGAGCTGTGTCTCTATATAGAAACTAACTATACACAATACCTTTCAGGACCTCATTGATATAGTCCCTGTAGAAATCAATTCGGTGCTGGTCTTGTAGAGAATCAGTCCTATCAGAGACACCATTTTCTGTAATGTAGACGGGTACGTTGTTATAGGGCTTCCGGATCCAGTTGAGTCCATACCGCATACCCTCAGGGCTAACAAGTAACCAGTCGGACCCAGAACTAAAAATTCAAGATTTAAAAGAAAAGGATTACAATTCGACTATCGCAAATCGTGCCAATACAAATGGATGTTGTTTCGGTTCAAATCGCCAGATTCATATTGCATATATACGTTACATATGCTTTGACAGGAAGTTATTTGATATCCTTATTGGAATACTTAGACAAGAGCCAGTAAGGCTGAACACAGCTAGAAGTTCCAATGGTAAACAAAATTAGAGATGAATACAAAATTTGCTGACAATGACAATAAAAATAGAAAATGTACATAAATTGAGAAACACTGGACCTGGTAGCGCAATCGGTACAGCGTTGGCTCCATGTACGGGACGCCTCGTGTTCGAAGCCGGACCGCGATATACCACTGTCGTAAAAGTGGTAGTGGTATAGCTCCCTTGCTAACGCTCAAACAAATATAAGGGTAGTTCCACGATCGATTGTCCCGGTGTGAGGATAATGTTACTGGGTGTGGAATAATGCCAGGTATTCACGGTATGCTTTACCCAATAAAGGAAACACTATATTTGCTTTAAGTAAACACCATATCCAGATAACTGAAATATTGTTGGTGGGACGATAAACACAACAAACTAGGAAAAACGCCACAGATAACTTCCGAGATCGACAAGATTGGTATTTATATTGAAGCCTTTGAAGCTGTGGGTATGGTAATATCATCATAAGGTACATTGTTTACAGTGTATGCACATATATAATCATTTAACTCATGTCATTACTAGCCCTCTCTAAAATCTATTACACCAGTGCTTTTCAACGACAGACACTGTCCGAACATGAGGCTTGTTGGTGTTTATTCTGCCGGTGTCTATCATGAACTACCCACTGTTCAACAGACAAATTTGGACCCAACGAGCAAAGTGTAACGTTAATTATAAAACAATCGTCGCAGTAAGTATGTACTTCTAAAGTAAAGTAATGAAATTAGTTCTTTATGCTACCATAAGCTAATACGCAAGTCGTGGTGGGATGGGGACATTCGACACATAAGGGAAATCACTTTTACTATAAATATAAAGCAAATTACTATTTTTACCAAGACCAGTTAATTTTACATTATTTTCTCTTGATATACGGGGATTTTACTTTATAGATGATAAAATCAAACTTACTGTTTCATATGGGGTCAACATATTCCTGAATGTTTCGATCGTTGTCCCAGATCGCAGATTTTGTGAGAGGTGTCGCCATGGGCCGAATCAAACGGGTGGTGTACATGTTGTAGCCCAGGAAATCTGCACTGCCTAGTAAATGTAAATATTGGTTAACAAATGTAATTATGTTTACTAGATTTGTTTCTGCTATTTTGATTAAATGTGCAAGCGATTAGTCCTAAATATATCGAAGTAAAATCTTTAAAGTTAAAAAATAATGTGTTACAGCTTTTTGCAGATAGCCAGCAGACTGAAATTTGGTTGAGAAGGAGTTTATTTTCAACAAGTCACGTGTTTTCTCCAAAAAGTTTTACTTCTTTGTCTTTTTGTCTTTTTAACATAGAAAAACTGACATGTAAAATTATTTAAATCAATTCAAACGATATAAAGTACTTGATAAAAAGTGTTAACTCAGGTGACATTATGTCGGACATTATAAGACCCAAATGTTATTTATGTAAACTGATATTGTTCATAGGAACAAAATATTGTTCGCGCATAGCTGTTGTGAAATCTCCAGTTTACCTGCATAAGTTGCACCATTTTAAAGTATCTTTTTAAGAGTTGTGACTCTTTCTTTAACTTTACTTAGATGATCAAATACATATAATGACAAGCATGTGCCTTTACAAAAAAAAAAAAAAAATATATATATATATATATATATATATATATATATATATATATATATATATATATATATATATATATATGTATGTATATATAAATATATATACACAATGAATTGTTTTGGCAACTCTAATTAAACTGTAAAATGTGAATAATTGAGATCAGTAGACAACTAATACAAAAAAGCATTCATGTTCTATACACTGTGAAAAAAGGGGTTTAGCACACCTATAAACTATATACAGTACTTTACGTCAAGGTTCGCGGTCGTGCATGACCGTCGAGGGCGCGGGTCTGGTCAGACTTCACTTGATCTTCGGTCAACTTACATGTATATTTACTGTCACAACTTTATACCATGCTCCGTAAGAATATAAACTATGAAATGCGCTTAGAAAACATGAATGACATTTAACTACCCACATTATGATAACAATTTTCGTCACAGCCCAACAAGCTGTGAAGGAAGAGTTGCGATATACAGATTCTATTCAAAATATAGTTCTAAATCCCTTGTAAGGAAATCGTATTTTACGCACAACTACATACTAAATGGTGTTTTGTCTGTATTTTGACACTCCGGCATTGGTGACTACTGGGAAAATTATAGTTTCCAATTTTCTGACCATTTAAATGCAAGAATTAACAAACCTTTAGTTAAGTTTAATCAGTATTATTTTAATATAGCCGAGAACTACAACTATTAAACAACCGATGTGTGACAGAAAATGTCAATATCACCTATACCTTTAAGTTCCTTTCTTATCCTCTTCCGTGAAATTTGGCAGCCTGGAGATAAGGTCTCCTTGTAGAGAGCTCTTGTTTCCAACCTGCCACTTCATAACATCTGGGTAATCGCCGTTTCCAAATATAGGGTTAGCAAACCATCCGAGGCCAAATTGGTTGAAGGTTTCTGCAGCATGTTGGTCGCCGGTGCTGGAAGAATTGTGCGGGATTCCAGCGGTATGGCTTAGTGTAATACCCACTTGACCTGGCAATCGTAAGTAAACATTTAACAAACAAATTATATATGTTTGCAATTTAGCTTAAATAATTAAAATGAAGTAGAAACTTACTTTTTGACAATTTCTGTTGGATTTTGGAGTAAAATGCAGTTTGACAGCGAATAGTTTTGTTTGTAGATAGGTCGCGCTGACACAAACATGGCCACTGTGTTGACTGACAGTCATTCATGTGGAAGGAAGACCATAGACGCACAGCAGATGGGTGAAAAGTCCTCACTTAGTCTTAAACTGCATCACTATTTTGCACTAACATAAACGTTATCATAGCCTTGATGATTCGGAATAATTTAACAATATATATAACAAGACAGCATTTATGCAAAGCATCAAAGGTCGCCGTCGAGGTCATGTTCAACAAGGGAACATGTTTACCTGACGGAAAAACCCGACAAAGAAACGGCGAAATTGCGTTGTTAACAGCTTTTTTTATGTCTTACAATACAGTAACAAATTTTAGTGGACGCAATGAAAAAGGCCCGAATACAAACAACAGAAAAGGGCTTCCCATTTGACTTGTACTTAGAACACCATCGAACAATCGCAATTTATTATAATTAATATCATACGTACAATGAAAGACTAACAATTTCACTTGACAGGTAATGATAATGCGACATTTTAAATAACAATCCAATTTAATTATGATATTTTCAAAACTTGAATAATAACCGAAATTTGATGCAAAAAGCGCCGCATTTTACTTAGGAAACAGATTCTAAGTTTCCGTGATCTAACGCCCAAATATATCACGGTTTCGAGGTCAGATGCGTATTAATTTAAACACCAAGGTCGTAGGCATGAGTGATTAAATTTACGCATCTGAAC
Organism: Sinonovacula constricta; assembly: GCA_007844125.1. Lineage (NCBI taxonomy): Eukaryota > Metazoa > Mollusca > Bivalvia > Cardiida > Solecurtidae > Sinonovacula > Sinonovacula constricta. The sequence goes on from CM017571.1 coordinate 19,319,508, forward strand.
GAGAAATTGCATATTTAATTTCATCACAGTTTAAATTTGTATGTTATTAGTAACGTCAAATAACTAAATAACAAAGTCGTATCTTTCCAAGACAGTGTAAAATTTCGGGTGGGGGGTCATGTGAACGAAAAGAACAACGTGTCACAACAGGTCGAAAATTGGTAGGGAAAGTAATAGGAACAGCTATTCAGTACAATAATCCGAATTTATGCCCTGATATATCGTTTATTTTATCACGAATCCTTCTTTGTTTTAAAGGTAATATTTGAGGTAATATATTGATAGTGTTAGAATTGTTTTAGAACAACATGGCGCCATTCATAAGATGTTTGCAATGAGAAAAGAAGTAAATACTAAGTGATCTTTATTTAAGTTGCGTTATCGGCTACTGGTAAGTTTAAGTTTAGATTTATGTTAATCTTGATGGATAATATACCCGGTAGACAAATTACATGATCGTCTTATTGCACACTGTTTCGTTAGTTTTATTTATTTACAAAGATATTTAAAACTTGCATTTGTATTGGTTTTTGTAGTCCAGAACAGAACAGAACAGAACTTTATTTCATCCAGGTATACGTGGTATACAGCATGGAGATATTTAACAAAGATGATATCAAATATATAGCAATATATGCAGTACATTTGCTCAGAAACAAGTAATATATCAGAATACTAGTGATATATGAAATCAACTGAGTAAGGCGAAAGAGAAAGTGAAAGTGGGGGAGGGGGGGATTATGAGACATAAGCAAATGTGAAGCATGGATATGAAGAATAATGAAAAGTAGCCAAAGTAGTGCCGGTGTACCGTGTCGAAAAGATATGCTTGTATTGTATCGCAGAGTGTGTATGTTAACATAATATAGGTGGTAAGTATGATTTGTAATAGCAAATAACAATACACAAAACAGCTTGGGTACACCGTACTTATCATCTTGGTAACAGGTTAGCGCAGTAACTCTTTATCCCATTATATTGTTGGTTATTAATTGTATTATTTCTTTTTAGTTACACCAACGTAAAACTACATTTTTTGTAGTTGTCACAGATGCATTATGTTATTACATGTAAAGAAGAAGGCACAGACATGCCTGTAATTTTCACTCTGTGAGTGTTAATGACACGTGTTTATAAGGCACATTGGTTCACCTGGGATAAAGGGTTAATGGCTCATTCATAAAGCGACACAGACAGTACATGACAGTTATGTACGGTGGGCAAAGTGGACAGCGAGTGCATTTCGAGAGCGTGGCAAGTATTTGGTCTAGGTAGGCTCTCTGCAGAGAAGTCCTGAGGTGTTGGTGTGCAGACTAGTCTACCCAGATGGTTGGAAACTATTGTAAAAAAGTAAGTGTTCATTATTATTTGTAAAAAATTACTCAGTTGCCTTAATTGCAATGGGTCTGTGCATGATAGAATTGAGGATAGTGACGAAGTATTGTACGCTATGTTTTGACTTAGATAAGTGTTTCTTTCCTCTTGGAAATAACTACATTGAAATACATAGTGACTCTCGTCACCAACACTGTTTGTATTGCAAAGTTTGCATTTTCTTTCCTGTATAGGTGTTCCATCGTACCGTCCCGTTTCAATAGGTAGGTTATGATTAGCTGTGCGAAATTTGAATATGACTTTTGATTGTTGATTATTCAAAATTTTAAAATAGTTTTCAAATGAAGGTGTACTTTTGAAACTGCTGTACGTAATGCCCTTACTAGAATTTTGTAAAAGAACTGTGCCAATTTTGTTTGCTTTGATCATCTAGAATTTGTTTTATAACTCGTTGAATATTATTATTTAGTATCTGCTCTTGATTTTGCCAGAGGTCGGGTCGGCCTATTGAAGTAAGTATGCTTTTTTTTCTGTCCATTTGTATGTTGTTTTGTTATTTGAAATCATAAATTTATATAACTGATAACTTATTTTATTTCTATTTCCAGTTATGAGTCGGAGCCAAAAGGAAATCATTTGATTGTGGATTGTGACAGAGATAGGATATCTGCCTAATTCACCGTGTAGAAATGCGATAGGAGTTGACCTGCGTGTACTCGTTACTCTTCTAAGGAAGCTGTTGTGTACTCTTTCAATGATATCGATGTTTTCGAAGCCGTATATCTCTTTACCGTAGGTAATTATTGGGAGTACAGTATGGTCAAATAATTTAATAATTAGGTCTTTAGGCAGATCGGCATTTTTAAACGAGTATATTAGTAAGTGTAAAGCTTTGTTCGCTTGTTGGCTTACGTGTTTATGAGCTTTAAGGAATGAACCATTGTTAGAGAACGTAACTCCTAGGTAGTAAAGTCTAGATTAGTATTGCCAAGTTTAAAATAGGTATTTCTGACTTTCCTTGAGCCAAAAATAATTACTTTTGTTTTATTCATATTAACTGAGAGATGCCATTTGTTACAAAAATCATTAAATATGTTTAGACTTCTCTGGAAGTCATCTGGCGTATCAGAAATTATAATGGTGTCTTCTGCGTAAAGTAGGACTAAACGTTTAAGCCATTGTGAAATGCCATCGCCCAGTTCTACACCGACGACAACGCCTTCTTGTAAATATGTTTCTAAATCATTCAAAAATAGTGAGAATAAAATCGGAGAAAGATTTTCACAATGTTTGACGCCTACTTCAGATACAAAGGTGTTAAAAATATACCTTTATGAAATACACTTGATTTTATTTGTCGGTACGTGTTAAAGATGACATTAAAGAATTTTCCGTTTACGGCATTTTTAGCAGCTTGTGCCATAAACCAAGTCTCCAAACCTTATCAAATGCCTGTGTAAAATCTATAAAAGCACAATATAATTTCTTTTTTTGTTTCTTTAATATTTCTGTCAATGAATATAGGGTAAATATATGATCTAAACATGAAAAGTCTTTTCTAAAACCGGCCTGGTTTTCACGAAGTATTTTGCTTGCTTCTAGGAATGTATAAAGATTATTGTTTAAAACGGATGTAAAAACTTTGCCTAGACAACTAAGGAGAGTTATTGGACGGTAATTGTTCACATCTGAGGGGTCACCTTTGTTTTTGTATATAGGGACTATAAAACCTTCGAGCCAAGAGCTTGGTAAACAGCCGGTGTCAAAAACTGAGTTAAATAAACATACAGTGGGAGCATCAAATCTTTTGTGGATTTGATGTATTCATTTAGAATGTTATCCGCCGGACTAGAGGCTTTTGCATTTTTCAACTTTTGAATACAGTTTTCTATCTCTGATTGAGTTATAGGCGAATTTAAGTACTCGTTTGACTGTTCATTAATAATTGGTTGAAAAGAGTTATTGTTTTCAATATTTGTATTCATAGTTTTGAAGTGTTCATAAAAATCATGTACATCAGGAGAGTTTTGTGTATTTTTATTATGATTTAATTGTTTAAGGTATTTCTAGTACTTTTTCGGATTTTTATCATTTAATTGTCGTAATTTATTTTTATTTGCGTTTGTGTACCGCTTAATGTGGAAATTCATTGTTCTTTTGTATGCTTTGCTTGCATTCCTTAAATTGGTTTTATTTGAGTATGATGGATGGTTCCTGCACGCGTTTTTAGCTTTATGGTATGTTAATCTGGCTTTATAGCATTGAGGGCCAAACCAAGGACTTTTAATGTAACTTACTTTGTAAGTTGGCTTCGCTTGCTTTTTAGGGAATGTTTATTCTGCGGCTTGGTCAAATATTTTGTTAATTTCCTTTGTGACTCCCTCATTGAGGTCGCTTGTGACGCTATTTTGTGCCAATGCTTCAGTTATATATTGACTTGGTCTATGTCAATGTTATTGACAAAGACATTTGCTAACTCAGGTTTCCACATTGGCTTTGTAGTAATGTTATTACGTTTTTCTGTTTCTTTGTATGACATGTCTGCACTGAGTTCAAGTATAAGTGTACTGTGACCATCTGAAAATTAACAATCTGTCTCTGATACTTCAAAATTAAGTATTAAACGAAAACAATCCGCCGATGCAATTGCGTAGTCTATTACGGATTTACCCCTAAAAGTGTTAGACCCTATTCCCTTATCATTATATAATCTGCCATTTAGGATGAAAATATTATTATATCTGCATGTTTCTATCAATCTCATACCGGTGCTGTTTGTTCTATTGTCCTGAGAATATCTTTCCAGCGGGACTCCTAATGCTTCTAGAATGATATCTATGTTGTCATTTAATTCATCCTATTAGGATTGTTACGTGTTTCCTTTGATGGACACTAAACTTTGGTTCTTAAATTCCATCTTCCATGAACAGGATGCTACAATCATTTATTCGTCTCTGGTCATGTTTGTATATGATTCAGAAAGTTAATTTTATTTGTGGTCAACCATTTTTGTGTTGTTTTTTTTTTTCAAATCGAAATAATACCATATTCCTTTTCTGAACACTATGTGGACATTATTTTTTGATGACGTCACTTCTTTCGTCATAACGTATAGAAAATATCAGCGCATGGACACTTTGTTTTCAAATAGATCGTTTTTCTTTTAAATACTTGCATTTGAGAAACTCGTCAGGAAGTGCGAGGTTAGAGCTCTGTAAAACCGGTTTAAGCACCCCTGTCGGTCCATATTGCCGACTGACCGTTCCAAGGCGGTAACTGTCGGGTTTGCTCTTTTCCTTAAATGACTCATCACAAATTTGTTCTTTTCGCTTGGCTTGCATGTGAAATACCTTTGTTCTTTGTTCTGTGCCTTTTCGCAGTTTGGTATATGTTGCAATACTCATAGGACTTTGTTATATATTCTTATGCTTATTTAACATGGCTCTACTTTCATCATCAATCTCGAATATATCGTCATAAATTGGGTTGGTACAGTTAAGAAAAGATTTGGCTGTTATATTCTTAGCGACAATATACTGCAACATTTCGTGTCTATTTATGTAAACCATGCTTTTTGATTTTTATTGTTGTGTTTTTGTAGTTTTTGGCTTTATGACATATTTTTAGGAAACCTACCCTGTTAAAACACATTCACGTTTATATAAGAATATATGACAAAGTCCTAGCAACATATACGAAACTCCGAAAAGGCACAGGACAAAGGTATTTCACCGCCTTGAAACTTACACCATCACCCAATTATAAATCCTTAATACGTACGTGTCCATCCGCCCGGTCGCCTGACTCTTTCAAACGTATGCATTACATTGTTCATGTCATTCTTTATAAAAAAAAACTTACCCTGTCGCCAAACTTTTCAAAGAGCACTCTAGCGTAATCGACAAACACTCCGACTATGGAATCATTAGCCCAACCACCAATATCCTGCAGGGCTTGGGGTAGATCCCAGTGATTCATGGTAACCATGGGGACACTGTCAGCATCCAGGAGGGCGTTGATAAGAGTGTTATAGTAGTCGACACCTTGGAGGAAGTAATATTGCGCGTAAAATTGTCTCTTACCAAAGACAGTACTTTTGCACTTCCTTTCTTTTAGCGTTGTACGCTGAACACAGAGTATTTAACTAATTTTCCCCCAAGCGTATAGTGTGATTATGTTTTTCACTAATTTCGCTGCTGCAACATATGGTTGTAATGTGGATGCGCCATGCTAAATTTTGTTCTTGTACATTTACAATCTCACCAGAACGCATCTCCAGCATTCTAGAAACAAAAGGGGAGCATAACCCCGGACCTTTCTTAGATTTATGTAAGAATCGGTCATCGCTCTCCCATTCCCCCAGCTGAAAAGTTGTGAAATCGGGTCTGCTATTTGTGGCTGTTAAAGCGCTATTAGTATTGATTTCACACACGGTTCATTCTGAAACGTATCGATTAATATGTAAACTTCAATTCTTATTATTAATCTAGATGGCATAGTTTTCGTCAACACAACACCCCTGTGATCTGATTCTAAAAATTCCGAGTGCGCCACTCTTTACCGAACGCGTGTGGTAATTTCAAACTGAAATGTCTGTCAGACTTAACCTGGTCCAGAGCCATTGTACGTAGTGAGACCCGCACGGGATATCGCAAATATCTCGTCCTAATAGATAACGCATAGTCAGTGGAACAATCTTACTAATAACAGTTCGCTCCACGTTTCGACCCCTCCTCTAGTAATTGAGTGATATTGCTGCTCGGCTATGTTCAATCATGAATCTGCATTTTATATATATCTGCATTACATGATACAATCAATTGAATTTCGAGTTTCGAACATTACTGTGTTAATGTTACCATTTGAAGATACAGCTGACGCATCTAGTCTACTTTGACGTAGATCTTTGTTTCTGTAAACGCACTACTTTTTCCCAGGCATGACGTCTGACCGCGAGTAGTAAAATTGAGCCAATCTACCTTCGGCTAATTGTGCTTATTTTGCTTCGTCTTTTTTAAAGATTGTTTGCCAAAACCTTTTTCTTCACATATATGTGCGCTTTAGTTTTATTTATATCTCTTGCAACATTACAACTACACTGCTGTCTTCATTTTTTCCATTTCTATTTATTTCTTTTACATTTTAAATTACAAAAAAATGCAATCTGGTAGTACAGCTTCATTCGAGTCGCAATCACCAGTTAACTTAACGGCATATTCAGCTTCACCAAGCCTCTAAGTACATGTAGCTTTATTGTGCGACGCCATTGTGTTGTCCTTGATCTATATCATTGATAACTTAGATGCTTTTAGTTCAAAAGCGGGTTTTCTATCACCAACCAGAACGTTGGAAATTAAAGAATGAAATTTATTATCTTGTGTCGAAGAATAAAGCGACAACTTGGATTGTACTCCTTCTCTGTTTACTTATCCTGGTGATTAAACTCTATAAAGGTACCTTTTATGACCATTTCCTTTTTGTATTTTTTATATAACAATGTTTAAATGTGCAGTGTAGCGGTCGTAGTAAAGTCAACCTGTGCATGTTATGATTGTAATCTATGTTGTCATTTTATTGATATGAGGACTGTTATTTATATTTTCTAATTTTCTTTGGTGTACATTGGCCTTTGGTACAGCAACTCCATGTTCACATCAACAAGATTTACGCCTTTTCTCAGTAAAATTGTCTTTGATTCTCAACATTGTGACTCTTACGATCTTATAACTAAAATATAATTTTCTGTGTTTGAGGAACGAATTAAAAGAAAATTATTTTCCCTTGTTTGTAATGAAGTAACCGCTAGGTTGGGTTTTTAAGTTAGCGACAAGGCACGGGGTTTTCGTGTTGTAAGCAGTAAAGTTGTCATTCAGCTTTGGGTAACCGAACAGTAGACATCGATAATTTTGGAGCGCTTTATTGACGAATGGCGGAAAATTCGCTTACACACGTGGAGCAGGTTTTGACATTGGGAGATTTATTTTCTGAAATAAGGCAGCAAAGAGCCGAGATGCAAGCACTACGTGATGAATTTAAGGGTGCTTCGGATAGTGTAGCTTGTGAGGTTAAAAGGCTTAAGTCAGCACAGGAAATAAAATTCAATATCAAGGAAATAAACTTCAGCACAAATTTAATTCCGGTGTGAGTGACCTTCTTACTCAGATATTGTGGTCTGTGGACAATAAAAAACCGGACTATACAAGAGAATTGTGCAACGAGGCTTTAGATAGCATAAAAAATAGGAACAAGTTAATTCGTATTGCGGACTCTTCAACCGGCGGTTGGGAAACTGTACGTCAATATGAAACGAATCCTGTAGCTAGTGATTCGGAAGATGAATCGCGAATCATCAAGGCGGAGAACCGGGCAATCAAGCGGAATCGCAACAGCTCCCGTGGTCGAGGTTCGATCAGCACACCGTATAGTTTTAGCGGTGTTCCTCCTACTAGTCAACCCCGGAGTTCAAGCTCACAACTCAGACCAGCGGCAGGTAGGGGGAAACTTTTTCGTGGCCACTACGGCTACGGCAACGCTGTCTTCACCCCAGGAGCATCGTTCACGCAGTTCAGTGGCCCCACCCTTGGACCCTGTTTTGCCTGTGGAGAAAGCTCACACCTCCAGAGAAACTGCCCCCACGTTGTTCGGACCGTGTCTTCCCCCGTACCAGGAAACCAAACGCAGAGCGGAAAGTAATTCATGCACCAAGTTGGGCGATAACAACCAGTTGTTAAAAGGTGAGTATGTCTTTGATCTTGATAGATTTACTCATGATTATTATGAGTATGAACAGGGACAGAAACATATTATAGTCCGAGGTAGACTTAGACAAAATTTGCAATTTTGGAAAGATACAGGGGCAAACAGTTTTGTATTAGACATTATACAGAATGGTTATAAGCTTCCATTATTGACCAACCCTCCAGCTTCTTATAATAAGAACAATAGGTCGGCCTTGTTAGAACAAGAATTTGTTAGCGAAGCTATACAAGAATTGTTAGACAGAAACTTAATTGAAAAGTGCTTAGAAAAGCCTCATGTAGTTAATCCTCTGTCTGTTTCTGTGCAGAATTCAGGAAAGAAAAGGCTCATTTTGGATTTACGTGTAGTCAATAAGCACATTTGGAAGCAATCTGTAAAATATGAAGATTAAAAGGTTGTTCTAGCTTATTTAAAAAAGGGGGTTTTCATGATTTGACAAGTGCATATCACTTGATTGAAATTTATAAACCTCATACCGGCCCTGCCGGAAAGGGCATAGAATTCTCCGGCTGCCGCTACCTGTAGCGGGGTAAAAACCCTCCAAAGGTAGCCCACCTGTTTGCCGTGGGTGGCGACCCAGTATCTCTACGACGAGGGGATCCTGGTGGTTGAGGTCTTTGTTGGCTTGTCAGGATATTGACATATAAGTCAACCCTGACCAACACACTACTTTGGCCCTAAGTTGTGGGGTAGACGGGCGGGGTGCTGGTCCTGTATCCCCAATCGGCTAACCCCTCGGCCGGTGCTGGGTTAGCTTTTACTCCCTTTCGTCCCATTTTCTTACCTCCGACTTTCCACTCCTTTTCTCCTATTTCTGTCTTTAAATATACCGTGTTCCGTAACCTCCTTTTCTCAAATTTTCCCCTATTAACTATAACCCAGCTACCGGTCGATACCCCTTAACGGATGAATCTGGCATTTTGTATGCTTTGTAGTATATTTTGTGTCGGAGTATCGCATCCTGGTATCACTGGCGTTGGGAGGAAGGAGATCCACTCCCATAAGACGCCCCCTTGTTGGGCTCCGCGGTGGGTGGTGAGCCAGGGTGCCGAATTTAAAACCAAAACTCCCCATGGATCGCAAACGGAAATGCACAAACCCTATCCCTACGATATCAGATGACTCGGATGACTCAGAAACACAGCCTTCAACATGCAATAGCTTTTCACGTTTTCTTGTAATTGAATCTCTTGACAAAAAACCTATAACAAAACTCTCTCCATTTATCATTGAGAAATCAGTCAAAGGTATTTTCGGAACAGTCGACTCAGTTAAAAAATGAAAAATGAATGTCTTCTCATTGAAACAAATCGAAAAACCATTTCTGACAAAATCTTGAAAACAACTGACTTCTGTTCACTCAAAGTAAAGACCTATCCCCACAGATCACTAAACTTTTCGAAAGGCGTCATACGCTGTGCAGACCTTTCCGGCGTGCCAGAGGAGGAGAATCTGAAGGAATTTTAACCCCAAGAGGTAAGCGGAGTTCGCAGAATTTCCTTTTCGAAAGACGGCCGCCGCATTCCAACAAACACTTTAGTTCTAACTTTTTCTAACCCCAAACTTCCCACCTCAATCAAAGTCGGTTACCTTCTTGTTAAAGTGCAAGTGTATATCCCAAACCCTCTGAGATGCTTCGACTGTCAGAGATTTGGTCATCACGAATCGCAATGTAAGGAAGAAATCCGCTGCGGCAATTGCGGCGAATTTTCTCAGCATAATGCCGTGGATTGTCCTAATGCTCCAAAGTGCGCTAACTGTTCGGGTCAACATGAAGCACGTTCCAAAGACTGCCCAGTATGGAAAATGGAAAAGGACGTACTGAAAATCAAATACACACAGGGTGTTTCATCCCCCGAGACACGTAAATTGGCCAAGGAGAAGTTAACACATGTGCCCCAGAAGTACTCCTTTGCCTCCATAACAAAGACCACGCACACTTCGGTGAGTCAAGACAACTCTACCCAGTATGAGGATTTTTCTTGTGATCAAATCTCTGTTAAGGTCATAATACCAACTAAGTACAAAAATAACCAGGTATCTGAGTCATCCAAGAACACATCAAATAAGGCAACAACTATTAACCAATCACAGCCCTCTTCATCACAGCGACTCCAACCTTCTTCCAGACCTACAACAAGTGAGGGAACGACAACTAAGACCCAGAGCACTCCAAAAGAGACCTCTGGGCAATCCGGGCAACAAAGAGGGCGTAGTCCTCCCAAAGCTCGGGAACGGAGAGCTACAATAACACGCTCTCCAAATAAATTTGACTGTCTGATGGAGGTCGAGTCTTCATCAGACAAGCCGCCAAGGTCACCTGTAACAGCACCCAAGTAATATAATAAGAATATTCCATAATATGAAGAATAATAAAATCATTCATTGGAATTGTCGAGGTCTTAGAGCCAACTTAAATGAAATCCTACTTTTATTGGCCAGTTTAAACCCTGCTGTGCTATGCCTTCAGGAGACATTCCTGAAGGAAAGTGATAACATTGTCTTCAAAGGTTATTCTATATATAATCACATTCATACAATGTGTGATAGGGCGTCTGGAGGATCGACAATACTTGTCAACTCCAAACTGCCACATTCAAAGATTAACCTTAATACTGATGTACAGGCTGTTACCATTCGTGTAACAGTCCATAAAGTCATTACAGTTTGCTCTGTTTATCTTCCGCCTAATTCAGATATTCCAAAGTCAAAATTAGATGACTTAATCAATCAATTACCGTCCCCTTATATTCTTGTAGGGGACTTTAATGGACATAACCCATTATGGGGATGTTCTGATTATAATAATATGGATAAAACGTTAGAGGACTTTATTGCCCAAAATGATATATGCCTAATGAATAATAAAAAGGCAACTTACTTACACCCTGCTTCAGGACATTATTCATCTCTTGACCTTTCTTTATGTCACCCTTCTATATATCTTGATTAAAATTGGGATGTACATGACGATTTATGTGGAAGTGATCATTTTCCTGTAATATTAACCAACGATTCTGTCAACTTAAATGACAATAATACTTATTGGAGAATGAACAGAGCAAATTGGGAATTATTTTCAGTATTTTGTACTGAAGAATTGACTATTTCAACATTTGAGAATGCTAATGATAAAATATATTCATTCTCAAAAACTCTTCATAGCATAGCAGAAAAGTGTATACCTAAGACCACGACAAAGTCAAAGCGTAACAAGCCTTGGTTTAATGATGAATGCAAAAAATCCATTAGGAAACGTAGAGCGGCACTTAAGAAATTTAATATTCGTCCTACTACTGTTATTTTAAATAATATCAAAAAATGAAAGGGCGAAGAGTAGGCGGATCATTAAACAAGCCAAAAGAACATCTTGGCAGAAATTTGTTTCTGGTATAACCAGTAAAACTTCAGTTAAAAATGTTTGGTCAGCCATTAGGAAAATTAGCGGTAAAACAAATCCAATAACAGTTAATCATTTAAAATCCAATGACTCAATAATAACAAACAAAAAGGAAATTTCAGACACTCTTGCTAAAAGTTTTGCTAAAAATTCATCTTCGGAAAAATTACTCGAAAGAATTTCAAAACGTGAAGAATCGTGTTGAAAAAAGTAAAATCAATTTTAAGTCAAATAATAATGAAAATTACAACCAACCCTTTTCTTTAAGAGATCTTAGAGAAGCACTGAATAAATTTCATGATACTGCTGCTGGACCAGATGATATTCCTTATCAATTTTTAAAACACCTGCCGCATTCATCTTTAAATTTGCTGTTGTCTATTTATAATGAAATTTGGTTTTCTGGAGAAGTTCCAAATTCATGGAAAAATGCATTCGTCATTCCTATACCTAAACCGGGAAAGGATCCAACAGATCCTTCAAGTTATAGACCTATTGCTTTGACTAGTTGTATTTGTAAACTTTAGAACGGATGATAAATAACAGACTCGTTTGGTATTTTGAATCAAATAATTTACTCACCGAATTTCAAAGTGGATTCAGAAACCAACGCAGTACACTCGATCATCTCGTTCGATTTGAAACTTTCATAAGAGATGCCTTTATCAAGAAGGAACACCTTGTAGCGGTGTTCTTTGTCCTTGAAAAGGCATATGATACTACATGGAAACATGGGATTTTAAAAGATTTAGGTGACCTTGGTCTAAAGGGTCGTTTACCCACATTTATTAACAGTTTTCTTTCTGACAGAAATTTTCAAGTTAAAGTTGGGTCTACTTTGTCTTCTGTTCATAAACAGGAACAAGGTGTCCCTCAGGGCAGTATATTGTCAGTTACTCTCTTTAACATCAAAATAAATAACATTGTAAAAACTCTAAATAATGGAGTTGATTGTTCACTATACGTGGACGATTTCCTTATATGTTATCGTTCCAACAATATGAATCCGATAGAAAGGCAATTACAACAATGCCTCAACAAATTACAAACTTGGAGTAACAACAATGGTTTTAAATTTTCACCCACCAAAACAAACTGCATACATTTCTGTCAGAAAAGAACTTTGCATAACGATCCTAAATTGTTTCTTAATAATGTTCGTATTCCTGTTGTCAAGGAAACTAAATTCCTTGGTGTCATATTTGACAGTAAATTATCTTTTATACCGCATATTAAATATGTAAAATCCAAATGTCTTAAATCTCTTAACCTATTGAAATTTTTATCCCATACTGACTGGGGAGCTGATAGAAAAGTTTTATTACAACTTTACAGATCACTTGTCAGATCAAAATTAGATTATGGCAGCATTGTTTACGGCTCTGCCAGGAGATCATATCTCCAGATGCTTGACGTTGTCCACAACCAGGGAATCCGTCTGGCCCTTGGAGCTTTCAGGACCTCTCCTGTAGAGAGCCTTTACGTTGAAGCTAATGAGCCATCATTATACCTTAGACGAGAGAAACTTGCGCTTCAGTTCATAACCAAAGTTAAGTCTAATCCTAAAAATCCAGCACATAGTGTTATTTTCAATCTTTAATATGAACACTTGTACGAGCGTAAACCAAAGGCAATTAAGCCGTTTGGTTTACGAATGCTAGAAATTATTCAATCGTCACATCTGAATTTAAATCAAGTAATAGAAAATAATGTTTTAGAATTTCCACCATGGCAACTTAAAACTCCCGAAGTCGATTTAACTCTCTGTACAAATAATAAATCAAAAACAGACCCCTCGTACTTCGCACAAATTTTATCGAACTGCGCGACAAGAAATACTCTAACTACTTTAAAATATATACTGATGGCTAAAAAGCAGATTCATATGTCGGCTGTGCTTCCATAGGCAAAAATCATTGTTTAAAACAAAAATTACACACCGAATCGTCCATTTTTACAGCCGAAATTCAGGCTGTTAATCTTTCTCTTGACTTTATTTCTGATCATCATGGCGATAAATTTGTAATATTTACTGACTCTTTGTCGGTATTACAGTCTATTAAAAACCTCAACTTTTCCAACCCTCACATTAGAGATTTACTTTTGAAACTTAATGAACTTTCTCCTAATAAGAATATTGTTTTCTGTTGGTTACCTAGTCATGTAGGCATCCGAGGCAACGAGGATGCAGATAAGAGTGCAAAATCTGCCTCAGCCCTTACTGAGACAGATCTTTGCATTCCCCACACAGATTTTAAACTACTTATCAATCGGTATATTTTAACCAAATGGCAAACAAGTTGGGACAATACTGTTTGTAACAAATTACACGCCATTAAACCTAACGTCGGTGCCAGTATCTCTACTTGCAGAGAAAGTAGACGGGAAGACGTAGCTCTTACCCGCTGTCGCATTGGACATACTAAACTAACTCATTTATATCTCTTAAAGAGAGAAGTTCAACCTGAATGTGTTCCTTGTCAGGAACCACTGACAGTTAGTCATATTTTATTACATTGTATTGACACAGGCCATATTCGGTCTAAATATTTTAATGTCAATAACATGCACGAACTTATCAAGACAGTATCCGATGCTAAACTTGTTTGCTTCCTGAATGAGATTGGTATTCTTAATAAGTTATAATTTTTTACACTATTTATTATTCTAACTTGGTCTATTTTAACTGTTTAATATGTTAACCTTTTTTCACTTGTTATTCACAATTTTAAACTGATAGATTTTTATTTCTATTCAAATATTTTAGTTTTGGCTTGATTATATTCTATTTCGTTAATCTTTAATGTATTCGGCGCCGTATGACCTATCAAGTGTCGGTGTGCCGTAAACCCCAAAATACATACAATACAATACATAAACCTCATACTAAGTATTTAGGTTTGTCTTGGACCGATAAGTTAGGCAATACCTTTTATTACAAGTTTCTGGTGTTACCATTTGGCCTGTCTAGTGCTTGTTCAGTTTTCACCAAGGTCACGAGGCCTCTTATAGCAAAATAGAGAGGCGATGGGAAATTTGTCATAATGTTTCTTGATGATGGTTTCGGTTGTGCACATAATGTATCCGAGTGTAAACAGTTAGCAACTCAGATTAAATCTGATTTGTTGATGTCTGGGTTTAGTCCTAATGCGACAAAGTCTGAGTGGATACCTGAGCAAGTTTTAGAATATCTAGGTGTTTTACTGAATTCCCTAGAAGGTACGATGTTAATACCTGATCGCAGGATATGTAAAGCTTTAGACACGATTTCTGGCATATTACACGCTATTAAAATACACAGACGAGTTCCAGTACGCAAGTTGGCTAGCATAGTGGAATAGATTATTTCTATGACATTGGTACTAGGTCATTTGTCACAAATCATGACTAGATATATTAGTTTTGATATTCTGAGTGCTACACATTGGGATGCTTACGTTCCTGTTTCGGAGGATAGTATAGAACAGTTACGATTTTGGCAGTCCCATTTAAAACTTGTGAACATTGTAGATTTGTTTGAACAGGTTAAATGGTCAAGGAAAGTATTTTCTGATGCAAGTCACAGTGGATACGCAGGATATGAGGTCAACACTATCAATGGTGTATCCCATGGTCAGTGGACAGCTGTTGAAGCAGTTCAGTCGTCAACATGGCGGGAATTAGTTGCTGTACTGCGTGTGTTGCAGTCATTGAGTAAAGGTTTGGCAAGTCATAGGGTTAAATGGTTTTCCGACAATCAAGCTGTTACTTCTATTGTAAAGAAAGGGTCTATGAAAAAACATCTTCAGGACATTGCAATTGAAATATTTAGAGTTTGCACAAGAAATTCTATTATACTGGAATTAGAGTGGGTTCCCAGGTCAGAAAATGATAAGGCTGACTATTTGTCAAGGATTGTTGATAACGACGACTGGGGTATTTCTGTTGAATTGTTTCAGTTACTGCAAAATAGGTTTGGTCAACTACAACTTGATTGGTTTGCATCAGAGCATAATGCTAAATTGCCTAGATTTTACTCTAGGTTTTGGAATCCGTCTTCCACTGGTATTGATGCATTCACAGAGTCATGGCATCATGAATTTGGTCTTTTTGTACCGCCCATATCTATGGTGTATAGAGTCATTCGTAAAATGGAAGTGGACAGAGCGCGAGGTGTATTAGCTTTGCTATACTGGAATTCAGCAGTATTTTGGCCATTTATTTGCCATAATGGCAATTTCATTGTAAATGTGATTGACTGGATAGATTTGGCTACGAGTAGAACTTATTATGTAAAGTGCAAAACTGGAAAGGGAATTTTCGGAAATGTTGATCTGAAGTTTAGAATGTTAGCTATGTTCATTGATTTTAAGGGAAACAATGTTAGATTGGAGTGCTAAGATTTTATTGGCTTATCTCCCTTGACAAACATTTGAGTAAACGGGGTAGTTGTACATGTTGTATACACATGGTAAGTTTGTATTGATTTGAGAGTGCGCTTGCATAGTAATTTTAAACTATACATGTACTGTTTGTTTTACAGTAGATTGAGAAGCTGTATAATATATGGCTTTAGGCAGTTTTGCCTGTTGTTGTATACGAAAGCGGCATCGCTAAAGAAGGCGGCATCGACAGGAGTTTATATTGTTGTACATGAGTATACCTGTCGATACTCAGGGCTATTTGATGAGTTGATATTTCATTGTTGTACATGAGTATATCTGTCGATACTCAGAGTTATTTGATGAGTTGATATTTCATTGATGTACATGAGTATACCTGTCGATACTCAGAGCTATTTGATGAATTGATATTATTTTGTTATGCATGAGTATACATGTCGATACTCAAAGCGACTTCGCTATAAAGTATGGCGGTATTGCCAGGAATGGATGTTATATATTGTTGTTTGTTGTATAAAATTATATAAATTTTGAGCGATAAGGCTATAGATAGGCGCTATTGTTTTTGTATATGAATTGTGAAAGAGATATAGTCATTTTTACATGTATTACGATGCATTATATTTGGTTATTGTGTAGAGCATAATTGTTTCATTGATGTATATTCATGTCGTAATATCAGATCATTTTAATTGATTCTTGGTTTATACATCTGTTTTTTCAGGCTCAAAAAGCAGACATTGAAGTGTTACCAGAAGTCTTGGCGGGCAAGGTGAACCTTCTCCCGGACCTACTACAGAAATCCAGAGCCGTCAGTACCAGTCGCAAATACGAAAACAGTTTTATTCGTTGGAATAAATGGGCTTTGAACAGTGGGTTAGGGAGAGGGAATATTTTGCCTGCTAAAGCATTTACTGTAGCTATTTACTTGTGTTCTTTAATTCAAAGTGCTTCAAGTCCTGCTTCAGTTATTTCGGCTTTTTATGCTATTAAATGGTTTCATGAAATGTATGATTTTAAGTCGCCAACAGATTCCAAATTAGTGTGTAATGTTTTGGAAACAGGAAAAAGAATTTTATCCAAACCAGTTGTTAAAAAGGAGCCGGTAACAGTAGATATTTTGCTTAAAGTGTACAACAGGATTTATGAAGATTATAATCTGAAAAGTCAACGTATCATCTGTGCGTGTTTGTTAGCATTTGCAGGTTTCATGCGCAGTTCTGAACTTCTAAATATCAAGGTATCTGATATTATGTTTTTTGAAACTTATATGAGTATATTCATAGAAACAAGTAAGACTGATAAATATAGAGATGGAGCATGGATTACATTAGCAAGAACTGGAACATGTTTATGTCCTGTGGACAATTCGAAAAAACTGATAGAATGGGCTAAATTAAAGCCCAGTGATTTTCTATTCTGTAATTTGTGTAAAACCCAAAATGGTTATACAGTCAGACAGTGTAACAAGCAGATGTCCTACACAAACTTACGTGACGAGTTTTTAAGAGCACTAGCTCCACATGTCAGTGATATTAAGAAATATTGTTTACATTCCTTAAGATCTGGTGGAGCCTCACATGCTGCAAATAGAGGTGTAAAAGACAGACTGTTCAAACGTCATGGACGTTGGCTGAGTGATTCAGCCAAAGATGGACATGTGAAAGACTCTTTACAAGAAAGATTATCTGTTTCATTAACATTGGGTCTTTAATTGTATGTAATTTGGACTAATAAGTTTAGTTGGCTTGCATGTGAAATACCTTTGTTCTGTGCCTTTTCAGAGTTTGGTATATGTTGCAATACTCATAGGACTTTGTCATATATTCTTATTAATATATAAGCTGAACAGATTATTTATTAGGTATATATCAATATTAATTATAATATTACGGCGTGGCAATGTCCCGTTCTTTATCGTTCATTCGGTATACCCAAGTGCTACATCTAACGATTTCCAAATTAAATGTTGAAATGGTATTCAGAGTTCGTATTGTTTGTTTGTTGAAGGTTTCGTAATGGTAATCAGGGAATGTATGTACTTTAAACGGCCTTATAGCTCTATGTCGGTAAATTGTATGTCCGTATAACACCATTGTGATCCAGTCAGTGTGTGAAGCATATACAATACATGTACATGAAGTTAATTTGTCGTAAGCATCAAAACTATCGTCGGCTAATTTGACTGTATTAATTTTTGTACATTAAAACCTATTTCAAGAATCAATGCAGCCTTTTAGCGCAATGTATGTGACTTAAACGGCTTGTAACTAAATGTCGGTATTAAATACAGCTTTATATCGATTCCTTGTACGACCTTATATCTCAAATGTAGGTAGTTTATACGGCCTACTAACACTTTTGTAGTAAATAATAGGTCCGTATCACTTCATGTCGGCAAGGATTAGACCTAATTACTGCGTGTCGGTAATTTATACGGCATTATAACTCAACATTGGTAAGTTTATTTGATTTAATAACACCATGACGACAATGTATACGACCAAATGACTGAATATGGGTAACCACACTCGATGTCATCAATTTATAGGTCCTAATATCTACATATTTGAAAATTATATGGCCCAAAATACTATAAGTCGGTAATTTATACGACCGTAAAGGCCATATATAATATCTTTAGAGAACCCGATTATTTAAAACTATTTTTATTAGTGCTGTGTTCTGGGTGATATAAAATAAACAAAACACATTTATTTTAGAGAAATTTCATTGAAGTTATCAAGTGAAACTTCATGTTGAAAGGTTCCGTGTCAAAAAGGTTAAAAGCAGAAATGCAAATGGACACGAGCAGTTGTAAATCCCAATTATTTCGATTGTAAAAAGTATATTTTACTAATTAAATCTCGTACAAAATGCAACCGTTTATATAATTATACCCTATATCCCTCTTAGAATAATATTCAGCAGTACCAAAGTCAACATCAAAATATATCCCGATGAATCCTTCTTTGCTTCAGACGTTTTTCCATGCTCAAAATGAATAACGACCGGATTATCAGTTGTAGTTGAGACCTTTTCTGTTTTTGTCAGTGTTCCTACAGTACCCTCTGTCGACAACGGAAATCCGTTCTTTTCTATTATCGAGGTATAATACCTTGCGGAGTCCTTCGGAGTTCTTGGTCTGTCAGGGTCCGAAAAGTTGACATAATGAAGGCCGTATCGTTGCGAATAGCCATACATCCACTCGAAGTTGTCCAGAAAAGACCATGCAGTGTAACCTTTGATATTGCAGCCGTCGATTCTGATCGCTGCAAAAATGCATTGCTTCGGTGTAACAGTGTAACATAAAATAACCTCTTTTTGGTGCAAAAATTAATTGATTGAATAATACAACTTCATATGGCACATAATGATGATTTCAACAGTACTATTGACTATCGCCTTATTTAGTCAGATTTAATATGAGTCTTTTATTAATAAGGTTTCCGCCAAATACATTTTATACCGACGACTTTGGTATTCTATACCTTTTACCTGGCCATACTTAGTTTTTCGATCATACCCAATTACAAACGTTTTCTATAAAGTTCTACACCATAATAATTCGTTGTCCTTTCTTCTCCATTCACCTAACTTTGCAAAAAAAAACCCGCCCACACTGGTGGTTCTTATAAACTACACATATCAATGGAAATATAAAAATTAAAAACTTAAACTTCAGGTTATTATCAGGTTATTAAGGAGAAAGCATGAACAGTTCACTAAAAGATCTAAAATGTATTTAAACTCTTCTTTATTATCACTGATATTGTTGAAGGGATCTTAAATTTACCTTTGAGGACCTCGTTGATGTATTCCTGGTAGAAACCAACTCTATGTGTGTCGTGAATTGTACCGGAAGTGTCAGAGACGCCATTTTCCATGATGTGTATTGGAACGTCACCGTAACGCTCTCGGATCCAGTTTAGGCTCTTCCGTATTCCCGTGGGGGACACAATCATGTCGGTTCCCTCACTAAGTAGGAAGGAAATGAGATTGTAACAGAATAAAACATTAACGTACCTTACGGGGTATGTAATTATTCGAGTAAATACGGGGGAAGCCCGTAGGGCTTAAAGCGCCTTTAGGTAACGCGGCAGACAGACAAACTGACAGGCACAGACGGATAGACAGACAGATACAGACAGACAGACCGACAGGCAGAGACTGAGAGAGGCGGAAAAAAGGAGTAAGACAGACAGGCAAAGAAAGAGACAGGGAGTGGTAATATTTAAGAAGTAGTAGATTTAGGCTAGTTGTATTTTTAACAATGGATCATTTGCGCGTTTTACTGGACAACAACTGTTGTTTAAAACCCACTAAAAATAATTCATAGTTTAAAAAGGGGCATATTGAAAATGACAAATTATGGAATTAATCTCTGCTAACAAATCTCTAACAGAAAAAATACAGAACTCATAGAAAGAAATTGGGGTTTTTTTACGAAAAAAAATCAAAATGGTAACAAAATATGCCTTCACGTATGTGTCACTGTACTTGTGAGAATGACTCAATTGTAACCAATTAATAACTATAAAATAAAATAACGCAGTAATCGAACTTTACATTTTTAGAACTAGCATTTTTCACTTAGCATGCAGGTATGATTTTACATAACATGCTTATATTGTTACCTACACATTGTTTTGCCAGTTTTCTTTGAAGGCATTGTAATGATGACAGCTGATAAAATGTTCAGTTTTATTATTGTTTTGTAATGCTTTCTTTAGTAAGAACACAATTATGCAGGAGGGGAGATATGGTCCTAAATATCTCTGAATAAAAGTTTCCCTGACAGTTCGTTCCCATAGCCTCAGTAGAACGACCTGCCAGTGTTGGGAAGGTCTGTGGTTTGAATCCTGGTGAAGGCTCACTGTTTTCCGCTCCTGTTACACTTGGTGTCATGGTCTACAGCTGATTTTTGTTTGTGTTGTGATATGCAACCGTGCTGTAGAGTGGAACCTGGGATAAGATTCCATATGTGTAAGGCAGGAGGAGTGTAGAAATATAGCTCAGTTGGTAGAGCGACCGGCGTGTACTGTATGGGACTGATGTTCAATGCCTGGTGAATGCTACTTTTTCCACTTCTGTTACATGAAAAAAGTGTTTTACCATGACCTTAAGAGAATGTTGTTTAAATGATTGAACTTACACACGTCGGGATTTTAGTCGTTTATGTTTTGCGATAAGTTCCTCGTATGTCCGCATTTTACCTGTTTTTCATTATAAAAGAACCAAATTTATTCAAAAGTATTACTACAAAGGTTATTTCCCATGTAATGGTGCGTAACTTCAAACACGGCCCAGATACGTGCCTTTCCACGATGACAAAGGTGATCTTCTAGTATGCCGGTTATTAATTATGTGTATCAACGAATGTAAAGTTACTTGTATTCAACAAATGTTTGGGTTTTCCCTGAATTAGGTAATACCTTTTGTCGTATTATGGTTTACGCTTCACTGTCGGTAAATGTAGTTCATGTTTTACCATTAAAGAGGCAGCAAAATATCCTCGAGTCACAGGCAATATTTTTTTCACACAATGCTGTAGTAAACTAAAATAGAAATAAATTATTTCACTGATTTAAGGATTATGATGATGATGGCTACTGCTGCTGACGACGATGATGATAATATAATGATGATGTTCTTCTGCTGCTGTTGCTGCTGATGCGGCCCATGATTTCAAATGGTCACGACGATGTGGCTAAATGAGACTTAATTCCCATGGTAATGATAAACAACGTAAACATAAGTATTTATTAATGTGCTGTAACAAAGCGCTTCAAGCTGTTCCGTTATCTAGGGAGTAAGTTTAGAACAACAGGAAAGCAATCGATATTAGAAAATCAGTCGAGTGTCTGGTCGGCTTTGATACAGTTCTAATATAAATTTGAACTCGCGAGTTAACAGAATTCGGATGTTCAAATAAGCGAGTACATTTAATGGCTATTATTACAAACTGTGTTCAACACATTATTTAACTCATATACTTCAATAGATTTGTATTATATTATATGCATGCTTCCTGATTGTACGACTTTTAAACAAAACCGGACAGGTTATTGACAGTGCTTTCTTCAGAAACTGACACTGTGTTTCTGAAGAACCGATCCCGGCGTTTTGACAGCGTTTTGTGTGTGTTTGTTGTTGTTGTTTTTAACATGAAAACGTGATTTACCGTGATGTATGAATGAACTGAATATTCGTGAGCTATGCGTTGCTACTTAGATATAATTTTGGTGTGCCTAGTGACAAGAATCTTTCCTTTTGACGCTGCAACGTCCACAGAGAGGTACAAACGGTATGTTAACTTCAAACTGAAGGATTCCCTTGTGACCGGAAGTTACAATCATCCGAGTGTTTCCGGTTGTGTTGCGATATGTGGCGGCTCCCAAAATTGTGTAAGCGTGTCTTGGAATCCGGATACTCTACAATGCATAGTGTCTGACACTACCATAGAGCATCAGCGTTTCCTTACGATCAACACTGACGCCATATCTCCATGGATTTCATATGGGAAAATGACTTATGATAGTAAGCATTTATTTTATTTTGTAAATATCACAATGACGCATTTCTGGGCGTAAGTAAGAAAATCATTGTAAATGTTTATAAACATCGGCCCGAAACAACTATGACCATTTTGGTTTTTATATTTAACTGTAGCGGAGCGAGAACTAATCTTATATAGATGATGGTCGAAGACCACGGACCAACATCCCGTTAGATTCATAGGTATGACCAAAGTTAGCTGAACTAGTTTGAAATGTTACTTTCCGGCTCGATATAGAAGGGTCAGTCTCTTAATACCTAACGATAAATCCGAACATAACAGCCTTACTTGTGATTTTAAAATTGATCTCCGGAAAATATTTTTTTAGACATAGGTAGAACCAATGACACATCGAATGCTAGATCTCCTGATGGAAACGTCCATCATGGCAAGTATACCGACGGCATAGTTTTGATGTATATAAATTATTTTTGTCGATAATTCATAAGTCGACTGATTGTCTAAATCAAGCGAATGTTCATCTTTAAGTAAAGAATGACCCATAAACAAAATAAAATATCCGACGTTCCAAAGCTATTATACCGCAACATTTTTACATCTCACGGGAAAGCAATTAATCGTATACATTAAAAGTCGCTTAAAATACAAGTAGGTTATTCAGATTGCACCCTGTAACATTTATTAATCCGTCGCTATGCTTGTTATTATTCTGCCTTTATGACCCATTCATGTTCACATATAATGTGGCGATCAGACATTAAAACTTACTAAATTATTTGTTGATTTGCTTTCACCGCTAAAATAATTAATAAACTGTAGCCAGATAGTTAGAACAGGAATTATGAAGTACTTTTTCCTGATTTCGTTTACAGTTTGGCACGTCTTTGGACCGGGTCGATACTCAATGACCTATTTAGAAGCTGAAGCCGAATGTGCGAAGGAACGAGGCCGCGTTGCTAGGACAACGGAAGTTCTTGCGGCACGCGCCAAAGGATTCTCTTTTTGCGCATGCTCGTGGATGGTAGATGCAAACAATAATAGACTAAATGGATTCGTCATCCAGGTTGCGAATGCTAACTGTTGGTATACTTTCAATACTGGGATCATTGGCTGTGGATACGGTCGAGCAGATGCCTTCTGTACTGATGATTTGTAATACAACATTAAATCAGCGATTTATTTGTGTTCAATATTGACATAACTGAAACAAAATTGATGTGTTTATGTGGTCCTAACAAATGCTCGAAACTCTGCGGCGATAACTGCTTTTGTTTATACAGAATAATGATCCCCATTATAAATGGTAATTAATGATTCATGAAAATTTCCGCTATAGACCAGCTATAAACTATAGAGTTTTCTATTGTCATGTAACAATCAAATAAAATTAGCATGCAAAACAATAAATTGAAATTAATAATCATTGCGTTTTTCGATAATCTATATTTTCAGTAAAATGGAAACATGATTTATGTCATGGGGGGATCTAGCAGGGGTGGTCCGGACCCACCCACACCCTCTCTGAAATTGTCAAGAAATACCTTCCATGATGGTACTTTTTTTTACTTTTTCGTCCTTGTCGTCTGTTCATATTGTAATTACACTGTTACCACCGGAATAGACGGTTTATTTTATTTTTAGCAAATAGTTGCGAATTCCTATAAATGCCTGCTCCTCTTTATATAATTTATATTTTATATAACTGCAAGCTAAACATTTAACAGAGGAATACAATTTTAGTTTTGTTTTTCTGAAAAAAGGTCTTATCGACCAGCAGCGATTTCTTGTTATTGCCAATCCGGTGACATTTGAATGACGTCTTCTTCGTGAATGCATGACGTCATGCGCATGAATATACCCTACTACTACAGTTAACAATTTATATTGTGTATGTATTAATAAGCATTTGATTAGATGAAAATAATAAAACCTTTCGTGTTTTATTTTCACATTACACTATTTTGTAAGCTATTTACTGAAGAGTAGAAACTACGTTCTTTAATAAAGTATTTTTGGTAAATTAAGCAAGTACGCGTGTCTAAAAACAACAAATGGCTGTGAATTTTAATGTTCATACGTGTGTGTGACCTTGTTGAAATGCCTAGAATCATTGCTTTTAAACCTTATTCTAAAATTGTATCTAAAAGGATTAAATGTAACATTTAAGGACAGAATTCACATTGCTGCATTCAAGCGTTTCAGACGTATGTCACCATGCGAAAAAATGCACAAAGCGCGAGCACGATTCGTTTACTTTCCCGCATATAACGTCAGTAAAGTAACACTAAATTATTTAATAGCATAATTAAACCATTGCCTTCAACGATAACAATCTTACCGCCTCCAACTGGAGTCGACTAGCTCTTGTACGTCTCTGTCATTATCAATCTTCGGAGGTGATAAGGGTGAAGCCATTGTTCGGATCAATCTAGCATTGTACATGTTGTAGCCCATAAAATCAGCACTTCCTGTAACGATCAAATCCAGCCCTTATGGTTTAATAAGAAGATTACTCTTCTGAAATTTGTAAACTTTGTTAAATTAAATTGAATTGTTGCCCATGTCAGTGTATTTTATATATAAAAACAACAAAACAACAACAACCCCAGAGAAATGGGCGATTTTGTAAACTGTTTGTAAGTCACCTTCCTCCTATTGATAGTATGACAGTTTCTAAAACAGAATCAAAGACAAAAGGCAGGGTTCCTTACTGCAAAATAGGCCAGCTTCTAGTTACCCTTGAATTCAGTGAGTTGATAAACTTGTTTATGGAAAAAAGCTTTAAAACTATCCAGATCAAGATATTTTGAATCGTGCATCCAGTAAGAAAAGTGCTGACTACTACTCCTTTACAAGAAATGCATTAAAATATATATCGACATAGAAAAAAACGTCTAAATCCATTTCAAAACAAAACAAAAACTAAACGACAACACACAAACACACACACACACACACACACACACACACACACACACACACAAAACATCGGCAATACACAATATCATTAGTATATCATAATCACCAATATTTATTTACCCCTAATCTCTATCTTCTCCTCTTCCGTAAAATTCGGCAGCCTAGAGGTTATCTCCCCTTGTAGGGAACTCTTGTTTCCCACTTTCCATTTCATTACCTCTGGATAATCTCCGCTTCCAAATATAGGATTGGCGAACCATCCGATGGCAAATTGATTGTAGGTTTCTGATCCATCGATATCACTGAGGCTTGACTTGTTGTTGGGCAGGCCGATATTGTGTTTTAACACTATACCTACTTGGCCTGTAAAATGGGATATTATATATAATTATTTGTATTTTTGAACGTTTTTTTCGTTACAATAAAACAAGTTACGTTGGATTCACTGAAAATAATATCCTTTTGAACCTACTGCAGTTTATTCCACCAACATTGGTCAGAAGGTGTTACAGAAAAAAAAAGTATTCACATAACCCACTCACTTTGACTACTGAAGCTCCAGCTAGTTTTAACTGAGTAAGACCAGTTATAATGGAGATTACACCAAATACCGACCGAAAATAGAACCTGCTATATGTTTTTCTCTAAAATAACATTCCGTTGCTATGGTTTTCAGAATTGAAATCCCAAACAGCTATGTACCAAAATGGGATGATGCCCTTGTACAGGCTGTACATATTTCATTGACAAGTTAGCTTTACGGACAAATTGATGGTATGTGTTTTTAATGCAGCAGAACTGTCTTTAATGCAGAAAAACGGTGTCTTGATGCGTTAAACAATGATATTTCTTGAAGTTATCATATGGTATTTTGCAAGTCTTTCTCTCAAAAAACATCAAAACACAGTGACAATTATTATTGTGTTATTTAGCTCCATCTTCTGATAATTATTTCTTCATTGTGAGATAAGACGCAACTAGTATATTTAAATACAAAGGACAAAACTCAAATGTACCATAAAATATACCATAAAATGTAGTACATTTTACATTAACGAGAAAGAGAGAGAATGAGTGCAATTTTATTAAATTTTAAAATTTTCAGAAAAAAAAACAACGTTATTTTTCTTCTTTTTAGCAAAAGGTGTAAGCTTTGTTAAGAAAATGAATTGTGGCATTGCAATTGCATCTTATAAAAACATTGCCATACACACTTTTTTTTTTCTTATATTAAAATGATTATTTTGGAGTGTTTAAATAATGGCGTGGTGACTTATCTGTGGTGATAAAGGTCATTTACCTGCGATAGTAAAATTAAAAATAGCGCACAAACAATTTTATGATTTTATGACTACCCATACTTTTTATTGCATTTTTGTTCTCATAATACTTTTTATTGCATTTTTGTTTTCATAATACACATTAGACAATATGTATCAACTTTTCTGCTACAAGGTGCATATGTCTTTTATTCGGAGTCTTTAAAGATATACGCATAAGCACAAAAAACAAAGCATTTTAACATATACCATGTTGATGTTGCTTGTATTCCCCCTGGTACAGTCTATAAACCCTGGCATGAGACCGGAGCAAGTTGTGCGCCGCAATATATCCTTTCTGTGTGACGCCAGGCGCATGCGTGCCAGTTTCGTAAGCATGGTGGGCTAAGACGGAGGGTTCGTTGTGTGTTAGCCATATCTGAATCTGCAAAAGCAAGTCACTTGCAACTTAATAATTTCATTTTTAATCGGTGTTCTTTCTGTATAAAGCTTTATTTCGGCATGTCCTAGAAAGTGGGTTCTTGCAATCTCATTTAGATACAAGTGGCATCCTTTGGTTTTGGGGAAGATCTTATCAACATTGTCCTGGAATATAACTCAATGTCAATGTATGATATACTGCCATGTGTTTGTTGTGTTTTCAACATAAACATAGAAATATAGATTCCCCAAAAGAACACTTTATAAAAAAATCTTATACATAAATAAGTTAACTTTACCTCTCATGTATAGAAATCACGATAAAGAGTGAAAAATGAATGTTGAAACTGTACACACCATCGCCGCATAGGAATGACTTTGCTGCGTGGTTTGAAGGCTTTTATTTCCGTCTTGTTTTATCAAATCATTACTAACATATGGAATAGTATGTTATCTGGTACTATTCAAATAAACTCCCTAACGTCGTTCGTATATTTAAGTGGCCAACATTAAATTAAACACCATGAAAGCTTTCGTGTGTGTAAGTTAATCATACTGAAATGCACACTTTTAAGGCATTTTTGCATGTAAATAGTGTTAATCAAACATTATACAGGCTCCTGTGTATTAAAGTGGTTTTCGTTAAAATGAACACCTAAATGACTCGTTTTTAAGAGGTTTATATGTACATTGCATTGAGGATATAGGATGCCACATTAAGTCAAATTATCCTAAACCGGTCACGGAACTCCCCGTGAGCAGAGTGCAAGTAAGGAGCTACATGTATAAAACCCCTTTTTTAAAAATTTTAGACCAGGACTCTCTCGGCGTATATTGTAGGTGTACGTGTAGCGAAGTATGTAGTATAGAGGGTTATTGGTCGACTTATAATCACAAGAAATACCTATTTTTTTTTTTCATTTATTTATCTGCTTACAAACATAGTTATATACAAGACGATGTTTAAAAAATATCATAATATAATTGTGTAATCTTGATAAAGATGATAAAATGAGTTTTTCATACAACAAGCTTAGCTTTTAATTCTTTTCTGTCCTCACACACGTAGGATACGTAAGGTAAAACATTTAAAAACACAAATTTAAAAAAAAATGGTCGATACGATATGTATTTAAAGTGACTTGGTTGTTGGTCAAACTTGCATGTTGTTGTCTGTATTCTTTTCACAAAAGCACAACTTTGTTTGACCAGAATAAATATTGGATTAAAATATTGCCTCTGATAACTAGATCTTATTTGAAAATTCCGTCCTTAAAAATGTTAAGTCTTAAGAGTCGCAGAATGAAAAGAACCCCCGTGCTTTTTAACTATTTGAGCCATTTTTCAATGACCTAATATATCCGAACTGCGCATGCGGTAATATAAGTCATCCGTAAACGATAATCATAAACGATACGCTGACAGGTTAAAAAAAATAAATGCATTTATAGTGTCGATCGTTTAGTTATATGTGCTCCATGGTAATGTACCTAATAATTTATACGTTTCAACGATATAATACTTAAGAATGTACTTACGATATTTTATTATATGTTATGTTATCTTTAATATTTTATGTATATGTATATATTATGAGTTAAACTTTTATAATTCTTTACCAAATAAATATTTATCAAGAAAGAATTATTTGTATTAGTTATACAATACAGATATAGTACACAAATATAAAACGTTTACGCAATGAAAAAATCCACACTACTCTTATATCACTACCAACACGGAAAACAATGCATTACAATGTGCGTATAAGTCATGTTCTTTAAATGATTTATAACAAAGCAAAATGATTGTATGCACAGCATTTTAGTTAAACACATGAATCTTTTATAAAGACCACATTAAACTTAACAACACACATAGCAAAGAAGTTATAACACTGAAATAACTTTGCGTCCTTGCATCTGATGTTTTTCCATGTTCAAAGTGGATTATGACTGGTTTAGACGTCGATGTCGTCGTTGTCTCGATTTCAACAATAGTTAACGGAAATCCGTTCCGTTCAATTATCGAGGTATAATACTTCACGGAGTCCTTCGGAGTTCTTGGTCTACCAGGGTCAGAAAAATTGACATGATGAAGTCCAAAGCGTTCAGAATACCCACGCATCCATTCGAAGTTATCCATGAATGACCAAGCGGTGTATCCCCTGACATCACAACCGTCGATACGTATAGCTGTAGAGAGTAATAGCAATCTAATTGACTGTTTGGCTTCGTCTGTTTGTGTTATGTTGTTGATGTTTGTTGTTGTTTTTTTAAGTAAAATTGTAGACCATGTATATATTTTTAGAAAAGCTGTCCATTTATTTCAATAGATCGTATTTATAGTTTTTGTCATAAAAGTGCTTAAAACATTAGTAACCACTGTTTTGCATGGGCCAAGTGAAAATAACATTTTATGTTGGTAGTTTTATAAAAAGATTTTGTATGTCAAATTAATGAAAGGAATGAAACAATTTAATGTCCATGTTAGTTCTTTTTTATTATGTTCGAATTTGTTACGTGTTTTTTACTCGAAACTATATATGCATTTATTTAATTGTTTACTGACAATAAATAATTATAACACATAATCTAGAGAAGAGCCTGGCGTAAAAGATTATATAGACAAAAGGCTTCTGATTCAATTAGGAACTTTAATTTCTTTATTAATAAGAATTTCATGGAAGTATTAAAAATCAAGAAACGTTCTTTTAATCTTAGTAGAACTGATCTTTCGATGTATTTATTGTTTTGAAAAAAAAGTTTATCTTTTTCCAGACAAAACTAGAACAGATCAATGAAAAGTATATCATTTGAATTATGCTACCAACACTAATCTAGTCCTAAATGAGGTGAAATCTTACACTCTAATCCAACTTAACGTATTCGATTAAACGACAAACAGGAATTTGGTTTTCAAACATATCAAGACCTCAGAGCTGTGTCTATATATAGAAACTAACTATACACAATACCTTTCAGGACCTCATTGATATAGTCCCTGTAGAAATCCATTCGATGCTGGTCTTGTAAAGAATCAGTCCTATCAGAGACACCATTTTCTGTAATGTAGACGGGTACGTTGTTATAGTGCTTCCGGATCCAGTTGAGTCCATACCGCATACCCTCGGGGCTGACAAGTAACCAGTCGGACCCAGAACTGAAAATTCAAGATATAAAAGAAAAGGATTACAATTCGACTATCGCAAATTGTGCCAATACAAATGAATGTTATTCCGGTTCAAATCGCCAGATTTATATTGCATTTATACGTTACATATGCTTTGACAGGAAGTTATTTGATATCCTTATTGGCACACTTAGACAAGAGCCAGTAAGACTGAACACAGCTAGAAGTTCCAATGGTAAACAAAATTAGAGATGGATACAAAATTTGCTGACAATGACAATGCAAATAGAAAATATACATAAACTGAGACACACTGGACCTGGTAGCGCAATCGGTACAGCGTCGGCGCCATGTACGGGACGCCTCGTGTTCGAACCAGGGCCGCGATATACCACTGTCGTGAAAGTGGTAAAGCTCCCTTGCTAACGTTCAAACAAATATAAGGGTAGTTCCACGATCAATTATCCCGGTGTGAGGATAATGTTACTGGGTGTGGAATAAGGCCAGGTATTCACGGTATGCTATACACAATAAAGGAAACGCTATATCTGCTTCAAGTGAACACCATCTCCAGATAATTGAAATATTGTTGGTGGGACAATAAACACAACAGACAAACATAAACTAAGAAAAACGCCACAGATAACTTCCGAGATCGACAAGATTGGTATTTATATTGAAGCCTTCGAAGCTGTGGGTATGGTAATATCATCATAAGGTAAATTGTGTACAGTGTATGCACATATAGTAACATTTAAATCATATCTACATTGTATGCACATAAAGTAACATTTAACTCATGTCATTACTAGCCCTCTCTAAAATTTATTACACCAGTGCTTTTCAACGACAGACACTATCCGAACATGTGGCTTGTTGATATTTATACTGCCGGTGTCCATCATCAACTACCCATTGTTCAACAGCCGAAGTTGAACACAACGAGCGAAGTGTAACGTTAATTATAAAACAATCGTCGTTAGTGAGTAGGTAATTCTGTAGTTGAGTAATGCAACGAGTTCTTTATGCTACCGTAAGCTACTACGCAGGTCGTGGTGGGATGGGGACATTCGACACATAAGGGAAATCACTTTTACTATAAATATAAAGCAAATGACTTTTTTTTACCAAGACCAGTTCATTTTACAGTTTTTTCTTGATATATGGGGACTTTACTTCAAAAGTGATAAAATCAAACTTACTGTTTCCATACGATGTCAACATATTCCTGAATGTCTCGATCGTTGTCCCAGATCGCAGACTTTGTGAGAGGGGTCGCCATGGGCCGAATCAAACGGGTGGTGTACATGTTGTAGCCCAGGAAATCTGCACTGCCTAGTTAATGTAAATATTGATAATCAAATGTATATATATATTATTACTAGATTTGTTTTTACTATTTTGATTAAATGTGCAAGCGATTAGTCTTAAATGCATTGAAGTAAAATCTTCAAAGTTAAAAAATTAACGTGTTACAGCTTTTTCCGATGGCCAACTGACTGAAATTTGGTTTAGAAGGAAATTGTTTCCAACAAGTCAACGTGTTTTCTCATGAAAAACTTCACTTCTTTGCCTTTAACTATTTTTAACAAAGAAAAACTGACATGTAAAATTATTTAGATAATTATTTAAATGCATACCCGTCGAGGGCGGGGGTCTGGTCTGCCTTCACTTGACCTTCGGTCAACTTACATGTATATCTACTGCCACAACTTTATACCATGCTCCGTTAGAATATAAACTATAAAATGCGCTTAGAAGACATGAATGATATTTAAATACCCACATTATGATAACAATTTTCGTCAAATTCCAAATTCCAACAAGCAGTAAAGGAGGAGTTTCTATTCAAAATATAGTACTAAATCGCTTGTAAGGAAATCGTGTTTTTACGCACAACTACATACTAAATGCTGTTTGTATTGATATATTTGTTTGTCTATTTTTTATCCGGCATTGGTAACATCAGGGAAAATTATAGTTTCCAGTTTTCTGACCATTTAGATGCAAGAATTAAACAAACTTTAGTTAAGTTTAATCAGTATTATTTTAATATAGCCGAGAACTACAACTATTAAACAACCGATGTGTGACAGAAAATGTCAATATCACTCATACCTTTTAGTTCATTCTTTTCCTCTTCCGTGAAATTTGGCAGCCTGGAGATAAGGTCTCCTTGTAGAGAGCTCTTGTTTCCAACTTGCCACTTCATAACATCTGGGTAATCGCCGTTTTCAAATATAGGGTTAGCAAACCATCCGAGGCCAAATTGGTTGAAGGTTTCTGCAGCATGTTGGTCGCCGGTGCTGGAAGAATTGTGCGGGATTCCAGCGGTATGGCTTAGTGTAATACCCACTTGACCTGGCAATCGTAAGTTAACATTTAACAAACAAATTATATATGTTTGCAATTTAGCTTAAATAATTAAAATGAAGTAGAAACTTACTTTTTTGACAATTTCTGTTGGATTTTGGAGTAAAATGCAGTTTTACAGCGAATAGTTTTGTTTGTAGATAGGTCGCGCTGACACAAACATGGCCACTGTGTTGACTGACAGTCATTCATGTGGAAGGAAGACCATAGACGCACAGCAGATGGGTGAAAAGACCTCACTTAGTCTTTAACTGCATCACTATTTTGCACTAACATAAACGTTATCATAGCCTTGATTTTTCGAAATAATTTAACAATATATATATATATATATATATATATATATATATATATATATATATATATATATATATATATATATATATATATATATAACAAGACAGCATTTATGCAAAGCATCAAAGGTCGCCGTCGAGGTCATGTTCAACAGTGGAACATGTTTACCTAACGGAAAAAAACGACAAAGAAACGGCGAAATTGCGTTGTTAACAGCTATATTTTTATATCTTACTATATAATGCAGTAACAAGTTTCATTGGACGCAATGGAAAAGGCCCGAATACAAACAACAGAAAGGGCTTTCCATTTGACTAGTACATAGTACACCATCGTAACAATCGCAATTTATTATTAAAAATATCATACGTACAATGAAAGATTAACGATTTCACTTGACAGGTAATGATAATGCGACATTTTAAATTACAATCCAATTTAATTATGATATTTTCAATACTTGAATAATAACCGAAATTTGATGCAAAAAGCGCCGCATTTTACTTAAAAACAGATTTAAAGTTTCCGTGATCTAACGCCCAATATGTGGTTTCGAGGTCGGATGCGTATTAATTTAAACACGAAGGCCGTAGGCATAAGTGATTTAATTTACGCATCTGAACGAGAAATTGCATATTTAATTTTATCACAGTTTAAATACGTATGTTATTAGTAACGTCAAATAACTAAATAACAAAGTCGTAACTTTCCAAGACAGTGTAGTAAACTTTCGGGTGAAGGTCATGTGAACGAAAAGAACAATGTGTCACAACAGGTCGAAAATGGGTAGGCAAAGTAAAAGGAACAGCTATTCAGTACAATAGTTCGAATTTATGCCGTGATGTATCGTTTATTTTATCACGAATCCTTTGTTTTAAAGTTAATATTTTTGGTAATACATTGATAGTGTTCGAATTGTTTTAGAACACCATGACGCCATCCATAAGATGTTTGCAAGGGGAAAAGAAGTAAACACTAAGTGATTTTTATTTAAGCTTCGTTATCGGCTACTGATAAGTTAAATTTTAGGTTTATGTTAATCTTGGTGGATAATATACCTGGTAGGCAAATAACAAGATCGTCTTATTACACAATTTTACGTTACTTTTATTTATTTTCCATGATATTAAAAACACCCAATTTAAGAAGTATTCATTTTCATTGGTTTTTGTAGTCCATGTGCATCATAAATATTACTTACACATCTTATTACACCCACCTTTTTGCTGTTGTTTAAATTCCTTCTCGTAGAGCCTGTAAACTTTTCCGTGGGACCGAATCAAGTTATGACCCGCCTTGTATCCGAGTTTAGTTACGCCCGGCGCGTGTTCCGCTGTCTCGTAACCGTGGTGAGCCATTACCCAGGGTTCATTGTGCGTTATCCAGAGAGAAACCTGGGTCCGAGATTATAAATCTTGGATATTTTTTTAGACAATTCTCTAGACAAACCCTAGATGTGACACACTTAAGTGTGTTTCACCATCTGTTTTTATGTCACGAGTGGAATGCTACTCTCTTTGTCCGCGTGTATGAAGGAGAGAAGTCTGGTCATTCTTTATATTTGGTACCGGTAATAAAAGATTTATCAGTTATATTCTACACAATGTGCTGCAACAGTTCGTAACAACGTTAAAGCAAACATCGTCATTTGTTTATGGTTTTACTATTTAAAATATAAGTACAAACACATGCAGCAGGCAACATTATGTATTGTGTTCTTGTCTATTTATGTAAACCATGCTTTATGATTTATTTTTTTTGTAGTTTTTGGCTTTATGATATATTTTTAGGAAACTTACCCTGTTTAAACACATTCACGTTTATATAATACGTACATTATTCACCCCAATTATAAAGTCTTAATACTTTTGTGTCCATCCGCCCGGTCGCCTGACTCTTTCAAACGTATCCACTACATTGTTTATGTCATTCTTTAAAAAAAACTTACCCTGTCGCCAAACTCTTCAAAGAGCACTCTAGCGTAATCGACAAACACGCCGACTATGGAATCATTAGCCCAACCACCAACATCCTGCAGGGCTTGGGGTAGATCCCAGTGATTCATGGTAACCATGGGGACAATGTCAGCATCCAGGAGGGCGTTGATAAGAGTGTTATAGTAGTCGACACCTTGAAGGAAGTAATATTGCGCGTTAATGGTAGGTTGTTTGCTTTGAAATGTCGTGTTATAAAGAGAAACATAAAATGCGTTGAAACATTAAGATATACGGAGGGGTTGACATAAAATAGTGCCATTAAAAGCGTTGTTTTCAAATACTTCAAATAACAGACTTCATTTCATCGTGAATGGTAATTAACCTGGAGGTTAACATATACATGTACGACGACAAAAAGAAATATCGGCGTTGGGATTAATTGTTCGAGTTCACATTCATATATTAAAAAATCTTATTTATCGGCAGATATATGGACCTTGTGTTTTTAGATCCAATAAGTATACGACGATTGTACATCAATATAGTATATACTTAAATAGATAAATGACTTTGATACAATTATCGAAATTGGAAATTGACAAAGTCTTTGATAAAATATAAAATGGGATGTTTTCGAAGAGTAATTTTCAGCACTTCGCCGCGTACTTTTTTTTCAAAATCGACGAAAATTTCCCTAATTTTTTAAGTTTACTGTTTTTAGGTTTATAACAAATAATAAGTTTAGCGCGGTGACATTTTGTTGGATCATTTGCTTTAGATTTTCTTAAAAATATCACAAAATGTGCTATAAATCGTAAATGTTCAGGCGTTCGCCTTCATTTTTATTACATTACTTCTCATATTGTTAAAAATAATAGTGTTGTTAAAGCAGTAATGTGCTACAAATATGTAAAATTCCATGCGCTCAAAACAGCGATATCTAGAGAGAAACATTGTTTATCGACTTAATTTAATATAACGACGGTATTGGTCAATAATTGGAGGGAAAATAGTACTACGCGTTTAAATGTCGACATCTGGAAGGAGACATGATATACTGCGCGTTAAAATGACGATAAATGAATAGGAACATGTATTATTGCGCATTGTAAGTGTTGTTTCCTAGAGTGAAGGTACCACATTATTTATTATGGAATTGTTACGGAAAGGTAACATATACTTAATAAATTATATTTTTCTGTAAGCTTATTCAGTGTTTAGTTTCCGTTTGGCCCCGTTTTGTATATACTTTCAGAATTATGTATGTTAACTAAATCAGGTTACTTTTAATTTGAAAAAAAAATAAAATGTATAAAAAACACATGAAAGGTTAAGTATTATTTGCCTCATATCTGACTAACCTGGTCGATTAATCGGTCGTTTGCCGCTTGGCAATACTCTTGGCCAGGATATGGAAAATCTATAATGGGTCACCTGTTAAAGGAATTATGTAGTAATTAACTTTAAATCAAGAATACTTCATTTTTTTTAGATAGAGTTGTACGCACAAACAAGTAACCTTAATAATCTTAAAGAACTCTCTCTCTCCCCCCTTTTCTCTCTCTCTTTCTGCCTGCCTCCCTCCACAACACCCCCTCCCTCTCCCACTCCCTCTCCCTCTCTCTCTCTCGCTCTTTCTCTCTCTCTCTCTCTCTCTCTCTCTCTCTCTCTCTCTGCTTTTTTATTACACAAATTAAGTTTTAGGCGTTTTTATTTACAGAAATAACGTTTAAGAGAGAAAATTAATTTAGATGTTAATGGAAAAGACCTATCCGACCAGACTGACGAATTGTTATCGCAAAAATTTAGGAAGTACAAAATATTTTTTGTTAAAAGACAAGTGAAGATTAAATAAGTTAATTAATTTACTTGTGTTTAAGAAAATGTTTCATCATTTATTATTCATATAATACAGAAATAACAGACATGTGCATTCTTGAATATATTCTTTAATTTTGGCAATATATTAAAAGTTTTCTGGGTATACCTTGAGGTTCTGAAGCAGCTCTATGTCGTCCAAAAACTTGTGGTATGTGTCACAGGCAATGTCCCCTGTGTCCTTGTTATCGATCTTACCCTCGTGAGAAAATGTATCCCATATACTCAGTCCCCGACCTGCCAAAACAATCATTTAACACGGATATATAAGCATTACAAAAAAGTGGTCAATATGCGACTATATGCAGGGTACTGTTTAATCCAAAAGGCATTCATTCAAGCTTGTATTATCCTAAGATTTGACCTGGGTTCACTAAGGACAATAATATGGACGTACTATTTTAAATCTACACCTAAAAGGAGGAGTTAAAGAACACTTACACGAAATGAAATTCTTTAATTGTCCGAATTTCAAGGGATTAAAAACGATATTTTTAATTCCCAAGTTATGAATTAAATTATGTGAGTAATCCACAACTAACAACGTTTTAATTTTTAGGATTAACGGCTATCAATAAATAGGCTGTAATTAGAAACATATTGTTTTAACTATATTATGTTACAATAAAAAAAGCTGACCTATAATCGGTCCACAATGGTTCTATGTACTTTTAAAATAAATGAAGATACCAGATTTATTCAAACAGCCGTAAAATTAAATATTTTAATAAAAATTATTATAAAGGGGTTGAAACGACATGTGTTACCATCTTCATTCCAACCACCCTCCACTTGATAGGCAGCTGTAGCCACGCCCCAAGCAAATCCGTCTGGAAACAGTCCATTTAAGAATGTGTGTTCATACAGAGGATCCTTCACAGTGGTTCCCGGAAAACCATTTTCCAATATTATATCCCGATAGGCGCTGACCGACTCCTTCGGAACCCTAGGTCTATGCGGATCCGAGAAGTTAACATAATGCAGTCCGAAGTGTTCTGTATATCCTTCTGCCCACTCAAAGTTGTCCATCAGCGACCAGGCGGTGTAACCTTTAACGTTTACCTTGTCTACGTTGACAGCTAAGAAAAGAAGGGAGACACATTTAGTAATAAAAAGCCTTTTTTATTTTTAACTAAGGAAATAATTTTTATCTAAGGAAAAAAGACAAAGTCCTATGAGCATTGCAACATGAACAAAATTTGAAAAGCCAGGGCACAATGGTATTCACTTGCAAGCCAAATGTAAAAGTAAGAACACATATATGATGAGTTATTAAACGGAGAGAGGAAACCCAACAGTTACCGCCTAGGAACAGTAAGTGGGCAAAAGGGACAAAGCAGGTTGCTAAACCGGTTTTACAGAGGTCCAAGCTCGCACTTCCTGATATGTTTCTCTCAAGTTCATGCACAGGAAAGAATACAGATATGTTTAAAGGTAAGTTATAACGTCATTAAAAAGAAAGTAGTTACGTAATTAAAAATGTCCACATGGTATTTAGAAGAGAGAGAAGTATTGTTGCTATTAAAAGAACTTAACCGAAATTTTGATTGTACATGTAATTAATTTTTTAATCAAGAAAAAATTACAAGGGAGTAAGTGTAAATGGTTGTAGCATCCAGATAAGAGATAGATAGAATTGAGGTACCAAATTACACTGTCCGTCAAAGGAAAATACACTTAACAATCCTTAAAGGATTAATTAATTGACGACAAAGATTATATAACATTAAGGTAAATTGCCATTTAAGGCGTATATATTTATAGGGATAATAAATGCAGAAATATTTATTTTATGATACTTTAAACCGAATTGATAACAACACCAGCGAAATTAGCAGATATTTAGGAAAACCGTAAGTACAGTCCGATACAAGAGAGAGCCAAATTTACATTTATATTTAGATCTGATTTGAAGCACATATGTAGTTAAACATTTTGGGGTTTTAGTTTATTGGCAAACAAGATCCTGCACCTTATAGAAATTATTTTTGAATGATAACCATTTGTCTTGGTTATTTTCAATATCGAAACAATTTGTTTATCAAATGTCCCCGTACGCTCCTATGAAAGCATTCCTTAGAAATGGAATGGACCTTATTTTCAAAATATTTCAGTCAACACCTGGAACTCGATCCCACGGGTGACAACGACTTGAAGAATTACAGGTGGCGACTCTACTTACCTTTCATCACCTCGTTGATGTAACTGCGGTACCAGTCAACTCTTTGTTGATCCTGTAATGTGCCTGTTTTATCGGAGACGCCGTTCTCTGTTATGTAGATTGGTACGTCGCCGTAACTATGGCGTATCCAGTTCAACAACCGCCTGAGGCCAAACGGGGTAACGTATAACCAGTTTGATCCGGTTCTGCAAGCAGCAATTAGTGATTTATTGTAAAAAGTAAATTATATATGAGTTACATGTTCCATTTTGCAAATACATCTATGTTGATTTGTTACAATGGTATTGGGGATATCGCTTTTCAAACCGGGCATTTTAACAACTGAATGGTGTGGTGTAATCTGGTTTATCTAAAACAATCTAGAACCAATGATAAATGCAAGATTTTGTTTTACACTTTATAATCTAAATCCAAAATATGAAAAAGAACACCGTTTTGTGAGAATTACAATCTATATTAAATTTTATGAAGCTTAAAATAAAGGTATTTACATGCCAATCCAATGTAAAAATTCCATTGTTATTTAGTAATTTTAGTAAATGTGTTGACTATTTACAAAAATGCTTCCAACACTCGTTACTGCAACAAAAACAATAATGTTCATATTAATACCCTGATCTTTGGTCTAAGTATAAACTTATACGGTGAAGGCTACCAGCTGACATGCAGTATGTGCAGATAATGTCTGCCCAGACAAGTTTCTTCGGTACTCGTCTATAATAATGACTGGACGTCGCCATAATGGCCATATTTGTAGCACTGCTTGTATTTATAAAGTTGAAAAATGCCTAGACAGTTACTATACGGAACCCGAGTTTAACCGATCAACTTACTTGGGCCATTCAGGGTTAGCTTCCTGCTTTGCGTCGTAATCGCTGAAATAGTTTGGAGTGTCAGTGGCCGGAACAGGGTCAAGGTCACCTGCCCAAATTGTCGTGTAGGAGTTCAGCCCGAAGAAATCAAAGGAGCCTGAATTAATGATGAATAGTAAGAAATAGTCAATCAATTGTTTAATTCAAACACAGAATACACGTCAATTAGATGAATAACTTATGAGGGATTTATGCTTTCGTGCAACGACCGTTGTAAATGATTTCAGGCCAGAGAAATTAAAGGCCGCTAAAACATTGAAGAATAAACGGAATCATATTCATGGTTTAAATAAAATATTAAATGGAAACATTTTATATTATTAAAGCCCATCTAGCGTGACCTAACAGCAAATGTACGTAAATAACTTGTATAGTTTGCTTAGAGAGTAAAGTGATGGTATAATATAACTATAGAGTTTGCTAAAATCTAGTGGTTTGTTGGATGTATGTACCTTTCACCATCTTTTTCTCTTCTTCGGTAAAGACTGGGAGTCGGGATTCCATAAGTTTAAGTTCTGTGCTCTTCTTAGCGATCAACTTCTTCATAACTTCGGGATAATCTCCACTACCATAGATGGGTTCTGCAAACCAACCTAACCGGAACTGAAGACCGCGCTCAGCCGCGTCATAGTCCCGGGGATCGAACCTGTTCATCGGGTCCTGGTAATCCGCGTTGAGCGTGATGCTTATTTGGCCTGGTTTAATGATTGGTAGGACAAAATGAATATAACTTTTAACGAATTTAAAATTTATATTCGACAAAATAGAGGTACAACGCAACGAGCAAACTGTGGTAAAAATGGCGACGTCAAAATATAACTATAGGTGGAAGACCCAAGCGATACGTCTAAATAGAACGACGGGAAAAGTTTACTTCGATTTTAAAAATGACAATCGATATTTAGTTTCAGAAAGACGAAATGAAATTTACAATCATAATAAGTAACCAGTACAAATTAAGAAAATGTTCATGCATGGTCATGGGCAAAATGAACAATACATGTGTTGGACGGTTGAACAATTGACATAACTTGTATATAAGAATGCATTTTGTTTCAGACAATGTAAGTACTTGGTCAGGTATGAACAGAATATGTTTTGTGTCGTTCTTTGTTTTCTTTTACATCGTATCGACAGAATCATTTGTCACACTGGCAACATCCAGCTAAGTATTGGTGAAAAAAAAGATCGCAGGCAACTGTCTGAGAACAGCCACCGGCTCAGAGCAGGACAGTCGAAAGATTTCCTCACATAAAAGTTCTAGACCCGACAGGGTCACGAACCCATGCGCATAGGGGTCGAAGAGTAACAAGTCAACGACTCTAACTTATAGAATATGACAAACAGGTTAGGAGATACGGATAAACCATGAAGCCATTTATATTGACTTTTCACTTACCGTGCTGGATAGGCTTGTATTTCTTCTCATACATTCGGTATACCTTGGCATGGCCCAGAATAAGGTGATGGGTCACGATGTATGGTAATGTGCCAATCTTCTTAAAACCTGTCCAACAAAAAAGAGAAAAGTCCTAATCATAAAACAACATTAAACTGGGACATTATACATGGGTATGATAACAACATGTCCCTTAAAACTTTCTGTTAATCAATATTTAAATTAATATTAAAAACGAGCAGCTTACAGCAATATCAGTAGCTCAGTCTTAACAGGTTTATATTTTACTATTTGGTTAAAAATTCATAAAATGCACTTGTACACCATGTTAACGATGATTTTTCTTATTAACATATGCATGTTTAGTATGATAGCTTTGTTGAATTATCCATGTCAATTTTTTTTAAAGTTCGTACCTGGTGCCATTTGCCCATTACCGTGACCAAGAACGGAGACAACCCACGGTTCGTTTATTGTAATCCAAAACTTCACCTAAGACAAACCAACACAAAATAACGCATATATCAGTGAGAGAATAAATGAGAAAATTATTTAAATCTCATGTGATCATTTGTTAGTCAAATAGAATATTAGAAAACAGACAGACATTTAAAGCGGCGATTTCAAATGAGTAACACATAACCTTAAAGGTTGTGACTCTCGGAAAAGAATTATTTTACTTTCGTTATAATTAAATGTTGACAACTAAATAATAAAATCATTGTATCTGGCCACAATTTCACGTACAAGGGCAAGATGTCTGACGTTTTAAATTTGGTCTTATGACAAACCTATTAATACAATTGTGATTGCAAGACAATAAAACGTCTTCAAATTAAAGGAAGCGATTTTGTGCTAAAACATCACTTTAAAACGACACAAGTGGAGTGTATGTCTGTGCATGTTTGTGTGCATGTGGATTTGTCTGTTTATGCGTATTATTTATATTGATTCCTGTGTATATTAAAATGATACAAATGCTACTAAACGTACAGTACAACGTAAGCGCAAAAAAGTCTTACACATAAGTTTTATCTTTCGTCTTTTGTCATACAAATGGATGACTACCAAAACAGAACAAGATACAAACTGAGACTTTACCATCAACATACAATTTACTCTTGGAGGAAAGTTTAATACAGTTGTATGCATATACTTAGGATCATAAGATCAATGTAACAGAGGATTATAGGTTTACAATTTAAGATTAAACATCTATACACATTCAAACACTACCGTCAAAGTTATGTGACCCGCTTGCAATATGTTATACAAACAATACAATTCCGTGAAGTAAAAACGGATTCCAAACCGATCATACCCTATCACCAAAGTGATGGAAACATGTGTCTGCGTACGCCACAAATAGGTCCGTGATGGAGACGTTCTGCCAACCACCAAATTCCTCCTGAATGACATTGGGCAGATCCCAGTGATACAGCGTTACCATGGGAACAATATTGGCTTTAATCAGGAGATTGATCAGATTGTTGTAGTAGTCTATGCCCTCCTGGTTAGGTGTGCTCCCGTAACCTTCCGGATAGATACGGGGCCAGGCTATTGAGAACCGGTAATGGGACACCTGCAAACAGTGAGAGTTTATTACACACTCTACTTTTAACGTCAAAAGCTTTGGAATGGTATTATTTTCGATCACTGCATTGGGATACATGGATATTTTTAGCAGCCATATATATTTGTTCGTAGTAAAAAATAGTATTTAGAAAAAGGACTAAATGAGTAATAATAAGCATTAGATTTACCGTGCACCAATGTATGTTTAAACTTACTTTCATCGCCTGAAGAAGGTTAATGTCTTCTCGGTATTTATGATAACTATCACATGCCACGTCACCAGTGTCGTTGTTAAGCACGTTTCCAGGGATGTGTGAGAAGATATCCCATATACTAGGGCCCCGACCTGAGTGGACCAAGCATGGTACTAATGATCAGGCAGTTTAAGATATACACGGCATTTAATGTTATTCATATTCATATAACAACGTGTAAACTCCTGTTCTGTAACCTACGATGGTCTTGAAACCGTTTACAGTTTACCAGTCAAGCCAATCAGCTGATGGAGGCGATGTAATATCACAGAATATTCAATGTAAACAAACTAAACTGAGTACAAGACCTCTCTATTATAATTTGTAAACTTGTTATAAATTCCAATGAGCCTGAACAAGCAATCCAATCATAAATATTGATGTTTACACACGGTTTGATACCCACTATGTGCTTAACTTTTGAGATCAATTCCTCGACCATTATACTGGATTATACTGGACTGCGAGGCTTTTAACAGCAATTAACATTAATTTGTTTGTAAAGATAAGAAAATTATAGAGAATGAATAGACTAAATTAAAACGTAATTAAAAAATTGGTATAATATAATAATGTCTTATAACAGTTTATTATGTATAATATCGTATATGTGTGTTTAATAATAAAACAATAATTAAGTTAAAGAAATAAAAACGCTGATTAATACGCTAATTGATGATAAAGTACACAAAGTAGTACCTCCATCATCTTTGCCACCCTCTACTTGATAGGAGGCGGTTGCAGCCGCCCACACGAAGTCATGCGGAAATTGTCCATGCAGCATCGTGTCTTCGAATGGTATCGGGGAAGCCAGACCATGCTCTACAAATCCGTTGTCCAAAATCAAATTCCTAGAAATCAGTAAAGAGTATAAAAATATGCAGTCTATTAAAATAATTAAAGATTTTCTAGAGAAACTAAAATAGCATTTTAATAGGT
Organism: Sinonovacula constricta; assembly: GCA_007844125.1. Taxonomy (NCBI): domain Eukaryota; kingdom Metazoa; phylum Mollusca; class Bivalvia; order Cardiida; family Solecurtidae; genus Sinonovacula; species Sinonovacula constricta. Next base: position 19,363,361 of record CM017571.1, read on the forward strand.
AAAATATCTGATGTACCGTACTAACAATTTTGTCATGAACGTCTTATCTAAATTTGATTGTGGCTATTAATTCTTTGCAAATTGTTTTCCGTTATGTTTCGACATTCTGTTTCATACAGATTACAGTTACAAATAAAGTCAAGCAACATCCACATGAAGATATGACAGAATAAAATGTAAGAAACGGGTAAAGACAAACTCTCTGTGTAGGCTGTGAATTATGTTAGCAAAGTAAGCAATGCGTAAAGTTAATGCACTAAGCGCATTATATTAAAAGACGGTCAAAATAATGTGAGAACACTCCCAATCCAAGTAAAAAAAACTATTTTAAACCCAACCTCAACTGTTAGACAGTACAAGTTATTTATAAACGCAATAAATGGTCAGTCTTTTTTAAATCGGTAAATAACACAATGTTGAATTTCAGCCAAAAACGGATCCTGACGTCAGAGCGGATTACCCGGATGATGATAAAACGTGTTATATATAAAGTAAGTGGTCACGTGGTTTCACAATAGCTAACAGTGCAGCTTTACTTTTTATACAGATGTCGGACATCAATAAACAGCTTTTCGCGGGATTTTTTTGGATTGTTTTAAAAAAAGGGGTCCAAACTGTCGAATACCAACTTTAAGGCAAAAGAACCGTAAATATAATGATTGGAGAAGTTTCGATTGTCTACCTGTAGTATGCTGCAGACTTCCTCGGCGTTCTAGGTCTGTCTGGGTCCGAGAAATCCACATGGTAAAGTCCAAACTTCTCAGAATGACCGGAACTCCATTCAAACGTGTCCAGTAGACACCAGGCGGTATAACCCTTGACGTTCACTTTGTCCAGGTTGATGGCTGATTGAGATTGGCAAGAAACACAATTTCAGTTTTGTTGGTAGGCTTTAAAACCGCCTTCAGCGACCTACTTTATGTATTGATACTTAAATTTCCGCTATAAACAGGCAAACAAGCCAAAATGGGCATTCTGTTTATAGGTAGGACGCATTTTTACCTTTTATAAATCGCAGTCTCCACTTTTACCATAAAGCAGCTGCTATTGTCTATTTAGACAGATTGTTGAATAAGTATTTATACTAAGAAATAAGCAAATTTTCTCGGAAAAAAATCATTGGCCGCTCACCTTTGAGCATCTCGTTAATGTAAGACCTGAAGTAATCCACCCTGAAAGTATCATCAATGACACCTTCGTTGTCTGTGATGCCGTTCTCAGTTATATATATACCGACGTCACCATACCTGGACTTGATCCAATTCAAAACCTTTCTCATTCCCCACGGAGTTACTTTAAGCCACGAGGACCCGGACCTGAAAAACAAACCATATATTTCTATAAAGAGTAGAGTATTGTTTTGGTGTCTTTAAATTTGAAAACTTCTGTAAAAAATTACTAAGATACTTTTGTTCAACTCACCGAATTGTCAGCTAGTATATACTACTAAGATATATTAATGTTACAAAGAAAGAAAGAGTTCGCACAATTTGTAATATGTCTGAGCCTTTTTCTTCACCAATATTTTTTCTATATAATTATATTACTGAAAGAAATTCATGTTACTGAAGACAACGTCTAGTTCTGTTATAAGAAATCTTCAAAATTTACATATTATTGTCTATAAAAGGAAAAAGAAATTTAGTATAGACTGTATAAAAATATATGGCTCTTAGTTTTAAGTATGAATTGTTATATATATAAAGAGAGAATCTGGATCTGCCAGACATGACATTATTTTGAATAGTTGTTAAGTATGAAATGTATTGCATTGTATTGTGTTTATTATAGTGTATCATGACATTGGCTTAGTTATCGGATTCGGCATCGGTCATGTTCAGCACTCTTCTTATTCCCTAATTGTTATTTAGTGTCATTAGAGACAAGCCTGCAAGTAATTTATCATTGCGATCAGCAAAATTCATTTGTATTTATTTCATTTGCTAAACTGTATTTTGGCATTTACCTAGTTTACGTCCTGCTAAGTCAAATGATAAGTCAAATATAGAATGATTGTGTAAAACGTATTGTTTGTATAAATGTGAACTGTAGTATGGTCGTTATATTGTACTATATTAAAGTTGTTTGTTTTGATCTGAAATGCGCATCTGTCTGCCTCATTAATAAATAGAGTAAATCAAATCAATATACAAATTTTTTATTGACTTTGACACTATCCCTAATCCGTGAATGCCTTACAATTATAATGGCGAAATACAATTCGGTTTCCGTGCAACCTTAAGGTAACATTACGTTTGCCACTCCGGTAGCTGTTTACACTCCAGTCCTGCATCAGCCGTGTTAAAACCCTTTTCAGTGGCTGGGTATGACTTTAGGGTGCAAACGCTCGATGAGTACTGGTTCAAGCCCAAGAAGTCCGCGGAACCTTAGCGGAAAAAGAAAATATATGATACGTAAAAATACTTTATGATTACGATCAAATAAAACCCCTAATGTCACAATGAAGGCATTAAACACATTCACGTGTAACTGGTAACCTTTGGTAAAAATTGTCAAACCGCGATTGAAGGTCATATAATTCTATTTGAAAATGTCGTGAATGTATAGGAATATAATCTCTACCACCGTTAAGTAAGACAAACTTGAATGGCTTGAATATATATATATATATATATATATATATATATATATATATATATATATATATATATATATATATATATATATATATATATATATATATATATATATATATATATATATATATATATAAATGTTCGAAAATATTAGCCCAACTTCTTTTTTGCCAATATCTCGTCCTTTAGCTGTGTTACAAATGATGTTTCTTTAATGGATCCCACATGATAATATTGATAAACAACTTAATTGTATCTTTAAAGCAGAAAAGTAATTAATCTATGAAATATTGACTTGTTTCTTATTTTGGCAGATAAATAAACAACTGTCATATAAAAATAACATGGTGAATACCTATTCTCTGGCGACTTGATGCTGATGTCATAAAGACAAACTAAGCATGTCAACGGGGGTCAAATATGCAATTAAACATCAAAATAGCACATTATTTATTGGTATTTAGATTTTTATCATTGGCTTAAATGACCTCTAATATGCCCGGTTCTATAAAGCGGTGTCCATATCAGCAGTCAAAAGAAAAAAGCTTTAATAACTTTATTACAGTCACTTACCCTTTAACTCCTGTATCTGCTGAGGTGTAAACACCGGAAGTCTTGACTTGTCCAGACCCTGGGCCAGGCTCCTATTGGCAATGCGCTCTTTCATCACACTAGGGTAGTCCCCTTTCCCAAATATAGTGTCTGCAAACCACCCAAAGTTCCATTCCATCGCCCGTTCAGAAGCCTCCACATCAGCAGGATTGTATTTGTCCATGGGCTCAAACCATTCAGTATTGAGCGTTATGCCAATCTGTCCTGCATATTGGAAACAGTGAAATGCTAAAAAGTCCATATTTGTGTCGTAATCAATGGAATCAACGCAGCATTTGGTGAATTTTATTCAATGACCCCCACACATAGATGATCAATCCATTAACAATTCTGTTTGGCCGGTTTTGCGTACACTTAATCACTTTCTCGCTTCGCTTGGATAATCTAAGTGTTTTCTCGGGGACAAAACTTAAATGCATCTCGTTCACTGATCCTTGCAGGTAAAACCACTATATATATGTAGGATGTAAAATATGTTTCTAACAGGCTTCAATACGGATAGAGCAGTCCTCAGCAAGGCACTCCTTAGAAAACTGATCGTTCTTTGGTCGAATACGCCTAGATAATGTCTTGTGACAAATTTATCATTTATAAAGTTACTTCAGAAAAAAAGTTAGCAAATGGGATATGAATGAAATTGCTTAAATTGAAACATCGTGTCTGGATAATAATTATAAGAAGACCAATCAATTTTCAAGTGAGGGGAGCGAATTATTACCTCATTGTTTGGCATTGTATGTATTTTTGTAGAGCATGCTATCTTTGGTATACGCCGGGAGAATGTGTGTTCGTGTTGTGTTGCTGCTCACTCTGGTCTAATACTTTCATACGAATGCTTTCATGTATATATCCAATAATAAGATGCACAACTACGTATGCTTACCTGTTTGGTTAGCCTGGTACGTATTCTTGTACAGCCTGCTTGCTTTGGCGTGTGCCATCAGAAGGTTGTGCCCGACTATGTACGTGTTTGTATCGGGACCCTCAAGTCCCGGGGCATACTTGCCACTTCCGTAACCCATATAGCTCACAACCCAAGGTTCGTTAAATGTCAGCCACATTTTGACCTTTAATTAACAACATACTTTTCATATATATTTGATTTAATATAAGGGTTTTGAAAGCGCCAATAGTATGTATGTTTAAGCAGAAGAATAAAACAATTGTTGCAATATTACAATTGTTTTGCAGTCATTTATTATTGCATAGTGGAAAAAATGAGAGTATTCACTTAATGTTACAATATAAAAATAAAATCATAAAACAACTTGAACCAATTTACTTATACATCCTTATTTGAATAACAATAAATATTAACTTTAAGTGATACATTTAGTAATACTTTATATATATATAATATATTTATTTTCGGTGTCATTGGTTGCTTAAGAGAATATCATATATTTTATATTTTTACCAAAAAATGTATTTTATTGTGCTCAACATACTCTGTCGCCAAAGGTCTTGAAGCAGAAATCAGTATAATCTTTGAAATAATCTGCCGTGGCAGCATTCAGCCACCCGCCATTGTCTGAAAAATAATTCTGTATACTTTAATTTATGCCATTTTTAGGTCATGAAAATGGGCATTTTAACTTTGACAGACCAAATCAGTGTATATACTCCCTTCTGAATATTCGGTAGAACTTGATGAAACTTAAAAAAAACACGTTTTAATTTTGTTTTGGCTTTTATTATGTTTAGCTATGTCTTTGTAATTTGACAAAGATATTATAGTAATGACCTCTACAGAACTTACAAACTTATGATAAGCTGTTAAACCAAGATACAATGTAGCAATAATTAAAAAAAATATTTTAGGAGCTACAGCTGATGAAGACGAGAATACATTGCGAACAATGACAAGGATACCTTCTAAAGTCTGTGGCAGATCCCAGTGGTACAATGTGACCAGGGACTGTATCCCAGCTTCTGACAGCTTGTCTATAAGATTGTTGTAATACTTGACACCGGCTTCATTTACTGGATTCGTGCCATTTGGGAAGATTCTGCTCCAAGATATTGAGAAGCGATAAAAGTTTACCTGTAAATAAAAGTAGGAACCATTTGCCCTGCTGCAATGATAACAGCGGTACTGTCGAGCGATGCTTGTGAATTTTCCTTTCCTTAATTTTAAAACATAAAAATGCATTTACGCTTTACCTTTACATTGTCTGTCAAAAGTTAACTTTCATTAGCAACTTTAAAAATCAACGTAAAAAGTCGAACTTATCTAATTCACATTCTATGGTGCTCTGGTAATAACTCAGCACTATTGTTGGTACCTTAATAAACATTTGAAGTACCTTCAGCGCTTTGATAAGAACACTGCATTATTTAATATGAAACTTTGCAGACCTCACGATACTTTGAATAAAACTGAAGAGCTATTTTTTTATAAAACAATTTAATACCTACAGTCCATTGGCTCTATAATTAAATGGAAGGTATCAGCAGTACCACCGTTCTTTGACAAACGCTTTGCAATAATTAAGTGCTTTAATAAGACAGTTGCATGAACACCAGTGTTTAGATAAAACCACAGCAGTTCCTCCAGAGATTTAATGAGAGCGCTGAGAGATCTAAATAATTTAATAAGATTAAAGGAAATTACAGTGTTTAAATAAGACGCCTGCAATATCTCCAGAATCCAGATTTGTGACAAAACCTTTGTACTGACGTGATAAGAAGTAATTGCAATGCTCTCAAACAGCTTCAGTACATTCAGGCTTTGTAAATTATGTGCAGTAACATTCTTGTTTTCAAAACATAGTGCCTTGATTACTACTCTACACCACCGTAAATGTGTTAGTAAGAAGCCCAAAGAACTTCCAGAGATTTGATAGAAATTTTTCAGTTCCTTAAGAATTTCGAAAGAATACTGCAGTACTTTTAGTGCTTTGATAAGCTTGACGTCTTCCTCTAGATGATGATAGCTGTCAGCTGCCACATCGCCATTGTCGTTGTTTATCACATTACCGTCTTGGTGGGCAAAGGTATCCCAAATACTCGGGCCTCGACCTGCACAGAATGGAATGTGCTTTAAAATTATAAACAATTATATTTTAGTTGACAAAAAAATTAAGACATTTACCCAAGTTTTTTTTATTCTAAATCCAGAACTTCAGAAAATTCGTCAAACGGTGTGCCGCGGGAAATGCGACGTTTAAGCAGCCGGTAAAGGTATTCTTGACACTACACACACTGACTGGTTTCTGATCCTAGTTTTATAGATGTATTTTACTTACGTCAGCGTCGAAAAGCACTTTCGAAATCATTCGTTTCATCGACTGAGTTACATCTCCGCGCACATATGACCACTGTACACGGTGAAATTTCCATGCAAGCATAGCTAGCTAGATCAAAGAAGGGTTCTCAAAAAAAATTAGGAACCCCCATTTTTTTCTTATTATTTCATGTTTGCTTTTTTGTTGCTACTGCTGTTGTCACTTTTGTAGATTTGTTGTTGCTGATGTTGCTGTTGTATTGTTGTCATCGTCGTCGTTATTATTTTGTAACTGTATGGAATTGCCTATCCTAAATTTACCAGTAAACAATACGTGGAATTTGGTAATGTTGCTCAGATTATTTGATATATACGAAAGAAAAAATAAACGTGAATATATGTTTTTAATAAATATCTGTATATAGACACCACCAAATCAATCACTCACCATCTGTATTAGCAGCTCCCTCTACCTGATACGCTGAAGTCGCCACGCCCCACTGGAAATTGTCTGGGAACGTACCATGGTAGAACCTGCCCTCATAATCGGGGGCGATACCTTTACCGCCTTTAGCTGAAAACCCGGGTACAAATCCATGGTCGCGAATTAGCTGGTATAAAATAAGAACATACATGTAGATGCCTGTTTTGGTAAACTGTATGAAAACAAATTTAAGTACAATATATGTCATTTTTCTATACGAAAATCAGCAAAAGGTCAACACAACTATTTTGCAAGTATGGAGTCTATAATTAATTGCTGGGAGACACTACGATCAACTCAAGAAATGTCTTTTCAATGTTCCTTCGAACTTAACAAAAGTGAAATAAAAATTATAAAATATTCGAATCCCAAAATCTCTATTCGAAAAGCGACTTGATATTCGAATATTCGTTAACATCCCTAATAATAATGCATTTTTAAAACGCCTTGCAATTCTTCTTTCGGTAGACGCGATGAAATAACATTGTCAATCAATTGTTTAGAACACCATATGAATAACGAGTATATTTAAACAATATTTCTACAGTCATATGCTAAGCAATTTTCAAATAAAATCTATATTTTGTTTATGATTTTGCATTTTAATTAATTTTTGGGGATAAAAGGATCTAAGCATACGGCAAAATATTAATCCCAAAGGGCTTGCTAAACTTATCTTTATTTCTTAACTCAGTAGCTATCAAAAGTACAGAAGTAGATATGACAAACGTATGCAAAATGTTATCACTTTTTGGCGACGCCTACATATGGAATGCTCACTGAAATTTGCACATGAGAAAAGTCTGTTTTGCGGACTTTCATAACCTTGGCACGGGTCATAGTTCGGTTTATGGGGGGGGGGGGTTATTATTTAATTAAATGTACTTGATTAAAGAAAACTGTCTGATGCCATCTTTAATTGAGTTTTAAAATGTATGCCAAAATTTCTTTTAAATTTGTTTTAATCGTATGGGTCGCCTTTGATGCTTCGCATCAACGGTTTTCTTGTAATCTTACCTGTGAATACCATCTTGCTGATTCTTTAGGCGTCCGGGGCCGCTCTGGATCGTCAAAGTCGACATAGTGAAGTCCAAATCTCTCGGAGTATCCCCGAGCCCACTCGAAGTTATCCATCAGAGACCATGCGGTGTATCCCCTCACGTTACATCCATCGAGTTTTACGGCTACAAAAACATGGAAAACACTTGACACATCCGTGAATTTATTTAAAATATCCCATATTGGGATTTATTGATAAAATTAAGAAGCATTTCATACTTAAACGAAGCAGTGCCTTTGGCTTAAAAAAAATACCTAAAAACGAATAACTCAAAAATATATTTGGTATTCATTATCGCTAGATTTCAAGATTTGAATTGTAAAAAGCAATGTGTTTAGACATCTAAACAGTTTCCAATTTACATTAAAAATATCCAGTGTTATGGTTAAAGGAAAATGAAAAAAAGCATTTCATACCCGTTGCCTCGAGATCTTATTAGTTTGAAAAAAATATCGCATTTGGAAATATTAAAACTTATATATTGGTCTCATGGTGAGATAAGCCTGAAGTATAAATTGATCATGTGCCGAATACTTTAGACCTTCTTTATAGTTAAACTCTGATGGAATGGTGATATTAATCAAAATATATCTGATATATTTTAAGAGACTTGCCTGTAAGACAGGTTGGTACCTTTTTTTGGAAAATGTCTCAATGCAAACCGAGCAAAGCTTTTCAATTAATATATTCTATATTAGCCATTAGAAGTCTAGCAATTTTAAATAGTTCCGAACTACGCATTCGGAAAATACGTCATCTATATACGCCTGCCTTAAACATTACACTGATAGGATTGATGCTTTAACTAAAATAAACATGAATTTTCGTTCTATGTGTTATGGACCTACATCTAACTATGGCCAAGTTCCTTTAAAACAATTAATGAAAGCCGTTAATGGTAATGATTGTTATAGAACATAACAATAAGCATTTACCCCATCAAGCTAGCAGTAGTTTAACCAGCTGTACCTGTATCGTTGCCGCAGCTAAGGTCTTTGTCGGTATACATGCATGAAGAGACAATAACAGAATTATTTTGAAAAAAAAAACTTAAACCATACTCGGTCCAATTACCTTTTAGCATCTCATTTATATATGTCCGATAGTAGTGTATTCGGTGTTCGTCTGCTAAACTTCCGTTCCGATCGGATATACCATTCTCGGTTACGTACACGGGTATATTGTTGTAGTTGTTTTTCAGCCAGTTAAGAATCTTACGCATTCCAAATGGCGCCACTTTCAACCAGTCTGACCCGGATCTGCAGCAAAACATGGCAGAGTATTTAAAAGGAGGTATCCTACAGTCTGACTCTATCAATGCATATAACATTATCATTCAGCTGTTTTGGTGAATTTAGGCATACTTTCTGCATGAACTTATACTTTATTCTAAGTAAAGGCGACTTTGAACATGTATATTGTTAGACAGAATAAACTTTGAAAAAAAATCACTATAACCAGATCGCTTTAACACCCGTGTTGAAATGTGCATAACAATAATCGCGTACCCTATCCAGCTAGCGTTCGCCCAACCAGCTGTGTCTTTGTCGTTGTCGTAGCTACCATCTGTATCTGTGTGCACGTTCGATGTGACAATGGCAGAGCTGTATGTGTTAAGGCCGAGAAAGTCGACTGTACCTGCAAAAGAATTTTATTATGAAATAAAACGTGCCGAGAGAAACAGTTCATGTGGCAATTACAAAAAGCGCAATGGAAGGCAGTAGAAAACCTGTTTTTACAAAGAAAGGTGTAAATAATTCTGGACATGGAAATATCCATCAACATTGATCATTTAGTATATATTTGTCCTGGGCTGATGCCAGTAATAGTTCAGTGACAGTTAAAGCTCGACATTTATCTAATTGCTTAACGAGCATTCTCTCTTCGGCGCCTTTAACGTCGCACATATATTGCCCCTCTGAAGAGTTGTGTCTTGGAAAAACATTATTTAATTGAATCAATAATGCACAGCATACAATAATGGTAATTCGAAGATGTATGGTGCGATCAATTCCAAAGAAAAACAACCGAGTATGCTGAAGTTAACAATGCAGCATGCAATTAAAAAGTTATTTAATTTAGCAGACACTTAAAGAAATTCGCTGCTGTGTGGCAAGGACTTTTGTCAAGATAATAATCTAGCATGCCTAAATTAACTAACTTGCAATAACACAAAAAAGTAGAAAGCAACAAGAACTAACGCAAAGTAGCAGATAATCTGATTCCAAACATAATCATATTTCTTGCTCAAAACGCATGCTCTCTGTGGCGCCTTTAAACACATTGTATGAAACAGCCGAACATAATAATCCGTCCGGTGTTTAATTTCATTCAAAGACCATGACAATTTTATTGTTTATGTTGTTGTTTTTTGTTGTTGTATTGGTGTAATTATGTAAAGTTATAATGCAATACATTGTATGAAGTACCGTTTATCATCTTCTTCTCCTCCTCTGTGAATTCCGGCAACCGTGATATTGGCAGACCTTGTTTCAGGCTTTTGTCCCTGATGTTGTTCTTCATTACTTCCGGATAATCTCCATACACTAAGGGATGGGCGAACCATCCGTAGTTAAACAAAATGTCCCTCTGTGATGCCCGGATGTCGTCCGGATTATATTGGTCCTGCGGGAAGGCATATCCGACGTTCAGGGTGATGCCCACTGTCCCTAAACAATACACTTATAGATAAATACATGTACATATACATCTAATAACAACATTATTGCAGACAGAAATGTACAACAAAAAATTATAAAACTTTTATAGCAGAAAATGATGTTAATTCTTTATAAATATGACCGTTATAAGAGCGTACATTTTTATTATAAAATGATAATGGCAATATGAATGTACTTCAATCAAATGACATGCTCTTTTTGCATCCAGAAATGTAAAATGTATAAGAAAGAAAATAATTGTGGGGGAGTTATTTGTTTATAAAATTGCCGTGATAATAATAATAAAAACAATGATTATAACAATTACTATAATCAATTATGATTTTGTTTTTGTTGCCAGTAATGCTAAACAAAGAATAAGTATCTATTAAAGAAATTAGAGTAATTGTTTACAAAATTGCCATTTCGAGTTGTTGCCATATAACTATTTTATGGCATCCTGTATAAAACCACCGGAAGCAATATCTAGATTTCTATGCGGATGCTTTTGTAATTATATAATTGTTTTTCACCAACACTCTTCTTAAGTGCTCAGCAAACCGTCTGGTATGTTGCTTGTCTTCCGACAAACTAATTGGAGATTTTTTAGAAAGAGGTAAACAACACCTTTGTGTATTATCTTAATATGGTGATAAATTGACTTCACCATTGCAGGGATAGGGATATAAAAATACAAAGCATGAATTCAAATTGCCAATTACCAAATAGTCATACCATTTTGTGTTCGATTATACGCATGGTATGTCCTGGCATGGGACCTTATAATATTGTGAGCAGCTTTATACACGTCTTTCCCGGGGGAGTAGTGGTTGGGCGGGAAAGCGGCCACGCCGTAGCCGAGGTAGGCCACGATCCATGGCTCGTTGAATGTAATCCATAACTTTACCTGGATATTCAATATAAAATGTTTATTGTGATAGTAAATGGATACTGGCTAGAGTGTTTGGCCAAAGTAAATTTTAAAGAACATGATTTCATAAGGTGTTTGTGCCGATTGCGATCGAAACTGGCAAAATTCCCGAAACCTTCATCAAAACTTTCAAAATGTGAACAAATACGAACAAAATAGGTAAAGCAACTTGTTCTCATTTTAAAAGATAAGTCATCGTCTTTGTCAAAATTTTATTCAGTCTTATATTGTTTTCTAGTAACAATTTTTCAAAGTTGTTTTGCAATGGAAGGGATTTTAACTTTCGATAAATGAAGAGGAATTTTAAAATGGACTGATGTTTAAAAAGTCAAATCACAGGGCAATCGTGTGATTTTTAAAACATTATCAGAATAAGTTTACGAAACAAAAACCTGGCGATTTCGGTGCAGAAATATGGCTCTCACACACGTTTTCATTTTCAAAAAGAGGTTGTTCGAGAAAGTATATAAATTAGAAGTTTTACTTTCGACTGCTGCAATGATAAACATATTCACTTATATGTTTGTTATGAATTGTATCATGTAAAGATAAATGTAAAAAATAGCCTGATAAAATTGGATATGGCGCATAATTTATTAAATCTCCTTTTAAAATGCATCTTGAAATGAGTCGTACCCTGTCGCCAAATTTATTGAAGCACAGTGTTGCGAATTTCTCAAAGTGGTCCACAATTGAGTCATTGAGCCAGCCACCACGGTCTTGTAAAGCCTGTGGAAGATCCCAATGGTACAAAGTGACCATGGGCTGGATACCTGCAATCATCGACAAATAAAAGCAAAACTTCTTTTGGCTTGATACATGCACACATGGAAAAGTCGCCAAATAAATGACAATTTTCAACTAACTGGATTCCTGCAAACACCGTCAAATAAAGGAAAAACTTTCATGGGTTGGATACCTGCAAACACCGTCAAATCAAGGCAAAACTTTTATGGGCTGGATACCTGCGAACAAAGTCAAATAAAGGCAAAACTTTTATGGGCTGGATACTAGCAAACACCGTCAAATAAAGGCAAAACCTTTCATGGGCTGGATACCTACAAACACCGTCAAATAAAGGCAAAACTTTCATGGGCTGGATACCTGCAAACATCGTCAAATCAAGGCAAAACTTTCATGGGCTGGATACCTGCAAACACCGCTAAATTAAGGCAAAACTTTTATGGGTTGGATACCTGCAAATACAGTCAAATAATGGCAAAACTTTCATGAGCTGGATACCTGCAAACACCGTCAAATAAAGGCAAAACTTTCATGGTCAGGATACCTGCAAACACCGTCAAATGAAGGCAAAATTTCCATGGACTGGATACCTGCAAACACCGTCAAATAAAGGCAAAACTTTCATGGGCTGGATACCTGTAAAACCGTCAAATGAAGGCAAAACTTTCATGGTCAGGATACCCGCAAACACGTCAAATGAAGGCAAAACTTTCATGGGTTGGATACCTGCAAACACCGTCAAATAAAGGCAAAACTTTTATGGGCTGGATACCTGCAAACACCGTCAAATGAAGGCAAAATTTCCATGGACTGGATACCTGCAAACACCGTCAAATAAAGGCAAAACTTTCATGGGCTGGATACCTGTAAAAACCGTCAAATGAAGGCAAAACTTTCATGGTCAGGATACCCGCAAACACCGTCAAATGAAGGCAAAACTTTCATGGGTTGGATACCTGCAAACACCGTCAATAAAGGCAAAACGTTCATGGGCTGCATACCTGCAAACACTGTCAAATAAAGGCAAAACTTTCATGGGCTGGATACCTGCAAACATCGTCAAATGAAGGCAAAACTTTCATGGGCTGGATACCTGCAAACACCGTCAAATAAAGGCAAAATTCCCATGGGCTGGATACCTGCAAAATCGCTTCAAATAAAGGCCAAAACTTGTATATCCTTACTAAGCGAAGTTTATATATATATATATTATATATATATATATATATATTATATATATATATATATATATATATATATATATATATATATATATATATATATATATATATATATATATATATATATATATATATATATATATATATATGTTTATATATATAATATATGTTAACTTCGCTTAGTAAGGATATACAAGTTTTGGCCTTTATTTGAAGCGATTTTGCAGGTATCCAGCCCATGGGAATTTTGCCTTTATTTATATATATCAGTTGATAATCCAACAAGTAGCAATTGTATTCAGTATGACGCTCGCGTTTCTACTTCAACTGTCAGATGGCGTTTCCCTATAGCTAGGCGCTAATCGCCTTTTAAAAGAGAGACTCGATTATATTTACTTAACATACTCTTTACAGATAAAGTGTTTATAATAAAATCTTCGTAATTACCCAAAGCATCGCTATTTTTTAGATAAACGGATAAATATTCTGGTATACATACATTATATGTGTTATACTTTCACACATATATTTAGTATCTATAGTTTACAGGTTAAAGTTCGAGTGTCCATTTACTAATCCGACTAGATTGTGTTACATTGACATGGTAGATAAACAAACATCTGTTTAAGATCTAGTATCAAACTTGAGTTCCGTGGATAATTCAATACGTGAAAATAGTAGTGGATGCATGTATTCTTTGCTAATAATATCACTTCAGACTATAAAGCACAAGTTTACATCCTTGGTTAAAACCGTGTTGTTTTGTTGCTTGCAAATTACCTAAGAGAATCACCGCGGCGTTTTTTTACCGCGGCTCAAACAGGTCAAGTAACTTAAAGTTAGTAGATAAACAACAAAATGGCTGACACTAGTTACAGTTAAAGTGAAGTTTGTAGTGACAATTCAGTAACAATCTTTGTAAAATAGTATTTTTATCAGATTATATACTGTTGCCATCTGTTAACATACATTCGTTTAATTGTAATTCGTTTCTTAAATATGATGAACATCTGGATTCGGCCTTTAAAGTTTCGATAAGTTTATCTAGATGCTTATCTCTATAGCTTATATTTCTATTGAGATTATTTATGCATGGTTGCTAGCTACACGTGTCCTTTTTAAACTATATAAATACTTCAAGACATCAATACCACATAGCTTTCTGACCAAATCAGCCGCTAGCAAAGCGTCTATATAAACATTGACCTCTTTACAGGTATTAAAAATAAGTGCTAAAAGCTTTAGTAGATACCGCATCACATTGATACTATTGTTATTTACGCTGCTCTAGAGAGTGGTGCCTCTTATGAAAGACATTTTATGGGGACGATAATGTAGCAGGCAATAACAAGAAACCGCAGCTGTTCTGTAAGGCCATTTTCACACAAAAAGAGTGTTCCGGTTTGAGAGTGTAGCTTGCAACAATGAAGAGTGACTTGCAGTTATAGAAAGTAGAATGCATTAATATGAATTTGCATTTTTTGGTGAGGCCTTGTTAAACTAAAGAAATCGAGCATGCCGATGTTAACAGTGCAGCTTGATATTACAGATGTACAAGACAACAAAGAAGAAAGCACATGCAGATAGTCCAGTTCCTATCAGAGTTACGGTTCGTTACTCTCACATATGTTAGTTAACAAGTGTAAGTGTGTAGATCCCTGAAAAGTTGTCTTCTTGTTTAAATCACATGCGTTTTGTGGCGCCCTGGATGTCTCACATCCGTGCTATTTCTTGTACTAATATATGTATAACCGTATGTAAGAAACTTCAATTATTTAAACCCCGATGACCAATGACAATTTAAAGCTCGTGACTCATACCTTTCGCTAGTAGAGCATTGATGACCTTGTTGTAATAGTCTACCCCCTCCTGGTTGTATGAATCCATAGTACCATCTGGTAATATTCGCGGCCAGGACACAGAGAAACGGTAGTGGCTTGTCTGAAGTCAAAGTAAGTCAAATATATTGTTTTCTGAAATTGTTTTCTTATTAACTGACAGCAATAGACAACAATAAATAAAAAAAGCTATTTTATTAAATGTATTATATATCATAAAACAAGAACTGTTTATTCGTTTGTACTTTAAGAAGGGATGGCAAGGGCTAACTTAATTAACCAGTTAACCGCTTCAAATGTAGGTTATCCAGTTACAAATTACATAATCTGTAACCGGTTTTTTGCTCTTACATAGTATATATGGAATTATAACTTTGTTAGTGTCTATTTCTCGAAATCTCTTGCTGAAGGACACCCTTCCACTAAGCCGCTTAAGATTTTGAGATATTCAATAAAAGTGTCTGGGTGTGTTCCCCGACATGCAATTAACTGTGAAAATACCGCACATCGTAGCCACGTTTAAGTCACATAACTCCCCAGAACGGACATATTCTATGTTTGGGTTGCTTGTGAACACATGGGGAAAATATTGATCTAGTAACGAGTTTACATAATAACATTGTACCAGGATGGAAATCAGTGAAGTATTGATCATACAACCCCATAAATATCTGGATAACATGTACATCTTTAACATTGATTGTTTGACACAGTGAACTCCATCGTCAGGTGCTTGAGAAAGACCACATTATGAAATGAACTATATTAGGTCCAGGTAAGGTAACTGTGAGCGCACTATTCGTTATTGTCAAATACATACCTACTTTACAATTTTAAAAAGTGTACCTTCTGCAGATTTATAAAATTTAATTGGAAGCGTTTAAATTGGTATTTCTTATTCGTAGTATAGAAAAAAAGCATAATAACCGGTAAAAAGATTGAAAAAGGTTAATCAGTTACCAAAATTCTAGCCGTTGTCATCCCTAATTTAAGACAATATACCGGTGGAACCGATTGTAACCGATGGATCCTTCCCGGGGTATTACTTACTCCAAGCGCCTTGATGATCTTGACGTCCTCCATATACTTGTGGTAGCTGTCACACGCGATGTTGCCGTCGTTGTCATTGACGATGTGGCCATGACCTTTGTCATTGGCCCACGTGTCCCAAATACTCATCCCGCGACCTGACAAAAATAATAACAAGTAAAATGTAAACTATGCGCAAGTTAAGTTATTATTTTGGAAAGATTGCTTCACGTGGGAGGTGTTATTTAAATTACTAAAATAAAAAGATTAGAAAGAAAACGAATTGTTACCAAATGATTAGCGACGACACGAAAAGTAGAAGTCTATGAACTAAAAGTCACAGATACGAGTAGTTAATTGTCGTCTCTTTTGTATTGTTGACTTTCAATCGGCGACATGTCGACATGTCGTTTACAAGACGAAGTAAAACACATTGACATGTGTGACACGCACGCGAAATTTTACACATCTAAGACTTCAGGTTTCCATACCTTGTTGACATTTGTTTCTTGCTTGATGAATCGAGACATGACAAAAAAACAACAGTATAGACCTTTTCTTTATTTTAATATTCCTAAAAGGAATTTCAATTCTTTGGACAAATCAGTTGCTTGTAATAATAAAAGTTGTACGTGAGATTATGACTATTCTGACATTGTGCCAATGTGATATATTTTTAAACAAAAACAAATGAAGCAATCCAAGAACATGGGGGGGGGGGGTACATGTCTGACACTTCAGAAGGCAAGCCGAATATTGAGGTTAATTTATGGCATGGAAAAAACAAGAAAAGACACTGAGGTGCATGTATGACTATAAAAATGCAAACAAGAATATAAATGTACGTGTTTATCATTAAGAATATATGACAAAGTCCTATGAGCATTGCAGCATATACCAAACTCCGAAAAGGCACAGAACAAAGGTATTTCACATGCAAGCCAAGCGAAAAGTAAGAACAAATTTGTGATGAGTCATTTAACGAAAAGAGCAAACCCGACAGTTACCACCTTGGAACGGTCTGTCGGCAATATAGAGCGACTGGGGTGCTTAAACCGGGTTAACAGAGCTCTAACCTCGCACTTCCTGACGAGTTCTCAAATGCAAGCAATGATAAGAAAAACGATATATTTGAATACAAAATGTCCAAGCGCTGATGTTTTCTATAAGTTATGACGAAAGTAGTGACGTCATTGAAAAATAATGTCCGCATAGTGTTTAGAAAAGAATATGGTATTATTTCGATTGGAAAAACTACACAAAAATGGTTGAATATAAAAGAAATTAACGTTCTGAATCATGAACAAACATGACCAGAGACGAATAAATGGTTGTAGCATCCTGTTCATGTGAAGATGGAATTGAAGAACCAAAGTCCAATGTCCATCAAGGAAATACACGTAACAATCCTTATAGGATGAATTAAATGACAACATAGATTATATGCACGGGGAGATTTTTTACGACCGCCAAACTGCACAAGTAACATTGTCATGTATGGCATACTAAGAAACAAGAAAATATAGCCCAAACAGAAATAAAAGAAATTAAGTATATACCATCTAAAGCAAGAAACATACTTGGTACATGTATGACACAGGAAAGCAAGTAAAAATGTTTATGTCTACTATCCAAATATAGCAAGAAACGAACATAGTGGTGCATGCATGACATACAAAGAAAGCAAGAATTTCAACGCCGAGCAATTATGATAACCTTTTTAGTCAACTAAACAGACTTTTTAAGAGTAGGTCCGTCGCCTATATGCAGCGTTAGTGGGTGAGCTCGTTTCCGATTTTACTGGCTTACCTCCCTCGTTGTACCCTCCCTCCACCTGGTATGCTGCCGTGGCCGAGCTCCAGACAAAGTCATCCGGGAACGTATCATAGTAGATACCCTCCACATGCTCTGCACGTCCCATAGCCATGCAACCCGGACCGCTAAAGCCGGGCTCGAACCCATGGTCCCTGACCAACTGTAAAAGAAAGAGCAGGGTAAAATATAATATAAAACGTTCACTTTGTATGATAGATGGTTTTGCAAAATAGCTGAATGGTATGGTAGCTATTTGTCATGTTAGGCGAATGGCAGTTAACTTATGCTTCGTTTCTAAAAAAGAACATTTAGCAAGACAACATGGTTCATCCTTAATTGGTTTTGCAATACATGTAACAACACACACAAAACATGGATTTTTACACATTTATTGTTCGATGAGTGTGTTACCGATTAGTTTGAATTACAACAATTTTCCTTATTGTTATAACATTAGGTATTACATTTGTAGTGGTCTTTTGTCTATCCAACCACTTACACTAAAACTTTATGCATCTACTATAGAATATTTACTTTTTATGTTTTGTTCTGGTTAATTTAAATCAAACCAACTATATAAGTGGGTTGCCTAAATCTAGCCACCTCTTTTCTAAACTTAAGTAAAACCAAGTAATCCAAGAAAAATGGCGTTGAAAAAAGGGAATTATGTAAATTGTTTGCTAACGTTTTAAGTGCATTAAAGTGACAGAGTTCGTGTTATCAGCGACGTTCAGTTATTTTAGTTGAGGAAGACAGATGTCTGATTAGAACCACCGGCGAAACGCAGCTGGAAGAACTTCCTAAATTCGGTATTTCAAGCCTCATATCCAAGTTTTGAGAGGCCATGCCGTTAGAGGAGTTACAAGGCAGCAAGTCTACCACTCGTCCACGGACGCTCCACTTGGAAAAATTGGACCCACCTGCTGATAGTACATGCCGGATGCCTTTATTGTTCGAGGGAGGTCGGACAGGTTCCGGTCGACATGGTACAGTCCAAATTTCCGAGAGTATCCCAAGGTCCACTCAAAGTTATCGGCCAACGTCCACACGCTGAAGCCTTTCACTTGATTACAATTGTCCAGACGGATTGCTGAAGAAAACATTTAACTTGTTACAAAATATGTTTCATTATACAAATTCTAACTTTGGGATATTATGTTGACTAGAATGGCAATTCGACTTTTAATAACTAAGGTAAAAATGAACACACTATACCCTTTCACTTTTGGGAACAGTTGTCTAGACGGATTGCTTATTAAAACATTTGACTGGCAATCGAAACTCCTCGGGTAATCCCGTCCTCGGTACAGTAATCCCTCGGATGTATCTGGTGCAATGATACTCATTGAAATCACGATCGTTTTGTTCGCCGGAAGTCGGAAGATGAATATGCCTCATATGTAGTTCGCACAAAACATTAATAATGGCATCGTTTGACAGCTGCGTGTCTGCTGCCCTGGGTAAATTAAACTTGAATGATTTAAAATTGAAGCTGCAACAGATTGAAGTTTTACAGGCTTCATACTGTAGTGAGTTGTCATCCGAGCTGCCATCTTTGTTTTGACGTCTGTCACAAAAGCAGTCCCATTTAAGGAAATGGCCGAGGTGATCCGACTTCCTACATACATCCGAGAGATGATTCGTGAATTATCCGAGGTGTTCCGATTGATTTGACTGGTTTAGTTACGTAATATGTTTCGGTCCATAACTCTTAACTCTGGAGTGTGTTTTGTGTACAAGATAAGCGATTTGACTATTGGACAATGCGGATGAATCTACACACTTAAAACTTTTGCTTGGGTACAGTTGCCCAAGCTAATTGCTGGAGAAGGAATATTATTGGTTAAGCTGAAATATCTGTTTTTGTTTTACGTAGGGATTTGTGGGAGCGCATCGGGCGCGAACCCTTCTAATATTTTGGACTATTTATATAAAGGTATATTATATATAACATAAAAACCTATAAAATATACAAGGGTTTGAATTTGGTTTTTAAATGCAATATTATTACTGATAAACATACCATTTCTGCAAAACCTTCCATTAGAAAAAACATGTATACCTCTAAGGCAAAGTTCTAGATCTGCCCCTTGGCTCTGATTCATGATATCTTAAGGTTCAAACATTTGTTCACTCAAACTCTTCATCCAAAGTCCAAATACTAAGACCCATCACCCGGGTGCATCTTTTGGCTTTGCATATATATTTTAGAGAATTAAGTTTTGTGTATTTTATATTTGTATATATATAAGCCAAACATTAGCAAATGTGCTCCACCACCCCCACCCCACCCCAACCCCACAACTTTAATTTGAAGCCCGGTGTTCCCCATATCTGGAGCCAACGTCCTACATTCCCCCACTTTGGTGACAAAACAATAGACATTACACATAACTCTATGCTAACGAAGTTCTGGCATCACCGAGTTCTGCTGACGTAAGTAATTGTAAGATGGGGAATCTAATTAAAAATCATCGCTTGTCTGCTTACCTTTGAGCAGTTGGCCAGCATGCTCTCGGATCCACTCCACTCTTATCTTGTCCTTAACACCGTCGGCAACGTCACCCACCCCCGTTTCCGCTACGTATACGTCAATATTAGGATAGAGTGACGTCACCTTCTTAACTAAGTGACGTAAACCCTCCGGGTTCATGTAAACGTCGGGGTTGCCCCGCCTTGTAAGTAAAGCATACGCAAAAACAGTTTAAGACGGTCGCTTTCAAATAAAAATGTATATTTATACCATAAAATTATAGTGGTAATTTCTATCAAGATGCACAAGGAAAGATTCAGAATAAATCTTAATTAAGTTTGAAACAAGAATATTTTATGTTTTCTAGTAAGTCTGCACATGCTTGACCGTTTCTACGGGCCAACTTCATGTATCCCCCAAATAGGTTCGCACTTTAGCTACAAGCTTTTAAACCTTAGAACCACCAGTATTTTTTATGTCTGAACTCACGTTTTTAGCTATTTAAAACCCACAATCACAAGAAACTTTAAGGAACGAGCTTACGCTCGGGGTACTTTAACCTCAAATCTTTAAGAAGCTTCACAGGGCCATACTATTTCTTTAAGAATCGTGATCTCAGGTTCAATCCCACGTCTTACCTTAACCAGTCCGGATGTCTGCTAACTTGGATTCCTCGGTCCTTTTCCCATTCAACAGACTTATTATTGTTGTCTTTGGTTACCAGGTACGCGTCAAAATAGTTGATGCCAAGAAAGTCTGTCTGTTCTGAATAAGCAAAAATCGTTTCATTTATGTAAACGAGTTCAACATTCATAATCGAATCAACACAAAAACCTTTTTATATGTTAAAACACGATTGAAAACTTAGTTCCATAGAACTGGTAATTTTGAACGTTGATTTCGAACCGGTAAGCATGTGTTGATGTTTTTGTTTTTCTTTGACGTTGACGGAAGTATACCCGACTCTGTGTCAGATTTATTTTAAATAACTCAGTTTTCTCAAAAAATGACAAATGATGCTGACTATTTTAAAAAGTAGAGATATATCACTTTTAGGACAGGTAATAACATATATTGCATTGTCAGTCATAAGAGCAATTAATTATTTTCACATCATTTTATTACTGTTACAAAAAGTATTCAAGCCGTTGTGTGAGAATGATACCGCCTGACTGGAACATCTTCAGAATAACTGAAGTATTTCAACTAAGGTGAAGCACGGGAGTAGGTTCACTAACCCATCTTTTAAGCTCATTAAAAAAAATCGTTGACAGTATTATTTCATGTTATATTTTTTCATACCCAGCCTTACACTCTACAATCCTACCATTTGTTATGTGATAAAAAAAGTTACCAATATAAATATAAAGACGCTAACAGGGGTGTGCCTATGCGACTTTTGACTATACGCACTATTCCAAAGATTGGGGGGCGGGGTCCGGGGACATGCACCCACCACCCCCCGGAAATTTATTTTTCCATAGAACAACGCAGATGCATTCTGGGGTGGGGTGTTTTGAACAAGTAAAATCTGCCTATAAGTACTGTTTGAAATAGTAAAGTTCACCGTTTTCATTTGTCTTTATAACTTTTCATTGTATTTTACGGACAAACGAATTAAAAATCAACAAAATGTCAACATAACTGAATTTATTTGCTTTTAAATCAATACTGTATACAGACTGAAAAAGATGGGTGCGAATTTCTTTAGAAGCAACTGAACGGTCCGCAATATTACTATTTAAATTCAAAATTTGTTATACTGGGCTTTATCGTAGGCAGATCATTTTAGATTAATTTCTTCGACAGTATTTGCCAAAACAAGTGTCAAATCAAAATTCGGGGTCTTTTTGTAATGAAAAAAAAAAGATTTTGTACATTAAAGTGTTTACTGTATCCTCCGGTAATTCTGCACGGTTTAATTGAGAAAACAATCTGCAAATGGCATTTTCTTTTAAAGTAAGTGAAAATGAACGTTGTGATTGTGAGTTTTGGTAAAACATAACCGAATTTTCGGTCATATGTATTTTTCCGCTACTGTCCGGACGCAGTGATGTACATGGCCATAATTTCTGTTAATTGTCATGAAACGTTTGGATAGTTTTTCTTCTAGTTGGACAATTTTGGCGAGATAAAATGGCACCTTTTCGCAGATAAATTGTTCTTACCTGAAACCAGGTTGAAGTTTACCAAATTGTGTTAAAATGTACAGCATGACTGCATGACTGCATGACCAACTTTATATACATTCACTCTTAATATGTGTATATACAAATCTGTCACGTTTTCGTCACGGAGTTGTCAATAGCGTATTAATCAATAGATGATCGGACACGAGAAGATATTTGATACTAAATTTTTTAATTAGTTGAATGAATACGATACGAAACAATGCTCTGCCGAGTATCATATTGTTTAATCCAACTAGTTTACTATGTTCAGCATTACATAAACACGAAGGTTGGATTCTGTCTATCACTAACCTAATAAATCAACTGCTTTCATTGACTATGAATCATTTTGCATCACCTATGCGACTTAATAACTAACTCGCGAGTTGTCGAAAATAGCCAGTAGTTGTTAAATACATGAAAACAAGTCATGTGGTATTATAATCACACTTTTAAAAAACTAACGACATTTACAGATGTTATTTCAAGTACCCTTTTTGCGATTATGATTAAGGCACCGTTTTGCATGGCGAGACAAATAAATATAAGTTTGTCGAATGCGGATCTTGCGGTTCTTTGCGTCATTTACACACAAGAAAAACTGTGACTAGGCATTATTCGATTAAGACTTAAGACGATATGCACATAATTATATATGGATGCCGTCTGTTAAAACAAGGCATTTGCAATCGATTTTCTTATTTAAGAAAAACTTACTTTCGACGATATGCGTGTTGTTAAAACGTGGAAGTCTGTCTCCTAATATGTTGCGCATCGCTTCAGGATAATCTCCCTTATCCAACAGTGGTTCGGCAAACCAGCCGAAATCAAACGAAAAGGCCCGTTCTAAAGTTTCGTTAATTTCCGGCTCCGTTAATTTCTTGGCTTCGTACCAATTCGCTTGCAGATCCATGCCGATCTTGGCGCCATCTGAAACCATAAACAACATTAATTAGTTTTAATAATATAGTGTTATTTCTTCTTTTGTAGTACATGTATATGTCTGGCGGATGGTAAAAACTCATGAACTGCAGAGTAGGTCTTAGCAATAAGAATGCATATGCTAATGCATAAATCATTTACATTTTAGAAATAAGCCTTAAAATCTTATCACCGTTGAAACGTAAAAATATATTTTGGGGTTTTGAACGATTCGTGAAATTTGTGTTTCCTTCTCATATACACATGAACATTTTTCGAATTTCAATGTATAATAATGTGTTGTTTCTAAATGCAATAGACTTTTATATCGAAAAAGAAGCATGTATAGTGTATCGCTTAGGGACAAGTGAGATAGATTGTTATTATAAATTTTGTTGCTTTTCCATTTTGGTGCTGTTGTTTGTACTTTGGTTGAGCTTTTTCCTCGTTTTGTTACTCGTGTTGTACCCCTTTTGTTGTTAAGTTTATGGTTTTAGTTGCCAATGACGTGTCTGCCAAAATAGATGTTGTTTTAATAATATAATGCTGGCTAAACGGTCACCCATACATACACCTGCCACAATAACAGTTGCTTAACCGCGCAACTTTTGAAGACGCTTAAACCGCGTCGCTGAAGGGATAATCCAGCAGCAATCCAATTGCAAATGTAACCTTCAACAAACTACATTATTAAAAACCCATACATTTTTGTTGCCTAACAACTACGTGCAAATGTTATTTGACTTTGTCCCTTAAGACTCAGCAGCTAGTAGTACCGATTCTTAACAGTCATATCATAGTGGGGGTTGATTGACCTGGATGTACACATTTGTATAAGCCTCGTCAATTTGTGCTTAGCGAGCTAATGGTTAAAAATGTACTCTACCTCCTGCGGTCATGGCTTTCATTTCTTTATATGCGCATTTGTGTGCTAACAGAATATTGTGAGCGGCCCTGTAGACGTCCCCATTTTGTACCCCAGGGGCCTCCGTCCCCATGCCGTACCCCAGCAATATGGCCGTCAGCGGGTCAGAAAAGGTGCTCCAATATTTCACCTAGAGAAAAACAACAACACAGACGTTATTTTAATCCTTCATGTCAATCATTTTTACTGAAAGAAAAATCTAATACAACTCTGAAAATTCTGTTTGTCAAAACTGAGCCCAAGTACTTCCCCCTTGCTGAAAATACACTGACGATCAAATGTTATTTCAACTGAAAAATGTTGTTTATTTTAAAATTGCGCAAACATTTCTGTTAAATGAATTCACAAAGTCTGTGTGCATTTACCATTCTTCCTCATAGACTGCACTGGAAACAAATCTGGTTAGCTTTCCCATACCTTTCATTTACCTTCACGATAGATGTGGAAATGAAGCCATAACAAGACGCATATGCAAAACCATCATTTAGCAAAACATATAGAATTTGTATTCCCTTAACTGAATTAGATAAGTGCCCTTGTATGTTATCACATAACTTGACGTGTATTCATCAATTAACACCCATTAGTTATTTTCTATAACAAACTCGTTAGTTATCGAGTCGCAAATGTGTGTTGACTCGCTCGCCTTCTGAAATTCCCTTACCGTAGATTTCAATTCAAAATATGTCGACTTATTGGTTATGTGATAAAAAAAATCCAACACTCGTTTTGATTTATTACTGAAACTACTAAACTAGTCCGACTCATGCAATATTTTTAGTATTCAATAAGCATTCATGTCAAATCCTCTGTTTACTACTGAAAATTAATTGAAGTGTCGTAACAAAAACATGGTTTAATTACAGCCAACTCATTTACCCACTTCTGACTGTTTACCCACTTCTGTCTATTTACCCACTTCTGTCTGTTTACCCACTTCTGTCTATTTACCCACTTCTGTCTGTATTGCTTGAAGTAGTTAATAATACAATGTACCTTCTGTCCATATATCCTGAAACACAACTTGGCGAAGTCACAGTAGGCTTGCACGACGGTACCCGAGTTGTCTAACCAACCGCCAGCATCCTGCAGTACGGTTGATATACAAACATTATAATTGTTCTGACATTAGTAAACGTGACAAGTATTTTTTACCGGAAATATGTCATTTAAAACAAATGCGTTAATGAGGAAGTTAATTTTGTTTTAATATGAAAAATGATCACGAAGGCTCCTAAAAGAACAACAATTGTACTAGCTTTCGTGTAAGCTGAAATAAACCTTTTACAAATCGTGTTGATGTTAAACAAGAAAACATTAAGTTAATGAGATCCAAAGCATCAAAGTAAGTGAAACTAACAAAATGGTAATGGGGACAAATATATTAACATATATTTGGAAAAAAAATCGAAAAAAAAGATTTGTCAGCCCTTTTTGCTATCTTGGCTGGTATTCACCAACTATTCTTAGACTCAAGTTATGACTTGCAAGTTACACTATAAATACCCCCAATCCTATCTTAGTGCTCAATGTGTGATTGCCATCTCACCTGTGCACAGGTAAAGCATCATTCAAGTGTCAAGCATAGCATCATAAATACGTATTCGAGACTTGAGCGATGAGATAAAAGATAAATTGAACGGCCCTAGTTATTAATCAATTTGTCCTAACTAATGCCCCTAGTATTAAAAGCATCTTGTGAAAAAGTGACCTAGACAGATCTGATTATACGTGCAATCCTATGTTGTTTGGCATTGGTCATCAGAATGTTTAGAATCCAGGGCTGTTTTCTAGCGCAGGCAAGTTGTCGTTCTAGCTTGTGGATTTTTTTAACATGTGTAAGCGACATATTTTGACTTCAGTACATTAAATAACACACGTAAGCAAGTGATTTGTATTTTATTATTAAGTTATACACTAGGTCACACAGGCTGGAAAATAAGTGTAACTAAAGAATATGACTGAAACAAATGACGTGTGCATAGTTTAAATTTGTCAGGAACATTATACATGGGACTTCCAAATATACAAATATTGCTAAATGGTATGAAGCTTAACTTAAGGAGTGTATATATAAATACTATTTTGTACATTAAGCGACCGATCTAACAATTTAAAAACAATTTCGATTCAAGTCCAACGAATTTATTTTACGTGTTTCTATCAAACAAAAAGACATGTTCACCGATTAATGTCTGGATTCAGAACAACATCACTAAATGATAATAATAATATGCAAAGCCTGTTAAAACTAGATGCAAATACGATTATAACATTACCGCTACATGCAATACGAGTTTATATATAAACCACCTACAGAGAGCACAATACATGTAATATAGACGCTTTAGTAAACAGTTGCACGTATGACGTGACCTGGATAAGGAGAGAATGACTTTCTCTCCTGCAAAAAAAAACTTGTCTTGATTATCAGCCCCGAAACCTTCTTCTAATGTCCATTTCACTGAATCGATAGATAGACCCCATTAAAATTACTTGCCATCCATCCTATCATGAAAGTTCAGAAATATATAACTAGTGATTCCTTTTTGTTTGGTTTGGTTATTTAAAAAATAACATAATGTTATGTAAATGCTAACCTTTTCCTAATACGAATGTCTGAAGAAAAATAGATTGCTAAAAAATTCCAGCCGAAGCTGTACCTGCTACCAGTTTTGTAAGCTGCCTTCTGGTTTAAAAAATATTAAAACCTCGCGAAAAGACTGGCGTCCTTTCTGAAAGCTCAATTTTTGAACTATCTGGAACTATTTGAAATGAAGGCTAATTTTTGTGTGACATGGGAGTGTATGAATCGGGTCTGATAGCCGACCACGCAAGGTGAATATGGAATACATTATTATTATTATTATTATTAATATTATTATTATTATTATTATTATTATTATTATTATTATTATTATTATTATTATAACTCACCTGTAGCTTCTGGGGTAGATCTTTGTGATAAAGACTGACGAACGGCTGGATATTGTTAACCCTGAGGTCATCAATCAACTGGCTGTAGTAGGCAATACCGGCCTGGATGGGGCTCAAACCCGAACCGTCGGGGAACACACGACTCCAGCTGATCGAAAATTTGTACGTTTGCACCTGGCAAGAAAAGCAGAAATGTTTGTTAAAGTTTATCAATAGCTTCACTACTGCAATTTAAGCTGATTAAAGAAAGTGAATCTCTTTATTTAACATTACAACATTAGCATATTCTTCTTATGAATCACAACTTTAAAACCTCCTCACATTACGTTAATCGTTCTGACTGCGACCCGAACCCATGCGGTAAGGGTGTGATGGGTTGAAAGTCATAGACTGGATTGCTTGGAAATGCGCTATTTCAGCTTAAAAATTCTAACAGAAACTGAATAAAGGTTTGATCTGTTAGTTTCAATTAGGCCTAACTTATACTGGACACGTTCAATTTTCTAAGTACACAAAAGATTCAATACTTGTTCACATAGCATGTTATACAATGTATCTATGTTTGTTTTTGTTGTTGTTGTTGTTGTTGTTTTAAAATGCCTGACAGACAGGCAAAGATTTTCTCGTTGTTAAAGAGAATTGCTGTGTAATATTGAAGAGAATTGCTGTGTAACAATGAAGAGAATTGCTGTGTAACAATGAAGTGAGCAAAACAATGGGTGTTCCCAAGTTGATACTGCTATTGTATTTGCCTTACAGTTAAAGCTTGACTGGAGCACGTAAGTTATTTATTCCTTTGAAATTCAACCATGTGGACAATACTTTTGTTACTCGTGTTAGATAAGGGTATATATTCATTTATCGGTGCAGCATGTTCATGAATTTATATATACAGAATCGAATTTATATTATTGATAAGAGGAGCGCCGGAGGCTGAGCGGTATTAGTCTCTGACTTGTAATTCTGGGGCATCAACGTCAATGTTACGATCGGTCTCTCTAGCGCCGTAGCTTTCTTGCCAATGTCAAACAATATCCATCAGATAACTCGGCTAGTTTGCATTATGTTCATGTATCTTGCACCTTAAGTCGTTGACAACAAGATGATATGAGGGTAAATTTTAATTAATATTTACTAGGTTTCGTCAATATTTTATATTGTGCACGAGGAAATTTCAGTTAAGATAAAATAAACATCTTTTTGAACAAACATTTACAACATACGTGTACAAGATAAAAGGTTTCAAAATTTTAATAAAATAAACAACAAAATTACCCAATGAACATATACTCTCTAACTTACACCGAGTTCCTTCAGGTTTTCAATGTCCTTGGAATGGTTGCTATAGCTACCAAGTGCAATGCCAGCTGTTTCCCTGTCGAAAACGTGATTTCCTGCTTGGACAAACCGGTCCCAGATGCTCTCTCCGCGACCTGAAGCGTAGTCAAGGGAGAAAACTCTCGGTATATTGGTTATGGAGAAATTACTTTTGCACTTGCATATACAAGAAAGAGCCTGGCTATGAGACATCAAAGGCGCCACAGACAGTATGGTCTTAAATGTAAATGTAGCGATTATCAGGGTAGTTCGATTTCTAATAATGACAATAACATAAAGAGACAATGTTTACTAGACGATAAATGTTAACATTTTCCGACCTTTTATATGCTAAACAACAGATCGTGTTAGCCAACAAAACAGCAGTATGTTATTATTGCTTGCTACTATTTTTATTATTGCAAGCTACGTTGTTAACCGCGGCAAAATCGGTTTTTGTCTTTGAAAAGGACCATCTAGCCGAACATTTACGGTTTTGTGTTTTGCCTGCTGCATTATTGGCCGCATAACTTTTGTGTTCTATTAGAGGTACCGCTGTGTAGATCAGCGTCAAGGACATGTACATGTATGACTAAACCATTCTTACTTAGTGAACGTTCCAAGTACACAATTTTGTGCAAATTCCAAGTGCCCTATTAACATGTAGAAAGTAACGGCACACAGTGATGGAGAATTGTCAGCAACGTTTTAGTAACATTTAAAATCAACCTAAAGTAAAATGTTCTATTACTGAAACGTTTATTGTATGTTGTGTTTGTTAGATATATATCGTTCGTAGTCTACTGGATATGAGTATAGACTCAGAACCGTAGGGTCCCGGGTTCAAACCCTCATCGACCACGAGATATTGGTTCTACCCTGGAAGTGGGCAGTCAAAATGTATTAATACTAGTTGACTTTTCCGAATTGATTAAAACAAATTCAAACTAGAGTGTTAAGCAAATTGTGTGTTGTTTTTTTCAATATAGCTCATATATATTAGAAGTAAGCAACAGCCTCAAAGTATAAGAGAATACAATAGTTGCTGACATGCACATGTTTCTTTCTAATTAACATATGTGTTTAATAAACAATAATTATGCAGTGACCCATGTAAATTGTAATAGAAATGTGATGATGATGATATTCTGTTGTAAAATGCTTTTATCATCAAGTTAACGCAGGAAATAAAAATGAGAATTGTAAAGTCAACATCCATACTTCGCGTTTGTATGGATGCATTTCATTTTTGTGGAGCTTTTTGTTGTTGTTGTTATTGTTGTTGTCTATTTCTGTTGTGTTTTTGTTGTTGGTGGTTGGTGTTGTCTTGTTTCTATTGTTGTTGCATTTATTGTTGATGTTGTGTTGGTGTATTTTTAAATCGTTGAATACCTGTAAATATAACTGACCTACGAAACTCGACCATAGTACAAAGCTTAATGAAAATGTATGACCCCATCCATCAATGTCACTGGTCACCAAAACGTAATGCCCTCCCCAGGAGTTTGAGCTTCACAAACAGTATTAAATAAACACTACCTTTTGGCATAAGTAGTTAAAATCTTTGCATGGAGTGTGCTATGGATTTAGTATGTTAATTGAAAAAGAAGACACGTGGGTTTAAAATCCATCCTAATTTCTGAAGTGTTGTGTTTGAAGAAAACGTAAACGATGTTTTGATGCAAAACTGAAATACGGCTTATTGTATTCAAATATCAAAAATGATTTTTGTGCATTTATACAATAGGGCAAAGTGCACATCATTTCAGCAATGCCTATTTAATTATTGCAAAAAAAATTAAACGCATTCGTGACTGACAGAATGCGGAAGCGATTGCATGTGCATGTGCATGCATGTATTCATATGTCATAAAACAGTAAACAAAATATTATCTTGTACATATACTTACCTCCGGCATTTGTCCCTCCTTCAATTTGGTAGTTAGACGTTGTTACACCCCATAGAAAATCTTCTGGAAATTTGCCATAAAGAAAGTCATCGTCACCTAAAACCGCTACTGCCAACGTCAAAACAAGTCCGCACAATAGTGACGTCTTCATGACGCTAGACTTCATTGATGACGTCAACGCGAATCAAACAATGGAAATGTACCTACACTTCCTGTGAAATAATAATCGTTCTTCTGCAGGTAACATGTGTTTAACGATTTACTAAATAAGACACTCGATTATCAGTCTATCCCTGAACATTTCCTTACCAAAATGAACCAATTAATATACTAGAAGTATCGAACATGTACTGACTAACAGTCACGTTTTCATACCTCCGCTAGGACACACCTGATTTACATACAGACGGTTAGAACCCTTGAAGGTGGCCGGGTACTCTAAAAACTGCAGTGACAGTTTTGTCGTACACAGTCTACAATAGTTGGGTTGTCAGGAGCGGATGTGTTTCACAATATAGGACATCGCAATCAGTTCGAAGGTCACATTTGCTGTGCAGTTCCGTTAGACGAATCTTAAAGGTACATCTTCAATTTTATCTCAAGTAATAAAGCGACCTGATCATAGTTGGTCAAACATCCATTCATTCATAGTTTAATTGTCTCAAACACAATAACGTCATGGCAAGTATTTGTTGTAACTAAAAAGAAAAGAAACGGTGAGAAAAATACAGACTTACAATTCTTAATTTTTGTTAAGATAAAACAAAGCTTTGTTGAACCAATATGAATGATGAAAATAATATTATTTCTGATCAGTTGGTCAAATGTGAATATGATTACCTTCAAAATAGTGTGTTGTCTTTAGGTTGGAAAAATCTAAAACGTCACAACGCCTTTAAAAGCAATGGCGCATGCGGTTATATAGGCCATGTGTATACGTCAGTCAAATACTGTTCGCTGATTGGTTTGATAACGACGCAATAATTTAAATACATATGAAGTGCCGATCTCGTGCTTCTATGTGTTATGTACCTACGTCAAACGCTGACCAGGTCGCTTTAAATACGCCAATCTAGGTCAGAGTAAAAACAGAGATACACAAATTGTTAATGAGGCGTACACATACACGTCGTGACCTACAAAAAAAGTAAAAAGTAAACATGCTAACAAAAAATACGTTTTAAAGAAAAAGATAATTAAAAAAGATAATATTGTTTCACAAATTAAATAAATAGTATTCAGTGTATATTCTGAATGGATAATATGCGGCACATAATCGTAAAAAACAATACAAGTTGTAATATAAAGTAAAATAAAATATGTATAGTTAATTATAATACATAGTAAACTATAATGGAAAGTAAATGACAAAACAGGTTTTGCCCTGTTAATTAAATAAGCTAAAAAATCATTAGTGAACATCAAACAAGGAACCAGAGTGGTATAAAAACATATAGAAAAAATATTTATCACAGGCTGATATGTAATTTGCAAAAATCTGGGAAAACAATAAACACGTTCTGAGTGTAACAAAATACAACCCTCGCTCGAACATTCGGATCGCTCGAACTCCTTTGATATGCCTTCCTGGTTGTTCGAGAGATTGAGGCTTGACTATGTAATGCTTGATACAGTTGTAGAGATAATTTTGCTTCTTCTACGCAGTAAAAATATTTTAATGATGTTTTCCTTAAACAACAACGTGTCATCCATTACAGCCAAATACAGCTGTAGAAAGAAGACAAGAAAATACAAATCTAGTGCAAGTACAAGATAGAATGCACGCTTTCGGCTGATTTAAGCAAGTACATGAAATACGTGTATGTGATATAAAATAGCAATATTGAATGCTTCTTAGTATGCTCTAAAAGGAGTTGTTTTATGTAGGCACATACGAAAATTTTAATGATAACCGTATTGCCCTGAAGTATACTAACTTAGCCTAAAAGGCGGTATACCAACCATTCGCCTACATTAATATGAATGTAACTATATATTGCCCCTGTATGGGGGATTTGGCGATAATGTTTTGCACAGACACATACTTTGGTCTCAGTAAAGATAATTTTGAATAGTAACTCAATTACAAATCGTGAAATAAATCGCTTTAAATGTTCAATCTTTCCAAATCTTAAAAAGGCACAATAGTTTGGGTTTTTTTGCTTAACATGATGTAAAGGCGGATTACCATAAATATGTTATTACCGGTTTGTGATTTCAAAAGTAATTGATCACGAGATGTTCTAAGTTTAACAATTTCTTTGATTGGAGATAGAGAAAAACCATAAACAGTGTTTCGCGAATTATTTTAGGTAATAATAATGTATTTGGTTGTTTGAGAAAACAAAGTGATAAAGGAAATAAAAGATGATACACACATGAGGTGAATTCTTCACAACTCAGTCTATTCAGTACAAATGGTCAAACCGGACCTGGTAGCGCAATCTGTAGAACGTCGGCTCCAGGTACGGGAGACCCCGGGTTCGATCCCGGGCCGCGACATACCAAAGTCGTTAAAAATGGTAGTGGTATAGCTCCCTTGCCAACGCTCAAGCAAATATAAGGGTATTTCCACGACTGGTTGGCCCGGTGTCAGGATAATGTGACTGGGTATGGTATCATGCCAGGTGTTCGCGGCATGCTATACACAGTGAAGGCAGCACTATATCTGCTTCAACTGGACACCGTCTCCAGATAACTGAAATACTGTTGGTGGGACGATAAACCTAATAAACAAACAAACAATTGTTCAAGATGTTCTCCGAGAAGCATCAAATTTGTTTGTTTTTACCTTCAGATCTATAAATCATTCATGCATGCATGTTTGCAGTGAGGATTAAAACGACGGTTTGTCGTTTGATGTTGAGAAGTCAGTAAACAGCGCATATTTTCACCGTATATCTTCTGTCGACAATGTTTTCATCAAGCTTACATTTAACAGATTTAGGGTGTTATTTACATGCTTCATAATTTACCATGGCCGAATTGAAAACTAACATGCACCTTGATTAAAAATAATATTTTAAATTTCCAGACGTTTGTGGGTTATACAGCAAAGTCTTGTTGTCAGAAATTTACAGCAAATATTGATTTTACATGCGATGGGTATAATGTTAATCCTTACTGATTAACTGTAATTGATATGAAAACAAAGAATGAAATAGACATTTTTTTCCAGGTGGAAATAAACAATAAACATCCACCCACGTTTTAAAAATTCACTCACCGGAAACTTACTTTTTTCTAATAACCCACTTTAACTTAAAACGACTGTAAATGACTTCTTTCAGAAATTTACATGACCTCGACAACTTAAACAGGTTCCTGCCTGCTCCTGTCATTTATGTTTTATGTTTTGTATGCAGGGCAATTGAACATGGAGTTTGGGTCGGAAACGGTTTCATTGTACTGTACCTGATAACACTAAAACTCATGCTGTTAAAAACGACCAACACTATACTTCAATGACAGGTGGAAAGCATTTCAAAAACGATCAAATGTCGAGTAGTATTTTTAAGCTGAACATGGCATTCTTTTGCTGGTGTGTATTTTGCGCTTAGATCTTGGTCCGTTGGAGACATTGCTACGTTGTGCGAGACCGCCTGATAATAAATCATATTAGGAATATGACCATTTCTGGGTCATCTCGTATCTGCTCCTTATTCG
Source organism: Sinonovacula constricta (assembly GCA_007844125.1). Lineage (NCBI taxonomy): Eukaryota > Metazoa > Mollusca > Bivalvia > Cardiida > Solecurtidae > Sinonovacula > Sinonovacula constricta. The sequence goes on from CM017571.1 coordinate 19,397,858, forward strand.
ACGGTCAAGACACCCATCTATAGCTTGCAAAACGAGCGGATTTTGTAATACTGTAGTTGCTCTACATAATATGTACCCCCGCTACCGGTAAATAGGGTAGCTTCACTACAGGAAACGTGTACTTGAAGTCTTGCGGTGAATGACACATAGATGCAAGTTAATGCGTGTCGTTACTGCTATCGAAGTCGGATTTCGCCGGGTTTATTGCTCTTGCAAGACGGAGGTAATCCTCGTAGTGTCATGAAAAGTTGCCAAGAAATTGTGCATTGTGGATACGTGCATTGTGGATACGTGTTTTTAAGGTTACTTGATTGAAGACTTGAAAGTAAATTTTAACCGGTTCTGTTGCTTTCGGAATGCGTAATTCTTGCACATTTGTTAAACTAAGCTAGTTTTCTGTGTTTCGTAAGCGTAAGTTCTCTTGCGTTTAGATTAGATTAGAATAATGCTTTTTCGAAGTTCTTTGGTTGCACGTTAAAAGGTTTGACGGTGAACGGTTAGTGGTTGAAAAAGTTGACGTTGTATGGTTTTATATTGTAAAGGTTGACGATGAACGGGTTTACGTTGACGTGGTTCTTAGGTTCCAAGTTGTACGTTATATGGTAGTTTGACTTTAAGATAATTGGTATATATAAATGAGTTACCCTTTCACGTTGTAAAGATTACAGTTGTAAAAAATGACGCTGTACATATTAATAATAAATTGTAAAGACGTTGTACAGTTTGGCAAGGTTAGTTTTGACGTTGTACATATAAAGATTAAATTGATATGGTTTGGTGGTAGAGTTTTACATTGCTTTGTTTAACGTTGTACAGTTTAGCATATTTAGTTTAAGAGGGTATGGTTGGACAGTGTACAGTCGCTTAGTTGAGCGCTGCATTGTTTTTCGTTCGTAACTTTGAACTTTTAAAGTGCAAAAATTGTCTGACAATTTATAATTTCACGCCGTATTGTGCTGGCGTTGTGTTTTGTGATGTATGTTTTTCTTGTCTCACCAGTAACAGTTGACGATTAAACCAGTGGCTTGAACGAGAATAGGAGGCGTTGGGCGTCCCGTGCAGTATTCACTAACATGGGGACTCAGGAAACTAGGAGATTGCTGAAGGGGTGGTTTGTGGCTCTGTGTGTCTGTCAGTCAGTCCAGATGTCGCAGGCTCGAACCTTTGACGAGGTGTTTGCGTGGGGCGTGGCCTCTTCAGCCTATCAGATTGAGGGAAACTGGAACAGTGATGGTAATTATGTATATCTGAAGGTTGTGACTGCAACAACAACATCAACTTCCACTCATACTACTTCTACTACTACTACTACTACTATTACTACTACTTCTACTACTACTACTACTACTACTACTACTTCTACTACTACTAAACCTACAGCTGCTGCTGTTTCTACTACTACTACTACTACTACTACTATTTCTACTACTACTATTACTACTACTACTACTACTACTACTACTACTACTACTACTTCTACTACTACTAATCCTACAGCTGCTGCTGTTTCTACTACTACTACTACTACTACTACTACTACTACAACTATTACTACTACTACTAATTCTACTACTACTACTACTACTACTACTACTTCTACTACTACTAATCCTACAGCTGCTGCTGTTTCTACTACTACTACTACTACTACTACTACAACTATTACTACTACTACTAATTCTACTACTACTACTACTACTACTATTACTACTACTACTACTACTACTTACTACTACTACTACTACCACTACTACTACTACTACTATCATTCATACTACTACTATTACTACTTCTACTATGTTTGTTACTAAAACTACATTCGTTCACTTCTACTTCTATTACTACCACTACTAATACAACTACTACTGTTACTACTTTTACTACTACTTCTACCTCACTAATATTATTTCTACATGTACTACTTCTGCTACAGTTTTACTACTCTATTATTTCTACTACTACTGATATTACTACTACTACAACTACTACTACTACTACTACACTACTACTACTACTACTTCTACTACTAGTACTATAATTTTAATTATAATAAAAAGAAGACGAAGAAGAAGAAGAAGAAGAAGAAGAAGATGATGATGATGATGATGATGATGATGATGATGAATACTGATATAACTAGAATATATAATCTACTAGAGCTGGAGGACTTCCATTTTGCATGCCGCTGGTTCTCTTTAGGGATTTAACCGGAGTCGGTCTTCGTCGTTATTATCTCGCCACTTGTGCCATGGCGATGCATTCAAAACAAAACAAATACATATTTGTCTTTTCATATATTTCAGGTAAAGGCATGAGTATCTGGGACAATTTCACTCACAGCAATGGCGGAGACAATGGCAACGATGCGTGCGACAGTTACAACAGAATACATGAGGACTGTCGCTATCTGAAAGACTTAAAGGTAAACATCATTGTCCATTAAGCAAATGGTCTTATAATGCCTTAGTATTTATTTGCAGAGTTGCATGGACTTCTAATAGTCTTATTATGTGTATGCTATTTATTTATGCCACTGTTTGTCAAATTTTCATTTTTGATTTTTTTATAAAAAAAAAATTGAACCACAATTATTATAAATGGAAGAAATATCATCTCTGATCACTAAATGTGCTGTTCTTTAAAAGATTGTGCTGTCTTTATTTTAGAGAATCAATTGTTTTGTATTTCTAGCCGATTTTAGCTCAAATGAATATTAGTTGTTTTCGTTTATTTGCATATATCAATTCTCAGACAAGTGTATGCAAATAATCGGAATATGCGTTTAACCGAAAATTGATATAGAAGTCCATTTTCTATTAGCGTAGTTTGTTTTCACTTACCCCATTTTGACTTTATTAAATCTCAGTCACTGTGTTTAGAAATAGCAATCAATAATGAATATATTTATAGTTTCTATTTTAAGACTATAACTGAGCTCGTTTTCTACTTCTAAATCAGTGCATCCTTTTTCAGAAAAGCTGATTTTTTTAAAAGCCGCCAATTTATTATTGTAACAGGAACAAACTACCTTTTTATACGTGGCATTGCAAAGTGCTCTTATAACAATGTAAACGAAATCAGCATGTATGGTCGTTTTCACCGGCCGCATGCCGAGCAATATTGAAGTGTTTTTATAAAAAAATCTGTAAAATCATGAAAAGCCTCCAAATGAGGCAATCAATCAATAAAAGCTTGCCATCCACTCAAAAATTTTACTTCAGACAAAATTATATGCTTCGGGAGACCAGGGGCGGATCTAGGTATTCCAGCTAGAATTTCAATCACATATTCTACACCAGACAAATTTAAATGATTCGGGAGGCCTGGTGCGGATCTAGGTATTCCAGCTAGTATTTCAACCATATATTCTACACCAGACAAATTTAAATGATTCGGGAGACCTGGTGCGGATCTAGGTATTCCAGCTAGTATTTCAACCATATATTCTACACCAGACAAATTTAAATGATTCGGCAGGCCTGGTGCGGATCTAGGTATTCCAGCTAGAATTTCAATCACATATTCTTCACCAGACCAATTTAAATGATTCGGGAGACCAGGGGCGGATCTAGGTATTCCAGCTAGTATTTCAATCACATATTCTACACCAGACCAATTTAAATGATTCGGGAGGCCAGGGGCGAATCTAGGTCTTCCATCTAGTATTTCAATCACATATTCTACACCAGACCAATTTAAATGATTCAGGAGGCCTGGTGCGGATCTAGATATTCCAGCTAGTATTTCAACCATATATTCTTCACCAGACCAATTTAAATGATTCGGCAGGCCTGGTGCGGATCTAGGTATTCCAGCTAGAATTTCAATCACATATTCTTCACCAGACCAATTTAAATGATTCGGGAGACCAGGGGCGGATCTAGGTATTCCAGCTAGACTTTCAACCACATATTCTACACTAGACCAATTTAAATGATTCGGGTGGCCTGGGGCGGATCTAGGTCTTCCAGCTAGTATTTCAATCACATATTCTACACCAGACCAATTTAAATGATTCGGGAGACCTGGTGCGGATCTAGGTATTCCAGCTAGAATTTCAATCACATATTCTACACCAGACCAATTTAAATGATTCGGGAGACCTGGTGCGGATCTAGGTATTCCAGCTAGAATTTCAATCACATATTCTACACCAGACCAATTTAAATGATTCGGAAGGCCTGGGGCGGATCTAGGTATTCCAGCTAGTATTTCAACCATATATTCTACACCAGACCAATTTAAATGATTCGAGAGCCTGGTGCGGATCTAGGTATTCCAACTAGTATTTCAATCACATATTCTACACCAGACCAATTTAAATGATTCGGGAGGCCTGGTGCGGATCTAGGTCTTCCAGCTAGTATTTCAACCATATATTCTACACCAGACCAATTTAAATGATTCGAGAGCCTGGTGCGGATCTAGGTATTCCAACTAGTATTTCAATCACATATTCTACACCAGACCAATTTAAATGATTCGGGAGGCCTGGTGCGGATCTAGGTCTTCCAGCTAGTATTTCAACCAAATATTCTACACCAGACCAATTTAAATGATTCGGGAGGCCAGGGGCGAATCTAGGTCTTCCAGCTAATATTTTAACCATATATTCTACACCAGACCAATTTAAATGATTCGGGAGGCCAGGGGCGAATCTAGGTCTTCCAGCTAATATTTTAACCATATATTCTACACCAGACCAATTTAAATGATTCGGGAGGCCTGGGGCGGATCTAGGTCTTCCAGCTAGTATTTCAACCATATATTCTACACCAGACAAATTTAAATGATTCGGGAGGCCTGGTGCGGATCTAGGTATTCCAGCTAGTATTTCAACCATATATTCTTCACCAGACAAATTTAAATGATTCAGGAGGCCAGGGGCGAATCTAGGTCTTCCAGCTAGTATTTCAATCACATATTCTTCACCAGACCAATTTAAATGATTCGGCCGGCCTGGTGCGGATCTAGGTATTCCAACTAGTATTTCAACCATATATTCTACACCAGACCAATTTAAATGATTCGGGAGGCCAGGGGCGGATCTAGGTCTTCCAGCTAGTATTTCAATCACATATTCTTCACCAGACCAATTTAAATGATTCGGCAGGCCTGGTGCGGATCTAGGTATTCCAGCTAGTATTTCAATCACATATTTTACACCAGACCAATTTAAATGATTCGGGAGGCCTGGTGCGGATCTAGGTCTTCCAGCTAGAATTTCAACCATATATTCTACACCAGACCAATTTAAATGATTCGGGAGGCCAGGGGCGGATCTAGGTCTTCCAGCTAGTATTTCAACCATATATTCTACACCAGACCAATTTAAATGATTCGGCAGGCCTGGTGCGGATCTAGGTATTCCAGCTAGTATTTCAATCACATATTCTACACCAGACCAATTTAAATGATTCGGGAGGCCTGGTGCGGATCTAGGTATTCCAGCTAGAATTTCAATCACATATTCTACACCAGACCAATTTAAATGATTCGGGAGGCCAGGGGCGGATCTAGGTCTTCCAGCTAGTATTTCAACCATATATTCTACACCAGACCAATTTAAATGATTCGGGAGGCCTGGTGCGGATCTAGGTATTCCAGCTAGTATTTCAACCATATATTCTACACCAGACCAATTTAAATGATTCAGGAGGCCTGGTGCGGATCTAGGTCTTCCAGCTAGTATTTCAACCATATATTCTACACCAGACCAATTTAAATGATTCGGGAGACCTGGGGCGGATCTAGGTCTTCCAGCTAGTATTTCAACCATATATTCTACACCAGACAAATTTAAATGATTCGGGAGGCCAGGGGCGAATCTAGGTCTTCCAGCTAATATTTTAACCATATATTCTACACCAGACCAATTTAAATGATTCGGGAGGCCAGGGGCGAATCTAGGTCTTCCAGCTAATATTTCAACCATATATTCTACATCAGACAAATTTTAACTTGCTTAAGAGAGGTTGCTGTGTCGGTTGTATATGTAAGAAATGCGAAAGAAAGACGTATGTCACTGTATGCGTTTCTGTCAACAGACGCATTAAGCTTAAATTATATATACAAGAAACATAAACAATAAAAAGTGTGGCTGATTTATATTGTTTATTTTTTGTATGTGTGAATTTTAGAGACGGAAGGGGGCGGCCGAGTCGGGTCTACCATAAATCCGCCCCAGGACGCGTCAGTTTGTTTAAAACAACAGTTATCTGTCTTATCACTCAGGACCCTTCGACCATTGTAGGTGACATGATAAATTACGTAAAAAATCTTTTGTAGAATGAATCAGGTAGGCTTTCGTTTGCGTGTAGAGTTTAGAGCGATTAGGCCGCATTTGGTGGAGTAAATATAGTTTAGAGTGTTGCTCAAAGCAACAATAATAAAAAAATACTGTTATATTAGCTTTGCACACTAAAAAATATTTCATCATGCTTTCTTTAAAAATATTGAGTCGCCTTTGGGTTGAGGGGAATCTAAAGCTTCGCGACGATTTTCAAAGTTTTTGTGTCTTGTTTTAGCCATTTGATGCTCAACAACCTAGAAAAACTACGAATAATGCATGCCGGGGGGGGGGGGGGGGGGGGACAACAGTACAATACAACAGTATTTCAGTTATCTGGAGACGGTGTCCACTTGAAGCAGATATAGTGCTGCCTTCACTGTGTATAGAATGCCGTTAACACCTGGCATGATACCACACCCAGTCACACTATCATAACACCGAACCAACCAGTAGTGGAACTACCAGTACATTGCTTGAGCGATAGCAAGGGAGCTATACCACTACCATTTTTAACGACTTTGGTATGTCGCAGCCAGGGATCGAACCCGGGGCCTCCCGTACCTGGAGCCGACGCTCTACTGATTGCGCTACCAGGTCCGGTGCTAAACTATGACCGGGTTGCGTTAAGCTTTACCGATCAAATGGCATAAAGAAAAGTAACATGAACGTTTTACGATTTCGTTATATGACGTTAAACAAGACATTACAAAACACGTATTAATAAACAATAATTAAACTAACCATGCCGACTGTATGCTAAAGAGAATTTACGTGTTCGTTTATAAAAAAAGATGAAATAATTAACGTTAATAAGCTGTGTAGCTGTGTATGTGATGAAATCACTTTATAAAAAAGCAGATATATTCTGAATACGATTTACACTTTATTTTCAGGCAACTCACTTTAAACTTTCAATATCCATACTGAGAATGGCAATTGCTTCTAAAACATTGGCTTCTCTATTATATGGTCAAAGAAGGAGATCAAATGAAACACTGTAAAAGGTTTCACACTTCACGTGTGTATGCTCAGCTGACGAATATAGGTCCTACACTGGTTGACCGGTGTCAGGATAACTGATATCGTGTCATGCGCTTATGAAAACACACAGGAAATAGCACGGATGCGAGACACCCTGGCCGACACAGAGAGCATGAAACAAGAAAATAATTATCATTGGAACTAAACTCTTAAATATATGAAAGTAATGAAATGTTATTCTTATTGAACTGGACTATCTGGTACTTTGAGTTTTTTTCTTACTTTCTGCTACATCTGTAATTACAATGTAAATAATTACAATGTACATTTGTTGTTGCAAGCTACACTGTCAGAAAGGCAATAATCGGTTCCTTTCGCTGAAAAAGATCTCAAAGAACAGCTGCGATTTCCTGTTTTGCTTTTTACACTATCGTCCTCATAAAAAGTATTCGATAAGAGGCAAAACTTTCCAGGACGGCGCCAGTGAGCAGCCAATAAAGGTGTCACTATTTTCTAGGTAACCCACTACAAATTATCCGTTTCCTGGTCGAGGGTATTTCCTGATGGTACACAGGCAAGTCGGAACGAAAGGGGGATCAAATACTACATCGATCTGGTCAACGCTTTGGACAGTGTTGGCATAAAACCGGTTGTGACCCTGTACCACTATGATCTTCCGCTGGAACTGCAGAAATATGGCGGCTGGCTCAACTCAACAACAGTAATCCACTTTCAACAATACGCCAGCGCAATGTTCACAGCGCTGGGGAGCAAGGTTACTACTATAAAGTACTATTTCAGGGTTTATGGAATGTTGTTTAAATTAAAATTAATCTGGTTATCCACTGTTTGATGCTGCTTCTCTAAAGAGTGTTATATGCTCATGTATTTAACACTAAAGACAACCACAAGATATGACATATTTTCAAAGCATCAGATTAATTTACGAAACTTTCAACAACCTAAAAAATGTTTCAGAAAGTATTCAGTTATTGACCGTCTCTGGTTTAACCAAAATAGTTGTGAAGATTGAAAACCGTAAATTGTATCTACATGTGACTGGAAGGAAACCAAGTTTGGTTATAATATAGTTAACCTGATATATTGCTGTTCGCGTTGAATTAAGAAATCATGTGTATTTTACACACACAAACAACATTTTTTTAAATAAACTAAAACAATTAACTAAACAAGTTTTGGCAAACGTTTTTTCATTTTATGAAACGTGTGTTTTGTTATATACAAAAGAATGTATATTAATGCTTACCAGAGTTAATAGTATGTAAACAATGTAATTTTTGTTAGACATTTACTAACATTGCTGTGTTGTTGCTAGCACAAGCTTGTTCGTAAATAAAACCATTTAATGATTTGTGTTAACAAAAGTTAATTAACTGTACCTCACACTTACAAACACGCGCACACAAATATCTGATATATTTTAGTTCCTGGTTAAAACAGGTGAAGATCTGGGTGACCATCCACGACCCGTGGTCGGTGGCGTACCGTGGATATGGTGATGGGAGCCACGCCCCTGGAATAAGGGAACCAACCCGGGCTCCTTATACAGCGGGTCACAATCTAATCAAGGCGCACGTCGCAGCATACAAACTATACACATCAGAGTTCAAGGAGCGCCAGGCAGGTAAGAAGAAGGAGAAGGTGGTAAAGCTCAAGTCAAGACATTAACAAACTTTGTTCTAATTAAATCAAACTCTGACCACCGATGCATAACACAGATGATGTAGGACGGGCATAGAGAGGAAAAATAACAATCACCTACTTTTTTGAGAATGTTTATTGATCCTTTTGAAATGGTAAAGTTACAGTCCAGTAAGAATCACAGATTGCATTTGTAAGAATAAGAATATATGACAAAGTCCTATGAGCATTGCAACATATACCAAACTCCATAAAGCCACAGAACAAAGGTATTTAACATGCAAGCCAAGCGAAAAGTAACTACACTACGAAAGTAGTGACGTCATTGAAAAATAATGTCCACATAGTGTTTAGAAAAGAATATGGTATTATTTCGATTTGAACAACTACACAAAAATGGTTGACTATAAATAAAATTAACTTTCTGAATCATAAATAAACATGACCAGAGACGAATAAATGGTTGTAGCATCCTGTTCATGTGAAGATGGAATTGAAGAACCAAAGTCCAATAGATTTGTGCATGCGGACCTTGACATTCTACCATCTTCTGTTATGTTCTGGTATTGTACATGTACTATGTTTTGTTCTTTTGGACTTTGTAGGGTTGTGTTTGCCCTCTTTTAAGCTTAATAACATCTCTTTTATGACAATATGTTTTATAGTCACAAAATTCACTATGAATATAACGAAACATGGAAAACGAGATCATTTGTTTCACAGTTTGTATAGTGCTTTAAAAATGGCTTTGAAATGGAACAAGTGAGTGCTTATAAGAACTTTGGGCAATTTACTCAAGTCTGATTTATTCAAAGCATGTTCATTCCTAAGATACGCTTTGGCAATTTGTAGTTTAACATATATAAACAAGTTAATGTCCGAACTAGGTAAGAAGGAAAGTGTTAATTTGTTGCTTATGCTAAATGGATATTTTCCTAGCCAATATGGATGTTTTTCTAGCCTACGATTGATTCGTCTTTTAGTTTATTTTTTAAATGGATACGACCCTCTTCAAGGCAATCAACAAATGGATCATTTTACGATTATAGGCACTGTGGGTATTTTTCTGGCCTCTGATTGGTTCGAACCTGCGGCCGCTCTTCCTGGGAACCTTCCTGCTACGGAGCGGGCCTACGACTATATGTTCGACTGGTTTGCTGCCCCCCTTTTTCTGTCCGGAGACTACCCAGATTCCATGAAGAAAAATCCACGAGTGCCAACATTCTTGCCCCAGGAGGTCGCAGACAATAGCGGTAAAAACATGTTTTTCATCTTGTTTTCAGTAAATATAGCTTGAATACACTAAAATATGTCGATCCTGCACTTTATAAGAAACTGCTCATCGTTTTGTTATTTTCGTAGTTTCCATTTACACCAACTTATCTCGCTACAAGATCTCGCGGAAAAGTTTTATCTGTACTATCGTGTAAACTTCAAGTTTAGGACAGTGTTGCGTGAATACATGTTTCGAAGCTCGGTTCTATGCAAATCATTAGTCTTTGATGTATAATCATAGATCGGAATTTTATATTTACGTTTTAAAAACAGAGCAAAATTGACATTGTTAAGTAAAAGTACACAAAAAACAAAACAAAAACAACAAAAAAGTAGTTCAGTCCTGTTATAATGGTTTCGACAAAGCACTTATTGCTTTGATTGATAAAGCAAAGACCTACGAATTACTTTTTACTGCTAAAACAGGCCAATGTAATTACTAACTAGACATAAATTTACAAACTACGGCAGCTAAATAATGCAAGTCCTTCTTAGACAAGTTACACATATCCGCATAACCGAAATACGCGCATGCTTGGAATGTATTAATCAGCCCCTCGCCGACTGGTTTCGAGTCACGGGAATGGCGGGAACTCCTCGAATGGAGAGGGCTTTCAGCTGGCGTGTGGTACGCCGATGTTTTTACCCAGGCATGTTTTGTGTATTTATCCTCCAGTGACATATGGGCATCACCATTGGACTCATAATTTTGTCAATGCTAGACGTGCTTAAAATGTTTGCATGTTTCTCTGCCATGAGCAATTTCATGCATGTCAAACAAGTTAGACAGGTAAGAGGAGGGCAGATTGTTTAGTTTTATAGCAAGTTGCTCAATCCTATTAATGAATTTAAATATGAATAAAACATGTTTAAACTAATATAGATAATGCCGGGAAAAGCTTACTGCAGGCTCAACTAATATGAATATAGTGTTTTTATTTAATTGCAATTTGGTATGTTCACAAAAACTCAAGATAAGATCATTATTTTCATGCTAATTGTTCATTACTACTTTAAATTATGCAAACTTGGTACTCATTATAATCGATATATTGAGGTAGTCATTTGACACCCCTAAATATATGGAAGGCGAAACATGGGGTAAATTGCATCCCCATATAAGATCTATTTTTCTTTTCGGTTTTATAAACGTTGTTTCACTTATGTGATGTTCGGTTTGACATTACGCAGGTTCGGCGGATTTCCTTGGAATAATCCCTGGAAGATCCCAGGCTGTAAGTGACGTCTCATCCAGCGGCCAGCAGGGTTACATGTCGGACATCGGAGCCAACTTGGAACCAATAGACAAGTATATAAACAATACAATAAATCATTTTAAGAACTAAGTTATTGCTGCTACGCTTCTCATGCTGCTTTCTTGGTAAAAGATTTCCATAGAAAGGAGACACATCTAGATTGTAATATATTGTTGTATGAGCAATTATTTTGCCAATTCTGATTGGTTAAAATCGACTATTTTGAAACGGTTCAACACTGAATCTAGTTACATTTACCACCCCGCGTTAGGTTTGAATGTATTACAAGCGAATACAAGAAAGTGCTAGGATGTGATACATCTAAGGCGCCGAAGAGAACATGCGCTTTTAACAATAAGATTATCCTGGGAACTAAAGATCCTCTTACACTGTCAATTAATTACATAAACATTTGACAGTAACGAATCATAACTCTGATGGGAAGTAGAGTATTTGCTACGTTTTTGCTGTCCTTGTTCTCGGCTACATCTGTATTAACAAGCTGCATTGCTAACATCGAATTGCTGCGAATTCCTTTAACTGCCATCTGTTGTTTTTTTTTAATATTGCAAGCTATACATTATTGTTGCAAGCTACAATGTTAAAAACGGAATACTCAGGGTTTTTTTCTTCGAAAAAGGTCTCAAAGGACAGCTTTGATTTCCAGTTTTTGCAAGCTACACTATCGTCTCCATAAAAGTGCATTCCATAAGAGGCACCGCTCTCCAGAGCCTCGCCAATGATCGGCTTTCTGACTTCTATATACTGCTGTTTTTCGAACGTCCAATTTAAGAATTACGTGTGGTTTACTAAACAAACTGTCGCTACGCTTTACAGACAAAATAATCCTGCGTCGTCAAATTAGTTGGACACTTGATCATTTTATTTCAGACCCCTGTCACACACCGTGATTAGCCTACTGGTTAAGTTTAAAACCATGTACAACAAACCTATTTATGTAATGGACGCCGGCGCAGGAGATTGTGGGACACTGAACGACGAGTTCCGTATACGTCATCTGAAGGAATACGTTGCAGTACTCCGGGAAGGTATGTTTATGAAAGCGAAAAATGAACAGTACATATTAATGATAAGAAAGATATTCAGAAATTGAAATTTCAGCTTAGACTGCTTAAACTATTTCGATTATAAGCATATCGCGTTACTAAAGGAAGTAGCGTGATTAAATATAGTACAATGACATGTATAATAAAATACATTATATTATCACATATAGTTAAAAAGCTGCTGAAACTACATCAGGTTTGGTCAAGTCAAGACACACATCAGAACGAACGTATCTCTGTCATTTCAGAAATCACCATTTTCCCAGTGTAGCATGCTTCGTCCCCCACTAACCCCACCTTTCGTATCAAATTGTTTAAACTGGTGTACGAGCGTGGTTGTGGACTTAAATATGACAGTAGCAAACCCGCGTCCATCTTATCTTCATATTTTGTATTATTCAGCATAATGTACTTTACTCGTCGTACAAATTTAATTAACATCGCAACATCAAAAAAGTACAATCAAGCGCCGTTCTTTTTTTTTTTCTTTTTTTTTTTTTTTTTTTTTGCTGTCACAAAAACAAAATGGCGGCCTTTTAGAAAAAGAATTGGCTTTTTAACCGGATTTGGAGATAAATCTTTATGAGCTCAGTAATTATGTTGTTATGAAAATTATAAAATTATGAATTTCTGATGTTGTTTAAGGAAACATAGCGGCTGAGAGTTAATAATAATAAATTCAATTTGCTGCAACTGAAAACAAATTACGCTCTTTGAAATAGTACTCCTATATTGATTTTCGGTTTTGACGCATATTTCGGTTGATTGCACGAAATTCTAATGGAAGTTATGTGAGCAAATAAGCAGAATCTGCATATTTCTTGCATTTTTAGTAAACTTTGAGTCTTATAAATAACTCGACTGTCATAAATTAACATTGCTTCGCATCGCAAGCAGCGTGTTTCCGCTTAAAATAAGTGATTTCTTGTGTGCTTAGAGATTCAAAGTCTCTTTTCGTTACATTTATACACTAATCTTTGCTTTGATGGCTTTTTTTCATACGGCCAAGTTTAAAACGAACATAGAATCAGGAATGCTGTGATCAAGTTTATTACAACCTGCATGAACAATGGGTATCTTATTCCAGCTATATCTGAAAACCAAGTTCGGGTTGCTGGATTTTTCGCCGGAAACTTCATGGACAGTTTTGAGTGGACTGATGGATACAGGATCAGATACGGTCTGCATTACGTGGAATTTGGCAACAAGGAGCGGACCCCACGGGCGTCAGCGAGGTTCTACCGCACCTTGATAGAGAATCACGGGGAACCCTTCAGCTATCCAGCTCACTTCATAAACGACAGTAAGCAATGACATCATTTTTCGTCATTGAGTGTCATGTTAGATTTTCCATAACTAAGTTAGTGAACTTTACAACTTTCAGCATTCTTTGTTCGGTCAACGTCAGTACGTTATTTTATGTCGTCATATTGTGTCACTGGATTACATAAAACTTTCCGTAAGAAAAGTAGCGAAAGTAGATTTTCACTTGCTTGGTGAATTCCATCAACGACAGTTATCAAACTTCATTTTGCGCTACTTATTGCCATATTTTTTTCAACTTTCATATAGTTATGTAGGGAACCATAGAAAAGTTTTCACCTATTTGTCTCATTCCATCAACATCAGTAGCTTTGTGTGTCTTCATACTTATCACTGCATAGCATATTAAACATTTCATACGAAAGGCAGTGAAAATAAAACACACAAATAAACTTTGACTGAATATTGCATCATTGTTAGAACTATCTTTAGATAGGTAGTGAACCATAGAAAACCTTTTACCTTATAGGCTCATTCCATCAACATCAGTAAGCTTTGGTTTCATATTGCATCACTGAGTGCCATATAAGACCATTATGTAGTAAGGAAGTAAACAACATTATACACAATGTATCTTTTTACCTTCCGGACTAATTCTGTCGTTGACAATACCTGTATGTTGCATTTATTTTGTTTTACTTACTTGTACTATATTGTGCGTTTAGAAAGACATTGATTGAAGGTTGATTAAACTGTAATATGCAGCCGAAATAGAATATTTTTGATAAAAAAACAACAACAAAAAAAACTTTAAACAGTTGCTGTTGCTTTTTTGTTTGAACAGTTAACACCATAACATTGATGAAACTTATGTTAGATAAGGAAACATTAGCAACTACATTGTAATATATGATCAATCATTTCCAGAAACACAATGTTGTTAATTGTTCCAGAGAGAACTGTATTATATTTTTTCTAAAAACGTTCTCACTCCCAGAAAGTTACGTCCTCCCGCATCGATGGGCGGCTATAATCTCAAATAAAAACACATCGAATATGGTGCTCAGCTGAAGAAGTAACAACAAACGTAGCCGATAACTGTATCACCTCCAGCATAAAATGGTTGACTTTTTCCTCGACAGTTATTAGAGAAAAAGATGAGTTCCTGCAAGACAACTTCCCGGTAGGCTTCAAATGGGGCGTGGCCACAGCCGCTTTCCAGATCGAGGGAGGATGGAATGCTGACGGTATGGGGATATATTTTAAAACAATAAAAATGTGTAAAGTTGGAAACATGGTCGTACATTGACCATCATGCGCGTTGCTGCCCTTCAGCAGAATACGCAGCTGAGTACACATTGTCTCCAAAGAATAAAACCATAACAAAATAAATCTGCAATAAAAAATCTTACTATTTTAGGGGTAAGGAGTACTTTTATTGTAATTAACTTGTACCGCCATTTGCACCACGAACAATACCACGAACAATATGTAAAATTACTAAATCGATTTAGTAACTTTTCAGTAGCTCCATTTATGGAACAAATTTTAAACTCTTGTATTTCAGAAAAAGAAATTCTCAGATAATTCTGTCCTCAGGACCATCATACATTTGCTTAATATCCAGTTATATCTTGATACCGAACCTCGCAAGAAGTCGCCATGTACGATCTACAAACATCCCCACCCCACTTCATAGCTGCTATGAGTACCTATCTTATCATGCCTAACTACGCCCCTGACCATCAAAGTTTAACTTCATATTACAGTGTGTAGTTCGTGTAGCTTTAAGCAGCTAAAATATTTTTCGAATCACACTGCAGTAAAGTATTCAGTCCTAAACCAATATAAAATCTGTTACATAGTGGCATTTCAGAAGAGTATGTACCGTTGAACAACAAAACTCGATTGAAACAAGTCCCTATGTTGTTTTGGCAAAAGAGTAAATTACGCTACAATAAAGCAGACTTTGGTCGCATGATCGGAAATGACCAATTGCAAATATGCAAATTACCGATTAAGTAATATAAGCATAAAGAACTAGTTATGAATACTAAATAAGGTAATAAAATATACCTGATCAAAAAGGACTATTATTGGAATAAGCAAATTGCCGGAACTTATTTATCCTTATGTCTAAAATAACGTCAGCATCACCCGATAATGTTTTCCCAATGCAGTTACTTATCATAGGTCTTACGCTCTTACGTGCGTGATAACTGCCCCGTGCGTTCTTTAACTGTTCAAGATGAATGCCGTCTATAAAGATGACCTACATAACGTCACATGTTCAAGCACCTGACAAAATGCGTGTCCACTATTAAGTACTGTCCGTTGCCGAGGGGTTAAGGATTGGGGGTCCTGGATTGGAGGATGATCCCATCCCCAATTTTTGCGCAGGCTGTTATGTCATAGGGCAAAACTATTTACTTTACATTGCCTAGCTTGATATTTATTGAGTATTGGCTCTCTCAGAAAGTGGACAGTGGAATAGTTTAATTTACGTTGAAAGAACATGTTACATAAACGACTGTCAACAGGGAAAAAATTAAACTAACCAGTATATCGTCTTGTGTAGGTAAGGGCCCCAGTATGTGGGATGTGTTCGCTCACGACAATCGTCTAGCCGAGGGAGCCACCGGCGATGTGGCCTGTGATAGCTACCACAAATATAAAGAGGACGTACAGATGCTGAAAAGAATTGGGGTATGTATTTTTAGTTTAGATATTTTCGGAAACCCGCAGATGAGCTCGGGATGAACGACCTAACAATATAAAGTGTTTATATCGACTCAAACCAAAATGACATTGATCCGTGGGAACATTGGACATCAACTAAATTGTAACCATAGCATGTTGCTAATAGGTAGTGAACTGCGATACATTTCAAGAACAAATTCCCGTGACAGGAACTTAACAACGATACTGTTGTGGGAATTCGTTGGAGGCTTATGGTTTTTTGTAAGACCATTTTCATGTTGTTTAATAATTACAAAATGAATTTAAAATATATACAGAATGAAAAAGGGATTGTATGAGTTGTGTAGCCATGGCGACACTTGTCTTTAATAACTAAATTTAAAAAAATAAGACAAAAGAACAAGTGCTTTGTAATCACACAAATGGTTTCCTCCTAGACATCCTGGGACCACCTCCCAGGATGTCTTCGTAACACCAAATGGAAAATACGATATTTTTTGTAAAAATCACCTTTATTACAACCCTAGGTGTCTCATTACCGATTCTCCATCGCTTGGAGCCGAGTGATGCCGGATGGTACCCCGCGGTCTCTGAACCAGGCTGGGATACAGTATTACAACAACCTTATCAACGAACTTCTGGCAAACGGGATCCAGCCGATGGTTACACTTTACCACTGGGACTTGCCCCAAGCCCTGCAAGAAAAGAAAGGCTTTGAGAACGATCAAATTGTGGACTTCTTTAATGACTACGCACAAGTATGCTTCGAACAGTTTGGAGATCGGGTATGCTCGGTTTTATATACAGTGGATACTTATATGTTCTATATTATTAGCATAAGCTCAAATAAATAATTGCTTAGACTAAACGGAGGTTAATGTAGATATCTCTTAATGTCGCATGACGGTTACAGGGTGTATGCGTGGTACTTTTCTTCACTCTGATTTTTATCTTAAAATATGTTTTTGGCATGTAGTTCATACTAGTGCCAGTAACTTTGAGATCGGAAAACAAGCAAAATGTGGACAAGCTTTTGACAATACCTAATGCTCTTTTCGACACCACTTTTCTGGAAGGATCATTGTCTAGAAAATCCTTATATCGACCAGCAAGTTAATTACATTTTATCTAAATTAATTTTTGGTTTTTGATGGTCGCGGTTATTGTTGTGGGGACGTTTTGGGTGAAATCGAAAAAAAGGGGCGCAAGATGAACAAGAATTTACGGTAACTGAGTTAGGTATGTACGACGTTCCACAGGAGACTTGTAGTTTCATGGCTGTCTTACGGAATCCGTGTGTATTAGCGTTGGCGAGTAAAAAAACAACACAAAGCGTATAAAATCACAGGTTTGCAGGAATCTTTTCCAATGTGACTACATTGGCATAAAGCGTTTGTGGTATCCTTACATTGTTACGGTATTTGTTTGTTTAACCCAATGTCAAAATATAAAAAGCGTTGATAATAGAGTACACAGTAAAATGTGCGCCTCATATGCGAATACATTTGGTACTCAAGTTAATTTCTGCTGAAGGTAACATGTTTTACGACATCTTGATGAAATTCTGACTATGATACAGTATAATTGTGTTTGCTCTGAAGGAATGCCAGAGAAGGAATTGCGCTACAAATTTACAAAAAAAAAGTTAAATGTGCACGCAGCGTGAAAGGCCCTACAGCAATTATTTAGGTCCAGCAAGTCATTCAGTTAACAAACAAGTTGTTAAAATGTGCACAAGGTAAAAGGGTTTATGGTATTTCAGGTCCCAATGTGGATAACATTCAACGAGGCTTTTGTGGTGTCCTGGCTGGGTTACGGGATAGGTGTGTTTGCTCCGGGGATCAGCAGTCCCGGGGAGGGGGTATATCGAGTAGCTCACAACATCATCAGGTCCCATGTAAAAGCCTACCATACATACAACAGGCTTTTCAAACATAGGTACCATGGTATGTAGTGATTCGTGCGATTTTATGGAGTCTATATTTTTACACATGAGACCTACTTAATAAGCTCGTAAAGTTTTTTTTTATTGTTGATTGTTACAAAATGAATTTACTACATGTATGTTTTGCCAGGGAGTCGGAGTACACAGTAAATAGTACATACTAAAATGCTTGTGTAACGTACAGTTGTGACTATAAAATGTGTTCTTGTTGTGTTTTGTTGCTTTTATTATGCTAAAAAATCAATTCAAAATAAAAATTATGCATACCATTTTACCATTCCATTCTGGATATTCATATATAATATCATGTATCAATACAGCATGTTGTTACCGATGCTAAGCTAAAAAAGCTAGAATTAGTTGGTTCTTATGCCACTGGACCATCTTTGCTTCCCCTCACAACAAAACTTGGTTGGGAGAGAGCGTCTGGTTGATCGAAACGGACTTGATTCACGGAAACACTACACTAATATTATTATGAAACACTATCGGACACACTGCATAAAATTTAAATATAAAATTATTATAAACATAGAAAAAAAATGCATTGTAAAATTGTACGATGTTTTAATTAGTTTAAAAACTCGTGTATTTGTTCTTTTATGATAATGTTATTTTCACCACTATCTGTTATTTTACATTGTATGGCTACAAATATTGTAAATATTTTATGCCAATAAAAATTTGTTCTGTTCTGCTCTGTTCACAAGCCACCTTATTTAATTACGCACCTTATTTAATTACGCCCCTTTCTGACTGGTTTGCGCTTTAACGGTTGAATTACGTAACATTCAACCACTGTTAACTGATACAATTTTATAAACCAAATAAAAAAAACTTTTTCCATATTGGTTTAAATCATCTGTTTCACTGAATACCGTTCGTTAATATTTTTAAACCCAGGCCAGGTCGGCATCACCCTGGACTGTGACTGGAAGGAACCCATGACCGACTCAGCCAGAGACCGATATGCTGCCGAGAGGGCTTTAAACTTCAAACTGGGCTGGTTCGCCAACCCTATCTATGGCAATGGGGACTATCCGGCTGTGATGAAACAGTTCATTGGTCAGAAGAGTCGAGAGGAGGGCAGAAATGTGTCCCGCCTCCCGGAGTTTACGCCAGAGGAAAAGAAAATGAACAAAGGTATGTATTGTTATGTAATGCATAATATAATATATATAATATAATGCAATATATAATATAATATTTATGACTACAGTGTGCATATTCTATTTCATGGAATTGAACGAGATTCCTAGTATTATTACATTCAGACACATGGTTGATTGGGCATTGACGTTTAAGGATTGAATGTCAACATGTATGATTTATAACGATCGTTACCGTGCTTGCAAATCCACGGAGGGCGCCAGCATGAACTTCAGCAAAATGAAATTCAATCTTTTTGTTTATATTTAAATTACCGGTAAGACACAACTCATTGTTTCCTGACATGTCTTAGAAAATTTAAAGAATAGCAAATTTGCTGCGAAATCTATTTTGATTCAAAAGCCAGGCAACTTCGAAAAACACGCAATCACGTCATTAATGTAATGCCCGATTAAAAAGTTCGTTGAAGAACATACCACTTCTTTGCATTAAATCGTTACCCTTAATGGTTTATAAAATCTAAGGTCAAAGTCAACTGAAAAGGAATGTTTTTATTGTAATAAAAAGTCGTTTTATCACTTCATAAAGTGTAAACTGCACTCACTTTGATGTTCAAAAGGCAGGTGGGTCATGCAGTTATGGAAACAAATGTCATTTTTGTCTTCTTAAAAGCAAAGTGACATGAAAGTTCTCCTATTTACAGACAATAAGATGATCAGGTTGCTACAATCATTTACACTTCTTCTCTCGTGACTTTCGTCCTTCAATCAAATATTTAATTTCTGTTATAATCTAGCATTGTCTTAAGCTGTTCTAATAAAAGCAATAATTCTCCCCTGAACCAAATACTATGGGGTCATTATTATTTTATGTACCCCGCTACATTTTTATTTAATGACGTTCTCACTTAGATCTAGGTATTGGCCATCGCTCTGAATGGTTGGTTGCAAATATCTTATGCTAGTATGGTATCTTTTCGCTGCTTTGAAAAGCACCTTTAGGATGTGCGAGGTTAGAGATCTGTAAACCGGTTTAATCGCCCCAATCGCCCTTTAGCCAACTGGACGTTCCAAGGTGACAACTGTTGGGTTTGCTCTTGTATTATGTAATGTCTCGTCTCAGAGTTTTCATGTAACTTGTACATTTGACTAGCATGTGGATACGTTTGTTTTGTGTCTTAAAATTTTAATAGTTGTTGAAATCTTCATATGATGTTGTTATTTTCTTTTCGTATTACAAATTAAACACACCGTTTCTAGGAGCTTTCGATTTCCTGGGCCTGAACCATTACACGAGTCAATATGTCCGTGGCAACGACAACAACGACCACAACAGCTACGAGAAGGACCAGAAACTGGACACCAAAGTGGATGAGTGCTGGCCAAGGTCGGTTTATATTAAATAAGTGATATTTGACCGGAACTTCAGTTAAATAATGCTTCAATAACCTTTATCTGCCTTGGAGCAAATATTGCTTCAGTAATATTTCCGATTTTAAAGGTGTTACATGCATGGACCTACTTGACTGCAGTTGGTCTTATTTTCATTTTAATTTTTGTTCACCTGATAATAATAAATATAAACTCCGATTACTGTATTATACATGTATTTGAATATACTTTATTATCAGTATTATTAAATTCATCATTATTATTGTTACCATTATTTTATTATCTCTAATAAAAGTATTCTCATCATTATTTGTATAACATTGTCATATTTATTATCATCATAATAATTAATATTATCATAATTATTATTGTCATTGCTTGTGTATAAAATTAACATATCATTTACTAACTTCTTAGTAAATCACCGCTGCCCCACCGTTTAATAACAGTAATATATAACGCTGTGACATCATTCAGAACGGAATCCAGTTGGTTGATGATAAACCCCTGGGGGTTGCGGTCCCTGCTGCGTTGGATCAAGAGGAAGTACAACAATCCACCAGTCTACGTCACAGAAAATGGCGTCTCGGATGATGGGACTTCCCTCAATGATGACGTCAGAATCAACTATTACCGGGGTTATACAAACGAGATGCTTAAAGGTAAAAGTGTCAGCTACTTTTTTGTTTTACCATATATTAATTAATGTAAGCAAGAGTTGGTATTGTCAACAATTATAAAAGTCTAAACATATGTAAAAACATTTAGTCCCACAAAAAATTTCAAACTGCATGTATCATTTATATCAGAAACACGTTGATGTTTATGTCTCTTAAAAGTCGTATCGGACAGTTTGGACCATTTTTTTTTCTCTTTCATGCATCCAGATAATTAATTTTACCTGAAAAGATACCATGAAATGCTGTGTATTGGTGCTTTAAATTCATGTGAAAAGTAAAGCATAACACCCCACTTGTAATTACAAAAAATTACAAAAATATTACAAAAAATTATTATCTATCCTGCTGCAAAGTTAGTTATTTTTAAACTAAGAAAACATTTGACCTCTTATGTTTTTTTGTGTTTTTTTTTTTGTTTGTTTATGAAATACATCAAAGCAACCAATTATGAGCATTATTGCGATGTCCTGCAATTTAATGGAGAAAGACACCAAACAAATATCTGGGTAGAACCACCGGCGCAAATCAAGTCAGCTTAAAGTCCTTCCCATATTTAGTCCTTTGCCTCGAACCCACACACCAAGAGGTTAAGCAGTCAGAGGAGTTACAAATCAGTGACTCTACCACTATGCCACAGGCGACCTTGATGACCTCTTACTTTTGGGAGCATGTTACATGATAATCATTCAGGCCTGATGTCAATATCTAGATTTAGCTGAAATCCCAATCCAGATAAACAACCCTTACTAACACTTAAGTATGAGTTTATGTAGCAATTGCACACAAATTCCCCAGATCAGGGATAAGATGTTGTTACATGTATTAGATATAGGAAACCTAAAATACCACCTTAAACATCAATATCAGGGGCGTGCCTGGGCTTACGCACTTGCGCACGTACGTACAGTTGCTTCCAAAAATTTAAAAAAATAAAAAACGTCAAAAAGCAAATAAAAATCGTACATAACCTGTGTTTGGCACTTGTTGTTAGCTGTTTCATTTTTTTAAATTAGAGTTCTTCAACCCTTTTCTAAATTCTACAAATATTTCTGCAATCCTACCTGACGTATTTCTGTCCCTTCCTGCTCGTTGTACTGTGACAGAGTTTCTCCCAAGAATGTATCTACGTCTCTGCTACGGCGTTCTAAGGAAAAAAATCCGGGGGGCGGGGGAATCCCCTGAACGCCGTATACTCAAAGGTCGCCTAGGCACGCCCCTGAATATCTCTACTTTTTCAAGTTCTCAGGCATTTGTTATTCATGTACAAGATTGTTTGGCGTTTATTGAGATTTGTGTAAAACAATGATGGAAAAAAAACCACACTTATGTCTAAAGTATGCACTTTTTGAACAGGGTTTCTAATATATTAATAAAAGCTTTACATGTACCTCATCATCAAGAATTTATTACAATTCTGTATGCTAATTTTATATATATTTTGACTATTTGCTGCAACATGCTCTCATTTTTCCTCCTGCTAACAGCAGATTAATCTAAAACATTAATTATGGTACAATTATGCATTAAAAGATCTGCCGCTGCTTGGTTTGGGACATCTATCATTTTAAATCACAAGTGTGCATAGTTCTCTTTCTGTTCATTATGTATGTATTCTGGTTTTTTGTCTAATTATATGAAGTCTTGATCCTTGTAAAAATACGACATACTCCTGTTTTGAGCATTTTATTTTATTTCTGTTCAAATTGTGTTGGTAGCAATCCGTCGGGACGGGTGTGATGTGCGGGGATACATGGCATGGTCCCTGATGGACAACCTGGAGTGGACTAGTGGTTATACCCAGAAGTTCGGTCTCTACAGTGTCAATTTCACCGACCCTAACAGGCCAAGGACTGAAAAGAAATCCGTCCAGTTCTACTCCAGTCTTGTCAAAAATAATGGATTTATTGGATTGTAGTGTAAACCAGTCTTTTATTTACTTTATGTCCATAATTGAGTGGTAGTCTGTCTTTAGAACTGAGACATAGAAAGCATGGTAAAATAACAAAAAAAAAACATGAAATTATGGATTTGTACAGAAAAGGAACCATTTTGCCCCCATAGTGATGATTATCGTCCTTGAATCACTGTCTAGTGATTGGTTTTCCAGCTGGGAGTTGGAGTAATGTTGTTTAGTGTAGGTGGTTTAATGTTAGAACCCTTGTGATTTTACACCATTATGTTAGCAGTAAATATCATACATTACAGTATGGCTAGACTGTCATTGAAATTAACATAGTCACAGTTTAGTGAAGGTAAACAACACAGAACCATACAATGTGCACTTCATATCTATTAAAATATTTTGCTTCACTATTAAGTCAATCATACTTCGTATGTCGAACATATACACATGGCGTATATATATGCATGCACAGTGCAGAGATTTACTAGATTGCGAGATAAAAGGGCAAAAAAATATTTGAGAAGTGTTTTAAACACTTTTAATTCTCCCAACAGTCTTTTGAATAAAAGCATGTTCGTATATAACGCTTTCTCATATTTTCGGGTTTTCTCATAAATTCGTGACGTCGGAATGCGCGCTCGTGCGATCTGTGAGATTGTCCGAAATACTACTCAACTTTGACAAGAACGCTAATAATATTTATTAGACCAAAACATGCGGTCTAAGCAGGTAAATATTGTTCAATGTTCAATTTTATTATAAATAATCTTGATTATCATTAAAAAATCTTATTATGTTAAAAATATTCTTTTGATCCAGACGATTTTGTGCTAAATCCATAACCTGATTCACACCTAACGTTGTAAATAGTCGTAGCTAATTTATTGCAGTACGGAAAAATAAGTCACGTGATTTCCAATGGAAACACCTGCCATCCAATCTAAAGTCACGAATTTATGAGAAATCGTCTGCTCGATTTAGAAGACGGGTGTCTACTCAGAAAAGTAAGATAAGCAATGCATAAAACTTTTTTCATGTTTTTTTTCTATTGTACATTTTTCAGCATGGTTTCTTGTGATGATTACTATTGAGAAACGATAAAAAGAATAACAATTTAGATCGGCACAGTTATATTTATGTGATAGACCCCCAGGAAATATGAACGAATGACATTCAAGGTAGTGATCAGAGGTAATATTTTGATCTACTATGTATAGTGGTTCAACAAACTGGGATCAAGTCGCTTTAAGACACATTTATTGTTTTGCTCTATACAACATATATTTTATTATATATTTAAGTCTTTGTTGTGCTTTAAAGGTGTTGTTGTTGATGTTTCTTTCCCAAACTCCTTTATTGCAATCCTGTTAGTGGCTGTGTATAAGATATATTAAGTTAAAAATTAATTTTATTTAATGTTTTTATATATAACTTGGCAGTTAAGCACAAATGTATAAACATAAGCTGTACAAATCAAGGTTTTACCTTCATAAATAGACATATACAATGTTTACAGTGATCTCACCTTCATATAAACATTTAATAATGAAGAACACTTGAACTCATATACAGCGCGATTCATTTTAACACGAACTCGATTACAACGCAGTAACAGCATGGCTCCAGAAATTTTTAATATACATTTATATGTTTATAAAGAGACTTGTAATTATTGGAATTACACTTCTGGAATTGGTTAAGACATATACAAGACACAAGTAATGCTCATGTAATAACTGGTTTTATTTGTCATTAACATAACTAATAAAATAGAATTATCTACTACTTCTATGTTTTTGTTCCCCATATGATGACTACAAATGTATAACATACATATGTATTTACATAATGTATAACATACAAGTAAACATGTAAACAAACAATAAAGTGCACAAGATATAAGGTCATTTGACAATTTAAGCACACAATGAATAAATGTAAATAAATAAAAATACATTATGAAAGTAATCAAAGCAATTGACAAAAGCATTCATTTAGCAAAAACAATAAAAAAAATATTACTGTACAACTATTTTTTTTATTTGTTAATCTCAAAAAGCTAAAAATCTACTAACTTT
Organism: Sinonovacula constricta; assembly: GCA_007844125.1. Classification (NCBI taxonomy): domain Eukaryota; kingdom Metazoa; phylum Mollusca; class Bivalvia; order Cardiida; family Solecurtidae; genus Sinonovacula; species Sinonovacula constricta. Next base: position 19,423,461 of record CM017571.1, read on the forward strand.
TTTCAACTTTTAAATTAATAGCAAAAAATACTGTTAAACAACAAAGCAAATGAAGTGGAGTCATCGACTTCAGCAGAATATGTTTGTGTTTCAGCAGCGTAATATCAGGTCCATGTATATAACAGCTCCAACAACCATATAATTTTATTATTTTCAAACAACATTAATTTAACTGAATGGCAAGGAAAGCCCACTAATGTCAAAACATGCTGGTAAACACTATTTTCAAAAATATTCACATATCTTGGCATAATCTTAATAAGACTGTAACATCAATGGCATTGTCACTCCCAAATGAATGTTACCATAATTTAGGAATGTTAAAATAATTTAAAAATTAAGTCTTCAATCAAAAACTGTATGACTTATCTGTTGCTAGGATAGGTTGACAATGATAATAAAATTCTATTTCTAATAAGATATTCTTAGGCTCGCTTCAGACTTAGGACTAAATGCACTTACATGTGAGAGAAAAGACAAGTCTTAAGGCCAAAAACAGGTTCTAGGACTTGATCAAATGGCAGCCTAACCTATGTAAGAGTAATTTGTCCTAAGAATGACACCTAATACAACTTCTTGCAGCATAAAACCATACTTACTAACATTGGTCAGAATGTTATATGTTTGTACAAAAACATCAATCTAAATTGGTCCCCCCTTGCATGAACAAACACTTCCAAGAACAAACAGTACCACAACTTTCATAAATGCACTTTTTTTCTATATTTCATGAATTTATGATAAAATATATGTTACCTTAACCCTTTACTTGCTGGAAATCCCATTCACCATATTAACACTAACATAAAGGATTTTCCAGCAATTACATGGTTAAATATGAGATCTATTTACCACAAAAAGCATAGATGAGTTATCGCCTTCCAAAAAACATCTTATAAAAGCTAATAAAGAAGTATTGGTCCCAAATGGTGTAGGCATAAAAATACTTAAAATAGTAAGTGATATATCATAAATGGATATGAGACTTAGGTGAAATCGTTAATTCGGAATGCTGCTTAAGTGTGCGGAAGAGATTTTTTACATAGGAATGTTTTTAGTTTTTTTTTGCTCTTATAGCTACAGTATCTTCAGAAATACAATTAAATTCATACAAAACAAGTCAAAAGAGTAAGTTTATAGCACCTAAGACTGGCATAACAATGATTAGTCCCTCATTGGGCCCTGATTTTAATACAAATTAACTGTTGTAACTTTAATGTAAACAATTATGCTTTATGACTGGAAAACTGTTTACCTGCAGCTTTCAACATTAAATATATAATGAGCTTGACTGGTTTTAATTGGCTCTTATTGGCCCAAGGAGGTGTCAGTCACTGTTTAAATGAGTCTGTTGTGCCACAGACTGCTTATTTTGAATTGCTTTGTACTAATTAGATGGAACTTAGCAAAACTTTAATAAATAACTTGTTTCAAAACAATGTTTTAACAAAAATGGTTTAAGTTGCCATTATTACAAAAATCAAACATTACTTTATGTAAATTCCATAAAAAGAACCTGACATATTTATGCAGTCTGATTTATTTGTTAAACTTAGAAAATGATAAGTGCTTGCTCTATCCTCTTTACAAGGGGACATAATTCTAAACTTATACAACTGTATATAATTATCTCCCTTGTAAGTAGATATTTTTTATGTTGTAAGTATGGAAGTATTAGGAATGTAAACACTTTTTTAACTATTGATGACGTTTTTGACTGGATAAACACTTATATCTTGCTAAATAAAGAATAAAAGAAATAATAACAATGAAAAAAAATTCTTAAATACATTTGAAGTATAAATGCATATGATAAAGATACCACACACAAGGAATAATAATACATCTCTTTCTGTTCTGAAAATAAGAAAGCGATTGGTCAACAGAACCTGCATGACAGGGTTTATGTGTAGATTGGTTCAGACTTAAATCTATTATAACAAGTTGAACATACATTTATTAAAATCCTTTTATCTCTTTTGAAGAAAAACAATAAAGTCAAGTGACTTTTCAAAATTATAGATGAACTATGAATGTAAGGGTTAAGGTCAATTTGTACCACTATTTTGTTTGCAGGACTTTTGATAAAATGGCACCAGTGGTTCAGAACTGAAGAATAAGGGACTTAATGAATAGTCTCCCCTGGATAATGCCTAAATGCAAGTAGGTCCTTTCATTTGTTTTACTTGGTTTTTATGCTTGTGCTCTTTGGAGTGTATGCTGACTTTTCTGCCTTTCTTATGATACCCTGGTTAACCATCATCAACATCATAAACATGTCCATTTTCTTTTTTTTTAATAACATATCTATATAAGTATTTAAATTCATTTTAAGCTTATATTTATGCAAAAGTAAGGAATTCACTGTTTGTTATTGCAATATCTACAAAAGAACAGGCGATAAAGAACAAGAATTTCAACTACAAGGACCTACCTACTCTTTGGAATACCTCGGATATTAACTAACAAGGGAGACAATTTCCACTAAATACAAGGCCCGGGTAGTTATAACCCAAATACTGGTTCTACCAAAGTGTAATGTAAATACAAGATAAGTGCTCTTTGTTGTGTTATCCTTAAACAACAGTAAAGTAGTTTCATTATTGACTGGTGTTTTACATAGGTCAGAATCAAGCATATCTTGTGGGATTATACAGTTGACTTTTTCACCCTACTAGTGTATCGGTTGTGTATATTAGCCACATGTACCTTTATGTACCGGTAGATAGGCAACTTAAAAGTGTACCTGCCCTGTCTCAGAATACCAATAAATCTTATTATCAAAGAGTAAATATCAAATTATCATACCAACAAGATACCCAAATATAGAATTCTGCCTTATTTCTGACAAAAAAAACAACAGCAATATTATTATGTTTGCATGGTGTAAAAAACATGTAAAACCATGACAATGAAAAATCACATACGATTGTATGTGGCATGTTTTGTTATATAACATATCTGAACATGTTACAAACAATAATCAGTTTAATTTAATTTAATTATTTAGTAACATATGACATTATAACAAACATGTGTAATCAATAACAATAATAATATTTTAGAGCTGTGCAATCCAATCATGTCAATGAATGTTTCAAAATATACTTATTTCACTGGTGGAGAGAAAATAGTGTTTGATAGGAAACGGAGAGTTTCTATATCAAACAAACACATTACTGCCATCAATGTTATAACAATATAATAGCGAACACAGGAAACACTATAACAATCTTATCACATGACTTGAATACAAGTAGGTCAAACATAGGTGAAGTTTATTTGCCATTTGTTGAATCATATCAAATTCTTCCACGGTTCATAAATACTGTTTCATCATCACACAAACCAATTATTTTGTCACTCTCTGACCAGTTAAGATTCAACACTAGGATAGTTCCTCTACTTACAAATGGTCAATGTAGTTTCCCTTAACCTGTTAGCACCACACAATGACAAACATGCATGCTGATCACAAACAATTAGCAATAAAGCGCCATGCAAATATGCCATTTTAATTAACTTTTAATTGAATTAAAATTTAACTTTCAGGAAATTTTAGTATTATTCATTAGAAACTGTTTTTCTTTCAAGGATAACTTTTCATTTTTTCCAACTATAAAAGTATTTTATAACTAAGTTAGTAATAAGTGTTATCTTCTTTGTAAACATATAAAATCAAGACATTAACATGGTAATGCATATTTTGTCCATTTTTTCCAATTTTTTAAAATTTACTTGTTATTTATTTATGATAAAATCATTTCATGAGCAAGTTTACATATAAAGTACAATACAATCTATTGTTTTCATATCAAAACTAAGCAAAGCCATACACAACATAGTGTGCTTCTGTTTGTGATCAAAGCACTGAAACCATGTAGCCAAAACCATGAAAAGAAGTATAAACAAATGTACACAGTGACAAAAATACTTAATAAAACTGTGATGCTAGACATAAACAAAGGGGAAAAAGGGTGGATAAGAAACTTGGCTGGCAAAATATATATACTATTTGTATGCTGTCACAAGGAATAATTTTTTTTTAAAATTAACAGCTTTTATATCTAACAGTCCCGTGCTTTCGACAAATTTTAGGTACTTTTTTACTAGTACTTATATACTTGTATATATGCAGTCACTAAACAAACAGAACATTAATGAATAATATTAAAAGTTTCAAATATAACTCAAGCTCTTTCGATACTACCTTTCTTGAGCATTCAATGACGCAATTCATGAGTGAATAAAAGCCAACTCTATAACATACATTCTTCTTATAAAATAAAAAAATACTACCGTATTTGAAATAAAGGATGAGAGTTCAATGCGTGCAAACAACTGCCATTCATCTGCATTCAGTTTCATGCACAATTATAACTTCTATAATCATAATAACTTGTATATTACGCACTTTTATTAATAACTTGAAATCTCAAAGTCAGGGATGCCCACTATAGATATAGATGACTGCTCACTCGATTACAAACAATTACAGAACTGGGCTTAAGTTATTAATATATTACTCACAGGCCTATTGTTATTTTTTAAGAATACAAGTAAGAATAATATTGATGTTATTCATTCTAAATTGGCTAAATTAAGTTAGTTAATACTTTTTTGGGTAACTTACTTAAAAAAATGTTGTTTTTACAGATGTATAGTGGGCCATTATAAATGAATATGTTACAATAAAAGACGACTAATCTACAAAGGGAACACTAGCTATAGGGACATAATAAAAGCCAAGTCTTCCAAGTCATGTGTCAGTCAAATTATATAAATTGTACTTGAATTGTTATACTGTTGTTAATCACACTTATGTATAAAATTTTACTATTAACTGTTGATATTTAAGATATAATTTTAGTTAAATTTCCCATAAAACATAAGTACTTTTGTATAAAATATCGCAATTAACAAACAATATTCAAATTGATAATTAATATAGTTATTCAACACTGGCAATAATTTTTTATTTTGAAAATTAGTTCATTACAGTAACTTATAATTTATATCCCCCTTTATACCATGACACATTTATTCTCTAAAAAATCAAAGTGGCATTTTGCACCAAACCCAAGTGAAAGTGATTGTGTCATGAGGTAAACTCACTTCTGCATACAGACTGGTGAAGGGAGGTAATTAGCAAGCAGCTGGTAGGCTCAGTCGGTAATGCCTTGAAATTAAGAGCTAAAGGTGCCCATTTTTGGCTTCTGGAATCGTTCTACATTTTTTACTGTAAGTATTATCATTAAACCACTATATAAAAAAGAAGCCACATAACATGGAAGACTTGGCCCAGGGGTGTGTGGTAGAGATCACTACAAGGCATACGGTATTATGTGGATATTACCCTACTACACTGTTTAGCATTCTGACTGGTCACTCGAACCAGTCACATGCACCTGATGGTCTGAAAAATGGTAAGAAAATGGGAAAAACACTGGTTATTGTGGGTAAATCTGTTTGGCAAACATCATAATCAAATATCATATCTGTCTATCAAAAAATGTTTATCAGTCTATCAAATAAAATCAGTTGTCTATTACTGAGAGACATAGGTTATTTGTTGATAAAAAATCACCATAATCAAAGAGAACAGTGGTAAGCAGTTGGTAATTATCTTTTTATCAATTACAATGAACAATGAAAATAGGACAACTCCATTGCAATTATCATGTCATCAAATGTGTCAATCAAATCACCCTAAACAGGGCAAACAATATTTATGATTGTGCTGATTATCTACTATCAACCAACACAATTTATGAAAACTAAGACAAACAATCCTTATTATTGTAGTCAGTATCTGTTTATCAAATACCATGATTGCAAAAATGCAGAAAACAATCAAACTTATCAAAGTTCATTCACAAATAACAACTGTACAATTTTCAAAGTACACTAATTACAATTATCCTATCTGCGGTAAATCAGATTTATCAACATTTGTAATGTTTATACAGACATAGCTTAGCTATGGCAAACAAAATGCAGCTATCCAATGGCTACTATTCCTGACCTAAAAATAGCAGTTTGAGAGACAACTGTAGAGACTTACTTGTGTAAAAGATCAAAGTTGGTCCTAACAAAAAGTAAGTCTGTACTTATGTTAAATATGGAATTCATCACACACTAATACATAAAGAAGTCTTATGAAAACAAAAACTAAATGCTGAAATGCTTCAATAAGACAGGTTTTTATTGGTCTACTTGAAGTTGGTAAACTGGAGGGACTTACTTCTGAGACGGGCATGTTTCTCTTCAGCAGCCTTCTTCCACTCTGGCTCAACAGAATGTGTGTCTGTAACAGAACGAGTGTCTGTAACACAAAGTGTGTCTGTAATAAAGTTGAAAAACAGTATCAAATATACATGCACAAATATGTCCAAAACACTTGCAGCAGTAAAACTACCTTCACGAAGTCTCCACCATCATTCAAGCAAAAATAAGAGAGGAAAATGCTGTCATGCTGTGAAATCGCAGTGGGGCTAGTCATAAATATCAAGTGTTTGAACAGTACACAAGGCATCACACTTGATGGCCATAGGCTTACTGCCATGCCATGGTCAGTAGAAGGGTTTGATCTGTTTTGGTTCCACCCCCTTGACAAGTTTATGCAGTTTCCAGTTGTTTCCAGCCAGGCAGACTCAGTAAGCAGCCAGATATCTGATGCCAAACTTTCAAATGCCCATTAAAGTTTCATGTGAATGAATTCTTACTTCTCTACCTCTTACCTTCCTCCTTGCCTCTTACCATCTGCCGCCTTACCTATTACCACCCTCCTCACCCTCGTACATCCCTCACAATCCTTACCACCCTACATATCTCCTACCACCCTCCCTATACCCTAGCACCATCCAATATGGTTTTAAGATGGCATGAAAACTAAATCTGCATTGGTGCTGGGTATATATCAAACTCAAACTTTGTATTTGTAAGCACCTGCAATGGTACATTGGGAAAGGTAGTATGATGTTTTCATATAATTATCTTAACATACAATTATTAACATGAGCTATAACACAACAACACAATAGCATATCCAAGTGCTTCAATTTCAATTTATTGATGTCTTTACATGAATAAGAAAATAAGCAATAAGGTCTTCTTTACTCTATTATTAGTTCTTATTTTAATTTAAATATTTTTTTTATAATTGGTGTATAAAAAGAAAAAAAACAAATGTAAAAAATATTGATTTCATAATTCTAAATGTCATCCAATCTCTTTTCTTTTTTTCCCAGATTGATGAAGGATAATATATTTTACCAAATACCTCCTGCAGTTGAAAATAACATATTTTTTTAAACATTCGATGCATACCATCTCCCATCATTAGGATACATTCACAGAACACAATCATACCTTTACAACTACACTAGTGTAAGAGCAAACAACGGAGAATGAAACACAAAGTCAACATAGACATTACACTAACCAGATGGAACAAAAAGAGGAAGTGCATATAGTGAGCTATCTGATTTGGTCCTTTGTGAGATGGGTTCGAATTCCAGTGGTGATACAGTTGTTCATGGGATTATTTTTTTCCAGCTGACCTGTTGTGCATCATTGTTCATTGTTTCTGCCCAAAAATTACTCTGCAGTAAGCTGGTAGTCCTTTTGTTTGTTGGTGTGGCCTATTTTAAATGTCATGTTTTTTAAATACATGTGGTCATTATGGCAACAGCTAGCAATATTGTGTAGAAGGACCTCAGACAAATGTCTAGGTAGGACCACTGGCACACCTAAGGTCAAGCGGAAAACTTTCCTTTGGCCAGAACAAGACTTGTACCCATGCACTAAGAAGCTTAACAGTCAAAAATGTTTCAAGTCAGCTCTTCTACCACTATGCCACAGGTGGCCCTTATTTAAACAAAACAAGGCCCTTATTTTAAACAAACAAAACAAAAAAATTGATACTTAGTTTTAGATACTTTGACCCCAATCGCAAAAATTAACCATGGCCCTTTCCAACAATTATCACAACACGGCAAATGAATTGTTACTTTAACAAATAAATAACTTACTTTGCTACCAGATCACAGTTTCTGAATGATATTCAGAAGTCAAAATTAAATCACTTATGTAAAAAACAAACATGGGAAAGTTGAAATCTTTGTAATTATAGGTATTATACATTCATCTCTTTGACACAAAAATGTACAATGTACCATATAAACTAACAATTATTTTTTATAACTTTTCCAGAATATTTAGAGTCTTTATGAATAATCCATGACACCATCATTATAGAACAAAAAACAAAACAATTTACATGGAAACAGATAACTACATATATTAAAAGATGTGTTTGGAGTTTATATTTTTCATTCACCTAAACTTATGTTCTAAATATGCTTATCTAACAAGATTAATAGTTAAAACTGTCATTTTAAAGAACAAATGTATTTTACAGTAATTGATCGATCAATATTTATTAAGCTCTACATAACATGGTGTATTCCTTGTTAACAATAAAAATAGTTATTATCTTTATAACAATAATAATAATAATTATAATGAAGATGGCAATGGTAATACTAATGATAATACAGGCAACAATCCTTTCATTCTTCTCCCATACCCTATAAACCAGGTGCTCATTATTATTGTCTTCATGAGAAGATTTCTTTGATAATAGGCACAAACCTTTCATTCTTTCCCCATACAAGCAACAAACCTTTCATTCCTCCCCTATACAGGCAACAAACCTTTCATTCTTCCCTTATACCCTCTAAACCAGGTACTTATTAATATTGTCTTAATGAGATGATTTCTTTGAGTACAGGCAACAAACCTTTCATTTCTCCCCCATACAGGCAACAAAACTTTAATTCTTCCCCCATACACACAACAAACCTTTCATTCCTCCCCCATACAGGCAACAAAACTTTTATTCCTCCCCCATACACATGACAAACCTTTCATTCCTCCCCCATACCCTATAAAACCAGGTACTCATTAATACTATCTTCATGAGATGATTTCTTTGAGTACGGGCAACAAACCTTTCATTCCTCCTCCAAACCAGGACTTCTTAGAAGCCTCTCAATGTGACAATTTCTAAGAGTTCCCACATTACAGTGTCTGGTAGAGAATTATGGGATACACTGATGCTAAAACCTTTATTTCTCCCCTAAATCCTACTAAGCTGGTACTTTTTAAAATCTTTTATATAACATTTCAATGATTCCATAATATCCAGTTTGGTTAAGAATTAATGGACACATCCTGTTGGTCCTATACCCAGTATTTATTTGAAATCACTTAAAAAGACATTGTATATGAGTACCAACATTATAAGGTTTAAATGAGAATTAAAGGATATATGGATGCTAAAACCTTTACTTATCCTCTAAATACCCAGTACTCCTTAGAAACCTTTTACTGAGACATGATTCTATGATAGAATTATGGGATACATTGTCCCAGAACAAACCTTTCTTTACTCCCTTCATCTGAACCCTGACCTATGACACAAACATACCTCTGGAAGAAGGTGTTGAAGGCCGGACCTTTCTCAATGTGTTTCTTTTCCATTCTGGCTCACTTGACTCTTCCTTCCGTGCCTGCTCCTTAATAACATAAAATGATCCAGATATATTTCATATAAAGAAGACATATATTTCAGTGTAGTATATTACTAATAATGAAAAAAATCACTTAATAGATCAATTATGAAAAAAACAAAACATATATAACATACAAAGAAATATCACTCATATATACAATCTAACCTCGGTTGCTCAAACATGGGATCACTAGAACTCATCTGTTTGGTATTAATTAACCGCTGGTCCCTTGGTTTTGTCCTTATTTCTGTATATTAGTTCTATCTTGATCGCTAGAACACGGTTTACTGGGTAACTAGAACTAATTGATTGCCCCTACAGCCCATTTACCTGTATTTCCACACTGTTTCAGTCAAACAGTCCACATCGACAACTAATTGCCGTGCCTTTCATTTCCCGTGGTTGTGTGTTTCACACATTCACTTAACACCACCGGCAATCACATATGTTAATTACGGGAGTGATGGCAACTAATTGACACCAGATTAAAGAATTGTATTCTTACTGCTTTGTTATAAAGACTTCAAAATTAAACTGTTAATTAGATCTCCATTAATTAAATTAACAGGCGGAAAGTTAAAAGAAAAAAATATGGATGCTAATTGAAAAGTTATTTTTAAACTGTAAAATCTGTTTCAGACATTTAGAATGGGTTGTAATATAAACCCTTGGAAAGATAAGGCAACATTCGAACGGACAGCTATAATGGCATCCGCAAGAATCCAAACTGAGCAATTTAGACATGTGTACATATGAAGATACAAACAGAGTATTAACGTGACATTTCTTAGTCATTCTTAATGATGATCAGATGTCAATGCTGATCAATCAAACATCTCGCATTCATTTCAAAAATAAATAATAATAAATAATAAAAATATTACTCATATATGTTACATATACAAATATCACATGCATATCATACATAAAGTTTGCAATAAAATTTTATTACCAATAAGAAGAGTGATAAGACAAATGGCCAAAAATGAGTGATATTGAAGTCAAAACTCACCAAGAAACACATGAAAGTTCGAGCTTCAACCGAGACTTGAAACTCATATGATGAGGGGCTGAACATACACTCTACCACACATAAAAATCTTTTTACAGTTAAAATAAAATAAATACATACTTCTGTGAGTGGGGACTGTTCCTTGCGTTTAAGGCGTTTAAGATGCAGATCTTTACACCACTGGGGTACCTCCTCTGAATCTGTTGCCATGGGAACTAAACCAGGGCTTCCGTGTGACATCGATGATGCGCGCGTCTGTCGTGCCCAGCTGGGTGAATAGTTGTTGTGGCTGTCACTCGTCACTTTACATAAGACAAACAAAGAAGTTTACATTACCTCTGAGCACCCCCAAGGTAAATATTTCTGTTTAGCATTTTTCTGACTTTTTTTAAGGGGGGAAAGCGAATAAAATAATACTATGTTGCATAAAAATGGTTCGTAAATCTGAAATTATTGTTTTTCAATCACTTATATATATAGAATGTCTGTAATGCTAAAATGTTCACTGAAAATATGGTATCAACCCTGCCTACAACAATAAAGGAACCATAGCTAATGTATATGTTACTGACCATATCTTTACATGTACAAAGTTATTTTCCACCAAGGTATTTTTGCCGATGCCATTTCCACTTATCTATGACTGTTACTTCACTGGATGGGTTTTTAAATACTAGATTCCCATCACTTTTGTAACTCTTTTATTGATAATATGCTTTTAGCTAGCTATAACATATATTATAAATGTTCAGTAGTTACAATAATGGATTTCCACTAAATCAGCATGTATTTTAATTTTTTATGGTTCAGAGATTTTTTTAAACCATGCTTTTTTTACTCATGTCAGTTTTAAAAATATCCAAGACTCACCTAAAAATGAGCTTAATACCATTACCAGTATGGACGATCAACTATGAATATTTTTCATTGATAGTAGCTTGTCAGTTAAATATTGAACTAAATTTAAGAAAAAAGGAGGATATTCTTCCACCCCCACCTCCCAAGATTTTCAGATTCTACTCTCCACTCACCAGATGAGCCCCTAGACCTTGCTTTGTCCACCTCCATGTCAGAACCTATAGATGGTTCTCTGGATCTTGATGAAGAACTGGATGGTGCCCGGTCTCTTCTACTTTCTGATTGGCCGTTGCTGGTATCCTGCAAAGGCTGACCTTTGCGCAGGGAATCTTTCTCAAGCCAGGAGGGAACCGGCTTGCTTTCAGTGCTCTTGTTCTCTGAATAAATAGAAGTTAATATACAATAGGTGTTGAAAAAGTATCTGTAATAATTTGAAAGATGTAATAATTTGAATCCTGGTCAAACATATGATTAAAGAAATATAGAAAAATAAAAACTTCAAACACAAACCTACTGTTATCCTGTAATATAAACTTTGGCTTTGATGTTTAGATACACTGCACCAACAGAATTGTAGTAATGGTTGTACTATCACAAGTAGAAGAGGATTCTCCTAAAAGTTTGGTTTTGTAAAACCAAATCGCAACCAAGGTCATTCAGAAGACCTCTCCATATGAAAGTTTGCACCCAAACGAGGACTTAACCCTATGCAATAAATGGCTGAAGCGTTTAAAGTTGGTCACCTCAGCCATCAGGACTAATTATTTTTTGCTCTAACTTCTAAAGACACAAAAGACATAAGCTTATTACTACTGCACATACCTTGCTCTTTGAAAAAAAAGGTTATATCTTATTGCGCTTTTTTTTTTATTAAAACTATTGGCATTTTTTATTTCCTCTCTGCATTAATGCTGAAACATAACAGCTATGCAATATCACATTATATGCCAAAACATGGTAAACAAAATTTAATACTTTCTCACCTTTAGTTTGAAGAGCATCCAGAACCTTTGACCCTTTGGAAGCTGCAGCCTGAAGCCATTCTGGTTTCTCAGCAGCTTTATTTTTCTCCTCTATCAGCTTGCTACGATCCGTTTTCTTTAACAAAGCCCTACCAAACACCACCTTTGACTCCTGCGCAACACCCTTCGTCTCTTTTTCTGGGGATGGTGTCGTCCGAAGAGCTGGTTTTTCAAACACGCCTTTAGGCTCGACAGCATCTTTGCTTTCTTTGTCTACAGAATCAGCCTTCTTCAAAGAAGGCTTATCAAACACACCCATAGGTTCATCCTCACCTTTATTGCTTGTATTATCACGTTTTTTTGTTGGGGTACTTCTTAGACTAGGTTTCTCAAAAATATGCTTGTTACTATCATCCTTGTTTTCAGTATGATCTGACTGTTGATGTATGTCTCGTCTTGTGCTTCTTAATGGAGGCTTTTCAAATGTTGATGCATTCTGGTTTTCATTGCTTACACTCTGCATTTCGGTGTTATCTGATACTAATCTACGTCCAGTAGGGCGTAAAGGTGTATCAAACACAGAGGGAGTATCATCCTGCAATGTTTTTCTGTCTGAGATTGGTGTGTTTGTATCCGGTTTTGTGACGCTTCGTAATTGAGGTTTTGGGAAAATTCCTGGGAAAATAAAGAGAATGGAAAATTGATAATCATTTACAGAACAAGCAATCTGCCACCCAAGTCATTTTACATCCACATCTTAAAGGCCTTTAACTTTCTGACAACTAGTTTTGGCGACTACCTACTTCTCATTTTTATTTTATCATCTTTTCTCATCTTGGAAGGGAACCAACCAGATTTTTCAGATAACTTTTTTGTAAACAAAAATTAATAAATAAAAAAATAAATAAAGACAATTGTATTTCCGATTTGTTTGAACCATTCATTAAAAAAATTCTTTTATTTTACAGAGCTCTTATTCTTGAGTTGTCGCACATCACACATTTTAAAACTATAGGCACTTTTTAATCCCTCTCTGCATTAATGCTAAAACATAACAGCTTTACAACTAGCGCTCTTAAAAAAAAATTATGTCCCACCCAGAAATAATACTGCAATCCCTTTCATACATACAGAAACAATACAAGAGTCTAAATAGATTGCTCCACTCACCATTGTTTGTATCCATTTTCTCTGATTTCTCTCTACCTGGCTTGGGTGTCTGTTTTAGAGCTGGCTTCTCAAATTTTACATCTCTCTCTGCTTCCTGGCTTGTCTCTCTGGACCTGTTCCGTAATGTTGGTTTTGGGAAAATGCCTGCGAAACAAGGAGAAAAGGGAGAAAAATTATAACTAACCAAGCAGTAATCTTAAGGGAGAAAAAAGCACAATGAATGTATGGGCTGATTGGAGATTGATGGATAGAAGAATGGATATGTAACAGATGAATAGGTAGACCAGCAAGCAGGCAGGTGGACGGGTGAGTGAGCCGACAGTTGGACAGACAGACATGTTATAGCTTTGACCTTTGGGGTGGCAAGGCTCTAGGGTACAAGGGTAGGAGAAATTGCATCATTCTAAGATCATTAAGGGATATTAAGACATTCAGTAAACAATGCTGTAAACATACTTATTATTATTATGTGAATGTGACACGTTTTCTATTTGTTTTATGAAAAAGAACTGTAGGGTTAATCATATATACAACAATGTAATCTAAGGGGGCTACCTACCTCTCAAACCAACTATTCTTCCAATTTTTTACTCCAACATTAAAAGTAACAGGTAAAACTGTTTTTTAAAGAGGATTTTAAGCAGCCAACGGGTAAAAGTATATGTATTTCTCCCTGATGGGGAGTGGGCCATATTGGTCACAAAAACATTGAATTAATGTAGAGGACTTGTGTAGGTTCCTGCTTGGCATTGGACCTAGGATTGTTAGCGGACTTGTGTAGATTCCTGCTTGGGATTTGACCTAGGATCGTAGAAAGTTATCTCTCTCTTACACTCAATTCATTACCATATCACTGTCACAAGCTCAGACTACTGGCAATGTTATTTAATATGACATCAGGTAAAACCCTGTTAAGTAATTTAAACAAAATAATTTTTCAATGTGGCTACACACTAAGCTTGTGATATACATTACATAGCTGAAAAGAATTAGTTTAATTACTACTGATAAATTGATTATCAGGCACATGTGTAATTACTCCATTTGTTTTTTAAACATCATATACTGTTAAATATCAGGTAATGATTCCTTTTTTTATCAACATGTACATGTCAAATTAATTTCATTATTGTTTACATTTACATACCGACCTGTCTTGTATAATGAATATATGAAATAATAATGAAAGTGCTCTACCCAACAGAGACTCAAACCCATTACTAGTTAGCAACTCTCTGCGCTTGGCCAAGGGGATGGTTCAATGACTGTCTTGCCAAAAGAACTTACCGGTATTTGTACTAATTTTCTCATCAGTCTTCCCTTGACCTGACTTGGGTGTTTGTCTCAGCGCTGGCTTCTCGAACATCACATCTCTTTCAATCTCCTGACTTGTCTCTCTTGACGTCTTCCGAGGAGACACGGACTTGAGAGCCGCTCGGTCAAATGGCGCCTGTGACTCCTCCTGGCTTTGCCTACTGGGTTTTGGTGGACGTGGTTGGGGTTTGGGTTTATCACCTGATGTTGTATGCAGACCGGGAAGCCTGAAGGCTCCAGGAGGTGGTTTGGAGACACGTCTCATCTCGCTCGTGGAAGGTTCGTCTTCTGCCATGGGGGTTCCTTGACTGGGTGCCTGAAATGTTGACATACATCATGATTTTTTTGTCCATGTAATATTAATTTCTTTCTTTCTTCCATTTTGTCCTTTAATTCCTCTCTTTCATCCCATTGATACACAAAAGTTATTAATTGACACAAGTTCGACCTAGGAGTACACATCTTTAAAATGATACCTCATGAGTTAAGCTTATTATGTTGTTGGCAACTTTTTATAAAGTCTTTCAGAAAGAATTAATAAAGGTCTGTGCCAAATTAGCTAGATTTAACTAAACAAAATGGCAATCTGTTAACCCCTTTCTAAGTGAATATAGGAATATCTTAACCTCAGAGCATAAATAACTTCCAGAAAGTAAGTTTTCTGTTTTCCTGACTACACTGCAGAAAGACAATTCATGATAGCAATGTTCAGCTTTTATAAGTGAAGAAAAGACCTCCAGCCAGCTGTGTATGTTGAACCACTGGCACCCTGCAGGTCAGCTGGAAGACCTTCACATATTAAGTTTTTGTCCAAGCCAGGACTCAAACCCATGTGCTAAGGGGCTAATAAACATATGCCAGCAACTCTTAGCTGCATCCATAAAACTTCTTTACTAAGGGCATGCTGGGAATCAAGTGTGACACACTGTACACAGTCACCTACCCTAGTAGACAGCCCTGGCAGCGGCACCATGCCTGATGGGCTGTGATGCTTGGCATGTGGAGCCATTTTAACTTTTTCCTCCTCCTCCTCCTCTTCATCCTTATCACCATTCACAACAGGGGTGGGTTTAGGGTCTAAAATATTTTACAAATTATAAACAATGAGTATAATATAAAGTTCTTAACTTAATAGGGGTTTGGAATATGTCTCACGTTCCTGATATAACAATACTAATTACTGTGACATTTATATTGCAGTATTAGCTACATTTACATTTAACATTTAAATATCATGTCAGAAAAACACAATTCATCGATTATGTTATTTATTTAAATAGTCATTTAAAAAATCAACATGAATTTTGACCATGTCAGGGTTGAGAGGCTGGAAAACTCAATTATGTTGTTAAGGAACCATTGTTCCTTTCAAGTTTTTTGATTGCAGGCCCATATGTCCTCTAGATGTAAATCAGAAATTATTGCCATGCTCATGTTCTGTGACTACAATGTCACTGACCGCACAACCTTCAGGGTTTATTATCACAAGATCAATGTCTTTTCAAGTTTGGTGAGTTACATTATTCTATATGCATCACTTTCCCATAATGATTAATGTTTCTAGCCTTTCAACTCCATTAAGCACTATTGATTAAGGGCTCAAAAAACAAAAGTGTGATTGTAGGATGGATGGACAATGCACAATATCCCTCTTCCTTTGTTTTTTTAAATTATTTTGATGACACACTAAGTTTATTTCTACACTATTCTCGAGAAATTCTATAAAAACATGTAATCTCTTTTATTTTGTACTTGTTTTTTTTTTTTTCAATTCGGGGCAAAAAAAAAAATGATGTTGTGTTTTATATTAATACATGTAATATATTGCCATATGATTTAGCCCTAGATACCAAGCTCAAATGCTGATAGTTCTGACCAACGTATAAATATTTCTTAAACTATGTTAGTTTTTTTAAACTTTTGAGGCTGACAATACAGATTGCCATCTGGGAAATTTAACTGATGCATTTCACACATTTAACTATGGTCACCAAAGCATCCTGAATTATTATACTCAGGGCATGTCACAATAGGAAAAATTGTTTATGTGCATCATGAAAAAAATACAATTAATTATTTCTGTAAGCTAATAGTTAAATAACTGCCACAAATATTTCTGTGCAATAATTAAAATCATTAATACAAACATGTGCGCCACAGAGACAACCGTTACCTGTTGAGTCCTGGAAAATGGCATCTTCGCCAGTGGAGAGCAGGGACTTGCGAGCTTGCCTGGTCTGGGAACGTCTTCTAGCTAGGGAACCTTTCTTGCTTAAAGTAGATTTGTGTTTTGTAACCTGCACATCAAGGTGATTTGTGTCCTGAAATGTACAGATAAAAACTAGTGCACTTTGCTGTCCTGGTGGTTGACAGGAATCTGACACCAAACATTTGGTTTATTACACTTTTACTGTATGCGGGCTGGGGGCCATTTCATGAAAATTCTAAGACCTCTAAATGGTTTATAAGACCATTAAATTATCCCAGATGTGTTACAATAGAAGTCTTAGGACTGGAGCTAGCCTGAGAACCATGTAGGCATTCAAAAGCAGTGTCTACCTGTCCTACAATTGGTAATAAATTTACAGTCCTAACCCATAGCTTGCTACATTTTGTAAAAAACCAAATGCTAAATTCTTGGAGATTTTTTCCTTTAATATTATATATATTACATGTCAGTGTTGACACATGTATAAATAGAGACTAAGCAGCAAATAGTGCAAATACTGATCAAACAGCTACCAGCAGGGATATATATATATATATGTTACATGTCAGTGTTGATACACTTATAAACAAAGACTAAGTAGCAAATAATGCAGATACTGATCAGACAGTTCCAAGTAAGGAGCTGGCTGATCTGGATCTACACTGTTTGCATACACCTTATAAATAAGCAAACAGCAGGCTAAGAAATAGGACTTTTGATACAACACCCCCAAGTCAGTATTATACAAGGTTATGTATGAAAGCAAGTACAAGCTGCAAATAGGAGATGGCTCTTTTTCAGATAAATGGAAAAAATAACAGCCATCAGTTTTTTTTCTTAAGTTTCAAATCTGGTTGCATGAACTGAATGATTTGGGGTTGTATTTATTTCATATTTAATAAAAATTTAAATTAAAATTAAAATGTATTTTATATTTCAATGTGTTCTTTGACTAAAAATTTACTTACTTTCACATTTTTACAAAAAAAGTAATAATGACCAAGTCATGACAAGCAACACAAAGCAATGTACAGAAGAAACTCCCTAAACTGGAAGTATTACAGACCAGCTGAAAATTTTGGTTTAGAGGAATTTGGATTGTTTCTCCTTTGGCAATGATATATAATACATATTTATTATATTAAAAACTGTTGTAATACAATAAATAAAGTTCAACACAATGACGTTTAGCAGCAGGTGGTTGCCACATGATTGCATTTACCACATTGAAGAATGAGGAAAAACATTTGAAAATTTATACAATTCTGCAAACAATGAGGAACATATTCATTGGTCATCTTCATTAAGTAATCTTTGAGTAACGGTTTATGCATTTTCATTGGTCGCCATCAGACAAAAAAAGATGAACCAATGTTGTTTGTCACAAGACCCTCGAATATGCAACACTTAATTAAATTACTGCACCTTATTAATTAACATACACAATCAATTTTCCTTTAACTGCAATTAATTAACATGATTAACTGATTGCATGTAAATCTTTAATATAATTGCTAATTGTCTGCTAATCATCTTCTTCAAAGACCGCTAAACAAATGGGGACAAAAGACTTAATCAACTTAATCAAACACATCCAATACAAATGGGATTTTCACACCTTGTAAATTACACGGTGCTCGGTAAAGTGCAATATCTCCAATTACACATGTATTGTTGATAAATGTAATGGCTGTTATTTTTCTAGTTATCTGAAAAAGAGCCAGATAATACCGACAAAATTAACCAATAAAAATTGGAAATTCTAATGAAGAATATATCAGAGAGATCCTTCACAAAGCTTTTCTCTTGTTTGATTTTATTCACATCAGATCTTAAAAACATGCAGTGTGCTCCTATTCATATTAAGGCAAAAAAATATTCAATGGCAATAAAATTCATTTTTAAAAAAGTTTTGTTGAAATTGTGTCAGCAGGATTTGAAGACAAGCAACATTAGACAGTGGGTGATCACATTAGCTCATCTAGAGCTTATTATAGATGAGGCAAAAACAGAAGAAAGGACTGCATGAACAGAGTCAGGAAATATTAAAGCAGTCAGCAAATAGATGCAGAGGAAAGATTGATAAGGAGAACAACCCAGAAAAAGCCTGGGAATAAAGTCAGTAAAAGCAGAAATAGGAAAAAAAAACCTTAAGTTTAACAAGGACTTACTGATATAGCTGATAAGTCAATGTCATCATCACTGGAGTCAGTTTTGCTGCCAGTACAGTTTTGATTGGAGTTGGATGTTTTATCAATCTCTCCCTGCTCCTTCTCCTCAACCTCCTCCTCAACCTCTACTTCATCCCCAATGTCTTCCTCTGTCTGTGAGCTGGTGAAGTGGTCAGTCTCCATTGGGCAGGAGCTCTGAATGTGACATAGGAAAAGCATAAGGAGGTTTTGACCTTTTTTTTTTTATCTATTTGTATGTTTTGTAAAGAATGGAATTAAAGATTCTTACAAGTATAAATATTAAGAGTATATTTTCCTAACTATAATCTTATTAATATCACAATATTGCATTGTGTTGAGTACCACTAATGTATTATAATACAGTAGTTGTTTCCCTTTGTCTTATAATGTACAGTTCATTATGTTGGTTGTGAGGCAGAGATCAATTGAACGTTACTGATTGTGACCATACTTGTTTTTTATGCATGGATGTCACCGCTTTCATCATTCTGGTTACATATCATAGGATTTGTGATATATTTGCTAGAAAAACACCTCACTGTTTTAACTCTTGAGAAAAGTAATAATTTAGTAAATTCTTTCTTTAAAATTGATTTTAAATGATGTAAAACTGTCTTGAAAATTTAGTACTCTCAGTTTGTTTGGAGGCCCTTAAAATACATAACGAACAGTTATAGGGTGAAAATCATAAATATAAAGGCTCCTCTACTATAGGATGTTGTAAACACTGTGGTATTCTTGACAGGTTCCAAATTACAGTTTCTGATTTTGACTAAAGGCCAAGTTATAACTTAAAATGTTTGATTTTTTTGTCTAGAATTGGGTCCCTGACCAGTAAGTTGCTTTTGAGATGGGATGGGATTTGCCGGCATATTTGCCAATACTATGCAGCGACATTTCTATCATTTTAGCACAGGGACACTTATGAGGTGCCCAAGGACTGAACCCCGCTGGTCCGTTATACCGACAAGTTATGCCGATGAGTCAGGCATTATGCTCCCCTTACCCTTAAGTGTTAGGAGGGAAGCCACTACTACCAATTTCAAAGTCTTTGGTTTGACCCAGGGAACTCCGGATCTGCAAGCCGACGCTCTACCAATTGAGCTATTGCGGCCGGTAAGTAGCTTTTAAGGATGCAAAAAGAATTAATTGAACCATTACAACTTATCAGAGAGCAGTAAAGTAACTGGTCTGTAATGTATAGCAGCAGCTACATGTAAATAGGAGTTAGGCCAATGGATTGTTGTATCAAGAACTCAAACCTTCACATCCTCCTCTTCGATCTGCTCTTCATCATCCTCTGGAGCATCTACTTTGATCTCTGGTGCAGTGACCTTTACCCTGGCTGAAGGTGAAAATAGGTCAAGGTCCTGTTTGTCGGGTTTGGGTGTGCTAGTCATGGTGTCAAGTGTGTTGCTCTGCTCAGGGGTTGTGGTCAGTGAATCATGGTTGCTAGGCAATGATCTGTGACTCTTGTTGGGAGTGCCAAGTAGCGACTGGAAAAAATATCAAGTGAAGGTTCAATGTTTGTAGCAACAAAAAATAACTCTGACCATCACAAAACCTTATTAAAAACCTCACTGCCCTGCTTATTCTCACAGTGATAAACCATACTTAGGGATGGATGTGAGAAGGCAAGTGATTTATATATGGCCCCCACTTCATGTAGGGTATTATAGTACCCTACTATCTGTAGGGTTTTATTAAAAAAAATATGTCTTCATAAAGATACTAAAAAGTTTGATAATTCTAGTTGATTTGGTATAAATGTCACAATTCAGTACAGCAATTACCAGGAGACAGTTTATTTAAAGCAGACATGGTGCTGGTTTTACTGTAAAAACATGCAACATGGTACCACACCTAGTCACATTATCATTACCAATAATAAGACTTCGGATTGAAATTAGGACCTTCTTGACTCAGAAAATACTCTTCCAACTGCATTATGGGATTTTTCAAAAGTCAAAGAAAACAAAAGTATGCATTGACAATATGAAAATGAAAGTAAATTGTAGTAAATTTTTAATGTTTTGTGTATATAATTTGTTATAAAGCATCATTGATACATATAAGTTAATTAGTAGATTCTAGAGTTAGTGAACTCTTAAATATTTGCACCTCAAAAAAGATCTATGCATGATTCTCAAATTGTATGCCTGATGCATGCATTAGGAGCTTAAAGCAAAGGTATTTGACAAATAGAGCCACACAATCTGTCAGTAATCTGGGTTTTTTTATTGTTGTGAACTGAAGTATGCACCTGAAGCATACAATCACATTGCAGTTCTGAGATATACTAGGAAGTTAAAAATGGCTAACAAGTAGTTGAAAAGCACTGCAACACTTCTGATTTTGATTCTCTCAATTCCATCTCTTGAAGTATAGTAAATTCTTATATTATTCAGTGATTAGAGGTAATATTTTGTTCCATTTTTTAGCACAAATAAAAAAAAATGCAAAAAAACAACAACATGTATAATGTTGCTTTAAACCATATAAAATGAAAGAAATAAAAATAAATACAATCATTAACAATTTTTTTGAGGCAACATGCTAATAATGATCAAGAATATTTTAGTCATTTTCTACAACATGCTAAGTTATACATGCATCTTATTTAATTATTATTACCTTGTAATGTTATGTGACATATTGAAAAAAAACAACCTTTGTAACATACACAGACTAACCAAAGTAAAGGGTAAATCATACATTTTGAATTCAGTAAAGACGCAGCTGTTGTTACATGCAACAGAATTAAATCATACGTTCTATAATTGATTTTCCCCTCCAATGCTGTATACATGTGCTTCCTATAGACTGAGAAATATAAACAGTCAGCTTACTGCTGTGGTACTTCATTGAGTGCATCATATTTTTTGTCCAGTTTTTGTTGCAGAAAACAACCAAATGTTGCCGACTTCTTTATTCTACTAATAGCAACACATCCACATTTATATGGATAACTTTTGCAACCAAATAAATAGGCAAACTGTAAAGTGTGTATTTCTTATGTCTTTGAAACTGTTTACACTCACACTTAATGTTTTGTTATCATTTAGTGGTTTTCTATGCTTATTTGGTGTTCAAATGGTACAAATTATAACTTTTATAAGAAAAGTTATTATTATTACTTATTGTATGTCTACCCTTTTTAACTATAGCTTAGTCAACCTTCCAACTTACACACTCATTCTTATGAAAGTTTTTGTTTCTCCTTGAAAAAAGGAACCATGACAGTGTTCCACAATATGTTTATTGTGTTACATTGCAAATTACTATAAGAAGAAACCAAGACAAAAATCTTGGAGGAGCCAATGATGCTTTTCTTGACAGGTGTAGCAAAGCTTGAAGTTTAAACCCTAACCAGGTCTCAAATCCATGACCTGATGACCTGGTTTCAAAGGGTCTCAGATTGAAACTCTAGCCACTACATCTACAACCCCAGCCCCTTCCACCAGCAATGTCAAACACCTCCCAGTTAGTAACTTACAAGCTTCATCAAAGTCTGTTGAGCTTCGAAGAAATCGAACATCCCAGCAATGCCCCAAACTTGTTACATTATCATACAATTATGGTCACCAACTTGTAACTATGCAGCCACTTATCTTGTGGGTCAGAGCCTTGAGAAATTTAATGTTGGAAGGTCTTCAATTTGACCTGTGATGCTAAGGCAGTTCTACATAAACAAGTCTGTGGTCTTCCTCCACCAATTATTAACTGGACACTGACAATATAACCAAAATTGTGTCAGTGCGATTTAAAAAAACAATCAAGGTCTTATTAGTGTCTTCCAGCTTTTATTGGTGAAGGAAGATGAAAGACCAACAATTGGTAGAACCACCGACACACTGCAGCTCAGCTGAAAGACCTACCTATATCACAATGAATTGTCCTAAAAGTCATACTACCTTCATCTCTTAACTTGCTAGAAACACTATTAGGATGCGGTTTGTTTTCTTGGGTGAATGGTGTTTTCAGTACAAGCTTATAACTCTAACCACCCCTACCATTTTTATACTAAAGGTGTTTTAAGGTTTAGGAGGATTGTTCTCCCAGCCACGTTTTAAGGTTTAGGAGGATTGTTCTCCCAGCCATGTTTTATGGTTTAGGAGGATTGTTCTCCCAGCCATGTTTTATGTTCTAGGAGGAATGTTCTCCCAGCCATGTTTAATAGTTAAGGAGGAATGTTCTTCCAGCCATGTTTTACGTTCTGGGGAGAATGTTCCCCCAGCCATGCTTTATGGTCTGGGGAGAATGTTCCCAAAGCCATGTTTTATGGTTTATGCTAAATGTTCTCCCAGCCATGTTTTATGATTTAGGAGGAATGTTCTCCCAGCCATGTCTTATGGTTTAGGAGGAATGTTCTCCAAGCCATGTCTTATGGTTTAGGAGGAATGTTCTCGAAGCCATGTTTTATGGTTTAGGAGGAAATGTTCTCCCAGCCATGTTTTATGGTTTAGGAGGAAAGTTCTCCCAGCCATGTTTTATGGTTAAGGAGGAATGTTCTCCAAGCCATGTTTTATGGTTTAGGAGGAAAGTTCTCCCAGCCATGTTTTATGGTTTAGGACAAATGTTCTCCCAGCCATGTTTTATGGTTTAGGAGGAATGTTCCCCCAGCCATGTTTTATGGTTTAGAAGGAATGTTCCCCCAGCCATGTTTTATGGTTAAGGAGGAATGTTCTCCCAGCCATGTTTTATGGTTTAGGAGGAAAGTTTTCCCAGCTGTTTTATGGTTTAGGACAAATGTTCCCCCAGCCATGTTTTATGGTTTAGGCTAAATGTTCTCCCAGCCATGTTTTATGGTTTAGGAGGAATGTTCCCCCAGCCATGTTTTATGGTTTAGGAGGAAAGTTCTCCCAGCTGTTTTATGGTTTAGGACGAATGTTCTCCCAGCCATGTTTTATGGTTTAGGAGAAAAGTTCTCCCAGCTGTTTTATGGTTTAGGACGAATGTTCTCCCAGCCATGTTTTATGGTTTAGGACAAATGTTCTCCATCCTTGTTTTATGGTTAAGGAGGAATGTTCTCCCAACCATGTTTTATGGTTTAGGAGGAATGTTCTCCAAGCCATGTTTTATGGTTTAGGAGGAATGTTCTCCCAGCCATGTTTTATGGTTTAGGAGGAATGTTCTCCCAACCATGTTTTATGGTTTAGGAGGAATGTTCTCCAAGCCATGTTTTATGGTTTAGGACGAATGTTCTCCCAGCCATGTTTTATGGTTTAGGACAAATGTTCTCCCAGCCATGTTTTATGGTTTAGGAGGAATGTTCTCCCAACCATGTTTTATGGTTTAGGAGGAATGTTCTCCAAGCCATGTTTTATGGTTTAGGAGGAATGTTCCCCCAGCCATGTTTTATGGTTTAGGCTAAATGTTCTCCCAGCCTTGTTTTATGGTTTAGGAGGAATGTTCCCTCAGCCATGTTTTATGGTTTAGGAGGAATGTTCCCCAAGCCATGTTTTATGGTTTAGGAGAAATGTTCTCCCAGCCATGTTTTATGGTTTAGGACAAATGTTCTCCCAGCCATGTTTTATGGTTTAGGGGGAATGTTCCCCCCAGCCATGTTTTATGGTTTAGGAGGAATGTTCCCCCAGCCATGTTTTATGGTTTAGGAGGAATGTTCCCCCAGCCATGTTTTATAGTTTAGGAGGAAAGTTCTCCCAGCCATGTTTTATGGTTTAGGCTAAATGTTCTCCCAGCCATGTTTTATGGTTTAGGCTAAATGTTCTCCCAGCCATGTTTTATGGTTTAGGAGGAATGTTCCCCCAGCTATGTTTTATGGTTTAGGAGGAATGTTCCCCCAGCCATGTTTTATGGTTTAGGCTAAATGTTCTCCCAGCTGTTTTATGGTTTAGGCTAAATGTTCTCCCAGCCATGTTTTATGGTTTAGGAGGAATGTTCCCCCAGCTATGTTTTATGGTTTAGGAGGAATGTTCCCCCAGCCATGTTTTATGGTTTAGGCTAAATGTTCTCCCAGCTGTTTTATGGTTTAGGCTAAATGTTCTCCAAGCTATGGCCTTTACTCTTACACGCACCTCCAGATTTGTGTTGTCGATGTCGTCGTCAATCATCTCATCTAGTTCTGGCTCCGATTCATCGCTGAGTCCATTAAGGAGGTCCTCAAAACTCTTCTCCATTGCCTATACAATATTATAGTCAATAACAAATGCTATTACAAACAAGAATGTCAAATTTCCGACTGAAAATATCAAATACTAAGTTCATTGAGTGTGTTATAATTATAATTATACAGTCAGAAAGAATGGCAAATGTCTGACCGACAATGCCAAATACTATGCTTCAAAGGTTTGTTGCCAATAAAAATGAGAATTTTTATTAAGGATGAAGAGTGTTGCTTAGTTAGATACAGTAATAATGTCCAATAAAGCCTTGACATTTCATGCAAGTTTTACACAGGTCTGAAAAAAATGAAAATGTTTAACTATGAAAAAATTATTGTAGTGGCTCTGAAAAAAGGCATTAAGTACATATTCATGACTATTTGGCTGACCTTACGAGAGTCCATTAAGCATGCTAATAGAGTAGATTTCAAAAGGCATTCATTGTAAATGTTAGAACATTGCATATGCTTCTTTTTGATAAGTTTGTTAAAAAACACATTCACAGATTTAAAGTTAACCATGCTTTGCTACAATCCATGCTTTATAATAATTAAACATTTTAAAAATATTATAAATAATTACAAATAATGAAAAAATTGTTAAACCCAAGTTTGAAAAATTACTTTGAAATATTCTTATTAGTGTTCCTATTGATTCATATTTTTTCTTTAAGTAATAAATTAAATAACCTTGGCTATCACTGATTACTTAAGGTCTTGAAACAAGAACAAATATAAATTAGAGATGATTTAAATGTTAATAAGGGCAGTGATAATAATAAATAAGGGATATGTTAGCATAGGTTTGGTTTGTAATAGTTTCTTCTGAAATAGTTTAGGTATTAGTTAATCCTCTTTCACTGATGTACTTATTAACATAACAAAATGTGTTTAATTATTGAAAGATATGGACCATTTGCAGTGACTTGTATTTTCGTAAGATACTTTAATCATCAGCATGGCAGGCTTACCCTTTTTGGTTTCTTCTTCTTAGATTCTTTGACTGCCTGTTCCTTGTTCTTATCTTTTGTCTTCTGTCTGTCTGAATCTTTTCTAGCTAAAACTTCAGTCTCCTTTATCTTTTCTGATTTCACCTCTTGGTCAGAATTGGCTTTCGTGGCAACAGAGGCTGGTTCCCTGGATTTCCTAATTGGTTCTGGACTGGTTTCCAGCTGCTGCTTTTCCTCAACTGAGCCTGGCACCAATCCCTTCTCCAGAGGGTGGGACTTGCTAGATGTTGACTCCTGTTGCAAAAATTGAACATTTTTTTTCCTCGAGGAAAATAAAACAACATTTGAAAGCCTTTTCCTTACATTTCTTAGTAGTAAAATCTTAATTTCTTGTCAAAGACTCCTTTACAAATGTGATTAAATAAATTGTTAGGACTGTTTTGTTTTGTCTTAAATGATGTGTGTGTAGTGGAAACAGATTTATTTATTAATTGCATTGAACAATGGAGTTGAAATCTTGTCAATTAACATTAAATTTAAATCAATGTTGTTAAAATCTGGAATAATATCAATATAAATACTTGGTTTAAAACAACATGGTTGACATCTTATGAATGGTTTACTTTAAATGAAACCATGTAGATGAGATCTGATTTGGTTTTATTTATCTTTAGTTTAGCAGAACTGTTTCAACATTAAGACACATATAGTAGTTAAAATTACATATATGCCTTTTCTTTCAGTAAATACCTGGCATGTGTTACTTAAATAAAACAACAAAAGTTGCATTTTTATGTAATTTCCACACACACACACAAACTGTTTAGTGCTTTTCATGGCTAGAACTTTTGTTCTAACTTCAGTTTTGTTTTTTTTAATTTTTACTATCATTTGTTTGCAACTTATTATAATAAGATAGAGATTATTAACACATATATATATTTAATTGGTAAATATAATATAAATAAAGTATGTAGATCATCTGATAAATATTCTAATCATTCTCTGTGTATGCTTTTTAAATATATGACAACTCTAGATTATAAAACACTTCATTCATTATATAGCATATGCAAGTTGTGATACAGTTGAAAATAAATAGAAGATACACTTTGCCTAATACTTAAGAATTCTGAGTATAATTTGAAGTATGCATATAAGAATGCCAATATAGTGATACACATTGAAAGTTGTAATACATTCATATTCATGCAAATAACATCATCTACATAAAATCTACATATTTAATATGTGCCTAATGGGTTAGCCAATGAAATACAAGTAAAAAGGGTATACTGTTAATCAACTATGTGCAATGAATTTTAGTGAACTTTTAGTTTTCAAACAACATCCAATTGTTGATAAGTCTATCCTTATTATATTCTCAAAGCAAGACAATCCCTAGTCTAATTTAACAAGAATTAAGATAATTCAAACTTCACACACACACACACAAGATTTATCTAGCAACTACTAAGATCTAAAAGTAACAAAAAAGATAATGCAAAACCTTCCAGACTTTACAACATCAGACAAGATATTCGTATTGAAAAAGAATGTGTTGAACAAAAAGCACCCCTACCTGCACCACTTTGTCATCTTTGCTCTCGTATTTGTGGACATTACCAATTTTGTTGACATCTGTTGCAGTTCCAGTGACCCCTGCAACCTTTTCCACATTGGTTTTGGGAGCTTCCAATTCAGCATTGATATTCAGCAATGCATCTAGATCACCTGCCGGTTTTCCTAAATCAGGGAATACAACATCTGATCCTGCTACAGAAAGGGTGGAAATGTTGACCTCCAAAATCGAATCAAGATCATCAGAAACCTTAGTAGAAACAGTGACAGGCTGAACTTTAATAAGATCATCCAAGCTAGCATCCACAGAAGAGATTTTTTCAGCTTCGTTGCTGGAAGTATCCACTGTCTTGCTCTTAATAGATACAGGCTGAACCTCAGTAGGACCATCCAAGCTTGCATCCATAGAAGAAACCTTTTCAGCTTCATTAGTAGAAGCAATGCCTTTCTTGCTTTCAACATTACTCACTCTCTTTGAAAGCTTTCTGCGAAGTTTGGAGCCACTTCTCTTGACAGGTTTTCCAGCAGAGTCAGCGGAGGAAGAAAGTGCTTCATCTGGTTGAGCATCAATCAGAGAATCTAGACTTCCATCTGGTTGTGCATCAAGAAGAGAATCTAAACTGATATCTTTGTCTGGTTCTGCTGTTAACAATGCAGGTTCAGCATGCTTTATCTGATTGGAATCAAGCAACAAGTCAAGACTTTTAAAAGCCATTTCAAAGGGTGGCTTAGCAATGGCCAAGGGTTGCTTGTCTTTAGTTTCAGTTTCTGTTGAAGGATTGACGTCAGAACCTGAAGAATCAGGCAAAGCCGAAAATAGTGCAGGTTTCTCTCCCTCTACTAAATGATTTTCTGCTCTATCTTTATTACCAACATTTCGTTCCGGAGGTTTCTTACCTTCAGTGCTAAAAGCATCCACTTTCTTGCTGTTAAAGGAGACAGGTGGGACCTCAATCAGATCATCCAAGCTAGCATCCACTGTAGAGACTTTCTCACCTTCATTGTTTAAAGAATTATCTTTCTTGCTTTCAACATTACTCACTCTCTTTGAAAGCTTTCTGCGGAGTTTGGAGCCACTTCTCTTGACAGGTTTACCAGCAGCGTCAGCAGAGGAAGAAAGTGCTTCATCTGGTTGAGCATCAATCAGAGAATCTAGACTTCCATCTGGTTGTGCATCAAGAAGAGAATCTAAACTGATATCTTTGTCTGGTTCTGCTGTTAACAATGTAGTTTCAGCAACCTTCCTCTGATTGCAATCGAGCAACAGGTCAAGACTTTTATAAGCGTTTTCAGAAGGTGGTTTCTCTTCTTCGACTAAATTATTTTCTGCACTATTTTTAATGCCTACATTTTGCTCAGGAAATTTTTCAGCTGTTTGGTTGCCAATTCTATGAACACCTTCAGTTTGTGTTGGTGTACTGTTTTGCAGCAAATCATCGAAGTCATCAAGGAATGAGCCGCTTCGAGGCTTGTCATCTGACTTGATACTTGGTTCATTCATCAGAGAATCAAAGAAGTCATCAACTGAACTGCCAGTATTTGCCCTGTTTTTTGCGTGCTCAGGCTCTGAAGTTGATTGCCCGGGAGCAAAGATGTCTAATTCTTCCTCATCTCCAAACAGGTTGTAGTCAGTTTGCTTAACAGTCTTCTTCTTAATTTTCTTTGGCTTTTCAAACAGTTCATTGTCATTGATTGTCTCAGCTTGAAGAAGTTCATCCAGATCATCTCCAATATCAAGATCTGCATTAGCATCCATGCCAAGGATGTCATCAAGGCTTTTTGATGCTGATTTGTTCAAAGGTCCTGGTGCTATACTCCCTCCAAACATGTCATCGTCACTGCCAAAATCTAACAAGTTATCTGCCATTGTGCTTTGTTTTACTAAATGTCAATTCTTCAAAAGATTTTTTATAGTTTATTCAAGATGTTTTTTTATATATATATATATATATATACATCACTAAACTTGGTTCACAACACAATGTGTTTAAGCTCAGAAATGTGAAATGTGATATTACACAAATGTCTTAATTGAAATAAAATAAAACAGATGTTCACTTAAGCTTGAAAAAAGGTATCCAAGGAAATAGAAAAACAGCTACTGCACATGGATGTCACAAAAATATTATTAGAACTTCTCTGAATGAGATTCAGGTGCATTTATTAGGCTGCAGTTCCCTTGCTGTTTATGGAAAGAAGTTTCTCCACAGCAAATAGTCCTGGAGCTTTAGCTGCAGTCTGGAGAAAGTAGACAGTCTTCCTCAAATTTTTTCAGAGTTAAACGTAGCGTGTCCACTGAAGATCCGTCAAGTGTAATTGAGTGTAGCTATTGTTTTGAGTGTTAGGTTACCGGATGAATTGTCCTTCTAGATAAACAAATTCTGAACCATGGTTGTTGAGCGCCTGCTGATGAATTGTCCAAGACAGTAACTTTTAAACCAAAATTGCTGAGAGTTCACTGATGAACTGTCCTTGAGGGTAACTTTTAAAACTTAGTTGCAGTTTCCACTGATTAATTTTTCTTAGAGACTATATTCTGAACCTTGGTTGTAGAGTGGTCACTGATAAAATGTCCTAGATCTGCTTGTCTTAGAGCCTGCTTGTCCTAGAGCCTAGTGTTAGCTTGTTAGAGATGTGTACAAGTGTTAGCGACAGATAGACAGGCTACGAAGATGTTAGAAGAAATGATAGTTTCGACCAGCACTGTTGTGTACGTGATTAGGATAGTGTGTGACAATACCATGCAGATGATGGGAAGGCAGGCTGAAAGTATCTGCAAAAACAACAGAACAGCAACAGTAAGAAATAACTAGGAAAAACTATCATCAGCGGACACCCCTGTCTGCTCTAAACTGTTTTATTTTGTGTTTAATTATTTACTTGCACTAACATAAAAAGGAGCCTGGTTATACTCCCGAAGTGATTTTAGACACAGCAATATAGACCAGTTAAAACTTAAAATGATAAGAGATGTTTGTAAAACATATATGTATCCCACATAGTTATTTAGTTTCACTCATAGGCCACAAAAATAAAACAAAAATCATGTTCGCGGTAACTGTGACCTTGACCTTTGCCCCACTGACCCTAAACCATCAAAGGTCATCAAACATTATGCCCATTGTCCCTAAAAAGTTCAAAATAATGGACACTAGTGTTTTCAAGATATTGGTCAGAAATAATTGAATACCAACAAATATCTGCAAAACAATATGTTGTTACTTTTTCAAATGAGGGTAAAATATATTTAAAATTTTAAGTCTTATTTAGATGTTGCTTTTGCATTTAATGGATATATTAAATACTAAATGAACACAATGTAGCATTGTGGCTCTTGTACAGTGTTTTATACAAGTTATTCTCCAGACATGCTAGTCAGGTAGACAGATGATGGAGGAAAAACAATAATGCTGACAGTGTTATGATTATAGTACACTGCACTTCTAGAATTATAAACTGGGAGGTAACTTAAGAACAACACAGGTAAAGTTGAAGTTCTAACCTTCTACTCAACAATAATTACCTTATCTACAAAGTTTGACATGGACCCATACAGTAATTAATTGTCAAACAAGGAAATTGAAAGACGGATTAAAAAAAAAATGTGGAAGAAAACTTAAAAATAAAATATGACACAATTATGTTCATGCTGGCAACGTCCGGCAAATTAGTGTTAAAGAAAACCCTAGACATATGCCTGGGAAGAACCACTGGCGCACCACAGGTTAGCTGGTTGGTTGGGTTGTGGTAATGGCTATGGAAATTGTGCACGCCTTATCAATGTCTACCTTACCCCAAGTATGTAGTCAATTTGTCAAAAAAGTTTTCAGATATGCTCTGTACTAACCTACACTGAATGAAAGAATGGACAGATTGACAAAGCAGCAACTTTTTTGCCCTAACCCGCTGAAGAGAGCATAATAAATGGTCCTATTTTATGGTAAAGAAATTGGTAAAATGCATGTCAGCTGGGAGACCTCCCCACATTAAAGTGAGAGGCTGAGGGCTTTTGAGCCAATGACTCTTGAACCACACAGCCACTGCACTCACTGGGCTGTTTTGTTTACGCTTTGTTTTTGAAATTCACCACAGTGATCAATTATAATCAATATAGCTATTTTGGTGGAGGAAGACTCCAACTAAATGTCTGGGTAGTACCACCGGCGCACCACAGGTCAGCTGGAAGACCTTTCCACATTAAGTCCTTTGCCCCCAATGGGACTCTAGCCCACGCAGTGAGAGACAACGGTTAGAAGTGCTACAAGTCGGCGACTCTACCACTATGACATGGGCGCCAGACTTGGTTGTTTAAACACTGTTTCATAAACA
This sequence comes from Sinonovacula constricta, assembly GCA_007844125.1. Taxonomy (NCBI): domain Eukaryota; kingdom Metazoa; phylum Mollusca; class Bivalvia; order Cardiida; family Solecurtidae; genus Sinonovacula; species Sinonovacula constricta. Next base: position 19,455,740 of record CM017571.1, read on the forward strand.
ATGAATGGATTTCCTTTTTTTTAGTTTTTAAGGAAATATTTTTAACTATTTAAATTACATTGTGTTACCTCCCTTGTAGGTAGGCATGTAGCACACACAAAAATCTGTACAAAAATTTTGATTTTTCCTTTTTTACCTTTTTTAGCTACTGAGACTGTTTCCGATGGCAAAATGTGCATACAATTATATTTTGCTGAATTAAATCTAAAAAATGGAAAAGGCATTAAAAATATGCAAACTGACAATAAATAAAAAAATTAATTAAAATAATTTAAAAAGATTAGGAATATCCTTTGAAACTGCTTTGACACTGTTTGAGTTATCATAAATTAAAGGATCATCATTCATGGTTAATTTAAGATGGTCAGGACCTGCCAACAATATGCGTAACTCAGAATGTGACAAATGGTAGTGAGAAAAAACAAAACAAGGACTAATTTTGCTTACTTAAAGTCTAAACTTAAGTTTATGACAAGAGAATCAGCTGAATTGATGGATGCTCCCTGAATAAATGCTAGTTTCAAAACTTCATTTTTTCTTCAAATATGTGTGTTTATATAATTAAAGTATGAAAATAACAAAAGGAAAATAACTCCTGAAATATGCAAAAAAGAGTTATGGTTCTTATACATGGCACTTCTCCTTATTAAGTTCTATCTGCCTATTAAGTTTTATGTTGACATCTCTTACAGTTTTTGTGTTATATTCCAGACAAAATCATGACGGATGGAAGGAATGAACAAAGGGATGGACGAATGGACAAATGGGATAGGACAGATGGATGGATGGACGACTATATGCTCACCCTTCAGGGAGCATAAAAATACCTACAAACAATCTAGATAACTTGAACATTCCAATCATTTTAAAGATATGGAATGAAAATGCAATAGATTTGCACTGACAGTGGATGTCCGGGATGAAAAAAAACAAACATGATAAAACAAGAGGGCCATGATGGCCCTTAATCGCTCACCTGATGACACAGGCTTTACGTAGGCTCAAATCTGACATTAAGTAATTAAGAGTTATTTACTTAAGAAATCTTTGGTGAAGATTGGACCATTAGTGTGGCCACTGGGTTGACAACATTTTCTAGAATTTTACCAAGTAACCTACTGAATCCACATGACTCACTTCAAACATATGTAAGATTTCATACTGGCAAACATGATGGTCAAGTTTGGTGAAGATTGGGCCATCAATGTAGCCTCTTAAGTGTTTTCACAAGCTTTTTCTAAAATTTGACCTAGTGACCTACTTTATGACCCCACGAGACCCAATAACGAACTCATCCAAGATTTCATGTAGACAAATATTCTGACCAAATTTGATGCAGATTGGCCTATAAATAGGGCCTCTAGTGTGTTTACAAGCTTTTTCTAAGATTTGACCTTGTGACCTACTTTTTGACCCCACGTGACCCAGTTACGAACTCATCCGAGATTTCATGCAAACAAACATTCTGACCAAGTTTGGTGAAGATTGGGCTATAAATGTGGCCTCTAGTGTGTTCACAAACTTTTTCTAAGATTTGACCTAGTTACCTACTTTTTGACCCCACGTGACCCAGTTACGAACTCATCCAAGATTTCATGTAGGCAAATATTCTGACCAAGTTTGGTGAAGATTGGGCTATAAATGTGGCCTCTAGTGTGTTCACAAGCTTTTTCTAAGATTTGACCTTGTGACCTACTTTTTGACCCCACGTGACCCAGTTACGAACTCATCCAAGATTTCATGTAGGCAAACATTCTGACCAAGTTTGGTGAAGATTGGGCTATAAATGTGGCCTCTAGTGTGTTCACAAGCTTTTTCTAAGATTTGACCTAGTGACCTACTTTTTGACCCCACGTGACCCAGTTACGAACTCATCCAAGATTTCATGTAGGCAAACATTCTGACCAAGTTTGGTGAAGATTGGGCTATAAATGTGGCCTCTAGTGTGTTCACAAGCTTTTTCTAAGTTTTGACCTAGTGACCTACTTTTTGACCCCACGTAACCCAGTTACGAACTCGTCCAAGATTTCATGTAGGCAAACATTCTGACCAAGTTTGGTCAAGATTGGGCTATAAATGTGGCCTCTAGTGTGTTCACAAGCTTTTTCTAAGATTTGACCTTGTGACCTACTTTTTGACCCCACGTGATCCAGTTACGAACTCATCCGAGATTTCATGCAAACAAACATTCTGACCAAGTTTGGTGAAGATTGGGCTATAAATGTGGCCTCTAGTGTGTTCACAAGCTTTTTCTCAGATTTGACCTAGTTACCTACTTTTTGACCCCACGTGACCCAGTTACGAACTCATCCAAGATTTCATGTAGGCAAACATTCTGACCAAGTTTGGTGAAGTTTGGGCTATAAATGTGGCCTCTAGTGTGTTCACAAGCTTTTTCTAAGTTTTGACCTAGTGACCTACTTTTTGACCCCACGTGACCCAGTTACGAACTCATCCAAGATTTCATGTAGATAAACATTCTGACCAAGTTTGGTGAAGATTGGGCTATAAATGTGGCCTCTAGTGTGTTCACAAGCTTTTTCTAAGTTTTGACCTAGTGACCTACTTTTTGACCCCACGTGACCCAGTTACGAACTCATCCAAGATTTCATGTAGACAAACATTCTGACCAAGTTTGGTGAAGATTTGGCTATAAATGTGGTCTCTAGTGTGTTCACAAGTTTTTCCTAAAATTTGACCTCGTGACCTACTTTTTGACCCCAGGTGACCTAATAATGAACTCATCCAAGATTTCATGCAGACAAACATTCTGACCAAGTTTGATGAAGATTGGATAAAAATTGTGGCCTCTAGTGTGTTCACAAGGTAAATGTTGACGACGAACGACGAACGACGAACGACGCACGACGGACGCCGGACGACGGACGAAGCGGTATCACAAAAGCTCCCCTTGAGCACGTTGTGCTCAGGTGAGCTAAAAACAAACAAAAAAAACACACTAAAACTACATCTTTTTTCAGCAATAATTTTAATAAAAAAATGCTAATGCTAATGAAAAAAAAATGTTTTCCTTATTTGATGTAGTTTATGTGAAAAGTGGCAATCAATTCTCTTTGTCAGTAAATTTAATTTTATAAACCTAGATTGGTTCTAGCATTTCAATCAATGAAGGTTTAATGAAATTTTTAATCAATTACCAGTGTATCTTTTAATGAATATCAATTCAAAGTAATTATCATAATTAAATAAGCAAAGAAACATGCAATATTTAGTTATTCTTACTGCATAAAAATATTTAGAAAATCAAAGCCACATCATATCACAATAAAATAAAAACATGTCAACCATTGAAAATGAAATAAAGCTGACGTTTGATTACAAGATAAGAAAAAATCTGTGAGAAAAATTTTATGTTTTTTTTTTAAAACTTTTTTATATTCCCTCATTTCAAGAATTAACACAAATATACTGTAAAGCATAAAGAAATTTAATATAACTTTAAAACATAGACATTTCTACGGACTTAAAAGTATTATTTCAAAATTTCAAAGAAATACAGACTTATTTTCAGACTACACAATACAGTAATGAACTACATTTTCCTCTATGGATATTTGTCTGATATCGTGTAGAAAAAGCTTTGCACAGCTCTTTGTGCAAACTGCTGTATGGTAGAATAAAAAGTCAAGTCAGACTTTTTTTATTTAATCTATATAAACATTTCCCTGTAATGTTAATGTGGGTGGGTTTTTTAATTGTCTCATCATCGTAAATAAGTGAAATGGTATCTTTGGAAAAAATGACCAAGATTAATATCAAAATAGAGGCCTTATTACCATATGTAATATTTGTACAATTTCCTGTCAATCATAATAATTATGGCTAAATTTTTCTTATAACTACACGAAAATCATGGTTGAGCTTAATCCTAAAATGTGTGCATCTATTTTTTCTACATTTTTTTCTACTGAAACTATGTGAAAGAATGCATCTTTTTCTCAAACAAACTGTTAAAATGTGCTATTAACATTTTCTATTAAAACTATGAAGCATTGGAAGAAAAACTATCAAACTCTTTAAATATTTTAATTTATCTGAAATATGTGAGAAAAATGAACAAAAATATTATTAAAATTATCAAACAAGATATTAAAAAACATGCAACAACATCACTAGCCAGCTGAAAACACTTGCAATGACCTTACCTCACTCCAACGGTCTCTGAAGGTTACTTGGGGTCACAAAAGGTCATCAGGCCACTGAGTGTCAAGGTCATACACTTGACATGACCTCTCAGAGTGATGAAAAGTCAGACCTTAACCTGAAAATATATAATTGTTCATTTTTGTCCCGGGTGAAATAATGACCAACATTGAAGACATAATTAATCATCATCCCTTATATCATTGTTATACTCATAAATGAAATAAGGATAATCATCATTACCATCATAATTATCCTCATGGTCATCATCATCATCATCAACCTCATGGTCATCATCATCATCATCATTGTCATCATCATCACTATCATCATCCTCATCATGGTTATCCTCATCATGGTCATCATCATCACCATCACCACCATCATCATCATCATAATCATCATTTTCATCATCATCATCATCATCATCATCATCATCATCATCATCATCATCATTATCATCATCATCATCAGCAGCAGCAGCAGTCATCATCATCATCGTCATCATCACCATCTTCATGGTCATTATTATCATCATCACAGTCATCACCATCCTTATAAAATGTCACCAGCATCATAATAATTGACCTCCCCATGAATAACATCCTCTCCTTTTTCTGCTATTCAGCATCACAGATCAATTTATACACACATATTTCTAACATACTCATTTGCTCAAGATCTGCTAAGTATTATTTGTGATACATATGAAGCAGAGGAAATGTCATACATGTTACCTAAGTTATTTAAGAAAATTATATCAACCCGTTATATCAACATCAGAGGTGATTACTGCGATGATCATGTAACAAGATCTCAACAGTTAGTAGTCACATGATTTTCTTAACATAGCAAGCATTGTAGCTTGGCTTGGATAAGAAATACATATTTGTTAAATGTTTTGTCTTTTGTTTTTTAAATACATTGCAGTGACCAATTATGGTCATTATTTCAACGTCCAGCTTTTGGGTGGAGAAAGACTCCAGACACATGCATGGAAGACCTTCCCACATTAAGTCCTTCGTCCCATGCAGTGGGAGGCTAAGCAGTCAGAGGAGTTTCAAATTGGTGACTCTACCACTACGCTTTAAAATGAATGCTTAAGAAAGAAAACTTGGTCCAAACTTTCTCATACCACCTTTAAGACAGGCACAATCGGCATTTATTTCATTACAGTACTACAAGATATGAGAAATTTACTACATTTGAAACAGACAAATGTGAATGTGTAGTCTTAAAGATAGTTGAGATCATGACTCTGCCTCTGTGCTGAAACACTCTTGTTCAAAGTAAATGTAAACTGTTGTCATATATTCAGGAGTAACTAGTAAAACATTGATGTTTCTTCTTAAGTGAAAAGAAAATACTGTTTTATTTATGTTTATGCATATTTTTAGGGCATTCCTGATTAATGTGAAATTGTTTTGTTGTTGTTTTAAATCTACACATTGATTTCATTTAAACTGGAACATTATATTTAAACTTACAAAAAATCGCAGCAATCAACTACAAGTTAGCAAGAGAATCTATACTCAGCAAAGACTACACCATACTTATCTCCAGTATGTCAAAAAGTAAAAAACTATTACACCTAGATTTGAACATTAAGATAAGGTGATAACCACAGGTGTTTCATACAGGATAATACACATGAACACTGCAAGGGGTAAATTAATAGCCCTGTGGGTCTTATTGATTTATGTCATAAATTTGTGGTTTAACAATATCTTCACAGGTAAAACTACATAATTCAACTTCCAATTTGTTTGTTGGTTGGTTAGGTTTATCATCCTACCAACAGTATTTCAGTTATTTTGAGACAGTGTCAACTTAAAACAGATATACTAGATCTGCCTTCACTGTGTACAGCATGCAGGAACACTAGGCATGATACCACACCCAGTCACATTACCCTGATACCAGGCAGATTTCTCGTGGAACTTATATTTGCTTGAAAATTAGCAAGAGAGCAATAACACTAACCTTTTTATTATCTTATGTCACGGCCCAGGACTAAACCCGGGGCCTCCAATACCGGAGGTGACACTCTGCTGACTACGCTTCCAGGTCTGCTACCATGTACCATAACCTTATTAAGCACAAATTAATTACATTCTCCCCTTATCACCAGGCTACATACGCATCGAACAACTTAAACATTGTCATTAAAGTTCCCCTTTTAGCCATCTTGTATATACAAGCAACTCACAAGCACTCCTTAAAAACAGTAACAACCATAACGACCACATTTCATTTATGCTGGGAGCCAGTGTAACAAAGAAAGACATAATCAGCCAGTCCAGGGCTTGAATCCTGACACCTTTTGCTAACAGTGTGAATACTCTACAGACTGGCCTAAAGTGGTCACTTATACAATCGCTCTTTATCACCTGGATATGCTTATCACTATCCAGTCGCAGACAGAAAGGTTTATTTAAAGACTTTCTACCCATGTGCAGCACCTATACACCATGTCCAGTCCAACATACTTCCTGTCAAATATATGAATACCAATATCAAATATCCATTCTTTTATGCATTAATCAAGGAAACACACATCACATGCCAGTGATAGACTTAGCATTTAACACCACAATATTTTCTTACATACAATCAATTATTTTCAAAATAGACCTTTTAATGTCTGCAATAAATTCTGCTCATAACATTACACCTATTTTCTCATCTGTAATCTGACTCCTTTTGGTGACAAAATACATCTTTAAACATGGCCTGAGCTAAATCAACAAACTGTCATTTCTTTTATGTTTAACTCTCAACCTGCTGGGTATGAATTGATAGAGCAATGACAAACTGGGAAGATCCTGATGTGCCAGATCCTGCTGGAAAACGTCTGACCAGGATCTGCACTATTTGAAACAGAACCCCTAATAATAGGTCTAACACCATGTGCATGCAGTTGTTAGCCAAGAAATGTCGTACAAGGTTAAGGGTTTTAACCTCAACTGTACAACCATAGTTAAATAACCCTAACCTTTTTCTTGCTGGAAACACTATCCACCCCATTACATAAAACATACCCCTACCCTAATGGTGTCCCCAGCTAGTAAAGGGTTAACATAGGCGGGTTTTTTTGCTACATGCAAAGATCCTGATACAGATATACATGTATAATGCTATACCTTGCCAGCAAACGACAAAGATCCTAATCGGACATGTCGCAGCAAAATTTGTTTGATCTGTATCTACACTATTTGCCTAGGCTAAATAAATTTAACTACATCCAGAAGAAGAGTAGTTAAGCTTACAGTGAAATGCTTGCAATTGAAAAGTCCAATTTAAAGTAAGAGGCAATATACGGCCAGAGAATATCCTCACTATTTATCTGCAGTTACATTGTACTACACTTTGAATAGACAGAAATTCCAAACATATCATGATTAATCCTATGCTGCATTGTGATTGAATAAGAGTATTCAGGCCAAAAGGAAGAATGCACTTGATCAAATATACAAAGATTATTGTGACAAACTACGTATCCTGAGCAGCACTGCAAAATGAAAGCAAAGGGTAGTTATGAAAAATTCTGCAGTATATGGCTTGCAAGAAAAATGTAATAAATTCAAATAAATTTAAAGATCTGGGGTATTGTTTTTTGACATTCATCATGCAAACATGAATTTTATAATCACTGGACCTTCAGATCAAAATGCTGCAACTGGCTTTCCATGAAGACTGCATGCAAATATTTATGGTGACATTATGGTGACAACCATATAAGCAATAGTGAAGAAAGGCCTTAGCCATAGTTCTAGGCAGAACCACTGGCACACTTCAGGTCTCAGGTAGAAGAATTTCCTATACAAAGAGTTAGCTCAAACCAGTTTAAAACATGTAAAGTGAGGAGCCTAGCAGTTAAATGTTTAGACAACTTTTACAGTCAAGTCACTGATGCCTGTAGAGCAAGATGGAACTAATATACTGTCAAAATAATAACATCTTTCAATTTTCCTGTCTATGGTAATTATGATCATTTTTATGCCTTTTCTTGATCCCAGACATTTTGTCTCAGTCAAGACAGCTACATAGACAGAACAGCAGACAATACAAAACTCCAATTAACCATAATGGTAATTGCTAACACTTTGCAAGAAGGACAAGTAAAGTCCTTACACGTGTACACCTTAAAATAGAAATGTTAATATAAAACCAATACATATACAAACAGTAAATGTAACAACTTATACAAAAAAAAGAAGCAAAGACACTAGCCTAGTGGTAAACATTAGTACAGGACTAGACCCTTGTAGTTTGTTTGCTTTACTTTTAGTTACCTTACAATCATGGTCATATAAGCAACGTCCAGCTACCTATAGGTGGAGGAAGACCCAAGACTTATGTCTGAGTAGAACCACCAGCACACTGAGCGTTAGTTGGAAAACCTTCCCACGTGAAAGTTTTTTTGCCAGATCCAGGGCTCAAACCCACGCAGTGAGGGGATGAAGGGGTTTCAAGTCAGTGTTTCTAACAACTCAGCCAAGCACAGTAGGTAGTCATCTCTATATGTGGACAGTCACAAGTTCAATCCAGGGCTGCGACATACAGAAGTCCTTACAAGGAGAATGTAGTGGTCAAGCTATCTTATTAATCCTCAGATTTTAGACCTTCGTGGACTTGGTGTCAGATAATGTGAGAAAATGTGGTATTATGTAACCTGTTCACATCATGTTAATACAGCGAAGGCAGCACAATAAAGGCCCAACATGGACATCAGCTCTGGATAACTTCAAGATTATTGGCCAGAATATAAACCAACATATTTAAATATGACACATAATAACGCCAAAAATATGATGCATGAAGCTTCTGACCTCCTAATCACAACCACTGCCTCTTTACCTCCACCACCACAACCACCTCACCTAACAACAACCTCCACCATCACAACCACCTCACCTAACAACAACCTCCACCATCACAACCACCTCACCAAACAACAACCTCCACCACCACAACCACCTCACAAAAACAACAACCTCCACCACCACAACCACCTCACCAAACAACAACCTCCACCATCACAACCACCTCACCTAACAACAAACTCCACCACCACAACCGCCTCACCAAACAACAACCTCCACCACCACAGCCATCTCACCAAACAACAATCTCCACCACCACAACCACCTCACCAAATAACAACCTCCACCACCACAACCACCTCACCAAACAACAACCTCCTACTTCAACAACTACCAATACTACTTCTAAAATTGGTGTTATAAATAAAACCATGGTACAGGTAAAGCTATCAATCCATGTGCACAGCATATAAACATCACATTGTATATGCACTAGAGGGCCAGGTGTCAAATGTAGTTAGTGTTGTATTATTTAGGGATTAGCCGGCATTTTTGCCGATACTGCGCAGCGACATTTCTATCATTATAGTACAGGGGCACTTATGAGGTGCCCAAGGACTGAACCCGGCCGGTCCATTATACTGACACCGACTGTCTTTGGTACGACCCGGCCGGGGTTCGAACCCACGACCTCCCGATCCGCTCTACCTTGTATTATTTAAAGTCATCCCAAGCTATCACAGTAATGGTAGCATTATATGTGTTATCAGCTTCACTATGCTGTAAAATTTGTCTTCTAAATTGGGTATAGTAGAAAACAATAATAATAGTTTCACTTTACTACAATACCTCCAAAAACATAACGTGCAACATTTATTTATAAACAATACGCCTTAGTCTTGTTCTGATAACTACCTGCAAATAACTGTACAACTAATACAGAGTCTGGAGCAAATAGTGTAGATACTGAGAGTTAATTGATCTGGATTTAAACTATTTCACTTATCCTAGTACATTCGTGATTAATAATTTTCTTTGCCCTTATATGGAAGTGGTATACTCAAAGAGTAACACCTATTTATAAACTCATACTTTCACAGTATACTTTAACTCTGCTATTTGTGTATTTATAAGGCTGGGAGCTTATACCAACCCTGACAGGTAACAGATAATATTAAAGCAAAAAAACCCTGAGAATTTAGCATGGGTTTTAAACAAAATGTAGCAAGCTAAGTGTTAACAAACCAACAGCCTACTTAGCAATGACATAGGTATATAGTACAGATTCATAACAGCCAGCTCCTTCTGGAAACTGTCTTATCAGGGTCTGCATGATCTGTTTCTGTGTATTAAACAATATATATTTTACTTTTTACATAAAAGTGTTGGAAAATATAAACAAGAGGGCCATGATGGCCCTTAATTGTTTACCTGAGGATATCTGGCATCAAGTAATAAAGAGTTATTAACAGTTAGAAATCTTTGGTGATTTCAGTGGACCATTAGTGTGGCCAGTGGGCTAACCTTTTCTAGATTTTTACCTAGTGACCTACTGAATCTACATGACCCAGTTCAAAACATATAAGATTTTATGCAGGCAAACATTCTTGCCAAGTTTGGTGAAAACTGGACCATAAATATGGTCTCCAGTGTGTTAACAAGGTTTTTCTTAGATTTTAGCTAGTGACCTACTTATTGACCCCATATGACCTAGTTATGACCAAGACAAGTTTGGTTAAGATTGTGCCATAAATGTGGTCTCTAGCATGTTCACAAGGTTTGTATAAAATTTGACATAATGTCCTAGTTTTTGACCCAAAGTGATCCAATTATGAACTCATTCATGATTTCTTGCAGACACACATTCTTACCAAGTTTGATAAAGATTGGATGAAAACTGTAGCCTCTAGTGTATTCGCAAGCAAATTGTTAATGCTGCATGATGGTTGGTGGATGAAGGGGTATCAGAAAAAAAAGCTGAGCTAAAAATGTTCAAATTTTCAAAATTTAAGCAAGGAAGTTTTTAGACTAAGAACATAAAGGTGTATAACATGCTCAGACAGCTCCCTGGCTGATCTGGATAAGACTTATAGTGGAAGTGTCACATGCCCTTATATGGAAGTTGTACACTTAGATGGTAACACTTATTTATAGACTTAAAGCTCTGAGAGATTACTAGAACACCAACCTATATCTTATCTCCTAGCAATATCGACTAAGAAGCAATGGTAACAAAATATTTGATATAGACTAAGAAGCAATGGTAACAAAATATTTGATATAGACTAAGAAGCAATAATAACATAATATTTGATATAGACTAAGAAGCAATATTAACAAAATATTTGATATAGACTAAGAACAATGGTAACAAAATATTTGATATAGACTAAGAACAATGGCAACAAAATATTTAATATAGACTAAGAAGCAATAATAACAAAATATTTGATATAGACTAAGAAGCAATAATAACATAATATTTGATATAGACTAAGAAGCAATAATAACATAATATTTGATATAGACTAAGAAGCAATAACATAATATTTGATATAGACTAAGAAGCCATGTTAACAAAATATTTGATATAGACTAAGAACAATGGTAACAAAATATTTGATATAGACTAAGAACAATGGCAAAAAATATTTGATATAGACTAAGAACAATGGTAACAAAACATTTGATATAGACAAAGAAACAATAATAAAATTATTTGATATAGACTAAGAAGCAATGGTAACAAAATATTTGATATAGACTAAAAAGCAATGGTAACAAAATATTTGATATAGACTAAGAAGCAATAATAAAATTATTTGATATAGACTAAGAAGCAAAGGTAATAAAATATTTGATATAGACTAAGAAGCAATGGTAACAAAATATTTGATATAGACTAAGAAGCAATAATAAAATATTGGATATAGACTAAGAAGCAATAACAAAATCTTTGATATAGACTAAGAAGCAAAGGTAATAAAATATTTGATATAGACTAAGAAGCAATGGTAACAAAACATTTGATATAGACTAAGAAGCAATAATAAAAAATATTTGATATAGACTAAGAAGCAATGCTAACAAAACATTTGATATAGACTAAGAAGCAATAATAAAAAATATTTGATATAGACTAAGAAGCAATGGTAACAAAATATTTGATAAAGACTAAGAAGCAAACCATGTATATCCAGATCAAACAGCTCCCTAGCTGATTTTGACAGCCTGATCAACTTCAGCAAAGCAGGCTAAGAGTCAATCACTGACATGACCCTCTGATAATCCTTCCCCAATTATTACATTAAAGCTCATGAGACGGCCAAGGCAATTCAATAGGTAATCTTGTTAAGTAAGATAACTGATATATTATGCAGATTAGTTATACCCATGTAAACCTTGCAAAAAAAATTTGGTTTTAACTCTTGGCTCACTACCACTATTGATATCCCAAATTAAAAATCTTACTTGTTGCTGTGTTTGATTGATGTGTTTTTTCATCCTACCAACAGTATTTCAGTTATATGGAGACACCTTGACATGTCCACCTGAAGCAGATATAGTGCTGCCTTCACTGTGTATAGCATGCCATGATCACCTGTCATGATACCACTTCAAGTCACATTATCCTGACCCCGGGCCAACCAGTCGTAGAACTACCCTTATATTTGCTTGAGCGTTAGCAAGGGAGCTATACCACTACCATTTTAATGACTTTGGTATGTCGCGGCCCGGGATCGAACCCGGGGCCTCCTGTACCTGGAGCCGACGCTCAACCGATTGCTCTACCAGGTATGGTCTCAACCAGTAGAGGAACTTCCCTTATATTTGCTTGAGCATTAGCACGGGAGCTATACCACTACCAATTTTAATGACTTTGATATGTGGAGGCCCTTGATTAAACACGGGCATCCCGTACCCCGAGCTCACACTTTACTGATGTGCTTCCTGGTCTGGACTACAACTATTGCTTACACTTGATCAATTCATTGTCAGCAGACAAAAAGTTAGTTTAAAATGCAGCTACATTGTATACGTTTTCCATCTTTTTAGTGTGATTTAAAAATTGTAATTGTTTTGGCTAATTAAGTATCATATTTATACAGTTCAAACTGCAATTATGTCAATATATACTTAGGTTTGAAATGGAGTTTTCAGTTTTGAAATTTATTAAAAACTATTATTTTAATTCATTTTAAAAATCTTGATAAAGTTTAAAAAACTAGACAAGTTAATACTGGAATTTTAAATTTTGGGAATGTGATCACATAATATAGGGGCTTCTGTGGCTAATTGGTTATAATAAGATTCAATAACTTGCAACTGATAGCACAGACTCTTACCTTGTTGGTCCATGTCAGTCTTAGACAGACCAGATTAGTAATCTTGTATAATTGGCTAAAACGTGTGATATTTTTTTAACGAAATGTCACTGAAATTGACAAAGACCCCCTAACCTTCAATGACCTTTAATATGGCCTTGACCTCAAGGGTTACATCTGCAAATGGTTTAGTCAGGACACACCTTAAAGTATTTGTCAGTAAAATTGGAAGGATAACATGTACAAAATGCATTACTATATACCATGAGTAGCTATTTATAAGGAATTACAAATTTAACCTTCAATATGACCTTGACATCAATGGTTACAGATGTAAATGACATGTTTGACACATCTTTACATGTTTGTAAGATGATGAAGTCAGATAGTACTATATATAATAAGAATCAAGAAAAATATATAAGAAAATGGATGACTAAAAAAAAATGGATTGATAGACAAGGAATAAATATGCATGAACATACAGATAAACAGAAGGATGGGTGCATCAGCGGACAGTGCAAATCACAAACTTTATAATTTGATTAGAAATGAAAGCCTTATACATGTCTGACCTTTTAACTGAATGAAGGCTTACATGCTTACATGTATGTCTTCCTTACCTGTCATCAATTTATAAAGTATAAGTTTGCCACAAACCTTTACAAGAGTGTTAATCAGGTATACAGATGAATTGAACACCAACAAACTTCCTCCTCCTTAATCACTGAAGACGATAAAGTTTTTGCTTGATAAAAATATCCTCTAAGACCTGTCTGATCTAGATCTGCACTTCTTGCTTCAGCAATATGTGTAGGCTTCTTTGAATGAAGAATTCAGGAGTAAAGATTTGACAGACCAATATTCTGTTAATATTTTTTTTAATTCATCCAGCTGTCTGAAGCTTCTGAGAAAGTCTGGTTGTATGCCACCCAGTGGTTTCAGAGGAGATGTTTAAAAATGTTGATGGACCTTGATACGGAACAGACAGCGATCACAATAGTTCACCCTGAGCACAACCTCTGTTAATCAAAAATAGTGTTCAAAAAACTTTTTTTTTCTTTCAACAAACTACCTCGATCTCTAAGAAGATTAATAAGTGGAATGTTTTATCAGTGAGCTTCGATAGATAAATGACACAAAACATATACAGTGGCTTAATATCAATCAAGGAACAAAGCTGATTTGCATATACTATGGTTGGGAGTTTAAATGTGCAGATATGTAGGCATGTTGCTTTGGACCGGATGTCATTTGCCAAAATTTTCTTTTGAAAAAATAAATAGAATACACATTTCAAGTGGGGGCACCTGACATACATGAGTTTTTATTTTATATATGCTTCTTGATCAAACAATTTATCAAGGACAATAGTCCAGAGATCATATTACTCAGTCAGTAAACCTTGAGAGAATATGTGGATTCATGCTAGCGGTTCAAAAGAGAGAAATCTCAAGTGATAAATTGATTGCCAGTCAATTTCTACGCATTATATTATCATCCTGTGAGACTATATAATTGGGATACTAAATAAGTTAGCCCATGCAGTGTCAGTAAACTTTCAGAAAATTGCATTATGTCATTAAGTAAATGTAGATTAATAAACAAGAGCTGTCAGTTGACAGCATGCTCAACTTATCTCAGTGCTGGTTAGAATTTAAAAGAAAGTTGAAACCATTGTTACCTGAACAGATCTCACAAAATGCTGTTTATTGATGTCTTATACCTTGCTGAAAAGTGAACCATAACATCACAATTGTCATTTCAAACATGTATTTCCTATCTGAGCCATGCTGCACAGTTAGCTATTTTTAAACTAAAAAAACCCATGTGACCACTTTTGCTTTGGCTCATCCAGGTCATCCACTGTGATGTCGACATCTATTTTTAGCAGGAATCCCAGTCGGGTTTATTTATAGATTTGCAAAGAATAAACATTAACGTGTTAATTAACAAGTTTTACAGCCCTAAAATTGAGGTGTTGTTGAAAATCATCAAAGCTTAGACAAAAGGATGACTTTTTTTCTGCAGAAATTATGCACAAATACCCCAAACAGCAGTCATATATTGTAACATGAACCTGATATAGGGTAACTGTCTGATACCGCCTTTAAAGCCATGCTCTGGACAATCAAGTGTGACGATGACATTGATGATACAGATGGCTGAAATGATCCCTATGTGTGTGCCATGCTATGCCCAGAAACAGAATTTCAATCAAAGACATAAATATTTTCCAAAATAGCTATCCAGAATCCAAACCAGTGACCTAATGTCAACAACCAGCACTTTTTGTGTGTGTGACCATGACCTCTTTGCTATCTTTTTGTACATCTACAAAGTTTCTGTATCATACACCTACCTGTATATGCCAATACAAAGTTATCCAATTCATCCCACATTTACCCCAGTTACTGGAGCGAGATAATTTATTCTCCTAGCACACAAATGATCTTCTTTTTTTTTTTTAGTTTACAATGAAAGATTTTCAGAGTATTTTATAGGAGTAGCACCAAATAAAAGGTGAAAACACATTTTAGGGAATGTGATTTGCCAGTATTTTAGCCGATACTGCCCAGCGACATTTCTATCATTACAGCACAGAGGCACTTATAAGGTGCCCAGGGACTGAACCCGGCCGGTCCATTATACTGACACCGACGAATCAGGCATCATGCTGTCCCCTTAGCTCGAGCGTTAGGAGAGAAGCCACTACTACCAACTTTAAAGTCTTTGGTTTGCAAGGCAGGGGTTTGAACACTTGACCTCCCGATCCGCAAGCCGACACTCTACCAACTCACATTTTAGTTAAAACCTGACACACTATTATAGCTTGAGTTTAACATCCCTTAACAGACAAAATCCCCTTCTCCTTATAAGCTCAAAAATCTTATTTCAAATAACTAACAGCAGATAAAAAAATTGAATGAAATATTTTATATCAGATAATGTTCTATCATCATTTTAATTTATAAAGGTGTTATCTCACATCAGTAAAGATCCTGTTTTGGTAGAAACTCATATGTGCGGTGTTTATTTATATCCTTTTGTCATAATTTTCAAACTTAATACTATATACAAAATGAAAATTATATCAAGCAAAGACTTTCACTTAAAAAAGTAAAAAACAAGCCTTAGAAAAAAACCCAGGACCACATGCTACCATGAGGATTGTTTCATAAAACTGTGACTATAATAATGTCTAGACATCTTCCACCAATTGAGCAAATATGAGAGAAATCAACATTATAACTACAACTATGTTGGTGTGATGCATTAATTCATGCCAAAACAAATTCTACATGATATTCCCTGATGGTTGTATGATTTCAGGTATGCCTATCCTCATTTCCAGTCAATTATTTTGTTTATTTTGTGTTGTACCGACACATGTATTGTCAATTGGCAATGTCCAGCTATTTACTGATCCCAGACAAAATATGTCTGCAGAACCGTAGATTGACTAGCTCGAAGACTTCCTGGCTTGAAAGTTTACATTTGGACCAAGACTTGAACCCATATGGTGAGGGGCTTAAGAGTTATAAGTCAGCAACTATAACTTGACCATGGTCGCCTCCACTAACATAATAAGAAATACAAATACCTTCAAAGGTTTTAATATATTTTATATATTTAATATGTCATAAACAGTAGATAAATACTTCACCCAAAATCTTACTTACTATTTCACAGAAGAATTCCTACTGTAATTCATTCACTCCCAGAAATACAACACTATAGAAGTAAAGGTTTACAATAAAAAATCTCGTTTTAAACCAAAACTGATCCACAATTACGTAAGTAAACTTACAACAAACAAAGCACTTAAAACAACACTGTGATTCATAAACATGTGCTGATGCACAATATGCCCACCTGATTTACATTAATTAATTGTACTTCCCTTGTCTTATCTGGTCCTGCATTAATTGACTCTTATCCTGCTTAGCAAGATTTAATCAGACTAATACAAACAGTGTAGATCCTGATCAGCCAGGTTCTGCTGAGATCTGTCTACTCAGGAACTACAATATTTGCAGCTAATTTTTTGTTTTGTTTTATATAAATTGTGAACAGGTAACTTAGAATTATGATTAGTTATTAAAATGTAGTATGGTATGGTTAAGGCTACTGGTTCCTATCTTCACTCAACTGTCTCGCTACTGTAACATATTGTGGGGATTTAAAGTAAGTATTCTACTGTTTTGACCAGATTTTTTTGTCTCAAACAGCCATATAAACTATTGTTACACGAAAACGATCCTGTAAAATGATGTTTATTGATGTCCTACATCTGTACGAAATGTAGAGCATAAGACACTACTAGTCATTCCAAACATGTATTTCATATCTAAACCACGCTGAACAGTTAGCTATTTTTAAGCTACGAAAACCAGATGACCACTTTCTTTTGAGATCATGTTATATCCGGGTAATCCGCTCCGACATCAGTATCTATTGTAAGCAGAAATCCCCATCATGCATATTTATAGATTTGGAAAGAATTAACGTGTTTTCACAGTTTGTACTGTCCAACAATTGAGGTAGCATTCAAAATGTTTTTTACTTAGAATAAAGCAGAAGTTTATGCAGAAGTTATGCCAAAATTCTGCATAACATGGATAAAGTTTTATTTATTGTATTTGATGCAGGCAAACTGTCACATACCACCTTTAAATGTCCTCCAAGTCGGCACATTGTAAAATTGTGAAACTGTGGCAGTAGATATACATGTTATCTGACCAATGGTCAGGGGGAGTATGACTTTGGTCACACGCGCCACAAGCATGCTGGCCACAACCTCTGCGTGAATGCAGGCCCCACACTCTCAACGCTCATGCATGCCCTCACTCTCTAGTCTCAACTCACATACAGGCCGCACACTCGATGTGCATGAAAGCCCTCATTCTCGACATGCATGCAGGTTGCACCCTCAAAGTGCATGCAGGCCCTGACTCTCAACATACATACAGATAGCATCCTTGAAGTACATGCAGGCCCTGACTCTCAACATACATACAGATTGCATCCTTGAAGTACATGCAGGCCCTGACTCTCAACATACATACAGATAGCATCCTTGAAGTACATGCAGGCCCTTACTCTCAACATACATACAGATAGCATCCTTGAAGTACATGCAGGCCCTGACTCTCAACATACATACAGATAGCATCCTTGAAGTACATGCAGGCCCTTACTCTCAACATACATACAGATAGCATCCTTGAAGTACATGCAGGCCCTGACTCTCAACATACATACAGATAGCATCCTTGAAGTACATGCAGGCCCTTACTCTCAACATACATACAGATAGCATCCTTGAAGTACATGCAGGCCCTTACTCTCAACATACATACAGATAGCATCCTTGAAGTACATGCAGGCCCTTACTCTCAACATACATACAGATAGCATCCTTGAAGTACATGCAGGCCCTTACTCTCAACATACATACAGATAGCATCCTTGAAGTACATGCAGGCCCTGACTCTCAACATACATACAGATAGCATCCTTGAAGTACATGCAGGCCCTGACTCTCAACATACATACAGATAGCATCCTTGAAGTACATGCAGGCCCTGACTCTCAACATACATACAGATAGCATCCTTGAAGTACATGCAGGCCCTGACTCTCAACATACATACAGATAGCATCCTTGAAGTACATGCAGGCCCTGACTCTCAACATACATACAGATTGCATCCTTGAAGTACATGCAGGCCCTGACTCTCAACATACATACAGATTGCATCCTTGAAGTACATGCAGGCCCTGACTCTCAACATACATACAGATTGCATCCTTGAAGTACATGCAGGCCCTTACATTCGACATGCATTCAGGTTGCACCTTTGAAACGTATTCAGGCCCCCACGCTCGACACACATGCAGGTCGTACCCTCGAAGTGCATGAAAGCCAGTACTCTTGGCACATAAGCAGGGCCTAGCATCTCGGCACACTTGCGTGGACGTGCATGATGTTATACCTAATTAGTATACATATACGTACCTAGGCTATTCAGATGGCCCTTCATGTCACATATATAATGGGCTCAACACATATCAGAATGTTATATTAATGTTTATAATTCTGATTAAATTACACCTACCATCTCTTTCTTAGGACTTACTATGCTGGGAAATGCATTTTCAAGAGAGAGATACAACTCACAATATAGGAAAGGAAGCAGGAACTTCAGCAGTATAATAAAAAATACTAGGAAAAGACAAGATTTTTCTAAATATATTGAAGCATTGCACAATAACAGTCATTATAGTGACAGCCACACACCACAGCTAGTGACTGAGTGCTTTATTTGGAAGCCCTTTAGTCTATACCTAGTGTGGGAGACACCTGAAGTTGAACCAGCAACCCACAGCAGGTCAGCTGGAAGACCTCACGACATTCGATTTTCCTCCTTCCCATGGCTTGAATTCACATAGTGTAAGGTCATAAATCAGCTATTCTAACCACACTGACATGTAGGGTGTAAATTTTTTACTTTTGCAACTCTGATTTTACAGTAACATTCAACTTCTGTTGATGGATGAAGACAACTGACACATGTCTGGGTAGAACCATGGCACCAGTGTAGTGAACAGTTAAGCAGGAAGACTCTCCTACATTTAATTGTTCGCCAAAACCGAGACTCATACCCATGCAGTAAGGTAGTCAGTTGTTGAAATAAGTTTAACCACTCAGCCATGAAGGAGCCCAAGGCTACATGTTTAACAGTTCTGAATTAATTAGATAAACTACTGTCTGCACCTAACCTGTCCAACTACAATTATTCAATATGTCATGAATACACCTAAGATGCATTTCACTAGCTGTTAAACCTTAACCCACTAGATAATTAATTCTGTTATTTAATAAAGAGTGAGCATACCCTTAAACTTTCTGGGGTCAGAGGTATCAGCAGGTATAGTGCTGCCAGTACTATAAAGTCATGCTGTGAAAACCGGACATGCATCCTTACAACAGAGGGTCGTGTAACCTTGGTCGGGGGGCATCTGTGTATATTAATGGTAGCGTGAATGATTTGAAACTCCAGTGACTGCTCAGCTTTGTATCATGTTGGTGAAATAAATACAAACTTCTAACTGTATTTAAATGGTTGATCTGGATCTAAACTTTCTGTAAAGGCTTGATTTAACCATTTTCAATGGGTACGAATGTTCATCTTGAGCTACACTATTACACAAAGTCAGATAAAATCTTGTTTAGCAGGTGGCTAAATAATCTTTATCTATATCATTTACCTAAGTTAGACTTAATTTACTGTGCTTAGCAGGTTAAGTGCTTCCATGCTTCGAATTAAATCTTAACAATTATTGTCTACATGGTTGATCTGAATCTGCACTATCCAGGTATGCGTTCACAATTTGTGTTAAAAAGTAAGTGCTGATCAATTCATGCCGGAGAGGTAAATGGTTAAAATGCTTCCACTAAATTGTAAACATGGAATGTGTACATGGCTGATCTGAATCTACACTATCCAAGTTAGCCTTCAGATATAGTGTTTAAAAGTTAGAGTGCTCATCAACCCATGTCTGGCCAGAAAACAACTTAAATGCTTCAGTTAAAATGTTAACACTGCATGTGTACAGCAATAAACAAACAAGGACCCTCCTTACTGTAAACAAAGCTCAAGGTTTTTTAATTGGCAACAAAGGTATTATTCACTCTACCTTGCATCACAATGTTTCACATTACATAAGGATGCATTAAGTATATATAACTAATCAATTTTCACAAGACATCTTATAACAATTCTTGGAATTGTGTTTCATGTGTGAAATAAAATATTTCCATGTAACTTATACTGCTATATTGTAAAGGGTCTTTTTTAATTAAAAAACAAATGAAGGTCTCGAAACTTGTTATTTTTACATTCATGGCTTTAGGACTACAAATCAATCATTTTTATAATCACTGTCTTACCAAGAATAAGTGTATAATATTCTGTTTATCAAATATACAATAATTTTGTATTCACTGAAAAAATGTTACTAATTTATATAATAAAGGATTGCAAATATAAATCCTTATCAAATGGTGATTATTAATGCTTAGTGTTAACTTACAAACAGTTTTTCCCAAAACCAACATGCTAAACATATATGCATACATGTAACATTTTACAATGCTATAATCACTTTTTATTTTAAGAATACGAAATACTGGCATACCTAAGTCAAATACAAGGGCAAGAATCAATGAAAGGAAAAAGCAAAATGATATGACCATTTCCATGAACTTGATGAGGACTTTAAGACGATGCAGGGTATTTTTTCTGGGGACGGGTCTTGCCGGGCCTTTGAGAAGGGAAAACTTTTGCATTGTTGAATTAAATAAGGGGAAATATGTGCATGTTTAACTTCTTATTTGCTATCATACATCATGTTTATTTATTACAAGGACATCTCCGTACTTTTCTTGTTCTTGACCTCCTCCACTAGATCACCCGATGATAGTCCAGTTCACTCAAGCTTCCATTGTAGTCACTAATCCCCAATGTGTCTTATATCTGCGAATCGGCAATAAAAATTTGACTTTTATCAGACGGCAATTTTCATTTTTAGAGGGAAAACTCAGCTTTTTTTCCAAGGGTAATGGGCCTTTAAATGGCACCCACCTTATAAGGTAAAAAAAACTCAGCAATGTCAAGTGATTTTTACATGTAACTTTATACAGATGAGGAAAACATGTTGCTGTATGGCTTGAGTAAAATGTCTGTGTCAATGGTCAAGAGGAACTTCTTGAACTTTCATACTCTTCCACTTAAGGTATCTGTTAAGCTTCTACAAAAAAGGTGAATCCAAATTAATATTTTTTTAAATATATTGCAGTGACCAATTATGATCATTATAGCAATGTCCAGCTATATTTGCGAGACCCTTAACAAATGTCTGGGTTGAACCACCAGCGCATATGTAAAATATGATAAAACCAAAAGATAAACGTCATCAGTTTCAAGACCATAAGTTCAATGTGGCAGATGTGGTAAAGTGAGATGCTGAAAGATTAGATGACACCTGACAAGAAATCAACATCAATGTGAATTGAACACCAATTTAAGGCGATTCATAAAGAGTTGGAAAATGCTACTCCTACTAAAGGAAGACTTCAGTCTTATTATTCTTGATATTAATTATGTAACTGCCAGAGGGGTTTATTATAAAGGATTATAGGTTGAGACATATTGCTGACAGCTACAAGTCAATTTAAAGATTAAGATGCAGCTTCATTTACATTGCCTTGATGTCACAAATGTTGATGACATGTGAGCTGATGAACGATTGATGACCTTGTTTATTATCTTACAATGGGCATGATCAAGATAAATTAATTTCTTGACATTCCAACGAGGAATATGTACTTTCAGGCATTATGTGTTTTATAACAATAACAGAATCATATGGTAGCTGTAGAACCAGTCCACAAACCATAATAAACCCACCTTGTACATGTAAATAGAGCTTAAAAAGACAGATACTTATATTACTATTCAATTTAATGAGTTTTTTTTTTTTAATTTTTAAACTTTAAATTCATAATCACACAACAAGGCACACTTTAAAAAAAAATTTAAAACCAGGTTCACTGAATCAATGCAAATGTAAATATGGGATAATATTTAAATAATTGTTTGTTTTTTAAATATATCGCAGCAACCAATTATGATCATTATAGTTAAGTCGAGCTTTTTGGTGTAGGAAGACCCCATACAAATGTCTGGGTAGAACCACTGGCTCATAGCAAGTCAGCTGGAAGACCTTTCCACATTAAGTCTATCGCCCTACCCGGGACTCGAACCCATGCAGTGAGAGGCTGCAGTCAGAGGAGTTACAAATCAGCGACTCTACCACTACGCTACAGGCTCCTCTAATAATTATATAAAACTACTGTACAGTACATGTACATTAGATATAAAAACTCTATGTATCTATTGAGATGTTGATAACATTTGATCACATGAGTGCTTTCATAAGGATCTTTGACCCTGATAATGTAGAGCAAGTGTGTGTGTGTGTGTGAAAGTTTTATCAGTTGATAAAGTGAACTAGTGACCAGAATTAACGAGATATTAAGTAAGTTTGCTACAAAATATGGTTTATCAACATTGGCACATATAATCTTCTTAAAGCCATCATCAACATGTCCATTGCAAACATATTGTTTTACTTTTTGCGTAAATGGCCTGTGGATTTAAAGTAATATGATAAAATTTAATTGTCTATAGATATGGGAACTTTAAATGTGGATTAGCCGGCATTTTTGCCAATACTATCAGCGACATTTCTATCATTATAGCACAGGGGCACTTATGAGGTGCCCATGGACCGAACCGGGCCAGTCCATTATACTGACATCGAGTCAGGCGTAATGCTGTCCCCTTATCCCCAAGCGTTAGGAGGGAAGCCACTACTACCAACTGTTAAGTTGGGTTTGAATCCACAACCTCCAGATCTGCAAGCCGACGCTCTACCACCTGTGCTAATGCGGCTGCTGAACTTTAAATGTGATGGCCACCTAAACAATATAAATTTAAACAAGGGGGAAATGTAATAGAAGCAGAAGAACAGAAATGTTTAAGTTCAGATCAAGTGTGAGTCGTTTGAACATGCAGTGCTCTACCAACTGTGCCACTGATTGTTGATACATAATTATTTAATGCAGTTTTATTATACAACAACTTTTAATAAAACCTTTGTTATGATTTTGTTGTGCTTTACCCAGTATAATGCATCTTTTATTATTGTTATTAACTAACCCACCTGTATCTTGCTACATATGTTAACACCCCAGACTAACAAATACACACAACATCAATTTTTAACTGTATCTTTTTTCCAGCAATGAGTGCAGAGTCTGATCCCGAAATCAAAAATATAACAGAACCTAGCAGTGGCTGATTCAGAGCAATACAATTTGCACAGACCTTGTAACTATCTGGACAATTTCTGCTCAGCATGTTAAGGGGAAATCAATATTATGTCAGCCATAAACAGTTTGACATTCGGGGGACTGTGACAGGCTGACAGGTACACATATGTTCCTATATATATATATATATATATATAAAATAATCACTATTGAACTGCCTTCAAGTCTATAGCCTGCAGACATTTAATATTCACAGCTAGGAAAGTCTTAAATAAATATACACCTGAGGACACATTTATGCCTGTTTGCCTTCAGAGAAAAAAAAACACAAATTATCATTGAGAATATATATCCCAATATACTTGCTTTGCCAAAGTAGCAGCCTGCAACAGATATAACGAAGGGCAATAACTCTGTTAAAATCTAGCCGGTCATGAAGTGCCAAGGATATGCACGACTAGGCTTGGTACTCACCACTTCAGTGAAGTTACATCAATTTCCAACAAATGAAAACGGTGAAATATCATGAACAAATCTCATCTACAGGCAAACTGATCAACGGATTTGTCTGCAATACAGCCACCCTTTGTTTTATATCTAGGGATATTACAATTCTTTACTTCTATCCATATATGTAATCAGATATCTATTATGATGGGCATGAAATGCTAGCTTTTTATTATTAAATGCACCATTTATTTTACTGTACAATTATAATATCACCCATTAAATTTAAGCTTTATTTAATTTCATTTAGAATATGAAGTACCGGTATGTTGATACAATTGTAAAATAATTCACATATTGAAAAATACATGAAGATTTTATCACATCTAAACTACTCAATTTATTAAAATCATACCCATGACTGAGTTAGATCAGATTTGAATGTCTAAAATAGACATTTTCATTAATGTTACTACGAACATGTGATTCTTAAAGTTCAGTTTCATTTTTTTTTAAGAAGTTATTGCAAGCAAGATCTTTAAAATTTTATCTCATATTTAACTCCTCTTGACCATCCATATTGTCTGTTTTGTTTGTTTTTAAGATACATTGCAGTGACAAGTGATGATCATTATAGCACCATCCAGCTGTTTGGTGGGGGAAGACCCCAGACAAATCTCTGGGTAGAACCACCAGCACATCGTAGGTGACAGCTGGAAGACCTTCCTACATTAAGTTCTTTGCCCCAAATGTGTCTCAAATCCACATGGTGGGAGGCTAAGCAGTCAGAGGAGTTACAAATCTGCGATTCTACCACAAGGCCATGGGCGCCCCCATCCATACCATGGGTTGAACCAGTGCACAGGTAGTAACTACATGTACCTGGAGGAATGTGCAGAAAATAAGTCTTGCCTAAGGACACTCTTCTTATGTCATCTTAACCTCTGTACATCCAGCATTTATTTGTATTTTTGGGGTTTAACGGCACATTGACACCTGATTGATCATACAGCACTGAACCAGCATTTATTTGAGGAAGACCAAACCAAATGTCTGGAAAGTACCACAAGAGCAATGCCACAGTCACCAAGAAGACCTTTCCACATTTTACCCCAAACCTGGACTTATCCCACATGGTGAGGGGCCAAAACAATCAAGTGTAGAACTTTACATTATTAAAAACCAGACACCAGACAAAAGAAGTAAATCTCACCTTTTGTTACCATATATCCTACAATTCTCAACTACATCAAATATTGTTGGTACTCTTTATAGTGTTTCGAGGTGAACATCATGAGTACCAGGTATCAATCGTTTGGAGGAGAAATAAAAGAGTTAGCAGGAGCTTTCTCTTCTTATCTGGGCCTCTGAAGACGTTTAAGCACAAAGAGATATATATAAAATATATGCAATTAATTTACCGCTCTAAATAATAAGAATTACACTTACCAATTCTAGGGTGGTGTTTAGAAGTATGAAAACTTAAGAAGTAAGAGACCATGGAAAACGGGTGATGCTCCCCGAAAGGGTATTTTGTCACAAACACGGTTTGTTGTTTAACTATGAAGGTGAATTTTGTAAATGGAGTAGTGCTATAAAATCAGACATAATCAAATCTGTACCTATGAAGGTTGAAGGGAATGGCTATTTCAACTACTGAGTTAACTAGGGGAACAATGGAACTGGTCATACAAACAATGGCAAAGAATTAAAGAGATACAATTCATCATGTATTGTATTTAATGAGATAGACTGATTAATATTCCAGTAAATAAATGCATTTCTTGTTTTGAGGTATGGTCTGG
Organism: Sinonovacula constricta; assembly: GCA_007844125.1. Lineage (NCBI taxonomy): Eukaryota > Metazoa > Mollusca > Bivalvia > Cardiida > Solecurtidae > Sinonovacula > Sinonovacula constricta. Next base: position 19,482,210 of record CM017571.1, read on the forward strand.
AAAATAGTTTCGATATGGTGATCATTTCTGTCAAATAATTTTAAAATGCGACTTCAAATAATTAAGATATGGACCAGACATGAATGCGGGACAGACGGACTGACAGACAGATGGATGGACAACGCAGCGACTACCGGTATATGCTCCCCCTAATTTTCATTCAAGGATCATAATAAAATTACCTATCCAAGTAATAAGAATATCACTAATCAATTCTGGGGTGATGTTTAAAAACAAAAGAATCAAAACATAAGTAAATTACCTGTCCAATAAATGAGAATTGCACTGATAAATCCTTGGATGACCATATAAGCTCCGATATTTAACGTTATCACATCGGATAATCAGACAATTGAACCTGGTACATTTGATCTCCAAACAATCAAACTACATATATATAAAAAAAATCTTGTTATATGCAGCATACATTCATGAACCGATAAATATGTGCATGACAGGTAAGTCACTGACAAACCAAATAAAGGTAGATACATGTAGACATATTCACACATAGAAGCTGTAACAGCTTTTGCAAACCTCCCTTATGCATAGAGAATAGTGAGAAATTGATTTTTCTCCCTGTTTACATTAGTGTTTATGTACATTTAGGAGGCAACAAAACACCAGGATAATGTCTGAGTGGATGAAAGGAGCCCTAATGATTGTTACAATATGGCATACAAGGAGACATAGCCATTGACATACACTATGTCATATGGAGGGTGGGCTGTTAGTGTCAAGGGACTCAGAGAAAGGGCTTTAGATATAATACTTAGGAAAAATCATATTTTGGTCAAGCTACCTAGAACAATATAATGAGAGAATCATATCCCCTGAATAATCCCTAAATGCAAGTAGGTCCTTTCCTTTGTTTTACTTGGTTTTTATGCTTGTGCTTTTTGGGGTGTACATTTACTCTGCTTTTCTTGTGATACATAGGTTTACCATCATCTACAAACACTTCTATTTTCTTTTTAAGTAACATATCTCTATGAGTATTTAAATGGATTTTGAGCTTAAATTTATGCAAAGTAAGAAATTTCACTATTTGTAATTGCAATATCTACAAAAGAACAGGCGATAAAGTCCAAGAATTCAAAAAAAGGGACCTTTTGACCTACTGTTTGGAATACCTCAGATATTTACTAACAAGGGAGACAATTTCCATTTCACCAAAGTACCCCCACTGTATTGTTGCATTTTTAAGTTCATTTGTTTGTTGCTTACTTGTGTTGTGGGGTTTTATAAAAAAACAACACATTTACTGACCATCTTTTAGTCAACTAGTGAGAGGAGATGGTATAAACTTGCAAATATAAATACATCTCAGGGTAGTTGGTACGCAAAGAGGCGCAAAAGGTCAGAAAAGTTGTGGGCAGAGGCCATAAATGGGAACCTACAGAGGATGGGCCTTAAATTTTAAGTTGCTCTAGACAAGGAGATATATTAATGTCAACTGACCTCTCAGCAGCGGAAACAAGAGACATGAAATGCTGATGACGATGACAATGATAGAGCATGATATTGATTAAAATGTCAGACCTGTCAATTGAGTGTTTAAGCCACATCTACTGACTGAATGGACACTAGTTCAAATGCAGAAACTACAAATGCATACTATATAAATTTTAAGATACCAGTTTGAGTCACTGATGCTTCACATGCTGTATACAGGATAGCTTGTAACTGTGTCATGACAATAACTCACTAAAAAAAGTATCTATTTTTCCCAACTAGTGCACCATACAAATAAATATGGCACTAAAGGTCAGCCCCACCCACTGAGTGTGTAAGCCCTGCCTCGTGACTGTAGAGCACTGATGAAGAAAGAATACAATACCTGACACATACTAACGTGTAACTGTTTAAAAGGATATTGATAATCTAAACAAAGTATCTTGACCATGCCAGTGCACAATAATATACAAGAGGGCCAATTAATCGCTCACCTGATGACACAGGCTTTCAGTAGGCTCAAATCTGGCATCAAGTAATTAAGAGTTTTTTTACTTTAGAAATCTCTGGTGGAGATTGGACCATTAGATTAGCCACTGGGTTGATATATTTCTAGAATTTTACCAAGTAACCTTCTGAATCCATGTGACCCACTTCAAAACATATGTAAGATTTCATACTGGCAGACATTCTGGCCAAATTTGGTGAAGACTGGGTCATCAATGTGGCCTCTAAATCACAACATTTTTCTCAAATGTGACCTAGTGACCTACTTTTGACCTCGCGACCCATTAATATACTCATTCAAGATTTCATGCAGACAAATAATCTGAGAAAGTTTGGTGACAATTGGGCTAAGAATGTGGCCTCTAGTGTGTTTACATGGTTTTTCTAAGTTTTGACCAAGTGACTTTTTTTTTAAACCCCATGCGACCCAAAAATGAACTCATCCAAGATTTCATGGACACAAACATTCTGACCAAGTTTGGTGAATATTGGGCTATAAATGTGGTCTATAGTGTGTTCACAAGCTTTTGCTAAGATTTGACCTAGTGACCTACTTTTTGAACCCACATGACCCAACAATGAACTCATTCAAGATTTCAGGCAGGTTAACATTCTGACCAAGTTTGATGAAGGTTGGTCTACAAATGTGGTCTCTAGTGTGTTCACAAGCTTTTTCTAAGTTTTGACCTACTGACCTACTTATTGAACCCCAGTGACCCAGTTATATACTCATCCAAGATTATATGCAGGCAAACATTCTGATTAGTTTGGTGAAGATTTGGCCATAAATGTGGCCTCTAGTGTGTTCACAAGCTTTTTCTAAAATTTGACCTAGTGACCTTCTTTTTGACCCCATGTGACCCAATAACGAAATCATCCAAGATTTTATGCAGACAAACATTCTGAATAAGTTTGATGAAGATTGGGCTATAAATGTAGTCTCTAGTCTGTTCACAAGTCTTTCCTAAAATTTGACCTAGTGACCTACTTTTTGACCCCAGGTGACCCAATAATGAACTTATCTAAGATTTCAGGCAGACAAACATTCTGACCAAGTTTGATGAAGATTGGATTAAAACTGTGGCCTCTAGCGTGTTCACAAGATAAAATGTTGATGACGGACGACTGATGACTACAGCGGTATTACAAAAGCTCCACTTGAGCACGTTGTGCTCAGGTGAGATAAAAAGTAAAGAGCTAAAAAGTAAAGGTCTTCCCCACTCACTGACTGCTTGGCATTAGGAAAGTATACTAAATACCAGCAATGTACTTGTAGGAGGAAGCCTGTAACTGATGAACAGAATATTGATAAACTTCAAACAAGTATATCTGATCCTGTAAGTGCACCAAAGTAATATGTTAAAGGTCAGCCCAACCCACTGTGAGTTTAAGCCCCCCCCCCCCACACACACACACACCCACCCACCCCTACTGACTGCTGGACACTAGGACAGTAAACCAAATACCAACCATGTACTAATAGGACTTACCCTGTAACTGTTGAACAGGATATTGATAAACTTCAAACAAGTAGCTGTATAAGCGGATATACACTTGAAGGACACAGCGGTAAACACAATAGAAACCCCTGCCTGCATGGGTGTAATTGTAGCAAAACATATACAGGACTTGCGTCACTTGACAAGTTGCACTGATCAATTATACAGTGCGAACATTGCTAGACCCTAGATTCTTCCCCCCTGAGGAATTGAATAAAAAATGAGTGCAATAAAAAAGCATTGTGCATTGATTAGTGGTGATTAAATGTACTACTGTTCATTATCTGGAAACAATACTGAAAAGTGCATAAGGTGTACAATGCAATCTTAGCCTGCCACACTGGTTAAATACAAAACAAAATTACTAACAGAAACTTACTAAGAAAAAAGTACAAACTGCAGTATTGTATAGATCTCTATTAAAAAGATATGGTGTGTTGGTACGAGTTCATAGTGTGCTCGCACAGTAAGGGCAGCACTATATTGTTTCATGCGGACACTCTCAAACTGAAAGATTGTTGGTTGGGTAATTAAAACAACAAATAAACATATTTCCATTTGTAAGTTGAACTTTTATAGAAACAAAACTGTTGTCATGGCAACAGACTGGACAGCTGATGCCAAATACATTTTTGAGTCATAAGACAACCTTTACCATGCCTCATTTATTAATAAGTACTGGTAATGTAAAATCTTCGTTTATTGCAAAGGTTAACATACTGAGCGCAAACTGCTCTGGCCGAGGAGATGATTCATATGTTTACCCACTAAATAAGGTTTGGAATAGATATAAATGAGATGATTCATATGAGTACCCACTAAATAAGGTCTATGTTGTCATTTAATTAATCCTATAAGGAATGTTATGTGTATTTCCTTTGATGGACATTGGACTTTGGTTCTTCAATTCCATCTTCACATGATCAGGATGTTACAACCATTTATTCATCTCTGATCATGTTTGTTCATGATTCAGATAGTCAAATTTTATTTATAGTCAACCATTTTTGTGTAGTTTTTCAAATCGAAATAGTACCATTTTCTTTTCTAAACACTATGTGGACATTATTTTTCAATGACGTCACTACTTTCGTCATAACTTATAGAAAATATCAGCGCTTGGACATTTTGTATTCAAATAGATCGTTTTTCTTTTCATTGCTTGCATTTGCGAACCTAGTCAGGAAGTGCAAGGTTAGAGCTCTGTAAAACCCCAGTCGGTCCATATTGCCGACTGACCGTACCAAGGCGGTAACTGTCGGGTTTGCTCTTTTCGTAAAATGACTCGTCACAAATTTGTTCTAGCTTTTCGCTTGGCTTGCATGTGAAATATCTTTGTTCTGTGCCTTTTCGGATTTTGGTATATGTTGCAATGCTCATAGGACTTTGTCATATATTCTTATTGGAATAGAAATAAATGGGATGATTTATAGGAGTACCCACTAAATAAGGTTTGGAATACATATAAATGAGATGATTCATATGGGTATCCACTAAATAAGGTTTGGAACAGATATAAATTGGATGATTTATAGGAGTACCCACTAAATAAGGTTTGGAATAGATGTAAGTTAGAATGCAGAATACTCCCATTATCTAGAACCTCAGCCTTTACAACAGTTCTCAACTGTTCTAAAATGACAACCTATCCATGTCCTTTTCTATTTCCTCATTCTGATATTGTTGTTCCCTACTCTTAAAGAAATAAAGTATAAATACTTATTCACACTTTATGTTTTAATGTATAATGATCATAAATGTACTTCTTCAGCTTGTATTAACATGTTGTATTTTAAATCATTTCATCACAAAAACCGGTTTGTTACTTTTAAATGTAATTCATTAAAAAAAACTAATAGTAAATGACGGACACTTAAGTGATTATAAGAGCCCCTACACATGGTTTTTTATCAGAAGAGGGCACTACAGTTATAACTAAATTGACATACAGTGATCATAAATCACAAAAATTATATACTTTAAGCTTCTTGCAATAGATAGCTATTAGTACAAATATTGCAAGAGACTTAGCAACAGATAGAGCAGATCCTGATCAGATTGATTTCAGCAGCCTAAGTGGAAATTAATTGATCTGGATCTATGCTAATTACTCTATTTTTTCTTGGCCAGAGTAATTTGTGCTTAGTGTGTTAACCTTCAGTTCACTAAACATGTTTTTATTTGACTTGGGTAAATAGTGTAGTTCAAGTTAAACCAGCTCTCTGCTGGAAGCTGTGTGATGCAGCTCAGCACTATTTGCTGCTGAGTTTCTCAGATGTCTGGACACCTTTACATGTCAATGTAAGAAGATTGCTAAGAATGGTAATGGGTTATTTAGAAATGATGCAAGCTATGAGTTGCACGATAGCAAAACATTGTCATTTGACACAAAAACATACCATTATCCCCCCGCATGACCCCTTCCCCAACACCACAACACAACCACTGGCCCTCCCCTCCACACCCATATATCCCTAAATATGCACTCCCTTTCATTGACATACTGATGGGGTGGGGGTGGGTGGGGGTGGGGGGTGGGGGGTCTTAATTGACAATGGACTGATATGGAACTGATAATGAGAACAAATTATGGTTATTCAGAATGTTGACATGTTAATATGCTGTATTGTCATGGGAGAATCAGTTCATCATAAAACAACATATAACTTGTAGGTAACTGTTCATATGATAGCCCTCGACTGCCAAATAGGAGACAGTTAATTAATGAAATAAATACAGACAACAAGACTCTGGTTTCAGCTGTTAGTTTGTGACACTGTGTAATTGATTTGTAACCTTCTTTTTTAGTTATGAACTGAAAAATTATTTTTGTTCATCTAGTTTTACAAAAAAACAGTGTTTTCTTGCATTTGAGCTGCATATAGTTATTTAACCTTTTTAAACAGATGTATGTTTGTAAATGTTTGTAGATAAAATAGTTTTAAATCTGATTTCAGATAGAATGGTCATTAGTTGACCTATCTATAAATGAAATATAGCAATTATTTACATGCTCTACATACACGGTCCCTCTTTCCAGACAGTAATTGTTTAAGCTTTAAACTAGTTAACGGGGGCTAATGTCCACCAACCTATTTAAATCAATGTGAAATGTCCTAATTTATCTTGAAGTAAAAAATGCTGCACTGAATGCCATAAAATAAGATGATCGCCTTTCACAAATCATTGCTGAGTGTGTTAAAAGATAAGCAGAGATATGTTTACAACAAATTCAATTAGAGGTAGGGGGAAAACATTTTAAAGGTCTTTAAATTATTCATATTCCAGCGATGTACGAAAAAAAAAAAGAATCTGGAAACCAAAATATTGGAAATTACCTTTAACAAAAAAAAAAATAGCACTGCACATTCAACATATCCCGTTATCCTGCATATGAAGACCTTTTTATAGATAAAAAAGTAATTCAAAGTACTTGATACAATGATTGCTTATCTAATAACTGGCAGGAGGTTTTAATAGTGTGATTATTTGATAGATACTTATCTATATATTTGATCAGGGACTGGTGAACCACAAAAGTTTTAAGTCAAATGCCATAAGGTTGCAACCTTTGTCAGTCAACCACATAAAATTTAAAAACAAACAAACAAAAAACTAGCATACAACCCCTAGCACATATTCATTGCTGTTGTGATACCTTAGGACCTCCATTCAGTGTAAACTAGCAATAACAAACCAACCATGACTATATATATATGTAACAAGGGAATTTCAACAGTGAAATCTGTGAAAGGGGGGAAACTGGTGCAATCATTATTATTTTCAGAGGGATATTTTGCCTAATTTTGGCCCAAATAATTTGGCAAATTTAGCCTCTGAAATAAAAACATAATTCTGATTTTAAATCATATTGAATATTTTTAAATTGACACATATCTATCTACAATAGTATGACCTCGGCTATGGTCACGTGCTTTTTAGGACGGAGTGTGTCATGCAATGCTTTACAAATATAACTGGAATCTAAGTTCAAACGTGACACTTTTCTTCATTCATCGTTGTCAAAATTAAAGTTTAAACCACTGAAATTTCATGACAACTTTTTTTTGCAATTTCTGTATTATTTTAATCAAATAAAAATAAATCAATACAGTCTTAATATAATTACCACTTTACAATAAAAATGCAACGTGACTCACCTGTGCCACGTAGATAATTCTTAATCAACAAGAAAGATTTAAAAAATGAACCAGAAAAAAATGCAAGAATTCACAGGATCCGCTGTTTAAGCTAGGACACAATGAGCGTCTGTGACGATTTACTGATCTCGTAGATGCTTGCTGAACTCGATTTGCAGTATTACGTATTTTTCAGTGTTCCTATTATTCCGAGTCGTAGTTTTTGCGAAGTGTTTTGTTATTTAAAGGTAGTATCCAATAATTTGGACCATTCTATTTTTCTCATGCAGTTAAATAAATTATGAAAAGATCACCCGAAATGTTGTTTGTTGGTGCCCCAAATTCATTGGAAAACTTAAGCATAACACACCACTTGTCATTACGAAAATTTAGTTACTGTCAAACCGGCCAAAATCAATCCGGCTACAGGTAAAACGGCCATAAAATGTCAAACCTTCCACAGTGTCCTAGATAATCGGTCAATCCGGCCATACCTGCATTGCCCATTGTGCTTACGATTGTTATGATTTTATTTTTTATGTAACTGTTGTTGTTATGTTATATTACTATTCTTTTTAGTTAGGATAATCTGGCAGCATTTGTCAATATAGCTTTATTATTGTTGTTGTTTTGTTATACTACGATTCTATTAGTATAAGTTTGTGTTTTCTTTTCATACTTTTATAGCTGTTGCAGTTTGTTTGTTGTTGTTGTTGTTGTTGTTGTAATTGTTCTTTGTGTTTGATGACATACAGTGTATTAGAAATAAATATTTTTTTTATGTCCATACTACTTTAATTGAAATAAAGACACACAAAATAAAATAAAAAAATAATTCAATAATTATATAAATACATTGATTATTAACAGTCGCTGGCTTTGACTGGTTTTACTCCGCCTTTCAGTAGTATCGGTACTACAGGCGTGATACTTTCTGCAAATGACCTGTGGCTTTCGGATCATTTGCTTTGTAAGTGATATTGAAAACTTACTTGAATGTTTTCATAATTAAAATATTCATATAGGTTATATTAATAATATATAAATTACCGGCTGTAAGCAAACAACTCATCGCTCTTTGTTGTAACATTCTTTCATTCTAAAAATCGATCGATTTGTTTTTTGTTTACCCTCGCCTTTCACGATGTGGTATATGGCGAGGTCCAGTACTCAAGATGGTAAAAACAGTATCACGGTAGATTATCACAGATGTACTGTGTGTGGAAGGGTTATTCTACAATGCTTCAAAAAGCGTAACAATCTTAAATCTATTATCTTTGTAAATTTGTTTAAAATCATAGACGATTTTAAACACTAAAATCATTCCAGGAAACTTATTTACCCATTTTAAATACAAACCTCTACATTATCAATCTTTGTATACTTGTATGGTTAAGCAAACTGCGACCTTGTTACGCAATTCACATATCATCATGTCAATCAATCGTGCAATTTGGCGTTGGCTTAGAATAAATTTGTCGATTATAACTTCAAATGATCAACAAAGGCCGACTTTACATAAGTCGACCTGTGATAACAATAACTGGTGCCATAATGTTACGACGCAACAAAGAGCAACAGAGAAACGTAATAGTAATTAACCAATTAATAAACCAATTAAATTTGGGCAATTATAATTGACTTGTTCGTTATTTTAACCGGCAGATCACACAAAACACCTACCGACAGTTTACAATAGCAATAAAAAGACAATACGAAGACAATCCCATTATTATAATACTTTTAAGCATGTATTAGAAAAACAAATAAAATATAATACAATAAATTAAGATACAACGTAGGAAAATGCAAGCTTAAAAAAAGTTTATTTATCAGAATTAGACAACAAAAAAGAATGGAACAAAAACACATAAAACATGCAAAATAGAACTAAAGCATTATACAAAACACGCAATTAAAATAATAAATATATGTTGTGTATAAGTGGCAAGTTTGACTTTTTTTGTGGTCGGAACGACTGATTTTGTGGCCGGTTAAACCAACATCCACAAGTATACCGGCCGATTTGAATTTTGTGTGTGACCCTTTTTGTGTGTGACAAGACCGACTTATTTTGAGGCCGCATTATACTGTGGCGTTATTATCTTGTGTCCGTTTTGACCGGCACCCACTAAAATGTAAAACGCATTAAAGCCGCGTTTACAGGAAGATATTTATAAAACTAAATAGGAATAAGAAAACCACGTGACCAACTACTTTTGAGATCAGGATTTATGAAAATTTGGATAATCAGCTCTTATGTCGGAAATAAAGGACATTTAAAGCGATACATTTCACGATTTTCAAGTCTAGCAAATTAAAGTAACATTACAAACAGACATAAAATAAACTACAGAATAAGTGAATGCAGCAGTTATACACAAATTCCCAAGAACAGGGTCAAGACGTTTTTCATGTACAATGTATTATATAAAGGCAAACTGTCGGATACCACCGTTTAAGCGACAAATGGGGAGCGTTCGATAATTTTGCTTTGTTATCGGTATTTGGTATTTTTTTCCTTTTTTAAAGTTTCATTCAAACACGATGAATAATGTATTTAATACAGTAACTCCACAAACAACTTGTCCCAGGGGCGGATTTAGACCAGAGGTTGACCATACCCTACCCCCACCCCCAACCCCGCTTCCACCCAAAGTCTCTGATAATATAGATCTATAATAAATGAAACAAATAAGACTAGATCTATCCCTGTGTTCCTATAAGTTAACGAACTCTCCCTCAAACGAGTATTATATTTTTCAGATAATCACAAACCAAACCAAAGTCACTTGCATAACAGTATATATAATATCCATGATTCTCGCAATGATAGTCTATATGCATTATGCAAATTATCATATATTTACATATATACGAGCGCGTAATCTTTGCACAGACCTCGAAGGTGAATCTACTTCCATGAAGGTATTTTTTAACATTTCAGGGTGTGTCACATCTTAATGGCACTAGTAATATTAGCGCTGCATACATGTACAGTTCTGCAAAAGACGAGTAAGCATGTACTTACGCCTACGATGTATTGGGGGTGAGGGGTGGGGGTGGGGGGGGATTAAACTATTTGTGGAAAGAAATTCAGTTTAAGTTTATCAAGCATCTGAAATGCAGTAATGGCACTATTTGGCTTCTAGCTGCAAACACTGTTATTGCGAGATCATGCCCCTAACACTACTCGTACCTAAAGTTTTCGCTCAATATGACCTCTTCCCTCATCCCATGAAAAAAAAAATGATTACCTTTTTCGTCGATAATAGAAAAAGTTTGGGCTCATAGAAAAAACGTATCATGCGGCTTCTGAAATGCAGAAAATGGCTCTGTGTTGGTGCTATATTTCAGAAGTTTACTGGAGGACCATATGCCTTCAGACAACCCTCCAGCCTACCCCCCCCCCCCCCACCCCCCCACCCACCGCCTGAAAAAATCCTGGATCCACCCCCTGGACCGCTGTAACATAATACACATTATCAAATGCAGCCCACGTTCCCTACCGCACAATTCAAAATAAACCAGAAAAACAGACTAAAGCAGAAACTAAAAGTATAAAAAGCTTCCATAATATTTCGTTATATTTAACTCCACATTTCTATTGTGTCGTTTTTATACCTTGCCCTTTCTAGAACGCATAGTTTAATTGACAGGATATTTATACCTTGCAATAACAATTGGTCTGTATGTAGACTAATATTTATTTCTATTTTTATCACAAATGTCATGTGTCCATATATATAAGGGTATCATGCAAACATCTCCGGGAAACAATTATAAACTAATCGGGATAGGCGCAACGGACGTCCACACTATGTTAAACATCGACGACTTTCATCAATAAACTGTTAAACAATAACACTAACATAACGAAAGATTTTGCCAACATAGAACACTATTCAATATCACAACTTGTCAAACAGATTACCCGGAGATTTGGTTTGAGTGACATCTAACCAATTTCTCTCGTTTCAGTACTGAGAAAACGCCTAATAGGCATAGGTCTATGCTTGCAACCATATTGCATATGTCGTACTCGAACAATCGTTACTAATTCCTTTCAAATATTTTTAAATGATCGCGATTAACAAGAGACATATCAAAAACGAAGAATTTATTACTGAATTTCTGAAACTTAATCAGACAGGGCTGCTCTATGTTGTCTTTGCTGGATAAGATTATGGTTGACCGCTGCCCTTCAGGGGACAGTTGATGGATATTAGAGGACCTGCGGCAAGCAACGAAGATTTCTCCACTAGGGTTCACATCCATCCCAATTGGACCTTTGAAGCTGCTAGCGGTAAAGGAGTGCAGCAGGCGGCCGTCAGTGGACAAAACATGTAGGGCATCTTTCTCGTCTTTGCTATCGCGTTGATCAGTTACAAGAATACCATTAGGCGCCGCTTTGATTTTAGCAGGAGCTTTAAACGCAGGCATGCCGTTTTCTCTCGACTTCAGGAAAGTTTTCTCGGCGCAGTTCGTATCACAAACAGCGATTCCTGTTTTGCAGACCAAGTAGATCTTATCTCCAATGCAGGACAGAGCATTGTACATCCGAATGGTTTCTACGTTTTTACTTACATCAATCCGCAGTTCATTATTGTCCAAAGTGACAAACTGGATCTGATTTGCACTCGGAAAGGTGATGACGAATTTGTTCTCGTTTATCATCGTCAGATCGCTCGGTTTGCCATTCAGCTTCAGAAGACTTAGCAGTCGCCCTTCATCTGAGAACAATTTCAATTTAAAGTTTTCGTGATCTGCTACCAAGATTCGTCCGTCTTCCATGTAGACCCCACCGACTATGTTGCAATGACCACGATCACCTGCCACCCACACCTTCAGTCTCCGTGTCTCTTTGACGACTCCTTTGTACACTGGGTTGATCATGACGATGTTTTGAGAGCTCTGCTGACTTCGCTCCAGACTCACACTTCCTAGAGATTTGGCACATTTGACTGCATTAGAGATGATCGGATCCACGCGGAAGACGTAAGATACGTATTGTAGCTTCGACTGACGCTCGCGAAGTTCTTGCTCGTACAGAGAACACTCTCTATTCGCCTTTTCCATCAGACTTATGACATGTGACTCGCTTCCGAATTGCTGTACAGTTTCAATCAATTTCTTTGTGTTGGAAATTTGCTTTCCAAGATTTTCGCATTCAGCTGTTAGCTGACCTAAATCCTCAATTTGTTTGGCGTGGAACTCTTCCAATTCATTGATTAACTTATCTCGAAGACGATCTAAGCTATCCACAAAATCTTTCCGAATCGTGTCTATTTCATTGATTATATTATGCTTCGTTTGCTCAAGATCCTGGATGAGATTCTTCCTAAATTCTGTCATATCCGATGTCATTTCTTCATACTCTCGAAGAGTTGTTGTCACTTTCCCTATAATGTCTTTTTCGTGAATCAATTGGAACTCCTCTTGAACTGTAACTACATGATCACATTTGCGATGTCTTGCAACCACGCACGACCCGCAGCATGGCGCTCTATGATCGCGACAAAACTTGGTAATCTTCTCCTTATGATCGTTACAAGGTTCGTACTTAGGTACGGCAACATCTGGATTCTTCGCAATGTCTTGCACAGGAATAACACTGTGGTTTTTAAAGAGCTTGAAGCCGCTATGGACGGTCTTGCAGACATTGCACTGGTAGTCACTACACTCGCGACACCACCAAGTAGCAAGAGTTGTCTCACCGCGCCGTTGGCAAGGATCGCACTCTACCTCTTCTCGCTGAACTGCCAAAACCATACCATACGTGTGTAGGAAATGGTTTGTCGGAAACTGGCCCGCCCATTTCTCAATACCAAGTTCTGGATTAGGTGGAACGATATCTTGATTGCAGACTGGGCAAGGAAACGTAGCAACGAAGGAATCGTTTTGAATCTCTTGTCTAAGCTCTGACAGAATATAACTCTGAAGACATTTCTTGCAGACATTATGCAGACACGTAAGCATCTTTGGTACTACCATGGCCTCACAACATACTGGGCATTGAACAACCGGGTCTACGGGTCCCCGGACAGTTGTTCGAGACTTGGCAACGGACCTTGTGTCGGAGCGTTGGTCGAATATCGTGCTGGCACCACGAGAAACGTAACCCGTTGATTCAGTCTGGATGAACTCGTCTGGCTGCTGTGCTCCGGTGCTAGAAGAACACGTCGGACTCGGAGCGATGATGTCACTAGTTGTGACGTCACGTTTTGGCGGGAACACGCGATAGTCTGATATATCCATGTTACTGATGGTATGCTGCACGAGACATGTTTATGCACATGTATGTTTGTATTTTTCAAATTCTTCTTTACATGTAAGCCAACCTTTCTTAATCTCAGACATTTAACAAAACTTGTTTTCAAGTAAAATCTGCCACTGAAAATTAAATCCTAGTACATTTTGCTGAATTCTTGACAAAAAGCAACTTCCGCTTGCTTGAGAATTAGTCGCCAATACTAAACACATATCTCGTTTATAAATAGGAACGTTATAATGTCGTTATGCTGTTGATAATAAAACATTTTAAAAACAGTTCCATTCATTGGTCCTCTTTAATATCGAAAGTTCACTGATCCGATAGGTTGAGTTTAAACAATAGCCACTTTAAGCAGTTAACAGTCAAGCCGTTGTTCTGTACATGTGTGTCTATGTATATTTCGCCTGTTAATTTAAAGATGGTATGCGACAGTTTGGACCAAAAATATTTCCATTAAACATCATAATAAACAATTGTTACCTGACCAGATATCGCAAAATGCTGTTTATTGATGTCTTACACCTGTCTGAAAAGTGAACCATAACATCACAATCGTCATTTCAAACATGCATTTCCTACCAAGCTGCACAGTTAGCTATTTTTAAACTAAGAAAACCACGTGAACACTTATATTTTGGCTCATCCATGTCATGGTTGTGACGTCGATGTCTATATTTGATAATCGACAAAGCTTAGACTAAAGTTGTTGTTTTTTTTCTGCAGAAATTATGTAAAAATACCCCACGGAGAGGACAGATATTGTTACATATATTAGATACAGACAAACTGTTGGATAACCACCTTTAATACAGCACGTTAATGTGAGCTCGTATTAACTTTGGCTAGCATAGAAACATTCGTTACTAGGAGACAAATTCCGGAATGTCCTGCGTAATCAAAGCGATGAAAAGCGCTGTAAGAGATTAAAGGAAAACACGTGATGGTAACTTTAAATTATTCCATTGAAACCCATTGAAAGGCATGTAAGTTTCCGGTGCAAACAACAACAACAACAATTTCTCTTCTGAAAATATAGATTATACATCGGAACAAAAGTTAAAACGGATTGGTATAAATCGCAGCTTTTTAATGCAGCCAGTAGAAGCATATAGGGAAAACGTGGCCAATATAAAACATACAGGGAAACGCAGGTTTTTAGTGCAGCCAGTAGAAGCATATAGGGTAAACGTGGCCAATATAAAACATAAAAAATTGGCCAATATAAAACATACAGGGAAACGCAGGTTTTTAGTGCAGCCAGTAGAAGCATATAGGGAAAACGTGGCCAATATAAAACATACAGGGAAACGCAGGTTTTTAGTGCAGCCAGTAGAAGCATATAGGAAAAAAATTGGCCAATATAAAACATACAGGGAAACGCAGGTTTTTAGTGCAGCCAGTAGAAGCATATAGGGAAAACGTGGCCAATATAAAACATACAGGGAAACCCAGCTGCTAAAAATATATATTGGGAAAATTAAAGAATAGTTAGTTAGGGGTAAGATAATTTTTATTAATTGTATTTAGTGATCGTATTCTGAATGTTTTTGTTAATGATGTGTTCATTTTGTTTTGTGTTTGAAATTAGTAATGTAACTATTATTAAATATTTTAATAGCTAAATACAGAGTAAGAGTCTTATTCGGAAGTATGAGTATTTATTTCGATTTGCTTTTTAAAATCGCAGTAGATCTAGTATTTATTTCAGCTTACTGATATGAATAATTATATAACTACGTGTAATTTCGCGTGTATGGGCAATGTTATGAAGATATTTGAAAGAGATGCTAGACGATCATTCCACACAGCCAATATGAAACACAGCGAAACGCTGTCAATAGAGAACATATAGAGAAAATCGAAAGGGTGTTAGTAAGGTGAAAGAAAAAGAAAATTATGTGTTCGTTCATTCTTGTGTTGGAAAGGGTAATTTAATTCTGATAGCTTTTATAGCTTAATACAGTGTTTGAATCACAGATGGAAGTATGAACATTGCTTCTCTTTGCTTTTTCAATTATCTAGATTTTCTTTCAACTTACTAATCGGATGCTATTACTTATAATTTCGTGTAAAAATAATTATTATGAAGACATTTGGAAAAGATATAAGAACACACTGTCATTATTTTTGGTGACTAAACAAAGCGTTAGTTGTCATTTGCCCTATAGTTTCTAACTTCGAGTAGTTTCTTAACAATTTCACAGCTGTATTCCTATCTCAACTCCTATCCGACAGTTTGGACCAAAACCCTTTTCCTTAAACGTCATAATAAACCATCGGTACATGAACAGATCTCGCAAAATGCTGTTTATTGATGTCCTACATCCGTCTGAAAAATGAACCATATCGTCATTTCAAACATGTATTTTCTATCTGAGCCACGCTGCACAGTTAGTTATTTCTAAACTTAGAAAATCGCGTGAACACTTGTGTTTTAGTGCATCCACATCATCCGCTGTGATTTTTAGCAGGAATCTCAATCGTTCTTATTTATAGATTTGAAAAGAATTAAAATATCAGTGTTGATTAACGAGTTTTACTGCTCTAAAATTGAGATACTGTTGAAAATCGTCAAAGCTTGGACATAAGTTTGCTGCAGAAAGTAAGCAAATACATGTCCCCGAAAAAGAGGTCAGATATTACTACATATATTGGATATAGGCAAACTTTCTGATATCACCTTTTAATTGATAATAGATAGTTTCCATGTGATGTCATCGACACTGATAAGACAGTTTAAGGCAGCCATCTTTGTGGCCAGAAGCTAATGCAGGCCGAAATCGGGAAATATGTGCTGTATTAAACTAACCACTGTGTTTTTAATTTTTAGTCAATTTTACTTAATTTTATATCAAATTTTACAGCTTTTATAAAGTATTTTAAATATCAAAACTATATTTTGATAGTTTTAAAGGTTAAAGAAATACAACCGAAAATGATACACTGTTTATTTTGTTTTAAGTATGAGCCAATAGTTTTATTTATTTCTGTGAATTAATTCTGTGTGCATTTATCAATTGTAAAAATATTGTATTAAAAAATATGAATTTCAAGAACTTTCCAATGGTGTATAGCTTTTAATTTTCGGACCACAAATGAAGAATTACAAGAAAATAAAACTTACCCTTCTATACAATTCATATGAAAATCCCTTGAAGTTACCATCAAAGATGGCTGCCAAAATAAGGGATTTTCACTGATGTGGAAACTATCTATATTTGGCTTTTATAAGAATACAGCTTAAAAGATTTGTAAAGTATTTGTTCCCAAATATAATATCTGTTGTTGTTAGTTTCAAGTTTACATTGGAGCACTGTGTATCGATAAGTGTTTCTAATTGTGTCCAGTTTGGACCCACCTCCCCGTGAAAAAATCCTGGATCTGCTCCTGATAATTGACAAGAGTTTAAAGCTATATATTTTTAAAGTGTAATAAACTCTTTTCTGTTGTCAAATGCGAGTATTATTGGGTAAAATTTAGAAAACATAAAACTGTTTATCATTTTATTTAAACGACGGATTCTTTTTATTGTAAGAACAATAAAATGTATATTCACCGTTACACAGCGAAATTACCTTTTAGGAATATTTGGAATTATATTCTCACTGTATCTACATCAAGCAGCTTAAAACTGAATCAAACGAACCTTTGTACTATTGATATTGCGTGGTGCAATGAAGTGTTAACTAACCGCACTTTAACAAGAAAAGACAAATTGTCAGATATAATATTTGGTCGTAAGTACAATGACAAATATATTCTCCACATACGGTGGTGAAAATTTTGTTCAAGTTTTTCCCAAACGCCGTTTATGCATGTAAACAACACGATCTTATTTCCCGCCATATTTTCCCTGCCGGTCTGTGTTTATGTTCTCGCCTTGGAAGTTAACCGTGAGAGACGTCATATTTGATGATTACTAGACGACTCACCGCCCTTACCAACTCACCGCCATTCGAGGTTGGTCGACTCATCGCCTATTTTTTTTAACTCACCGCCACGGGTGATGGTTAAAACGGCCTCAGGTCAAAACGGCCTCAAGTTAAAACGGCCTCATTTTATTCATAAACACTTTTAATGTCTGTTAGTTTTATTTTGCCACTGCTTTTTATATGCTTAAATGTAAACGCATGTTTTTGTGTTTTCATCCATATGTATTATCTTATGTCGCATTGTCAAGTCATATGTATGCATCTGAATCTGAATAAAGGTACGTCGATAGAAACCACTACTGATATGAAAATAAAGCTTTCTTATCTTATCTGATCTTATCACTTTTCCAATACTTAAATCGAAATATTTCAGTCAATACTTCATTTATTTGTTCTAAATAATCACATACACGTACATGCATACATGTGTTCATCTTCATAGTCATGAAACAATGTTGAATACCTTTAATTGGACCTTTTCACACTTTACCTGCGTGTCAAACAAGTCACAAACAGTGTATCCAATTAACAACGTCAAACCAACCTATCAGGGAAGCCTATCGTCCTTGGTAATCCATTCACAGCTTGACAGGTGATATTGGCTGCCAGGTTCAAGATTTAACTATGCTTCTATTATAAATGCGAATTGTTACCAATATAATTAGTTCATTAAAAGTTGATTACAATCGGATCAAAGCAACTACCGCCCTGTGAAAATACACCAAGACTAATTAAATACTAACATGATGATACTAATCTTTTGATAATTATATGTAAGCGATTGTATTGTTTTCATTGTTATAACTATAATTAGTTAATGAAAAGTTGATTACAATCGGATCAAAGCAACTACCGCCCTGTGAAAGTACATAAATACTAATCAAGACTAATTAAATACTAACATGATGATTGTTTTTGTATTGAGCTGGGACGCTGCTACTGTTTTATCTTTTGTAATGCATCTTTTGCAATGTATCCATGTTTACTTGGCGATGGCCAAAATGTGGCTTATGTCAATAAACTGTTTGAATTTTGAATTTGAAAAATTGTTAATTGGGTTAACTGGGTAGCATAAAATGGCTGGAAAATTTGACCTTGTATCATTTGCTTATCTTACACAATACATGCAACATGCCTCGCTTCACTCCTTGCTGAGTTTGTGACATGCGAGTGACAACCACTTGGCCATAATATGTGACCAGTGTCTACAGACAGTTCAAATCGTGTTTCTTATTGCTAAAGGCAGGCAAACAATTTACTAGCTATCCGGCAATAATTATCCTAAACCCTAGTAAGTCCATGTATTTTATACATGAGTTATGATTTTTAAATCTGAAAAAAAAAATTAATGATAAAATCTACAGACAGTTTAAAACTATCACACCTATCGATCATAGACCCGCGTCAGCGTTTTCCCTATATGTTCTTTATTGTCAGCGTTTTATTACGGTTTTCATATTGTCAGTGTAGCGCGTAAGCGTTTTAGACCCATCCAATAAGTGCTACGTAACTATTAGCTACCACTTGTACCGTCCCATGATACATGAGTTATAATTTTTAAATCGGAAGAAAATAATGATAAAATCTACAGACAGTTCAAAACTATCAATTCATCACAGTAAAAGTATACAGGCGATGAGTCGACCAGCGTTTTTTTTAATCGGCGATGAGTCGACCAACCTTGAATGGCGGTGAGTTGGTAAGGGCGGTGAGTCGTCCTGTTACCATATTTGATATATTACTGTTTATTTTTAAAAAAGTTGAACCATTTCAATAATTTAAACCAATGTCTGTAAAAACAATAACATTTAATGTGACTGATAATCGAAGTTTCTTACTAGAAGCAACAGTTTTATATTGAGATACAAAGCAGGTTTGATGTCAGATTTACTGTTCCTGCAACCAGAACTCATCTTAGATAATCTAAAGTAGATGTGAATTCATGTATAACTAAATGGCAACAGTTGTTTATGTGTATCTTACTAAAGTTCACAATCCATTAGGCTGAGATCTGATACCAATGCGTTATGGGTCATCTTAAATCCTTTCTTTCAGCCAAGTAGTGCATTGGCTTGCGGATCAGGAGGTCGTGGGTTCAAACCAAAGACTTTGAAGTTGGAAGTAGTGGCTTCCCTCCAAACGCTCGGGGCAAGGTGACAGCATTACGCCTGACTCGTCGGTGTCAGTGTAATGAACCAACAGGGTTCAGTCCCTGTGCACCTCATAAGTGCCCCTGTGCTATAATGATAGAAATGTCGCTGCACAGTATCAGCATAAACACCGGCAAATCCCAATCCAATGTAGAGCCTTGCTTACTAGCTTCTGAAATTCTCACCACAGAGTTGTCAAAATGATCAATACACCTATAAAAATACAATTGTGTTGATCACTGATTCATCTGTGGATTTACGTTCCAGAGCGTAGAAGTCACATCACTTAAGTGGAATGAAACAGGGTTTCTGAATAGGCAGTATCACAGCACTAAATCTACAAATAGGAATCTAAAAAATCTGAGTTATCAGTTTATAATGGGTGGGTTTCAGATATACCTGAAGGGAGAGTTGTGTGCTTCAGTCAGATTGTGTGTTAACATAAACGTTACAATATATCGAAAATTTTATTTTTCTTTATTTGCAGGCTAATAGTTAAATAATGAGTGACTATCAGGAATATCCAGATGTCGTCCAGGAAGTTAGAGGCGCTCTGGTGAGTTGACCTATTGCCATTTTGGTTTATTAAGAAATATAAAACATACTATATATTATATATAATATTTCATATTATAACTTTGCATTAAGGAGGGAACTAATACTTAAAATAATTCTAGCAGTATCTAGAGATAGTAAAGAACTTTTATGTTATATCCTTTTATGCCATGGGCATAGTTCTTGATTTTTTGTTTAAAATTGACTCACAATCCATGGCCCCTGTGTAAAAGCAGCCAATCGCTGTCTTGTAATTCCTCTGCCTTTCACTCACAGGATTGAGTCCCTATCAGGGTGAGCTCTTTCATGTGGGGAGATTTTGCATCTTGCTTGCAGTGCGCCAGTGGTTGTCCGCTGTATGAGATCTTCCTCCACCAAAAATTAGGCTGACATCTCCAATATGACCACACTTTTATTGGTGCAATATAACAGAAAAAGAAAACTATTCCCAAACAAGATGCTGTGGTCTTATGGTTAAGAGAATAGACTCCAGATCAGAGGGTCCCCAGTTCAAAACACGCCTGACCAAATGATGTTAATCCTTGGTCTAGACAATTGACTCACATTGGTCCAAGTAGGTAATGCCTTAGTATTTACTGGCTCTACCTTGGAAGAAGGCAGTTGGTAGAAATTAATAAACTGTATGGAAATGTTACCCATTTAGCAAATAGGTTTATGACAAATCCATCAACGATTCATCATGTTAGGTCAAGTCTCATTCAGGGAAGAAAGTGAGAAGATTCCAGCTGTGATTGTCTGCAAAGATTTACAGTGTTTTCCTCAACCACTCATGGCTGGAAGTCACACTAGTGACAATACATGTGCCCATGTTACTTAATTTAAATGCGAAAAATAATTTGAATAGGGATATGAAAATGGATGATGATACTGGTGACTAAAAAACTCATGTAGCTGTTATGCAGTTTGGCTGGACCTACTAAATATTTTTTTAATATATTTGAAAATTTCAAATTTGTCAAATTTATTTTAACTTAACTTTTTTACTATTTCAGAATTCAGGTCGCTTGAAGTTGCAGAGCTCTAATGTGACATTCAAAAACACAAAAACGGGAAGAGTTGACCAGTTTCAGAGTTCGGACATTGAGGCCAGCCAGTGGTTGAAAAGAGCCAAAGGATATTGCTTGAAATTTCGCCTAAATAATGGAACCATCCACAGATATGATGGCTTTAATGAAAATGTAAGCTTGCAAATTTGCTTTTTAGCTTTTTGACATGCGAAATCCTTTTGAATTTCATAATTTCCTGTGAGAATGCTTGTCTTACTCTTTTTAGGTGTGTTAAACATTTACAAATTTTGCCTTGTTTTAATGCCTCTGAACGGCAAGCATATAACAGTTACACTGTCTATCGATCTGTTGATATGCATATGTTCTTCTGTCTATAGAGATAACTTCTGCAGTCATAGAAATTAGGATTGAAATTTACAAGCAAGTCGGGCTAGTAACTAAGCAATTTTCACTCGCTTGAAAGAAAATTTATTAGCCTGACTTAAATTCTGTTTTAATTTTACAAGTAAGCCCCCCAAAAAAAAAGTAAGACAAATACAGAAAAAAGCACCACTTAAATTTCAATCGACATGTAACTTCATGTTTTTTTCCCGGGTTTTGCACCAGAAACATGTTTCAATTTAATTTTCTCTGCCATTTTGTTCTATGGCCCAGCTGATTTTAATTTAGTATAGAACATAATATACCATGCCGGCACTAGAATACCATATGGTTCCTGCACAGTAAACATATTATCGGTTTAGTGCGCATAACCTGTTTATGATTCAAGCGACAGCTTGCTGAATGAAATAAGCAGCTCAAAAGTTTACAAACTAAAATTGAAAGTACAATGATTTTTTAACGATCAGGATCCTAGAAGCCCATCGGGCTAGTGAAATGGGAATTTTTACTAGCCTGAGAAAAAATCTACTAGTTTTTTGCTGTCGGGCTAGTGCTAATTTCGACCACTGTTTTTGTGTTTTTGACTAAAATAATTTCTCTCAGATGCTAAAGCCATATTGAGCATCTTCATGTTTTGTTTGTGTTGGATTAGAAACTTTACACATATTTGTTAGTCATCGATATATTGTGTTAATTTCGTCTATAGATTAGTTTTGTTAGTCATTCGGTAAAGTGTTGTGTTAATTTAGTCTGTCTGTATAAACTGGTTAGACTGTCTGTATAAACTGGTAAGACTGACTGTATAAACTGGTTAGACTGTCTGTATAAACTGGTTAGACTGTGTATAAACTGGCTAGACTGTCTGTAAAACTGGTTAGACTATAAACTGTTGAGACTATTAACTAGTTAAACTGTATAAACTGGTAAGACTGTCTGTATAATCTGGTTAGACCATGTGTATAAACTGGTTAGACCATGTGTATAAACTGGTTAGACCATATAAACTGGTTAGACTGTCTGTTTAAACTGTTTAGATTGTATTAACTGGTTAGACAATCTGTATACAATGGTTAGACAGTCTGTATAAACTGGTTAGTCTATGTTTAAACTGGCTAGATCATATAAACTAGTTTGTCTGTATAAACTGGTTAGACAGTCTGTATAAACTGGTCAGATGGTTTAAACTGGTTAGACTGTCTGTATAAACTAGTAAGAATGTATAAACTGGTTAGACTTTATAAACTGGTTAGACTATAAACTGGTTAGTAAGTCTGTATAAACTGGCTAGACTGTCTTTATTAACTGGATAGACTGTCTTTATAAACTGGTTAGCCTGTATAAACTGGTTAGACAGTCTGTTTAAACTGTTTAGATTTTATAAACTAATTAGCCTGTATAAACCGGTTAGACAGTCTGTATAAACTGTTTAGATTGTATAAACTAGTTAGCCTGTATAAACTGGTTAGACTGTCTGTATAAATATTGGAGATGGATAATGTTTCTTTAATTTTGTGGTGACTGTTTATTACTTTTATTTTAACACACCAAACATTTCCCTTGGTCTTTACTTTCAAATAAAACAAATTAATGAAGTCTCAACCATCAGGCTTTCTTCAACAAAATGATATTCAATGAAATGGCAAGAGAAATGTTCAGGAACTATATTCTTGACAGATATAATATAAATGGTGGTCAACCAGTCCATGTGTAATTCTTTGGCTAAAGTCCATTTTGTATATATGGCAAACACAAAGATGCATTATAGAATGAAATCTGCATTTTTTTTATTATTTTTTTTAAACTTTAAAAAAACTACAGTATATATAACTGGTTTTGTCACAGATGATATTTGAGCATACCATTCAATTTTAGGACCATGATAAATTGGCATCGTTTGTATCGAAGAACTACGACATGAAGCTTGAGAAGGTGGACTTAGGAGTCAAAGGATGGAACTGGGGCTTGGCTAACTTCGAAGGTACATGTTCTACAAGTTTTTGTTTTTTCTACTTAGGACTTGTTGCTGGCCCTTTTTACAGAGGCATTTGATCATCTTGCCCATGGGAAGAAGTATACTTTCTTTCTAATTCTTGCAGAAA
Source organism: Sinonovacula constricta (assembly GCA_007844125.1). Taxonomy (NCBI): domain Eukaryota; kingdom Metazoa; phylum Mollusca; class Bivalvia; order Cardiida; family Solecurtidae; genus Sinonovacula; species Sinonovacula constricta. Next base: position 19,506,229 of record CM017571.1, read on the forward strand.
GTTTCCCATTTAGGAAAGACATTTGGAAGTCCAGTATAAATCCCAGGACAATTTTTTTAAACAAACTAAACAGACAAGTGGAATTTTTATAATACAGGAATTTTTAAGAAAATATCCTGAAAAATAAAAATCTGTCCATCAAAGATTCGGATAATGTTGGGTGAAATCCATGTCATGTAATTAAAAAAATGATGGAAAAGTTAAATTTCATGTAACAAATTCACGTACATTAGCCTTAAATGGAACCTGCAAAGCCTCACTTGGTTCTTCAGCAATGGACATAAAAATGTCATTGTTGAATTAAAATTAATTATAAATATTTTAGTATTTTTGACTTATGGTTTACTTGACCTGTTTCAAACCAGTCAACAATTAACGGAAACTTTTGCATGTATACCTTTTTCAAAAAGTTTTTATTTTGCAGGACATTCTTTAAACTTCAACATCGACAACAACCTCGGGTTTGAGATCCCACTAAACAATGTGTCCCATGCAACCACAGCTAAGAATGAGATAACACTAGAATTTCACCAGAATGATGATGCTGCAGTCTCACTGATGGAGCTTAGATTCCATATCCCGTCCGATCCAAACAATGTGGACAGTGACCCAGTCATGGTATTTGTTTTTCTTCAAAATATGAGTCGAGGGGCGGGGGCACACATGTCTTTGGGGGTAGAGTCTCCAATTGACTCTTCAGCCACTCATGCCTAGTTTCAAGTCTTGGTTGGAATAAAAACATTTATGTAGGCAGGTCTTCCAGCTGATGTCTGGTGCAGGTGCTTAAGTCCAGGTAATTGTCTGGCATCTTATTTCACAAAAACAGCATTTAATAACCATAATTGTGTCACTTGGATGTATTTCCAATACAGAAACAATATACTAGTCACACTAACACTATTTGGGTTATTATGACCATCATCAGCCATTATAAGTTTGGAAAGACCCAGATAAGTTACTTGTTAGAAACAACTCCAGTGAATCAACTCAAACGGAGCATCACATGCTTTGGGGCTCTATCAATTGTGCAGTATAGTTCAAATGAAGCACTTTCTATTAAAAAATATATTTTATTAATATCATTCCTTATGGTCCATGTTTGAAAAACTTATATTATCTGAGATGAAGACGGTTATTTTTATTGTTAAATCTTAATTATAAATCTTTAAATTCAATATTAATGATAAATCTTTAAATTCAGTAAGTGACAGTAATGTTGTTGCTCCTAAGATTTATTATTTTCCCTAGATTGCTAGAGGCAGTAATTCCTTGATTTTCACTTTAGCAAATTTTTAACTTTAACTTGAAACCTAAACTATTGTTTAATTTGCCAAAAGGTGCATATATATTTTTTTACCATTGTCTCAGCCAATCAGAGATGCAGTAACATAAAGTTACAGTTTGACAGCACACTTTGTTAAAATTGGCAATTTGTTAAGCACTGTGGATAGATATGTTATTTCATTTTTTCGTAGGCAGACAGATTATGACCAATTTGGGCAGAACCAATAATTCCATTGGCTAATTCCATTTTGATACATAAAAGAACACAAATATGCATTCTATTATAAACCCCTTATGACTTAAAAAAACAAAACAATTAAAAACCTATAAAAATCTGCCAAAGTAATTAGAAGCTCAGGTAAACTTAATCTAAAGCTTTTGTTTGTTTCTTGCTCAGGAATTCCACAAACAAGTGATGAGCAGTGCAGATATTATCCAGGCTGTTGGTGATGCTGTCTGTGTCTTCCCAGAGGTGCAGTGTCTTACACCCAGGTACTTCTTTTAGTTTGGAATCTTTTTTTCTTAATCTTAATAAAGGTACACAGGTACTTTATTTACTAAGTTTGGAATCTGTCTTCTAAACATTTGTCTGACATTCATTATTTCCTGATTTATTTAGAAATTTGAGGAAAAGGGACCAGCGACCTAATTTTACTTACTATGGGCCAGGGGCTTCTTTATAACATTTTCCAATACTGGTTGGGGTTAGAACTTTATGCAAGACGGTCTTCCAGTTGACACATGGTGTGCAGGTCATTCTACACAGACATTTACGTCTACCAAAAAAGCTGGAAGTTGAAAATGAGATGATGCCTTTATTTCATGCCATTTATGGGGCTGAATTTCGGCCCAGTTCCCCAAATGAAAAAGTATATATTTTCCCCAAATTTCATCTCAAAATTCCCTTATATTCCCCAGTCAAAAATGGATTTTCATTTTGAAAAAAAAATTGCAGATGGACATTGATGCCATTTATACAATGTACATGTTGGCACCTTATGACCTATAAAGTGTTGGTGTGCCATAAAACCCAAATACATACAATGTACATGCGGATGAGACATTGTCATGTAATAAAACAAAGTGAAAAACGTGGTGGCCTGTAATGTCTGGCAACAGAGATTGTGTTTTGTGTTAATATTTTTGTCATTAGTAAAATTTCACCTATCTGAAAATTTTCCCATCTTGAAAGGACTCGCCACCTTTCCCCCAAAACCCTGAAAAAGGACTGAATGAATATAATTGGTTGCTGACAAGTATTGCATAACAAACTACACCAACAGAAATTTTTATGGAAACAGACGATCAACCATATTTTGGTAAAGATTGAAAAAGATTTGTTTGAGACATTCATTTTGATACATTAAAAATTATGTATACCTTTGGTTTAGTCATTATTTAATTGTTAAACTTATTTATTTTTTAAGTAGGAAACAGCTCAATTCCTTTGACAATATGTCTCACAGACATACATCTATTACAGAGGTCGATATGACATCAAGATGTACACCACTTTCCTACAGCTTCACGGTAAAACCTTTGACTACAAGGTTCCCTACACGTCTGTGCTGCGACTCTTTTTACTGCCTCATAAAGATGGAAGGCAGATTTTCTTTGTGGTGAGTTGGCTCTTTATTTTCCATGCAGTTTTGCAACTAAAAAATACTAGAGATGAAAAGAAGTTTTGTTGATATTTTTTGTGTTTGCAGATGTCAATTTTACTTAAACAAGTTGAGTTTTATATAAGTTAATGTATTTATAAATGCATATGTTTTTAGATACAAATTTCTTTATTATTTTAATTTTTTAAATGTTGTAGTCTTTACTGTATTGTTTATATGTAATCAGTTCAGAACTTCATTATGAAAAAAAAAAAGGTTTGGTTCTAATCAAATTGAAAAAAAAAGGTTACTTTGTTCTTTATTTTTATAAAAAAAATGTGAAAAAAATTTACCAATGTTTTTGTAAAAAGTGTAATGTTACAAAAAGAAAAATGAAGTTTTGTACAAATCTTCATTTTCCGATAAAGGAAAGTTACTTTGTCGTTCTTTTTTTTTACGATTTTTTTTTTACCAATGTCTTTGTTAAAAATGTAAGATAAAAATGTAAGATATCAAAAAGTAGATAAGAATTTTGTTAATTTAAACTCCAGACCCCTCCACTCAAGTGATGGATATGTGTCTTGGCCATAGCTTGGCAATATTTTCACAAATCTTCTTTCACTTTCAGTCGTATCAAGCATTATATTTACAAGTTCAACTATTCAGGTCAAGGTCATATTCAAGGTCATGTTTAGAGCTATTGCATCTTTGTGGGCATCATTGACATGTGTTACTTGACTTGTGACTGGACTTGCACTGCTTCACAATTTATGTATATTTCTTGTGTCATATTTTTTCTTATTTATTTTTTCCACCTCACATTTTGAGCAAACCAGTATTGAACTAGTCACGATTCTCTTAGACTGGACCTGGTAGCACAGTCGGTAGAGCGTTGGCTCCAGGTACAGGTGGCCCTGGGTTCGATCCTGGGCCGCAACATACCACAGTCGTAAAAAATGGTAGGGTTTTGCTCCCTTGCTAACGCTCAAGCAAATATAAGGGTAGTTCCACGACTGGTTGGCACAGTGTCAGGATAATGTGACTATGTGTGGTGACATACCAGGTGTTCACGACATTCTATACTCAGTGAAGGCAGCACTATATCTGCTTCAAGTAGACACCATCTCCAAATAACTAAAATACAGTTAGTGAGACGATAAACCAAACAAACAAACAATTCTTCTGATTTTATTTGATACACATTTTGTCACTGTAGGTGAGCTTGGACCCTCCAATCAAGCAAGGACAGACCCGTTATCACTTTCTCATCTTGCTCTTCTACAAAGATGATGAGATCAAGTTAGATTGTGGTCTTGGAGAGTAAGTATTAGCAGTAGGAAAACCTTGATGATGTAACCAGACCGAGTAGCGCAATCAGTAGTGCGTCAGCATCAGGTATGGGAGGCCCTGTGTTCAATACCGGGCCACGATATACCAAAGTCGTAAAAAGTGGTAGTGGAATAGCTCCCATGCAAATGCTCAAGCAAGTATAAGGGTAGTTCCACGACTGGTTGGTTCAGTGTCAGGATAATGTGACTGGGTGTGGTATCATGCCAGGTATTCACGGCATGCTATACACATTGAAGGCAGCACTATTTCTGCTTCAAGTGGACACTGTCTCCAGATAACTGAAATACTGTTGGTAGGGTGATAAACCCAATAAACAAACAAATTTGTGATAAGCACTATACATGGGATGGTTAAGTTAAGAGTTCAGCCTTGGAATACAAGTCAGGTAAACATTTACAATATCTGGCATGTAATGGAACATATTTCTGTACGGTATATAACAGTCTTAGCTATGTGAAAATTATACTTGTTATTATACCTCACAATACCACATATATGGGAGCTATATTTGAGTCATAACAATGAATCTGTTGTGGAGATTTGTCTTAGCTATTTCTCAGTTAATATTAGTCAGATTTGAATTAAACTTTACAGAACTGTCAAGTACCAAGCCTGGTTGTGTATTACTTAGTGAGTAATGACTGACTTGATTAACTAGAGTTATGGCCCTTAGATATATTTGATGAATACATTTACTGTGGCAAAGCACAGTCTGAGGGATATTCACCATCTTCATTGATAATTCTTGTTTTTGTTGCAGTGAGCTGGAGGAGAAATACGAGGGTAAGTTACAGAAGGAAATGAATGGACCAGAGTATGAGATAGTCAGTAAGGTCTTCAAAGCAGTCACCAACAGGAAGATTACGGTCCCTGGAAACTTTGTTGGGTAGGTGCAGTAACCAAAAAATGCATGTAAAATTGATTTGATAAGATGATGATTCGTACCATTTGCATTCTTTATTTTATCATTTAAGAGTCTTAAAAGTTATAAATTATAACCTGTACTATTGAGCGTATAGTCAGAAATGATCTATAATATACCGGCTGCAAAAGCTCAAGTGGTAGAGCGTCGGCTTGCGGATCCAGAGGTCGGGGTTTAAACCCCGACCTGGTCAAACCAAAGACTTTAAAGTTGGTAGTAGTGTTTTCCCCTCTAACGCTCGGGGCTAAGGGGACAGCATTACGCCTGACTCGTTGGTGTCAGTATAATAGACTGGCCGGGTTCAGTCCCTGGACACCTCATAAGTGCCCCTAAGCTATTATGATAGAAATGTCGCTGCACAGTATCGACAAAAATTCCATCAAATCCCTGAATCCCGGATCTGTAATAATTACTATGTTAATAGTGTACAGCTTGTCAGACCTGGTAAATTTTAGCCTGCATATTACTGTTTACCCATGACAAGAGATATCATCCAAGACATATAATTGTTACCAGGATTGTAAAAAAGATGCCTTTATTTGTATGGTCATCTTACATGCTTCGTTTATCAGTCACTTTTCTGAAGCCTCTACCTGAGCTATGATATATGATTACCTTGATCTTGGGGGTGCTCATTGATCAGTAGTTAGAGTGATCAACTTGAAGATCCTCAGCCTATCAACATGTGTGTAAGAGTCGTAGTCATAGTGATAACTTCCTTCATTTTTTCTTGTGCCATTTTCTCCAATTTCCTATCCATGTATTCCAGACACTCGGGCACACCAGCCATTAGTTGTTCCTACAAGGCCGCCACAGGTTTGCTGTATCCACTGGAGAGAGGGTTCATCTTCGTCCATAAGCCACCTGTACATATACGATTCGATGAGTTGGCTGCTGTCAACTTTGCTCGCAGCGCAGGCAGCACAAGATCCTTTGATTTTGATGTGGAGACAAAAGCTGGCAATGTGTACACATTCTCAAGCATTGAGAAGTAAGTTTCTTGAACAAAATATGTGGTTTGGTTTTCTTAAGACATGTTTTTTGTTTTGGTACAACCTACTTCTATCATTTTCTAAATATAAAAGAAATAGATAAGTGTAAAAAATGTCTTAGTTGCCAGAGAAATAGAGCCATGACAAGTAAAGTTTCAGAGTTTGATTGAATTAAAGTGCTATTACTATCACAAAAACCGTATACTTTATAAACCGTTTTATGTGTTGACCTGTTTTCAATTATAATTTATTTTTTTAACCTGATAGTTTTTATATTTTTCTATATTTTACTTGCGCAATTTGGTTTTAACCTGATCATGCTCTATTCATATTTAACTTTGTATTCGGCGCCATATGACCTATTAAGTGTCTGTGTGCCGTAAAACCTAAATAAATAATAAATACTTTAACAAAAGCAATCTCTTCTTAACACATGCCATGATTGTCGTTAACTTTAGTTGCAAGGTAAGAAGAAAACTTTTAAAAGTAACTTTATAAGTCAAATGCAACCAACTGAGATTTTTGATGTTGATTAAGATAGGCAGAAAAGGATTCTTTGATGTTTACAAAAACAAAGTTTCAGGGAAACTGATAATCTTAAAATATTTACAGATCTCCAACAAGTATAAACATCTAATAAAATCACTATTTTCAGAGATGAGTACGGCAAGTTGTTTGAGTTTGCGAAGAACAAGAAGCTGCGTATGAAGAACATCGGTGGCAAGAAGTTGGGCGAGGCTGACTATGATAATATGATGGACAGCGACAATGATGACAACACACATGATGCCTACCTGGAGAGGATGAAGGCAGAGGGTAAAGACAGGGATAGTGATGCCATGGATGATGATAGCGACTCCTCAGGTAACGTAGATTGTTTTTTGTTTTCTCATTTACAAAATGACATATCCATGACATTGCACATTTATGCCCAAAGAATTGCCCTTGAATTTGTGGAATATTTCTGAAGATTTCTGTTCTGAACAGTATAAATCGGTTGATATTTTCTTAATTTTACTTTACATTTTATTGACTTAGTCACAGTTTGAACAGAATATGTTATGAAATTTTAATTTTGGATTGAGATTAGGATTGTAAAATGTTGGACAGACCCAAATCAGATTTTTCCTGTACAAATTCAAGTCAGGTTTTTATGTGGTCAGATAGTTGAAAACTTGGTTTTTCGCGTCATTGGAGGTTTTACTTGTTTATCACTGAAAGACATAAGATGATACTGATATCTCTGGTATAATTGGAGCATGGAATGCATTTGTAAGAAGTACAACTTTCATGTTGAAATACAGAAAGAGGATAATGGTGAATTTTCTTTTTTAGTTTTGTAATATTTGAAATTATAAGTATCTTCTGACAACAATTGTGACAGAATCATTTGTATTGTATTTAAACTGACACTACTTTGACTGTCGAAATTTCTGTTCCTTTACACCAGTGTGAATCTCAAATTAATTACACTTGATGGCATTATGAATCTTACATTGAATTAAGTCTTAAGTCTTCTCCCCTCCTCCATCCCCCTTCTCCCCATCCCAAAGAGACGAATAGTGACTAGCAGGGTAGGGAGATTACAGTGGAGAGAATCATTTTTGAGCAGTGTTCATTACAACGCACATATATTTTGCAATATGTATCGAAGCTGACTTTAACAAAAATATAAGAAGCCTCAGATAGCAAATTATCAGTGCCTTCTATTGAAATGTTTCTGTTGATCAGACGAGGACTTCAACCCAGGAGAGTCTGGTAGTGATGTGGCAGAGGAGTACGACAGTAACCCACCTACTTCAGAAGAATCAGATTCCGAGGAGGAATCTGGCTCAGTAAGTTGCTCTGCAGAGTAAAATACCTGTTCTAAGACTTCTAGTTAAAAGAATGCAACTTTTTTTTGGTAATAAAGTTGCTGTAAGTTTTTAATGTTGTGTTCTGTTTGTTTTTCTTGGTGGTTCATTTTGTTATCTAATTTCTAAGAACTTAGCAGAAATATTTCAGACATGCTTGCTCGATAGACCTGTCTAAGGCATGACCTTTATCCGAGCAATCAGCTCTTAATTTATAAATGCCTAAGCATTTCATTTAATGTGTTAAAAATTGTTTGGTAAAACTTGAAATGTTTTGTAACTTTAAATTGATATATGGGCTTTCAGTTGTTCATATTTATGTTCTTTAACAATCCTTCTTATTCATCCCTATCTTTTTTGTAAATTTATTTTTCATCAACATTTCAGTTTTAACAAGATATCAATACTTTTCTTAAGCTGTTAGCATAGCAAGACAGTTACACAGAGATCACTATGTCTAGCATTGGTGTTTCACTTTCCTCTCTAGAGCATTTCCTTGACATTATTGCTTGGATTTAATCCAGTCTTGAAAAATGGGTACCTTGTGCAGTGTAAACGAATGATGACTCTTTACTCAATTGTATTGAAAAAACATCAACAAAAACCATCAAATTTGATTATAATGCCCGGAGTATAACTTCAACAATATTGCATGGATTTATTCCAAATTTGAATCTAAATACATTTAATGAGGTGTAAAATTGCAGTGAACACGAACCTGACTTAACATTGTTTTATTCTTGATTTATCCTTCTTCTGTAACAATGGCTGAAATGCAGGTGACACAAGTGTTCAACGAACGTCCATCTTTTTCTTGTCCTTTATTCATGTTTTGGCCATAGTTAAACTTTCTATTGTCTTTTAATGTTACTATATACATGGCTGTTAATTTAATTCAAGTTGCTGTTCAACAAAACAGGTTGTTTTTATTTACATCTTTTCATTTTTTTTACTTTAATATTTCCAGGATGCTAACCAAGATCCTGAAGCGAAAGAAGCTCGAAGACTAGAAAAAGAGAAACGAAAGAAGGAGAAAGAAGAAAAGAAAGCAAAGGCCAAACCCAAAACAGCTAAAACTGTGGTATGTAAAATGCCATCATGGATGAATTTAGTGGGTTTTTTTACATTTTGAATGAAAAAACACAACAGCAGTTCAAATATTTTATATATCGTCAACAAATCACACTTATTTTCAAGTTGGTACATGTGTCTGCTTTCCTTAATTCTTTTATTACTTTACTGCACTTTTATCATTTTTATTTTTATATTTTTTTAAGCCTCATGTGAACTATTATGCATTGTGTCTTATTAAAAAAAAAGTTGACGGGGCACCTGTGGACAAGTGGTTAGAGTCGCTGGCTTGTAACTCCTCAGCCCCTCCCTGCAATGAGTTCAAGTCCCTGTCAGAGCAACAACATTCATGTAGGGAGGTTGTTCAGCTTACCTGTGGTTCTAGCAAGACATACATCTAATGACGTCTTCCACCGATAATTAGCTGGATTTTGCCAATATGACCCTGATATTATCAGCGCGATGTAACAAAAAACAAACAAAATAAGTTGACTTTATCTTACGGAAATATTCTGTTTAATAAGCTTATCTTAAGGAAGTATTCCAGTAAATAAGCTTATCTTATCTAAACAATGCACAATTGAAAATTCTGCCAGGTTATGTTATAAAAACAATGCTCAATTAAAGTTTTTGCCAGGCTATGTTATTTAAACAATGCTCATTTGAACATTTTGCCAGGTTATGTTATTTAAACAATGCTCATTAGAACATTTTGCCAGGTTATGTTATTTTAACAATGCTCAATTTAATATTTAGCCAGGTTAAGTTATTTAAACAATGCTCATTAGAACATTCTGCCAGGTTATGGTATTTAAACAATGCTTAATTGAACATTCTGCCAGGTTATGGTATTTAAACAATGCTCAATTGAACATTCTGCCAGGTTATGGTATTTAAACAATGCTCAATTGAACATATTGCCAGGTTATGTTATTTAAACAATGCTCATTAGAACATTCTGCCAGGTTATGGTATTTAAACAATGCTCAGTTGAACATTCTGCCAGGTTATGGTATTTAAACAATGCTCAGTTGAACATTCTGCCAGGTTATGTTATTTAAACAATGCTCAGTTGAACATTCTGCCAGGTTATGGTATTTAAACAATGCTCATTTGAACATTCTGCCAGGTTATGGTATTTAAACAATGCTCAGTTGAACATTTTGCCAGGTTAAGTTATTTAAACAATGCTCAGTTGAACATTCTGCCAGGTTATGGTATTTAAACAATGCTCAATTGAACATTCTGCCAGGTTATGGTATTTAAACAATGCTCATTTGAACATTCTGCCAGGTTATGTTATTTAAACAATGCTCAATTGAACATTCTGCCAGGTTATGGTATTTAAACAATGCTCATTAGAACATTCTGCCAGGTTATGTTATTTAAACAATGCTCAATTGAACATTCTGCCAGGTTATGGTATTTAAACAATGCTCATTAGAACATTCTGCCAGGTTATGGTATTTAAACAATGCTCATTAGAACATTCTGTCAGGTTATGGTATTTAAACAATGCTCATTAGAACATTCTGTCAGGTTATGGTATTTAAACAATGCTCATTAGAACATTCTGCCAGGTTATGGTATTTAAACAATGCTCAATTGAACATTTTGCCTATCAGTCTGTGCATTGTAAAAGTACAGCAAAGCTTTAGCCTACTTAGAAAACAGAGTCATATATATCAGAACAATGCACAGTGTTGCAGTCAGATGGGAAATAAATAAATTTCATAAAGGAAAAAATGATCCAAATGCATTTTCTTCATCATGCATTTTACAATTGAGTGCATTTGTATAAATGTTGTCATCAAACGTTAAAGGATGTAACTTGTTATTATTTATTGTTATGATTACCTTCCAAAAAGATGAACAACGTATACTTTTTAGAAAGAAATAACTTACAAATATTGACTTCCAATGCATTAGCAATAAAATAATTCAGAAATTCTTTTAGACCTTATACCAAAATGGAGTATGGTCGATAACTCGACTTAAAAACACAAGATTTTGTTACCAGTTGTACTGGGCATATTTTGGGAAATAAGGCACAGTACAGTACTTCTATGTTTATGTAGTATATTTTGTCAATAATGGTAGGGTAGGTGTTCGTGCATTTTTATCAGTTATTTGGAAAATGTCATTACAGCGTGAAAGTAAACCCAAGAAGTCAAAGAAGGACAAGGATGTAGATCCTGATAAACCGAAGAGACCACAGACAGCCTATTTTATGTGGTTCATGGAAACTCGAGAGGAAATCAAGAAGGCCAATCCAGAATTCTCGATCACGGACATTTCAAAGAAGGCTGGAGAATTATGGAAGCAGTTGACACCTGACGATAAGAAAGTATGTACTGGTAGATGTTGTCTTTGTTTTAAAAGTTTCTCTAAACTTTTTTCAAGACATTACTTCCCCAGAATACGCCCAAGGGATTATCTCTCTTCATATCACAATTAAAGTTAGCGTTTTGTGATAATTTGGATATCTATTTTGGCATAATTTGGCATTGAAGACTGATAAATAACAATTCAACATGAACAATTGTCAGACACAATTGGCTCTTGATCGAAAGAGGTTTGATTCCTGGCTGCAGTAGTCAATTTTTCATGTTGATTTTCAAATTCTTTTTAAGGTTTGTCCATTTGGCATTTGTCAAACACATACAAAATTAGGTTGATATGAAGATAAAGCAGCACAATAAAGCTCCAACATATTGCATTCCGTTAAACTGCCATTTATGTTATAATGCTGTGAAATAAGATGGCCCCGAAATTTCCCTGTGAATTTTTTTTTCTCACTGAACCTGTCAACTTGTGCTCAAAGATGTACTCTGCAATAAGTGTTATGCCAGAGCAAGCATTCATAGCTCTCAAAGTTGTGTCAGCAACTTTACACTCATTAAATCTGCCTTATTACATCACCATGTTTTAGAAGTTAGTGAATGAAAAGATTTTGTCATAAAGCTGAAGATACACATGACTGGCTCTAGTTAAACAAGGGCTTTGATGTGGCTGGTGAGAGAAGCAATTTTTTTCTGGTTGTTGGAATCGATATTCAAGTCTTATTGGCACAATCTCAGATTACCTGTGTGTACTGTCAGCTGATAAACAATGTGTGAATTCTCATGCAGACTTTCTGCCTAGTAAAGATCAATTGCATTTAAGAAAAAAACATTGTCTTATGTATATTCATTTTTTTAATGCAGGGTTATTAAAAAAATATTAGAAAGGCCTTTTGTATTGATAATTGATTGTCATATACATAGAAGTATATGCTACTCTCATGAGCGGAATGTTTGGTTGTATTCCAACAAGTGCACTATAATGGAGCTTCATGTATTTAGTTCGTATTTTGTTACTAATGTCCCAAAACAACTTCATTTAATTATTTGACCACTTTACTATCGTCAAATACAGGCACCTCATGTTAATTTTATCAAAAACAGCAATGGGTCACCTATGATGAATGCTTCTAGAAGTGTGTAGAATTAATATAAATAAAAAACACACGTACCATGTATTTATATTTTATCTAAAAGTTATGAACATAAAAGGGGGAAAATCAGCCCTTTTTAAGCTCATCTGAGCACAACATGCTCAAGGTGAGCTTTTCTGATACCCCATTGCCAGTCGTCCAAAGTGTGGCATCAACAATTTGTGAACACACTAGGGGCTACAGTTGTTATCCAATCTTCATCAAACTTGGTCAGAATATTTGCATTCAATCTTGGATGCGATCGTCATTTAGTCAAAAGTAGGTCAAATTTGATAAAAAAACAAACATGTGAACATGCTTGAAGTCATGTTTATGGCCCAATCTTCACCAAACTTAGTCAGAATGTTTGCCTACATAAAATCTTGGTTAAGTTCGTAACTGTCACGTGGGATCGAAAAAGTAGGTCACAAGGTCAAATTTTAGAAAACCCTTGTGAACATACTATAGATCACATTTATAGCTCAATCTTGACAAAACATGGCCAGAATTTTGCCTTAAGAAATCTAAGGTGAATTCTTAGCTGGGTCACGTGATATCAAAAACTAGGTCACTAGGTCGAATTCTTGAAAACATTTGTGAACACGCATAGAGGCCACATTTATTAATCTTCAACAAACATGACCAGAATGTTTGCCCATATGAAATCTTATATATGTTTTGAACTGGGTCATGTGGATTGATTTCAGCCCAGTGGCCACACTAATGGTCCAATCTTTACCATTGATTTCTATTAAAGTTAATAACTCTTAATTACTTGATGCCGGATATGAGTCTACTAAAAGCTTGTGTCCTCAGGTGAGCGATTACAGGCCATCATGGCCCTCTTGTTAGCTCTATTGCCTTTATGTTGATAAAAAAATCTAAATTATTTGGTCAGGTCTTCACTTAAAAAAGTCATTTTTGGAATAAGATTCATTTAAACAAAACACATTTATAGTTTGCAATTGTACATTTGTACCTATATGCAGAAACACATTTATAGTGTGCAGGTGTACATTTGTACTGATGTTCAGAAGGACATTTATAGTGCACAGATGTAAAATTGTACCTATGTTTAGAAACAGATGTATAGTGTAGTGTGCAAAGATACATATGTACCTGTGTCCACATTTATAGTATGCAAGTGTACAGTATAGTATGTTCAGAAAAGCCCTGATGTATAACAGTCAACCCCTACAACACCCACTGTCAGAGGTTTGAGGTGTTGGTGCAAGATTCCTGCTTGGATTAACCATTACTTTTTTGTATTTTACAGCCGTATGACGAGAAGGTCAAGGAAGCCCGAGAGATCTATCAGCAGAAGATGGAGGACTACAAGAAGAAACTGAAGGAGGAGGGGCGCACAGCACCCAGGTCAGTGAAATATTATGTGCGGTCCTAGCAGCACAGTAGTATTGCAATGGTTCCAGGTCTTGTGGTTCAAATCACAGGTCAGGATGTACCAGAGTTGCATAAAATGTGTAGCTGTTATGTTTATGCCTACCTTCTATGTGGTATTGGTTCTGTTCTCGTAATGGAGGACCCGGGACTGGTTTGGTTGTCTACTGATGATTTGATAGTAAGATTTGATATGTAAGTTGTCCTGTGCTTGCTGTTGAAGTGAAGGCAGCACAATGTCGTTCAAAGTGAGCATTTTCTGGGACTGATGTATAGATTGTTGGAGGGAACATAAAACACATTGATACTTCCTGAGCACAGAAGTCATGAGACATATTTAAAAGTTTTATTTTTGTATTTCAAAGTTTAGACAAACGTGGATGAAGCAAAGTCACCATGGTCTGCACTTCACATGCATTTAACTATTGCATCAATATCAAGCCCATAACTGTACTGTTTATGACAGACAGGTACATATAATGTATACTGACACATGTGCAGTTTAGAAACATTCTAGGTTTGAGCATAAAATAGCCTATTAAAGGTTGTGAAGCATGAGGAAGAAAAAATACAAAATACATATACATGTATAAGCAATAAAATTTACTGTTCATATACTTTTATTGAAGGGAGACAAAGCACAGGGCTCAATTCTGGGACCCACATCAAGAAGTGTAATAGCCTGACTGGTTGAGCTCACTGAGCATGCCTTCACATTGACTTTCATTGCAGATTTTTGTTTTTAGATTTTGCTATAAATTTCTTACTCAGTACGGCACCGTGTGGTTCGAGTCTCGGTCAGGGCGGGAACTTTCATGCCGATAGGTTTTCCAGCTAATCAGTGGTTGTATCCAGACATAAGTCTGGGGTCTTCTTCCACCCATAAATAAGCTGGACATTGCTAGTATAACCATCATAGTGTTAGTGTGATACAACCAAAAAAAACCCCACAACAACCAAAAACAAACACCTTTACTCACAACAGCAGTGGTGGCAGCAGGGAGCCCAAAGCAAAGAAGAGCAAGCAGAGTCCTAAGAAGGCTGTGTCTGACACCAAGGCTGGGTCTGGTGGAGCTTATAAGAGCAAGGAATTCATCTCGGACAGCGAGTCCTCAGATATCAGTGACAGCGATGATGATGATAAGCCACTTAAACCAAAGCCAAAGAAAGAGAAGAAGGAAAAGGTAAGTTTGTCATAAATGTTGGGTCATAAATGATCAGCATGCTTATTTCTTCTTGAAGGTCTTGTAATTGTAAATTGTAAACTTAACAAAGCATGGCTAGAAAATCTTTTAGCGAGCAGGTCATTGCACTAGGGTTGACAGATTGAATAGTTAATACTGTAAAACATAAGCTAAGGAGTCAGCTTCATAAAGCTGTCATTGCTGTAACAAAGGCATACTCATTTTATTTATGCTTGTTTATGTAAGTTTACACATGCCTCCAAGTTTGTTCCTTGACACTGTCACAATAATATTACAGTGGACCTTAATTTTTTATCAATTCATCGCATAAATGTAGATATACTCAATTCATTCTGTAGATGTATATACCCATTTCATCTTATTGATATAGGCCTTTCTGAAACTCAGTTACGTCACTTGAAAATTTGTTCCCCGTTAGTGTACTGCGCATGCTTGATAAACTTTCAATAAATACAACTTAACTTCCAGAGACTTCAAAGTATGTGCACTAATGCTAAATATGGCCTCAATCATGCAATCAGCATAAATTTTATTCTGTAAATGCTGGTTTTAGTACTGATTAAGTCTTAAATATTTTGAAATGGAAGTTTTTTTAAATTTTTCCTTAAAACAATTCTTGATGGTAGTTGACATTAGCTGTTTTTGCAGTTGCATGCTTTTAACAGATACACTGAACACAGAGAAATCAACCAATATTTTCATTTAAGTATTGTACTGTCATCTTTTGTCAATTAGATATTTTTTTCATTATAAATTTATTGATTATAATTAACATAATATTAAAATGTTATAGAATATATAAAATAACAAAAAACGCTGGCTGTTTGTAAAAATAATGTATTCAGACATAGAAATATGGTGTATTTAATCTTGGTTCAAAAACTTATTACTCGACCAGCTTGCCTATCTTTCTGCAAGGTTTGTAAAAAAAAACTCAGTATAATGGACTGGCCGTGTTCAGTCCTTGGCACCACATAAGTGCCCCTTTGCTATAATGATACGGTAGATATGTTGCTGCACAGTTTCGGCAAAAAATGCCGGCAAATCCCATCACCTTCATCATAACCCAAAAATAATAGCCCAGTTAAATGTATTTTCTATAAACGCTTTAGGTAAAGGAATTTAAGTTCCTAAAGGCTTTATTTCAAACCGCATATTTTCTGTTATGTTATATTTGTGTTCAACATATAATTACTTAAACAAGTTTATTTAATCTACTGTAGATTAAAATGTGGGACTAAACACAAAGCAAACACAATTTTAAATGTTATTCAATGCTCCAATCTAGTAAGTTGGAGGTTCACGTCATCTCTTGCTCAAGATCACAACATCTCACACAAGTGGTCTATATTGTTTATTCACTTAGACATATGTACAGTGTCATTTAGATGCTCCACATTAATAAGCGTAATCATTTTAGCCCACATTGGCTGAAAGTGATGTCCCCAGAAGTGGAAATTTCCAAATCAAGGGAAACAATGCGAGACTTAATATGGGACGTAACCTAGTTTCGGGAAAGGCCTATAAGATATACAATAGGTTTGTTAATTTGTATCCCCTTGGTCATTGGTTGCCTATTTTGTTTTACGTTCCCATTTTTTCAAGCACTATATTCCTTTTTAAAGCTTTACATAATTTGTTAACAGAAAGTGAAGGAAGAGAAGATGGAGGTAGATTCTGCATCAGGATCTGGCTCTGAGGAGGAGGAGAAACCAACGGGTGTGAAGCGACGATCTCAAAGGAAGGAGGGCGAGGAATCGGATGTAGGATCTGTAAGTATACATTTTATGTCAGCTTTACCAGGACATAAAATATGTCGTCATGTTCAGTTTTGTACTATAATCTAGTTGAATCAAATTGTGCAGACATTTGATAGAACAGGTTAATGAATTTCTTATAGTTTTAAAGTTGTAATGGTAATTTTGAAAAAAATACCAAATTGGTTTGAACATTTATGCAATATTTGAAAACAGATCAACATTGCCTACAAAAATAAATCACATACTGTTAAAACCTGGCTGTTATATAAAACTTGTTGATGGATTTGAAAGGATTCTCTTGAACATTTTTTACATAATTTTAAAACGGGTTTTGTTAAAATCATGTTCACACCATTTTATACCATTCAAGCTCCACTTTGCTAAGAAATTGCTTTGCTAAGCTTTTGTTATGATTCAATTTTGTGTCAACATTGGCTCACTTTTATGCTAAGCTTCATTTCCCCAAAACTGTCAAAGATATTCACTTCAAAACCAGTTCGCCAACAAAAGCAGAATATATTGTATTAGGATACTTAACTTTGAAATAAATTTTTGCACAGTTATGCCCCTTTGTTACCTAAAATTTTTTGGGACAGGTTAGAAGTTAACATCATACCATTTATCAAAGAAAAATGAAGAGAGCTGTCTACTGAAAGCTCATATTATATATTACTTTATACCATTTATATATACCAAGCTTTCATT
Source organism: Sinonovacula constricta (assembly GCA_007844125.1). Lineage (NCBI taxonomy): Eukaryota > Metazoa > Mollusca > Bivalvia > Cardiida > Solecurtidae > Sinonovacula > Sinonovacula constricta. The sequence goes on from CM017571.1 coordinate 19,523,845, forward strand.
TGTTATACATTTTCCTTTCCCAACAGCTTCCAGATGAGGAGGAGATTCTAAGTTCCCCAGAACATTCTCCACCTGGCTCTCCAGCAGGCTCTGGCTCTGGCTCTGGATCTGAATCTAGTTCAGGGGGAGATGACTCTGACTAAACACAACTGAGATAATTGGGAGTCATTTCCCTGTAGAAAAGATTGGATTCCAATAGAGGATAATGATTAAACCATATTAAAATGAGATGATTGTAGTTATTTTCCTTGGTTGGGATCCATGCAGCTTCAAGGGCAGATGACTGAACACAAATGGGGTAGAGTTATTTTCCTTGGGTCTGGATCCAGTCATGGAAATATGCCTGAAAACAATTAAGATTAGTGGAGTTACTTGCCTTGGATTGGGATCTTACTAGTTTTAGGGGGAGATGACTCATTATACATTTAAAATTCTGCCCTATTTTCCTTGAAAGTGGACCATAACAAACGGGCGGTTGAACAGTTTTATGGATATGTTTTTTTTGTGTGTGTCTGATATAAGATTAAACGTTCACAATAAGAACCTTATTTTTCTTTTGACAGATATGGAACATGTTTAGGCAATGATAATTGGGCTAATTTATTTATTTGTGAACAAACAAAACATGAATGCATTCCAGTGATTAAAATTATACCTTATAAGGATGAACACAAACAAATATACTGAGTTGGATGCAAGTATTTTTGCTTTACAGTTTTCTTTCTAGATTGTAGACATATAAATTGCTGGGAAGATATCAAAACATTAATTTTCTCTGTCAATACTGATACTGTACTTTTACTTGTTGATTGGTTAATTGTCTGTGTAGTTGTGCAGATTTATTATCATGCATTTGATTATTAACTTGTATTTTACTTTCCTGATGCTGTTGTGTAATTGTAGTATTGCACATGTATTAAAAATGTTGTCATTCATGTTCATGGGTTTGGTTAACATTTCAAGAATTACATAAAATATGTAAATCATAACATCTAGAAACAATAATAATTTCACTTTTTTGTTCAGTTCATTTCTAATTTGTAAATTGACCTTTGTTGGCATCAAAATGTGTTGTCATTAAAAAAATGATAATGTGTTCACTGTGCTTTAATAAATAAAAAAAATATTTTCCAATTCTTTTTCTCCTCTTTTTCCATCCCAGTTAGGGTAGGGCAAATGTAATGCTGCATCTCCAAATGAAGAGTATCAAAATTAGGGTTAAAATGATTCAAAACTTGGGATTGAGAGTTCAAATTCCCGTATGGGTACGCATGTTCAACTTCTTTTCTTCCTACTTTTTCACTTTGACAATTCTGCATCACACTAAAAGGAAACATTAGTAGTTTTTAATATTTATCTTGTTAATGAATTTTAGTTTCATTATTTATGCTTAATTTGGTTACAAATTTGTTACCTGGTATATTAAAAGTAAAAAGAAAATCTAAACCATTGGATGAAATTACTTTATATTTTGCAGCATCAACCAAAAAACCTATACAACATTTGGGGCAACTCTGAAATAAATTGTTTGGCTATGAAGACCTCAGTGATTTTTGTGTCTCCTGACTAGCGTCCGGATTTCCTTGTCCGGAGCCTAACTTTGTCACCGTAGGTCCAAATGACCCCAAACTTGGTATGCATGTTTCTGGCAATGACTCGGTAGTGCAGCGCACAAGAACTGTAACTCTACCTTCTTCCGTTTTTGAATTAGTCCCCTTTGATTTTTTAAGAGCATTTCTTGTCCGGAGTGTAACTTTGTCACCGTAGGTCCAAATGACTCCAAAGTTGGTATGCATGTTTCTGGCAATGACTCAAAGTGCAGTGCAGAAGAATGGTAACTCTACCTTCTTCCATTTTTTAGTTATTCCCTTTTGAGTGATTTTTATAGAGATTTCTTGTCCGGAGCATAACTCTGTCACCATAGGTCCAAATAACTCCAATCTTGGTATACATGTTTCATGCAATGACTTGAAGTGCAGTGCACAAGAACCATAACTCTACCTTGTTCCATTTTTGAATTAAACCCCTTGATTTTTTTAGAGCATTTCTTGTCCGGAGCGTAACAATGTCACCATATGTTCAAATGACTAAATCCTTGGTACGCATATTTCTGGCAATGACTCGAAGTGCAGCGCACAAGAACCATAACTCTACCTAGTTCTGTTTTTGAATTATTTCCCTTTGATTTTTAAGTGCATTTCTTGCGAAGGGCATAACTTGTTTATTATTAAAAGGTTATTTTATATGTGAATTTTGTGCAAATACATTGCTAATATCTGTACAACAAAAAACTAATTAACATTTTTTATGTCGACTAACAAAATCATCTTCAGGCGACACATCCGACTTCTAGTTTTAATAAAGCAGAGTAAGCAGAAAATTAGAAAATCCGTCTTTAACATGTTAGGTTTGTAAACAATTAGATTAGTACGTATTTGAGATAGTTTGAGCCAAGATAATCTAGTAACATGTTTGGCTTCCTTGTCTAATGCTGTATTTTTTTTTTCCAAACAACAGTCAATAGCAAACCACTTCCCTCAAAGAAGATGTAACAACAGAGTTTTCTTATTTCTAAAACTGAGAAACCTTAAATACCTATTTAAGATAGTTTTTTTTTCTCCATAAATTTTAAACTGTTATTAATTAGGCACACACATCAACATTATAGTGTACAACCCATCAGGTTATATATAAATATACCGGTATATAAAAACAAACAAACATACATGATGATTGTTCATTCTGGCAAAATTAAAGTGTCACTGTTGCTCATGTCTTTGCTTCAGGTTCATTACTTTTTTGTATTTCAATGGAGAGCAATACTAAACGAAAGGATTTACAAATTAAGATCATCTCTACACACTTGTCCAAATAATATACTTTATTGATATACAAAACAGCACAGTTAACAAGGTACAAAGGTACATTTATTTCCGAGGCAATATTAGGAGAGGTCAGTGAGATATACACGTAGCCATGGCGATGAGAATCTTCTGTGGTTTAAGGCATTTACAACAGTATATACAATGACATAAATACACAATATTGATCATATTTTAACAGTTGACAATTTTTGCTTAGGTTTATACGTATATAAACACAATGTTGATCATTTTAATTCATAAGTAAGCATTCAAAAAGAGTTTTATCTGATTGTATTAAATATTAAAACGGTGAAGACAAGTGTAAACAGCTGCATCAAAAACATTAAAACTATAAAACTGGCACTTCCAGTATGCAGAAGCTAATATGTACCATTTGGGCAAATAAAAAGTTTAAATATGCAAAAGCCATGTTAGTTGATCTCCATTTAAACTTAGACCATCACTTTCAGTTGGCAAAGCAAAGAATAAATAAACAAATTAGCACTGGCAAATACAGCAGTTGTTTGTGAATATTCAAAGTTAAAATCATAGCCAGGATGAATACAGCAAGCCATAAAATATATTAAAAAAATCAAAACATTGTAACTTTTTTTATATATATTTCTGGAAAAAAACCGTGAGTTAATTAATTTGATAAACCATATAAAACGACAAACTATAAATAAGACAACAAATGCCAATATGCTTTAAAACATACATATTTTTTATTAGCATTTTTTATAATTTAATATCTTCATATCATTTATAAAGTATAATGAAGTTTTTTATCATAGCATTTTGACTTTATGTTTAGAACCATTGTGTCCTGTTCCTATTTATTACCATATAATCTGTGAAAAGCTGTTATTTTTATTTCGATTAACAGAAACCATTAAAAAAAATTACGCACCTTCCATGTATCATGTTTACTTGGTTTCAAAGCTTGATAAAAGCCTTTCTTAATGACAATTATGCATTACATTATTTATGACATTTTTTGCATTAAATATTCTGTACCCCAGTTAAACAAATACAAACTTGGTAAACAAAATAGACCACACACAATATATAATTGTCAATCCTGATTATACTTAGGTATACATAAATACAAAATTATTACAAGTTTTACTATAAAAGAATCATGTGAAGTGACAGGTGTTTCATTGACAGGTGTTTCATTATACAAAAGTCCTATAAAAAAGGTCATATACAAAGTGTTACGCATGCAATTAAGTCTTTCTTGTTACCATACAAACTGTTTATTATTATTCAAAAACAGTTTGTTTATGAAATACAATTATGAATATTATAGCTGTTATTACAGCTATTGTATTGGAGGAAGACCTCGTCGGTGTCAGTATAATGGACCGGCCGGGTTTAGTCCCTGGGCACCTCATAAGTGCCCCTGTGCTATAATGATAGAAATGTCGCTGCGCAGTATCGGAAAAAATGCCGGCTAATCCCATTCCATCCCCAAGACAGAATTCTTAGTAAAACTGGTGCACCCCAGGTCAGCTGAAAGACCTGCTCACATTAACTTTTACATCAAATGAACTCACCACATGGTGAAAGGCTAAGTAGTCATAGGAGTTATATATCAGTGACTCCACTACTGCTCCATAGGCAGGCCATTCAAAGGAAAAGTTATACAAGAGTTATACAAAATAAGAGTATCGCCCAGCCATACTAAACAGTGTCATGTCAGATATGAGGATATAAAGATTAAGATAAACATACAGAATGATATTCCAGTCATATAAAGATGGTTCTTTAAAAAGCATAAAGCAGATACAGTGCTGCCTTTACTGTTCTTACAGGCCATGATCATTCTACATGATGCCATACCACGTCATTTATTCATTGGTCTAAAACTGCCAAAAACAAGCAAGTGGATAATCAAATAATGCTACGTTTTCTATATCGGGAATGTAAATTCAAAAATGAAAATGTCAACCAGTATCATATATTTTAAACCAACAAATTTCACATTTAGCATTGCTACTTACAACAAATAAAAATAGTACCCATGTTTGGTAATGATGGTACTCTTTTGTATATTGAAAGTCTTATTACGTAACACCTTACATGTAAACATGAAAAATACAAATTCTGCTATACAGCACCTTTGAAATACATGTGACAAACTTCAGAAAAGTTGACAACAGAAGACAAATTCATGTCATGTGAAGAGTTGTAAAACTAGAAAAGTAAGAAGATATAACACCTTTATTATCATAATATTGACATACAAGTATAATAGGTTATATTCATACTATAAAAAGGTACCCAGATATAAATATGTCAAACACTGGCAAAAGTAAAAAAGATATTACAAGCTAAAAGTAATTAAGTGTTTTGGTTTCACTAAAAGTTTTAAAATCAGAAAAATGCAACTAAATAACTTAATGCTTTAGTTAACTCAAACAATGTGTTGCCAAACCATATATAAAAAATTTACAAGCTGTTATTCCACCCACCCCTTAAAAATATACATATTTTCACCTTGTATAGGTACATTTACAAACAAATTATGATTATCTGTTGCTTCACTCATTAAAAATCATCAAAAAGCATCCAGTGACTTTCCACTACAAAACATTGCACTTTAACACTTAAGAACAAAATAAAAACAGATTGTAAGCAAAAAAGAGAGTGTTAGCACTAAAATCAAAATTCAACAAAATTTAAATACAATAACAAAGTCATAAAACATAAGAAACCATGTAGCTTCCATTGAGGACTGCACACATGGCACACTGTATGCTTAATTCAATGGCACACTGTATGCTTCATTCACACAATTAATTTTTTTTTTACAAACTTTAAAAAAAAAAAGCTATAGTTCCAGGCTTTAAATCATTCTGAAAATTACCTATAAGTACGTTAAGTTGTTCAATAAAGGCAAATTCATTGTAACAAGTCAAATACAAACAAAATGTACATGTTGTTTGAGATTTTACACTATATAGTTCTTTTACTTCATAAAAGTCACACATACTCATCGCTATTAACCTGTCAAGAAGTACATCCAATATCGACCTGAGGCTAGAGACTTATATACACTGCAGATACTCCCATTGGAAACTAACTGGTTTTGGCTTTAATGTGACACTGATACATTTATATTGAAGGCACCCAGCAATTATTGGTGGTGGAAGACTCCAGACAAATGTCAAGGTAGTACCACTGGCATACTGCATGTCAGTGGAAAGATCTCCCCTCTACCTATACCCTTTGAAAGTTCTATCCCTGACTAGAACATGAACCCAAGCATTTGAGTGACCAAGGAGTTTAAAATCAGCAGTTCTTAAAGCTGAGCCATGGCAGAAATCTAAAATGCAATTAATCCTGTTTTATTGGGCATCTATTCTTTGGAATAAGAAAGTCAAGTGCAACCAGTGTGTTACAGTAACTTTAGAGCCTTCATTTATTACAAGAAACTTAAAGAAGACCAATTTTGACTAGCATAGAGAATGCACAATCAACAGAAAAATACACAATACACAAATATATACAACATCTAAAACAAAATATGCACAAACATAATAAATTATGTTTTTTTTTTTTTTGTGTCTACAAAACAACAATGTGTCTCTTATAAAGCAAATATGAAAAACAAGAAAGCATATAAAATAAAAAAAATATACAAGAAGCCATAAAATCATCATTAAAGAGCAAAATGACAGGAAATAAAACATCTAAAATTAAAAAAGTAAGAGTCACAGCAACCGAACAGCATAAACAAAATTAAAAAGGCACACAAGACAGTTAACTAGCTTTGTATGGATTGCTTTTTTTAATGACAATGCCACAACAAGTCAGTTTTTATAAGAAAAATGAGAAAATAAGGTTTGGTTCTTTTAATTCAATCAGTTGCAAAATCAGTGAAAATAACCTGACTTAATTCAAATGAATGGAATTTATAACTGAAAGTAAGACTAAGTCAGCCTTAACAACAGGCTGTCTTACTTGATACCAGGCCATGTTACATAACTTTTATTTGCTCAGATGTTATGGTTTTGTAGGGCTTAAGTACAAATAAACAAACAGGCAAATGAATGTAAAAAAGAGCAGTTAATGGGAGTAAATTTGTGATTTTAAATAGCAAAGTCCCTGCTGTCGGAGTGATTGAACTTAACTGAACCAACACAATTATGGTCATTTATGTATATGCATATGGTCATATATGTACATGTATATGCAAAGTCCTGATATTATCAGTGGAGCACGTCTGCAGACAAAAGTATGGGTCGAACCACTGGCAATGTACAGATCATCTGGAAGACCATACTATATTTAACTTCTGTCCTCGGCAGGGGCCCCAAGGAGTTACAAGAACTCAACTTTTATTGCTTTGCCACATTCCTTAATTGACTTTAATTGCAGATTTTATTCATAGACTTTGCTATAGACATTTTTTGCTATCATAACCTTGTTTTGATTTAAACATGCCTACAGTATAAACAATAAATGCCTTACTCAAGGGCACCCATGGCCAAGCGTTAAGAACTTTGGTATTATAATGTGTTTGCTCTCATCACAATCATTGTATTGAGACATTTAAAATGTGACTTGGTACATATGTACATTACTTGCAATGTAGAATAAGCTTAAGAAAAAAAGTGTTTAATGTTAAAAATACATATACCCTTTTTTTCAACTGGGCCTTTGCAAAAAAACTTTATTTAAATATTTCAACAATAACCTCAAATAACCATATATTATCTTCCTTGCATTTATTTTACTCTAAATAAAAACTTAAGGACATTGCACAACTTCAATCACTTTTGATGGTCTGTAATATCATTGTAGAAATAATTTGAAAAACTTGACATACAAGCAATGCAACTAAAATATCAGCCAAATCATGCCAAAACTAATAAAAAACTATGCCCAAATTGCACAAAGCTAACTACATTTTTTTTTAAAAAGTCCTGCTCTACTAACTACTTTAAAAAAGAAAAAAATCTGCACACTAAAATTAGCTAAAATTCTTATGAGCAACACTACTATGTGTACAAATGATACTAGTTTTTATGCAAAACTCTTTTCTAATATCAGAAAAAAAATCACTTTTCTTCACTGGCCAAAAATGAGCAATATTTGTTAATCAATTGTTAATTGATTAGGAATGTCACCTGTTAACTGGCAAGACAGGATTGAATAGATGAGTATCATGAAAATATCCGCTACCAAAATGGTTATGATGAAAGGTTTGTTAAAAGAATTTTTATGATTGTGAATTTTGTAATATATGTATGATTGTGATACAAACTTATAAAGTGAAAACAAATGACATGTTTTTCTCAAGAATGGAAATAACGAAAGGTGTGTTAAACAGATTTCTTGATTTATTTTTTTTAATATGACAGTAGTTAAAATAAACAAGACGAAATAGGTCATTTAAAACTTATTTACCCCCGATATAGTTGTGTGTGATGCGAACCAAAATGTTGAGAATTAAATTCCTACTTATTAATCAATTATTAGACACAATCAGTTTTAAGAAATTTAATAAATAATCTGACATGAAAAGTCCCATTATGAATTTAAAGAAGTTGTTCTTTCTCACTGTTTTGTCTACAAATTTGAGCACTGTATGCAGTTGATGAGTCAAGTAAGTGGACAATTTGTGTTTAAAACAAAACTGAAACAACTTAATCTGGTTGAAAATTATCTTGTGTGTGTCTCTGTGTTAGTTCAATTTTAAATATTATGTGGTAGTTCTCATGAGATATTTTCCTGTAAAACAGATTTTCTCCAAATCTATTAAACCACAAGCAATATCTACAGACAAAAGTGTGCACTGGCCAGGAAAAAATATGTTTTAAACAGGAGCTGTCAATATCAATTATAACATAATCAAATAAATTAAAATTGATAAACAATGGCAAGATTCTATCAATTTACTGATCTGAAATTTATAAAATTACTGACACTCATGATACAAAATCAATTGAAAGAACATTACATTAAATGTGCAATAAAAAAAATGATCTATATTTTTTCGATTATCAGCATACACAGTTCAGATTAACACACTTCATCTGGTACTGATTTTAATCAAACAAACCTAGCTGATTTCATGAAAACAATCAGTTACCTGAAAACGGATAAGAAACACGATACAATTTCCAATAATAAGATACAAACATACATATATATCTACAATAATTAAAATAATAAGCAAGATTTATTTTTTGCCCTCCTGTTCATTTTTCTTAACACAAAATAAAACTGCTTTATCAACAGATTACAAAGAAGGGAAAGAAACACTGTTACAAACCAAAACACGTTTAAAACCAAACAAACATATGTTACTCCTGATATATATATGTTAATATATATTTGCGAGAGATTATTATTTGGTCATTGCAAGCAACTTTACCGAGCTCACGTAAACCTGTGGGGATACAGCAGAGCGTATAGCTATAGGGTTGCTATACACAAAATACAGAGGTAACCAGATCCCTCAAAAGGATATTTCAACAACTGTATATGTATATAAGGAATCCACACATCTCCACAGGTTCACCAAGTAGAATCTCTAACCATACACATACTTTAAATATTTTTTAATATATATTTTAACCCACATACTTCTAGATTTAACAGAGCCATGTTTCATTTAATGTGAATACTCTGTTTTAATAAGTTAATAATTTTAAAGAAGCATCTAGTCTACATTTTACATTATTATCATTAGTAGTATTTTCCTACAAATAAGAATACAAAAAAATGTATGAAAAAACGGATAGCAGATATGTATAGAAGGTCTATATGTAGGGATATATATTTGTATAAATTAAAACCAAATGTTGGCGAGATAAATTGAAAATATTGTTCTGCTGTTTATAAATAGAGCCTGTTGCTTCACAGTAAAAATACTGTACTGCTAATAAAAAGATCTTTTAATTCTGCCATTGCAGATTTTAGCGCTTTCTGGAGCCTCTGAGCTTTAATAAAACACAAACAACTATAAAAGACCAACAACTATTAAACACCAACCTGCTGTTTACAAGACAACAAAAAGTACCTCAAGTTATGTTGCACATTCAGGTCTGCAAGCATAAAAATCAAACAAAGACTACAAATATTGATGTATATTCCTGGTGATGAGAGCTGCCAGGTTTGTTAACAAAAAGTTAAAATGTTTAAATCGCATTTTCTTTCTTTACATAAGAAGGTACTGATGTACTTTATAACATAGAAACAATCAAAGGACTTCTATTACAAATAGTTTTGTCTATTACAAATAGTTTTGTCTATTACAAATAGTTTTGCCATTTCAGAAATTAGTGCTATTTCCTGCCAATAAATTTCCCAACAAAAACAGCAAAACAACAGTATTTACTTCAGAAAAAACTCAAAGAAAAACTCAAAGCGACTTGAACAACTTAATGTTGTCTTGAACTGCCAAGTTTATTACTAACAAAAGGTGTTGGAGGGCTTTCGTAAACAACTGTCGATATGGGCTTCAGAGGCTTCCTGGGACGCCATGTTGTGTGAAATTTCTGCATCTCTGTTTGATGAAACGATTTGCTGCCAAAGACTGTAATATTAGAGGAAGAATTAATAGTTGGATGTGTATTAGCTAGCACTTTTGGTCGTAGGGGCTGTAAGGCTTCGAGCTTTGTAAGCGAGTGTGCAACACTGGAAAAGTCTGACAAATGCTTGTTTTCCATCGAGTTGCCCAAGGGCTGTAACTTTGTAAGAGGGTGCGGAGCTTTAGCTGCAAGAGTAAGCTCCCCAAGGGTTGGATTTGATGATTTCGTACTAGACTTTGCTGCCATATTCAGGCGATGGTTCTGAACCGAAGGCACATTTTTACCTGTGAATGCCCAGCAAATTGGAGAAGTAGCGAGACCACGAGTATTGTAAACTTTCTGCTCCTTCCTGTTGGACTTTTTGTGTGTTTGGCCAATTTTCTTACCAGTCTCTCCCTGTCTGACTGTGATGTTTCCATACAGGTGATCAAGATTGTGATGACTGACATTTTCCTTCCAATGTACATCAATTCCAGCCTCGTACAAATCATCAAACTCTTGCTTGGTCCGGTTCAGAACAGAGTCTGCAATATCTCTGAGCAATGTTGAGGAATTATTATCATCAAATGCGGAAAGATCCACTCTCTCATGACTCAAACGAGTGTTGAATACACCATAATAGTCCAAGTCCAGTTCTCGACTAATCCTAGCCTGGTAGGAGCTGAGTTCAGCTTTTTGAGCAAGTTTTAAACCATCCTGAGTATTGTGTTTAATATCACCAGTGTTAATCTCATCTAATTCTTCTCGATCCTGATTTTTTTCCTGAATACCAGCACCTACATTTCTAACCCTTCTGACTGACTCCTTAGAGTTTCCACCTTTATTCTCTTCTCCATTTATTTGCCCACTGTTATTATTTTCCCCACTATCACCACCACCACTATTATCCCTATACTTCTTGCTATTACCCCCTTCTCCACTATCACCACGATCCGCATCATTCCCATCTGTCTTATTATTACTAGAACCCTGAGTATCATTGGAAAGAAAATTAAACAATCCCATATCATTAAAAGGCTCGCTCAGTGAATCCCTGAAGAAAACCACAATCACTGATATGTTGTCCATAGAATCGTTGTCTTTGGCGTACTGCACAAGATGCTGAGCTAGACTTGAACGGTTGCCTTCCTCCACTGCTAAGTAGTTGTAGACTAAACGGGAAAGTTCTTCCTCAGGTAGAACATCCCAAAGTCCATCACAAGCTAACACAAGGTATTCCTCTGAACCGTCAAGGTCAAATACCTGAACCTCTGCCTCACTGGACACAAATGGTTTGTAAGCGACATCGCCTGGAAAGTATGATTTACCATTGTTTAAATGCGATTGTGGGTAGGTATTTGCATATCTTTTATCTAAGAAATATTTCTAATTTTACTTTTCATATCCTTTCTATAAAAGAAATATACCTAACTCTATTTTTAATTTGCTCATATTCATCATAATGTTAAAGCACTTTAACTCTGTTGTGTCTCATACTTATACATAAGAGAGGTAACACAATGTAATTTGAAAATAGTTACAGTAATTCCATTTTATGAACAAAAAGAGGAAATTAAGCCAGAATTTTTTTAAATTATTAAGAATGTACACATTCTGTGTTATTTAATAAAGTTTTCAAACTTTGTCACATTTGTTTTGGCAATATTTGTTTCACAGACTTTAGTTAAAACGATTGAAAACATATCAACTTCAGTAGAAGCTTTGCTGTGTTTATTTATGTTTTTTATATATCATACAAAACTTAAATACTGATAAGAAAGCTCCTCCAAAATTAGGGAGTCTTCCGGTCATTTTTTAAAATATATTTGTGATAATGACCATAAAGTCAATTAAAAGGAAAGGTCACAATTTTTTTTGTTCTGATAATTTTAATGATGACAATGTCAAGGGTGCATCTGCTGCTGAAGTTTATGCCGCTGCTGATGATTATAAGAATTACACTAACCTATTGCCCTAGAGACTGCCAAGTTGCCCCCTACACGATACATGTCTCCCACCTTCATTACAAATCCTCCCTGACCTGCAATGCGATCTCGCTCTTCCTGTACAACAAATATAAAAATAAAAAAGATGGCCACAAGTTATTTCCTTAGCAAGTCTTTGCACAAACTAATAATTTGTCTAGTAACCTTATTTTAAATCTCATGCGATCCAAATACTTATATTAAATTTAAGATTTGGGTATAAAATCTTGGCCTCCAAGGGTGTTCACAAGCACTTTCCTATATATAATTTTTGACCACCAAAATAACCAAATTTCGAAACTCATCCTATATTTCATAAGCCAAACATTCTACAGAATGTTCACAAGCTAATTTTTATGCTGCATTATCAACTTTTATAAAAGCTTACCTTGAGCATGCTGTGCTCAGTTGAGCCAAGAAATACAGTTAATCCAGAATTTTCAGTAATAAAAGTTGGCATCTGTCGGCAATAATAATGAAGATTTAAAATTAAAGTAACTTCTTTCTTAATCAGAAAAAAAATTAAGTTTGGTTTGGTCTTTGTTACAAGAGCTTTTCTAATACTAAACTGTTATTAAGCCTTACGGCCATGTCATTACTGACAGTAAATCACATAAAAAAAAAAAAAAAAAACAGAAATAGAAAGATTAGACTGAACACTATTCAAGCATGCACGGTTACAGTTAATCTTTTAATAAGGAAAACTTAAAGGAATACATGAAAACGAAGTAAAATGAATTTTCACCAAACACACTCTCTGACCTAACTGTGTGTCAGTGTATATCTTGTTTATGAAGTTTATAAAGAAAATGAAGTTTATGAAGAAAATAGGAAAAAGACTATTTAAAATGAAGAAATGTTTATGGTCCTTTCCACTTACCTTCCTGTCTGGTTTGTGAGGCTCCATATGTGAGACTGCCTTCCCATCTCTAACAAGCACAGCCTGTGAGTCACCCAGCCAACTGAGGTAGAGTTTTTTATCACGAACAAGTGCTGTAACTCCTGTACAACCACTTCGCCATCTCTAAAAAATTACAGAAATATAATGTAAAATGATTAAATAAAGATTATTAACTTTGCTAAACCTCTTATGTTTCAATATTTAAAAAAAAAAAAAAAAGCAGCATCACCATCATCATAATTAGTCACTACCATTATTACCAAGGGCCAAAACTTCTGTGCTAACACTAAACAAACACTCCTATCTTCACATACAGCTTTGTCAGTGACAGTATGAAAACATGTTGAAGAAATACTGTCAGTAAGCAGAAAGAAGCGTTTTCCTTAGTAAGTGACCCGACCATGACCTATTAGACTTGACACAAGTTATTAAATAAAGCAATTAAATGTTGAGGATAACAAGATAGACGGTTTCAACACACCCTCCAGTAAACACCCTTAAACATTTGTTGAAAGGAGCATAATTATAAAAACAAAGAAAGCACTGCAAGCATGTAGTATTCACTGCTTCCAAAAATATTTTCATGTAACACATACCATTCATTTTCACTGAGAGACTCTGATGCTGTATTCTTGAGTGCTCTGGAAGGTGATTGATTTATAAATTCATTGATCATTCAGTATTGCCTTTTTTAAGATAATTTTTGACAATTTTGACTTGCTACATGATTTTAATTGTGTGACTGCCATTCATTTTACATCAAGTTATGGAAATACCAGGAAGAACTACTTTTTTTTTTAAGATGGATACAAGACTTGTTTTAAATTGTAGTTTGGGCAGCTATCTGTATAAAGCAGAAACTCCATATTCACTGTCCAAAAATACAAAAAAATGAATCTTGGACATGGATATTTATATCAAGATTTATTTTAAGCCAGAACCATAATTATAAAATCATCAGTTGTTTTTAGTTTTAATTTGTGCTTAAAAATACATAGTAGTGACAGAATAAAGGTCAGTATAGCGATGCTCAGATTATAGCGGAAAATACAAGATAATTGCCTGGAAAGAACCATTGGCACAGTCCTGGTTTGCCAAAAGACCTTCCCATATAAAGCGTTCTGACCCAAATGAGACTTAACTCATGCCGTGAGAGACTAAACAGTCAGTTATAAGGAGTTACAAGTAAGTGACACTACCACTAAGCCATGTGCGCCTCTCCAAAAAATCATCAACTTTACCACATCCTTTTGCTACTATTCATCAGCAAAATCACTTCTTATCACAAATTACCTCTCTCTTTGCCTTGGGAATGAAGAGTTGGTCAGGTAGCCATGAAGGCTGACTTGCTGGACTCCTCGGGGTTCTTGCTGAGGGGACACTTGTGGACCAGCTGACAGTGTAGATGTTTGGATGTGAACAGAGATGCCTCTGACCCAGCATGACCAGTCATACACTGCATAGAAACTTTGGGCTGGCTCATCCTTTAGTGGAAATAGAGTTATAAATACCTTTATAAAAGATACAATGCAATCCTCTTTCAGATTTAATTTAATTTAATTCATTATTTTTAATTAACATACATACACAGGCCACAAAAAATCGAACCTTGCCATATCATTAGCTAATCACCAGAATAGATATGCTAAAAGTGTCTTTTTAATGCCACATTAACATTTTTGTATATTAATTGTAGTATAAGTATGACTTCTTCATGTCCCAATTAAGGATATTCAAACATCTGTTTCATTACATTTAAAACTTCTGTGACATGAGACTCTTCAAATTACAACTAGGTAAAAGACAAAGATAAATAAACTCAACAAGAGCTGACTGTAGATGGCCTGCACACATTTTCTCAGTGGTAAATAGAATAATCAAACTTTGAAGTCCAAAAGGTACATAACTCTGCAATTTTTTTTTTTTTTTTAGAATTGCCTGCCTTGTTGAAAAGGGTTCCCTTTTTTTCTAGAACAAGTACTTCAAGTTTAAGTGAATATATTTGATTACAAAAAACCAGCTTATCCAATCAGTGTAAGTTTAAAGCACAGGGTAAGTGGTTGGCCTACTTTAAATGGAAAAACATAAGAATTTTATTTGTAATACTGCTTTTTAGCTCTCCAAGTGGACTTTTAAAAAACTGTCAGCAGAAAGATTAAAATGGTGATGGGACAATTAACCCAACTAACAAAAGATATATTTTTAAATCCACTAACCTTCAATCCTACAAATTAAATAGATATCAAAGATTTTTCTCTAAAGATCTAAGCATGATTAGAAGACAGACCTTTAAGCCAAATAGAGCATTTAGGTCCGGCAGTATGACATGACTGTCCTCCATCTTGCGCCGTACATTCTTGATGGCATGGAACGATGAGTCCAGAAAGCTCCCAGCAAGCTGAAGGTCAGGGAGATTCTGCTGCCATTGACAACACACACTCTCCAATTTGGAGATGGTAAACTGATGCAACTTCTCTGAACAATACTCTGAAAAAATAATTGTTAAGTGTTGTTTTGTGTTGGGTTTCAAATTCCAAACAACAGTATATTGGTTATTTGGAGACCATGTCCACATGAAGCAGATATAGTGCTACATTCACTGTGTATAGCATGCTATCAGCTTATATTACCACACCCAGTCACATTATCCTGACAACAGGCCAACCATTAGTGGAACTACCCTTATAGTAGCTAAAGCATAAGCAAGGAAGCCATACCATTACCATTTTTAATAGCTTTGGTGTGTCACAGCCACCAATCGAACCTGGGGCCTCCCATACCAATTGCACTACCAGGTTTGGTCTGTTAAATCTTACTTGAAGTTGTAAGAGAAAAAGGCTTCAAAACAATGATAGAAGAACTTTTGCTGACACCAGTTAAACTAACTTACAATGACTAAAGAAGAATCATCAGTATAAAAACAAGAGTTGTATGGAAATCATCCACTTTCCTCAGAACTGAATAGCATAATGAAAGCTGTAAGATTGAAAAAACTTTTATATTATTTTCAGCTCTTTCGAAATGAGTTCAGATTTTGCTAGTTAGCAAAATTTCTAAGTTTCAAGATAATATCATTGTTCCAGAAATGGACCTTAACCAAATGGTTAACCTATGTTTCTTTGAAAAGTTGAGCTAAAAATACCAATATAGTGTGTCAATCATTGTTTAATTTGTTTTGATATGTCACTTTTATGGTCATTATGCAAACCTGGAAACTCTCAGTTATAACTTTAAGACTTGTCTATCATTGACTTCATCAAACTCAAGAAAAATGTGTAGACTGATAGCTAGCTGTCTAAATAGGATCTATACTAGTTGCTCCATTGTCTCTGTTAGCATGAAGCTGTAAGCAAACATGTTTTGTTTTGCTTGGTTACATCACACCAACACAATTATGGTCATATTGGTGACATCCAGATAATTATTGGTGGAGAAAGAACCCAGACTTGTATCTGAATAGAACCACTGGCACACCACCAGTTATCTGGGAAACCTCCCCATATGAAAGATGTTGACCAGACCAGGACCTGAACCCATGTGGTGAGGGTCTGAGTAAGCTTCCCCATTACCTAAATGACCCAATGAATTTATAGTTATTATCAACTGAAGCATGAAAGGTGTGAATTGTGAAACACTCCAGACAATTTCTAGCAAGAACAATTGACACTTCAGTTAAACAAGAAAACCTCCTTGCAAGAACATTGTTGTCCTGACTAAGACCCTAACCCACTGTGTGAAGTGCTGTGTAGTTATAGCTCAAAATACCTGCATGCCCAACTTTTTTCAATGCTGACAAAACTCAAGCATCAACTGCAATATGTTTATGCCAATCTTTTTGTTTGAAATTGTTGGATAACAACTTACCAACAAGGGTGTTTTCTGTGGGTTCGTCATCATCATATAATGGCTGTGTGTCCTCCAGGTATGATTCTAGATCTGAAGCTGCCACTTGGGTGTAGGTCTCATGGGACAGGTGGGCAGCCAATACATGGGGGACACTTCCTGCAGGTACATGGACAGAACTTATTTTTTGGTTACCTTGCAATGACACATGTATGATCATAGTGGCAATGGCCAGCTAATTATTGTTGGAGGAATACCTCAGACTTATGCCTGCAGAGAACAACCGGCACTTCCCAGGCCTGCTGGAACACCTTGTCACAATATATCTGGCCCCAACTCAAACCCATGCAGTGAGGGGCTAAGGATATACAACTCTAACCGCCTGGTCATGGGTGTCCCCACAGATATTGGTCTAATATAATAGGCTGAGTTGATAAGCAGATTAAAATGTATTTTACAAAATTATAAGGAATGGGTATTAAAACAGTGGTGATTAAAGCAATTAGAATTGTCAGATATTCCCTTCTGTATTTTGTTTGGACACATTTGATACCAGACAGATAGAGTCTAAGATAATTGTTGGAAAGTGGACCTAAACTGGAGGGCTCTATGTCGCTCACCAGAGTGCCTTAGGCATTTACATAAAGTTAGCCAGGAATATCAGCAATATTACAATACAATAATAATTGTAATACATGTACACAGGCAACATTCAGCAATCAGTTTCATTTTTTTTAGAACATGGCCATATATGAATTATAGCCACACCCCAGGCAGCCATGTTTTTTAATGGATTGAAATTCATTGACCAAACTTGATAGTAAGTTGCCCAAGAAACATGTAAACCAAATATTAAAGCTCTAACTCTTGTAGTGGCTGACAAGAAGATTTTCAAAATTTTCCTAAATAGCCTTATATAGACAATGGCCACATCCCTGGAGGCCATGTTTTTTTAATGAATCAAAATTTTTAAAAACAAATTTTCATCGCCCCTGTTTGCTGAAGCTTCTAACAAGGTTTTATTAAATTTGGCTCAGCAGTTTCAGAGATCTTGTTTCAAGAAGGTTGACGGATGTGTGACATCGGACGCCAGACAGTGGGCCATCATAAAAGCTAAAATAAAAAAAAACTTTAAGATTTTTTATTGCTCAATTAAACCCTATATTTCTGGAGCCCAATCGAATCATGTCATAGCTGCAAGTTCAAAGAGTACCCACAAGGGTTTGAAGAAGAAATAAGGAATGTAGTATGACACAAAATTACATAACAACTTTATTGTATATGATAATCATTTAAGTGTACATTCAGTTTCATTGCTAAGAACAACAGTGACAGTTTGAAATACAGTAGTGATGATGTTGCACTCTGGATCAGCTGATGCCTGCTTGCAAAATTCTCCACAGACCATGGGTAGGAAAATCCCCTACCGACCACAGGCTTGAAAATTCCCCACGGACGAAAGGTTGGAAAATTTCTAGCCAACCACAGGCTGGAATATTCCCCACTGGCCTTGGGTTGGAAAATCTACCTACCACAGGGTAGAAAATTCCCAACCAACAACAGGTTTTAATCCACCTTCCAACCACGGGTTAGAAAATATCCCACCAATCACAGCTTGGAAAATTCTTGGCCAACAACAGGCTGGAAAATTCCCATTTGGTTGGAAAATCTACCTTCCACAGGGTGGAAAATTCCCAACCAACCACAGGATGGAAATCTTCTTTCCAACCACAGGTTGGAAAATATCCCACTAATCGTATGCTAGAAAATCCCCTACTGACTATTGGTTGGAAAATTCCTTACTGAACATAGGTTGGAACATAACTGACTGACCACAGATTGGAAAATCCCTGTCCGACCATGGGATGGAAAATACTTCACAGACACCATGGTGGGAAATCCCCTACCAAATAATGCATTGGAAAATACCCCACCAACAATGATATGATATCCTCTCAAGATTTTTCACTGCACATTGCTCCATTATAAGTTACAACCTGAGTACTGTTTCTACCCAGTAAGTGTGTAGTCGAGATGTTATATAAGTTAAAATTTACACAACTATGCTAAAACAATCTGCAGATACATAATACATATAGGATTAGTGACAAATATGCCAAAGCAAGCCAAGAGAAATAGCTATGAATATATTAGTGAGCTGGGAAGACAAACAATACAGTATATATGTAAACAATGAGCCTCTAAGTGTAAGCCTTCTTGCTAATGATACAGACGTATTTATAACAATGGTGGTTTTTGCAAGGAACAATGGTTGAAATTTGTCCTGCTTTTTGTGTGAATTTAAGGTGTCTTGGTCGCAGTTTTTGTTAAAGGACATGACACAAAGAACAACATGATCTGCAGTTCAAATGTATTATATCTATTACCGTTAGGTCAATATTGACCCTACCAGTGTAATGTTTATGACCGAGATATAAATATCAAGGTTGTATATATAACTGCATGCAAAATTGGTAGATAAGCTAGGTTGGTGAGTTTAAAATTGACTAAAGATAGTTCTAAAGTGCTGGCACATCACAATACTTCTGATTTTGCTTAAGTAAAGACACATTTTAATTTTCTTTTCAAGACATGTTCATTTATTATCTAGTGATCAGATGTCATATTCTATTCCATTATTTATTGTGGTTGAACAGTTTTGGTGTTTTTGACAGAAAAAATCACTTTACAGAGGTATTTGTTAATATTAAATAAGCCAAGTTTACATGAACCAGTTGTCTTAAGGTATTTTGGAAAGATAACTGAGCATAAGTAGCTTGTTGCAGATAGCTAAACTGACTTTTATTACACCTTAAACAGTATTTAGAATGTAAACCATAAAACACTCAATCTGACTTTTCATATTTGTACTTACTCAAAGAAGCAACTGGAACCTCGGCTTAATAAAGAATTCTAATCTGAAAATCATCTTTTTTACATGACCGAATTCTGCATCCAAACCTCTGTTTCTCAGCACTATCAGGTATTTACTTTTGGAAAAAAAACAGTGTTTATATGTTTATTTATGTGTAGCAGCAAGGAAATAGACATTTATGATATAAACTAGCAGCTTTAAAGGAGTGAGAACTTCAAGTTAACTATAAGTTGTTTTCATTTTCTTCATTGTTATTTATGGCTCAACATCTAAGTTACCATCGTTGGTTATCCCCCGTTACATTACTCTGCTATGCTGCGTTATGTACCCGTTAGGAAAATCTTGTAGTCATGAATAATTAATGAGGCAGTTTCATTGGTGCCTTAAGGAAACCACCATGGATAACTAGCCAATGAAATTACGTTTATATCTAAGGTTCGGTTTACCATTCAAAATGGCGACCTTCATGAATAAACATGTGCATTGGTTTCTATTTTTAGTAAGGAAATCCCAGTATGACTCCATAGAGATTGAAGAGTATTTTATTGTAACACGCAATTTCATTGGAAGAAGATTGGTCTCCCCTGCCTCATGCATATTCATGAAAACGAGATTTTGCTAGTCAAATTTCCCACAGTATGTATGGAGTGTAACGGAAGAAAGTACTGTGGTTGCCAACGCTGCTAAGTTACCACTTTTCATGTACCTCTGGGCATCTGTGGTCTGGTGGTTAAGACTGTACTTTGGAGTGGTTGGTCCCAGGTTCAAACCCTAGAACTGACCACTGACAGTGAGATGTTCTTAAGCAAGACTTTTAACTGCACACTCCTCCAGGTTCTTTGTACCTGGTTCTACCCAGGAAGTGGGCAGTCAGGAGGGATTAATATAAGTTGCAAGAACTTGTTTCCAAATAGATCATTAATAAATAAGGTTAATTTAAACTAATGTCTCACCATAAATCTTATCAAATACAGCTGCAATGTGACCTAGTTTACCTGATGCACAGACACTTCAATTTAAACATGTATGCAAATTTTACATATTTATCTCACCAATTATCTCTACATGAATTAGGTATTTCTATTATACCTTTACAGTTATGTAAGATAACACTCAGCACATAATTACCAACCTGTTACAACCAATACCTTACAGCACAATAGCACACACACCACTAATAAGCATGACCAGCAATGTTTCATTCTCATACAAAACGTAAATACTACTAGATAGCATAGATATGGACCAATTGTTTAGTCTAGACTATGTATATTTTTTTGTATGTTTATTTAAAACATCAATAAGTTTATTTTACTTTTTTAAGAGGGAAAAATCTGCATCTTTTATATTATTTACATAAATGTTTACAAATAAAATAATAAAATAAATCATATCTAAATAGGATATTCTAAATGATACTCTGTAACCTTTACACTCACTATCATCTGCTGTTGTCTAGAAGCACCATTAGGGTGGTGTATGTTTTATGTTAATGGGGTGAACTGAGTTTTCAGCAAGTAAAAATGTTAAGACATCAACAGTATCTCTCCTACTTAAAAAGTACAACCAAAATCCTCACTATGCAACATCAAAAACAGAACATCCCATCTTTAATTAATTAGAGAGATTAGGGTAGTCCAGGGAATGACATTGAAGTATCTGGCACCTTTGGAACTTGCCAAGAATTAATTTTGTTATCACGCTGGCTTTAGCTGCAGGCAATCTAAGGCTGGAAGCCTGGGCTGATATAAATCTTATACAAATCTCAGAGCTCTTGATAAGGGGAGCTAATGTGCTCCAATAAAGCAAAAATATATCCCACAATTCTTAACGGGACCCCAGAATTGACACCACTCATTGAAATTGTCTCATTTAGTCTGTTCTAATAATTATCACGTATAAAGTGTTTGGAGTAAAATTCAAGAAATGAAAATATTTGAAATAGGAAATATAAGTTTTTCCCTTGATCTGTATAGTACCTCTTCAATCTTCCTTTAACCTTGGTTACAGATAAGAACCAGCTGTAATGAAGCATGAAGATATCAGCAGTATCCCTGACATGTAGATGGTAGTAGATCATTCATTATAGCAGCAAATGTATCTCTAACGCATTCTTTATAGCCCTCAATTCAGTCAGATATGATAGTTTATGATTTAACAGGTATTCATCTATGTTTATAAATATCCAGGGCGTTGCTGGCTAATAATTATGATAGAGAATATTTAATGTTTATAGATGTCTTACACACTCCTCGAAATTTATTTCCAACACATGTTTTTTATCTTAGATTGGGGGATGGGGGTAGTCGTTACCTAGCGGGTAGTCACTACTTGTAAAATTTCTGACTCTTGGGCTCTCACTGTGAAAGTCACAATCACTATCAAAATTCATGCAGGGAGGTCTACAAGCTGACCTGAAAGTGGTTCTACCTAGTAATTTGTCTGGGGGTCTTACTCCCTGAAAAATAGATAGTTGCCTGTGGCATAGTAGTAGAGTGGCCAACTTGTAAGTCCTCCAACTGCTTGGCCTCTCACCGTGTGGGCTCGAGTCCTGTGTGGGATGGTCTTCTAGCTGACCTGTGGTAAGCCAGTGGTTCTTCCCAGACATTTGTCAAAGGTCTCCCTTCACCGAAATAGATGGACATTGGTATAATAACCATAACTGTGTCACTGTGATGTCTCTCAAAAATAACAATTCAGATTTTTTACCAGGGAATTGTTTATTCTCTTTCAGATTATGTTGCAATAAGCTTCCCTCAAAATGTATGTGCCATAACCCTGCTCCAATCCCTGAGTTTAAAATTGTGTAAACTAAGGTGTATCATGGTTGTACTTTTACTTTGTTATTTAAAGGTTTTTGAGAATTGGAATGTGCCCTTATCTGGCCTCACAGTGGGAGGTTAATGGGCTGCGGGGAGGATAGTAGGGGTCATGAGTGTCTACCTGGCTGGGTTTAGGCTGAGGCTGTGGTAAGGGAAGGGGTGGTGATTAGAATTTGACATTCCCCTCTATCTTAAATTTTTAGAATATAATGAATGTTTGATTGAAAAGTTTTAGAGAGAACATAATAAATAAAAACAGTTGTTGTCCTTACATTCCACTTACAGGATAAAATGAGAACTCAAATAGTATCAATCCAGAGTAATGGATAGTTATGTTTGTTTGTTTTCTGTTACATCGTACCGACACAAATAGTCATAATTGGTCACGTCCAGCTAATTATTGGTGGAGGAAGACCCCAGACTGTCTGGGTAGAATGTGACTCGAACCCACGCAGTGATGGGCAAGTTACAAGTAGGCTGCTCGTACCACTTGGCCATAGGCACCCTTCATAGTAAGGGCTTTTTTTTGCTATATAACTGTAGCTGTTTAACGGCTACTTCCGCACCTGAAAAAAATTTCCTCTTGATATGAAAAATTCATGTCTGGATCGCCTAATATGGCTTGTTTGTCTTTAAAAAATCATATTTTTGTTTAAATCGCGATGTTAAGAACACAAAGGATCCATTTCCGGAGAGTGGTAAAACCAGGGCCTGGTACTCGTTACAAAACTTGCATTTTTATATTAAAAATGGACAATATTAATGACTGAATAATGATGTCACTATCAAAGGTGTGACAGTCCGGATCATCCTCAACTGTAAGCTATCTTTTATTCTGTAAATGCGATGTCACATAATAGCAGATGCTAGGTAAAAACTTCCTTTCCCCCTACTGAAAGCAAGCCTTTTCCCAAAGTTGAAAAGAAAACAACCTGATAGTAATGAGTTTAGTCCAATGACTATAATAAACGACACTTAGACCCAAGGATCCAAAGTCCAAAGCCTTCACCACTCTACCACTGGCACTGTTATGTTACTTATATGAAATATCATGATTCCACTCTAAAAAAAACAAAACAATATCAAGTATGGCAAAAATCATGCAAACAAAAAAAATATCAGTCTGTGTAAGCAAATAATTATGTAAATATTTATTCAGATTCCATGATAGATATTTGGGTTAGATGTTATTTTTCAACATATATGAATATGTAAAACATTAACTTCTTTTTAAAGAGAAATAAAAAGCTTCCTGCTAAGGGCTAAATAAACTTGAGTAAAATATGTGACTGTACATGTAACTTCCTGTAATGAGGTGATCTTTTTTTCTTCATATCATATAACATGAACTCATGTAAAATACAGTACTTTTTTCTTTAGCTGTACATGTAGCAATATTAAAGGCTAAGTAGTGACTGAGGCAGGGAACAATGAATCAGTACATCAAGCAACAGTGGCAAGCAACCATGTACTCGTGCAACAGGAAGTCTCTCACACACATACACACACAAACTGGAATAATTTTTACCCCTTATTAAGCAGCATTTTGTTAAAACCTGATGCTTGCATAATATATATATTAAATGTTCAGGTTAATATACCTGATGACTAGAGCTGTAAACAATTCATCGCAATGCACCAAAAACTTTCCACAGAAGGAGGATAAGAATGTTGTCACTGCTGTTTACCTTATTAAAGGAAGAATCCGACAATTTAGACTTTTCTCAAATAACCGAATTCCGACAATTTAGACTTTTCTCAAATAACCGAATAAGTCATTGTTACCTGAAAAGAACCTTCAAAATGCTGTTCATTGACGTCCTAGATCTGTGCGAACAATCAAGCATAAATCACCACTCATCATTGCAAACAGGTATTTCCTATCTGAGCCACACTGCATGCAGAGATAGCTACTTTTAGACTCAGAAAACCATGTGACCGCTTGCTTTTGACATCACGTTACATAGTAATTCAGGGTAATCCGATCTGACTTCAATATTTTTTTTTCAGCAGAGATCCCTATCGAGCTTTTTATACAGTTTAAAAATAATACTTCTATCTCACTAAATGAGAAGCAGTATACTTAACACTGAACCACTGGAACTACCCTTATAATAGCTTAGGGAGCTATACCACCCCATTTTTTACGACTTTACATTCGAACCCGGCGGCCTATTGAACCTGGAGCCGATGCTCTACCGACTGCACTACCAGGTCCGGTTTGCCAATCTGTTATTTGTAGAAAAGATTGATGTATTTTATGGAATTAAGTAATGTTTGTAGCTATATGTTCACAGCCAAACAATGAGCCTGACAATGTTTGAAGCTTTTTAAAAAGGAAAGGGAAATAATGACTGTTTATTTTAAACACAATTATACAAAGTCAAGGAAGAAAATTTTGTTTTTGTTGGGGCAAACTTATGCAATAAAAGATTGATGAATTAATAGAAGGTCCCCAAATGCCTGCAAGCTTTTCCTCAACAAGGGTTAATGATGGGATGTTGAATTAAAAGTCTTTACCTTTATAAGTGCAGTTGCATCTGGCCAGTCTAATGAATTTGGTAGGGTTTTTTGTAATTATTTTTTGTTTTTTATTTGCTACATTCCGCTGACACAATTATGGTCATATTGACAACATCTAGCCAATTATTGGTGGATGAAGACCCCCAGACTTATATCTAGGTAGAACCACTGGCACACGGCAGGTTAGTTGAAAAACCTCCAAACACAATTCTTGCCTGGACCGGGACTCGAACCCTATGTGTTGAGGGACTGAGGAAATATAAGATGAAATTGGTAGCCTCACCTATATATTTAATACAGTTGCATATATGCCGATCTAGTAGAATGGTGATTTGTTTGTTTGTTTATTTTTGCCCAGTGCCACTACATGGCTACATGTACACCCAGTACTTGAGAAAAACTCCAGAAGACAGGTATAGCTGCCAGCTGTGAAACATTATCCTTAGGGAAAGCAGGACTGCTGTTAACTAACACCAATAATCTGGAAAATTGCTTCTTACACTACACAAGAGAAAATGTGGTAGGAACCCTAAAAAGCCAACAGAAATAGAGTTGGTTTCATAGAAGAAAGGAAATAAAGCCCAGGTCCTACTTAAAGTAAATTTCATCAAAAATTTATATGATACTATAAGATAATCTTCAGGGTGTTTTTTTATCAAAAGTCCTAGATCTGTTTTTGGACATAAGACCACTAAATTATCCTATAAGATTTAGAAACAACTCTATCAGTCTTGCTTTCTGAGTCAGGAAAAGGAGTGAATCCCTGTTTTTATTAGAAAATTTTTTAGGACAAGGTAATTATCACAATGTAAAAAAAAAAAATTTTTTTCTCAGGTCTGCCACCAAACTTTAACTTTTGATACTTTTCATATATTTTGGTAGAGGTGAGATAATATGTCTACAAATACTTCACCCAGTTAGTGGAACTCTCTGTGTGTGTGCCTGTGTGTGTGTATGCGTGCGTGCTTGCGTGTGTAATACATGTAGTAGCTTTTCTTTGCCACTTAGGCTACAGGTACATGTACCTCCATCTAGATACGGCTCTGACAAATTCTCCAAAAAGCAAGGTAACTGCCAGCTGTGAAATATTAACCTTAGGAAAGCGAGACTGCTGTAAACACTAACAGCAATTGTCTGGAAAATTGCTTTAGACAAAGATCAGGGGAAAAAGCAGTAAGCTCTGACCAATGCCTTTGAGTTACTTTCAAAGGGAAAATTTCGGGGGAAACTTAGGTATTAATCTAAAGAAGTTTTAAGGCATTCCTACAATTATAAAAACATTTTATTAAGAGAAACAAGTTTTTGTGTTAATTAAAAAAAGAAAAAAGTCGGTAATTAGATCTTTACTATACATGTATATGTTATTTTCATCAAGGTATTTTAAAAGGAAGGTAAGTCCTTATTGCAATGATATTATAGTAGCTAGGACAGGCATTTTATTTGTATGAAGAACTAAAAGGAGCCATGATCTATTTTTTATGACAAAAATTACCATAATGCATATCAATATTAGGATAAAGGGAATAATTATCCTAAAGCCTTCATCAAATTAAATTATCTTCAGGAATTAAAACAAAATTACAGTAAAAACTGAATATTTCTTTTAAAGAAAGCAAAAATTGATTTTAAAGAAGCCATTTCCATTACCTGTTACCATTAACTGGGGCTAAATTACAAGATAAGAAGGCTCAGGGGGAGAAGTATGACCTAAAGGGCTTAAGTATCATTAGCTGTTAATTTTTAACTTTGATGTGAAATGCAAAACCCTTTTAAATAAGAACTTTCAAGAGGAAAGTGTACCACTTTGATGTTATCCTTTGGTTTGCCCTTTACTTGCTGGAATCATTGCGGTTTTTGTCTGCCCATTTTGAAGACTGAAATAGGGTCATATTTCCAATTACAAAGGTATGCTTATTTTCCAATTTCAGGAGGGAAGTCCCGATTCAAAGAACTAAAGGAATTGTTATTGGCAGCTGTGGTCAAATAAATGACATAATTGCCCAATTCAGTCACATGAGAAATAGATATGGATTAGTAAATGAATGAAATATTAATAGTTGAAGGAACCCAAAATTTGTTTTTGTTTTAATTGATATATATACAAGAAAACTGTTGATGCAAAACATCAAATGCAACGCAAAAACTATTAAAACAAATTTAAAAGAAATTGCGACATACATTTTGAAACTTAATTAAAGGTGGTATCGTGTTGTTTTCTTTTTTCAAATATATGTAAATAAGCAAATAAATAAATAAATAAAACACTGTGTACTGAATCATGATCTGTATTTTATCATGGTTATGTAAGTCTGCAAAACAAACTTTCCCCATGTGCAAATTTCAGTAAGCAGTCCATATATATAGCTGCCAATAGTAATTCCTTATTCTGAGAGTAGGGTCATGTTCTTAAAATGGAGAGAAAAATCCTTGAAATGTCAATCGCCCCATTAAAGGTGGTATCCGACAGTTTACGTATATCAATACAATAAAGCCTTACCCTGTTTTGGGGTTATTTTGTCATAATTTCTTCATACACTCATGTCTAAACAGAGACAATTCTGAACACTACATCTTTTGTTAGACAGTATAATTGTAAAAATAAGCACAATGGGGATTTCTGGTAAAAATGGAAGCCGACATCTGAGCACATTGCCAGATGATGATATACAGTGATCTTGAAAGTAACTGGTCACATAGGTTTTCTTAGTATAAAAATATAATTGTGAAGCATGGCTCAGACAGAAAATCCAGATCCTTATGGTATTTTCAGGAAAAGGGTTAAATAACCCACATTAAATTGTCACTTTTCTGGTTACCCTTTTCTGGTTACAACAACATAGGTAGGTAAATACACATATTTCTAGAGACTCAGCAGTAAATAGTGTAGATTCTGATCAGACAGCTCCTATCTGAGCTGAATTTACATATTTGCCAATACCTGATGAACTTCTTCTTAAGCGAGCTAGTAGCTACTGGGGGTGTTTATTTTTAAGGCACGAAACAGGAAGCAAATGCTAGAAACAAGTTAGTTTGGCTCTCTGTTTACTTCCTGTTGTTGTTTCACCTATATATAATGTCCTGATTAAGAGTGAAGATAATGACATTGTGTAGAAAACTAAAACTCATATTTTAGATGTTCATTTATATTTATTTATATAACATCCTACAAACACTGTAACACAAATAATGGCGAGGGTCTTTATTTGAAGTAAATATGCATGAAGTGCAGCCTACAATGTAAAAGTATGGCATAATTTACTTTTGAAGATAGTGTTAAGCAAGGCTTTTATACTATTATACATCTCTTATTATAGCACATGTTTTACAGGGACATTTATGAAGTGCACCTGGGACTGAAACCAGTGGGTCACATTATTCTGACACTGAAATGCCTGTCATGCTAACCTATTTAAAATCCTGATCCTCATAGAAGGAAGTTAAATTGGTGGAAGAAGATCCCTGATATATGACCGGGTATAACTGACAAGCCAACACAGGTTATTTAGAAGACCTTGTCACATTAAGTCCTTGTCCTTGACTGCGATCTGGTGAGAGGCTGAGACTGCCAGAGGAGTTACAAGTGTGCATGGCCATTTAGCTTGACAATGGCACCCTTGACACATTTTTTAATGAAACAGTTTTAATTTTGTAACAAACTTGTGAACCAGGATATGAATGTAGAGCGAATGTGACATTTTGTGAAGTTGAAAAAATAACAATGTAAATAAAATAGCAAAGTAACAATGACACCATGACATAGGGCATGTGGCCAGCTAGCCTGGCATT
The DNA here is from genome assembly GCA_007844125.1 of Sinonovacula constricta. NCBI lineage: Eukaryota > Metazoa > Mollusca > Bivalvia > Cardiida > Solecurtidae > Sinonovacula > Sinonovacula constricta. The sequence goes on from CM017571.1 coordinate 19,552,970, forward strand.
TCTTCTATAAGAACATTTCACCTCTCACCCCATGAGTTAAGAGTCTTGGTCTGGCAAAGAACTGAATGTGGGAAGGTCTTCCAGCTGACCAACAATGAGCTGGTGGTTGAACTTAAATATTTGTTTGTGGTTATCCTCCACCAAAATGTCTTTGTCACTAAAATGACCTTAATTGTATCACTGCAAGGTAATTTTAGAAAATATAAAAAACAAAACAAAACCCACTTTTTTAACACATGGACCTTTGCCAAGACCACTTGTGTGAAGTTTTGGCAATGTTTTCAACTGTGATTGATTTTGAATCCACATTTTTTTTTATAGGTCATTTAATCTTAATCAACTTATAAGCCCCGGTTGAAATCTGACAAATTAATAACTGTTTTTCTTACACATTTTTTTTGTACCAATGAACTGGGCAAAAATATTCATCAATTAAATATATGCTACAACCAATGCACACTGAAATTGTAAACTTAGTCTAACAACATATGATCACACAGGAAACATTTACTAATCTATTATGTAACAAAAGATGTGAAAAGCTACACCTGCATCATTTTGCAACTATGGTGGTAGGGGGTACATTTCATCATTGGATATGTTTGCAGGAACCCCCAGATAAGATGCATACCCCTTTTTTCTTCTGCAAACATTTAAACTTGATATTCATTAGATGTGGCAATTCTAATCAGTAGCATCAACACAGGGTTGAGAACAGGCGCGTTTCTGCCATTACACACTTTACGCACGTGCGTAACCTCGGTTCGAAAGATCGGAAAAGATCGGAAATCTAAAAGTACCAAAAATAAAACACTAAGAATGTCGACCCCTAACCCGGGTAGGGAATGATATATTTTATTTCCGTAGTTTCTAGGTTAAAACATTTTATTTTCACACCAATCAATTTGAAAAGGGATTAAAATGATTAAACTTGTACAGGCCAGGAATACAGTCATTCATATTTTACGAATGAAAATATGGGATATATGACACCACTAAATTTGATTTTCTCCTATTATCTGAAGCTCCTAATATGTGAGAAATATGGAGATGAGGCTTTCAGTGTGTGCTCTTAGCAATCCATGTGTATGACTTGAGAAATAAGCAAGTTTTGTTCAACACTAAGTCACTAATTAAGCTTTTCAAACAGTTTTTTGTGTGTATACAGTGTTAGCGTTTGTCATAAATCTTACTAAGTGACAGTAATGCTAAGCCTGTGAAAAAGTTGATTAATTTCTCAGAATGATGTGTTATTCATGTTATTATAAAATAATGACCCGCAATGTACATGTCACTGCATTTTGCCCCAATAAAAATGTTCAATCAAGTCATATACATCAGCAGATATGCTTATACTTCAATAACAGCCAAAGGTTTTAATTCTGATACTTTTATGATTACTCCTGAACAGATTTTTGACTACAATAGACCTACAAAGTAATGGTTTTATCTTATTTTTTTTTTATTATGGTGAAGCAGTCTTCGACAAAACATGGTGGACCATAGCCTTAGTGCGCCAATATCTTGTTGGTCCAGAAATTTCAGCCACATTACTTTTAAAATTCTGAATTAGTACGAAAACATATATACTCAACTAAACAATGCTTTACAGCCTTTTACTGAATCAAACCAGTCCTAACATCTCAGTTAGCCGACTAACTTTTTGAGTTAAAATGCCCAAATCATACTGCTCCAGTAAAATTTGGTCAGGTCCAGTAGATAATTATTGCCAACTTGGTGGACTGAAGGTCCAGTGCTTATATTTTTATTTCATGAAGATTGGTGAAGAATAAAGGTATTATGGGATCTCTATCGTCAGTACTTAAACATTTATACTACATCATCCCTTAGGTTAAAATGAAACATTGGACTATGAGAGTGACGGCATGCCATAACACATCAATGACATAAAAAACATACCTGACCATCCATATTTAATATAATCATTTAAATTTAAAAGGAAACAATACTTATATATAGAGACGATTTCATAGTTCCCTTCTAGCCATTAAAAAGAAAATCATAATTATGCGGTAGTTTGACAAAAATTGGTCATTTTTATTTATGAAGTTGTTCTTGCAGACTGGTATTATGGGACTTTTCTTACAAGACAATGTTGACAAATGTGCACTTTACAAGTAAAAGCATGGTGTATATAAGAAAAAATCTATGTAGTACAAGTAAAAAATGTGATAATTTTAGGCAGGTTGTTAAATCTTAGTAATACATTTATATTGATGCCTTAAACAATAAAAAGTGACCTGAAACTTACCATGTTAAGGAACTACCTGACTGTACTATAGTGTTAAAATCATTTGCACAAAGCTTATACTGTCTGCAGGTGCAAAAAGTTAACACAAAGGATGACTAAGAGAAAGATATTAGTCAAGAATTGATTTTATTTTTATGCTGTGTATAAATTGTAACAATGCAAATAAAGAACATCAACACTATGACTTAATTTAAACTAGTTGATGGTTAAACAAATTACTTTTTTATCAGATTTTTTAATACAACTATACAAGAAAAAAGGTTAACTTAAAGTTCATGCTTAATACAATTTTAATTTAAAAATAAAAAAGGTAAAAGGAACATATTGTTTTACGTGACAACAATTTTGCATGATGTCAGTACTGATACATTTGCATAAAACCCAGCCCAAACCATACAAAACAGTACTTATTAACAATAAAACAGGGATAGTAAATGATGCTGAGTTAAAGCTGTACTGTACCTCCACCCACACTAAATTACCTTGTTGATAGGTATTGAAGACACCAATCTAAACATTCCCCTTCTAATTCTTCAGGCGTCACGCGCGGATTTGGCAGACGAACGGCAACACGGTCATCTTCTTCTGAATTGTCCTTCAAAGATTCACAAATTTCATTCAAGAATTGTTTAAAACCATCCACGGTATATTCAGAACTTGTTTTCTCCATTTCAGTTTGTTTCCATTCTAGCAGGTGCCTGTACACACAAAACGACGACGTTTTTCGCATTGGGATTTGACCCACTTTTCCGATCTGTGTACACACTCACAATTTGGCGGGAAATTTTGACAGTCGCATACTTGTAAAAGTAGAGTTGTTGGAAACTGAGACGATCTGATGCTGTTATAAACTTGTTTTCTGGATTTTTTGACTGATCAAATGTATATTGTAAAACATAACAAGTGTTATGCAAATTTATGATAATTAGAATATTTTAAAGCCAGTTAAAACCGTTTGTGGAATTTGCAATGAGTTTTCGTGGTTGGATCAATTTGTAAACAAATCGGGTTTTCTGCAAAAATATTGACAATGGATCCAGAAGGCGATCAAAATGATTGAAAACCCTAGTTATACAGAAGATGGACCAGATACGAATTGTCACCCTTCCAGTTGCACCATGGCACAAGACAAAATTTCTTCAAGCAGGTTACATCACTGTAAAAGATGCAGAAAACGACAGCATTGACCACATTTCTTCAGGTAATAAATTCCAACATTGCTTCGCCTACATAAACAATGTAAAATACATTGCTATGCCACACACACACACACACACACACACACACACACATATGGGATGAAGAAACAAATCAGGGACTGGTGGGAGTTATTGCCCGACATTGCAAGATTACAAATATCTAAATACTGAATTTAACAAATCCACACTGAATAGGTAATGAGTAATAAACATAATGCCTCAGTACTGTAACAAGAAAGTATATGGATGTAAGGTTTCCAACTTCCAAAGCACCTCAGACAGCATGGTCTTGTAAATGTAAAAATTAACAGGGTAGTTCAGTTTCTTTTAATGACAAAAAGTATACTGAACATTTATTTTTAAATGATTTCAACTCATTGTATACTTTATGAAATTTTTAATGATGTTTATAAAGTTTATGTAAAAAAACCCAACATGATCCTATTCTTTATTATGTAATATAAAAAATGTGGCACTAACAAACTATGAAATTGTTCAGTTTTTTTTGTAAACACTGTTTGACCTCTTTCAAAAGTATATTTATTAAGCTTAGTATTAGAGCACAAAACTCTGCAGCAAATGTTAATGGATTTTATTCCTTCCCCAGGTTTATTAATTTTAATTTTTACCTGTGTAATTAGTGTTGTTGGAATGTGTGCACTTGTAGATTGGTGTTGTACAGCTTATATATCTGTGTGTTTCAATTTTTTTTTTCAGCAACTGGTCTAAGCAAACCAGAGATTGAGGCAGTTTTGGTGGATATTGGAAGATGCACTCGTGAGAATGCCTGGAAGCTGGAGACTGGCGCAGAGCTACTGGACAAGGAAAGGGAAACTCCTCGGATACTGACGTTCTGTGAGAAGCTGGATAAATGTCTAGGAGGGGGAGTGCCTTGTGGAAGCATCACAGAAATCTGTGGAGTACCCGGAGTGGGCAAAACACAACTATGGTGGGTTCCTCCATTACAGTTTCATTATTTCATTTTACATTTTTTATCACATTGTATGCCAGTCATTTTTAGGCCAATTTGGTGCTGAAATTCTGCATTGTTTGACTTTTATCACAATAAAAAACGTAATTTTATACACAATTGTACATGTATATTAAATGTAAAAACTAGTTGCTTAAGAACAGCACAAATGTACTTTTTATTCCCCACTTAAGGTTAAATAAAAAACGCTGTAGGCCATTATAATTAAGGCAGAACAACAAGAGTTTCAACGAAATAAAAATAACAGTATCATTCACCGATGACTGAAAGATTGATAGTAAGAAATTAAACAAAAACAAAGAACATTGTTGCTGGCATATATTATGCAACTGCAATTTCTGAACATACTTATTATGTTAATTAATCATGCATCCTTCTAGATACATCTTATATTGGGAATGTGGTAGACAATGTTACTAGGTGAGCAGCCATGTCAGGCGTTCACAGCATGCTATACAGTTAAAGGCAGCACTATATCTGCTTCAAGTTCACAGTCAAAGATTGTTTGTAGGATGATAAGCCCTACAAACGAATCAGCACAATGGTAACAGTTAGATTGACTCTCTGCAATTGGATTTGGTTAAAGCAAAAATTCTTATCAAAGTTTGATTTATCATAGAAACAAACACAGTCATTCTTCTGTTTTCTTTGTCTTGAAATTGGAGTGAAATTTCATTTAAAAAACACAAAAAAACCTTGTGGCCAATTTCCTAAAAACAGCATCTTGAATGATATTTAATGTGTACACTTTTCAAAAAGTTTATTCTGATTTCTTAATTTCTCAAGAATATAATAAATCATGGTCTATTTCAGCATCCAACTGGCATGTGATGTTCAGATCCCATCAATATTTGGAGGGTTGGACGGGGAGGCCATCTTTGTGGACACTAAAGGAGGCTTTGTCATAGAACGTGTCAGAGATGTTGCCATGGCAACCGTTCAGCATTGTCAGTACATTTGTAGTGCAGAAGAGGATAAGGGTAATTCATTATGGATACTGAGAAATTATTCATCAAGTGATAATACTGATAACGAATTATGACGATGATAATATTGACGGTTGTTAGTTTGTTGATATCAAAATTGTAATGGCACACTTATGGTTTGTGGTGCTGTCCTGGCAGCATCATTTGGTGGCTTCCTTGCCAAGTCTACTAAGACTTTAAACCAACTTTTGGGTTTAGGGCCTAATATTATGTAGGTTTCAAACTGTGCAGCCATAATTGCATCAGGATTTTTACTATCAAGGTGGTTTTTTTTCAAGTGATAATGATGATGATGGTTGATTGATAATGATGATGGTGATGGTGATGAATAAGGATGATTAAGGCTGATTATGATTGAGGATAATGATTGTTGATTGTGGTGGTAATGATGAAGGTGATGATGATAATTCAATGATCGAGGATGTTTTTTTTTTTTAAACTTTCAGAACTGCTAGATGCTGTGTCAACTCTAACTATTGAGAAGTTACTGGGAGGCATCCATGTGTACAAATGTTCTGACCATCAGCAACTTTTGGCGCTGGTCAACTTGATACCTTCATTCCTAAAACAGCATAAAAAAGTTGGCATATATTTCTTAATGAAAAAATTCTTTTACCTAAAGGCAAAAACATAAAAAAAATGTTGATAACATTTGAAGAATTTGTTGCATATTTATTTAAAAGCATCATTTCAGCTTCATAACAAATTTAAATAAAAAAAAAATGCATACATGTACTCTTCTCTATATAAGATATGAGTTTGTTCATGTTTGTCTCTTACTACTCGATACCATTTCACAATTCTTATCATTTCCATATTCAAGCAGGCTTAGGTAGAGTAAGTGTAATGCAGCAACTCCATTGGAGGAATAATCAAAATCTAAATTGCTTTGAAAGTAGGAATTGTTTAGTCGACTTCTTTGCTTCCATTATTATAGGTGCGGTTGTTGATCATCGATAATGTTGCCTTCCATTTCCGCCTAGACTTTGAGGACCTATCTTTACGTACAAGGACACTTACTGGCTTAGCTCAGGCCCTTCTTCAGATTGCTCATCAATTTAACATTGCAGTAAGTTGAGAATTGTTTTTCCTCTCTAGTTCATTTATTAAACAATACAACTTATGTTACTGCTAACTGCAGGAAGTAAACTCTACCTAATAGTTTTGATCTTTTAGTTATGTCTTTTTATACCGTTTCAAAATGATATTTTGATAGTTGTGGTGGGTTTACTTAAATCAGGTTGTTTGTTCAGCTGTCTTTTTGTATTTTGTGGACACATTTTATCCCGCTTCGATTAAACTTCACAAATATCTTAAGTATCATAGGAATCTCTGCACTTACATAGGACATTTTTGTTTTGATCAGATGAAAATTGCAGAAAGTTTTGCCCCTTTTTACGATATTTCATATGTTGATATGAGAGAGAGATTTACCAGCAGGAAGCTAGGTGGTGGGTATAAGTAAGCCCTTGTTAAGAACTGACCAATGTTACACCATAGTCACAGCATCAGCCCAAATGTTGTTAAACCTTGGGTTTCAAACTGTCATTCCCTGGCCTAGACATGCCGAAGTGCTACAATGGTATCAGTATGTTCAGATATGTTCCGATATCATATAGCTCTGTTGCTTATGGTTAACAGCAGATAATGTGACTGGGTGTTGTATAAAATCTGGGCTGAGGTATCTTTTAGCATGTTATTGTTATGTAGGCAGCACTGTATATGCTTTAGTTAAGCAATGTTCCTGTATGACTGGAATACTGGATGAAAAACACAACTTGGTCACAGTTACATAGGTACCTGAAACATTGATGACCACAAGCATTATTTTATATGTATTTCAATTATTGCATCATTGTTGAGCCAATCAATGTATTCAGTGTATTGTTCATAACTGATACATATAATACCATATGCATTGTTAGAAGATTTACCACTTTGTTGAGTTAAAACTACAATAAATAGTTGAAAAGTGTTGCAACAATTGATTCTCCCAAACAAATGAAAAATCAATTGCAGGACAGGATGTCCATGTATTATCAAGAGATCAGATGTAATATGTAATTTATTAGTTCAGCACAGTTTGGCTTTCATAAACAATAAGTTAAATCATAAAGAAATTATCAACTGTGACAGGTTGCTTTTATTTTCCCATTTATTCATAGAACAAGTATATGTTTTTGAAATTTTTCCTAATTTTGTTTGTTATATTGGAAACAGTTTAAAGTATTTTTGATACATGTATGTTAGGCATATAGGTAGTTTTTGGTCACTGACTTAACCAGGATACAACATTTTACCTTAATTGTGCAATATCTACTAAAAATAAGTGGGAATTGTTTATGCATTGAAAAGGTGTAAAACAGCAGACGTGTCATTGAATGGGCAGAAATTGATTAAACAAAATATATTTTTGTATGTTAGGATATAATATTATTATACAAATATTGCCATAAAAATGAAATATTTTCCATACTAACTCTTCCTATATTTCCAGGTAGTATTAACCAATCAGATGACAACCAAGATCCTTGGTGGTGACCGAGGATCATACCTGGTACCTGCCCTTGGAGATACCTGGGGCCATGCCTGTACATCCAGACTGATCCTGCATCTGAAGGGTGCTGCTCGATTTGCCCAGCTAGTCAAGTCTCCATCACAGAAACCTGCGACAGTGCCCTTCCAGATCACAGTATGAATAGTTTCTCTATTATTTGTTGAGAAAAAAATAAGTACAATAACAAAAAAGGATCCTGCTTAATTTGGTTACTTGACTCAAATTCACTGTTTATATTTCATCTCTGATAGGGCATAAAGTTGATCTTGGCCTAAGTTACTTAATGGCCATAGGTTCCGACCTTTATGACTACGTAGCAATGAATTGGTAGTTGCATAGCTCCTTTGTTTGGGCTTCAGCATTGTCAAGGGTAGCTCCATGACTGGTTGACCCAGTGGTTAAATTTCGTTATTGGATAGCGTATCATGTCAGCTTTTCACAACATCCTTTGACAGTGAAGGCAGCACTATTGTTCATATAATTGATAGGTTGTTGCAAGGACAATTTACTAAAACTCATAACCAAATGGTTATAGTTACCAAGTTGCAATTCATCAAGATTTACTCTTCACTACCTGAGTCTGTGTTCCTGTCAGAGCAAAAACCTAATATGACCTAAGGTACGCTGGTAGTTTTACCACGACTTTTGTATGGAGTTTTCCTATACCAATAATATCTTGACGTCGACAATATGAGTGTAATTATGTCAGTTTGAGGTATCTAAAATTTATCAAATCTTCCTTAAGGTGGAAAGATAACAAAATTAAATAATAGCCAGGGCTGGAAAAATACGCTAGCCCGACGTCCCGGACTAGTCAACATGTAGTTTCGGGCTACTGACCATTGGTCAGTAAATTAGTCCCGGTCTAGTCATTAAATAGACGGCCGGACAAGTGACAATACACAGCAACACCTAATTAGCGATGCAACCAAACAAGCTATCGCCTGGGGCGTTTTATCAACACCAAGTAATGGCTTCGCATAGGCAATTCAAACGCATCCCAAAACAGCCAATCACGACGCGCGATACATCAACGCTTAACATGATCGGCCAATCAATGTGTAGGTGACAAATAACGGCATTAATACTGCATATTGAAGTACATGTGATAAGTGATAATTGATTCGCGAACTTTTTAAATTCGGCACCGAAGAGTAAAGGGATTAGAGCCAGGTAAGTCTCAGTTTGATGATCTTTACTTTCATTGTCATATCTGAATACAATAGCCCAATTAAACAACACTCGATGCCAATTAAGGTGGGTATAAGGTATATCTTGGTACAAGATTGAAGATGATTTTAATTTTAATTCATTGTCAAGTCTGTGCACAACGCAGTAGTAAAATATGCAGCCATGTCACTCTTGAAATATTTTACATTTGGAAACACGAACTCTTACACTTTGATTGAAAATCAACAATCAAAGTCACAAACTGGCGGAAGTAAACCGCGACTTGAAGAATTCCCTAACACTCCAACGAAAATTAAGTCAGCAAAACTTGACAGCAAAACAATGTCAAAGGATCAGAAATACAAGGACAAGCGAGACAAGCATGGTGTAAATTACTAAAACCATTCCAAGAACTACACGAAGCTTTGTTATCAACAAGTTAAGCACTTACAGCAAGACAAATTTAAAAAAAAAATGTTATTTACATTTACCGTTCTTAAGAAAATACCATATGTGCCTTTGATATTTTTCAAATTGCAATTGACAGATTCAGTTGTTAAAAAAGCAAAACTTTCATGCCTTACCATGGTGTAATGTCAGAATACTGTAAATATGTTATGGAGACAAAGTAGTTGTATAAGTGAGTAACATAAAGTGTACAAGTGTATTGGCCCAACATTTACGTGTCAGGGTCAGGATGATTAAAATTTGACATTGTGACAAAACAATGTACACGTAATGTATTTTCTTTATAAAGTCAGGACATTGCAAGAGCTATTTAATCAGTTGTAACTTATTTATTCTTTACTTTTGTGTTAGATTATATGCTGTTTTACAGACAAAAATAAAACAAAAACTTGTTTATACCTTGTTTGTTAGTTATATATATGACAAATTAGTGTCCATTTATTGAAAATGATGCACATTTTCGGACAAGTCATCTTTGTCCTGGTTACTAGTCCGGGACTAGTCATGAAAAAGAAAATTTTTCCAGCCCTGAATAGCTCATGTTATTTAATTTTGATATTGGTATTGATGTTACAATAATGTAAAATAAGATATTACTAAAATAGGAGAAGGGAGTGGGTGTGCATTGAACTGACAATTGTATATGTGGTTGTTTCTAAAGAATTGTATAAGTGTATGAACCCTGACAATCTCTGGATTCTGGGTTGCGAAAGGAAAGTTATTGGTTTAGTCTTCACCAGAGTCCTTAAGATTGCTACTTTACTTATATCAATTTTGTTTTGTGCTGAAATACCTTCTTTCATTAAGTCCTTTGCCTTGAACCCACACAAACAAGAGACCAAGCAATAACAGGAGCTACAAATCAGCGACTCTACCACAGGTGCCCTGAGTTTATTTGAAACAATAGTCTTAGCTTGAATTGTTGGTGGTTGGGATCTGATGATTTGATCAGTGGACTAGTCTTAAAATTGGAGGGTCCTGATTTAAATCCCCAATTGACCTCTGGACCATGAATTGTTAGCCACATTGCTCCCTGATTTATGATCATTTACTGCACATTACTCCCTGATTTAAGATCATTTACTGCACATCGCTCCCTGATTTATATTATTAACTGCACATTGCTCCCTGATTTAAGATTATTTACTGCACATTGCTCCCTGATTTAATATTATTTACTGCACATTGCTCCCTGATTTAAGATTATTTACTGCACATTGCTCCTTTATTTAAGATTATTTACTGCACATTGCTCCCTTATTTAAGATTATTTGCTGCACATTGCTCCCTGATTTAAGATTATTTACTGCACATTGCTTCCTGATTTAAGATCATTTACTGCACATTGCTCCCTGATTTAAGATTATTTACTGCACGTTGCTTCCTGATTTAAGATTATTTGCTGCACATTGCTCCCTGATTTAAGATTATTTACTGCACATCGCTCCATGATTTAAGATTATTTGCTGCACATTTCTCACTGATTTAAGATTATTTACTGCACATTGCTCCCTGATTTAAGATAATTTACCACACATTGCTCCCTGATTTTTGATAATTTACTGCACATTGCTCCCTGATTTTTGATAATTTACTGCACATTGCTCCCTGATTAAAGATCATTAACTGCACATTGCTCCCTGATTTAAGATTATTTAAGATTATTTACTGCACATTGCTCCCTGATTTAAGATTATTTACTGCACATTGCTCCCTGATTTAAGATAATTTACTGCACATTGCACCCTGATTTAAGATTATTTACTGCACATTGCTCCCTGATTAAAGATCATTAACTGCACATTGCTCCCTGATTTAAGATTATTTAAGATTATTTACTGCACATTGCTCCCTGATTTAAGATTATTTACTGCACATTGCTCCCTGATTTAAGATTATTTACTGCACATTCCTCCCTGATTTAAGATTATTTACTGCACATTGCTCCCTGATTAAAGATCATTAACTGCACATTGCTCCCTGATTTAAGATTATTTAAGATTATTTACTGCACATTGCTCCCTGATTTCAGATTATTTACTGCACATTGCTCCCTGATTTAAGATAATTTACTGCACATTGCTCCATGATTAAAGATCATTAACTGGTTCTACCGAGGAAGATTTATATAAGTTGAAAGAACGTCTTTATATAAAAAATAAATCTTATTTTTTATTGGTCTCTCTTTTACTAGGCCGCTGGAATACGTGATGTATTGGAGACAGAAAACCAAGTACTATCCGTAGTGGATTATGGGGCACCAGAACCAGAAGAACCATCTGCCAAGCGACAGAGGCTTTCATAGCATTCTTTCAATCCATAGAAGCGTATATTTTTATCGAATATGATGGGTTTTTTGTGTTATTCTACAATATAATATGATATCAAATCAATTATGAAAGTCCTGGCATGTGCTTTTATTATCCTCTTTACTCTCTTTATCATAATGTTCCTTGCCATCAACATTGTTATTGTTATCATAGACATGTATGTCATCATCGTGGTCATGATCATTATCATTGTTGTCAGCAGCATCATCACTACCACTGCCAACATCATTGCCATCAGCATCACTATCCCCAACAGCATCATCACGAACATCATTATGTTAATTTTCATCAAAACCATTACCATTATTTCACCTCCATCATCATCAACACCATCACTGCCATTATCAACACCACAATCATTCTCACAGTCCCCACCTACACCTTCACCATCATCATCAACATCATCACCACACTCATCAACATCTTTGACACCACCTTCATCTTCGCTATCATCATCACCATAATTTTTGCATCATCAAAATCATCACCATAATCATCACCATCTTCACCACCACCATCATCATCAACATCATCATCAACATCATCTATAGTTCCGTTAGTGGTTTGGACTCCTGTGTATGGCATATCTTCTATTTGGGGTGTCTTTTTTCCTGTGGGAATCTGCTATGTCAAAGTGAACTGAGGACTTTCATTGATTCACCATCTTGCTTATCCACAACATCAATATGTTGAAAGCTAAACATTCACATTATCAGTATACCATTCAAACAAGATTGTATTGCACTGTAAACAGATAGAAGGGTGGTACTCTGCATTATTTTCTGATATATTCAACATAAACATAAAAACAATGATTTATTACCAAGTTTTTAGGAACAAAATAATAACCATGCATCAGTTATGTATTAGAGATCTAATACAATGTCAGTTAAATTTATTTCATGCTAACCCACTAAGAATTAACATTTAAAAGTAATTTCCTTCTTAAAACTATGAGGTAGTTCATGATATGTCTTAAAAGTAACAGTAACAAGCAATGATGTCGTCTTTTGTTTGACAATGTCATGAATGCAATTGAAGAAAAAAAATAATAAAACATTATACAATAAATCAACACATCTGTAAACCTTTTATAATTTTTCAGTCAAGTTATTTTGTTTGAATGGACATTGAAGTGTTTTAACGCTTGATAAGTCAAATGGTGCTGAATACGATAGATGGAAAGTTATTTTGGTTTATGTGATAAATAGCACTATAATGCAGTATTTTGTTCTGATGCCTACTAATTAATCACTTGGGACAGCTGCCTTTATAACTTGAATACAGCCCATCTAAACACAACATTGTGCTTTATTCAATTATATGTCGCACAAAAGTAAAATCTACTTCCTGAAGGCAAGCAACGAGTTATACATCACCCATTTATCACTGCAAGAATAGCTCTGCTGTTTTATGTGCTTAATGCATATCTTACATAATTATATATATTTATAACATTAATTATTATTTTTTTTTCAATTTTGTTGAAATGAATTAATTTGTTGTACATATTTTTATTAGAAAAATATATTTAAGTTTTAATTGGATTATTATAATTGCATACATTTTGCTTTTGTCAAATTGATGGTACATTTGGTTATTTGGTTAATGAATTTTGGAGTTAATGATGTAAATTACAGTCTAATTGTATTGTTTTCATTTTTAACTTACCAGACCTGAACCCTGTGCATGTTACAGTTATATAGTTCATGAAAAAGTTTTTTTTTAGGTCACCTTTGAATGCATTGTTATTTTATCAAGCAAAACCAGTTGGATGTACCATTTATGATGTATCACATAAAGCCCATCAATTAATGGCTTATTCATGTATATCTTAAATATGCAAGAAAGATTTAACATGCTTTAATTTTTAAACCTTTCTGCAAATGTATATGCATAGAAATACTTTTAAATATTAACTTTCTGTTGCTGTTAATTATTTCTGTATAAAAATCATATGCAAAATTAGAATAAATAGTTGTATTTAAAATGTTTTAATTTTATTAATTGTTCATTTAGTTCAACCATTGTCCATCAACAACACTAATATTGCATTAGAGCCTACACTCAACCCTGAAAGTGACTTGACCTCATTAAGTAATAATTGCAGTTTTTCAAAATTTCTTCAAACGAAAACCAAATCTTGTGGTTCTTTGTGCTTTGTACTTGCCTTAAACTGACTAAATCACATCAAAGATTTTGTTTGCCAATTGATGAAATTGAACAAAAATGAAACAAATAGAAAGAAAAGCTTATATCAATGTAACTGGTGCATGAAATAGAATTTTATGAATTATTTGTTTCTATGCCACAAGATACAAGTATATGGATTTTTTTAAAGTAATTTCCCTCTGTCAGAACATTTGACTGCACTATGAATATATCTAGAATACTTTTGGTTAGAATTTTATATTGCAGAGTCCTTAAATACCAAACCAAGTTGGGCATGTAATTCAAATTTCATGAGCAGGTTGAAATAAAATGAGTTATGACCCTTTGTTATATTTTTTATGTATTGTCAGCGAAATTTTTAATCGACACTTATTGGGATTTTTTTTACTTTTCACAATCTTTCTCAGTAACTAGCCTATTTGCACATTTATTAAATCATGATTGGCTTAAAGGCATCTCAAAACCCTTATATAAGTGACCCCCCCCATTTATTGCCCCACCCAGCATGTGAGGGCATCTGTTTTCTGATAAGCCATGGTGCCACAGTCTGTAACCGATGTGTCTGTCACACAGGTATTGTTCAAGATCCAAGTGTATGTATGCTATATCTGGGGGTTGAACATAGTCATTACAGTTTATAAAGGAAACAGTTGTGAATATACCAATTATGCATTACTATATATATATATATATATATATATATATATATATATATATATATATATATATATATTTATATATATATATATATATATATATATATATATATATATATGACACCGACGAGTCAGACGTAATGCTGTCCCTTTAGCCCCGAGTGTGGAAATCCCTGGTTGATGATAAAACATGAGCTTAAAAGTAAATGACCACATGGTTTTTTTATAATTCAAAAAGATTTAAAAAAAAATAAAATGAGTCGGTGTTGTTTTTCAATGTTCACATATATGTAGAATATCAATAAACAGCATGTCCAGGGTTTCTTTCTGGGTGTCAATACCTTATATGGATGTTAAATGGGAAAAACATTTGTTCAAACTGTTGGACACCACCATAAAGTTGCTATTTATATTCTTTATCATGATTTGATACCAGTACATGTATCTCGACCATTTTTGTTGATAGAGTTGTCCAAGAAGTTACTTGTAAACGTCATGATAAAAATACAAAACTCCATAAAAACCAGGCATTCATTCTATACATTAGACGGTGACATCACCTAACTTTAGTGCATAGACACTAGTACATGTATATGGTAAATGCGCTCATAAATATCAATGTTTAGTAAGAATATGTGCTCTGTTTTATTAAAAAACTAGCTGTTAAGAGTTTTAAAATAAGTTAAACTTTTAAATTTTGTTATATTTATAGGCAATGTTTGTAATGTACCAGTAACATGTAAACAACCAGATATTATACAATTATAATTTTCTAGATCGCTAGGAAACATCATTCTTTCAGTAAAAAGCTGTAGTTACCAGAAGCAGTTCCTTCCCTTAGTTAAAGAGACACTCAATATTTACTTCAAATTTAAATACACCGTTCCACGCTCTTAGTAATTGTTGCTGTCTTCTCACAGCTTTCTTTGAACGAAGATGCACAGTTGCAAACTACAGCTGTACACCACGGTATGGTATAGCGTGTTAAGTCGTTTTTCTAGCGATATTAAAAGTATCTAGCTATATCGGCATCCCCTTTAACATTGATATCCGAAAGTTTGGACATTTTGTCTCATGCAACCAAATAAATAAACCCGAGAAGACGAGAAGATCCCGAAAAATGCTGTTTGTTAATGCTCTATACCCATGTGAAAAGTAAAGCATAACATTTTGACATAAAAAACATGCATTTCTTATCTGAGCCACTCTGCACTGTTAGCTATTTTTAAACTGAGAAAACCATGTGACCACTTACTTTTGCGCTTTATCAGCTCTGACGTCGACATCTATTTTTAGCTGAAATCCCCATCGTGCTTATTTATAGATTTGGAAGAAATGAACATTTAGAGTGGTTTATTTCGCGATTTTTGTCTGGCAATAAAGGTAGCGTTCAATATCGCCTTTACTTACACTAAAGAACGAGTCTGTGCAGAAATTATGCCTAGATTCAATATAGCAACGATGGAATATTGTTTTCATGTAATTACAAACTTTCGGATGCCATTTTTAATATATAGTAAGTGAATGAGTGCTCATGAAAATGTACAATGCTTATTACATATACCGAAGGCTGCGTTTAAGATTTTCCCCATTCGCTGATGATCCCATTTTAAGGAGTTAATGAATTGCCGCTTTCTTATTGGTTAAAATCAGTTTGTCTGGAACGAGCCATTGAGGTATAATTCTGGCAATGAAGAAATTGAGTTGATATATCACTGTTCAAATAAAAAATTTAATCAATGCCCACTTGAACGGACTCTGTGTAAATAAAATACAAGTCCATATCGAAAACTTACACCTAAGAATATCAATACAATACACGCCCAAATAGAAAACTATGAGCTAATTATATAAATAAAATACAAGCCCAAATCGAAAACTTACACCTAAGAATATCAATACAATACACGCCCAAATAGAAAACTATGAGCTAATTATATAAATAAAATACAAGCCCAAATCGAAAACTTACACCTAAGAATATCAATACAATACACGCCCATATAGAAAACTATGAGCTAACTATATGAATAAAATACAAGCCAAAATCGAAAACCAACACCTAAGTTTATCAATAAAAACAGCAGGAAAATAAGAAAATGTCCTATAAGAATTACCACAGATATTTAAATCTGAACTACCTCTAGTCAAATACAAACAGGATAAGTTTAAAAGTGACAAAAACACAGAGATGAGACATAACACCCAAAAAGAAAACCCAGCAGTTACCGCCTTCAAACAGTCAGTCAGCAAAAGAACCGATCGGGGTGCTTAAATCTGGTTTGTGGAGCAATCCAAATCCTGCACTTCCTAAATTCTTTTTTTTCAGTCAGAATAAAAGTATCCCATCAAAGTGAGACAACTAACAGCAAGCATCTGCATCAGGGGGTTAAAGTGTTAAAAAAGGAATTTACATAAAGACAAAATAACTATATGTATTATTATAATAATCTAAATATCAGCATATGTACAATATGTACAACAGATAAAATCCTCAGCAACATAAAGTTCCAATCGAGATAGAAGTTTGAAATAAAACAACCCACGCGATGAAGTATAATACATGTAAGACTTATTAAATTAAATGAATTCATACGATTAAAATGCAATGGCGTCATATGTCAGATGTATCAAAGTGTTAAATTAAAAAAAAAAACACGAAAGAAACCATCGAGTTTAAGGAAACAACCCAAACCAACACAACAAAATGCAGTATTGTGAAGGGATCACAGACAATGAAATTCAAATATATGTAAAAAACGAAAATTTATCCGCAATTTGCATATTTTATAATAAAAGCAAACAAAACCTGATACCTAACGTGCAATCTCAAGTAAAGTGCATGTAGACGTGCAATCTCACGTAAAGTGCATGTAGACGTGCAATCTCACCTAAAGTGCATGTAGTCGTGCAATCTTACGTAAAGTGCATGTTAACTGCTCCAGTTGTCTCTATAGGGCACGAATGGAGAGATGAAAAGACAGAAATCCAACGGTGACTGTCTAATTATGGCTTTAAAGGCGGTATCCGACAGTTTGGACAAAAACTCTTTTCATTTAAAAACAAAATAAGTAATTGTTATCTGAACAGATCTCACAAAATGTTGTTTATTGATGTCCTAAACCTACTTGAAAGTGAACGATAACGCCTTAGTCGTCATTAAAAATGAATTTCCTATTTGAGCCACGCTGCATAGTTAGCTATATTTAAACTAGGAAAGCCACGTGACCACTCATGTTTTAGCTCATCCACGTCGATGTCTATTTTTAGCAGGAATTCCAATCGTTCATATAGGCGGGTCAATTAACCACCTGACCCCTCCCCCCACTCCGCCCACCACAAAAATAAATAATTGCAAAACAACAATAAGAACGTTTTATGACTGTTTTTGTACTATTATTTGAGGCAAACAATATATCAAAAGTTGGACAATTTTGACCCACGGCATATTTTAAAAAATGACGTCAAAAACAAGATGGCTGTCTTCAGAAAAGTGTAAAAAAATTGTCATAAAATTCCAAGTTGCAAAACCTGATGTTCTAATGAATGCTGTTTTTATCAATGTCATTCAAATAGCAGTAAATCCAGAAATGTCAGTTGCATATGCACTGACCTCATGATGCCAAATATGACGTGATGACGTCATAACCATTGGACAAGTCCGGTCTTTGATTTTGATTTTGCCATGCATAAATACTAATTAGTTTTTTAGTATTGTTCATCACCCTCTTCCATTACTGTTTCATTAGTCTCACAGTTACCATTTTGACAATGACCGCACTTACTGTTGCAATCAAGTCCATGCTTTCTGCAGGAACACTTAAGCGTATTGTACGCTCCTGAACAGTTGTAATGAATCATTTGAAGAAGAATCTTTGGTGCAGGGCTTTTGTCCGTCATCATTGGAACTAGATTCCCCCTTCCCAGTTCCATCCACACTCAGATGGTTCCAGCTCATCACTACAGCAAATCGAGACCATAACATGGTAATAAACTCGCGGGAGTGAAATTTACAGACCGCGGTGGTTGGTGGCAGTCTTTCAGGTGTCACAAAAGTCTTAGCTGTCGCAACTTTCTTGCAGAGCACATTGTATCTGATGGATGCAAGAGGATAATTCTTGTCTGCATTTAACAATGCCATCATTGCCCTACAGACATGTGTTTCAACAGTATCCTGACTTTGTTTCAGTGAACAGAACACCTTTGAACAGTTTTTGATTCCCCGTTTCTTGTTTTTAACATTTTTTTGAATGCCGACTTCTTTCCAAATCCAAATACCATTGACGTTGGGTCAAATCCTTTGAAGGCATGGAGAAACAGTAGATCTTTGCAAGTAGCTTCTCCGAGTATCTGCTTCAGGACCTTGATGTTATAGATATTCGATTTTATCTTGTCTGAGTGCAAATAGAGTTCAATGCAGTCTGAGATGACTACATGGTAAATGAGAAGTACAAGAAGATCAGTGTCTTCTCCAACGATGGGAGTAGATTTAAAAGCGGACACTGAGACAGTTGTTTTGCAATCTCAACATCTGCATCAACGTCAGCTTAAATAACATTGCAGCCTCTGTGTCATAAATGTTCCATGATGAGCTGAATAAATACCTGTTTGTTTCCGCCATTTGACAAGAAGTCCTCTTTTTCAACAGATTTTGTCACCCCTGTAATGTTCTCCTTATTTGAATTCAGATTTCTGATTCGACACTGATGAGTACAGTCCTTTATGCTGGCCCCAACCACATAACCGTCAAACACTACAGTGGCTGTTGCATAGCTTTTGAGAGTGAATGAGGCAGATTTTCTGCAATAGAATCGTAGGTGCACCCCTCATTTCATATAGTTCCTGATTGCTTCTACAAGTAGCGGCCTATCAAGCTGGCGCAAGATGTTCTTTGTTTCAAACAAAGACATTGGGTATAGGCAAAGTTCATATTTCATTACTTCTTCCAGGCGGAGATCACCTGTCTATGAATCAACAGGAACCCCTGAAACAACGCTGTATCTATGGTACGGTCCTCTGCAACGTGTTAGACACTGATCCAACAGCAGCTGTCCAGGCTCGTTGTACTGCCTTTCCACTCATCATGTGTACAATAGCTTTTTCACCATACACCGTATCCAGGATCGCCTTAAGACCACTGCCGTCCACCAAAGTTCCAGTGGCACCTAACAAATTCATGAAGGTGTGAAAGCTCCCAAGTAATAACGCCACATTCTTGATTAGGTTTTTATCTGGAACAGCATTTGCTATTTATGAATCCTTCCAAAATAGCGGTTGATCGAAGGTAATGAAAGCTAGCATGTTGTGTTTTGACGCCGAATTGCTCATGTAATCTAGGGTAGACAAGGTGCAGGTTTTGTCAGCTGGATTCATGTCAATCATTGGAAGAATCGTTACCGAGGACTTTCTTTGGTGCTCACAATCCTTGTGAAGTAAATGCATCATGCCTTTCCAACTAGGTGTCCTCTGGTGGAAGCGAAAGGACATCCCCCCCCCTGCAAAAAACACAAAACAAAACAGTGCGGTCACAGGTGGATGAGAATGGAAGAGGCTGAAATTCAATGTTGATTGGACATGCTTTGCAAAACGGTTATCTATTATATCAATCTTTGTAAGTTCGACAAGTTTCAAGTCAGCTGTTTTGTGCCTCGAAATTATGTGACCGGTTTAGTGGCAGCTACAATTCCAATCCCCGGAAAGGTACCCTTTCCATCTAAGGTCATGATGTTATGGTCAACATTGTCACCAGCAAATAAAAGGTTGTATGAAGAATGTACACGTCTTTAACCGACAGATCCGGAGCGAGTGTACAAGCTGCGTTTTCTTCAAACCTATGCACTTCCGGGTAGGATGAACAAAACCCCAAGGTAGACAGAATATCAATCAGGAACCGTGACCTATACAAGTGGTGTATTGGCACTGCAATACCCAGCTGTAATGTTGTGATAATAGCCCTTGGACGCACTGATTGAACAACTGATTGCCCAATTCCAGCAATCTTTCGTGAAGTATCCTTCCCAACAAACAGATGCTGCAACGAAAATCGCAAACTTGCTGGAATATAATTCAAAGCAGCCACAAATTTCATTTTTGCTGTTGTTGAATATGCGGCAGTCTGTAGAATTGCTCATTTCTGTGCTTCCTCGTCATCATTCCGATGTGAGTTGTAGTAATCAAAAAGAATCTGACATGTTTTTTCCCTAAAGGTAACAGTTTTAGACACCCTTTCCCTCAACCACGAATATAGAGTCTCCATATCGTGTCAGAAGTTTATTCTTGATGTACTGACTTCCATAAGCCACGGATTTGCTATTACGTAGATGTTCTCCCATTTTAGTGACGAGGTCTGTTATATTTAGCTGTTCTTCATCATTAACTTCCAGGAATGCACAAACCTTTGCGAATGCTTCCGCCTGATCACTGTTCTTTGGCCGTCCAATCTTTCCACCTTTGGCGGAACCTGTTTCGGAATTTCACGCAATTGTGCGAAAATTAACGTTACATAACTGGTGATAAATACAGTCGGTAGCATAAAGGTCACCCCTTGCGAGCTTGAACAGCAATTCATCCCCTCTAGTTTTACAGTGGATCAAAATTGTTGGGACACACGCATCTGACTTCACATAGCTATACCTATCTCTTTCAGCACTATCAACAGTGACAATAATCGTTAAAATTCAAATATGTATTGTAAAAATGTCAAGACCGCACTGACAAGGCGTCTTGACAGGGGGTCATATGACGTCATAAAATAATAATTTATGGTTCCAGCGGAAATTCACAGGCTGCAAATATTCTTTTTCACATTTCATGGCACAATTATGGCATCGCCATTGTTAGAAATGGAAAAAATAAAGTATAATCAGGTGGTGTATAGGACCGATTATTTTCGTTGGCAGCCATTTTTTGCCGCTATTTTTTACTTTCCCGTGATCCTTCTCTGTCCAGCTTTTGATGATATATCGTTAAGTAAGTCTTATAGAACAATAAATAACCATAAAACGTTTTATTGCAATATATGGGGGTAGGGGTAATTTGGCGCTATATTGACCCTACTATTATTCATAGGTTTGAAAAGAATAAACATTTATAGAGCTGATTTACGAGTTTTACTACACTAATATTGATATTGTTAAGGAATGATTTCTGTACGAATTATGCACAAAAACCCCATTCAGAGATCAGATATTTTACATGTATTTGACATAGTCAAATGGTCGGAAACCACGTTTAAGTCAACGTTTTAATGCCGTCTCAACAATCTGTCCAGCCATCGTATCATTTAAAAACAAAACAAAGCAAAGTGTCAGTTGGAAGCAATATTCAACGAGCGATTCAAACCCATATTGAAACATAACACCCATGTATATCAATAAAACGCAAGCCCAAATTGAAAACTAACAAGTATTGTTTTTACCGAATACAATGCCGATTTGAAACGTGTATGTAGGTAAATTATTTCGACATTTTGCTTGCATCAATGCATCATTTTCTTTACAACAAAATTGTTAACATTGCTCATTTTGCTATACATTGTATTATTATTATAATTAGATATAAAGTTATTTACTACGTCCGCTGTGTTTAACGTCACCAAAAATGACTGCTCTGTGATTCAATAAATCTCCAGTACAATCATATCACAATGTTTGCGGAAGCAGGATTTTTTGATACGAAACTGATGAATTTGTCGCCAGAGCTGTAAAAAAGGTCTGAAAGCAAATTAAGTTCGTATTTCGGACTCTAGTTTGTCCACCTTTAATAAATATTACTCTGTCCGAGAAATTGCATTTGGCGCCAGACATACTAGTGGAAATGTTATTTTCATGCCATACAATATTACCGACCATGTTGGTTTTCACAAGTGCGCATGTCCAATAATTATTACTTTTCTGACCTGAACAAAATCGGTTAATAGTTTACGCGTTATTTATTTTACTAGAAAGAACCACATCTCTCATATGCACTTTACAGTTAAATCGGAACACCTCGAAGCTTAACTACGAAATAGCTAGAGCATAAATTCTTGAATTGTCTCCCCAGGAGTAGTAATGAATTATAGTTATACTATGGTCATGCATTACATAAACGCTCAAGTTTTGTTCTTAATAACTGCCTCTTGAAAGCGATATATTGTATTATTTGTGTTTTAATTTAAAAAAAAATATTTTTGATATTAACATTGAAAAAATGATTCACTTTGTTATTTTTCCCTGTGCATTTATTTTTGCAATAACTGTATTACAAATTCATTGCAATTTTTGTAGTTATAACAAAAAGGTGTTGTTACAATTGGCACTAATCGATGTTTCCGTAAAGCTAAAAGCTATAAATAATTCCACGCTCAGAAATTCCTAAGAAAAAAAAATCACCATTAACAAGGAAGTGATCAGATTGATTTATGGGCTTAATATCCCGACCTCTGAGGTCAGATTTCTTTGTGCCGGGAAAGTTTATATTCAGTATAGTTGTTTCTGTTTCTATTCCTTTTTGGGTGAAGCTATCTAACCTCTTTTCTTAACCAACTTAGGAATTGAAAAACGCAAGTTCGGTCCGGATGTATATCAAGGACAGTCCTTATTGGTTGAAATGCACCTATTACATCGATATACCAGTCTTAACATAACAAAAACAACAACAACAACAACAACAACAACAAAAAAGCCAACAACAAAAAACAAAAACAATACAACAACAACAGCACTTAACCAGCGACTTATAGAACGTGTGCAAAACCCTGCTATTTGTCTCCTGCGACCATTGCAGCTACCTTATTTTTCCGCATTCGGAACTCCTCGGCGATGACTGCGTCACCGGTTGCTATACCACCACCGTGAAAACTTGCCTTATTATTTGCATTTGTAGCTTGGAAGAATGTAACACATGTTGGGTAATAGGACCTATCATTTGTAGTAAACTTGATTTGAGAAGTTTAAACTGATACTTCGTACACACTGATGAGTTAATAAATCCCAATGCATATGCTTTATTAACTCATCAGTGTGTACGAAGTATCAGTTTAAACTATATAAAGTAGTCCGCCCGGATGCTCGTGACAAGTTTATCACACTGGTGTTATCACACCAGGCTATATATATATATATATAGCCTGGTGTGATAACACCAGTGTGATAAACTTGTCACGAGCATCCGGGCGGACTACTTTTTAAATGCATAAATTCCATGCCGGTGTTCAAGTTTCAAACGTCGTCAAATAGTATATTTTAAGATAGTAAGGTGCGCAACAGCTCGTAATAAAAAACAATAGTTTATAAGGATTTAAATTTTCTGCCAAATGACGTCAAAGGTGGTGATTTATTCTATACTGTACGCCATTTTTTTTGTTTGTGAACACGGACGTAGAAGCAACAGAACTTGGTGTTATTCATATAAAATGCAAACTTGTACATTTACAATTTAGATTTAAGATGCGATGATATAATGTGCACTTGCATCGGTCTTTCGTCGATTCCGGTCGCGGAGAATAGTATGAAATGGGACTGAATCCAATGGTCCTTCGAAACAGAAATCTCTTGCATGTATACCCTACCCATCCATGGTTTAGTGTGAGTATGATTTGGATGATACGGTGATGCACCTACTATTAAGGTTTAGTTACTTTGGCTGCAAGTAAGTTGTTAAGTCTTCAGGTTTCATATTTCATGAAGGATTCGGAATTTTAATTATTTGTTAAGCGCGTATGACAACATAAACACCCACCCTCGAACACGAACAAAATAGATCAAATCATTTAACAACATTTTTTATAAAACATACGGTAGGATAAATAGATTACTTGGTACGATAAGACAACATTTAGCCGAAACGATTTTTTATTAAAAGCAAAAGAAAATGTTTTGGTCAAAAAAGAATTTCGATAACGAAAAAGACTTTATTTGGCCAAGATCGATATTTCGACAACACCAACAAATGTCAATATACATTATATAGACTTAATTAAAAAATAATTTAATGTGTAAGTTAACAGCAGCAATCGCTTTAACAGGTATATATTTTAGTGAATTTTTAGCTGTCGTTAGAATGGATTAAAATACAATACTTTATTACAAGGTTTGTTATGAACACGTTGTCCTCCCAAAGATTGTGTTTGAGGCAGGACTATAAACTAGCGACAAAGTTTAACACCCAGTTTGCCCATGTGACGAACAAAATCTATAGAACATGTTTCTAGTGCAAGTGCTTGCAAATTCTATTCATTTCTATTTAAAGAATGTAATTTCAGAATGCAATCTCAATATCGAATGTGTAACTTAAAAATGAATGGTTTAGCCAATCGTTGTATTTTCCATCACTCACTATTGAATCCGGAAATAAATCCAAGCAAATGGCAGCCTCCATATAATTAAATCAATTTGCACAAAGTAAACGTTCTTTAAAACGTTGTTTTTTGTGTGGTAAAACAGATGGGTCTGGCAAAGGTGTACTCATTCTTCAGATAACAAAACAATTCTTTAAGAATCCCGTCGGTGACAAGAATAATCAAACATTTATCTGAATTTTAGGGAATTTCCTGATCTAAATATAGATGCAAAACACATTATTGCCACCTCGCTTTGATCCACCTCGACTTACTGCTAATGTATGTAACAACTGAACACCTATGTCACTTCTATTGAAACACGATAAATAATCATTGTTTCGATTATAAGTGCATTAAAAGTCACTATATACCAGCATCTGGTTGTCTGAGGCGTCGATTTTAACTTGTATGTGCACATTACAACCAATTTAAAGAAACGTTATAATTTAAACCCATAACGTATTCGGTAACATTTAATAAAATCTCAAGAAAATAATGCCATGATCAAATTTGCACGAATACTTGCTATATTTGCCCTGCAGTGAAGTTTTAATTCATTCAAAATGGAAAAAAAACAACACCCAATAACATTGAGATCCCGTTGTAATTAATTATAAATTCAAAATGGCGGACGATGAAAACTTGCGATCTTTGATTGAAGAAACGGCTGTCAATGGCACAAGCTTGTGTTTGAACTGAAATCTAGCAAAGGCATAAGTGCAGAAATGACAGTATTGTAACAAAGAAAATTTGATTATCAAACAATAAACGGGACGAATTTGCCCATAAAACCTAGATCAATCGCACGACCACCATTTATCAATGGCGAAGCGTTGACAAGATATCGCCAAGTATAGTAAATGACTTGTACTTTTACCTATCAAGGAATGCAACTTCTTCACGAATATATAAATGGCACAGTACACCGGTATTTCTATTAACGATGATAATTTTGAACGACATTTTCTGCTGATTATTACATTATTAATTGAAACACAGCCGATATTATGACTTATATAAAAGCAGTTTGTAGAGACTGCTAAGTGTTTATAACATGTAAGGAAGATGCATTTTGGAAAAATAAATATCACAAGAGATGTTTTTAAAGGAAATACGTTATATCTGTGCCTGACTTATGATACATGTACTTTTCAAAACACGTCAGTATTTGAATTCCACCCATTGGTAAAGTCATCCGTCATGATCAAAAACATTAATTAAGTCACAAAACGCAAACTTGATGTAATTTCTTTGTTTTTAACTTAGTGTTTCTTTCATGTGTGTTATTATCATTGAAAAGAAATTTAACCATTGTAAAATGTTTGAATTGGCTCCATATATAAACTTAAAGAAGCCACATTTATTGACACTGTTTTTTATTTATTACCTTTTTATTATTTCCAATTTTGATTGAAAAACAACAACAACAACAACACAACAACAACACACCAATAAACATTTAACAATAACAATATGTTTGATCAAATTTAATTAAACACAGTACCATGCAAATAATGTTTATTTAGGCATAGAATGTATAATATACATGTAAAGTATTCTTGATAATTATATAGGAAAACATGATATAATGTTATTTACTTTTACGTAGAATCAAATAGTACCTACAAAGATTATTCCTATCTAACAAGTAGATATGTATAAACTGTTTCTCAAAACAAACCTAGATTTATACAATTAGAAAAAAATGGAGTAAACTGAGTAAAGTTTTGCTGTTTTTCGCAGTGTGATGTTAAAGTAAAATAAGTTTGGGCTTACTAATTTTGGTCTGGGCTAGTTCATCGGAAACGTTGCGAGTCCGTGTGGCTAGTTGAGAGGTTAATTTATATTCCTGTTAGTGCATTGAGAATAAGCGTTACAAGGGTTTTAAACTCTGTTTAGCCATTTTACTTCAACAAATATGTTAAACCCCGAAATGCGCATGCGATTATATACGCCACCTTTATACGTCCGGCAGAAATAGTACACTGATAGAATCGATAGTGACGCATTTTTGTATGCGGTCAAGTGTTGTTTTTTTTTCTATTGCAAAATATGCATACTATGAACGCTTAAATCAGTGAGGTTTTAAGATATTCGCCCCATTTTGTGCATATTTAAATTAAAATAACTTTACCAGCCTAGTTTTGTGGCTGTTAATTTAAGTGTTATATAAGCAAGATGTTTACCTATTAGTTACCCACAAGACGTCGTAACCTACTGAAACAATAAGAACAAAGCAGATACAGACTTTAGAAAATGTTGCTGTTCTGTTTTAACTCTTTGATCCGGCATACCTATACACCAGTCCAAGAAGTGAAGTACATTTCATAAGACGTGCCAAAATTAGAACGGGTAAATAAATAATATGTTTTTAACAAAGAACCTTCAATATAAGACAATAAATTTTGTGAAAGAAAGACTTGGCAGTTCTCAGACAGATGATATACGAGCTATATCCTGGCGATTCTACCTACATGCCATAAATAATAAAACAGATTGAAATTCAACTTGTGTTTGGGAGTGGCTTATTGTTTTAAATTCATTTTATGCCATAGTATACAGGTCCGTTTCAATGGACCGTTACTGCGGGCTCATTCAGCGTGTCAACGCTATTTCTTTGCCAAAACTTAATGCGCATTTGTCGAAAAAATATAAGATAGCAATAACAATAACTTGGCACTGTTTAACATTTATTTAATATATTTAATCTAAAAAAGAGGAATTAAACTTAGCGTGACTCATATCATGTTACCTTGAAACTGCGTTTTAATATGTTCCAGTTAGTATTATTAAATTCTTACCTTAATTCTTAAAGCCTCTTTTGTCGGTAATATTTTATGCCGTAAAGAATTTAAGTACATTCTTCCATTAATTTCGTAACAATTTAAAACTGTTTCTTGTATTTTGAATCACAAACGTATTACATGTTGTCAATAGTACAAAACACAGTCATATTGTTACCAAAATATGATACAGATTGAATTAGTCTCTAAAACAGAAGTTACTAAAGGAAAGCAGAAATTGAACCTCAGTACAATACGCCAATGTATAGGCACAGAATTCGTTTTGACTTCATTTACTTAAAACTTGCATTGTGTTGTTTTGAAATTGTTTGTTCTGGGAAAAAAGAACAGCAGGGAATGGAATAAGGGTCAGTCTCAAGGCAACGTCTTATTTGAAACGTTAAGAGAATCCCATATCCGAGAATTTAAATGAAGCAATTGGAGCGTCCGCACTTCTCTTATACACAATGGAACACCGTGTATATTTTAGATTCATAAAGATTAAAAATTTTGGCTTACTGCCCGTCAGAATAAATGTTTGATTCTCCCATGTACATGTACATGAAGAAAATTACAAGCCCGATTTGAGAAAATAGAAACATTACAATTGCATTATTTTCTTTGCGGTTGGTCTTCAACACCTTTTTTATTATTGGTCATATATTTAATCCGCTGTTATTGCATTTTTTCGGTGCATTGCAAGAGAAGTTTAATAAAACAATCTACAAATGTCGTTTTTGCCAAATAATAGTATAGTTGACATGCGTTCTTGTGCAAACTGTGGTTGTCACACCTTTAATGTTCAATGTTAAAATTTTAGCGTAAAGCGTACGGTAACGAAAATGTCTCAAATCGTGCTTGTGCACATCGGCCAGCAGGTCAATCGTAATGCTACTAGCACGTAAAGTTAACCTTATTGACGATAATTAGATTTTTAGGTTGACCCAATGATTCTGTTATCTGAATATCGGAATCCAACAAATTAATAAATAGTAAACAAGAGAGCTAACGATTTTAAGTTAAGTAAAGAAAACGAGACCGGCAGATTGGTGCTTCTCAAATTATACCTTTTGTTTTTCTTGTTGTTTCTTTTAAAAAATACATCGCAACGACCAATTATGATCATTATAGCGACGTCCAGAGATTTTATTGGAATAAAACCTCAGACAATATATGTGTAGGACCACCAGCGCACCACAGGTCAGCAGGAAAGCCCTTCCCCATTCGCCCCAGCGGTACTCGAGCCCACGTTGTGGAAAGGTAAGCGATCAGAGGAGTTTACACAACGTCTCGGGCGTCCCTTTAATTATTTGTTAATAATTCATTGAGAAAGCAGTTATTTTACCTTATTCTCTTTACATTTCTCTAGTAGTAAGTAACTAGGACAATTTGCATATGACCTTTTCATATATTAACATGCTCAAGAAATTTAAAACGCATGATCTAACTGAGATTTCCAACCATTGTCTATTCAATTTTGGACCCATTGTCTAGACCACAGACTCACACAGTAAGGTTATTTAACCCGTTAATTCCTTTGCGCATCATTAAACCGAGCTGTTATATCAATAAGCTGGGAGTGTTTGAATAATATTGCATGTAATCGTTGGATGATAATGGTGTTTTTGTTGTTGATGATGGTGTTTTTGCTGTTGCTAATAATTTTGTTGTTGTTGTTAATAGTGATGATGACGATCGATGCAATAAACGTCATGTTTTGAAAAAAAACAGACCCAATTATCGGACATGTAATTTTCAATAGCAAAACAGAGCCTGTCAGTTACCAAACACCGGATGAACTTTTCTGGCACGACGACCTTTTTACACGGAAGTTTTTTCCTAAACAAATAACCTTAAATACTGCCAATCCATTTTTCTCACAAGTAACGCTCTCGATGTGTTTTGGCACGTTCTTCCTGGGAAAATTTGTAATCTGAAATTAAAAAAACAAACAGAACTTGAACCAATCGAATAAACAGTGAGATAATACCCGCTATTGTAGAAGGTGAAAGCTTTATGACCAGTCGGCTGGACAATGTCCATTATCTGGCTCTGTTTATCGGATAAATTCGAGGACTAGTACACAAAAGATATACTCCTTGGCCTATCCAGTCCGGCGTGGCAGCAGTAAGGACATGAACACTCTGGAACACTATTTTCATCGAAATTATTACTATCGAAAATGACATGTTCAAACAACTACTGTAAAGCTCTTATATAATGTACCGTTTCTGATATAAACTTTAATATATGTGTATAATTATATTCTGTATTAACTTTATATAACATTTGCGCCTTAAACTAGTATCCAATAACCTAATAGGATCATTTTTACTTTTTATGACTTATTTCTCGAAGTATAAATACTAGTTAATCTATTATGCATATACATAATAAAGCATTGCCACCTCCGTAAAAATGTTGTTATATCACGGTATCTACAGAAAATCTATGCAAATCTATGCAAATATATTGATATTTTTACTTTCACATTCAAAGTTATTATCTTATGATGCATATAAATTAGGTTCATGCTAGAGATGTCTTGTAAATGGTAACTTAAGAGGATAGCTTGATTCAGGATGACGGACTTAAATAATTTCCACCTGAAGTTTAATTAAATCAATTACTAATCACTGAAACTAAATTCTATGTCGAAGCATTTTGCATCATCGAGATTTTTTTTCTTACAGAATGTCTGTTTCTCTGTGTAACATTGTCATCAGATGGCAGACTGCTGTT
This sequence comes from Sinonovacula constricta, assembly GCA_007844125.1. Lineage (NCBI taxonomy): Eukaryota > Metazoa > Mollusca > Bivalvia > Cardiida > Solecurtidae > Sinonovacula > Sinonovacula constricta. The sequence goes on from CM017571.1 coordinate 19,583,617, forward strand.
TTCACAATTTCAATCTTTATCTTGAGAACTAGTAACGAGTAGAGTATATACATGTTTAAGTATATTCATAGTTTATTTGCAAATACACACTTAAGTATATAATAAACTTATTATCAGGGCATTTGTTTGCACCTTTTGTCTGATACTTATTGCAGAAATATAACTTAACAAGTACTCGTAAGTTTTCGTGCAACAGCACCGTGTTTTCTCTTGGCTTAAACATGACAAAAGAAGTTTAGAAAGAAATGAACCAAGTAAAACCATTTTATCAAATTGTCTTACATTGAGATACTTTACCGTTTTTCGCATGTAAATCTTGACAAATATATCATACGACTTACAAATTAGGTGAGAGGTAAATATATAGATGGATGGATGGGTTGGTAGATACATCGATGGATAGATGGATAGATAAATTAATATATAAATAGATAGATAATATTCATTGTGAGTTTTCAAGCAAATCAATATAAGCTCTACACCGAGAAATGTGTAAATTGGAAACCCTTGCAAGACTTGATTCTTCCAACATAAAGCCACCACAATTTGTAAAAGGACACTATTTTATCTATTCTAGTGCTGTGAGGCAATACTTTTATCTTATCCATTATTCAAGTTGTTTAACAAGTTATTTAAATAAGTTGAATAAGAATTGCATTTTAACAAATTTTAAAAGACCAAGTCGTATTGGTATTAAGTTTTTCTTTTATTGTAAGGACTAAATACTTTGTTATAAAATCCAGGAGTTTAGAACTTTTTTTAATGAAGACAGACAATACAGGCTCCGATATAATTTAAAAAGGTGGTCAAAGCCAAACACCGAATGAAACTTTTGGCGTTTACTGATTGTTAATGATATGTGTGTTAAATAAGTAAAATAAACAAAATAAATTAACCAGAAGTCTTTTATTTCAAATAATGTTTTTTTCCATAAATGTACATTTCCGTTGTGTTTTGATTATCGCCCGCTAGTCAACTGGGAGACCTTTCGAGTTAAATTTCCTGCACAGGCAGGAACCTATGCAGTGACGCGTTGAGAAGTTACAATTTTTATGTCAGCTATCAGTAAGATCAGTTAATATTTATTAGGTTTACATGTTTGATGCAAAATAAAATGTTAAAGAAAAAATGAATACTACACTTTATAAAAAAACAACGGCCGAATTTTGCTGGATGATGAAACTAACGACAAACGAGCATGCGACAGGAATATTTCTGAATTTTACAGAATTAAATTAGACATGCAATGCTTTTAATTAGAAATAAACATACCACATAATTTATCGTTTATATTAATTTAAATATAATTTCGTTTAGAATCTTTATCTTTGTGTGACAGTATACAGTAATAAGAAAATGCAACTTAATTAAGAAATCACTAATAATTCCAATACACTGATTTATTTTTATCTCTATCAAAAGTCATTAACTTTTTAGAAATGGATTTATTTAATATATAATTTCTTAGAATGTCAAGGTCGTGATAAATTACAGTTTACAGTATGTAGCCTATCTCGTCATAATGTTGACATTATCACAATGCTGGCATTGTTCGATATTAAGCTGTTAGCTAGCACAGTGTGTATAAAATGCACAAAATTACTACATAAAAATAGTCCCTTGGTTTTTTCATACTTACGTATGTGCAAAATCAATATACACATTTTCCCTAAATTTGACACCAAGCTGCTAATGGAATTTGTATACAAATTTTCCATGATGCAATAGTTTTTTTTAAAAAATATTATAAACTGATAAAACTACTTTATAGCTTCATGTCAGTGGTAAATAGGCTTCCAAACAACTACTTATGTATCATAATATTTTAATTATTAGTATTTAGTTACATTTACATATCTATGTAGATTAACACATTAGTGCTGTAAACAAATGAAACTTAACTTAACTACAATGAATGTTAGATAAAAAGGTAATGGCTTTTATATATACATAATTGATATTTTTAGGGTGGGAAAATAAAAGAAACTCATAACGGATCTCAAGATTTTTTTCAACTGCTTAAGGCCAACTAACCTGGAAAATTATAAACTCTATCAGAAACATTATAAGTCAAACACACACGTCAGTCATAATCAATAACAACTATGTTATATAACGATATACCAACTGAAATAAATACTTTACCATTGTTAACAAGACGGTTTTATACACACATCAAACAAGAGATATGCGAATTTTAGATTAGTAAAAAATAAGGTTGTTTCGTTGACCTGAATGTCATACAACATTGTATTAACAAAATGTATCATCTGAATACGTTTACTCAAACCTCTGTACAATTTCTCACTGTCTATTGTGTTGTCAGGTCTAGGCGTGCAGAGAAATTAAACAGAACTAACATTGGGTCAATTCAAACATTTTTCATTGCACATGACAGGGTTATGTTGACATGTCTGTAATGTTATGACTGATCAATGTTATCGTATGGCGCCCAAAAGCATCGATTCTGACGTCACCAACATTTTCTTATTTGCTCTTTATAGGCATCATCCAATATGATATACAAAGAAAAAAGAATGCTAAATTTAATTCTTAATGTGTATTTCGATCAGGGTTTTAACAATTATTAGTGGAAAAACAATTAAAATGTTTAAACGCCAATTAAACAAAATGAAATCAATATGTTGATGTTTTACGTCTAATAGAAATCGCAACATAAAACACATTAATGACTAAAACCTTAAACACCAATGAAACTCAATTTTCCGGAACGTATTGTATTTGCACTTGGATGATTCATTGTATGAAAGTTCAGGTTACCGCCTATATATAGTTTTTAAAAAAATTGCCAAGTCTGCGTTTTTGCCCCAAATCTTCCAATAGGTGATATATCTTTCCCTATAAATACAAAGCAAATACTGTTTTTGTTTCGGCACGTACATTTTTGGACTGGTAGAAAAATATGCATGATTTAATATATCAAACTAGAACATAAAATGTAAAACATTTTTTTAAATGCTGTCTTTTACATTTTGTTTCTTTTGATGATAGAAGCCCTTGTGATAAGCTCATATGGGAATTCGGTGCTTCGATTAAAGTTAAATGTTCACTTCGAAAATCGCACAAAATAAACATACTTTAGCTCTATGAATCAATAACTGGTTATATTCGGAATAATATTGTTATAAAATACTAAGACCTGGGCATATTTGGTTTATTCATTTTTTTTTCTTTATGAATAAACGACAATATCATACACAAATAAAATCAGAGTGTCTGCTGGAATTTTAAAATACACACGAATCCACAAATGATTTTATAATTATACAATGACGCATAAAATACAATGTTAACAAGTATGCCATACAAGATCGCGGGTCGCGCCGGTGGCGTAGTGGTAGAGTTGCGGATTAGTAACTCCTCTGACTGCTTAGCCTCCCACCGCGTGGGTTTGGGACAAAGGACTTAATGTGGGAGGGTATTTCAGCTGACTTGTGGTGCGCCGGTGATTCTTCCCAGACATCTATCTGGGGCTTTACTCCATCAAATAGTTGGACGTCACTATAATGATCTTGAATGGTATTTGCGATGCATTAAAAACAAACCAAAACAATACAAAACAGCAACAAACAACAAACAAAAAAACACACACAAAAAACCCAAATAAGATCGCGATTAGTGATACGGTAAGCTATACAAAGACAGCCTGACCTAGAAGGCCGCTATATTATGGTTATAAATCTCTTTATGTTGATTTATATTCTCTCCCAGAACATGTTGATTAAAAACTGGGATAAGATCTTAAGCTCCGCTGAACACATCAACCAATGGCAATACTTTCGTTATTTATTCTTTTGTAATTTCTTTAATTAGTTTCGTCTTTCTTGGTCTGGCCGATGGAAGCAAAGTCTATGTCCTGGGGAAAGTTGTGTTATAATATTTATGACTGTATACAAGCAGAGCAGTAACATGTAAATATAAAATGAGAATCTGCAATGTGTGATACAATCTTGCTTTTCTTCATAAACAATGCATGCTGATTGTTTATGTAGTTCAATATATCTGAAACCACATAATCCAATATGGCCACAAACAGACAAATAGACCATACAACATCAGACAACTAAATCTTGTGAAATAAATTGATCTTTTCCCATTTGACATTCACTGTTTGTATCAATCTAAATAGTACAATCTAGTACTGAAAATACAACATAAGCTGGTAATACGTACTCATTCTTCAAGAACAAAATTCACAACAAAACAAACGAACTAAGGTGAAAAACCCTTATACATTACATGTGACATTTAAGTCAAGTAATTTCTTAATGTACATTTAAACGTTATAATTAGTCGTAGGCTTCGAACGAGTGTTCTCTGTTAACAAGTTATATACGTGTTATAAACCATAAATATAATGCTACTTTTGTCATTTTTATTATTTCATTCTGAAAAAAAACCTTTGAGAGAAATCTTAGATATTCCTGTCCTTTTAATTGTAATGGACAAACTACATTACTTAAATCAGATTACATACATTTTAAAGTTCCCCCATTACAAAAAAATAAATAAATAGATAATTAAAAGTCTAACCAGAACACATGCTGTAGTACATTGTTTATGTCTTTAATATCTTAAAAACATTATATCAGTATTAAAAATTAGGAACATGCTTGCGTGAGACCTTCCGTAAAACCATTTCAGCACGCAAAAATGTATCTATTTTATGTTCCATTATTTTATTATTAATGTCAATAAGGAGGGCATTATGTCCAATGTTATTTCAAAAGCGATGTTTATGCACCATATATGTAAGTTTATTGACAACACTGCCATATATTTCATTCATTTTGTCAAAAAATAGTACAAGGACATAATTATGCTTGATAACAACGTAGAATGATGAATGAATTCAAACAGTGCCTGACTTTAAGCATGGAGTTGTATCATACATACTTTAATAGCAATTTATGGAATTCAGACATATTATAAGAATGTGACATGTACCACATATTAAGAAGACAGACCTGTATCGCGGTGGCCAACCAAAGGTTATACATTTGTCTGGTAAAGCGGTTGATATTTTGCTGCACCTAATGAATGCTTAAAAAAACAATGAACGCTTTAATATTTAAGCCTTTTCTGAAAGTGAGCCAATTTGGGACAATCTTATACTGTGATAGAAGATGTGTTCTTTTTTACACACTTACTGCGCTGATGTTGTTTTTATGAATGCAAAGAAAAAGCACAAAATGGACTTTAATTGAATACCTGGTCATTTTGTCTCTGTATAAATACTTCTATTTTTATACATCAACCAATCGAGGATTCATGCCTGCTGTTTTCAGGTAAATGTAAAAAAAAAATGAGAAAAAGAGTAAAATGGAACAAATAAATTTTGAATTTCTGACATCGAACTATATTTAAGCTTTTTAAACTTTATGGCGTTTGGTTCAACATATTAAGGAAAATACTTGTAAATATATCAGTTAATTAATAAATATACAAATATTACTTATAACCTTCTTTGATTTCGAAAATCTTGAATAAACACATAACTCTGTTTAATTGTAATTTCCGATCTCCCATTTCAAGATCTTCCACTTTTTTATAGTAATATACAACCAATGGTTGCCGACATCATGATTTATCGGTGCGAGGCTATATAGCCAGGCATGAACACTTTCGATCTCTTTATACTTATCTTACTTAATATCAAGATAAAGTCATCGACTTCAAACAGCCTGACTTAAGACTCACCGAATTATCAAATTCAAACATCACTTGTCTGATGATAAGAGTTTGCCATACTTTTATTGTTAAAGTTTCCGCTCCGGTTAGAAAATGATAAGAATATAAAATCAGTATGATATATTTGACATTTTAATACCTGAATGAAGGTTTTATTTTTCTCTTGCACAACATGTTTGTTATTTTCTTGAGAACAAGAGCATTATTTTTTATCCGAAAGAAAAGTCCAATTATGTTGCAAAGAAAAGTAATGTGTTTCAAAGAAGGTTGTATGTTCAATTCTCTATGATTAATTTTAAACAAACGTGATTAAAATCAAGATACGCTCTGTTGCGGTTATTAGATTTTGTCTTTCTAGACTGAAACAATAATCTTTGGATAAGCAGATTACTGGTTCATATAATTCATTGTATGTTCATTGTATGTTCATTAAATTACTTTTGTTAAAAATCATTCTTTCTCATAAACCAAAAAGATAGGCCCAACATAAAAATGCACGATTGGATAATGACCAGCGTCATAAATAAATCATGTTTCTGAATTTACATGGCGTCTTTACTAATCATTCTCAATTCCTAGCCGAAGTGACTTGGACCAACTTGGATGGAAGATTTTGTAAACTTGGCGGGCGTAAAAAATCCACGGTGCATGTAATGTAGGTAGTAATCCTATAAGGACTGTTACGTGTATTTTTCTTGGACTTTGGTTCCTCTATTCCATCTACACATGAAACTTCATCAATTTAACCTTTTCTCTGTTTATTTCATTCTGAGTTGAAGAATTTAATTTAATTTACATAAATAGTTTTGTTCGTTTTTTTTTCAAAGAGAAATTATTTTCCCTCTCAAAAATATCATGCAGACATTATTTTTCATTACAACACTACTTTTTTTAATGGAGTTACCAGTTATGTTCGAATAGTTTAGGACGTTTTATACAGTGTTAATATATATGACGCACGACGCGAGAAAACCGGGCTTATGGTCAAAATTTTCAATTTTTTGTTTTTAATGAAACATGATTCTCCTATCATTTCTGATCACAAATTCGAAAGATTTTTTAGAATTGGCTTTGTATTTATGAAATAATGAGAATTTTAATGACCCCTACTGAAAGTAGTTTTCTTAAATAAGACGTCAAATTATTGACGTCATAATATCGGGGTGAGAAACTTACTCACACAACTAAATTAAGATTTAAGCTTATATGGTTTTATTAACGTTGACATTGAACTGCAAAACAGAGGTGTGTTTTGTTAAAGTGGGTAAAGTAACAGGTTATAATTAGATAACATTAAAAAATATCAACTGAATTTTGTCTGACAAAGCACTCGAGGTCTTGTTTGCGCTAACGCTTCAACCCTCCACGTTGAAACGCGGGTGGCTTTTTGTATTCCTGAACTTTTGCTGGGGATCCTTGAGTAGCATAAACTCCCTCTGATCATCATCTGGAGTGGTCCGCAAGATGATTCTACCAGCTTTTTCAGACGTGATATTGAAGTGATGATAATCTGAAAATGCATTTTAATCAATCTTATGTTAATATCTAAGTCTCGCCACAAATACAAATCAGATTATATCAATGATTTTGTTTTGCGTGTTTTGCCGTCAAACAATTTTGGTGGACGAAAATCGCAGATATATGATTGTGAAGTGAATCTACTGGCGCATCGCAGGCATTATCACAATTGTCTCCCTTACCGGAACGATAACCCATGCAGCGAAAGGTTGGGGCATTACGAGTATGTGAATCTAACCTTTCTGCTTAGACTAGCTCTTTAATATAAACCCAATTGTTTCAAATATTGTTTACGGCATATAACATGGTCATATCTTATTCCTGTCAAAGCCTTGAAGTGTTGCCCAAGGAAATCATTCCAACCTCTCCAGTCACACCTGAGGATCGCTTCACCATGTCAGCTGGCTCCTTAACAGTCTCGCAGTCATTTTCTTGGCTCTTAATTTGAGGTGGACAAACCGGGATCCACAAAACAACGTGCGTGGCCTGAAATAAGAAATAAACTCTCGTTTAACATATTTACATGCATATTTATGCATGATTATTGGCTTTAACTCTACATGTATGCCTATTCCTGTCCGTTTTGTTTGTTTTGTTAAATACAGTGCATCGACGAAATTATTGTCATTATAGCGACGTCCAGCTATTACTGGTGGAGAAAAATCATGGCACATGTCTGGGTAGAACAAGTAGCGCACTGCAGATCAGCTGGAAAACCTGACCACATGAAAGTTTGTACCCCGACCGGGACTCAAACCCACAAGCTGACGGATTACGGAGTCAGAGAAATAGCAAGTCATCGATTCTAACCTTTAGACCATTAAACCACGGGCGTCCCCTATGTTTCTTTTTTTCTTTTTGTTGTTGTTGTTTGTTGTTGTTTCGTTTGTTTGTTGCAGATACCTCGCACCAATACAATTAATGTCGTATTTGCAATATCCAGTTTTTACTGGTGGGGCAAAATATATATATCCAGTGGTGGACTGTAGGTTAACGTGAATACCTCTGGACATGAATGTTTGCCGCTTCGACCGGGACTCGAACTCACGGGTGGAACGGTCTGTGACTCTATGAGCTCGGCAACGGGCGCCCCTTATTTGCTTGTGAATACATTAAATGGAATGTCATAAGTGACTATCATACTATTAAATCAGTCGAAGGAAACAATTAAAACAAGTCCATGTACTTGCATGTGGTACTCACTCATGCTGTTTTGTCCTGTCATTGTCCGCCATATGAAGTACCCAATTAGATACCGGTTTTTGTTTTGTCCTGAAAGTATCAACAACATACAATACACTGAAAACTAAGTCGTCACAGCTTTACGGAGTTGCACTATAACTATAAACAATCATATTATTTGGTTATAGTATCAGTCATTTTCTCGAAGTAATTTGAACGTTAATCAATAATTTTGTTATAAATTTCATGTATTCCGTTTTCTTTCGTTTTTTCTGTGTATAAAATATACTTTTAATGAGACAAACAATTTTGCGGCATTATAAATATTTAATAAACATATTGCTTGATATGTCTATGGTTAGTTCCTCTCTTAAATAGAACTCGGACCCTGCACTGTAATTGTATGAAACGAATAGCGTTCGGCTGACCAACAACGCTAAGCGCTATGTATATACCCACATTGCATAATTTTATAATAATCAATAAACAAGCCTACGTAGTTAAAAATAGACACGTTCATGTGACATTAATCTGTTTTATATGCAAAACGTATATCAGGTTTTTAAAAAATCCCTCAGCATTTTTTCTAGTGAGTAAATATAATTAGTTGATTTAAAGTTGACAGATTTAAATGTCGCTTGTAATACTAAATCATTTTTTTCGTTAAATCTACCCATCCACGTCGATGAGTTTAATTTAACAAACATGTAATCTGCAACATCGGTTACATCAAAATCTAGCATAGATTATATAAAAAAAAAATAATGGTTTACATTCTATTTCGTTTCATATAAACTTTTTACATGATTTTGCTAGAAATTACAAAAAGTATCATAATAATTCTGTAAACCTGTAGGCCTATAAACTGTTTAACTGCTAAAGTTTGATCCACGCATGTTTAGATCTGTGTAGCCTCTATTTAATCTGTTTCAATATATATATGCGTAAAATATAAAGATGATGTAATCACAATATAATGAATAAATCTTACCTCTAGTTCCTCTTCCATTCTCGTTTGTTATCGCTTCTAATAAGACAACAACATTCAGTTTCAAATACGATAGTCGAAGCCATGCTGTCAAGGTCGTAGTAAAAATACCCGGTAAAAGTGACGTCATTTAAATTGTGGATTTCCCAGTGTTACGTCATAATGCCATAAGCCCGGTTTTGTCGCGTCGTGCGTCATATATATATATATATATATATATATATATATATATATATATTAGTTTAGTATTTTGGTGATTTGGAAGATAGAATTTAAAACATGTTTATTGTTCGATGCATCAATACCCCAATATCCCATTGCCTTATTGAACGGATACCATAGTTTAAACCACCTTCGATGTTGGGCAATTGCTTAATTGTCAGAATTATATTTTTTATGAACCTAACAAATATACGGTACTTCCAAAATACATGCAAACTGCGAAAAGAACCATTTGTGAACAGATGCGCAATGAGTACTTCCTGAAACGTTTTATGTGGAATGGTGGGTAATTCACATTTGCTCTGAACTAAACCTGACGGAATACTCATATGCTTGCATGTATGTAAGTTGGGCGTAAAATGAACCACAATGAAAACTAAAACTGCAAAGCCCAGTTTAAATTACTTACTTTTAGAGCTTCTTTCAGTCGTTTTAATTATTGATGTCTCTATAGGATAGTAACTATAGTAAATATATAACTGAAAACTTGCAGCAAATGTTCAATTGAAAGCCTCTTTCTTCAACATAGATCCACGATCATCACCATTCTTTCTAGATTGTCATATTTACAGACCATTATCAATAATTAAAGAATTCTAATCGATTTTGTTTCTCAAGAACATGCACTGATAGTGTAATTTTAATAGTATGATCTATCACAGTAAATACAACCAGTTTTTTTACATACACGCGGCTATATATCAGCAACGATTAACAAACTGAAATCTGAGCCTTACAGGCTTAACACACAATTAAATGACAGTTCACGGTTACAAATATAAAGTGAATTCATTTTAAGCGTGATAACGTAAAGGTTTCATCAACTTGTTTCGTCAATACATGTTTTGCCTTAATATATATCGTGATATTTAATGTTCATTTATGCCATGAAGTTTTTTTTCATTATAAAATGAGAATAAATATATGAATCCGATCATTTCGGGTCAGTTTAATTTTATTGCAACAGACTACAACACTCCATTAACACGAACAAATTAATTTAACAAAACGCTAGTAGAAACAAACAAATTCGTATTTTTAATATCCAACATTCTAAGGTTTATGTAAGTTTTACTGACAACACACATCAGAATCACCAAATGTGCGTGTACCTGCCTGCCAAAACTTATCATCACGCAAAAATCGGTTATTTTTATGATCAACCTTTATTATTCTAAATAAATAAGATATTTTAATGCATCATTTATTGCGCCTATATTGGGCTACTTTGTCTTACTTTCATCCGTTCTGCCAGCATCTGGCTTTAAAACATACAAGCTCTTACTGGCGAGTTTAAGTGGTAAGATATGTAATGTAGCTGATTTTGTTTATTGCTGGTTAGGAAAAAAGTGTACATTTAGAAAGAGCACATAATTTTTCATTTAATGCAGCAATTTACCTTATCTGTCCTTAGAATATTTAATTCAAAGCATTTCTATAGGAATTGAACGCTATACTTATTAGAAGTAAAGGAATGGGCCTATAATCATTAGCCCTTAGCCCTACTTGTGGAGTTAATGTAGGAGGTCTTCGAGTGTGCACGCAGTGCGCCTGTGGCTCCACTAGAACGTTCATTTGGTGTTAATCTCCAACTTCTATAGCTCCAAATCTCTCCAAGAGCCACAACTGTGTTAGTGCAACTAACATATCAAGCAAAAGTACAACGTGTGAAACCGACGGCTTTAGATTCGCGTGTTGATCCAGTGCAGGCTGTTGTACCTTAGACGAAAACTGACATTCCGTTCCAGATACCGGGCGTTTCCTACCAGCACTCAAGAAGCTTACAACACATGTCATCTCTTCAAAAAACTCCCAAGTTATTTAGTTGTTTCCTGTTCTGTGTTAGCAATTGAACTTTCTTAAGAAGTGCAAAAACACAAAAAGTGAATATGACTGAGGTTTGAAAGTACATAGGCAAAAGAAAAGTTTTGGCAGCTTTTTAAGTTTTTAAGGTGTATTTGTATTTTAAATTCTTTGTTATAAATAGAAGTTTTCACCAAAAGGAATTGATCTGGAGTTTGGAACATTTCGGTTCTTTCAGTTTTGCTTTAATCATAACATAATTTCCGTCTGGTCTTAAAGCATGGCGTCCAAATGAATACATATACATAAAAACATAAATAAAATTTTGCTTCACTTCCATCAGAGAAGGTATTTATAATTAAAACAACAACAAACAAACAAAAAACTCATATATGTTTAAAATATTTTATTGATTACCTTTATCATTAGCACACTGCATACTGGTATTCAACTAAAAATATTCTTATGATAACATGTATGCATTTACCTATACGCACGATTCCTTAGTTCTTCACCTCAGTCAACTATGCATATCAAATTGTTAAAACCTGATATATCGTCTGTCTGTTGACATGAAAATGGAAGTCTGCGAAATTGACATTCTGCCTGTGTGATGTTTGTCTTTTCCAGACAAAAAATATTCGGCGTGCTAACATGAATGAAATCAAATGTCAAAATAATATAACCCTATTCAGTCACATTGAATTTAGTCACACAAACCATCTCCAGACAAAGAACCTGCAGACTAATATTATAAAGCTGTCATATTGAATAGGCTAGCAATACGTGCTTTATGATTGTCAACACACATGTGTCCACTCTGGTAGGAAAATGTTATGATTGAGTTTATACCAAATACAGGATATCCAATCATTTTGATGAAATTTTCATCATGGCTAGACAGGAGTCGATTGTGTCAACGGGATTCTAATCTGCACAAAATATTAAAACAATGCGATCCCGCCATGTCCAACTCGGATCAAAACTGCATCTCACATGTTTCATTTCCTATGGGTATCCATCAAATTTGCGAAGCCTGGTACAACAATATTTCGCTATATTATTTGAAATTTTATTCTATTATTTAGGGATTATTTATCCCTTGGACAAAAGAAATTCCTAATCAAGAAGTAATACCCAAATGACAGTTGACAAAGTTATGCATTAATATGAGATATGGTATATTTTATTACAGTAAGGAGTAAGTCAAAATATTTCAAAAGGTTATAATACCATTATATATATGATGGGAAATGTATATTTGAATTTGACATGCAAAAGATAATAGTTAACGTTCAGTTTTCAAAAAGAAAAAGAAAAAAATATAAATAAAAAAAAATATAACAAAAAGATCTCGCAATATGCTTTGTTAGACAACCTTCAACACAATTTATGAATATTTCTTGTGTTTAAAATGTCAATACCACTTTTTTCATATGGCAACTGCCAGACCTTATATGGCGCTTGCCGTTGTAAAACTATCGATACTCTTAGCATTATTAGAGTGGTAATAATATATAAATGTTGAAAAAAGTTACTGATCGCTAGAAAGAAATTCTCTGTGAAGGAGCCAGCGCGTAGATTTCGCTGTATCAATTTAAGCAAACGCTAATGATAAAAAGCATCTTCGCTCATCGTTAAGGAAGACATTTAACTAATAAATTTTCCCAGTTCTCACATTGGACCATTACAATATCTTTCGTTTTAACGGATCATTTGAGTCGACGCTTCTGTTTTCGTTGTCAATTTAAAGAGATATTCAATATACACTGTCTGGCAGCTGTTAACACAACATGTTATTCACTCTGGCTAGACTGTTTACTATTAAAATTCTTTTGGTGTTACATTAACTTGGCAATATTGTCGATACACAGGTTCAAACAAAGGTTTATTCTGACAGCTTTCTTGGCATGGCAATTAATTAATCACCCGAAACCATCGCGGCCATAAAGAAAGACACGAATCCTAATCATTTGCAATATTGGCAGCAATTGACGCTCGTCAAAATAAGATTAAAAAGTTATGTTGGTTTGGCAGTGGTGAATAACAGAAAGAGAGAGGGACATAATGTAACAAACCTTGATAGTTGGGAATTAATTCGGTAAATGTGTTGACAGAAACCCATTGCCAACATGCAACAAACACATTTGGCTTGGATAGAACAACAATTTATGAAAATATTTTACACTGACCAAAGCAATATACAAAATAATTTGTTGTTTGTTTCTGTTGAAATAAAGTGTTCTGCATAAATGTTTAAATATACGCGAACAATATATAGTTGAAAACTAAAACGAATATACTCAGAAATGGCAGTTTTTCTTTAATATTATTTTAGCAACTACCAGGATGATGTATTGAAATAACATTTGAATATACGAATATATGTATACTTGTTATGAATAACAAATGGTTTATATTTGCAATTTTAAACATCTTACTTCTTTAATAACATATACTTACTGAATTAGATCCATATGTCTTGAATAAAAATAGCTGTAAGATACATTTCATCTATCTAATGCTAAAAAAAATACTGCCACCTTTCGAAATTACCCCAGAACTTGATCAGTCTACAAACGATGATTGTTCACGACATGTAAAACGATACTCCAGTAGCGAATACATGTTTATAAATTGATGAACAGAAACCATTAAAGACTTACTTGTCACCGTCGAAACAGATTAATTCACAATTACATAAAAGAAAGCCACATTTCTCTGTGAAGTTCAACATACTATGAACTATTCTGACGTAACACTTTTATAGCAGTCAGTAAGATTGTTCTTCCAGCTTGTCTGCTGTAACAATTTTACAGCTTGCATAATGTCAGTGGTTTTATATCTGTTTGGTATAAAACAATGTACATAAATGTAAATTTTGTTTAGAGGGCAAAGAAAACATAATGATATTTAGTCTTCACAATCTGAATTTATTTCGTATTTTCTCCTCGTACTTTGTTATATCAGTAAAATTTCGTGAATGTTACGTCATAAACTGACGTTTATGTTGATATAATTATTTGTTTACATCTGTTAACTGTCATACTTGAAAGGCTTATAAACATTTAAACAATGTTCATTGGGAAGGGCCTTTGGATGTGGTAGCAAACAGTCTTCCAAAGAATCTGTACATACTTCCAAAGGGTGTGATGCTTTAACCAGCTAAATCTTGGTACAACGGTACGTCACAAAAGGGCTGAATTAATAGGTCAATGTGATGTATACATCTAAGTGAAAAATAGCAGAAAATGCGTATATTGCAAACGTATATTATGTTGAGGTGAAAATACATTGTGTTTTCTATAAAACCCTCTTACCTGTTGAGATATAAACCTTAAAGGCCCAAAAGGAAAAACTTTTTCATAAAAAACAACAACAAAAAAACACAACAACTTATTTTCTTACGGTAAATTTGATTTAAAATGGTGAACGCTATTATTGTTAACGCTATTATATGTTCTGATATAACACAGTACATTTGATGAAATATATGTATTAAAATATACATTAGCTCTGAAGTTCTGAAGAAATGAGCAGAGTTTCGATCCTTTCGATCCTTTCAAAGTGGTAATTCCACACCGAAAACATGCTACTTAACTTACAGTGGAGGTATTTGTGCCAACTCTAGATATCTTTCATTTCAAAGAAATACATCATTCATCAAGAGTAACTTCTTATGTCGGGATAGCACCACCACAAATTCCAGCATTTATCATTTTTTCATCACAAAACGAACTTATTTTCATTGTATCCTTTCTGTACCAAGCAAAGGTTTGTAGAAACTGCATTAAATTGCTTCAGCAATTGAATTTTGATTGAACTGACAATACCCAAACGATGCAAATTGCCTTGTAATCCTTAGTACTATTATTTTTAAGCAATCGAGACCGATCACAGTTGCCTGCGTTCTTCGACTTCGACCAAGTGTAAATGTCACCAATATGACAATGATTTTTTTTTCAGAGCGAGGTAAAATCATCAACACCAAACAAACAGCAAACAAAGAACAACCAATGTCTTCTGTTCTTTTTCATGTTCAGAGCGAAACAGAATCAACATCGCGAAAGCATTAGACATTTCCAGATTAAATTCGAATAATAATTGACATACCAAATCTTTGTAACCCTCCATTTAGTTCATCGTCTCAATGTAATGCATTTCATTTGTAAGTTTATATCATTGAAAACAATACAAGATGCTGGTATAAAATGAAAACATCTTAAAATGAATTATAAGAAAATCCATTTACTGTTGCTTTATACCAGATGATTAAGAGTAAAACTTTTCCCAAGATTGCATCCTGAGTCAATGCATACATCAGTGCTCATTGCATACTATTGTTAGTACCGTCTGAATAAACGTGGCTTTAATAACTGATTTGATTTTGTGTATAATATAATATAATATAATATAATGTAATATTATAATATATATACTAATAATCTGATCTCTGTACCTACACATACCATTGAATTAAATTGCGAAAACCCTTTATTAAGAGAACACAAAATGCATTATGTTATTCATATAAAACAGGCATTTTAAAATTTGATACTTATACTTATTGTAAGATGTACCTTTAAAAAATAATCTCTGTATTGGTATGAGTATGTGGTAGTACAGCATGGCAGAGGATCCTGTCAGCAAACATCACATACATTTACTTGCCTGCAAAGCGTATTGCAGTTTTGGTTGTGGGTTGTGAAGAAAGCATTGTCCTGTAAGTGGTGATGATTGAGTCTAGAAAAAGTTTCACCCAGGCACTGATTCACCCAGGCACTGAACTTTCGCAGAAAATTTCTTGACTCTGTTTATTATTCATCTTTTCATCTCGTCGTCTTTAAACAAGCGAGGTTCCCACCTTGCGTGAACTTGAAAGAAAGTATTATAAAAACTTTACCCAGGCACTAAACTTTCGAAGAAAATGTCTTGACTCGGTTTGTTATTCATCTTTTCATCTCTTGGTCTTTAAACAAGCGAGGTTCCCACCTTGCGTGAACTTGAAAGAAAGTATTATAAAAACTTTAACAGCCAGTTCGTAAGTGTAGCATTTCATTGGGATAAAGGTTCAATATGCGTGTGTAACATTACATTGAAGATAAAGGTTCAGTATACCTGCATAATATAGAACAAAATTAATTCAAGTTTTCTGAACCTTTATATTTAGAAGTGTTATTGGGCAAAGTTTATTTTGTAATAAAATGTACTGTTTTTTTCAGTATAAAATTTGAACGCGTTATTTGAAAATATAAATAATAATTTATTAAACTGAACTAACAACAATCTTATTGGTACAACACTACTGAAAGGTGAGAGTAAAACCTTAAGTTACGTGGTTCGAAGTTGCCAAAATCGGTACGTTACAAACGACGAAGTGTAGAGTTAAAATACGGATCTGATGCGTCTAACTCCTTGGCCATTTCAACGTAATTGCGGATGACCAGATAACTACAACAACAGCCCAGTCACTCATTTCTAACACAAACCATAATGGACGCCAAAAAGCATACGTAGCGTGCTTAACGGTCAAATAAAATGAAAATATCACTTTTTTTTCAAAATCTCCCTTTCTTGTCATTAAAGTAGTAAAAGTAACAGTATGCTTACCCATACTTTTGTAGCCCAATGTTTTGCAATGATTTTGGAGGTTACAAGTTAGCGGATAAACAAGTCCGCATAAATCCGTATACGCTTATTTCCCTTCGATGACGTAAATTTTGACCCTGCGGTCCACGTGACTTGCGCGATTAAATCGCCTAACCAGTCTTATATTTGGGGACAAAAATCTTAGCAGAATATGAGCCACTAAGATCGGCCGTTGTGATTGGCTTTTTGACAGGTGTACTCAAGACGATCGCACAGCTTGGATCATGTGACACGAAATCAAGGGCATTTAATCAGGCCAGTTTTAAAATAGCCTGGGAATTTTGTAGCACATCATGTGTTATTGTTTGATAATTAAAGATTAAAATGAAGTTAATATATGTTTTCTAAGCTATTTTAACCAAATGGGGACAAAAAAGGTAAAAACTAAAGTCGTTTTATTTGACTTTAATTATATAATAACACATAGCAAGGAAAAGTCAGATTGCCACAATATGTATACATTCTTGAACAAATAGTTTATTGCAGGGTCGTGTTGACAGTAATGTGATATATGGTGCCAATAATACGACCTTTTGTGTCGGTCTCGTCTCCTTTTTGTGTGTTTGTGATCCAATAATTGTATTCATTTTAAAATAAATAGGTCCATGTCTACGGATTACTGAATGAGTGTTACTTTAACAAACTTATTGTAGTGGGAATTAAAAGTATAAACGTTAAATGTTGATAAATTGTTTGATATTAGTTTTTGTTTATCTTTAAGTCTATACAAACATTATACACATATATAAAATGAAATATTACGCCAATACTTCTGTTTTTTTTCTTCAAGATAACCAAGTTTCAAAGGACGATGAATGGTATGAACAGCTGATATTAATACACTTTATTTTCCGTCTCTCCATCTAGATACGTGTTTTAAGTCTGTCGTGAATGCAGATAAAGTAAGAGCTCTTGGAAAAATGTTAGAAGCCTGGTTTAAGACTGGTGATAAATACCAAAAATAGATTGAGCATTGCCAATCAGATTTAGGGCGCACTTTGCTACCATATATAATAACATTGGCTGTGAGTATGCAGTTCGTTCTTAAAATAGGCCCATACGTGTATATATACATGAAGAACGTCAATGTATTGCGATATGCGTATTGCAGATACTTAAGAGAGATGAATTTATACTTGCAATCTTAACAAGTACATTATTGTTTCAGTCAGTATTTTAACTAGGTTGCAAACCTTTTCACATCGAATATGGTGTCATTGTAGTACTCGATTTTGAATTTGTTGTCACTGTTAAGACTGACTGGTCGTGTGTGGGTCTAATAGGATGTAATTTTAAACTGTAAATTGCCACAGAGAGTTTCTTTGCGAAGAAGATGTAATTAAAGATTATTCTAATCAATGTTAAAACAATTTGATAAAACTATCTCTCCTACACACCTACTTTAAACACCATCAGTTAAAAACGCCTTGTTACAGAACGTATGTATAAGAAACTTCCTATTAAGTGACACTACCATCACGAGTAACGTTTACACATCAGTTTAATCATGTAACTAATTTATTAGTGGTTGGGCAATAAAGAAAACATACATACAATATTTAGACGGGTCTGTTTGGCATTTGAACTAATGCCAAGACCAGACGGTTCACCCGGTTGCTGTGCGTGACCCTAACTTGGCAGTGGTATCGATAAACACATTCTAACAAAAGTTAATATTTGTAGCTTTCTTGGAATGTCAATGAACTTTACAGACCGAGAAGGACAGTGAAAGATGAGATTCGCTTATTGAAGAAACATATACGTGTAATATATGTGTTAGCACTTCAGGACAGTCAGTCTTAACAAATTGCGACGCCTATTTTGGTTTGCAATGTAAAATGTAAATATGTGAGAAAAAAAAAACGGACTATGAACGTTACATACGTGAGACCGACGCTAGTTTAGTTTATTTCTTTGATTCTGACCGGCACGCCGAAACACTTAAATACTTGCGCGAAAACAACATTCTTGTGAAGGAAACATTTTGACAAAATGTACCATTGATTGAACACATATTTAGATGTTTATTGTAGATTACTATAAGCAACCTACGAGTATTGAGCCGTGAAATATTTATATAATTTAGACTCATCCAGGTAAAAGAATGGAACCGTGTACATGTATCACTGATAATAAATGCTAGCAAATAGTGTATGTTATTAAGTTTGAGTGCTACAGTGAGCTGAGATGCTCATATTTTTGTTCAAAGTGTCGTTGGTTCGAGTCCTTTAAATACTCTTTTTCAGTTCGTTTTGTGCGTTTTATATATTTATTTAAAACGGTATACATGCGGTTTTACAGATTTTGATGCTGTAAAATTTTGATAATAATAAAAATATTCAGTATTTTAAGAAAAACCTTTACTTTACACCGACCCACAGGAAATTCGTTGTTTATTGTCGCGCGTGAGTTTCTTTATTTTGAGTACAGAAAGGTCTATGTGGATACATATGTTGGAGATTTTTGGCGTTCATCAATGTCCAACCTGAGGATTACATGACATAAAAATGCCGCAGTAAGTGCCCAATAGACATATGCGAATCCACACTAGAAACACTAATCCATTCCAGACAGGTTACTTTTGCAGTGTGTGAAAAAATGCCAATGGGTGTAAAGCACATATGTTTTTTTATTTATTTTGCTGAAGAAAGGACATCATTGCTATGAGTGGGTAAATGAAAGTCAATCCGAATACGCCTACTCAGATTATGTTTGCTCTTATTTGTAATAATGATTCTTGTAAATTAAAAAATAATTTATGCGTCTTAAGCTGAATGAACTGCACGGAACTAACATGGAAAGTTAGTTAACTTTACGCAGCATTGCAACTCAACGATTATACGCTGGTAGCGAAAATACTTATTTTCAATACTTATATTTACTACAAATACTACAGTTTGCCAGCACACGTGATTATTGGTCCGCTATTTGGTATAAAGAAATCAGCCTATGATTTACGATCGGCCTAAGAACTGGCCCAGGCCTGGAGGCTTGCATACAATGTAACATGGAGTCTGTTAATGCCCTGCATGATGAACACACATGCAATACGAATGTTTCTGGGTTTTAAAGCTTTAAAAATACCATGACTGAATCTCAGAATTAGTTATTAACATACAAGGGACCCACATCATTTATCGTCAAGAAAATTAATTGACGTTATTTTCCGAAATTCAATCTTTATATGACAGCAAAAAGGATTAAAAAACATGACTGGTGCCGAATCATGTTTTCTTTTTAAATTCTTCTGATTATAAAGACCGCTTCTGAATCGATTTTTATGATAAAAAAATGATAATATCAATACAGTTATGTTTATACCAATATTTCAACATTATGCATACAAAATGAAAATGAGTTAAAGGCATCTCAAAAGCCTTATATAAGTGACCCCCCCCCATTTATTGCCCCGCCCAGCATGTGAGGGCATCTGTTTTCTGATAAGCCAGGCTGCCACAGTCTGTAACGATGTGTCTGTCACACAGGTATTGTTCAAGATCCAAGTGTATGTATGCTATATCTGGAAGTTGAACATAGTCATTCGCAGTTTGTAAAGGAAACAGTTGTGAATATACCAACTACGCAATCATATATATATATATATATATATATATATATATATATATATAAATCTTCATTTGTTTTCTTTCTTACTTTGTTGGTTGATTTTGTTGATTCTTATACATTTTGTTATTTCTTTTATTCTTTTAATTCTCATATATATTTTATTTTGATTTCTAAAATGTTACGAAATGTTTCTAACAAAAGCAATTTAAAAAGTCATTCATTGTCAAAATAATGTCCTTCAGACTCATTTTAAGTCATTTTGAATACTAAAACTTGTATCTCTCATGTATTTTCAAAATCAAATATTTAGCTATGAAATAAATACATAATCTTGCAGTTACAAAATTGACACCTAGTAATTAATGCAATAAAGAATTTGTAAGGGATCATATAGTAAACAACCCACATTATCACTAACAATAATGTTTGTGGCTTTGTGTAAAACTAGCCTAGTGTCTCACATCCATACTAACAGGTAATTTAGTTTTGCATTAACCCATCAGAGGTTTTACTGTGACAGATTAGTACTATGTTAGCTAAAGACTCCCTGCAGTGATGACCAGCAATTAGCAGGTCTGGTCATAGCATGTGGGGGCCTGGCTCAGTGGGATACCACATTCCTTTTGAGATGCCTTTAACTGTAATAAATACGTTTTATATGTATAAGTACAAATTAAGATTTAAGAGAGGGAGACTTAAAGCGTTAATATTTTATTTCAGACAGCTGAATCTCACTAAATGGAGTTCATGGTCATTATCATACATTTACCACGCATACGCATGCACGTCATGTGTACTGAGCAGTATTAGTATAGCCATATAGTGATATAATATTTGAAAATAAAAACGACATATATTATTAATCTCTTACCCCTATGGGTCTTGTTTAAATTCTTAATCACTAAAGGACGGCTTTAAACTGACAAGTGTATATCAAAAGATCTTGAGATAATGCCAATATCGACTTTGTTGCGCCAAAGTATACGTGCGCCGTAATAAAGGTTGATGAATCATGATGTTAGAGAGAGGTCAACAAAACCCTGTTGTTGGCAATGAAAAAGGTTTGAGCCGACCCTGTGTTAGTTCTGCTAAATTACTCAAAATACTAAAACATAACAACACTAAAGACAGTGAATAATTGGTCCGCGGTTTGAATAAACATAACCAGATGAGATATTGTTTGTAACAATGATTGTATGACATTCGGGTCAACGAAAGAGCGATTCATTTTGGCTCATCTCTTGTTTGAGAATTACGTACATCTGTCTATATTTTAGTGAATCAGGGGTAACACCTGAAGTGTTGAAATGTTTTTTTAAATAGACAAATTGCTATTTATATACCGCCTTGGAACGGTCAGTCAGCAAAAGGACCGACTGGGGTGATTAAACCTGTTTTTGGAGCGCTCCAACATCTCACTTCCTGAAGGTTTTTCTATCAAACAAACAGTGTAAATAAAAACATCCCGTCAAAGTGAAAC
This sequence comes from Sinonovacula constricta, assembly GCA_007844125.1. Lineage (NCBI taxonomy): Eukaryota > Metazoa > Mollusca > Bivalvia > Cardiida > Solecurtidae > Sinonovacula > Sinonovacula constricta. The sequence goes on from CM017571.1 coordinate 19,605,738, forward strand.
AACTAAATAAAAAACAACAACACTTTATCTTGAAATTTATTCATAAAGTAATAAAATCATAATAAATTACTTTGTATTAATCCTGCTTTAACTAATGCCACTACTACTATTATAACTTTAATTATATAATCAAATAATAAAAAAATTATTACTAATATAATACTACTATTAATTTTACGACTTCTACATACTACTTCTCCTACTAGCACTTCTAATCCTCCTTCTCCTGCTACACTACTACAAAACCCAATACAGCCACACTTTAACTAATTTTTCGAACTCTTGCAATACAAGATGAAACATGTACATCGTCTATTCTACAATTATGTGTGAACCTTTCAATGTTGTTGATATTGTCACATTTTTTCTGCCCAATAATATTATTCAGAATATGTCAGTAATATCAGTATTAAATATTTTATACCAAGTCATTTGAAGGTGTGTGTTTATCAATAATAATCATATTATGTTAATTCTGTATAATAAGTTTTAACAAATAATCAACATGACTTTTCAAACACAGTTTTCATATTATATGTATATACTTTATTCCAGCAATAACAAAAGCACATTTCCACTTGCTTAACATTTTACAGTGATTAACTCAGTACGAATCAATTCGAAAGAAAAATGTTGATACATATTTTAAACGATTAAACATATTTTCTGGAAAGTTGTTATAAGAAGAACATAGAAAGTACAAAATACATTTAAATATGAATTAAATTTACGAAAAGGAAGAATAAATTGTACTTGTTTATTTTCAAATAGTAACAATAATAGGAAAAGTTACTCAGTTTCGAAAAAAAATAATAAAGAAAGAAATGCTTCAAGTGATTAGCACCCCAGTCGGTCCTGTTACGACCCTTCGCGCTATATAAGTTTATTTATAAAGTGGCACGTTTACTAAACGACGAAATGGTGTAACAGAAAGAACAAGCCAGCAACAAACAAGTACAATAATGTTTTATTTTAAAAATAATTAAAATATGGCGTAATAAAACAATAACAAATAAATGAAAAAAAATTTCAGAAGGCAAAATAAATATTAGCTTACAGTTTGTCCCTTTAGGAGGTGTCCCTTTAACAATGCAACAAATAATCCAGCGTCGAATAATCCTGAAGAGTTTTCGGTAGAATTTTCTCGTAGATAAGCACAGTTGAAATAATCCAAAGGTAGAACAATACACGAATGTTAATTATATAATTCAAATTCAACACTTTAATATTTATGTCACTGTAGAATATAGTAAGTCCACGAAAGTTTCAACACAGAAAGATTTAAATAGAAGCTGCAAGTATTTCCAAATTATATGTCCAATCTCTAAAGCAAACTTTTTATTCAAAATTCCAAACTTCTAAACTTCCAAACTTAACTTCAATTCGGCAAACCCGCCCTTATATATACCCAAAGAATTTCCAGAACATTCACGTACCCAGAACATTCTCGAAAACCAGTTAAAAAAAACAATTGAATTTTCTAGCATGATCCTTTTCTTCTATCAGTTACGCGAATGCTACGTCATCAAAACCACAACGGTAAACAACCCTTAACCTGACTAGCGTAACCTTAAACGCTGGTGTACTATTTTACATAACAGTCCCTATAACCGACTGACCATTCCAAGGCGGTACATGTAACTGTTGGGTTATCTTTTTGTTACATGAATCATCACAGACTGGTTCTTAATATTTATTTGGCGTGCATGTAAATACATGTGTCCTGTGCTTTTTCAAATTATGTTGCAATGCCAATACAAATTTGCCATATTTCCTAATGAAAAGAAATGTGTCTTTTTTATTTTTGAGAAGAAGCAACGCATGAAAACTTTGATTTTTATATTATACACATATTCGTTAAATATGTAATTCAATTTTTAAATTTAAACAAGATTCATCAGAATAGTTAAACAAGGAAGCAAAACGAAACAATTACAAAACTATACAATGTGTCCAGCGCCACCGAAATAGTAAATTAAATATCGTCAGGATTTCATGTTTCCTTAAGTAAATGCAGACAGCTGTCTGCCAATTTTGATTTGTTGCTTTATTGGTTAAAATCCTGTTTCAAATACACATACAATGACGTAACTAAGAGATACTTGTATGCTATGTCCTTTTTATCTTTTATAACATTAATAGAACTATTACTATCTCATAAGAACATTCTTATATCAGGGAAGTATAATATAAATATGAAATTTTTAAGTGACGCGATTATTTGTTAACATAAAGTAAAATGCAAAATATATTTGTCGAGGTATTTATCTTTCAAAAAGAGGACACATTTTAATAAAATCTGCATTTACTGCAAATTTGTTTACAAATTTTTCATTGATCATTCGGTTACTCCGGTTACTCATTTTGAGCAACTGCACTTAACTCATACGTTGTAAATGCACTAAAATAACTTTATATGCGTAAAACATTATTTCGATAGAAAAGTTATGTGACTTTCATGTTCTGTTTTGAATCTCACTGCATGTATTTTTTTTTTTGCCAAACATCTACTTTCAAACATTTTATGTATTGAATAGCCATTCATATTGTTTGAAGCAAAATTAAGCGAGCGCCATAAAAATCTGTTTGAACACATTCACCATTTAGTTCATTGTGCCTAATCCTTGAAAGGCCTTAACCATACATCGCTATATTTGTATACAACTGTGTAAAAAAATCCGATCCAAATAGTTTCTTTGTTATTTATATGTTTGGGGATTCTTAAGTTATATTAAATTATATTCGATGAGAGTGTGGCGTCGATGTTATGTCGTATCGGCACGGTTAATGTATTTGGCTTACAGTTCTAATAAAATATGTAGACATGAATAAATAGTTCCTATAAATCTTTATCGATAAAATGGATGTTGGTCACTGCTGCAATATAAATAATCAGTTTTTACTTTATTTCATATGATCACGATAAAGTGAATCATACAACGTATAGTCAGGGAAAGTATTTTCTTTTGTTATTTTCAAGGTTAGAATCATTCAGATTTTGCACGCGATAATTATTTCATTTCAATAGATATTGTACCGGCAGAAATATTTATTACGAACCACGCAGTATTGTTCGTGAGACGACTTCCAGTTGAAAACTAAAATGACATCAATTCTTCATTGTATTTGGCAACGACCAGATTTTATTCATTTAATGTAGGCACTTGAAGTTGTAAACTTTAGATGCAAGGTTAACTTAAATATGTTATATATGCTGCAATTCTCATAGGACGTTGTTATTGGCGTCCGCGCTGGAGCGAGACGCCCCTTATTGAAATTGTTAGATACATGTATTTGTGAAGGGGCTAGTTGTCATGTTTTTCGAAACTCGTTGGCGGTATCAAGACAAGACTATAACGTACAAATTGACAAGGCGTTTTGAGTGGTTATTAGGTGATACAGATTTGTACCACTTCAACTTCTTACCACGTATATAACGTATCGGATTTGGCAACTTCTAACCACGTAGATTAAACAGGGTTTTCTCACCCGTTAGCAGTGCTGCAGGAGGTTTTTAATATTGTTATTCGTTCGTTTCTTAAAATTAAGTTGCCTTGTTATATGAATTGTTTTATACTCCTAGACAATATGCAATACAAATGATGCAGTATATGCTATCTCCATGTGAACACCAATTGTTCATATGTTCAAGTCACTTTAAATCAAAGTATTCATCGGTTGTCTTTCATCGGATAACGTATTGCTTTTTGAAAACACATAATGGACGCCCTTTGGTGCCTTGCATCAATGTTATTTTACAATTAGATGACTAGTTTTTATCAATTGGTGGGGATAATTGATCGCCGGCGACACTTCCTTTGTCGTTGAACCAAGCTACGAAAATGTTTTTATTTATTGAGATCAAATAGGCATTTCCAATACCAAATAAACTTCTCCCTATTTGGCTACAACAAATATATTTGTTTAACAGATTCATTTGATTTGACACTTTCGTAACGATTCAAGTTTGAAAAAATATTAAAACACCGTATGAATGGCGTTTGTTTTAACATGCATGAATGTATCATGACTATATAGTTTAATATACACTGTCAACGTATAAATATTGCAAACCGTGAAAAGAAAGTGTGTATGCCTTTAAACAGTATCCGTTCGCCTCCTATTTTCAATTAACTGACCATAGACCTACATTTTTAAAAGTATTAAATTAGCCAGAGTACATGTGTAGAACTTTAATCTGAACAAAGATATTATAATATTTTTGTTACTTGTTAACGTGTTTTATATCGATGAATGTTCAGTAGAATTTCGTTATGACAAACTCGCTTAAGAGGGTGGGGGATATCTGTTTTGTGTAATAAAGAAATAAAATTAAAGTATTTTTTCTTTTTATTTGAACAAAAATGATAAGCTAAAATACATACAAATTAACACATAGGAAATGTATACAATTAGAAATACAAGGAAAATACAAAAACGTGTAGGAAAAAAACCCTTAAAATTCACTTATCATATACATACTAACATAAAATCTGATATCTCAAATTTCTTATTAGTCAAAGTATTTTGCCTGGTCACAGCGACTTTGACTTTGAACGAAAATCAACTGTATCTACACGATTCATGTTTATATCATTGATTCAAACGTATTGAGTAATGAATAATTATCCTGTTTATAAATGTGGTTATATTCTTGGAACACCTTTTCGACGTTGAAATATCTGTGGAAAATAACAAACATTTAAAGAATTTACCAAGATAAAATATTTGACAAAAATAATAAACAATACGAATGTATGTACTCTTGTATTATATAACAAATGATTTATATTTATTTTAACCTTTTATCTTATCCAATTTTCTAAATATATATACAAACTATATACGATTCTTGTGTGCCTATGCATTATAAAACATAAACATAAACATTCAAATCCCTCGTGCTGTGAGATATCGGTATTGATATTTGGTATACATTGTATTGTAAGAGTATAACATCTCCCAGCTCATTTACAAATGATATATATTGGCAGATTGCATGATATCATTTCATCAGAAGAATTAGTTAAGAATCATCAATAGATTACAAATGGATAACTATATCAGTGTTTTAGTGTTGAATAAAAGCAAGATGATGCATTTACCCATTGATTTCAGACAGCAAATATACACATAGCAAGACATGTTTGATTACAGAACAGGATTAATATAAAACGTCAATGTTAAATACTTGTACCAAGACAAATAATTGTCTAAAGCTAATATGTAGACGAAATAAATAACACACTTTTTGATTCCCGCATTCCTGATATGAATAATGTCAAAAACTTAATTGGACTTCCTAAATAATTTCAGGTAGATATTTCATCTATGCTGGTAAACTCGAGCTTTTCTGTCAAAACACGTTCATAGCATGCGGTAAGGTTTATTTCGAGCTTGTTTATCGTTGTACATCTTGCATAATGTCATTGATTAATATTTTTAGTTTTATAAGTATGCTTAAATGGTGATTTTATTTTGAGAGTAAAGACAATGTTAAAATTTGCAATACATCGTTTCAACTGTTATATCAATCATATTTGAAGCCTATTAGATATAATGTCTTTGGATTTTACTTGTGATGACCATCGTTTGTACACTTGTTGCAAAAATATGCACGCAATTTGTTAACCTCCACGAATAGTGAATAAAACAGTTATTACAAACATTAAATTTATGCCATATAAACTCATGCATGCAATAGTCAAATGGTGAATATAAAGGTACCACATAATACCTTCAATTAATTGGAGGCCTTACCGAAGTGTTAAACACTTCGATAAGGCTTTTAATTTATTGATGATGATGATGATGATGATGATGATGATGATGATGATCTATATATTTACTGTTTAAGCAGGAAATGCGAATTAACGGACATTGCCCAGAACAGTACGCCAACCCAATGCGGCCAAATGACGTAGGGTGGAAATTAGTTTTTGGTAGATATACGTTGTGATTTATTATAAATATTCACCCAAAAAAGTTGTAGCCCTCCAAAGACTTCTACTCATTATTGCTCTCAACATAAAATGCAATTTCTTACGACGGTGACATTGATATCAAACTGGTTTTGCAAACGTTATTATACACTGGGAAAAATCCAAAACAACAACACATTTGTTCTTATAGGATTGCATACACAGAAACTATACATCAACTCTGAAACCAAAGAAAAAAATGCATTTCGATCCTTTCAATGTGATAGATTAGTACTGTTATCTGCGCCGACAATAGGCTACTTAAATCACAGTAGTTGTGTTAGTGCCAACTTCAGATAATATTTCCTTCTAAGGGATACATGATTTATCATGGGTAACTTCAGGGATAGTATTACCACAAATCCCAAAATTGCCAGAATATCATTTTCTCTCTACAAAGCCAAACTGACTTGTTTTTATTGTACTTATTTGTTACAACAAATAGTTTATGTCAACATAAAACGAGTTTTTATAATTGAATGCTCGTAAGCACATTTAACAGGCAAGAGTAATATTCTAGTTTACTCTTTAAAGCTAAATATTTAATTTACATCCATTAACATGCTGGTAATGCTAAGCGAGTGGCACATGTAGTTATTTTTGTTTGGATTAAATCACCAAAGCGGAAAGGAAAACTATTTCAATCGTATAAGAATTTTGCGGATAAAATACGAACTTATAATTACATATTCGTTATTTTTTCGGTCGTCTTAATTCGTAGTGCCAACTGATGGCACGTATTTCTGATTTAAATGTGTATAATAAATGGATATTAACTTAATTCATATATCAACGTTTAATAAGTTTCTTTCTATTGCCATTCAGTACTACTACTTTTGCCTGTGGTTGATGATTCAACAACCTCCATGTAATTTACAACTTTATCAATTTGATAAAGGAATTTTCTCTTGATAAAGTAATCAAATCTTGTGCATTACATTTTATCGTACATTTTTGTATCTCAACAACCGATTTCCAGAAAGAAACAATATCGATATGGCTATTATTTACAAATAGGATATATTGGATTATTATATATTACATCTATATTTTGAAGTACTGAAGAAATTAGGTCAATGCACTAAAGGAAAATCCATTTGGGGTTGCCTATATATATGATGATTTATATTGAAACGTCTCCAATGTATTGTATCCTAAAGGAAGACCATTTATAAACGGCAGTTCTTTATTGCTGGATTCTCGTTTATTAAATGTATATGAATTATAGCCTTGCGTGGTCGATGTTAGATACGCTTGTTGATGCTTCTTGATAATTCTGTTTAATTAAAACAATATTCATCTCATAGCGCGTATGATATTTAACGTTTAAACATTTATTTCGTCAATGGTTGGTAATGCTTGTGAGGTTTTAATTAACCTTAAAGGACAACAACACAACAACAACCGACAGATTTCAATTACACCAATTATAATGCTAAAATAATTTGTTATTTTGATCAGGCAAACAAGGTAGATTATAATTAGCCAGCTCTTGATGGGTCAGTGGTGTAGTTTGAGTGACGTATTTACAAATATATAATTATCTTAGAACTCATTACGACTAAATTCAATTTTTCAAGTGAAGAACAAAATATTTATTAGGTATCAAATAAATCACAACGATATTAAGCATATCAGTAGAAGACACGAGGCCTCTTATGGACACATATAAATGAGTAAGGAACAGTGCTAAACAATTACGCTACGTAAACGTCCTGAGACAGATGGAACAATAAACAGTCGCACTGACAAGTTAACGTGATATATAGTATCAATAACACAACCTTATGGGTCGGTGTTCTTATTTGTTGTGTTTCTTGTACTACTATTTTAAAATTATCAGGAGCACGATTACAAATTACAAAACAATTGTTAGGATACCTAATTTATCGAGTGTGAGACGAAAGTTGGTTAATTGACTAAGATGTATTGTCTGATTTTTTTAATTTTTTTTATTTTATCGTCCCACCAACAGAATTTCAGTTATCTGGAAACGTTGTTACTTGAAGAAGATAAGATACAGTGCTGCCTTCATTGTGTATAGCATGCCGTGAACACCTGGCATGATACCCCCCCCCTCCCCCACCACCGGACTTTCCACTATCACTGTCACACTATCCTGACACCGAACCAACCAGTAGTGGAACTAGCCTTACATTTGCTTAAACATTAGCAAGGGAGCTAACCACTACCATTTTAACGACTTTGGTATGTCGTGGCCCTTGGATCGAACCCGGGGTCTCTCGGACCTGGAGCCGACGCTCTACCGATTGCGTTACCAGGTCCGGTCCTTCTCTGTATTTACTTTATGATAATCTAATAACAAAATTCCTAATCTATATTTGTTTGCAGGTATATTTTTGAAAGAAACGTACGACAATCAAGTACAGACCATGGCAGTTGGTTATTAGTAAAAAACCAGATAGACATATATACTGAAGCATTGACGAAAGAATGATAATCCATTGAAGACTTACATAACGGTCAACGTAAAACAGAACATCGATGAACACATATTTAAATGTTTATATACTTCTTATTAATTCAAATATGTTTCTGTATACTATTAATATACATATGTGTACCAGATATTGTTGTTTAAATTACTTAGTTTATGTGCTGTTTAATTTAAATATTTTAATTCAAATTCGTTCTTCGTTGCATCAAGTTTTTAATAAAATGTTATAGATAATATTTGATTATATCTTTCTTAGAAAATTAACAAATTCATATCCACATGTGTTTTGGACACATTATTACTGTTGTGAGATCTTACCATATTAACCTTTAGCAATAAATAATTTAAGATAAATTACAATAAATAGTCGGATTTATTCTGGAGTATTAAATAAAATGTCAATGCAAACCCTGTCCTATTGCATTAAGATATAAAATGGCGCTTATTGTATATTGACACATTTTGACATGCTTTTTATGCGGTATGAGCCAGGTCCTGTCGGTGGTCTATACAGCTTTGGTAAGTATCCATATAAGCCATAACATGAAGCATCCGAAGTTGTGGGAATAGAAGCGATACTAGGAAGTGATATCAGCAGCAACAGAAAAAACAACAACATAAGAGTAGCGAGCAGAGTCAGGAAGCCAACAAAATGGGATCAATTTCAGCTCCAATTTAAGTATTAATTATAATGTAATGTGGGATATTTTAGTCTGAAGTATTCTTATAACGTATCAAACGCCGGAGTAAAATCAAAACAAGTATTTAATTAAATAAATAATACATTTACAAAAGATGCGACTCGTAGACCTAATTACACGTATCCATTTTAGAGCCTAAAATATGGTATCCGACAGCGTGTCTATACCAAATACATCTTACCACTGCTTTGGGGAATTTGGGCAAAGTTCCATAAACTCATACTTCAGACTAAGAAAAGACGAAAGAAACGCTCTTAAAATGCAAGAAAGAGATTTTTAGGGCTAAAAATTGATATCGGCGTCAGAGCGGATTACATGGAGTGGGATATAACGTAATATCTGATGTAAGTTATCACATGGTTTACTTAGATTATAAATAGCTATTGATGCAGCGTGCCTTAGATAGAAAATAGGAATAGGAAATACCACTTTGAAATGACGAGTATATTAGGCCATAAATGAACAGCATTTTGCAGGACATTTGCAAGTACCAATGACATATTTAGTTATTTGAGAAGGAAGTTTGCTTCAAACTGTCGAATAACACCTTCAAACATTTTTATGAACTATTTGACTGTTTAATACTCCTAAGACAAAAGTTACTTGAAAAAGAGTTAAAGTATAAAAATAAAGTATCTGAAAAGGTAAATCCAGTAAAGACTTCTGTTTAATAATAAAACAAACAAAATGGTTTATTCTAATCTTAAAACGACTTCAAATGTGTAGGAAACGTAAGTATAACTTTTAAAATATTACTCTGAGCGCAGCTAAAAATTCTGCAATTTAGTCTCTAATTAATTGCGCAGACGTCTAAAAATACCGTCAATTTATACTAAATAGTGTTAAACAATTTAAATCGGTTATATGCATGTCTTTACAGTGGAAACTGCAGGGTCTTTGTTGTTGATATGTTTCCCAAGCTTTCATAAAACAAAATGGCTGCCTAAACAATATATAACAAGAAACGGTATGCAACTTTAAATTAGTTTGTTTAACGATATAAGACAAATTGATTTACTTTAGGATTAACAAAAGAGTCACAGCCAACGTTATATGTACATTTAGGATTACATTTGTATCATCTTCGGCCCTTTCCGTATACGTTCGGAAAAGAACCTAGAAGATAATAGTACTGAAACACCGGGATTCTCCTTACGTGCTTCATAGTTCCTACATATTTAAGTAGCTCCTGCAAAAAGGTTCGGCTACTACATTTGTATTAAGAGCTACCGCAAATAGTCAAAGCGGCTTATTTTGAACAATTCCTCAAAAAGTCCAATTGGACTTGACAGTTAAACGCAAGTTCTCAGCTCAAATCAGGGCTATAACACACGATTCGGTACTGTAAGGTTCGCGCTGTTTCTAATGGTAGCAAATTATATGTTTTATAAATATTTCCACACGTGTACTGTCTTATCTCATATCAAATCGACAGCGTTTATAATGTCAATTTTATCCCTATGTAACAAAAACCAGACGTAAATTTCAAATACTTGTTGCAATATTGCACAAGGTTTGCGAATGTTGTACATAGATCTCATCGAAACAATCATCGAAGGAATGAAAAAGCTCAATATACATCGCGCGCATTTTTTCTTTTCAATATTTTGCTGTCGGAGTAACACTGAGCAACGTGTTTTTTGGTGTAGCAAGATCTTCGGGTATTGGTTGCCATCTTGCCGGGGCTACTTCCCCCGCCCTCTTAATACCTCCGAGGTCAATTTCTGAAAGTAAAATAGCCGAAGTGATCCGAATGTGAGGTTTACATGGCAAATTAACAACAACGAAAACCTACGCTATGCGTAAATATTGTAAGTTTAATTTACTATATCGAACCCCTTCTCTGTTTTCGAAGAAGTTTCTGTTTATACTTTACTACAGACGACGTAGTTTCGCCATTGTTTGTACAAAATGTAATAGATCACCAGAATAAAGCTTAAAGAACATAACGTAGCAAATAAGTTGGTAAAATATTATTCAATCGACTTCCATCATGACAAATTATTGCCCGTTTGCGATTTTGTGACTAGATTTTAACTATTTTTAAGAAAGTGTCCTCATACATAAATTATAAAGATGAGGTCAATGTAACATTTTTTACATAACAGGCTTCTTACTCATAATATATGTACGATGGTTGATCAATTATTTACCGATATACCTATTACCAATAATGACAACTCTGAGATATGATAAACACGAATACATGTTTATCAAAGAACTTAAGTTGTTATATGGAAGTTATGAAACACCATGGTGACCACTCGGAGCTATTACTCCGCAGTTCATATACTTGTTGACATACTGACATAAAATTAAGATATATTTTGGCACGCCTAGTATGCTCCAAAACTGACGTTGTTAATGAAGACAGTGGTATGTGCGCCAGTGTGTCATGCGACGTCACTTGAGCAAAGGTCAGTGATAAAGTTTTTTTTTGTAAAAACGAGTATAAAAAGGCTTCTGGAAGGGATAGACTCACAACAATTATGAAACATTGCGAACAGACAGGCCTTAGCTATGATTCTGTGCCGAAGATATTGACTGTCGACTAGAATAAGAGACGTTTAAGTGTGATATGGGTGCCAAGAATGCTGTTGGTAGAAGAGATGGAATCACGAGTAATCCCAAGTCGACGGATCTTGAGACGTAAAAACGAAAATATTTATCGACAGGATTATGACAAGAGATGAAACCTGGCTATATCATCATAAAACAGAAACGGAACAACAAAGCAGTCAGTGAAAGAAATAATTCACCGCCGCCGAAAAAAGCTTGGGCCAGTAGGTCGATAGAAAAACACATGTTCGTTGTGCTGCTGCTGTGCTATGTAGTGTGACAGTATACTACTCCAAGGTATAAATGATCACCGCTATTAATATTATATTCTCCTGATATGTAAAGTTTAAATAGAAGTGATAGTAGAAGTAGTAGTAGTAGTAGAAGTGGTAGTAGTAGCAGTAATAATAATAATAATAATAATAATAATAATAATAATGATAATAATAATAATAATAATAATAATAATAATAATAATAATAATAATAATAATAATAATAATAATAATAAAATTGCGTTCACAATTCAAATTAGGGCGATTAAAGGTAATCGGAACCTACTTTTTGCAATCGGGAAAAATAGACCAGATATATAACCTGACTTGGATAACATCATTTTAGACAAGCACAATGTTTCCAGCCACCGAACATCGCCAACCATCACCAATCAGCTTGTAACCGCGATCTGCGAAACATTTTGGACACTTATAGTTGCATAAGACGGAAACTTTCCTGACACTAACACTAATCTTACCTCGCTCCATCCTGTAATTTCGCCTTGTTCCCCAAGTTAAAGTTTGATGATCTTTAGAGCAAGGCACTAGCAATGTTTAAATAAATTCCCCTCCTTGTAATTTCGCATTGTTCTCCAAGTTAAAGGCCGCGCTAAAGGGGACAACATTTAACGGGGTTTGATGATCTTCAGAGCAAGGCACTAGCGGCGTTAAACTAACCTTATTTATCAACACTCCAATATAGGCAAAATAATCATAAATTAAACTCTTCTCAGTTTCACATCATAAAAACTACTAAAACTTCATTCTTTTACTTTTACAGTTGACATGCATGTAAAATACTGTTATCTTGCGCCCTTTCAAATTTTGGTATATGATGCAATACTCATTTATTCTTATTCATGATCACAACAATGTTACTCGTGTAGTGTAGCGGTCATAAAATCTAAAATAATCACAAACCACTCAGAGTTTAAATCATAAGATCTGTACTTAATCCGGATGCCCGAACCTGCATTGGTAAAGAACTTTTTTAATAATCTTTCTTTGTTACCTATTGAGAAAATGGTTCACTATTTATTGTAAAGTCATGTCCTAAAGCTTAGGAACAATTTGGCCCCTAGTTACATGGATGAATATTTTGTTGCTCAAGACTCATTTAATAGTGACAATACCAGGCTAAGCAATAGAGGGGGATATGGTCTATCTAAGGTTAAAGGGTCCAGCGCAAAAACATATTGTTTTAAGCGTCCAAACTCTGGAACAATGAACCCTTAATTTTAACCACATTAAAGCATCTCAATAACCACGGCAGCATGTTCATTTAAGGTTTTCTAATGAGTTTTAACATTTTAGCAGGAATACTATTTTTTACTTACTTATTACGGCTTCGGTAAATTCTGTTGTAATTATATATATATATAATTTTTTCCATAAAACTGTATACTATACGCTCTGTGATAGTCACCTTATACCCCAGTGATATTAATTTCTATAGCATTTATTTTTATATTGCCTGTCTGGGTCATGCAACCAGTACAATGGACCGCAATGGAAATAAGTCTTTGCACTTTATTGCGGTATCGTGGTATTTGAAGCATATCACGGTTATTTCTGATTCTAAACTTATTATTGTTATTTTTAGTAGTATCTATTTTTTATTGTTCTCATTAATGTGTAAACCATTGTATGTTTCCTGTGCTGAAATCTATATCTCTCATTTACATTCTAATTAAATATACTTAATTATAGTAATACTTTATATGCAAACAATGGTCTTGGACATCTCTTCCTTGTCCTCCTTCTAGGTATGAGTGTGCTATTTAGGTTCAAATGGATACAATTAGTAGAATATGCTGGCTATTATGTCCGGATATGTCTTAATGGCAGGTATGTTCTCTGCAGCTTGGCAAGTGCATCGAGCCAGACGGTTAGCTATGCAATGCACATTCACGAGGTGAAGATGCTGTCTCAGCATGTTACCTGTGGTACCCTTGTTCCTCGCTGTGAAAAAACAACAACAAATAATCTAAAATAATTATGATGAAAACATAAGTTTTAACAAGACGCTCATTTTGTTGGATTTATTTTTAAAGTCATATTATAGTTTGATAGAATGCATATTTCCTTTCAATTACAATCACATTTGGACATTTTTATAAAAGAAAGTACTGCTGGTGTTTATTAAAATTAGCTGTAATAGCAGATGCTCTTTTAGTACCAAGGCCTAAGATCTTGTCCGGATTAGCACCATGTTTAGACATTTCTGCATAGATAGCCGCAAGAAACGACAGCTCCTGTGTCCTGATCCAGTTGATCATTTATAATGTATAATGTAGAGTGCTGCAGTGTGAATGAATTACCAATCTGAAATAAACATCAAGCCTGTGTATCACTATATATTGACTCGTCATCAAGAACAGTAACACTAGGTGAGTCTTTCAAGCCTGACAGGTGTCAATTCAATAGTGTCTGACAAAGCTTTCATAAACTCTTTAGTTGAGTAGACCGAATCATAGGATATGCCTGGTGAAGTAGCCAGTGCTGACAATGCATCGACACCAACACCTTTCTGAATATCAATGAATGACTTGAATTTACTGATAGGAATGTTTTCCACAGCCAGCCAATAAACTGATTTCAGTGCAATAACCACGGCAGCATGTTCAGCAGAGTGTTGACACTCTTCACTTTTCTGCCGGTTTTCTGAAGATTTGGGGCATCAGGAGCTTCTCTGTGATCCTTAGATTTGATATGATCTGACAGGGAGCTAGTCTTGAAAATTTACACAGCCTCTTCTGAAAACATTTCCCTTTTTAAATTTCAGACAAATGGAACGTTTCATTTTATCATTATTACATTCCAACCATTTGAACCTCGGCAGCCATTCTGTCTGAAATTTGCGAGGGAATTGGGATTATCGGTTAACCCTGTCGCGTCCTCCGATTACACCAAATCCGTTGCGGCAACTTTTTCAGAGCGAGAAAGACCAACTGCAAATAAAGTTTATTGACTTTCGTCATGTTTTCGTTTCTTGGACGCCATTTTTATTCGCAAACAACAAACGCTTAGCTTTTTTATTTTACTTCATAGAGCGCCGCATTTGACATTGAAACGCTCTACATTGATTGGTTCATTAGTCTGGTTCCCTGTCTAATACACTGCCAGTTAACTCTGCAATAATAAAGTTGAGGAACCAGACCAACTGTATTGTAGTACTTCAAATTAACTGCAAAAAAAAAAAATCGAACGTCTAGATGACTTGATGCATGTATTTCGTACTCCTCACTTTTCGATCCGCGTTGATGTCATAATTTCTGAAAAACGTTTGGCCATTTTGTTCCATAAATGAGATTTTTATCGGCAGATTTGTCTTCTTGAAAAAGAAAATCGACCAAGTGTTATTATTATCGACAAATTGCAGAGGGCCGACGCCAATCTGAATCACTGAAATAACAAAATAATATATATTTTAACACACAAAACAAAAGCTAGCCAACGCATTAATCAGCTGTCGTCCTCCCTATCTTGTACTGTTATGCTGATGATTATAATGAACATGAAAATAGACAACGACAAAAAGACTTAAAGAGATGGGTTTTAATAATGAAGAAGATCAAAATGATGAGGATGATGTTGAAGATGGGATGTGGAAAAATAAAGATGATGAGGAGGATGTTAATGATGTTGATGATTGAATATGAGGCTGATGATGATGGATAATCATCATCTTGATGATGATGGTAAATAAATATAACGCGATCTCAATTAAATTACAATCTGGCAACAGGCTCCACATTCGAGCGTGTCGAAGAGCGCGAATCTTTAGCAACCGCCCACTTAGACGTGGTGGATGACAATTCTGAGGGTATGCATAGTTACCATTCACGAGCATGTACACTTAATGTATAAGTAATTACCTAATATCAGTTATCATTTTCCAGATTTGTCATGACAACAGAAAAGAATCGACGCTGCCGAGTGGACCGGTGTTTGACCCTGAAGCCGAGCCTGAATATCCCGAGCTTTCGGTATGGTATTTAGCACATGATATATTATTGTTAGCAGCTTTTAAAAAAAAATGGTGAAGACTTCGGACTTATGTTTACATTATAAGAGAAGGGAAAGACAGCATATCAGTGCATACATTTTGACAACCTGTGTTTACTTTCTAAGAAGGTCACATTAATTCAAACATAAAACACAGATTTATTGTATTTGTTTACATTAGAAAAGCAGACAGAACTGTTAATGTTTTTCTTTTCTAATTACATTGTACCAGTGAGTGAGTGAGTACTGCATGGTCATTTACAAATGCCCTTGACAGTCATTTATACATTTTTCATAAAATGACTACGCAGATTTAATCGGCAGTATAACGTTTGAACACTATAACGCAAATATCGAACTCTGAAAATAAGCTTAGCGCGTGTGTTCCGGCTTTTTTATCATGGAACTCAAATGACGATAAAATATAGTGTTTTTTCTACTTTTATCAATAACAGCCTTGCACGGAAGCAACCGCTATGATCCAACGGTTTCTGTGGTATTCTCCACAGGGAAATGTATCCTCTGGTGCATTGTGCAACCAACCTGCAGGAGGATGTTCTCTTCTATTCCAACGTAGGAGATTACCGCCTGAGTCCCGCGTGGTCTGCAGGATCTGCATTCCTACAAACTGGCTTTTACAGACCAAGTGTATGTGTCGATACTATTAAAATCCAATCTGGGACCGTTCACAAAATGAAAGACTACGTACCAAAGTGACATACGGTAAACTTGTACCAGCTAAAACAATCATTTTAAGTGACACGTCTTTGTTATTTGTCGTCGAAATGTTTTGTCCATCGATAAATCATATGAATGTTAGGCAAATCTTTGTCTATAGTTTTTACGGTAGTTTCTACTTTACGACGTGTTCACCTGTAGTAAATTACCTTTAAAGGAGCATTTGTGAATATTGTCATAATCCATCTATTCTTATTCTTATCATCACTAACGCGTACGCCCAATCGTTACATTGTTTAATTCAGACACTTTTCATGTGAGATAATCGTCCTTACTGTGCACAATTATTTTAAACAAATCGGCTTTTCAATTGTTTCGATTGGTATTTTTATTACTCGTTTGTATGTGCAAATAGTGCCAATTTCCATTTCGGTTATTATGTGGAAATCGTGAGATTCTTTTTATTTTCTTATTTATTTAAAGTGATAACGTTTCTACATCAATGTCATTGCTGTGATAGTTATCCATTCCCTCGATTGCCGACCCCACTTTATTACCCCATGCTAAGTATAAATAAAAACATGTATACGAAAATATGTTTCTCTTCATTTTTTGATCATCTGTAGTACGCAGAATGATGCACGCGTGCTAAAGAACGCATGCGTTTCGAAATCGGATTACGACGTGAGCAATGACGTCAACAGTTCATATGATAATTCGTTTTTTTAAATTACCCAACTATTTTCGAATTGGCCCACGATTAGAGGCCAACCGGTCCACTGTGTAAACAATGACGTCAACAGTTCGGCCCATGATTTTCCGATTTTTATATCCACCCAAAATCTGGGACCAATCCACGATCTAAGTATTACAGATATAAGACTTGAGTAACAAAAGTATGATCACTATAACGATAATAAAAACACTGACGACAACGGCACGACTCATAACTCAGTTTTACAGAATTCTAACATAGAATATCCTGATGGGTTTCTCCTGTTCAAACTATAAAAAGAAAAGGGATCTATTTAAAACAACCCTATCCAAGCAATGACTTATTCTTAGATATATGTTATTACGTCAATAAATGAAAGTAGTGTCGTTATTTAAAAATATTGTTGAATGGTATATATACATATAATATATAACAAATATATATATATATATTTGTTTCTTGGTTGTAAATTAAAATTAAATTATTAAATCAATTATAAAATAACAAGAGGAAGGTGTGAATTGTTCTAGCACCATATTCATGTAATGATGGAATTGAGGAACCAAAGTCTTGGATTTCGAACCCTAAAACGTCTTCCCGGTGGTCTAGTCTCAAACAGTTATCAACTTTTAAACAGTACACGTATTATATCGCAGTTGATTGCAGCCCTGCAGATAAGTGCACCGCAACAGCAGTGATGTATTAAAATGAAATTTATTATGCACTTTATACATATTGCTGCGATTTAGGCATACCTAAGACCGGTCTAATCATGAAACGCTTATATGGGTGATTTGC
Source organism: Sinonovacula constricta (assembly GCA_007844125.1). Taxonomy (NCBI): domain Eukaryota; kingdom Metazoa; phylum Mollusca; class Bivalvia; order Cardiida; family Solecurtidae; genus Sinonovacula; species Sinonovacula constricta. The sequence continues at coordinate 19,623,910 of CM017571.1, forward strand.
TGTTGCAAACAACAAGTACGAATCCATTTATTTTAAGTACTATGCTCTGCCAATCGAATAGGTGTATGCGGTGTTTTCTTCAGTAAAATGGGAAAACAATCATGGTAATCATGTAAAGCTTCAAAAACAACCCTTTCATTTGGTTTCAGATCTCTTGTTTCACTTTTTGAGCATTTCTACTAAACATCATAGTTTAAGTTTAAGGACAGCATAATCACTATGCTCTCTAAGCCGACGCTCTCTGCTCTACTAATTTTCTCTACCTGTTAGATAGTAAGTGGCCATACCTGGGAGGGACAGCCCGCAAAAACCTGAAATAAAACATACTGAGACATGGGGACTTCCCTTGAATGGTGGGTCAAAAAGACATGTGATGGAGGATTTTTTGCACAGAGTGGGATGTTATGTACTTCTCTTCCATCAACCGTTGAGATCCATTCAGATGGGAATGGTTTAATAAATTCCCCAATGATCCAAATACAATATTGCTGAAAACGAACCTTACTATTTGAGAACACTATAATGGGAATGGTCTCAACAGATTTAACAAAAATCCGAGTAAGAAACAGCCAATAAAAATGACTTCAAATATTTGAGATCAACTCCTTCTGGCACCGCGTCTGATACAAATTGAGGATGTAGAAGGGCAAATTGCTATTAAACGCAGTCTAGGCTTAAGAAACGACTTAAGGTGATGGCCTATCAATAAAGAAATCACATCGCTTAATCTCTGATACTGCTTGGTAGACGTATGTATACGTGATTGCAATTAACGACTACTTCCCAAGACCATTTATACATTTAGTACGTGGGACAAAATAGAAATAAACATTGACACGACATATGTCTGATCAATTGCTTATATTTGTTGCTGATTTCAATCTGGAACATGAGAAAAGGTAAGGAAATATGTTAATTCTCTCGCCTTGTTCTTGTGGGCACTTTTTATTAGATTTTTCTCTTCTCAATATATAACCATTTGAATAAGAAAGGTCCAGTGACACTAACGAACGACATACATTAAACTTTTAACTACCACAAGACAAAGGCGATGTACTGAAAAAAAAGTACAAATAACACTAAGACAAAACATTTGCACTCATAGAGAAAAAACAACTTGTAGCACTATGAACTGGCCAGTCGACAAATGGACCGAACTGGGTGCTTAACCTGGTTTCCAACATCGCATTTCCTGAAGTAAATGTATCTATCTATAATCTATACAGTATGTATATGAAATGATGCTTCGGCAAAGACAGAGATCAGTTCGTAGTATCAATCGCATCCTCTTCAGCACTTTCCGTATACCTTTGGAAGCTTCAAGGTAACGGTATTGACACACCGAGATTCTCGATACGTGCTTCGGTCTTCATACAGTTTTTGATTGTTTTACATAGATAACCTCTCTCTCTCTCTCTCTCTCTCTCTCTCTCTCTCTCTCTCTCTCTCTCTCTCTCTCTCTCTGTCATCGTTTCTTTTCAATATTTGTTTGTAGATGTACCATTTAGCAACAGACTGAACTAACTACAAAGTGTGTCAAGGTTGTTGGGGTGAGGTGAGGTTAATATATATGACGTCATATGATAAAAAAGAAACAGTGACATAAAATGGATCATACCTGTAAATCTTCTGAAAAGAAAAGAAAGAAATCATTGAATTTTGTTCAAAGAAAATGGCAATAAGACCAACAACATCAAAACCAACAGAAAAATGTACATACGAGGCGATTATAGGATAGGCCCATCAGTTCTGGTACCCCTAAAAATGAGTAAAATGCATTAAATATAAACACATATTGACACAAAAAAGTAATAAGTTGAATTAATATTTCTTTGAACGACGGGGTCATCTTATGTTAAGTCCAAACCACATTACCCAAATTCTTTATAGATTAATCTGTTATTGACTTTTTGCTTTGCTACTAACAGATTACATTGCTTTCTTTCGTTCTTTTCCTAATTTTCTCATTTTCTTTTCAACAACCCTCTGCTTTTTTCCTTGTTTGTAAAATTGCTGGTGGTTTACGTCATCAGCTGTAATAACAACGTATTTGTTACAGTCAGATTTTTTCTGTGTTGTTTCTTATTTCTTTTCGGCAACGGAAAGTGTATCCATCTTTCCACTTGGAGAAGCTACCTTATCTTCATATTTTGTTGTGTACATTTTCCAGTCAGAAGAGTACATCTTCAATATCCGTACCAATTATGTACGCAGCACAGCATTGTTGTAGTTTCTCTGGAGACAGCGTCGACTTGATGACCTTTAGGGAGGTGTCATCGGTAAAAAATTCATTTCACTAGCAATATCTAGAAGTTTGCTGGCCACATCCGAGTCGTCACTAGGCACTGTAGGCAGCTCCACAAGATTACCATTTGCCGATAAGTATTGAAGTAGGTCTACGGAGGATTCATCTGTCGGTATAGCGAGATTACCTCGTTCGCCAAATTATCAAAGATGTTTATATATTGTGACGACCGGTGTCGCTATTTAAGATTTATTTATAAAATGGCAAGTTTACTAAACGACTTAATGCTGTAACAGAAAGGACAAGCCAGCAACATCCTAGTTCAATAATGTTTTATTTTAATAAACAATTAAATCTATGTTGTAGCAAAATAATAACAAATATATCAGACAAAATTTGAGAATGCAAAATTAATGTTAGCTTTGAGTTTGTCCCTTAAGGAGATGTCACTTTAACAGTCCAATAAATAATCCAACGTCGAATTATCCTGAAGAGTTTTCGGTAGCATGTCCTCGTAGATACGCACAGTTGAAATAATTCAAAGGTAGACAAATACAGGACTACAATTAATATAATTCCAAATCCAAAACTTGTTTATAATATTTATATCACTGTAGAATATGATAAGTCCACGTAAGTTTCAACACAGAAAGGTTTAATATAGAAGCTGCAAGTATTTACAAACTATCTGTCCAACCTTCATGTCCAAACTTAAACTTAAATCGGCTAACAAATGAATTTTCTAGCATGACCCTTTTCTTTCTAGCTATTACGCGAATGCTACGTAATGCGTAATACGTCATTAATACTACAACGGTAAACAATCCCTTAACCCGACTAGCGTAACCTTAAATGCTAGTGTACTACTGCACATAAAATCTTCATTTGTGCTATCGTGGGATGATGTTTGCCTCGATTCAGATCGGAGTGTTGTTACAATAAACACTGCCTCACGGTCGTTTTCTGTGCTTCTGGAAGCTATGTTGCCTCAGGATCACTATTATTTAAGCATATGTCTGGAATGGCGTCTGAATTTAATAGACGAACAGCTGTTGAAACCTTCTGATGATATTTGCGTGTGATGGAAACTGCCTATGCTTTGCCGAAGACACGGAAAAAACTGACCAAGTAATTTCACTGTATGTTTGACAAAATCATAAACCTTGCTTTCAGCGTGTGGTTAAAGAAAGTTAATAAGAATATATGACAAAGTCCTTTGAGCTTTGCAACATATACCAACATTTCAAAAGGCACAGGACACAGGTATCACATGCAAGCCAAACGTTAAAGTAAGAACAAGTCTGATGAGTCATTTAACAAAAAGAGCAGACCCGACAGTTACCGCATTGGGACGGTCAGTTGGCAATATGGACCGACTGGGGTGCTTAATCCTGCTTTACAGAGCTCTAACCTCGAACTTCCTGGCGGGTTTCTCAAATGCAAGCAATGAAATAAACCGATATATTTGATTATTGTGGTTCCCCTCAAGTCATTTAAACAAACCAAACATCATTGTAACATCCATGTCTATCAAAGAGCAGCTGTGGGTGACGAGCTGTGCCAAAGTTGTGAAGAAAATGGTCCGTGAACCAAAGTTGTGTGATCCTTACCTTCGTTCATCCTGAATCACTAACACTAAACTTAGTTTCATGTAGGGCTGTCAATGGATCACCACATTATTTACTTTCAAAACCGTGCAGTTTTTGGCAGTTTTATCCTGGACAATAAACAAGGATGGAATTGATTGCCCACTGGCATTACCGCATGCAAAGATTGTGATGAGTTCCCTTGAGATGTTCCTCGTCCTACCATGGACAGTGGAGGCACCTTTGGCAGAAAAAATCCTTGTGTGCTTAAATTCCATTTGTACACCGGTTTCGTCCATATTCCAAATCCTTTACAGCTACAGTTGTTACAAATTTCTTCGAAGACTTTATCACTTGGACAGTTGTCTTTTAAAAGAATCCGTATTTTTCACTGATTAAAGTGTGAGGTTATAGCTATGCAAAACGATTGTAACGCCCCAGTCGACCCTTTTGACGACGGACCGATCCAAGACAGTGTAGAAATGTGTGTAGTTCTTCTGAGAGATATGATACCCCCACCCCTTACCCACACAATGTGGACATTATTTTAAATGGAAATTATTTTAAATTACACACCTCTTATCTGCGTCATCTGTAAATGACATGTCACTTGCTATATTTTCAAGCTTTCTAATGCGTTTTTAAACTGCAAACTTTGAAGTAGTTTAATGTACCTGACATGTTTTGTCTTTAGTTAAATTTAAAATATATATACTATATTGTAGAGACCTCAATGTACCTGGATTATTTTGCCAGCTTTTTACTGCTTTTTAAATATAAATTTTTGTAGCTCTTTAATTTACCTGTCTAGTTATTTTGTTAAAGGTTAATCTTTATAATGTATGTAGTCCCCAATGTACCTGGTTAATTATGTCTGCTTTTGATTGCATTTTTTAACTTGGAAATCTTATAGCTCATTTATTGCACCCGTCTTGTTGTGTCTTTTTAGGATGAAAATATGTTAAATGTCAAATAATGTCTTTCACATATTTTATCTGCTTTAAACTAGTGTTTTACATAGATTGAGGTAGTTTAGTATTTCTAGCAAAGAGTTTCTGCTCTTAAGTATTTCTAGCAAAGATTTTCTGCTTTTTAGTTCATAGTAAATTGGTTGTATAGTTTTTAAGCCCTTAATCTACCTTGGTTTTTGGTTTTTGGTTCTGCTTTTTATTGCATTAATTTTAGTGTACACTTGGTATATATCATGTAATGAAGTTTAAAAACATTTACCATCTCTTGCAAGTTAAGAGCTGCTCTTCCATGCATTTGAATGTTACATTTATTTAATATTATATTCAGTTTTGTATGCTTTATAGTGCATATTTAATGGAAATGTTTTAAACTTTTGTTTTGAAAAAGTTGTTTTAATTGTGTATGCATGTTTGCTTTTCATAAATATATTCCTCTTTGTTCTTTTGGCATGTTTTGCTATTGTCTTTTTCAATAAAAGATAATAGCGTACAGTGCTGTGTAAAGATTATCTATTTTTAAGTCAATTATTAAGTTAGGAACTCTTTTTTCTTTCGCAAGCTTTTTAGCTGAATTGGGATTCCACTCAAGAAACTTTCAAGTGTTTGTTTCAAAAACAGAACAAAACAGAACAGACTTATACAAAAGTACATCGTCTCAATACATAATACAAGTACAAAAAGTCTGTCACGTGTCTAGGAAAAATAAGCAAGTAGTAAATAAGTGTAATATTGGTAGTAAAAGATCTAACGTATTTTTACATTTTTAGGGATATTAAACGTTATTATTATTATTATTATTTCAGATAGAAGTCACATAGCATTTATAAATATAATTTTAAAATATATATATATTTTAACACAAAAATATTTAAGTTTCTTTAAATAGAGATGTTTACCGAATCTTTCTGTTTTTGTCTGCCGCAGTACAGCACGCATTTATCAAGGGATATAACTGAAAAACTTTTAGCGAGCACGTGTCTTATATTATTGTTTTTTACAAGCCTGTTTGTATATTCCTCATGTTTAAGACTTAATAGTGCAATAATTTGTTCAAAATCCGGTTAAAACTACAAGCTGTGTGATGTTTACAACTAGGCAATTAGTATTTTGTGTTCTGGAGTCTCCTGTGTATTTATGTGCTGTTTCGGCCTCATTGGCTTCGTCCCTACTAGCCTCAGATTAGCTTTACCAGTGTTAATGTTCAGATGCTGTCCGATTTGTTGCTTGTGTCTTAAGTAAAGGTTTGGCACTTATGCGATATATTATGTCTACTGGTGGAACTGGTTTTCTGAAAGCAGTGAACCTCCAAAAACGTAAGAAACCTACTTTATCTTTGCTACGCCAAGAATCATGACATTTATGGTCGTGAGTTTGTCGCTGAATTATATATGAGAGTAAAGAACGATAGTTCTGCATAGTAAGATGATGAATACCTAGAAGGTCTCTGCACAAATAACTACTCTGAGTTGTTTTACAAGACAAGTGATGTCGATAATTAACACCTTCCCCGGAAGAAAGTCTGCAGTTGAAACGAAATCAGGAGCTCGGTACATTGTTTGTATTTGGGAATAAAATGACGTTCATGTTTTTTTGGTGTAAAGTACATGTTTTTAGGTTTAGTCGTGAAGACTCCGGAAATCATCCGGCAGACATCATATTAATATCATGTAAGCAAATTGTGCAACGAAGAAACGAAGCTAACATTTTTCAACTGGGTTGGATTTATTTGTTTAAAATGCTCAAAGCAATTTTATATACAAATGCAACGCAATTATCACAGTAGTTTGAAAGGTTGCCAAATCCGGCGTTATACATTTGATTAAAACGTAATCCGATAAAGTACGAGAAACGACGCAGCTTTGACCTTGTCTGGTTTGATGGCGTGTAATTGCATTTGTTTTGACATTTGATAAGAACCAAGTTGACACAGGAGTCTCAAAATTTAAGGTTAGTCAGCTAGTGCTGTCTGATTATGACCATCCTACTTCAATTAACGTCAATCATTGTATGCTTTCATATAGAAAAAGGACGCAGTAGGCAGCGCTACAATATTTTATAAGTACATGGCAAACATATTAAAACTGATAGGTTTGACAAAAAAATATTAGACATTTTATAAGGATCTGTTCAAACTATTTAATTACATCATACATAAGATGGGTAAATGTATTTTTTGCGTCATGTAGAAAAGATTTTACTGATACAGCAAACCCACATGACAATAACACACAACAACACACCTAAAAACACCACTTCGTAGTACTTTATCCGGCGTATTGATTGTGAATTATTGGATTACAAAGTTACACAAAAAATATAGCAGCTTGAGAAGGTCGTGAAATTGATAGCTGTCTCTAAGCTCATAATTCATCTATAAACATATGCACTCACAGGACGTTAACACTATTAATGGAAGTAAGTAGGCTTTAGTATAACTCGTCTTTTTAAATATCCATTCATTAGTCTAAATATATGAAAACATTATTGAAGAGACTAAAATTTCAGAGTTTATAGTGTTTTATGTTTTGAATGCTATGTCAGATCGGATACTCGTTAAACTATTAGTTATATCTCTAAATATGTATCTCTACCTACCTACTTACCTACCTACCTACCTACCTACCTACCTACCTACCTACCTATAGATAGATAGATAGATAGATTCATGAAATATACTAACTGTGCGAAGTATGTGTGGCTCCGTTAATAGTTTATCGAATACTAGTATACATATATATAATGCAAATATATAATTGCCTATCGTACATTCATTCAAGCCGATTAAATTTATGTTGCCTTTGGACTGTCATAACAAGAGACATGCGTATCTGTTAACAAGGCTAACTCGCGATGTACGAAATAAGTTGTAATTTATAAAGTGTCGGCAAACATATCAATTGTGAAACGTTGTAGTAAGATTTGTAGTTTGCCGTATTTTATGAGAAAAGATAATCAATACATCAACCAACAGTTGAATAGTAGCTAGTCCCTTTAGTAATTGAGATCAATTCTATTCACACGGGATTGATGAGGGTCTTCGATATTTTCTCATCTTAGCTATACTTTATAGAAATGTTTGTTGACTGATCCTGGCCGGAATATTGTTACATATCGTAAATAATCGGCCTTGGTAGATTGATTCCTCTAAGCAAAAAGGTGCTTGGAAGATGTTTACCACTTGGACTCGTACAGAAGTACAGAAGATTTTTTGGTTCATTCTTAAGAATGTGCTTTTTGAAAATGTATTCTTTTAAGAACTTGAAGAAGAGAAATGGCTGCTTAGACATTAGTTTATTATAAACATATTTCCCCACAAATTGTGGTAACTGTTGGCTTTGCTCTGTTTTATAATGTTTCGTCACAGTTTTGTTGTAGCAACTGACAAGCACGTCAATGCCTTTGTCCTGTGTTGTATCAAATCTTAATATAAATGTTGCAGTACTGATGGGACTTTGGTCATATTTTCTTATTAAATATGGTTCAAGAGGTACTGTTGTAATTTAGTTAGTAAATTAAATTATCATTGATTATTCATAACCATGCCAGAAAATAAAATATTAAAAGGTATTATGAATGAAAAATAAATGTCAAGTATTAAAAATCTGAACAAATCTTAAAAAAGGCACACAAAAGGCAAACACAACATCACACACATAACATTGCACCCACGGAGAATAAAAACGGTGCCGCCTTAGATCGGCCAGTCGCAAAAGGACCACATGGGGCGCGTGGGTTTGCGGAGAGAATCGACCTCGTATTTTCTAAATGTTTTGCTCAAAGACAAACATTTGCTTATTTAAATATCAGATCATATCAGATTATAGCAAAAATTCGGGTACACAAGCGATTAGTAAGAAGTTAGTCCGTTTGCAAAAGGCAGTTCTAAAAACCTTCTCTGAGCTAGGTCTTTTCTGTTATACACATTTTAACAACAGTAACGATGGAGTGAACGGCTGCAATCAACGCGTTTTAGCTGGCTGAAGACATTAGCTCATCGAGTACCATCAGGTTGTTAAAACGCTGGTAATATGACTTAACATGTAAAAGTATGTTTGAAAACCAAACTGGCCCTGGGGCGTCTACTTTTGTCACTACCGATTTCTACACTGACCAATATTGCCATGTTTATTATCCAGTTCTAATATGTTGCGAATAATATGAAAGGGAGAAGAATAAAAAAAACATGTTCCGAAACTGCTCGAAGAATCGAAAACGGATTCAAGCGATATTCTAAACGCTAATATCAAGGCAGTACAAGGCTTGTTACCATCAAGGTATGGATAATTCACAATACTAAATTTAAAATTGTCTCTTGTCATAGATTTTTGAAGCTTGGCCATTGGAAATAGCGGGCTCATTGTCTGCAAATGATGCATGTAAATGTCAGGCATTTTGTTTTGGCTTTGGTTAGAAGGGGTTAAAGTTAGTATGAAATCCCGTTCAAAGCAGTATATAAACAAACATGCAATTAATGGTGCACACTTGTTTCCCATACTAGTTACTTGTCGAAATAAAGTGTCAAATTATTTCAAGTAAATAATGTCTAATAGGAATCATAATGTTTCACAAACAAATGCGTACAAATCCACATAGTATACTTTTCTAAGAAATTATTGGTGAAGAAGGCATTACTGTCATGATATGCAATGTATAAACGTTGCTCTAGAGTAAATGTGTTTTTTAATAAGAATTATGAATTTTGTTTCAATTAAATCTTGAGGTAAAGAAATGTATAACGTAGAGTAATCGTGAAGTATTAACTGCAGAGTAATAAAAGTTTTAAGTACTTAATTTGTGGAAGACTGAATAATTCTTTATAGAACAAAAATGTGAAATCCCGAATTTTCATACGCTTTGACAATACTGTACAACGTCATTACAAACGGCAGCAAGGCAAGAAGTAAGTGAGTGGTGGTGCTAGAGCTGGCTTAGTTGCCTACTTAATATACTAGCCCCTCCCCACTACATAATGCCGTGATTCATTTCGTCCAAATTTGGTCGATACATTGTTTAAAATGTGACCAATGGACCAGCGGCTCTATTTATAAATCTGTCTGATTTGTTTGTCCGCATTTAATGGCTAGACTTCGCTAAAATGATCCCAACCTTGTGGCGTGCGATTTATGTCAATTGAAACGTACTATTTTGTACATATTACAATTTTAAGAACCATTTGACAAGGCATAACGAGAAATGTCAAAAATGATACAAAAAAGAAACATTATGCCCCCCCCCCCAAAAAAACAACAACAACACAACAACACACACAATAGTTACAGCCTTTAAAAGTCAATCGGAATAGGACCGAAAGGGGTACTAAAAACTTGTTTTTAGAGCGCTCAAACCTCACAAGGTTTTAGGCACTGGACTAAGGTTCTTCAATTCCATCGTCACATCTTTATAAAATAAAAACAGCATTCTTTTAAAATTCTTTTTTGATTCTTTTTACAATTCACCCACCACTTATATTAATACAACCATTTATTCAGCATGCTTAACCATCAAGTCGCAATATTTGAGATCTGTAAGCTCGTTACACACTGTTCAAGTATTATGATATAAAAGTCAATACTTGGGATCATGTTCAATTTTGGGTTTAGGAGTAAGTGCTATTTATAATTTATAGGGAAGGCATACTAAGACATTCATGTTAGAAATTAATAACATATTGCACCTCACAAATGTACACCGTATTGTCATTATTTTGTTCTTGGTGTTTCTTTTAACCGATAGTCAAACAATGATCAAAGTATATTGTTAATATGAGTTACCAGCAGCTGCCGAAGTTGCCTTAAAAGGTACAGAGGCCGATTGGGATGTCATTTATTATGCAACGACATATTCGTCGTGTGCCTGCACATTTTATTGCTGCTTTGCAAACTATTTTCTCCATTTTCGAATCCGAAATGGTGACATACGTGTGATTTAAATACCTTCGTGGTCATCTCGACATCTGCATCCAAATATATATTTAGACAACTGTCTACAAGCTTACGAAGACGTATGATCGCTTAAGTAAACGATCATACAGTTGCTGTGTTTAATCCTCGCTAATGACGTACCTAATTCTGCACTAAAAGTGCATCAAAAAGGAAATATGACACAGTCCTATGAGCATTACAACATATACTAAAATCTGAAAAGGCACATGCAAGTCAAATATAACAAAATGTAAGACCACAGCCGAGTCATTAAACAAAAAGAGCAAATCCAACAGTTACCGCCTTGGCAAAAGGGACTTAGCGGGTGCTTTTACAGGTTTTACTAAGCTCTAACTTTCTGAGGTGTTTGTCAAATACAAGCAGGGGAGCCCGTGGGGTAATGGTAGGGTCGCCGACTTGTAGCTCAATCCGCGTGGGTTCGAGTCCCTTTAATGTAAGAAGGTCTTATAGCTGACCTGCGTTGCACCAGTGGTTCTACCCAGAAATGTTTGGGGCCTTCCTTCAGTAAAACAGCTATAATGATGATAATTGGTCGCTGTCGTGTCAAACATAACTAACCTTCAGGAGAAATTTACAATGTTCATGGAGCACCAACAAATAAACAACACTCGTCAGAGTGGTTCTGCTGGCGCTACACAGGCTAAAATCCTGATTTCACAAGCTTTTAACTCCTCTGGTTGTAACGGAGAATAAAAATGATCGAATTTTAAATGAAATAGTAGAAGCGATGACGTTTACTAAAGAGTTAGATCTTGACTGTAAAAAATACAAAAAGCGTTCATTAATAATTGTTGGATTTCTTTATATTTGGCGGCCTTAAAAGATTTCGCCGTACGTGCAGTTTATGTTTTTATTCATTCTTACATGCAGTTCTTCAAGCATAATAAATAACATTCAGTTCTATGTTGTTATGACAGGTATCAATCAGCATTTGGCAGGTCTTGCGCGTTAATGTACGTATATCCATGAGCTAATGACTTACTGTTATTGGCTAGAATCTAACACTGACGCGTTCTGAACATCAGAAAGCGAGTGTCAGTTATATTGGTTAATCTTGATTAAGTAGAAACATCTGCAATGAATGCTTTGGAGTAAAGGCGCCATGCTGAGGCGAATCGCTGCATAGTTTTTGTGTGAATTTGTGAAATAAACAAATGAAAGTTAATCATGCCGTTTAAACCGGTCCGGTTAAATGATTTTTAGAAACCCCAAAGAAAATTAGTTTAATTTTACATAGAAGCAAAAAAATGGACAAGCAAGCTTCGAAAAAGAAATGCGCGTTAGAGAAAGCCTCTGAAAGGTAACTAGAAATCGTAATGCAATAATTAGCCTACACAGAAGTTTGATAAAATCTGAGTGACATATAGTTCTGGGCATATAGTTCTGTAAGGTATTAATGACAGCTGAGTGTTTTCATGCACGTTTTAAATATTTAATATAGCAACAAATTGTGTAGCTTGGAATTCAAAGCTTAGTCTTGCAAAGAAGTGCGCATGAGTCATAGACCAAACGTATGGTTCTTAACTTAACATTATGTACATCTCAAACCTTTGCATGACTTTATTCCTAAATAGTTTCTAATGACCCCCTGTTGCTTTAAAACGACTTCCTTTAGTTTTGCTACCATACGGATGTTGTGTCAGGTGAACGGAGAATTAAAATTACAATTGTAACTGATCATATTTTACTTTGTATTGCGTGTCCAAGCAGAAACAATAAGAAAGAAAGAAAGCGGTATATGTAACATATTTGTCAGCGATCCAAAAAGATAGCAAAAGGAACCATGATCTACAATGTAAACAAAATAAAGAAATGTTCTGGCCACTTTATAACTTCCTTAGCTCTGAGACCTTTTACCTTTCCTCCAAGTTCCTGTTGACCAAATACCGTCAGAAACACATTTACCTGCAATTTTAAAGGGTGCTACTGCGTACTTCAAATTGTTTCGTAAAGTATGGCGCTAGGATGGGAGTATATAGACACATGTATAGAAAACGGGAACACAACTTCCTTACTTATGTCGTTGTATTGCCAAAGAGATAATGTTCTATAGGATTAGGCTCGATTTGAATACATTCATAGTTCATTATAAGGGATACGTGTCATTGATTGCGGATTTAATGGGCGTGTCTGCAAGTATGGGACGAAGTGTTAACGCGGTTGTATATTGTCTTGTTTGACTCTAATTTTATCAAATTCCCAAATTTCGGCGACAGCGTCAAATATGGAATATAAAAAACTTGCAAGTCAGTATGTACCTGTAACAAAGTTGTAACTTTTAGCCAGCATTAAATACAATATTCTTACGAAGCACAGTATTATTTTTGTAGAAAATAATAAAAAAAACAAAAAACAAGACGAAACAAAATTTGTTAAGCGATAGTAGGTAACGACTCCTCGCCCCGACAATTACCTGCAAGTGGCAAATAAATAAAGCAGAAAACATCCCAAAGAACATAAGGCTTGCCTTGATTGGTATAACAAAACATGCCTAAATTAAACAACAATAACACTCTGACAGTCTGGACTTTTTTTTCTCATTTAACGTAGATATATATTCTATGCAGAAATCCTCCTCGTAATTATTGATAGATTTGAACACACGCACGCACGCACGCACGCACGCACACACACATACACCATATGGAGTCATTTGTTTCGTGATTTTTTTTACATTTGATGTATTGTTGAATAGTGTCTTGTCGTAGGCTGAAGTTCGATTTTTGCAGAGTAAAGCCCCAATTCACAAATCGTTGCAAGGGCAGTTATTTTTGTTTGGTTTTTCTTATCGAAATAATACCCCTTTCTTTTCTAAACACAGTGGACAGTATTTTTCAATGACGTCACTACTTTCGTCATAACTAATTAAAGAAAACATCAGCGCTTGGACATTTTTGTATTCAAATAGATCAGTTTTCTTTTCGTTGCTTGCATTTGAGAAACCCACCAGGAAGTGCGAGGTTAGAGCTTTGTAAAACCGGTTTAAGCACCCCAGCCGGCCCAATATTTCCGACTGACCGTTCCAAGGCGGTAACTGTCGGGTTTGCTCTTTTAGAATCATAAAAAAATGTTCTTACTTTTCACTTGGCTTGCACGTGAAATACCTTTGTCTTGTGTTTTTTTTCAGAGTTTGATATATGTTGCAATGCTCAAAGGACTTTGTTATATATTCTTATTGGTATATGTATTTGATAGGTAAACTGTCGGAGGTAATCAAAAGTACAACTCCTGGTACCGCATACTGGTTGTGTCGTCATTGGTTAATTCCTCCTATCAGGATTGTATAGTGTATTTACCTTGACGTTCTCTGGACCTTGGTGCTTCAGTTTTGTCTCCACATGGACAAGATGCTACGAGCATTTATACTTCTTCTCCGGTCATTTTTGTCCTTGATTCAAACATTAAATTTTTCTTTACCTTCAAGAATTGTGTGTGATTTACTAACAGATAACGTAATTAATTCATCACCTGAAATCATTGAAGACATACTTTTAAATTACGTCACTACTTTTTTAATGATGACATAACTGTTTAGACAATGTCACTACTTGTACTATCATGTATTAAATAGTTTTCTTTTCGCTGATTGAATTAGGAAGTGCAAAGTTAGAGCTCTATAAAACCGGTTTAAGCAACCCAGTCTGCCCTTTTGCTGACTGACCGTTTCAAGGTGGCAACTGTTGGGTTGCTCTATTTTATTTAACGTCCCGAGGAGTGCTCTACCTTTTGCATTTGACTGGCATGTAAATACATTTATCATGTTTTTTTTCAAATTAAGAGATACTCGTGATCTTAAATGAGGTGTCAGAAGTTGTCTGAATGATGCTTATTTATGAATTGTTTAAATCACAGGAAGCCATTTACAAATATATATTTAACGATTTGTGCTGTCGGACAACACGATTATTGTTGTTTAGGGTTTATCGTCCCACCAACAGTTTTTCAGTTTTCTGGGGTCACTGTGTATAGCATGCCGTGTTCACATGGCATGAAACCACATCCAGTCACATTATCTGACACCGGGCCAACTATTCTTGGAACTTGCCTTATATTTGCTTGGGCGTTAGCACTATACCACTACCATGTTAACGACTTCGATATTACGCGGCCTGGAGTAGATTGCGCTACTAGGTCTAGTACAATTACAATATGTTATAAATACTCTTTATTTAAAGTTAATGTTGCACCCATATTCATCTTGTCAATCTCATGTTCTATGTACAAAATGCCATCATAAACGGCTGAAAACAGGTCATTGATCACCCTCTCTAAGTGTTATCATCAACTAACTTACCGATATTCTCAAGTGGCCGGTAATGGCTTCTTTGCATCAGTTAATCCCTCACTATTAGACCTATTTAATAGCTTCCTCGTGGAAAAACATACAGATTCTTTCTCCTCAAGAAGCATTTTGTTTCGTTACATCTTAATGTTGTCCTTTAATTCATCCTATGAGGATTTTACGTGTATTTCCTTTGATGGACATTGAACTTTGGTTCCTCAATTCCGTCTTCACATGAACAGAATGTTACAACCATTAACTCTTCACTGGACATTGTTTTCTTGAACACAAGGGAAAAAAGTAAATCTATTTCCTTATTATAAATCATTTTATTATTTACAGTAAACCTAAAATTGCTAGTAAAGAATTCAAAATTGTAGCAAATTCGGATAAACAAAACCTTTCAGTTTTCTTTAAGGTTGGCTATTATAACTCATGGCAGTTAGAGCCATTTTGTAAAACATAATGAGTCAAGAACCGGATTAAAACTTTAAAGGTATGATTGGTTGTATAATATAAGTGCTTTACTGTTTTTAAATTTAATGTTTTCAGTCCTATATTTGGACCTGTTTTTATGTTTATCCTGTTCTTACATTGCTTCAAACATAATATGTCAATCCATTCCTTTATTGTTATGACAGTTCGTTGGCAACGAACTTGTTTTACGTCAGAGCCAACAATTGTGGCATATTTATATTCTAAAATATAGCAATAGTTAAACTGTTACTTTTTAACTATACAATTCAACATGTTATTGTACAGCTGTCAAAATATTGTTAGTTATTTTCCAATATTTGGAAAACAGTTCAGTTACTGCACAAACTCAACATTTTGTAACGATGGAAACTGTACACGAACAATAATGTTTCTTGCGTTAGACTTGTAAAATTTGGAACAAGACGATGAGAAACTGAACTCCAATTTTTCAGCGTGTTTAATTTAATTTCGTCATACTGTCTACTGAAAACTCCTAACAAATAACAATAATTAGAGATAACTGAAGATATGGATGCGTATTCATAGATTGTGACTTAAATGTGAATAATGGTACAGTTTTAGGATAGACTGTTTCTAGAACAAAACAGCTTCAAACCTTTCAGTGGAATATAAAATCCGAACCAGCAACAAAAACTGATTAATACACTTTGAAATTGAGTGGAAATTTTTTAACAACAGTATTAATTTCTTACACCTGAAATCCGCGCCCAAAGGGACATAGTTAAACCGCTTGTCAATATATACATTGATAGAATTTTTTTTTCTTTGTGCCTTACAGTTTTTTCGTGTTTGTGCCTTAAAAGTATGTAAGGAAATAACTTGATAACAAAATGGAAAAAAGACGTAAAACCAACACAGGTTATGCATGAAAATAACGCCGATATTGATATTTCAAGTTATGTTAGTTGGATTTTTCTTTCTTGCTAAGTGCTAACAAAATAATCGTGTTATCCCCCAAATATGAACCAACATACTATGATGATGCCCGTCAAGTTTTTTTTATTCGTCAATTTCTTTAGAGTTACTGACTTTTGTGTAATGAAAAAATCCGTATGCAGCCATTTCTCAGTAACTACCTAATAGAATTTCATGAAACTTGGGACAAATGCGAACCAACATACTGTGATGATGCCCGTTGAGTTTTTATTTTGATCAGTCAATTTTCTGTATAGTTATTGACCTTTATTTAATGAAAAAAATCCTTCTGCAACCATTTCTCGATAACTGGACTGCAGAATTTCAAGAAACATGAAATAAATTTGAATCAGCATACTGCAATGAAGCCCGTCATTTATTTTATGAGTCAATTTTCTCAAGAGTTATTTAACATATTTAATGAAAATTAAAAACAAATCCGTCTGCAGCCATTTATCAGTAACTACCTGTTAGAATTTCATGAAACTTGGGACAAATATGAACCAACATACTGTGATGATGCCGTCGGGTATTTATTTTGATCAGTCAATTTTCTTTATAGTTATTGACCTTTATTTAATGAAAAATAAAAAAAAGATCCATCTTTAGCCATTTCTATGTAACTGGCAGGTAGAATTTCTCGAAACTTGAAACAAATATGAACCAACAAACTGTGATAATGCCTGTCATGTTTCTTTTTATTAGTCATTATTTTTATAGTTATTGATCTTTATTTAATGAAAGATTCTGCAGCCATGTATCTTTAAAACCATTGAAAGAAAATAAATGAAACTTTGAATATTGATAAAGGGCAATAAGAGGATGTGAAATGCATGAGAACCATAACTCTGCTTTATTATTTTTAGAATTATGCCCCTTTAAAGTTGTTCATATAAAAATGTTGTCGAGAACATGTCTCTACAAATGTAAAAAAGAATTTATTGATTCTTAGAATATTGATTATGGGCAATGAACATATTTGCAGTTGACATAAACCATAACTCTGCCATTAGTATTTGCAGAATTATTTCATTTTTGATTATTATATAAAAACACGTATCAAGATATCGTGTGTAAAAATTACTGGAGAGACCTTAGTGAAAGAACAATAAAGGGTTGAGAAAATATGCAGTGAATAAGAAAAATAGTTTTAATTTGCTGAATTATTTTGCCTTTGGTTTGTTTAGTATAAAACCTGTATAGGGCTTATCTCTATAACTACTGAAGGGACTCAAATAAATGAAGTTATATTGAATATTGTATCCAAGTATACACAGGGATATAAATCACAAAAAGAGTAACACCCCGCATAAGGCATATTTTACTAAAGATAGGCGTGGTTTGTGAGGTACTACATTGATTTCAAATATAGTGACTTATAATAATCTTCATATCATTTTGCGAGTGTAATGATTCATGCTTCCTGTATTCACTGTTTCTAAAATATTTACCGGGGAAAACCGCTATTTCTTATATACGGTGTTTGCGCGTCGTCATCAGGTCTAATATTTGGTAAGATCTGACTTCAGTGAGATTGGAATATTATGAAACTTGAATTGAGTTGATAAAGCTGTTATTTGTTTAACAAGTCAAACATTTGATGTCATTTTTAAAGCACTCCCTGTATTCCATTTTCCAATGGGCCATTTCACAGTTATGGATAGGAATACCCCAGAACTGATTTTTATTGGATGTCATTTGCCATCGGATTTACTTGTTTGGTTAATTGTTATCGAAACCGGAGGTGCAACAACTAAAGTTTACTTAAACATTGAAGTTCTTCTGGTAGATCGTTGATAATTATCCTCAATTCCACATAATATTATGTTCAGATAGATCATTGAATGTGCAGAACGTGTGATGATAAAAACTTCAAAATTGAATTTAATTGGATACTCTACATTTGTTGTTAAAACGAAAAGTAGAACTTATTTTTCATCAAAATCAAAGTGCTGGTGCATAGTGTTTGAACCATATTTACCCGACACTTTATAAAAAATAAAGTATGTTGTGTTGGTCTGTGTTAAACGTTTTAAAATATTTCGTAGTTTATGTACAATTTTGATGAGAAACACACTAACGTTCTTAGAACGCCCAGGAGAAATGGGGCTTTCTGACTTCAAGCACACTAACCTAGATAATATGACGTCCTAAAATTGGAGATTTTCAAGTCGAAATTGCTTCTAAAACTTTTTCATTGCCACTATTTTTGTGTTCTCGGCATATATTAACGTATGGTGAACGTTACCCCTTAAATCAGAAAAAATGACAAGGCCCTATATTATAGAAACATATATTAGAATGTGAAAAACATAAGACAAATGTATTAATTTCACGAGACATTTTACAAAATAAAGCAAACCCAAGAGTTACCGCATTGGAACGGCCAGTCGGTAAAAACAGCGACTGTGGTGCTTTAAGCCAGTTTACAAGAAATCTAACCTCGCACTTTCTCTTATAGAAGCTGTGGGAATAAAACGTTTTTTTGAAATAGACAGTCAGTGGCAAAAGCATAAACCTAAGTATTAACATCCTAAAATACAAAGTTGTAACCGAATTCAAAATGATAACATTTAGCGAGATGTAGTTTTACCTGATTATCTGGAAATGAAATAGTTAAACCATTAGCAAATCACCAACGGAGAATTTGATTGTCCTTTCCTTTTTTGTGTAGATTGAACTCGTGAATCAAGAGCCAATGAACGTCAAAGAAGAATACAGGTAATAATCCTTATATTATGAACTGATTTACCTCATAGAATATTTTAATTCCTATTTTTCTTTTCCTATCTTTTTGTTTCCTTGTTTTTCTATCACAACTAATTATCTATGGGCAGATTAAACCAAAAATACAATGTGAAATCCATGTCAGAATGCTTACGCTCCAGTTATTTGCTGTCAACCCGCGAAAGAGATCTATAGCTTGTGTCTCTTGTGGGTAGCTCTTTTCATATACTTTATGTAAGAAATTTTGTTAAGTTTATTTTTAGTTACTAATTTAAAAAAGTGCTGAAGCAATTTTATCTCCCTCAGTAACACAGTTTTATGCGCATATTGTTGTGGAAAAGGGGACATTTCTTTACTAAAGTAACTTCGTAACAAATACCTACCGTAAACGCAGATATGAAGGATGTAGTCAAATAGAAACCCCTTTTCACTAACGAATAAAGGCGAAGCCATTGCATTATACATTCCCCCCTCCCCATTCCCCGCCCCACAAATTACTTAGCATAGCGTATTATCATAAAGAAGCACTAAGGTATTGAAATACGCGTACAAGTAAACCGTTTATACAGTGTCACACCAAAACAGCTATATGGCAACGTCCTGAAATCGTTGTTATATCGTCAAAGCAATGTTAATCTTTTTTTTTTTTAATTTTTTTACTGTCTGGATTGGTAAAAAATCTTTCTTTTTAATAAGACATTGAATGCTGTTCGTGAAACATCTACGTGTCTAAAAAGACTTTTACGTAAATTATCAAACAAAATTCAAACAATGCTTTAGATGGTGCATAACATATTTTTAACGTTGCATTATAGATGTTTTGTCAAGTGAACGTTCCAAGAAGGGACCAGATTTTGTGATACTTGTATTTATGACTACATGTATATAGTTGCTACTTTTCCAATCATTGATGTAAAGAACTGATAAAAAGCAAGGTGTAGTCATCACTAAACGGTATACATCCAAGACACCATAATCATTTGCATTTGGTCATAAATTTTGCAGATATAACAAGATTAAAAATCTCAACGGATGTCTTATTTCCATATGTCTAGCTTTTCCAGCATATCATTTGAAGTTTCTTTTTTCCTATTTATTTCGGCTTTAAATTGTTATATCAATGGACTAATGCAGACTGGTATTCTGTTAAATTGCACAACAATCGAGACATAGATGATTGTTTCTCAGTCACATAAGAAATTCCAGTGTGAGAAAATCTCGGTCAGCCGAGTAACGTGTGTCAATATCTAAAGTCAATCTTCTTGCCACAAAACTTTCTGCATAATTTAACAAATGTGAAATTGAATGTCTCACGAGAGTCGAGTAATAAAAGTAACTTAATTTTTTAGGAAAAAAAGAGAATTTATTAAACTTAAAGAAATAAAACGTGAGTAATTGATACACATACTTTAATTTAAAAGACAATAACATCAGTCTATGTTTTCATCAATCATTTTACATGCAACGCGCTTTTCAAAATGCAATTATTATGACATTAATTATTGAAATATGCTTAAATGCATAATTTCAGGGTCGGTTCTATAGTGACAATTTTTAAGATATTTGAGCGGCGGTTGATATATCGTCAAAGCAATGTTAATCTTTTTTTTTTAAATTTTTTACTGTCTGGATTGGTAAAAAATCTTTCTTTTTAATAAGACATTGAATGCTGTTCGTGAAACATCTACGTGTCTAAAAAGACTTTTACAAATATTTCAAGCCCCTCGATACGTAAATTATCAAACAAAATTCAAACAATGCTTTAGATGGTGCATTCGATATTTGCGTAGACTAGTTTCAGCAATGTACGCTGTTATTACCTTGTATCTAATTGGTGGATTAACATCAGCGTGAAACAATGCTTACCTACAGAGGGAAATGAGAATTAAAGCCAATGGCGATGCGGTAAAACAAGTAAACCTCGAGGCCTCTTCTTCATGTTTGTTACTTTCGTTCTTATACTTCCCACAGACTATTGATTTATACTGGGTAGATTTTATTTTGAAAACTAAAACATATTTTTAACGTTGCTTTATAGATGTTTTGTCGAGTGAACGTTCCAAGAAGGGACCAGATTTTGTGATACTTGTATTTATCATTAATCATTGATGTAAAGAACTGATAAAAAGCAAGGTGTAGTCATCACTTAACGGTATATATCCAAGACACCATAATCATTTGCATTTGGTCATAAGTTTTACAGATATAACAAGATTAAAAATCTCAACGGACGTCTTATTTCCATATGTCTAGCTTTTCCAGCATATCATTTGAAGTTTCTTTTTTCCTATTTATTTCGGCTTTAAATTGTTATATCAATGGACTAATGCAGACTGGTATTCTGTTAAATTGCACAACAATCGAGACATAGATGATTGTTTCTCAGTCACATAAGAAATTCCAGTGTGAGAAAATCTCGGTCAGCCGAGTAACGTGTGTCAATATCTAAAGTCAATCTTTTTGCCACAAAACTTTCTGCATAATTTAACAAATGTGAAATTGAATGTCTCACGAAAGTCGAGTAATAAAAGTAACTTAATTTTTTAGGAAAAAAAGAGAATTTATTAAACTTAAAGAAATAAAACGTGAGTAATTGATACACATACTTTAATTTAAAAGACAATAACATCAGTCTATGTTTTCATCAATCATTTCACATGCAACGCGCTTTTCAAAATGCAATTATTATGACAGTAATTATTGAAATATGCTTAAATGCATAATTTCAGGGTCGGTTCTATAGTGACAATTTTTAAGATATTTGAGCGGCGGTTGATATATCGTCAAAGCAATGTTAATCTTTTTTTTTAATTTTTGACTGTCTGGATTGGTCAAAAACCGTTCTTTTCAATAAGACATTGAATGCTGTTCGTGAAACATCTACGTGTCTAAAAAATACTTTTACAAATTTATTCAGTAACGCCCCTCGATACGTAAATTATCAAACAAAATTCAAACAATGCTATAAATGGTGCATTCGATATTTGCGTAGACTAGTTTCAGCAATGTACGCTGTTTTCTCCTTGTATCTAATTGATGGATTAACATCAGCGTGAAACAATGCTTACTTACAAAGGGAAATGAGAATTAAAGCCAATGGCGATGCGATAAAACAAGTAGACCTCGAGGCCTCTTCTTCATGTTTGTTACGTTCGTGCTCATACTTCCCACAGACTGTTAATTTATACTGGGAAGATTTTATTTTGAAAACTAAAACATATTTTTAACGTTGCATTATAGATGTTTTGTCAAGTGAACGTTCCAAGAAGGGACCAGATTTTGTGATACTTGTATTTATGACTACATGTATATAGTTGCTACTTTTCCAATCATTGATTTAAAGAACTGATAAAAAGCAAGGTGTAGTCATCACTAAACGGTATACATCCAAGACACCATAATCATTTGCATTTTGTCATAAGTTTTGCAGATATAACAAGATTAAAATTCTCAACGGATGTCTTATTTCCATATGTCTAGCTTTTCCAGCATATCATTTGAAGTTTCTTTTTTCCTATTTATTTTGGCTTTAAATTGTTATATCAATGGACTAATGCAGACTGGTATTCTGTTAAATTGCACAACAATCGAGACATAGATGATTGTTTCTCAGTCACATAAGAAATTCCAGTGTGAGAAAATCTCGGTCAGCCGAGTAACGTGTGTCAATATCTAAAGTCAATCTTCTTGCCACAAAACTTTCTGCATAATTTAACAAATGTGAAATTGAATGTCTCACGAGAGTCGAGTAATAAAAGTAACTTAATTTTTTAGGAAAAAAAGAAAATTTTTTAAACTTAAAGAAATAAAACGTGAGTAATTGATACACATACTTTTATTTAAAAGACAATAACATCAGTCTATGTTTTCATCAATCATTTCACATGCAACGCGCTTTTCAAAATGCAATTATTATGACATTAATTATTGAAGTTAGTTTAAACGCATAATGTCGTGGTCGGTTCTATAGTGACATTTTTTAAGATGTTTGAGCGGCTTCAATGCATTATAGTGCCAGTAAATGAATGGTAAGTTCAGTTTCATTTTTCTTGTAATGTACAATAATCCGACAAATTTACCTCTCCAACGTTGCATGTATATGTTCTCAAAAGGTGTTATTTTTCAAACCATATCTTAACATTTGCTTTGTAATTGCCTTAATTTAGTGATAACCAAATAATGAGTTTCAGTTTGGAATGAAATTAATGAAACAAAAGCAATGAAAATCTAGTACTTAAGTAGATGGGCAATTGGACATCGCAACAATTACCTCGGCAGCAACTGTTTGTGTGTGTGTTTTTAATGTCTTGTCTCAGTTGTTTTGTCATTGTTCATTTACCTTTCTCATTTATTCGTTTGGCTGGGTAAATATTTAAAATGAAGTAATCACAGATATGAGACGTTACACACAAAAAGGACAATCAACAGTTGCCGCCCAGGAACGGTGAGATACACATCCGGTTTGTCGAGCGCTCAATCTTCACCCTTCCTGATTTTGTTTTTCTAACAAACAATGTATATAAATATATTTCATCAAAAAGAGATAACTCACAGTAAACACTTGCATCAGAAGCTAAACTCTGCTAAAAGAATAGTAATTGCATTACAAATATCACAAAAACAAAATCAAAAACCCACAAAAAAACCCAACTAAATATAACTTCCAACCTATAAACAATATGTAAAAATTCAACAAGATCATGTAAAATACAGCCCAATCGATAACGTATAACGCACAAGATAATGAAGTCAGTTGATAAGTTAAATGTAGTGATGTTAAACGTCAAAATAAAAAACAAAATCTAGGACTGGTTATCATACATAATAACAAGTAGGACTGGTTATCATACATAATCACAAGTAGAACTGGTTATCATACATTATCACAAGTAGGACTGGTTATCATACATAATCACAAGTAGGAAAGGTTATCATACATTATCACAAGTAGGACTGGTTATCATACATAATTACATGTAGGACTGGTTATCATACATAATCACATGTAGGACTAGTTATCATACATAATCACAAGTAGGACTGGTTATCATACATAATCACAAGTATGACTGGTTATCATACACAATCACAAGCAGGACTGGTTATCATACACAATCACAAGTAGGACTGGTTATCATACATAATCACAAGTATGACTGGTTATCACAAGTGGGACTGGTTATCATACATAAACACAAAGAGGACTGGTTTTCATACATTATCACAAGTAGGACTGGTTATCATACATAATCACAAGTAGAACTGGTTACCATACATAACCACAAGTAGGACTGGTTATCATACATAATCACAGGTAGGACTGGTTATCATACACAATCACAAGCAGGACTGGTTATCATACACAATCACAAGCAGGACTGGTTATCATACACAATCACAAGTAGGACTGGCTATTATACGTAATCACAAGTAGGACTGGTTATAATACGTCATCACAAGTAGGACTGGTTATCATACATAATCACAAGAAGGACTGGTTATCATACATAATCACAAGTAGGACTGGTTATCCTACATAATCACAAAGAGGACTGGTTATCATACACAGTCACAGGGGATGGCGCTGATTCACATGTTGTCTTACTTCTGAGTTAATATTTCTTTACAAATAAATTACATTGCAGATATTATTTGGTTTTTGAATAGGCTAAACGGTTTTTAAATATGTGTGTATATGTATTTTTAAAAAAATATCTTAAACAAACGATTTATTCTTGTTCGAAGATCTACTGAAAGTAATAAAATTATATTAGCATAACATGCTTTATATTTGAATAAGTTGAATGCTTACAATATTTCATTTTTTTGCATTTAACAAATCGATCTAGAAAGGGAATATCTTTTTTTCAAATAACTACAATTTGTTAGATAAATCAAACGCCTTCCTTAAACCTACACAATAACACAAAAACGTGGACTACGTTCAATTATGTCACTACCTTCTTTGAACGACGCCATAATGGAGAAAAATTTAGCGCTTGTCCATTTCTTATTTAAATTCGAGGTAAAAGCTTTCATGCCGGATGAAGTACCCCAGCCGGTCTATTTTGCCGACTGACCGTTCCAAGGCGATAAATGTTGGGTTGACTTGTTTTGTCTTTACATATTTGTTCTTAATTTTACCTTTGGCTTGCATTTGAATACATTTTCAGCTTTTAGTATACGTTGCAGTACTCACAGGACTTTGTCATATTTCTCTAAAACAAAGTACTGTGTGCGTGCACATTTCTATCTTACTAAGTTACTATTTTGTTATATAGATTGAACAAATATTCATTTGGTATGATGTTTCTTAATATTTGCATTAAATATTTACATTTTGTATAATCTAACTCGTATTGTTTGTATGTTTTTTTTCGATTAACAACACGACGGATTTGAAAAAAAAAATGACGTGCATAATATTTTATAAAAAAATTATAAACATTCGCTATCTCTTCTGCATCAAGTCCTTTAGTTCTCATCCAATTATTTCAGGTAAATTGAAAATATTGAAAACTTACAAAGGAAAATACCTTTTTATAATAAATACAATGTATTAAAAAGAACCTTCATCTGGTACATGTTGTATTCTGTCTTAAGCTAAGTCTTTTGTACAGTATTTCGTTAAACTTGACTGCAGTTTGTAATGTCAAAAAAACAGCTTTGTTTTTCTGACATTTTGCAAGTTCAATACCTTATAAACACGACAATACTTACATAAACAACCATAAATTGTAAAATATCTAATCACAATGCTGTAAGTGGCTAGGACCTCTCGGGAAGCAGACACTAAGACAATGTGGGTTAAAATCCACATGTAGTGCACTCTGAACGTCATCACTTGGAATGTTATGCCTGATATTTATTTCACTTTAACATGCTTTTATGCTTTGTAAATCTTAAGGTGAATGCTGTAACTCAATTAGAGTCTTGCCTTGTGATTCCGTCTTTCAATTAGTATAAATATATTCTTACGAAACAGATCAGTGGCTATCTAAATAACATTTTACATTTTATGCAAGTTTTCTTCTTCGTATACCAGATCTTCTTATAACTACATGTAAGAATAGATTAATAGGCCTCACTATGAAAATATCGTTTTGATTAAGGCGCTGTTGAGGAGGTGTTTTCACGGCTAATTTTTAGACTTGCAAGACACACCATTTGACTTAACAGTCTATAAAATGTAGAGTTCCGTTTCTTATACTGCTGACGTCCATTTCAATGTAAAGAATGTATTACCAGCTGGTTGAAGATCCGCAATCACGAACAGCAGAGACTCTTCCCAAAGTTCACCGCGTGGGTGAAGTTAATTAAGATAACGATATAAACGCTTGCGTCGAACAAGGCTTCGCTGGAAGATCAGGACTACCTTCTAGTCTAGTTTATTCTCCGATAGGGTTCCAAGGTGTAATAGTAAAGTAATTAAATATTCAATGGTATTAAATGCCTTATTCATATGCTTGACATAATCGCTATTTTTTCGTGGGTAACTCGGTGCCTACAAAACAACACTGCAGCTTAAAGTTGACGTTCGATGGCTGCCGCCTGCTCCCAAATGATCAAGTGTGTATATAAACTAACAAACCACACAATAAGATGTGTGATAAGATCACGAAATCGTCAATAAAAAATTTCAGCATCCAGCTGTAGCACGTCATTAAAAACATTACAATATAGTAACTAGTAGCAGGTCGAAATATGATGCACAGCATGTCATTCTAGTGAATAACTTTCATGACAAAATAATTTCAAAAGACTTTTTTAATGTAAAATTATCAATTAATGTTCACGTAAAGTCTCCTTTCACTATTCGGAAACCAAACAACTGATACACACATAATTTTGTCAATGTTGTCATGACAAGCTGGTTGAAAAGCACAGGTAAGATCACCCACGCATATCCAAAGGTCCAAACGCAAGTTTTTCGTCATTTAAAGCTAGCGTTTGTAATCAAGTAATAGATGCTGTAAATAAATAAATAATAAACTATTATTAACTAGCCAAACCATATTAGAAGACTAGTGCGGATATTTTACTCTCCTTAGCCATAGCAGCGTCGATCTGTCCCGCATTATTTGCCATCAGCTTAACCCAACTTTATATGTCGATCGTTGACTTCTTGATAGACCTGCATATATTGTCGTCGGTCATTCCACAGTATTAATATCTACAAAAAACAACAACCAGTAATGAGATTTAATTTTTCTATTAAATTTTTCTATCCATTTAAGGAGTCGATCGGTTTATTTCAAATTTTATATAAGTGCATTTTGTAAGTCGTTTCTTGTAACACGGTTGTACATTCTAATCGATATTTATAATTTTCATGTTAATGTTTTCTAATGTCGAACTTCTTATGTTAATTAAAAAAACTAAACCTTAAATTTCTTAACTAGTATCGGTTTAGATACTGTATTTGCCGGTGGCTTGGATTCATTTGTTTAGATAAAATCTGGGGATATTCCTGTCTAATTGTTATTAAAGAGAATTCCTGTTCGATGAGGGAAAATCGGAATGTGCATTTCCTATTTTATCTTATTCCTCAATTTTTTTAAGCATTTCGACTTGAAAGAATTATCTTCCTGAAACTTCCACCAACCTGCATTAAGAACTTTTAATATTTCATAGTGTGTTTACCTTGTGAATAAATAAAGATATGTGAGAAGCTGTGTTTTTCCTTTTTGGTATCACTTTTATAATATGGGACGACAGTAGCTTGGTCGGGTTTCGTTTGAGACCTAACTTTGCATCCTTGACTGCTTCGATTTCATGCGGGTATTACCTCGTAAAATTATGACATGAGGGTTGAAATAAAAAAACAACTACAGAATTTCGTGTTGTTTTTTATACAAATTTACACCAGCATTCAATTAAGAAAATTTAAAGCTTACATATCAGTCAACTCCACCATTATGAGATACTATATGATATATAAATAACTTAATAAAGCCAAATTAGCTTGACCCATTGTGAATTTCTTTTGTGAAGGTAGGTCTCATGCATTGGTTTGGGACACTTTATTTCTTTCCAGATATGGTTTGTATTGTTAATGTTTTTCACTCTTAGTTTAAATACCAATTTCTCTGGCTTTTGCCCTTCTCGATCAGGGACCCCCCCCCTTTTAAATGATTTGAGCTACCTTGTTGCCATCGTCTGTTTGTGTTTATCTGCTGATAACTACAACAGTAATAATGCCTCCGTCAGGTGATGGTTGGAGAAAGTGGAAAACAGCTTCGTGATATTTATAAGTATATATTTATAGGGAACGGAACATACCAATTTACGTAGCACATGTATTTATAAAAACGACGCGAACACCGGCCGCTTAGACCTACCACTACACCGGTAAGTAATAACAATCGATGTTAGGTCACGGCCAGCATAATTTATTCACGGAGTTTTGTATTATTCATGAAATATACTGAAATCCAAAGCCGCTGATCTATTGTACATTTATATTGACAACTTGCGTATTCTGAAAATAAAGATTGTGTTTAAACTCTGGTCTACTGTATGTTGTATGCAATATCTGATTCAGTGATCTAGGATAATTCATAGTCGCAATCACTAAATAATTTAAATGCATAACGAAATTACTAAAATCTATCCATGCACTGAGGTCAATATCTCAAACAAAATTGTGCAAAAAGAAAATGTTTTGGTCATTGACACCATATTAGCATGTTTGAATCCGAATGATTGACATGTGCAATGCATAGCAATTTATCAACTTCATCGTAAATTGAATTTTCATTCAAAGAGCGCTTCAAAACAGATACATTCTAATGCATAGCATATCATCTGTCGTGTCTGAATGCTTCTGATATGAACCCATTGAAAATCAAGAGGAGAACGTTATGTTAGATTAATTTATCTGAGTCTGGAAGCTCCGATACGACGTTTTCTTAATACTTGACAGACTTTTTATTTCAGGGTAAACTATAGGTACATTTTGGTTTTATATAAAAATGAAAGACAGAAACTTCGCCGAAGAGCTGAAAATGTGAATAAGTGGTCAGGCTATAGACCATTATAATCATGTTTTGCAAAGTTCTACCTAAGTATTAACATTTTGGGGTGAAACACGAGAGTCCCTCTTACGTCTCTTCTTTAAATGACATGTTCTTCGTTACCTTACTCGCGACAACTGCAACGACTAAAACGCACAATATCTTCATAACCATTTGTAGCGTCAAAGTGCGTTTTATCTTTCAATTTGCAGAATGACTATTGCTGCTTAACATTTAAGTGTTCTTGTGATTTAATCTTTACGGTTTGGACGGGTTACGTATTTATTTTTTTAACATGGTCAAAATATATTTTATAAAATTTTCCGTATGCCAGCATAAATTGATAAAGGATTTTTAAAGATCAATAACTGGTTTCAGATGTAGAAAGGCTTAATATAACGTGTATTGTTAATGAGACGTGTTTCAATGCCTGAATTTTTACTTAATATGTAAATAAAAATGAAAAGTTCAGTACAATATTTGATTAAGACATTAGTCTTCGGCTTCTCATTTCCATCTTCACATGAACAGGATGCTAAAACCATTGACACTTACCTGGTCACTTTTTTAACTTGATTAAAAAATAAATTTATTTACAATTAACAGTTGTTTGTGTAGGTCTTCTAATAGAAATAATACTTCTCTCTCTCTCTTATAAATACCATGTGGGACATTATTTTTCAGTGACGTAACTACTTTCGTAATGACTTGTCTGGATCAGCGCTTGGACATATTTCATTCAGATAGATCGGTTTTCTTGTTAATGTTTGCATTCGAGAAGCCCCGCTGGAATGTCGAGGATAGATCTCTGTAACTCTTTGGCCAACTGACCTAGGCGGTAACTGCTCTTTTTGTTAAATGGCTTATCACTGATGCGTTTTTACTTTTACATTTGGCTTGTATGTGAATACCTTTTATCCTGTGCATTTCGAAGTTTGGTATATGTTGCAATGCTCATGGGAATTTCGGTATATATTGCAATGTTCATGTGATTTGTCATATATTTTTGAATATCAGCCACGGACTTACCTGTCTGCTTAACATTTAGTTGTATTGGGAAAACATACCTTCTATGATGTCCCAAAAATGTCTAATCCTTCATCTGTTCCAGGCAGAACTTGTTCTAGGCATGACAGCTCTGCAATGACATTTTTCCCTTTTGTTTGTGTTAGACAACATGTACAGCAAATCTGTAACTTTATGGAGTTGCTGGAGATATTTAATTACGACGTATAGCTGAATGACCATTGATTAAGGACTGAGTAGAACCTCAAATACACACCAGTTTAGTTCAATGGTCCTTTATATATGGAGATTATCGTCTGAACGGGACTCAAACCCATCATCGCGGATCTTCGGAGTCACTAGTCTACAAATATACACGCAACAGTTCAGCACATGCTAGACCTTAACAAGGGGACTGGCTGTGTTGCGATGCACTTCTAATGTAGGATCTACCAAAATGTCAAAACTTGTCTTCATCCTCAAACTGTCAATACATATTTAGGTATTTTCGTTTCACCGTTTCCTCATACTCGTTGAGTTCATTTCCCCTCAGTACATCCAATACTTGCCTGTGACAGACTGTCTTCTGTTCTGCTCTCATCACTTGCTCCTAACAGGATTTATTAAAACTTGAAGCTGTTTATTGGTATAAATATGTTTTGAAATTAAATCCGAATTAAATCTGATATAATAAAAGCAATAATTGCACACGCACGCAAAAAAACGCAGTGCACGGGCGCGCCGTACACACACACACATACACCCCCCGCAACCCCACCCCCACACACATACCCCCCCCCCCAAAAAAAAAACAACACACACACAAACACACACACACACACACACACACACACACACACACACACACACACACACACACACACACACACACACACACACACACACACACACACACACGTACACATAAACACACACACACACACACACACTACTGATGACTGTTAGTGTTTGTTTTAGTGTTCTGCACAATGTTGGTATGGCTATGAGTGTGCTGATATTGAACGATTAACAAAAACCGATAAATACTATACCTTCATATCCTTTCTTTTTTGCTTCAAGTTCTCAGTGAGCTGTCTTCAGCTGACAGCATTGACTAAACTGTGAATGTAACTTTCTTTGATCATGTTCTCTCATTGAGGTCAGTGACACTTCTCACATATACATTGATCCGTGCCTTTATCTGGTTGATACAATCAATGTCTGTTGGGCATACATTTTTCAACCAATCAGTTTAATTCAGCTGCTAAAACACTAGCATTCCGTTTGTCTAATTCGTCGATTATGTAGAAATACATGTAATCAATCTTAACATACTCTACGTCTATCAACAAGGCAATTCACGCGAGAATTTGCCATTCTCGCAGTTTGACAAATCGAGCGGCGGGCATTCTGACCAGATATTGTTGTAACAGATTGTGACAATACTTCATATTGTAAGACCTGACCTTCAGAAAGCATTTTAAGCATAGACTGAGAAGACGCGTTTTTAAGACACAGTCGTTAAAATATGGGCGGAGGTCTTAATACTTTTGTGGTAAGACCAGGCATTTTGATTATATGGAGAATTGTGTGTATATGTCGATGGTTTACGGTTTATATGAGTATTGCGATGCAATGTTTAATCTGGCGACCGCTTAAATATTCATTCCGGGCATGCTACGTCTAGTTTCGATGACGTAAGATATTTCCTATATTAAAACTCGCTGTAAGACAATTTATGTTAGAAAGCTACTTTGAAAACATTTATTTACCCTGTTTCCATCACTTTGTTTACCATGCCTGCAGGCTAGTTGGTTTTCTACATACGACATTACTCAGATTAATCACAAGCTGCTGATTGCTGCAACTGCAGTATTACGACATGCATTTTCGATTTATCAAAGAACGTTAAATGTATGTGTTGTTTTCTTTCAGAGCATAATTAAGTCAAAGCCGACTGAAATCAAGCGAAAAACAATTTCTCTAATCTTAGAAAAAAACTTGTGCTTGCAGCGGCAACACAAGTATTTAAGAATGTAACGTTGTGACGAGTTTATTATTGGTTGCACGTTTTTTAATAATTAGCGTTGTAGAAGTTATTCGTCAACACAACGTTTTTGAAACGATAATATTTACTAGCGTTTTACAAGCATAAGATGTTATGATGTGTTCTTGATTTACAACTAAAGCATCAAAACGAAAATCTAAATTTAACAGAATGCATTCGTGTAATAACATGCTGTTTTATTAAAGGAATTCGAGTTAAATACGTGAAAAAGAAGTGGACGCATGTAATCGTTGCTACTAATATAACTCCTGACTATAAAGTACAAGTGTACAAACTTCACTCGTTAAAACTGTCTTTTTTGGTTGTTTATAAAATACCTTAGGAAATCACCGCGGCTCAATGACGCGTCAAAAGACAGACAAACAGCAAAATGACTTAACTGGTATAACGATTTAACTTATTGAAATAGCCTGTTTTATTAAAATTGCTATTTTATTTAGTGTGTTTTCACTTTAAGGCCACGTGGCCTTTTAATATAATTTTTAGATTACGCGCGTTTTTTTTCAAAACGCATTGGGAACGACACGTGACAATTTTTACTGAACAAACCTGAATCGGACTGTTACTAGCGTCAGCCATTATATTTGTAGTGAAAGTCACGTGACCTTTTGACGCGTCATTGGGCCGCGGTAATTCCCTTTGGTATTTTGAAAAAAAAAATGTATTAGTGTTTTTCGATGAACATGTTATAAAGTTTATAACCTTTGCTGGTGTTGATATAGACGCGTTTTGGTAAAACATTTCATATTTATTTTACAGCATAAACTTACCTTTAATTGGATGAGTTTGAGTCTCGATCGTTGAATGAGAATAATCCAGATACTGAGCCGAATACATTCGTAAGGATGTATCAGTAAAACTGGGTGAAGTGTTCACTCAAAAAAAAAAAGGTATTGAGTGTACTACACCGTAAGGGCATATTGAAGCACGCTGCTTCTAGCAGCTGAATAAACGTTAAGATTCGCAAGGAGGTACTGTGCAAGATTTATTTGATAAAAGAACAGTTTATGCAAACATCGTTATTGTAACCAAAACTATGTTACGGCGTTCTCCGGATCTCCTATTGCTTGTACCACGGCTTTAGTAGCTAGATAAGAAACTCATGCGTGTCTATTTACATGTGAACCAGTCGTTGCAACACATGGAAACTGCACATCACTGACTTATTATCAATTGTTTCATTTATGCATTATGTTTTTATTAAGCTTTTACATGTTGTTATTCCTAAATCTTGTCTTCATTAAACTTAATTAAACGAAACATTCTTTAAATAAGAAACTTATTGTAGTGTCCTGTATATGATACATATGTCTTTATAATAAAGATTCTTTTTATAAATTTTAAAAATGAGTATGTGTCTAAAGCGTTAAAAATAACACAACAAGAATATATAACTTACTTTTGATATACAACATACGTTTTTTTTCATTATGGGCACTTTGAGTTTCACATAGAGCACCAAAAGATATATCTTTTACAAAGACGAGGCCTATATTCATATGCAACTTTAATCAGCAGTTTACGATATAGTGTAAAAATGTTAACATTAGGAATATACGACACAGTCCTGTGAGCATTGCAGCTTAAATCAAAACTTGAAAAGGCACATGATAAGGGACTTCACATGCAAGCCAAATGTAAAAGTATACACAAATATGTGATGAGTCATTTAACAAAAAGAGGAAACCCACAGTTACCACCTTGGAACAGTCAGTCGGCAAAATGGACCTACTGGGGTGCTTATGCCGAGCTCTCACCACGCACTTCCTAATGAGTTTCTCAAATGCAAAGCAATGAAAAGTAAAATCGATCTTTTTGAATAAAGACTGTCCTAAGCGCTGACGTTTGCTTTGATAAGGTATGGCAAACGTGGTGACGTCATTAAAAAAATAAAGTGAAGCTATTTCTTGTTTAATTATTTACTATGTATTAAAAGTAGCTTGTTTATGGATTTTCTAGCACTTGATAAGTGTGTATTAAAAGTAACTTGTTTATCGAATTTTCAAGCACACACATTTGCATCTTAGATTAAGTACATGATCAGAAACGGATTTGCTCAGAGTTCAGAAGTGACATACTGCATTACTTATACAATCCGAAGGACAATGCAGCTTCGATTGTTAAGTTTACATTGTTACATCCTAAGAATAAACCACATACAACCACTTTGTCAAGGTATTGTTCACTAGTCCCGGGCAAATCATGAGATGACCTGCCCTTGGAATGTAGTATTTTATTGGTAAATCTGATGAAGTACATGTTGTTGATGAATAATCCGAATGAATCTCACCTGACATCATTGAGCCTTTCGAGAAATTCAAGATGGCGTCCTAGATGGTCGTCACTTTGAAGTATCACCTTGGTAAGCTGGCTTATTTTTAACGCTTAAATATTCATCAAGGTTTATTAGCACTTGTCTAATCAACTTTTAAAGTAGGAGACATCCAAGTGTATGACACTAATTTGATCTATTCAAGAATAGTTGCTATTCAGGTTAGTTCATTGAAAATAGAAATAAAAAAAGGTACAAGCCATGAGCTTGCTCCAGTACCTTTATGTACGATGGATCAGGAGAAACGAGAATAAGTGAAACCAACACCAGGCTGGGAAAAAATAAGATAACGATAACAACAACAAAGAGTGACATCACAGAACCGGAGATAACTAAGGTTATCAATGGTGGTGTCTTTACATGACGCGATTTGAAGCGGATGTTTTCATTATTCAATAACTGTACACTATTGTTGACCACCATTCATGTCAATACGTTGTTCTGTGCCTTTTCAAATGTTGGTAAATGTTACAATGCTCATAGGAGTTTCTTATATTTTCTTATTCACTAACAAGTGCATATTATCAGCACATTCAGATTTATTGACCAGTTGGACTTCAATGACATTCTATGTTTTGTATGCATATTCTTTGTCTGGCCTTGTATCAAAATTGTTCAGAGAAATTTGGTTCGTCACAAAATGGCCGCCTAGGTGGCTATTTTCCATAGAAGGTTTTATAGGAAAGTTTTGAACTTCTTTTTTTTTATTAGAAACTATAATAGCCACGGCCTTGATATTTGGTATAAGTTCTTTGCTTAGCCCTCTACGAAGATTGTTCAAGAATAATCTTGTTCTGTCAATACCCATGACCACTAGGGCCGTAACCATTTTCCTTATATGGGTTTTTAGTAAACCTTTGATTGTTTTGTCCTGAAACTATTTTAGCCACCATATATACAGTATAACTTGTTAGAGGCTATCCGCATAATATTAGCAAAGCAACAATTGACGGTTTGTGTTTCCTGAGTTATAGACCTTTGCTTTAGCAACAGTAAGTATGTTTTCCTGTATGTCCGTTAAACTCCGGGGAGCATCCATCGATTCTACCGATATCTGGTTTAAAAATAAAGCACATGTATTTTAACATATAGTTTGTTTCGCTGGATGTAATTAGTTTTATTTAAAACAAATCTCTACTTGTTTCATTCAATTTCTTAAGAATAGAATAAAAAATCGTCAAATACTGAATACTTTGGTATGTTACCCTTATATTAACACAAGTCATTTCTTTTTTTATACAACAACACAACAACAACCACCACCAAAACAGCATTTTCGTCAATACAACTTCAAGATCAGTTCTAAAATTCTATTTAAAACAATTGAAAGCGTACAAAAGGTCAGTAAGCAATCGAAACTACAATTGAAATATGTCATTTATAAGCCTTATATATGTCATGTGATGTAATGTACATGATACACACTTATAAATATTATGCACAGATATGTTTTATCTTTATTTACACCCACATCTTCTGTCGTATCACGAAACATCTTCACGAATAACGAATCCTCGTTCTATTTAAGCATTGCATCTGACATAACATGTCATATGGGAGCCAGTAGCACGATACCTTTACATCGTTATGTTCACAGTTTGTGGCATTTCTTCGTGACTTGTATGTTATATTTGATATTTTCTGAGTTCGATGTCATATTTGTTGAAGGCTAATACATAACAAAAATAGGTAATTGTAGTGAATTTCTGCTGTGTTTAAGCGTTATGACGTGTATAAAAGAAAACGATATTCATATCCAAAACGTAACATAATGTACCATAGTAAACGTGTGATGCTTGTAATTAGAATCTGTTTAGTAATTTCTTGTTTTGGACATCTCGAGAAGCTTCTTAATGTTCAACTAAAATCTTTCTGTTAATTACCTTTGGCTATTTTATTACTGGAGATTTAAACATGTTAGCGTGTTTGCTGAACGCGGTACATACGAGCTGACACATAAAGTAGCACACAATATATTGAAAAAAAAAGATATCTAACCTTACGCGTAAAATTTTATCAATCCCATCATCCTTATTTAGAAGAAGTCCATTTTTAAAGACTAACAAAGTAATTTTCATAATACTAAAATGATTAATATTTCTAGGACTTAAAGCCGTTTAAGACAAGTCTCCCTTAAAGAGAACAAGAAAAGAAGTGAGTGCTTAGTAATCCATGACCATTTCCTACATTAACATAAACTTTGAAATACATTGCCTTACACCTGATGCTGAAATTCAATGTCAAGCTCAAATCCAACCATCAAATCCAAACAAGAAAACTCTTCCTTATTTGCACCAGATTCTTAAGCTTCAGAAAATATCATGCAAATAATGATTCGCAACTAATGCCATCTTTTTGCCTTACTGAGTTTGCATTCAGCTTGATTAATATTGAAAAAGTGTCTGAAGATATCCGAACATTTTTTTTGCCACATTAAATATTCAAAAGTCCCAAACAAATGTTCGAAATTTAAACCTCCATTTCTTTGCAATGAGAACTTACCATTTCTTTAGATTGCATATATTTTAATTTAATTTTTTCTACATCTATTGATATAATTAACTCTCATACTAATATTCGGTCGTTAGCGATGTCAATATATTGCTTGCAACGACAAAAAAAAAGGAATAAATTAGACACGTCTATTTCATTTCTGTTTTTGAAAAAAAAATAAAGATATGGATCCTGTATTGATGATTAGTGAAGCATTCGGCTTCCTATTTGACATAACATTTACATAAAAATTAAGTGACACCGTATGAAGACACGTGATTAAGTATTGCCATAGGAACCAACCGTGCATCATTTATTCTATACAATTAATTTCTTCGTTTAAATGATTCATCTGATTCACCATCCATTACTTACCTGAGCGAAATAATTGACATTTAAAAACAGCATTCCCAGACATTGAGATCAGCGTTTCCAGTGATAACGTATGTACTGAAATCTATGACAAGACGACTTCAACTTAGCATTGCCAATTATCTTTTCCATGAGGGATGAGTCACCTAAGACTACATCTTACGGTATTTATATGTTCCAGCTTACTAGGTTTGCGCAAGACTGCAGTAATGATGAATGTTTTATTGCCAATAAGTAGTTTGTACTACGAGACTGCTACAAGACTTAGGATTCCACAAACAAGGCGTTTTTCAAAAGAATTTCACCGTAATGATTGTTTTGATTCTAAGTCAAGAAGCAGCAATGCATTAACACATACGCAACAGATTCTTCCAGTATGTTTATTTTTTATTGACGTAGACCTACAACAAAAGAGTAGGAAAATAGAGTTAAGTAGTTGTTTTTGTTTTTGGGGTTTTACGGCACACCGACACTTGATAGGTCATACGGCGCCGAATACATTAAAGTTTAACGACATGAGAATATAATCAGGTTAAAACTAAAATACGTGAGTAGAAAAAAATAAAAATCTATCAGGTTAAAAATGTGAATGACAAGCGAAAAACAAGTTAATATATTAAACAGTTAAAATGTATAACGTTAGCATAATAAACAGTTTAAAAATTTATAACTTACTAAGAATACCAATCTCGGTTAGGAAGCAAACAAGTTTAGCATCAGATACCGTCTTAAATAGTTCGTGTATATTATTGACATTAAAATATTTAGATCGAATATGAACTGTGTCAATACAATGTAGTAAAATATTATTAACTGTAAGAGGTTCCTGGCAAGGTACACATTCAGCTTGAACTTCTCTTTTTAAAAGATATTCCAATTCAGGCTGTTAACCTTACTCTTGACTTTATTTCTGATCATCCTGACGATAAATTTGTAATATTTACTGACTCTTTGTCGGTATAACAGTCTATTAAAAATCTCAATTTTTTTCCAACCCTCACATTAGAGATTTACTTTTGAAACTTAATGAATTTTCTCTTAATAAGCATATTGTTTTCTGTTGGCTACCCAGTCATGTAGGCATCCGAGGAAACGAGGATGCAGATAAAAGTGCAAAATCTGCTTCATTCCTTACTGAGACAGATCTTTGCATCAATCGATATAATTTAACCAAGTGGCAAACAAGTTGGGACAGTACTATTTATAACAAATTACATGTAATTAAACCTAATGTCGGTACCAATATCTCTACTTGCAGAGAAAGTAGGCGGGAAGACGTAGCTCTGACCCACTGTCGCATTGGACATACTAGGTTAACTAAGTATTTGTAAAAACTTATCTAATTGTACATTAGTATGATGGTGAACTCTCATTTGACGGGTGTTCTATTTTCTAAACGCATGCGATTTAGGACGTTTTGAGATATATATACTCATCCGGGTTTAACCTCTAGAACTCGCTAATTTCGGCCGTAAGTCTAATTGTAGTCAAATATAAGGTAAGAAATGGAATAACAAGTGAAACCATATCGGGATTATCCACCAATGCGACTACGACTCAAATAAGCATTCATCCGGGCTGATTTTGCTTCACTTTGATGGGGTATTTTTGTTTACAGTTTTTAAATAAAAAAATTCTGAAAGTTCGGTCCTTTTGCAGTCTGATCGTTCTTGGCGGTAACTGTTTATTTTTCTTCTTTGTATGTTTGGTCTCGTCACTGTTACATTACTTACCATGTATGCTTTTGTCTATGATTAGTTCCGATTTAAATATCTGTGATAATTTTAGAACCTTTTCTTGTTTTCCTATTCAGCCTTTGTAAGTAGGTCAAAAGTGAGATTGAACAGTACGCTGAAAAATAAAACCGTCGAGAACAAGCTAGAAATCTCCCCCAGGCATTAGACAAAACAATAAATAAGGTGATCCAGGAAAGTATTTTAAGTGGTTATTTAAACAGCAGTATCCCTACACTTCATCATCACACAGTCAATTGAGAAGCTCTTACATGATACATATCATCGCTTGGATAGTTTTATTAATTTCCAATTTTTTCTGTGGTAACTGGAATTGCGGAGGTACTTATCTTGTATATACTCTACAGCAATTTAGACAGTTGAATGCATATATTGCTTGCAGCTGTTTAACACATATGTAGTTGCTTATTGCTAGTCGTCTCACTTTTATTGAGTGCCTATCTTTAAACTCTTTGTCTTTGGGAATGAAAGTTAAGTACAAAACATACCAGTAGTAAAAGTGTGTTAGTACATCGGTTATTTTGTCAGTTTTAGCCCGATAGCTAGTAAAATATTATAGGCTGTGACAAACCACAATTCAAACGTCGTCATTTCCTTAAGTCATTATGCCAGTTATTACACAAGAATCATATTTTAATTGAGGGACCAATGACAATTAAACCACGACATACTGCATTAATTAATATCAACACATAATGCATGAAGGATAGTCTGTACATTTTTTATCAAGTCTAGAAATGTTAGAATACTTATCAGTTTTCGCAACAAATCAAACGTTCTAATAGAATCCAGGCTATTTGGTGCAATCAAACAATAATGCGTTATACGTTATATTCAGTGTATGAAATTATTCATATTATTGGAATTCATTAAAGAAACGTATACGTTAGTAAAACCTAATACATAGAGCCTACATGCAATGGAAATACATACGTACACTTTTGTTAAAAATGTAACGACCACAGTGGTAGAAATATAAGCGCTTCTAACCAGCCTCGTTGTTGGGTTAACTCATTAGCAACGTGGTATATGCGGCTTCCAAAGTTGCGCGGTTAAGCAACGGTTACCGTGTCTGGTGTACGGACGGATGGCCGGAGAGTGCAGTCCTGCGTTACACAAATATACAAGTGTGCATAAAATATTGACGATTAGGATTCAGGTAGGATATTGTAAAACTGCTGTGTACGTGCAAATTTGCGAACGTTTGGTGCTAGCATGTAGTGCCGATCACTCTCTTGGATAAATTATTAAGAAATTATTGCTATAAGTATTGCAATGCATTTTTAAAATCTGAAGACAAATGTATTCACATTTCAGGAAAAAAAGCTAAAAATTAAAATAAAACTTTAACGGGACTTTATATAAAATAGAGCAAACAGTTACCGCCTCGGAACGATCAGTGGGCAAAAATGGTCGACTGCGGATCTAAAACAGGGATTGTTTAAAGTGTTCTAATCCCTCAAGCGTTTAATTTTTCTCAAAAGAAAACAGTGAACACAAAACATTTTTCTTTAAAAACTTAACTGTCCATGTAATTACGTATTCTTACAGCTTTTTATGACGTCATAAAATAAATATAAAGTGGTGACGTAGTTAAAACGATATCAACATTTGGGTCAGGATATTTTTGTTATTCCTATCAGTACAACTACACACAGCTCTTGATTGTGAATGATTTAACGTTTTTGTATGTCTTCTAATCGAAATAATACCTTTATCTCTTCTAAACACTACGTGGACATTATTTTGCAATGACGTCACTACTTTCGTCATAACTTATCAAACAAAACGTCAGCGCTTGGAGACTGATTCAAATGGATCGGTTTTCTTTTCATTGCTTGCATTTGAAAAACCCATCAGGAAGTGCGAGGTTAGAGCTCTGTAAGAAAGGTTTAAGCACTCCAGTCGGTCCATATTGCCGACTGACCGTTCCAAGGCGGTAACTGTCGGGTTTGCTCTTATTGTTAAATGACTCATCACAGATTTGTGCTCACTTTTACATTTGGCGTGCATGTGAATACCTTGGTCCTGTGTCTTTTCAGTTTTGGTATATGTTGCAATGCTCATAGGACTTTGTCTTATATATTCTTATTCAACAAGGGACACAATTACCGGAGAAGAAATGTAACTGTTTGAAGCGTCTTTTACCAAAGTCCATTGTAACTAAAAGAAAAATACACATCACAATTCTGATAGAATACATTAAATAACAACATAGATTACATCCGGATTTTTACGGCCTCAACACTTCACAGGTAATTATTTATTAGGTCATTATTTATCTTCAAAGACATATGGCACATATCATTGTATCTGTTATGCCTAT
This sequence comes from Sinonovacula constricta, assembly GCA_007844125.1. NCBI lineage: Eukaryota > Metazoa > Mollusca > Bivalvia > Cardiida > Solecurtidae > Sinonovacula > Sinonovacula constricta. The sequence goes on from CM017571.1 coordinate 19,665,442, forward strand.
ATAAATGATAACTGTCCAACGTTATTCTCCTATTCTGTTCAAGAAAACTGGCATTGCTTTGTGAGCGGCACTATAAAAGTGCGTTGTAATTAAATAATAAAATAGAATTCATATTGCAGTTCTTGTATAAGGATTGTTTCTCGTGGCATTGTTAAATAATTATCTTTCTGACTTCGTAATGTGCGGTAATCACTTACATATTTATTGCTGCGTCTTTCTATTCAGGACACACACGAAACATAGTGTGGTGTTTTGAAGACAGATTTCGTGCAAAAACTATCGAGGGGAGAAAAAGCGTATATCCTCGGCCTTTCAACTCCTGGGTTGCGAGTCCCGGTCGGGGCAAATGATATAAATTAAGTGGTGTGCCCGTTATTCTACCCAGTCTTTTGCCAGGTGTTATCCTCCCGTTCTCAAACAAAATAGCTGATCGCTTCCATAATGGCAATATGTAGTCGCTACGATGTGTTCTTAAAAAACATTTTTAAGCGCGCATTGTAATGACACCTTAGAATGAATAGTATGTATCGTTCAACGTTTGTCTACAAAGGGTTTAGTGTGCACTAGCGATTTTGCTTCAGTACAGCGTTACCAAAATCAACCTTAAGAAGAATTATGTAAATTATATGAATGATTCTTGCTTGAAATCATACCTTATTTAAAGGTCTAAAGACACACGAGTCATACTATTGATATGTTTAACTTGTGAGGAATTTCGAATCGTTGTGTTAAAAAAATTCTGAAAGTTTAAACTTGCATAGTTATACAACTACACCTCTAAACCCATGTTCGAATTATCCTTCTCCACGTAAAAACATCACAATTGTTATCAGACTTTTACTGCCGGGATTTAAGCGAACCTTTCAGTTCTGCAGACAACACTGCAGTGCAAAACCTTGGGAAGATGTTGAGCTTACATTAACCGGTTAATACGGTTTGTAAAAATCTTTATTTCCCGTTGATGTGTCGTGACTTCTTTTTACATATTCACATCTGGCATCCATTAACCAATTCGCCCCAGGTTGGGTAGTTGGCAGTAGCCACCTTTTTTGTATTCTTGAGTAACTTCCATCAGATAAATACTAATTTGTATTACATTTTCAAACATTCGGCTCATATTAAAGTAATAATTTATTTCGAATTATAGAAAAAATGTTGATTTTTCCATTCCTAATAATTGAAAAGGTATTTTGAGACCCCAAAAAAATTTTGAACCACAAATTGTGAAAAAACTATTATTTTTAAAATAATGTGGATATAATAATAATAATAATTAATTTTTATGTCATCGACCCAAAATGGCCGAATAGCAAAAGATGATGGTAATAAAAAACGCATAGCAAATCAGAAAAATGAGTATATAAACACAGTTGGGTTAGTTTAATTCGGTTATTACATATATATTATAAAAATGAATTATACTGACAAAATCATTAGTGATTTTGGAAATATTCACACAATAAAATCACAAACCTATGAAAGCAACACAGTTTTGTCAAATTAAGAAAATAATAACAGGTATATAAAATAACAATAAAATTTCTATTAGATATGTATTTTTTTCACAAAAATTATTCAATCTTCAGCTTAATATATGCAATTCATTAAGAGTTGATTATTCACTGCTAAAACTGAAACATTTGACCATTAAATGTAGATACATTTAAAGATATGAAGTCAGTTATGCAACAAATAACATTAAATGTCTTGCAAATGTAACTTTGAAATTCCTTAAAAATATTTTAAAAATATAATGAAGTTAAGACATTAAATTGTTATAAAATTAATTGTTTATCACGTTAAAAATTAAAAAAGAACGTACAGTAGAGCTATATAAAACATAAGCAGTAAAGTGTTAAATTAATTTTTCCATACACATATTATCAACTCTTTATGTTATGTTAATTTGTTGAAATAAAACCAATACATTGATGCCAAGTTTCATGCCAACACCTACTCAATAATATTTTGCCAGTACCTACTTAAAATTTACATTTACTCAATGCAATTTCCAGAAGAATCACAATCAAACATTTTAAATAGGGGACTCTAGACTGTTGAATTATGACACCAAACAAGATTGTGGATATTATACCTGTGACAAGACCTCCTAATCTGAACACTCTCCTCACTTGAACATCTGTGTCCAACTCGAACACTACCGAAGCCATTAAATGCTTAATGAATATAATATTTATATTAATATATAATATTAATATTACAAGCTTACTCCTGTGAAATATATTCAAAATGATGACACAGCTTAGTAAGTACTTCTTCAAGGACGTTTTGAATTGGTCACAATTGGCTTCTCGTTTCAGTTTCTGAAGATAAATACACCCCTGATGTCATCCACACAAGAGCATTGATGTAATAATCGAAGGTGTTGTAGATTAAGGCCTGCACCAGCAATGTTCTCTGTCGATGTTTTATGCCTGTACAAAAAAAAAGCCCAAAATAAGTTGCAGCGCACGCACATCTGCATCCTTATTATGTGCGTCATATTTAAGGCTTAGGAGTTAAAATGCTTAATCTTTCTGACGATGTCTTTGTTTCCGGAACATGTTTTGAACACAGATCAAGTGTCTACGCAGCACTTGTCTTCCTTGATGCTTTTGAGCAATGCTGAGATCAAAATGGGGAAATAGTATCATCTGACATTATGAATAAGAGTATATGACGATTTCATGGAGATCTGCCTCACTTTAGGACAATTTCTCCATGAAATTGACTTAAACCTAAATAAAATGGACATAGATGCCCCTAGAAGCACAGAAACATGATCTAAAATTCTTATAAATCATTTCGAACCTGAAAAACACAACATAAGGTACCCTATTGCTCTAAAGCACTCAATATCAGTCAACACTGCAGAGTTGGGACCCCTGTGTCACTATCCCTTTAATAACTTTTAAACGACAGCACGGACATACAAAATCAGACCAGCAACAGGTGTCTTAAACTGACCGCTAGGTGGTTATCGCATATACAATACATAAAATACACGAAAATGTACTTACTTTACAGAATTTATAGTCCAAATTTGACAAAATCCGTTGTATATGCCGCCATTGGCACCGCTTTCCATGAAATCATCGATCGACTTAAAGCACCGATCTCCGCACTTTAGATTAGACCCCTTGCACGGGGAGATTATTTACGACCGCCACACTGCACAAGTAACATTGTTGTTATCATGAATAAGAATATATGACAAAGTCCAATGAGTATTGCAACATATACCAAACTCCGAAAAGGCACAGAACAAAGGTATTTCACATGCATGCCAAGCGAAAAGTAAGAACAAATTTGTGATGAGTCATTTAAGGAAAAGAGCAAACCCGACAGTTACCGCCTTGGAACGGTCAGTCGGCAATATGGACCGACTGGGATGCTTAAACCGGTTTTACAAAGCTCTAACCTCGCACTTCCTGACGAGTTTCTCAAATGCAAGCAACGAAAACAAAAACGATCTATTTGAAAACAAAATGTCCATGCGCTGATATTTTCTATACGTTATGACGAAAGTAGTGACGTCATCGAAAAATAATGTCCACATAGTGTCCAGAAAAGGAATATGGTATTATTTCGATTTGAAAAACAACACAAAAATGGTTGACCACAAATAAAATTAACTTTCTGAGTCATGAACAAACATGACCAGAGAGGAATAAATGGTTGTAGTATCCGGTTCATGCGAAGATGGAATTGAAGAACCAAAGTTCAATGTCCATCAAAGGAAGTACACGTAACAATCCTTATAGGATGAATTAAATGACAACATAGATCACATGCACGGGGAGATTTTTACGACCGCCACACTGTACAAGTAACATTGTTTTGATCATGAATAAGAATATATGAGTCACAAGTAAAAACACAAAAGAACATTTGTAACAAATTGGAAAGAGTGTCAAGGACGGATTGTATTGCTACAGACTGCACTTTCCTCCCAGAAACAGACATGTCTCTACCATCTACAACACATAGGGTAATACTGTGATTTTCTGTGCCTTTACAACGGGTACTGTAGGTCTGACATACTGACAAAACCAGTCTACGCTTGTTGTTTCCACTGCTGATACTGTGTGATATGAGGCATAATGGCATTTTGAACTGAACAGGCACAGAAGCAGTAAGAAAGAACTAATAATTTGCTACACCGGAAAAGAAACATAATTGATGGTCAAACATTCTGAAGACAAACTACTAAATCAAATTGCAACATAGTGTTCATATAACCTTTTAAAAGATAAATAAGAATGGAGAAATTGTTAAAACTGTCATTACCTACAAATTTAACAATGGTTATCTGTTACTGTTATGTGTTTTCTGTTACTGTAACTACTTTGTATTTATGATGCTGAACTTTCGTAGCTCTATGGTTTCTAAATCAAATGCTTTCATTGTTGGCAATTCTTTCTTCATTTGGTCAAAGATTCCAATGCACACATCATCTGGTATTTTGGTGATGTCATCATCTGATGAGAGCCTGTTATGGTTAAAACAACTTGTTTTGAGCGATCATTTACAAAACAATTTAGGTCATAATGAAAATCATATGACACAATAAAGGAGTGGGATACTCCAGTGGCAGGGATCATGACTACGGATCCGTGGGGTCCGTGGTTCAAACCTTAGTCAGGTCGCTGCTGATTTGTTTCGCTTGTTTTTGAAATACATCGCACTGACACGGTTGTTGTCATTTTGTCGATTTGAAAAGTTAGACCTAAAATGCAATTTATACATGACATTGAAATAAAACAAAACAGTAAATAGGTCCCTTAATACATCTGATTCCGTTGTTGAAGAGGTTTATCCCTGTAAAACAATCGTAAATCCATTTTAAGTATGCTCTAAATGATTATATGTTTGGAGATTTACCACATTTCCATCTGAGACGCTTCACTTGCTGTTGGACAAGCAGAAGCAAAGGTCAGCTTTTCAACGGTTTCACAATCACACTCTTCTAGTTGTTAAGCTAGCGGGACATTTGGGCTTCAATTTTAGTCTTGACACGAGATTGTTCACTCTGTTAGGGCCACCAAAGCTGTCAATTATAGCTGTTAAATGTAAAGAAATAAATTCATTAGATAAATTTATACGCGATATAATACAAACTTAGGTAAATACATTTTCTGTCAGAAAAAATATAAGCGATTAAGGCAGCAAAAACTGAAAACCTCTTTATATACATATTAAGGGAAGCAATGCAAACTTGGATTCTTAGCTGGACACAAAACTTGACATACATTTAGTGATTATACTTATTAACAGAGACTTTCTGATTGTTCCGATTATCTCAATACACCTTCCATTAATGTGCATAACCAACTCGGGATTATTGTTTTACATTTTGGCCTGTGCCAAATGCATGCAAAATAAAGCTTAAAGGTGGTATCCGATAATATGGGCCATTTTCCCCTCAAAAAACCAAGTTAAGAAGTTACTCCAAAAGATATTGCGAAATATTAGTGCCTTACATTAATGTAAAATAGAAGCTTTATATTTCACTTATCATTACAAAATACTTTTTCTATGAGCCATGCTGCACATTTAGCTCTATTTTAAATTAAGAAAACCACATGACCACTTTCTTTTCAGATCATGATACATCAGCTCTGAAGTCAGTATCTAGGTTAGCGGACTTCCCACATTTATAAATTTGGAAATAATTGACATTTGGCACAGGACAAAGGTATTCACATGCACGTCAAATGTAAAAGTAAGAACAAATCTGTGATTAATCGTTTAAAAAAAGATGAAACCCAACAGGTTACACCATGGGACGGTCAGTCGGCAAAAATGGACTGACTAAAATGCTTATATCGGTTTTACAGAGCCTAAACCTTCCTGAGGCGTTTCTCAAAGCAAAAAATAAAAAGTAAACCGATCTAGTTTATAACAAAATGTTCAAGCGCTGACGTTTTCTTTGATATGCTATGACGACGATTTATTTAGCAGAGAGAGAGAGAGAGAGAGAGAAGAGAGAGAGAGAGAGAGAGAGAGAGAGAGAGAGAGAGAGAGAGAGAGAGAGAGAAGTATTATTTGTATTAAAAGAACTACACAAAATTGTTGATTGTAAGCGAAATTGATTTTTTAAAAATGACCTGAGAATTGTAAATGATTGCAGCATCCTGTTCATGTGAAAATGGAAATGACGACCAAAGTCCAATATCTGTCAAAGGAAATACACGTTGCAATCGTTATAGGATGATTTAAATGACAACATACATTTCATCCACGGGGAGATTTTTACGACCGCCACACTGCACAGGAAACATTGTTGTTATCATGAATAAGAATATGCCATATGATCATTGCAACATATACCAATAGGTGATTAAGAAAGGTCTTAATTACCACAAATATTTAAATCTAACATACCTCTAGATAATTGCAAAAATGGTATATATAAAAGTGACAAAAACACAGGTGAGACAATACACACAATAAGAAAATTCTTTTTTTTTATAGACCAAATGTTAATTCCTGAATTTTCATACATTTTTTCACAATAGTTAACAACGTGATTACGAAAACCTGTAAGGCAAGAAGTAGTTTATATATAAGAGTGGTCATTCTAGAGCTGGCATTAGCTATGAATCGTGACTTGCATGCGGTTCTGTGAAGCTGAGGAATCCAGTACAGTGAAAGAAGACTTTCTTGCTTTATTTTAATCTTGATATTGAATTTATGCAATATCTGTTTGCCGATGACTGTCTGAAAGTCAACGTTGGTGCTAATGGAAGAACCTTTGGTGGATAACTGAACATTCGTTGCATTTTTGTGCTAAAGTCCTATGTGCATTGCAGCGACATCATTGTATAGTGTTGTTGCTTGTTTGTCTTATTGTTCATTTAAGTCTCACACTATTTCGACCCAAGATGGTGAAGAAACAAACATTGATCAATTCACACTATTCAAACCATTTTCGATCATGTTTCACTTGGATTGGCGTCTTGTTTCGACTATAAATAGCCGGTGGAGCACTGTTTTTAGTGGGTTGGATTATTTCGTTACTTGTGGCTTCTGATATACAAGCTTTTTTCATTAGTTGAGAAAGATATAAGAAGAATCACACTACCATAATATTTAGATATATTCTTTGAAAAAAGATGGGATGTAACAATATACCCTAAGAGGTCGACACAACTGTCAATTGTAAATGTCATAGACATGTATATTTAAAAAATAGATACAAATACATTAGTGTTACTGTTATGTAATAAAAAAGTCCTATACGAATTACCACATATATTAAATTCTGAACTACCTCTAGATAAAGGCAATAATCAACTATCAACATATGCACAATATGTACAGACGATAAAATCCTCGGCAACCTTTTAACATTTACATGAAAACCTTAATATTGAAGAAGTTTGAGATTATACTAATAAATTCCATCATTACAAATATAAAACTGCAAAACTTACATTATACCTCGAGACTTATGGGTAATTAATTACTTCTCAGTTTCTCTTTGAGGTGGTAGTCGCCTTGTCATGATTCGCATTTGAACTAGATGCTCAGTACGTAGTTAAAGTCCCGGTTAGTAGATATAGCTACCTTCAAATAGCGTGACATGTTGAAATTAATGCCAATAAATGGCAGATCGATCTTGATGATCTCATTAGATCCGGTACAGTATCCTAATAATTTACACATAAAACATTATGCATTACTTTGAACACTTTCAACTGCTACTTTCGTAATCGTATTATGGAGTGGGGTGGGGGTGGGGGATGTTAAGTCATATACAAAACATGTTGTAAAATTCGTACTCGGTTACTTCTGTAAGAAAATGGGATCATTATAAGCAAAGTGCGTATGTTTATGTTTAAAATATTTCAAATCGTTTTACAATGTCGTCATTACTTTTTGTCGTACCTAATCAAAGCAACATACCTTATCAAAGCAAACGTCAGCGGTTGGACATTTTTTATTCAAATAGATCGGTTTTCTTTCCATTGCTGAGAAACCCACCAGAATGTGCGGGGTGAGAGCTCCTTTTAAAACCGGTTTAAGCACCCAAGTCGGTCCCTTTTGCCGACTGACCGTTCAAAGGCATATCATTTTGATGTTTTTGTTAAATGATTCAGCCCGATGTGTTCTTACTTTTACTTCTGACTTGCATGGGAATACCTTTGTCCTATGCCTTTTTTAAGTTTTGGTTTATGTTGCAATGCTCACAGGACTTTGTCATATGTTCCTAATGTAACATGTTTATAATATCTCCTACTTTATGCCAATTGCGGATTAACTCTATTTTATAACATACTATTTAATTTTATTACCTATTATCTTTTCTCAATACTACGCTTTGTTTTATTTGTTTGGGTTGTTTTCTCAAATTCGATGATTTCCTTCGTGTTTGTTGAAATTTCACTTTTGACACATCTGACATATGTCGTCATGACATTTTGTGTGACGTTATTTAATTGTTCTTATTATACGTTATTGCACGGCCAGTTTCATTACAAACTCACCGAAAAAGAGCAATCCACTATAATTAGAAATCCACGATAATAAGATCATTGTTAATCATTATAGACTTATATCACATCGACCGGTGTATCTTTTATGTGTACAAAAATGCTTTCTATCCAATGTTATTGCCCCCATCAAAGGAATCATCTACACAGTTTAATTCGTTTTCAGAAGAGCTGCCGCAAAGCATTTTTGCATAGCAGTTAGATGCCCGGGATAAATCCCCGGTTTATTATAAACATAATATTTGGATTTTGTTACTTATAATTGCTTAAGAATAATACATTTGGTTTTGTTCGTTTGGATGTTTTCATGCATTTCATTCGACGGTTTCCTCCCTTTATTTTATCTAATTTCAAATTTTAACATGACGTCATTGCATTTTTATCGTATGCGTAATGTTTTTCTCATTATACGTCATTGTTTGGGCTGTTATATTTCAAACTACTTTTTTTCGCTCGGAACTGTTAGGTTGTAGAGGTTTCAGTTTCCTGGACATATAGCCAAAATGTTGATATTTCATAATAATTAGAATTGTTTTCTTTGAATAGTTCTTTAACTTCGATGAAGGTGCTTGCAGTTACTTATTTAACTTTGTTTTATATTTATTACACTGTTTGAGAGAAAAACCTTACAGACCCAAAGTGCAAGTTTAACGCGCTCCACAAACGAGTTATAAGCACCCCAGTCCTGTCCTTTTTGCCGTCTGACCGCTTCCAAGGCGGTAACTGTTATTTTGTTTATCTTTTTGTGTTTAATGTCTCGTCTGTGTGTTTTTGCCACTTTTATTTAGTTTGGCTTTTTCTATTTTATTGGTAGTTCAAATTCAAATATCTGGTAATTTTCAGGACCTTTTCCTATACTAACGTCGTTGTTAATTGAATCCGCATTACCACTACAACTACAACTTCTACCACATTTACTACTACCACAACTTCCAATACTACAATTTCCACCACGACCACTTCCACCACTACTAACCTTATAGGATGAATAAATGACAAGGAATACATGCACGGGGAAATCGCACAGATCCAAGATCTCTTGTTTATTGATATTGATACTTCTTTTTATGTATGTAACCACTTCTAATATAACCTATGTTATGATTTCGATAAGTTCAAGCAAGGCTTACTTGTTTATTTGAATTATTTCGGGCAAGGAAGTCTCAATCGCTATTGTTTTCCTGTGTCATATACTTCTTGTTTTTTACCGATAACCTTGCTTAACACAAGTAGGGTATATCTTCAAATGCCCATTAAGTTAATAAATCCTGCTTCAAAAAGCGTGACACGATGCTGTAAATCACAATAAATGTACGATTTGGTCTCGATCGTGGTAGGTATTCTAATTACACATCGGTACTTTATATACACAAACCACGTTCGAAAACCCGCTTTTTGTATGTTTAATTGATACGCTCATTATTAGAGCGTCAAATCGGATTGTTATAAAATAGGAAAATGCACTTTTCTGCTGAATATGCATTCTATTGACGTTTTGAAAATATATATGTCCACAAGGGTTAGTAGGTTAAACTTTTTTTCTTCATAAAACTTTAAATAAAACCAACAAATATCTCAACTTTTTAGATGTAACAAGAAAAACAAAACACCTTGGCATTCAAGAAAACATGTTTGCACCAAGCATGTGGTACGTGAAATGTTAAATTTATGTTGTTGAAAACTTTTACGTTCAAGAACTACGTGACTCCCACCTGGGATATATAAACAGGAAGTCCGTTGGGAGCACGATGATTTATTAGAGCTAAACAATTTAAGCACAATCCTATGGCTTCAGTTAAGTGGTAAAGCCAGCAACTTTAATATAGGTTAAACGGCTGTTGCTGGTGAAGTATTTTCCAATCAATATATTATTTTGGACTGAAGTGGTTCCATAACTCTTCTGAATACCGTGTTTCTAAACCTTTGTGTTTGTATGTGTGTGTAAAACAATTCTACAATTGTAGTAAATGTTACTGATTATGGTCATAACGATGGTAAATCGGTTGTAGTAATGCACCTTCTAAAAATAGCCGTTTACCACATATCCACAATCAGAAAACATATATACATGGGTGTGCGAATGTGTGTAAATGCGTGTGTGTGCGTGCTGCGCGTGCATTCATGTGTGTTGTGTATATCTCCATGCGCTCAATTTTTGTTAGCTTGTCTTTTTGTGATGAGTTTGTCACTTTTTAGCGATCAGTTATTACATTAGGGCCTTGGTCATTTTCTGTTTGCGTTAATCCTTTCACAACGAAGTCTCTTAGAAAATAGAATGTATCATAATACAAAATTGGCATTATTTCTTGATGAACTTGATGTTCGGTCAAAACAGTTTTTTGATTGTCCCTATTTACCATAGATTGTTAAAATAAACGAATATTAATTTGAGATAAGTGATAATTAATCATGTTAGTCAAATGCTTATTTGCCATTGTGCAGTCAATCAGTTTTATGTGTCTTTATTCATGATGGTTATAATATAATCACTAAGATAAAGTTAAAAAGGCATCTATCTATAAAATAAAATAACACGATGCAACCATGTTTAAACAGTATTTGTGAAATTCGAAGGTACTAGTATTAACTTAATATTTCATTTGTTATCCTTTGTCATATATTGTATATCACACGTCTCTTTTTACTTTATACTGAAGGTTTACTTTACTCAAAACTGTTTAGAACATGTGTACAATGTCAACTTCAGACAAACCTAGCTGGGTTGTTATGGCCTTGAACATTTCGGTGCGTTAAAATTACACGGCTACTAATTTCTCTGATCTAAAATGTTTTAATGAAATTGCCTGGAGTTGATGCTTTTTTTCTTGTTTAAAAATAAAGTAATCAAACGTCGCATCTGTTCACGGATATTCTTCAGATTATAAGTACACATTCTGTAAACAAGCGTTGCTATTTGATAATATTTTGCTTCACAATAATGTGTCCTGCCTTATTGTATTGGATATAGTTAAGTAGGTAGGAATGGCTTATATCAGCGGCCAGCACATCCATCTGGATTTTGTCTTGATCCACCATGTTGCGCATTCATTAATTTACGGTGTTTATTTTTAAAGTGTAATGGTAATGAGTAGAATTATCTGTTCAGACATAGAGGAGGTTAATACTATAGCATGTGAATTTAACGTACACACCTCATGTTAAACAAGGCCACATCATGTTGAAGATTTTCCTGCACTACCTCACTTAACCAGAAGGTTCCTGGCTGTTTTGAGAAAATCCTTCATAGGTGTTGGGTGTTTTGATTATATAATATAGTAGTATAGCTGCATACGATATATGGGCTACGCACACACGCACACACGCACACACGCACACAGAAATATGTAAACGTTAACATGGGTTAACATGCTTTAAGGGTCATGTGAGTTTTAAAGTATGAAGGTGTTGCATGTATTTATGCTTTTAAACAAGTGCGGCTGGTTTGAGTGATCAACAATACATGCAGAAAAATACATGGGTTCAATACGAGGCATTATAGATTATGCAACATTCTTTTCACTGAAATTGAGTATTCGAAACATATACTAGTTAATTAATGAAAACGTTTAGATTGCTGTGTAGTACCTAAAATATTATGCTGTGTTCATTTATAGACCTTTGGCTACAGTCTTCGTGCTTCATCTTGGCATTAATGCCATATTGTCATAGTTAAAAGGCAGTTGTGTTCTGTAAATCGAGGGTTGCAACACGTGTGTCAAGTGTTAATAATTTTAAAAGTCTTCTCCCGATTATATTTTCTTTATGCCCATTTATGCCTTTTGAACTGTACTGGTCATCAGCATAAGCTTGATTAAGACAAATTCCCCTACGTTAAAAACCTAGAACAACATACCGTTTGAACTTTAAAGTATGCTTATATGATTCTGTAAATACTTTGGTGCTTTATGTTGACTGGCTTTTTATTATTCCTCATGATTCACATTTGCATTCGTGTTAAATTAGTTAAGGTGCGTGTCTATCGGTATTGAGTTAATTAAAATCACCAAGAACACAGCGACTGATTAGACGTGAGTAGTCTCAATAAATTCTGAATCGATCGCTATCAACTGAGATATTGTTCTTTTATCTACTTTAAATTATCCGTTATTAACAGGCCGACCACATTAGTTTTAACTTTATTCCATTTCAAGAAGTTCCCGATTCCCTTTTATAGAAAGGATACATGGGTACTTTTGTGTTGATTGTGCTCTAGAACCAAATGAGGCACTGTTCATGCTATTAAACTGTAAGGCATTGGTGATTGGACGATGTGAACCTCGTGTGTGTGCGACGCTGTGGACTACTTGGGTGAAACTATAAGCGCTTAATAAAAATACGCATTTAACTATTTTTGACTATTGTTTATTATTGTTCAACTATGTTTAATTATACCATTGTAAGATGTTTTTCAATTAAACTATGATTTGACATTTATAACGGTCTTTTTATGGTTAAAAGCTTAAGACGGGTCGTGATTGGAGTAAAAGTACACTGGTCGTGATAGTAGCAAAAGTAATCTTACACGCCTGTGTATATGTCTAAAAATGTTTATATCTTGAAGCAATAATTATGTTAAAATATGATGTACGGTTTGACTTTGATATACAATTTATGTATGCGATTAAAGGAAATATGATTTTATTATGCATATCTAGAAAATAAGAATATGACTTAAATATTACATAACTAACTTAGAATTTTTCTAGTGTTACGGTTCGGTTCAAATAAAAAGTACCTGCTTGCAATTTGAGTGTAAGTAAAATAGTGGTTGGAAAGGGTTGGTGTTGAAAAACAAAACACGTACTTTTAGCCAGATGCCGTCTAATGTCTGCACCTATGGATCGTGAATTGTAGTAAAAAGCACAGATAATATTATTAGGCTGTGCGTATATCTGATGTTTATATCAATATGCTTAGAATATGATATACGATTTGATTTTAATTTTATGTATGCGCTTAAAGGAAAGATGATTTTCATAATATACATCAAGCAATTAAGGATATAACATAAACTTAAACAAACTTTATTTTATTTTTATGTAGTGGTTAGATTCCAAATAAAAGACTAGCTGCGGGCATAGAAAGTGTGAAGTTAAATTAGTGGTTGGAGAGTTTAGGATGATGATAAGAAAGCATACACTTGTAGCTAGATTCCATCTAACGTCTGTACCTTGGGGTGGTATTGTCCTAATCGTCGGGTTATGAACAGCACCTAGGGGATTAACTGGTACCTAGAAATGTCAATTTACCTGACTATTTAGGACATAGGATTCTGAATCACGTCCCAGGTACAAAAACTGAGATTACATTCTACCAGTGTTTTTGCTTTGTGTAAAAACATAATGTCATAATAACAATTTTGTTTTTTATTTAAATGTATTAAATAATGCAATAGAATTGTGTTATTCATTTTAAACAGTCAATAAAATTATTTAGATTTAATGATCAAACGACAATTTTATGTTTAAATGGCGAGAATATTAGTTGAATACTCTCTATTCAGTGTATAACATTTAAATAGTACAGTCACAAAACATACTTACTTTACTTAGTAAGTACTAATATAATTCCTATTTGTAAACAAGCCCTTTCTTCAAAATCCTGTGCAGAGTTACCAGCAAGATAGGCAAGTGGGTCGGGTAACGAGTCCTTGAACAAAGATTTAACACTTTTTCTACGTGTGAATACATTACATTGATAAAATACCAACCTGTTTGTTATATATAACACTTTAAACATGTGTTAGCTATATCTAATAAAGTTATGATGAATAAAATTATCCAAGCAACAAAGGTCGATTCTGCTACAATACTTAAATAGTGAAAATATGTCTAATTACTCTGTGTTTAGTGTATATAGTTGAAAGCATGCAAATTAAAAACTTATGTCAGCTTTAGATGCCATATCAAGATTTTTTTTGAATAATTTATACACTTCCAAAATATTTAGTCTTAATCGTTACTAACATCAGCATTTACGGCATAAATTTACGCTAATTGCATGCAAACACAGCGAGACAATGTAGCGTTAGAGTGAGTATTTTGACGTCTCCGGAAGTAAGTTGCATTTACCCATAACTTATCGAGCATGCACAGTACACCAATGGAGAAGTAATTTTCAAGGAACGTAACCTAGTTTCGGGAAAAGCCTATAGCATGGCAATAGGGATCGGGCACTCAGTAGGCTTCGGCAAAGTAAACGTCAAACCTTGAATAATTTAGGTCTGATAGAAACAATCGCACTAAAGTTTATGGCCGGTTTACAACCCGCTTACTATTGAGGAAAACAGGGAATAATTAAAGAGTTCCTGTTTAAACTCAGCCTAGAGGTTTAGAACTGTATCTTAATCTTTTCACTCTTAGTAAATGTTATTGTGAGAAAAGAATACGCGTATGTTGATCAGTGTATAAAAACTATATATGGACAGTTAATCAACTCTACACCAAGCATATGGCAACAACAGAGGAAAGTACTTAGATGGAGCATTTTGAAGAATACGAATTATATACCTTCTTTAACTCATTAAAGAACGGTTTATCGAATAAACTTTTAAATAAATATATTGCTTATAAGTTGCTAAGAATTAGACAACGTCAATTCGGTGTTAACACACAACGTGTTTCTGTATTACTGCGACTGTTCATCTACGCTGCACACCATACACCTGAGACAGAATGAGTATGTGGTAAATCGTCTGATCACTGCAACACTTAAGCT
Source organism: Sinonovacula constricta (assembly GCA_007844125.1). Lineage (NCBI taxonomy): Eukaryota > Metazoa > Mollusca > Bivalvia > Cardiida > Solecurtidae > Sinonovacula > Sinonovacula constricta. The sequence continues at coordinate 19,680,657 of CM017571.1, forward strand.
GCTAACAGACCCTTCTTAGAGGGCAGGAGTGTCACAGATCTCTTCAACATATATGTTTATACACATATTTTAATATTGAAATTGCCATGCAACCAATCTTTTTTCAGTAGAATTTAACATTATAATGTCTTGATTCGCATTATGATCTGCATTGGGTTTTGGGTTGATTCTGGTTATTAAAGGGACAATTATATGGCACCTATTACAGTTAGCACATTTTAGACTGTTCATGCCAAATTATGTTAACACAGAAAAGAAAAAATATATATATGTTTTACGTTTCAAACTGTTTTACTTTATTTTGTCGCTTTCTTTTGCTTACATTTTCAGGTATGGGTCAGTATCTGGCCATTTTTATACAAAATATATGGATGGTGACCATTACATGACCCATCTTTATATATTAAGTCATTATAAGACTTATCTTATGATTATTACATGTATATGACTCAACTCCCTGAATAAATATTATGATTTTACACATTTCTTAATAGAGTAATCATTTTATGCCCCTACTCTGTGTATTGAGATCATAATATTATGCAATTCTACTGAGAGGAATCATTATATATATATTACTACATGCTATGTGTATTTAAAGATATTATTCCCAAATACTCAGTATAATTAGATCTGAACGTATTATAGAAACATTACGCCCATAGATCTGTTAAGTAGCAACTTTCATCTACTATCAGTTTTAATCGGGTATTACCAATTAATCGATGGTCCTTACTGACTGTATCTAGATTGATAATCTTTATGCCGCCACTCAATGTCACCATTACGATACACCGATACTTATGTGAAATATAGCACACACATTCTATTTATAAGATTGAAATTAATCGTTAGCCAGTTATAAACTGAGTTACGATATCTAGGCTGTGATAAGATGTGTCATTGTTCCATCTTTTGAAATCTTTGTATAAATACGCATCTTTTTACAGCTTGTTTCACTATTGGGTTACCTGTAAAATGTAGGTTTTTAACCCGGGTTTCTATTACTGTTTCATGTACAGTACGATAACCTTTGATATATATAAACAACAGAGCTTTGATGTTTATGCCAGGTTGCTATTTTCTTTGCTTGTGCTTAGGTGCTTAGCGAAAGATAATTTTAATTGTCATTTGTATAGTTGTCTTTATGTTTTTACTTTATGTGGCGTGTTAATATAGGATGTGTGTTCATCTATTGCTCTTATGCTTAAGTTCATTTAGAAGATTTGATATTATTTTCAGTAAGTTCAAAAAGTGCCAACTTTCATCATGTCCTCATGGCTATAAGAACAAGGCAAATTAAATATAGAACATAGAACTCCACATAAAACTTATGTGTAAAATAAAATAAACTGCTTTCATTAAAGTTATAAAAAGCAAGGCTATCCAAAGTGTTAAAAAGCAATGTTACTCAAAGTTATAAAAATCCAGTTTACCCAAAGTTGAAAAAGCTAGGTTATCAAAAGTTATAAAAAAACCAGTTTAACCATGTCACGGTCATTAAATGATATTGAACTAAGCAAAGTTGCTCTTATAATTTCAATTTCAATCAGAAAGCAGATGTGTAATTTTTAATCTTTTGTTGCAAGCGTTTTCGTGATAAGCGAAACAACAAAGTGCCATTTTGTTCAACGATAAAATACCTGAGTCTTACCTTCACAAAGGATAAATTTAAGAAACGTTCTCATAACAGAACGATGTCTTAATGGTTGTGTGTAAACGGTTTACTTTAGTTCTTTCCTTGGGATTTTGTAAGCACCAAAACAGTAACTTAAGTTGCTGATCACTGCAACAGGTGGGTGTTGTTAGACCACAATTAGATACATTTTGCAATAAACTTAATTAATTATTATGAACTTTGTAGAGTTGTTCGAATTAAATCATCTTATGAGATGACTTTTGCCTTTTTTTTCAGAAAGCATTTATACATTGCCTAGCAGAAACCCCTGTCAACAGATGACTTAAATGTAATGTCGTGTCAGAACTTCACACAGGCTTTGTAAATACTGTTATACTCTGTGATGGTTGTCTTTGACTTTGTTTCAACGCGTAAAAGTCACTTGTTACATTTGTGTATGTATTCAATTAGCTACATGTATGTGTTTAATGTCTGGTTAGCCGTACAACCAGCAAGACAATTCACGATCATACGCGATAAATCTCAATAAATGCCCAGTCCGATCACCATCAGGTAAAATACAGTCCTTTTATCTGTTTCAAACGTTTATCAATTATCAATATAACCACAACATTATTCTCATCTCTAATTCAATTTAAATGCAATGACAAAATAATACATGCACACATATAGTCTATGTTTAATCTAAGGTTAGCTATATTAGGCTGTAATATATTTTAAAAGAGCACACTTATATCAATTAATTTAAATGACTTCTTTATACAAGGGTCACCATGAATAAAGTTAAATTAAAAAAATCTTATCAAACTTAATAAACAATCATGAGACCATACTTTGAACAATGTGAGCACGTGCTCTATATCAAGTATTTTGAAAACAACAACAACAACAACAACAACAACAACAACACTTTCTTTGAATTAATCAAATGCCAAGAAGTTGTTATTACCGATGTAATTATTATTATGCTGTATGGACTAATACTGAATTAACAGTGAGTGAATGTGGAAGAAAATATAACCTTGTGTTAACCCCAAACAGATGCTCCGTATGGCAACATCAGAGTAAATTAGTTATATGACGTATTTGCAAGCATATGAATAAATGCTTCACACTGAGAAGATTCTCCAGACAACACTGATAAAATCGTTCATGTAAACATTGTTTGAAATAAGAGAAAATATACAGGGTTCATTCAGATACCTAGGTGCTCATATAAACTATTAATTAGCTAGTTGGGATACAACTGCTGTTAACACAGTTGGTCTCTGCGTAAAATCTTAGAAGACGCAAGATCGGAGCTCTCCGTTAACCAGTTTAAGCACTCTAGTCGTCTTTGAGTTGCTGACTGAAGGCGATGTCTTTGTTAATTTTATCAGAATGGAGAAATAAGGAATGTAACATTAACAGGTATCAACTGATTTAAACAATCGTCACTTAAATTGAATATGAATCAGTTCACTTCAACACAATCACAAGCACAATGTAAATGATTTTGGCGATGATAACAATGCATGAATAGTTCTTTCTGCTGTTTAGCTGCCATGCTGGCATTTAAATTATTCTAAGCTTAAAATAATATGGCATGTTTATTCTTTCGTTTAAAGACCAATTTTATTCCATTTATGACCATCAAGAATGACTTAGCATATCAGTTTGGGTCAAACTGCGTGTATATCCATTTCTGTCTTACTTCTTTCCATAATGAAAATAAGCTCAGCATCAAACTTTCATCAACTTTACTTGTTTTTCGTGTTTTATATAAAATTTGTCGATGAAATTTCCTTTGTAAAATCGATATTCAGTTATTTATCGTCAAAGGGCAATGACCTGATTTGTTTTTAAAATCGCATACATATAACAAGGATAGAAACTTGCATTTGATATCAATTGTATCTGGTGACAGTCGTATTTGTGACTAATTAATTTGACGATCATTAATTACCATATCTCGTTTGTAAATCTAAATGCTGTCGTTCAATGTCAGCGTTGTGATACATTATCTTGTATCCAGATAATCGTGGTCTCATGGTCTTGATTTTTTGTCTGTATTTTCCCTGTGCTTTCTATCAAACATAACATTTCAAATATGTCTGAAGAAATCAATATGAAAAAGCAACATTACTTTTCGCGGATTATATTTCGAGGTGCATTATCTAGAATTAAAGAGAATATTCTAAGTATGTGTAGACAATTTTTTAACAAAATTGCCAAAGACACGACCTTAAAATGTTTATGCTTTCGGGTTAGCTTCATACATTTTAACCTTTTGCAGGTACGGACCACAACAAGTACCAGTAGAGGAAAGTAAATGTAGATATTGTCATAACTTAAGACGAATTTCATTTTATAATCTTATGTCATTTATAATAGAAAGATAAGCATGAAAGTACTTTTGGAAAAATATCGTTGGGCTTAATGATTCCTTTTTTTATTAAAGTAAATAGACACATTTGTAACTGAATATATATATATATATATATATATATATATATATATATATATATATATATATATATATATATATATATATATATATATATATATATATATATATATATATATATATACTTAGCGAGTTATAACTTGTTTAAGAGTTTAAACTCTGTATTCTACTTTGAATCATATTTACCTGATTTTTTTATGCATCTGAATACACTATAAATCATTTCATGTCCATTTATCATTTACTTTTATATATTTCTTATTTTGTTTTATATATATACATATGTATTTCAGGCTTTGTTAAGTGCTACTGATAACCTGATAAAAAGCTGTAAATCTCAGAAGCTACGTAGAGTGCTGAAAATGTTAAATATCACAATAAACTCATATTCACATGAATTATGAACTGACATTAAATTAAATTTGATTTTATGTTCAATTTCACGCACAACGTCTTCGCACTATTACAACATGTCGCTGAACTTGCTCGTTTTAATGTGTTTTTTTGTCGAGCTCCGTCTGCATGTTTGCTTTAAAACCGAAAACCCATAAGCGCGGGTTGTTACCAAATAAATTTTAATTTAATATTAGGCTCTCGCAAACACTAAAACTATCACGCAAAGATGTAGGAGAGATAAATCTGTTTCATTATCGTCGTTTTTATGCAAACTGTCCACAATTTTCTCACACCATAAAAGCACTCCCCGTGGGAAAACAGGATTAATCAACTTTATCGATGGCATGCATTTTGAAAAAAAAACACAACAACAATCGAACACCGAACATTCAAGGACATGTTATTATTTTACAAAAGAGATTCTTATAATTAGAATATGCTTGAAAATAAAGAAAAGAAGGTCACTATCTCATCAGCACCTCAATCAGTGTGTTTGAATCTCGGTTAGTCAAGCAAGAATCGCATGCAACGTTTTTCGGATTATCATCGACTCGCCAAATAATATACTCGAAAAAGTAAAGAATAATCTTCAGATTATTATAACTGATCATCTGCTATTTTAAAGTTAATGTAAATGGGACCTTTAAAGTGTGTTTGGTAAATGTATGATCCCATCAACAATCTCTCAAACATATACAGTAATTCCTGCCTTCAATGAGTTAAGCATGCCATAAGGAGGTGTCATGTTTCGATATCTAGTAGTTTTATCCTGACTCCGGACATATCAGTCGTGATTTTATTCTAAATTTTACCTTGGCGGTATCAAAGGATATAGATACCACCATTTTAACGATTTTGGAATGTCGTGGTCATAGTTTGCTAAAGGGGCCTCCTGTACCCAGATCCAAATCTCTACTGATTGCAAGTCCTGTAACTAAATTGTAAAATCTTGCGATTGCCATGAATCTAATGATATACCCTTAACGGGCAAAGTTTCTTTGGCGTATGGATTACTTCAAGTTAATAGAAATTATTTTGTCATGTCAATAATCAACGTTTTATAATCTCGTTGTTATTACCTCATGGTAAAGAATTAGGTAAAACATCACTGAAATTATTAACTTGTAAATATAACATTTCATTTGTAAAATGTAGAAAAGAATATTTCTTTAAACTTACAAAACACTAGTTTTTATTTTATTGCTTCTAAAGAAAATTTATTAGTCAGTGACTGATAACTGACAAAATATTTAAGATACTAAAGGTGACCTTAAAGTGGCATGGTATCCTTACATATATCACAAAAGTTGCTGAAAAAATGCATGTGTCAAAAGTAAAATGCCTATTCAAACTAATAAGTAAATATGTTATAACTTATATTAGACACAACATTGCTTGGCGTTTGTCTGTACTTCTGTCTTATAGAACGAAATGGGGCTATTAGTTATATATTCTATGTGTTTTGTAGCAAACCATACCTTTATATCTGGTTAACACACCTTAACTAGGAGTCTTTGATGTTGTTTATCTTGCAAATGGTCGATACAAGTGGTTTCATTTTCCCCAGAGAGTTGTTCAAAATGCATGCCCATTACAGAGCAAATGCATGTTCTTTCCGTATATAATAGTGCATGGGCATTTAATTTCAATTATGCCCTCTAATTTGTAATTAAGGCAAATGGTCTTGTTTTAACAGTTCTATGACAGTTATTGTCTTAATACCATAATGACCAGCAGTGTATCGCTGTATCCCAAGACTGCATATGTCACCAGCTGCAGACATCCTATGTGTTTTTGTGTTTTAACATGCGCGTTTTGTTCAAATCTGTACCAACAAGTACCAAGGGTAATGTGTCTTGAGCGCATTTGTCATATCCTGAAAATTATATCATTGTCTTCTATATTTGAGAAATATATTATGTATACATATTTAACTTTTCTAGACTTTAATGCACTTGCACTCTATAGATTTTTACTTTCAATACTATACTGGCCATAAATAATAGCTTGTATTACAGTGCAACGACATTCACCAACAGTCTGTGTTACTGGATGATTGGCAGCTTTGTGTGTTAAATATGACTAACTTTTCTTTTCAAATTATTTTAAACAATATGGTAAACGTGTGGGTTATTTTTCTGTCTAAAATTATTTAAAGTCGTATTCATAGCCGAAATAACCCATTGAGATCAGGATCCTGGTAATGTTTAAGATTTTATTACGTTTTTGATGATGAAACTACACAAGTTTGCTTATAATTGTGTGTTTTATTGTCACTTAGGAAATAGCATTTGTCTTATGCTTTGCTAATTTATATTTAATCTGATTTTGTTCCTGTGGTTTTATAAATGATTCTTGTGAAGATTGGTTAACAATTTGCAGCAAGTTCGTTGTTAGGTGATTTTATCAATAGCATAAATTGCATCTTTACATGAAACGTCTATGCACACATCATCCATATTTCATATTGAACTCAAATATCGGTCATCGATGTGGTATCGTTTGAGTAAATTTGTTTGCAAAATGTGCTGTTCTCTCCTTTCATTTTTTTGTGTTAAGTGGATGTATAACTGGATTGAAAGTAACAGCCGCTTATATTCTGTCGATACTGTTATAACATTTGCCATTGTAAAGCTATAAATTATGTCATATATTAAAAATTTGTATGTATGTATTGATGTATTGTAAGGTACATGTAGGATGGATCCCCGACCTACATGCTGCCTATGACGGGGACAATAAAGTTATACCATCAAAAAAAAATGTTTGCAGAACCGATCAATGATCAATTTAACTTATTGGATTTCATCATGAGGATGTTAAAAGTTTATTCAGCCGCTTAAGGAGCACTATTTAACTGTTGTGTTATTGCTGTGTAAATCACCTGCCGTATATAAACAATTCACGCAATTTCTTTCAACTCACATTCATTCAGTTATGTGCTCTTTCATACAACAATTGCCCCACTTACGATGTTTACTAAATTGTGTTGCTGTTTCTGTATGTAACCATCTTTCCTGTTTGCAATATATTTTTCTTTTAAAGCTTGCCACTCAACGCTATTCTGACCGAAAGTTATGCTGCCGCTTAAACACGCACCTGCTTACAGATTGGATAACTTAGTTAATATTATTTTGCTTGGCACAATTGCTTGCAATGAAAAAATAGCATTTTAACACCTCTTCCATGCTAAAGAGTTCTGTTCACGTTGTACTCCTGTTGTTGAGGTCTTATACATTTGATCTAATGGAGCTCTGAAATATTTTAGTTCCAAGCAAAGCTTTGGATATCCACATTGCCCTAATATTATAAATGAACAAGTTCGTTCATTAAATAAAAAAGGTAATAAATCTATTTAGTTAAGCAATCAAACAATGCAGTCTGTTCTACAGTTGTAGTTTACTTAAGATAAAACGAATACTTTCGGCTAGTGCTTCTGACTCAGCCTCCCTATCACTGTATCCTTATCCTCACTTTTATCCGCTATCACTTCTTGTGAACAAAATGTCCAAAGTCTAGAGATATACATTTTCGGTACCGACATTTTGGACATGTTTTTGGAAATACAAACTATGAGACACGAACAAATGCCATAAAATTTTGACGATCCTTACGACAGGATGTGCCATAAACTATATTGTGTTGCATTCGCTCAGACAACATGTCAATTCAATATGCGATAACATAATGTATGATGATGCCTATATTCAAAGTAATATTTCATTCTTGTTCTTATGAGACCTGTCGTACATATAATTTACTACTTCGCGAAATCCAAACTGAAGCATTAATGCCATTCACGCGTATACATATTCATCCCGAGCAACAAATATGTTATTTTTAATGCACTGAAATCGCAATTTTACAATGAGATGACTGGTACCAGTTACTTCAATGGATCTGCAAAATCGGTTTCACATTGTAACCGTAGGCTGTTAATATGAAGATAATCTAAGTAACATTATCAAAATGTAGCTTCGCGTGAAATAGTTTTACATTGCAATGTAGCAACTATATGTATAAGTGTGTAAATCATGTATAGTAACATTATCAAAATGTAGCTTCGCGTGAAATCGTTTGCATTGCAATGTAGCAACTATATGTTTAAGTGTGTAAATCATGTATAGAAACATTATCAAAATGTAGCTTCGCGTGAAATAGCTTTGCATTTCAATGCGTGCAACTATATGTATGTGTGTGTAGATCATGTACCATTATCGACATCAAATTATTCTTACATCAATTTAATGTAAGTTTCATATTTTAAAGGCATCAAACTATCTGTTTGAGTGGTTACTATCTCCGAATAACAGGAACAAGTTTGGTGTGACCATCAAAAGACAGAAGGTTTTTGACAGACATTGACTTATATCGACCTATTCCCAGTTACAAGTATAGTTTTGTAAGACAAGTCATAGTTATAGTCAATTATAGTTGATTTAAATATGCATCTATGACGATAACGTCTTAAGCACCCTAGTTGGCCCTTTTGCCGACTGACCGTTCCAAGGCGGTAACTGATGGTTTTTCTTTTTGTGTGTTATGTCTCGTCTCTGTGTTTTTTGTCACATTTACATTTACCTTGTTTGCCTTTGTCTGCAGGTAGATATAATTTATATATCTGTGAAAATTTTGATAGGACCTTTTCTTATTTACCTTATCTTCGAAGTTAATGAAGTAATGTTTTACTTAGAATAGATACAATGTAGAGATAACTTAATAAGTCGGTTTCAATTTCCAAACCAAGATGTTTGCATTTCAAATAACTGATTTTCTATAATCGCACGTTGCTGAGATAAAAAGACTTGCTGCCTCTTCCCTCGCCAATTTAAGTTTTGTAGCAAACAGCAGTTTCATTCTAATTGGCCCTAATCAAATTTGATAATAAATGAATAACTTAAAATCGGGAATTGAGATTAAGCACTATTTATATACAACAGTTATGTTGTCAAATTTAAAAACGTATCCTGACATTGTAACACGTGGTTGAACAAACAATACACCTGTCAAAATTGACGGATACGCCCCAAGTTTTTTAACTATCGAAGGAAGTGTGTACAGTTCACCGGGTACAAACATGCATGGGGCACAAATGAGTGTTTTCACAGTTTGTATATACATGTGTATAAATGTACCTTTTAAGCGACGGTAAGGTAAAACTAAGTAAATTCTTTCTCGGAGACAAACGATTTATGGAAAATGTGAAATAAACTCACGTTTATAGCTGTAGTAGTTACAAAGCATCTATGTCTTTGTGATTGTAGTTACAACAAATACTCCTCCACATGTCAATGAATACAGGCCGGTTGAACCTCTTCTTCCTAATTAATTATTTATTGCGAAGCACTGTCAGAACTAAATGACCAATCAAATCTTATTTCACCTATGCATTTACTTGCATAACTATTCTATAATTTACATTCATGTAATAAATCACTCCTTTTTCGGAATAATTTGTTGAAAAAACTGATGGAAGCGTGTCTTTTCAGGTCGACAACAAACTCAATTTAAAACATCAAATCACAGTCTGTTTTTATTAAGTTCAATATATAAACAGATGCTCATCTTTAATTAAACGGAAGGAAGATGAATAGTAATAAAATGTGTTCGATTTGTTTTCTCTAAGTAGGTAAGAGGCGTAAATCTTACCTGTTGAAAATCGGATTGTGACATTAATTGCGTTGGATCATGCATTTTTAAACGGACTATTTAATTAATCAGTCAGTAAACACGCATCTAAACTGATTGATTACCAAACCAAATGCGAATCTCGACATTTTCAAAGACATCAGATAAGCCACACAGAAGTTGGACATGTTATTTTAATTTAAGGAATTGAAATAAAATTTGCATCTTACCTATAATATTGAAACTGAAATTGTAGTTAAATGCAAAAAATACTAAAAACACTGTTGATTTACGGGAGCAATAGAAAAAGTGAGATCAGTGCAAATGCATTTTACTTTACAATATTCTTTTATCAATTAGTTACAGGTTTAAATCGTAGGTTGATGTTCAAAACATGACATTGTTTACTTCTTCTTCATGTTACAGATTTTAGCATTCTTTCTTTCATTTAAAATGAATTTTAACAATGTTTTGAAGACAACTTATACATTGGTATTGCACAAGAGCTTTGACTGTTCGACTGGTGTAGACTTGTAACTGTAGGTTCACATTTTACCCACATATGTCTTCCAAATCATATTTAGTTCTTCAAAAAGAATGTTGTACAATGAAACGGTTCAACGAATATGTTCGCATTTTCCAATGCGATTACTAACAAATTTGTCTGTGCGAGAGTCAGTATTCAAACCATGGAAATGCAAGCGATAAATAAAACAGCTGCACTTCTAGTTATAGAATTTGGTTTTTTTTTTACGAAATAATAAGAATATTTCTTTGATAGATTATTTTCATATCTAACCCATGTAGATCCTAAAGCATTAGTGTGATTTAGATCAGAAAGAATATTTAAATTATAACAGTAGAGAATACCAAAACATTGATGATTTATTGTCTGTGAATATTATTTAAATCACTAGCGCAGACATTCATTTTGCATTCATATGGAGTAAATTCTGTTGTTTTGGGTTTTCCGTGAAAGCATATATGTTTTTTAAGAGAAAAAAATACCAAAGAAATTTTTAGCACGTTATTTGACTTGACCCGTGGAAAAAAAAGTTTTGTATTTGTTTTCTTGCAATAAGAAACAGAATACCGTTTGTAAGAAGCAACTCATGCAGATTGATTATACTTTCAATCCGTTGAGATATCTGAAATTACCGAGTCTAACATTTTAAACACGCAGATGCTTTAGCGCATACAAAATTAATCAACGTCAACCAATGACTTTTTATTTAGGATTTGTCGCACAGAACATGAACCATATATGAACTTTTCTTCTTTTATTGTTAAGTTCTCTTTTTTTTGACAAGCAACGTTACATAACACAACAACAACGCACACAAAAAAACTTTTATTATTATTGTTGTTGTTATTATTATTATTATTATTATTATTAATATTATAAACAAAAGTTTAACAATTATTTTTCCCAATAAAAATATACTGTTTTGATGGCTGACAGTCACAATGAATAACAGTGAGCACATGTGTTTTGTTTTTTGTTCAGCATAGTCTGCCGGGTACTAAGAAGGTTGTCCTGAATAACTATTACTTATACGTTCACTTTCTGAAGCGGATGTTTTGCCTCATCTCTTTCAACTCGAGCGCGACAGGTAAATTTTCAAATTTCTTAAATTATAGTTTCTATAGTCACTTATGCGGTAAGATGGTACACGTGACACTTACAGCATCGGGCATGTTATTATGGTTATATGTTAAGTGGTGAACAGTAATAACGTGTGCAAATGTTCCGTTAATATAAACAGGCAGTGATATCATGTCCTAGGTATGTGTGTTTATTTGCCGATGTGGCCAGTGTGTACACAGAGGCCGTTTTATGTCTGTGGGGGTCTCGGCCGACAGCGACTGTTGCCAAGAGCCTAGTTGTGCGGCACGTGTATCAGTGGTGTTGCACGTGTGTTATGTGTATCTGTACCCGCATTTTTACAAAGGTGTTGTGTATCAGTGTCTTGTGGTGTAAGACATGTGTTGTGTATCATTATCATGCGGTATGACACATGCGTTGTGTTTTATTATATTGTCACGCTTACGGTACTTTACGGCATTTTTGTTTTTTGTTTTCTTTTGTATCCTAGGGCCTGAGATAAGTTGTATATGGTCTTTCCTCGTCGAAATGCTGGCATTAAGTTGTACATTGTATTTTGCTTTTCCGATTGCTTGCAATCACTTGCATAATGTCCATGCTGGCCCGAGAGCCAAGTGTTCCACAGACACCGTTCGACCTTGTTCATACGTTTATTACGCGGCCGTGTAATTTTGAGCTTTATCCACACTTTTATTTCAGTGGCCCTTAATTCTCCACATATACATTGTGAAAATAATAATGTTCTAGGAAGAAGATAAATAAAGGCCATCATCATCACCACCACCACCATTATTATTATTATTATTATTATTATTATTATTAATTATTATTATTATTATTATTATTATTATTATTATTATTGTTATATTTTAAATAATATAATAATTAATTTCTAATTGTTTTGTTAGGTTTATTTATTTATTATCTAAACAGTTCATTTTTGCTTATGAAACACTTATCTCCTGTTTTAGAAAATAGTTATAAGCATATTCAACGGAATGTGTTATTCTCAGAAAGTAAATTAGACAATAATAATCTTTATTCTTTCTAAGTATGCAATAAAATTGTATGTAATTGCCGCATTATTGTAATTAAGGTTGTTTAAAAGTTTTATTAACATATTTCTTTCAATATGGATTTCCCTTTTAAGACATCAGATTTGAATTCTTAGAAAGTTTTATCAAATTGCAATAAAACGGTCAACAAATGTAGTAGCGACTTCAACCCCTGTTAGCGTAAGAGCCAAATTAAACCCATTGAACAGACATGTTACAAATAAAACAATCGCATTTTGCGAGCGCAGGATCGTTTTTCTCCTTCGTTTAATTCCCAGCGGAATTTAAATTTTTTTGTTTGTGAGGATTTGAGATGCCAAAATGTTGACTTTTTCTCTCGTTAAGTGAACCAAATGTTTATATAAATTGATATATTGTAAATATATATATTTATATATTATAACACCAAATGATCAATTATGAACAATCTAACCCCTACCCCCCCCCCCCCCACCCCCCACCCCCCCCCCCCCCCCCCCCAAATGAAGACAATCTGATCGTAATTCCATTTGTCAGGATAACTACAAATAGGTAGGTACTGCATTCATATATTATGTTTAATGGCTAAAAGAAATCCTGGAAGAGAGAAGTTGTATTAAATATATATATATATATATATATATATATATATATATATATATATATATATATATTATAATATATATATTATATATATATATATATACACGACTAAAGAAAGTGTGCCTAACCATATCCGTAAAATAAATGTTACAGAATTATCTGTTCCCTTGATATTTAAATGTTTAAAGCCATTAACGATGAAAAAAAATACTCAACAAAAATCAGGGAACATGAAGCGAAAGCATACCAAACGAGCTTTTATTTTTTTTAATTTTGTTTTTTGTTTTTGAAATACATTGCAGCGACTATTTATGATCATTATAGCAACGTCCAGCCTTTTGGTGGAGGAAGACCCCAGACACATGTCTGGATAGAACCACCGGTGCACCGCAAGTCTGCTGGAAAATTATTCTCACATTAATTCCTTCGCACCGAACAGGACTCGAACCCACGCGGTGAAAGGCTAAGCAGCAAGAGGAGTTACAAATCGGCGACTCTACCACTACACCACGGGCGCCCCTAAATGAGATTTTATATCCGAACCGGAAGACTTAAATAACTAACATCTGTTTATACATGGTCTTGGTTAATTTGCCTTTTACCGCGTTGGTATTTGTCCTGTCAATGCAAATAATTAATCTGGGAGGTCTTCCAGCTGACTTTCGGTGCGCCTTTGGTTCTGCTACAGCAAAAAATTGCTATTCACAGAAGCACTTGGGCCGCATTGTTTACACACACATATCGTTACTATATTCTGTATTTTATAATATGGCTTAACTTCAAAGGAGAGTACATTTAGGATAAGACCAACAATGTTCGTTCATAAAAATTGATCTTTATATATGATATTTTTGTTTACTTAAAACCGTTTCAAACATATATTTTAACGTTGGGTGTTTACAGATTTATAGACATAATTTGAGGGGAAAAACAATAATACCTTTTTTTTTAAAATTATAAAGCATTGTAACATGTTATTTGTCAACAATGCAAAACATGACTTCAACAATATTTCGGAAATAATTGGCTTAAGATTAAAACAATTAACAACATAGGAAGGATGAATACTAACACTTTTCGCTCCTCCAGTTAAAAGAAACATTTTACTTAATAGTCTTGATCAGCCGCCAAACTGTAAGCGCGTTATTTTTCTCTCTATCAGTTGTAGGGTACATAGTTTAGGTTGGTTTCTTTTATACAGAAGTGCAATAGGAAGTCGCGAGAAATTTCGTATGCTCCTAGGATATCAAGAAACGTAACGAAATATATTGTGCATGAACATAACAGTTATGTAATAATGCATGTCGATGTCTATGACTATTGATCGACTGATGTATTCTTTAGAATAAAGTTGATAAGCTTAAAAAAGGTGAACTAATAATAACGGGTAAATGAATTACAACTGTTCAATACTCTCATGAGAAGGGGTGACAAATCGTCAAATAGTCAATTTCAAGGTTTTCGACAGTGCCCACGATAGACATAGATTGGGAAATCTTTGAAGAAAGAACATGATATAGATTACACTGAATATTCTAACGAATGGAAAAGTATCTTTAATCTTTGTTACAACATTATTGTATGTTTTGGTTAAATTTATGTCTATATTTTAATTGTCAAGAAACATTGAATAATAAATTTCATATAAACAAGCCCTAGCTACACACCTATTCGTGTCAGTTTTAGTCAAAATCGCTATATAACCGTGTATATGGGTAATACATCCCTGATTCTTATAAAGGTATTTTATAAATCTTACTTTAGTCATCGTTATATATCACAGTTAAACTTGTTATTTTGAATTAAAACGTCCACTGCACACTCATTTATAAATGGTTAGTCGTTTCACATCGGAAGGCGAATTTTTTTTCTTCTCGGCATGTAATTAGTATATGTATCATTAATACATAGGGCATAATATGAAAGTATGAAAGTATATAAAAGACAGTTCTTTATATCATATTTATCATGTAGATACATTTTCAGGTGTCGTGGATGTTATGCATAAAAAGGAAAGCACACTATTGCCTACCTTTAGAAGCATGTTCATGATAACATTTTACACACGCCAATATCACACTCACATATGACTTACGACCAGATAGTGCTCAATTTTATAAATTAATTTGTGGTGCGTTAGATCCAAAGGATATTTAGTGACTTTATCAGATATAAATATCAGTTAGCTCCGATGTTATCAAATACATTAACATGGTAACAGCAAGCGGCAACGATACTATCCGATATCAGGCGAGTGATAACCATGATCCGTTGTTTATGATCCTTGATGAAGGCTTAATTCATCTTGGTTATGATATTTGATTTGAAGAAGGCTACCTTATTGCAAATCATTATCTGATCTGCTCATGTCAATCCATTCTTACCTTTGTTTTATTTAAAAGAGCCAATTCCTGTCCGCCTCTAATAGGTGTACAAAGGTAAATCCTCTTCGACTAGAGCGCAATGCCCCAACCTTGGCCCGCAAAAGTATTTAACTTAGAATGCTCCTTTTCGGTTAATGAGCTTTTGCGTTATCCTTTTTTCTTAATTGATTCTTTGCTTTTATTCTGTTTTTGGTAGTGGGTATATTGGCACAAAGACAAATAGATTATACATACAATTAAACACGCGACATATTCTTAGAAAACATAAGGCACAAAAGTTATGTCCTCAGATGTATAATAATGAAGCGACGATCTGCATAAAATATAAATTATGTTACATCCCATAAGATAACACGTCACGCCCATGCACTTATTTTGGATAATCCATTAGGATGAATGTCGTGAATAAAGAAACGGAAAAGCAGTTTATGTTTCTCAGGCCCTAACTTTTGTTTAAAAGTTTTCCATCATTTCTATCGTCTTGTTTAATTCGTTAGGTATAAAAAACATCAACAAATGTCTACAAGAAACAACGGACAAGATTTATATCAAATTAGTCACTCGTGATCAAATGCGATTATCTTGTTAGCCAATAAAATCCTATTTTTATGTCGCTTGGAGTTATGTGTCGTCTTTTTTTTAGGTATAATTGCTAAAAGTTCAGCAAATCTTTCGTTACACGATTTCTCAACAAATATGTCAATTCCCGATTTCCTGGCTATTAGTTAAATTCACCATTCTTCTGGCATGCTAAATTAATTTCTTACTGTCTTGCCGGCGGGATGTACATTTTTCATTGAGCTACAAATACCTTGTTATTATCTGCTCCACACTATTTTAAATGTGGGCATATATTTGATTGGCTTTATTTACATGATGATGAGGTTCTATTGGTTAATATTGTTAGCGGTAGGATTTAACATTGTACTTTAGAACAAAAAGTAGAGGCCGAGATGCAAACAACCTAACACAGTTATTATCATACATATTTGTTTTCTGGAATACATTCGAAAAGCTACCTTAAACATTCATAAAAATCCAATAATGACAGAGTAAAAATGACTCGCATAATAGAACGGATTTTCACATAACATGTAATAATCAGACCGTAAATCTTTGCTTTTTTTCTTCAGAATTTAGTTGATCGGTTGTGGAAATGACTGATTTAACGAGGAAAACATTAAGGCACGAAGAATGGATGGGGTGTTGAAAAGTTACCGTTGATTATTATAAGATGCTATGTGCATTTAATAAGTACTTCTTTCTCCTGTATATAAGAAGTCTGCTACATCGAAGGATGTATTTTGCTCATATGTATGTAGACAAAACTGAGAAAATATCACGAAATTACATCAAATTAAGTGTGTCTATATTAAATCAACTGGGGGTTTAAATCGGCAAAAAATATTAACGCATTTGCAGAGCAGTTTATGTTTGTCTGATAAATAGATACTGTGATCCCTTATTGTTTAATGAAGGTTCCTGTACACATTTTTATATTTTATCATCTCAAAATGTATACCATTAAACTGGTTATTATAATTGTACTTTTAGTCTCCTTTAGTCCCGACACCAAAACAATTATTATTTTTTCTAAGTTGTCCGTGGGTTTCATTTATGACTTATTCTTCAATATATACTTCAGATGGCGTTATATGTCATCCCCTAAATGAGGTTAAAAGATTAATAATCTATCGTTCAAACACTACCTTTTACAACCTCACCTGGTCCTTTTTCTGACTGACTGTTTACAAGCGATCACTTCTAGGCTGGCACATTTTCTGTTATGTTTCGTCTTAGTGTTGTATCACTTTCAAATTTACCTGTGTGCATGTGCCTTTGTTTGGTACTAGTTTAAATTTTAATATAGGTGTTAATTTCCCGCAGCAACTTTTCTTTTTTATCTGATAAAATTGCAAGTGAGCAACCTAAATTTATATTCCAAAACATATAATCAAGCTGCTGATATTTTTTAGTATTTTTTTTGGGTGGGCGTGCAGTTAAACAATTAAGGCGTATTCTGCCGGCTTTTTTAATCTTGGTCAAATGTCATGCACACACATAAGCCCTGATTTGACCATCTCTAGTTTAGTTAATAGAAGTAATAGTCCATTGTCTACACAAGAAATGTACAAGTATTATTTAAGATATTGAAATAAATAGACACCTAAAAATCTTATTTCATTTCCAAGATCACATATAGGGTAACACAGCTTGGTGAGTATTGCGTGTTCCATGACATGAGACATAGTTGTGTCTGTCATAAACACTACTAGGTTGAACTTAATAAGACAGCATGCCGGGTCTGAGGTAATAACTCAATCTAATAAAGGCTAATTCGCGCGACATTTTATGATGCTTTTTGTCACATATATGTCATTCGAACAGACACGTTTTTATGCAGTATTGTGGGAACCTAAATAACATACTGTCATGCAAAAAAAATGTTACAAAGGCGTGTTTATGTATTACCTCTTCTTTGTTTTTATCTGGTCAATAAAATGAATATAACGTTGGATACACAATAACACAAATGTTATTATAAAACCATTACCTCCCTAAGCTTCGTTCCCGTGGGATATAACGTTATAAAGGAGCATAAACCGTTAACTCATTATATAAATTCAACTACTTAAAGCATCAATCAGTATAAAAGCAACTAAACCATATATCCTGTTTACGATATTTAACTATCTGAACTTTATCCAACTGGGTTTGTGGTACAAATCTAGCTAAATACTTTATCATAATTGAATATAAAGGCTTATGACAGAAAACATTATCCCAGATATTAAAGCATAATTATTTCATCCCATCAGTATGTGATTACACGTAGGCAAACGAATGCCTTTAAATAGGATTTAAAGCTATATAAGTTCCATGTACTTTCGAAAAGGGTGCAACATACAGTAAATCGAGAGAGAGTTTAAACAAAATAATTATGTCGGACAATATTGAAACATCTATTTAGTGGTACTTAGGCAAAACGAATCGCCATACACCATATATAAAGTTCCGTTCCAGTGGAGCATATATTCACATAAATAAGAATATATGACTAAGTCCTTTAAGCATTGCATCATATACCAAAATTTGAAAAGGCATAGGACAAAGGTAATCACATCCAAACCAAATGTAAAAGTAAGAGCAAATCAGTGATGAGCAAACCCAACAGTTACCGCCTTGGAACGATCAGTCGACAATATGGACCGACTGGAGTGCTTAAACCGGTTTTACAGATCGTTTTTTTTATTGCTTGATTTGAGAAACCTATCAGGAAGTGCTAGGTTTCTAAAATCAAGCAATGAAAAGAAAACTGATCTATTTGAATAAAAATGTCTAGCATTGACGTTTTCTTTGATAAGTTATGTCCACATAATGTTCAGAAGAGAAAGGAGCATTATTCAGATTAGAAGAATTACACAAAAAATGTTGATTGTAAATGAAATTAACTTTTTGAATCGAGAAAGAAAATGACCAGAGACGAGTAAACGGCTGTATCATCCATGTGGAGATGGAATTGAGGAAACAAAATCTTATATCCATCAAAATAAATACACGAAACAATCTGATTCGATGAATTAAATGACACCATAGAGTGCATACAAGGGAATATTTTACGACCACCATACTGCATAATTAACATTGTTGTGATCATGAATAAAAATATATGACAAAGTCCTATGAGCGATGTAACATATACCAAAATTCGAAAAGAAAACCGTTGTATTTTGAATAAAAATGTCCAAGCGCTGACATTAAATTTGATAAGGTATGGCTTTGCTGACATATTTCCCAATGCTCATTTTTGTTGATCTTAAGACACCCCATATCAAACAGTTTTAAATTATCTTGATAAAATGCACCGAATAGTTAATATTCAACCGGGGACAAAAGGGAAAATTTCAAAGGAACGGCATGCATAAGTTTTTTTTAACTATTGTTATTTGTCTTATAAAAATAATGATAAAGGCAGCTGCCATGTAACATACTGCAAGCAACAGATAACACTTCAGCAGAATACTTCAGCCCAAACAAGCAACCAGTTGACTTACTTTAAAAAAGCATCAAATCGATTTTTTAAAACTGTCCTTTTAATCTGCTTCAGTAGCCTGGTTTTCAGTGACATAACTTTCTATCTTCCGTTTATTAGCAATGTTGTTTTAAGTATTTACTTCATAAACACAATGTAGGATAAATAAAACTGTAAGTGTGTCATTTTCTGGAAGGTGTCTCAATATAGATCAGAGAACTTTTGTATGTCTTATCTTACAGTTGAAAATAATCTGAATATTTTCACGAAGCTTACGAGCTACCGATTCACTTAACGTATATAACTGCGCCACAGAAGAGTTCTTGTTCTGATAAATGAGACTGGCTACATAAGTAGTGAACAGTCCAAAATAGTTCTCTTTCGAAGCTATTACATACGAAAAGTAGTATCGAACGAAGGCGTCATTACTCTGTTTGTGCGATGTAATTAAATTGGAATGTTATCTTATAAAATTACTAATTGAACAAAACTTCATTTATAAGATTTATTCATGCGGAAATAACAAATAAGACGAAACTAATTTTACAGAAGAGTATTTCCGTTTCAATAATTCAGATTGTAATAACTTGATTGTAACTGCAGGGAGGAGAGATGATGGTACAATAAAGGAATTGCACGAAACTGAACTTCAATGACTCCCAATCACGATAAACCTACGTATATATTACATTTGTGTGCTGTTTTGTCAGAAACGTTATCCTTTACAAGCATTCGATAAAGTACATTAACATGTCCTATTGAAAAGTTATGTTTAAAGAAAAAACACACACCTGTTTCCGTTTCAGTATCAGAACATGCGTATGTTTTAATAATGATGTCTATTTAACGGAGCACACCAGTTTAAGTTGAATAGCAAATAAAAGAATCTCCAATAATACTTTGGCGTCTTCAAGGGTTTGATTGAATTTACAAACGGTATGAAACAAAGCCACATTTGAAATGCTACTTTTATCATACGGATCAAGTCACTTAAAACAATTTTATCGAAATGTCAATTAACGTTTTGAAAGGTGTGGATGATTTTTACAATCACGTATGTGTCTCCCATTTGAATATGTTAGTGTGTGTTGTCTTTCATTTGAGCGCCAGCTTACTGCGATTACATTTGTCAAAATCATATTAACAGACAACACGTATATTATCAAGAAATGACTTCGATGACATATGCATATAATGTACTTTTAAACCCTTGTTGAGGAAAACAACATTCAGATTCCAATAGGAATAAAAGTGAACTGATTATTCCTTGATATGAAACTGCAACAAGTATCGATTAAGACGCCAGCTAAATGTGTCAGTATCTAGGTTTCATTTTAAACAGTTTTTATGTTGGCTTCTAGGGGGAAATCCCCAAAACATGCATGAACCACTCGAGGCTGGGTTGTCGTAATCATCCTGTTTGAAGTAAATTTGTCATTTTCGACATTGCTGTGTTACGAAACATGTTAAAAGAGGAAAACAGTAGTTTTTTTTTGTCTAAAGAAAAGTTCGTGTAAATGTAAAATAAGCAACATTTTATTATATATACAAACACGATTATATCGTTGTAAAGTAAGATTACTTTGTCGAAAAAGATATTTAACCCCGCGTACATTGATATGTTATAGGTAAAGATATGTTAGTAAGTGTATTCAAAATATTAACCATTGCACACAACACTACACACTGAATTGATAGTATTTATTTTTAAGCAATGTTTTAGGTGTGTAGTTTAAACATGTCGTTTTACTGAGACAATAAGGCGGTAACTGCTTTTCTTTCTTTTTGTGTGTAATGTTTCGTATTTTTGTCACGTTTACATTTACTCTTTATGCCTATGTTTAGAGGTAGTTTAGAGATAAATATAAGTGGCAATTCTTATAGGATCTTATATTCTATGTTAAAAAGAACGAAAAGATGAATGTAAATCTGTAAGTAAGCCATCAGAAAAACCTATGATATAACAGTAAGATATGTTAATAAATGTACAGGTAGGCATTACCATGTACTATACAGTTAGTGGGCATTAATTAAGGAAATGAGTTACCTTGATAATCAAGTAAGTTGTGACGTCAACATATATATTACAGGCAGCTGCATAGAAATGCATCTATATATAAAGACCTTGGTACGAAAGTCCCCCGGCCAGATCCAAAGTTGTTAAAATTTAGTGTTATAGCTCACTTGCTAACAGTCAAGCAAAGAAAATGAATAGTTCCACGACTGGCTGGCCCGGTGTCAGAATAATTTGACTGGCTGTGGTATAATGCCAGATGACCACGGCATGTTATGAACAGTGAAAACAGCACTATTGTCTGCTTCAAGTAGACACCGTCTAAATACCTCTTACAATTTGGGGGATTATATACCTAAGAAACAAAAATATAAAGATCAATACCTTAACATACTGGTTTATGAGTTAATAAACTTAATAACAAAAACAAATCAGTTTGTCCAAACTTGTCATAGTAACAGTGTTCTTGAATTAAGAAGTGTTGAAAACCAGATATGCTGAAATGGGTCAAACTACCTCAACTGACAAAACATTAAATACATAATCATTTAATTGTTACAACAATTTAAATTAAAATCTAAATGTAAATGTCACTTGATAAAAATGGCACGTATGTATCTTTTATGAAATTTTTTTTATTATTGTAACAACGCTTTTACGACTATTACATGTAGCTGTATGACTAGAGCTCAGACGGCCTCTATATTGCGCCAATATGGCTTCCCATATATAAATTAATTTCTTGAATAACTGTCTTTTTTGATATTGTCATTAAAACGAATAGGTAATATTAAAAAGGCTTGTCATCCTGTTGACTCAGGTTAGATCCTCACGCAAAGTCGAGCTTGTCTTTACCTCTTCTTTGACTCATCTATCAATCTTAAGAGAAGTAACTAAATCTTTCAAATAAATCTTTTTTTGACCATCAGTCTCAGAAATGTACTTTCCTCCATAAAAAGTTATAATCATTGTATCTGCAGACCGACCTACGGTAATTATTATATATCAACCACTACCGACAAGCCCAGACCTTAGTATTGTGTACTATTTACCAGTGAGATGTTTCGTTTCTGAAAGAAAGACATTGTGTCACAAATTTTTAATTGGGTTGACTTGCAATAGAAAACTGACTAAATTTGTATTGCGCAATTTGTTTACTGACGTATGGAATGTTTTTGTTGTCGTAAACGCACTGATTACAAATTATAGCAGGGTCAAAAGGTTTATGAAAATGTTCACGAGGAATTTATGTACATTTTCAGACCATAATTGATGACATAATGATTTTGGTTTAACAGTACAGATACACATGTTAAGCTAATCATAGTACACCTGTCTAAGCATGCATGCAGTCAACAGATATCATAATTAATATGCGAATCAGGGTGTTTATCAGATGGGTGCATGCCAATTTAGTTAAACATACATAAAATGTACCTCTAATAATACAGCTGTCTCTGAAGTCCTGTGTTCAAATTATTAAAATTCAGGTTGTTTATCAGATGGTTGCGTTTAATTTTACTTAAAGAATACACAAAATGTATTTCTATTTATTGCAGCTTTGCTTTAACTATTAAGTCATATGTTCCAATTATTACAACCGAAATTGTAAAAAAGTGATAGCAAACATTTGTAAAAGCAGCTGCATGGACACTATAAGCCAGAAAATGTTGCCGAAATAAAAAACATTTTGTCGTTGTTACTTGTTAAATATTTAGTTAAACGCAAATTAAAACAACACACCAACTTTTACAATGTTGTTTCACGGAAAACACAAAGTTCATTACTTCATTCAGTGTGTGCAGATGATCTGATCTGCCTTTCACTTTGCGAAAGACAAGGAATTTCATCAACATTTTTTTCTCAATTAACTACGAGCAGAAGCAACAAAGAACACACATGAGTGAAGTAGAAGGACATTGATCTGGATTGAATATTTATGCAGCATGTGGTGACTGAAAGTAAATTCTAGTAATTGAGAAACAAGATTCCTAATTGCATCTTAACAAACATTTCTAAGTTCTCAAAACACAATAAACCCACATGAGATCAAGTATAGAGAACAGAAACTCCATAAAAACGAAAGAATAAACGGCTGAATGTGTGTAAACAAATTCAGTATTTTGGGTGTCTGTTTATAATAAATTAACCACAAAGCCAAGCATATGTTAAACAGCTGTAGAAAACAGGTAGATTCTACTACATATACGCATTAATGTATATCTTTATGATTATTTCATTGGTACAGCAAAAGGATTTTGAAAATGTATGTAGAATTATCCTGATTGTTTTTATGAAGCTGCAATCGCTCCAATTCGAAGAGCAATGGAAAGAAAAGTACATCAAAATGAGACTTGTGTGTTTTTGGTTTGGGGCAGCTTTTTATATAAGTTGTAAAACCGTTTTATATTTAGGAAGGTAGGAAAATGGTGTTACTGTGAAACTCTGTTACAGCTAATATCAAGAAAATTGCTATTTGTAGCTTGTTACTATTCAATGTCTTAATATATGACATGATAATGCCACGCACCCCATCCTAAAGAATAATGAAATGGATAAAAAAGTATTGAACTATCACAAATTATCAAATTAATTAAGATTTGGACAAAGTAACATTAGTGTTAGTATCATCAATAGAGCCATTTAATGTAAGAAAGTTTTCAGTATATTTAAACTTGAAGGACATTTGTTAGTTAAAAAAAAAGAATTTAAGTGACGAGGATGCTACCCTTGTTATATTACTGAGTCTATTCAACTAGGTTTAATATTCTTAATAATTAATAAGTTCATTAAAGGTCTTAGTGCACTTGTTGCACTTACACCCATTAGTCTTAATATTTTATCTTTATTGTCCTTTCGGGGCAATCTTTGATAATTGTGGTTTTGTTTGCAATGAAACTAGATTCGATGGGGATGACGTTTTAATTTATATTTGTATGAAGATATTTTGTTAAGGGGAAAAACATACCTGGTTTCAAGGCGGTAATTGCTTGGTTTTTGTTTTCTTTTTGTGTGTAATGTCTCGTCTCTGTGTGTTGTCACTTTTTACATGTAGTATGTTTGTCTTTGTCTAGAAGTAGTTTTAAATTTTAATATATGTGCTAGTTCTAATATGATATTTTTTTACTTTCCTATTAACCATACATTATATATGTTGCATTGATTTGCATCAAAATAGGGAGTTTTTCTTTGTTTTAATAAGTAATTTGCTGATACCTATTGAGCTCGAAGCGAAAACTAAACTATATCAAAACGCTCATACAAATTTCTGATGGGTTAAAGTAGTCGCGTTGACGTACTTGTTGCCGACGTAAATGCAAATAACGAATTGTAATTTGAAATATCGTGCCAAAATTTCTTGACCATGTCATAGATTAGTGTGGTGGTTACCTAGTAACATGAAAACAATTTGGAGAGTCCCATTTCTGAATGCGTAGTAAAGCAAGATAAGTAAGTAAAAATCCAGTTTGAAGCACTTGGTCACAAAAACATGAAACCAACATTATCCTCGTTATTCCTTTAGTAAAACGCATCAAAATAGACAAGAAATCTTTTCAGTTTGATCTAAAGTCTAAACTTAAGGGAAATCCCTATTGCGTCAAAAACAGAAATGCTATTCTTATTTATTATTTATCTTATTTTAGAAGAAATAATAACGCTTTTGTGGTTCACTTTTTGAATGCTATATTACCTTCTTCTCATGGCATCATATGTAAAAATGTGGTTTAAGATACCCTACGGAATGTCTTATTTTCAGAAAATATATAAGACGATAATAATCTAACTATGTTAATGTAAACTCAAAGCGATTCATTTCACTTTAAATCATTTTACAATGTTTAAAAGTCATATAGAAGATTTGTGTAATGGTGACACTGTTATGCTAGTGTTGTTTGAAAAACAGTTTGAAATATTTCCATCAATTTATGTTTACTTTTAGACATCAGAATTGAATTCTCAGACAGTTTTAACAAATCGGTTAACAAATTATTTGCAACTTTATCCCTGCGAGCAGGCATATTTGTTTGCGTAAGAGCAACTTTGCACCCTGCAAAGAGGCATGTTACAAGTAAAACAATCGCATTTTTCAAGCGCAGGATTGTTGTTTTCCTTCGTTCACATCCGATGGGAATTTCAATCTTCATTGCTTGTACCAACTAACTTGAGATGCCAAGATGTTAACTTTTTCCTCTCGTAAAGTGTACCAATTCTCTCTCTCACTCCCTCTCTCTCTCTCTCTCTCTCTCTCAGGGAAGATGCAGCGAAAGCATATCAAACGTCATAGTCAAGCCATTAACTGGTGGTATAATTAATGAGTCTTTATATCTGAACTGCAAGATTTCAAAACTAACATCTGTGTATACAAGGTATTTGATAATTAATCATTTACCGCGTTATTGCTTGAGTCTGTCCGGCAATAAATAAATTTGGAAGGTCTTTCAGCTGACCTTCCGTGCAGTTTTGGTTCAATTAAAAGAAAAAGGTTCGTTTCAGAAACTTTGGGTCCGCATTAAAAATGTTTACAAACACATCGTTACTATATTCTGTGTGCTATAATATTGCTTTACTTTATAGGTGATTAAAATTAGACTAAGACCAACAATGTTACGTTCTTAAAATACTTTGTTGACCACTTAACGGCATTGGCACAACATCTATAATTTTTAAGGTTTTAGTATTGTCGGCTTAATACCGCTATATACACATATTTCAACGTTCGATTTTACAGATTTATAGACATAATTTGACAATTTTTAAAAATACTTCAAAAATATTTAATAAATAATTGATTTATAGTTTATGGTTAATACATAGCGTAGTAAGAAAGAATGAAAGATAATACAGGTTCCTCCTTCAATAAATAACATTTTACTTAGCCACACCAACCTGTAAACTTCTTCTTTCGGCTGTAGTGTAGTTTTGGGTTGGTTTCTCTTTACTCTGAGTTGCAAAGTGAATCGCTTACGCTCTAAGCATACCGCGATAGGGAACTAAATATTTTGTGCAAGTAAGGAACATAACATTTTATGTAAAAATTCGTGTCTTTTTACAAATAAAGTATTGAACAAAAAAAGGTTAAAATTAAACAGAAAGGAGTTGAAACCTACTTTACTCAGTATTAAAACCAAACAAAGCCAGAAGATAACAAAATAAGTATTTAGTCAATGCAACAGCTGCTTTTAGGTAATCCAGACTTACTGTCCAAATATCTTACGGTCAAATCAGTCAAAACTATCTTTGACGATTGAGCGGCAAATGTATTCTTTGTAATAATGTTATAAACTCAAAGAAATTATACTTCCAAATGTTGCTTTTTAAGTAAAATCATGCATTATTGTTAATGGTGTTATTTCAATACTCTCAACAGAAGTGGAGCCAAATCATCACATAGAATTTCGTCAGTGTGTTTGACTGTGCCAGCGCTTAACATAGACTGGAAAATCTAGGAAGAGCGTGATGTAGATAAAAATAATTCAATATTCTAAGGAATTAAAAATCGATTTTAACTTGGATAAAATATGTGATGTATGTTTCATTCAATTGTATTCCTGTATCTAAAAATAACACGGAACAGCAATTAACGTTATATAGATAAACATCTATAATATCGGTACGGCCATAGCAACGCATCGATAGGTATATGCTTTAGTTAGAATCAATATATGACCATGGATATCACGCATCTCTAGTTCTCATATTTTATTAAGTTTAAGTTACTTAACGTGATTTAATGCAGTTGAACTGTAACTTGAAATTGAACGTCTACTGCACTCTTTTTTATAAATGTTTAGTGGCGTAAAAGTGTTGTTTTTATTCTCTCTGTGTAATGTCTCGTTTCAGATTTTTTGTCACTTTTACACTGATATATGAATCAATAATACATAGGACATAATCTGAAAGTAGTGATACAAAAAGTTTTCTTTTCTAGCATATGTGAAGATGCCGTGGATGTTATGCATTTAAGGCCGAGTAAAGTAGTGCCTAACGTTCAAACATGATAACTTTTTTAACAGGCCTATATCACATCCACATTTGACTAAAATCCGACAGTGCACAATTTAAAAATTAATTTGCGGTGTCTTAGTACCACGTTAACTTTATTGACTTTATCAGACATAGAGATCAGTTATCACTTATATCGACATGGTCACAGTACGCCGTAGCGATAACATCCAATATCAGGCGAATGATAACCGCGATCCGTTGTTTAGGATATTTGGAGAAAGCTTAGTAATTATTTACATCTCCTGAACTTGTTAAAATGCCACGATGTGTTAACTGTTAAATATAAGTTTGACTATGGTGTTTGCTGAATTGCTAATTTGTAGAAGCCGCAGAAATTAGGTCTACTCATGCCAATTCTATCCAAACTTTTTAATAACTCATTCTGTTCAAGGCTTTTATCTGCTGTTCATACTGTACATATGTTGATAGTTTATTTTATTACTAGTTATTATGTATGTACATAAGTTAATTGTATCTATTTTAACTCCCGATGCAGGTGCTTACTGTTAGTTGTTTCAATTTGACGGGATATTTTTATTTACACTGTTTGTTTGATAGAAAACCTTTAGAACGTGCGAGGTTGGAGCGCTCCACAAACCAGGTTTAAGCACCCCAGTCGGCCCTTTTGCCGACTGATCTTTCCAAGGCGATAACTGATTGTTTTTCTTTTTGTGTGTTATGTTTCGTCTCTGTGTTTTTGTCACATTTACTTTAACCTTGTTTGCCTTTGTCTACAGGTAGATAAAATCTAAGTATCTGTGGACATTTTGATAGGACCTTTTCTTATTTACATTCTCATTCAATTCGACAATGATAATTCTTTTTTTACTATAGCGCAATGCCCCAATATCGGCACACAAAAAGACCTAACTTAGAATTGATGATCCTTTTCTGTTCATACGCGTTTTTTTCCGTATTCTTTTGTAGCGTTTACCCTTTCTTTGCTATAGAGTATTTTATCTTGGCACAAACACAGCAAATTTGCAGTAAATATGACATGAGATAAATCTCAGAAAACAAAGAGCACGAAAGTTATTTAATCAAATGTATAATGAGGAAGTCACGATCACTGCGATAAAATATATATTATGTTACTTTTCAGAAGGCAACGTAATGCATTAACTCCGTCTGATTGATAAATAATTATTCATATAAGTGAAGAGGTGTCATAATTCATAAGGATATTTTGAATAATTTATTTGGATACATGTCGTAAAAAAGACAGAAAAGCAGTTTATCGGCGCTGTGGTCGTTTCTGTTGTCTTGTTCAAGTCCTTTGACACAAAAAAACAACATCACATATCTACAAAATGGTAAAATTAGACAATCTTGTAACCAAATAAAATCCTATTATGTCGTGGACATTAATTTGTTGTGTTTTCTTTATGAATATGCTTTCAACAACAGTTTAGAAATCTTAAAACATTCGCAACACAAAATTCCTAAATATGTTCATATCTGATGCCCTGGCAAAAAATTGGATCCTCCAATATTCTGACATGCTAGAAGCAATAACACATACCGGGTGAAATCGGGTCTGCAAGATAAAATACTTCCTTTCAGAGCAGCTCACTGTACTCCAATTACCCCTATCAGCGAACGTGAGTTTTATTTTTA
This sequence comes from Sinonovacula constricta, assembly GCA_007844125.1. Taxonomy (NCBI): domain Eukaryota; kingdom Metazoa; phylum Mollusca; class Bivalvia; order Cardiida; family Solecurtidae; genus Sinonovacula; species Sinonovacula constricta. Next base: position 19,710,063 of record CM017571.1, read on the forward strand.
GAAAACGGACTTTACTCACGAGTAAGTAGGTTAATGGCGATTCATTACTCCTATTTTCTGTCTTTGTTTCCTTCTAAATTAATTGCTTTCTGGCCAGAATGCTCTCCATTTTTCAGTGCGCTACAATGCTTTCATCTGATATTTTATATCCGCAAGAATCCGATCTTTATCTTACAGATGGATGTAGCACTCAATGTTCACATCATAGAATATCTTTTTATTTTTTTGCTAAAAATATTAAAAATGTGGAGCGTGTATTTGATTGGATACGTTTTTGTTTTGTTTTTGTTGTTGTTTTTGACATACGTTGCAGCTTTCTGGTGGAGGAAGACCCCAGACAAATGTCCTGGTAAGAACCACAAGTCAGCTGGAAGACCTTCTCGCATTAGGTCCTTCACCTCGAACGGGACTTGAACCCAGGTTAGAGGCTAAGCAGTCAGAGGAGTGACAAATCGGCGACTCTAGCACCACGCCACAGGCGTCTCGCTGATGGGATACTGTTACATTATGATGACTGTATTGGTACACATTATTAGCGGCTGCATTTAGCAGCTTACTTTAGAAGAAACAATGGAAGTTGAAAGATGTAAACAACTCAACAGTTGTAATAATAAATATTTGTTTTGTGGAATACAATTAGGTCGCCTTAAACAATCTTCATGAAACATCCATTCATTACAAATTGAAAAAATAACTCACATAATAGAAGATGAATTTGACATTACATGCAACAATCAGCAAGGATGTAAAGGACCTTTAATCTTTGTAATTTTGCAGATTTTAATCGAACGATTGCTGGAGATTGGCCTCTACTGATTTACCAAGGAAAACGTTTGGACATGAAGATGGATGCGCTGAGGAAAAGTCACCCTTGTTTATTTGAGCTATTATATGCATTTAATATGTACTTCTTTCTCTTGCAAATAAGTCGTGAGGTACGTTGTACTGATTAATGTAATTAAATGTAATTATCAAAATTTATACTTAAGCCATTAAACGACATAACGAATTGTCGATTGGCGTATGTATGGCAAATATGTAAAGCAAGTTTAGGTAAGGTATGAAAAACAAAACAAAAATGTAACCCAGCTTGATGAGTATTGCGTGAGCCATGAGATGTTACATAATTGTGTCATAATGGGGTTGAACTTAACTAATACATGCCGGGTCTGAGGCATTTATTCAATCAAATATAGGTTAATTCACCCGACCTTTTATTATGCTTTTTTGTCAAATATATCTCATACGAAAAGACACTATTGCTTGAAGTATTATGGCAGCTTTAATTACATGCTGTCATACAAACAAATATTAGTGTAACAAGAGCTGGTTTATTAATTAGATTTTATTGTAGTTATTTATATAACAGTAACACAGTGACCTAAGTTCTAATTGTGTTACAACACGTTTGTGACACATTAATTATTCCTATGGGTTTGCCTAGGAAAGAGGACGGTGGTTAATAAAGTGAAAAAGACGATGACTTCACAGTAACACAAACTATTATTTTAAAAATACCTCCCAAATAAGAAATGATGACAAAATACCTATGAGTACCTGCAACATGCACCAACATTTTATAAGGTGTAGTACAAAGGTATTCACATGCCTGTTAGTTGCAAGCTACAACAAAACTGTGACAAAGCATAAAACAAAATAGAGCAAACCCTACAGCAGTTACATGTACCGCATTAGAAGGGCAATCGGAAAGTAGGACTGCTGGATGCTTAAACCTTATAAAGCTCAAGCCTCACACTTCCTGGGGCAGTGGGTCTCAATGCAAGCAGTGAAAAGAAAACAGTTCCATATAGAAAAAAAAACTGTCCAAGTGATGGAGTATTCTAGGCCCGAGATATGACATCATTGATAAGAAAAATGTCCACATTGTATTTGGGTGAGGAAGAAAGTATTATTTCTGTTACAAATATACACACTTTTTCTTGTAAAAAGAATTGCAATATCTGAATAAAAGACAAAATCAATTCAGAAAAAGTGTCAATGGTGCATCAAAATTTGAATAGGCACATATCAGGGGTACTTACATGCAAATCACATGCCAGTAGGATGTAAAATTTACAACAAAATTGTCACGAAACATAAAACCAAATAGATCAAACCCAGCAGTTACCTCATTGCAGCGATCAGTCGGCACGTGGTCTTCGCCCTCGAGATATATGAAGTTAAAAAGGACGTATGAACTCAATTTAAATATATATTCATCTGTCTGAAGCATTAATCTATATAAATGAAATAAAACCATAATTCTGTTCAATAATCTGAGCTACAAATAATTAGATTTGAAGTACAATGCTACATTAAATATTGAATATTATTGAGTTTAAAGGTTACACCGCAGAAAACATTATCCAAGATATTTTAGGATTACTTTTAATCCAATTAGTTTTTATTACAGTTTGAAAAACGAGTGTCTATAAATAATATTAAATGATTTTATTCAACGCAAACTATGAGCTCCATGGAACGGCTGCAAACACACAGTAATTTGGGAAAAGTATAAACAAAAATAGTAGTGTTTGACAAGTATAGGATATTCATTTAGCTGTAATAAGACTAAAGCAAATCTACCTAAACAATATATTAAAATTCCATTACCATTCAGACTATATTCGCATAAGTTATGTGTTTGATTGCCAATCCATTTCCAGCTGCACTATTTCTTTGCAATTAAAAACATTTAAAACATTATTTACTTATTTTGACAAATTGCATCAAAAAGTTACAAATCAAAGAGTTGCAAAATGGCAAGAATCAAAGAAACAGCATGCGAAATTTTATTTTCATATTTAAACTGTAAAAATGTTGTTATTTTTTATTGCAAAAATAAAAATAACAACAAAAACAACTGTCAGATAACATTTAGAAAACAGCAGTAAAAAATTCTGCAACACACTAACATATCTTAGAAATATACAAAATATCCGAATAAAAGAAACTATGATGAATGTAGGATGTTCCTTCAAATCAAGTCCGGGTGTAACAAATCGATAAAATACATGCCGGTATTATGGGATAAAAAAAAAATCTGAACCGCCCTTCCCCCCATAAAAACACAACCAGGAACAGTATAAAAAGCTTCACACACATTCTGTCAAACGCAAACATGATGTACTTATCAGTATATGTGGCGTAACATCGAGAAGTACCAAGAAGCAACCAGAAAACTTACCTTAAGTTCTTTAAGCATCGAATCGATTTTTAATTGATTGCTTTTAATCTGCAACAGTTACCTGGTTTTCAATATGAATTACTTCTCATTTTCCGTTTATGTGCAATGTTGCTTTAGTATGTATTTGGTAAACTAGCATAATGTAGCATAAATAACTCGGTGCTTGTGTTTAATTGCCATTTTCTGCCAGGTTACTCAATAAAACTAGTTCTTTTCTAAATCAAGTTATTGTAAGCTAGTCTTCCTAAACAAAATAGTTACCCATATGCTGAAATGACCAAGCTTACACTCTAAATGTTGCTCAGAATGTATAACTGTGGTACTGGCAGGTCCATATTTTACATTATTCTGGCCTGATAGAGCAAAAAGGACTTCAAGAAGACGTCAGAGATGTTCTTTAGATAGTAGAGTCAGGCCACATGAGTCCAAAAAGTAGTTCTCTTTTGAAGCCATGACAGGAAGTATCATCAAATGAAAAGGTCTTTACACTATTTATGTATACAGTTAGTGTATTATCTTAGGGCGCTTGTGGCGTAGTGGTAGAGTCGCCGATTTGTAACTCCGACTGCTTAGCCTATCACCCCTGTCGGATTCGAGTCCCATTGCGGGCGAAGGATTTAACTGTTAGAAGGTCTTCTAGCTGACTTGCGGTGCGCCGGTGGTTCTACCCAGACATGTGTTTGGTGTCTTCCTCCACTAATATGCTGGACGTTGCCATAATGATCATAAACGGTCAATGCAATGTATTTCAACAACTTAACAAACCTATAAATTTCTTAAGAACAAAACTACATTTATAAGAAAATTTCAGGCAAAAAGACCAAAACAGTGTACTAATAATTAGTTTATAATCACTTATGGAAGGATAAAGATGTGAGAACAATATATACGTACAACACATAATTTAACAGCCGCCAATTCACTTTAAACCCACGTACTTCTTATTTTTCCGTTTCTTATTTTTTCCGATAAAAATACGTTCTATTACAATTCAAAGTTTTCTTTGAAGGAAAAAACACACATATGTTTCCAGTTCATTAACTGTATATACCTTAAATAACGATATCTATTTAACGGGACACATCTGTTAAGTTGAGGAACATACACAAAATCTCAAATAATTCTTTGTTGTTATCAATCTCCGTCATGTTGACTGTATTTACAAATGTTACTTTTTAAATGGTTCAATTCACTTGAAAGTTTTTCTCAACATTACACATGAAAAGACAATTAACTTTTTGTAAGGTATGGTTCTTTTTTTTACAAAGACGTAATCGTTTCTTATTTAAATATAAACGTTCGTGTTTTCTTTCATTTTGATGCCAACTTATTGTATTTCGTCCTATTTTACAGCATTTTAACAGACAAAGCGTATATCATAGATTTGATTATATTTGCAAACAATGTACTTTTCATATCATTGAGTGTATTTAACCGCATTCAATTAATATCTAATTATAAAAATTGAATAAAATCGATAATCTGTAATTGAATGAAATGTAATTGCAATTCGTATTGATTAAGACGCCAGCTAAAGCTGCCAACATTGTGGTGTCATTTCGTGATTTCTAAGTTGCGTGCGTTTTGAAATAAAAAGTCTTAGGTGTTTATGAAGAATACACAGCTTTTATTTACATGCACAGGCAAGGCGAACGTCATATATGTCTAATAAGCATGTGTACGCAGGGGTTCCTAAACTTCCGCCTCAACAACTCGATGCTAGGTTTGGACTTTAGCGTATTGTATTGTCGTTTTGGGGGACAAAGAAATACTGTCATACAAAGAATATTGTTTTTGTCTTATGAATTAGGGTTCGTTTAAAATTAAAAAATAGCAAAGTTTTTTATACGCGAAAAGTCCGATATTATCGTTGTAACGTAAGCTTAAGTGTCTCTCCAAAAATTAGAGCTCATTTTACATGTGTTTTTTTTAATTAACCATTTCTGTGTGAAATGCTGTGTAAGTGTGTAGTTATAACATGTTGTTTGACTAAGGCATCAGAAGATGCTAAAAAGAACGATAAAGAAAATGGGATTATGTAGATAAAAGCTCAGAGAAACCTGTGATATAACATTAATGTGCTGTTTGGTATATGTATATGAATAGGTATTTAGGGCCGGTGGCTGTGATTCACGAATGAAATGTTCATTTCAATTGTTACTTTAACAATCGTATTGCATTCAGTTGCATCAAGACTCTCTGAATCAAATGCAGGTATATAAAGAACAAAGTATGGGAGACCCCAGGTACACTCCCGGGCCTCGATGTACCAAAGTCGTTTACAGTGATATAGCTCCCTTGCTTATACTCAAGCAAATACAAGGGTTATTCCAATACTTCCGGTGTTTGGATAAAGTGACGAAACGTAGTATCGTTCCATGATTGGGTGCCGTCTCCAAATATCTAACTATTGGTAGGACTTTACAAAACAGCCATAAAGAACAAACTGGAACCTAATGTTTTACGGGGTTCAAAACCCTTTTAAACAAAAAAGACTCTGCCTGTACAAACGTACCTCATTATTTGCTATACAGGGTTTTCTTCTGTGCAGAGCAACGCAATATCTAAGAGTTTTAAGGATTAGTATGAGTATTTTCCTTTGATAGACTTTGGTTTCTTAATTCCATCTACTCATGAACAGAATGCTACAACTATTTATACATACCTGACCAATTTTTGCTTGATTCAAAAATAATTCAATTTACTTTATACGTCATCGGCTTAGAAAATAACACTATTTATTGATTGAAATAATCTCGAAAAGCTGGAAAATTGAAAAAAGTCAAACTACATTATCGTACGACAAATTGAAACATAGTATTTTGTTAATTCTATAACGATTGAAAATCAATGTAGATGAAAATGTCATTTGATTAAAATGGCACCTATAAGTATCTTTTTCGAGATCTAAATAGTTTCATTGTAGCTATGTTTTATGGCTTTTACATGTAAGTTGAAGGATCGTCCGGAATTTCAATACATGTCTTAAACTGATAGGATGCCTTCACGTGACTATAAATTACAAATTTCTTGAATAGGTATCTTTGTCGATATTGTAAAAAAGAACTAATACCGAGTTTAGTAATGACGGTAAGGGCTGTCATCGTGTCGGCACAGGTGAGAGTTTCAAGCATCGCCAAGACACGCCCCTGTTTATGCTTTGTCACAAGCTGTGGTTCTTAAAGGTAGATACCATTCTGTGGATTTTTATTTGACCACCAGTATTGTAATTGTATTTATTTCTCACAAAAGTTATAGTCATTCTATCAGTAGAATCGCCAACGGAATTTAATTTACAAGCAAAATTATTATTAAAAAGCATACAACTTGTAGTTGACGACTTGTTAACTGTCAAATACTTAGTGAAATTTATACAAAATAAAAACGAGTAATTCATTTACAATATGTACAACAAGTAATGTTTTCACGAAAGTACACAGTTCATAACTTCATTCAGTCCGTACCGATGGTCTACTTTGCCTTTCATTTTACAAAAGACGAGAAATTTCATACATTTTTTTTTCTCGATAAAGTGAAAATATATGAAGAAAATATATGAGCAGAGTAGAACATCAATGTGGATTGAACAATTATTTAGCAAGTGGTAAGTAAAACTAGATAGCAATAACTGGGTAACCAGATTCCTAATAAGCGTCCTAACAACCATTTATAAGACCACAAAACACAATAAACCCACATGGGATGGAGTAAAAAATATAGAAAGGTCATAAAAGAAAAAAAAATGAATGACGAAATGTGTGTAAACAAGTTCAGTCTTGTTTATATTACTAGTATACGGCAAAGAAAAACAAATGTTTAACAGTTTCAAAATAAAATAAACTCTTCTACTTATACATGTTAAAGAATATCTTTAAGATAATTAAATTGGTACAGAAAATGTTCCTGAAAAATAATGTTGAACCTCATGTCATGAACATTTGTGAAATAATCTTGATTGTTTTAATTAAGCTGCAAACACTGCAGTTTAGGACATTATCTTTAAGCGCTTATCTAAATTTATATTTATCTCAAGGAAGGAAGATGATGCTACTTTGAATTCTAACGTAGAAGCAAATAGCTAGTTACTTTTCTCGCGTGTTGTTATCCAGTTATGTAAGACATTATAATGATCAGAAGAGGCATGCGCTCCATTGTATAGAAAATTGGTCATTAATGAAATGGATAAAAAAGTATAGAACTACCTCTCATTATCAAATCAAATAAAATCTGGACCAAGATAGCATTAGTGCTAGTAACATTAATACAACCATTTATGCCAAGACATTTCTCAGTATATTTAACTTTTAAGGACATTTCTTATTCTAAAAGAGAAAAACCGACAAGGATGAGACCCTTGTTAAATTATTGAGCCTAATCCACTAGGTTTAATTCTTCTGATTGTCCTTGTGTGATATGCTATTGCAGGGATTTTCGTTATATTTTTAATGAAATAATCCTTCCAAATTCTTTATTTGAAAATAATAGTTATTATTTGTAAATAAGCAATGCTTTAATACTTGCACATTAGAAGAGGTCCTAGATCATTACATAGAATTTCGTTAATGTAATTGTCTATGTCCATGCTAAAAATAGAAATCTGTGATGTAAAAACGTAATGTTGATTACATTGATTCAATCTTTTAATGAATAGAAAAATTAATTTAAACTTGAACAAAACTTTGATGTATGTTTCAGTTAAATGATTCTGAATTTTATATGACAGAAAACAATACATTACGTTATATATTTAACAATATTAAGTATTCAATTGGATAATTTGAAAAAAAAAAAAAACTGGCTTTATTATAAAACTATTGATCTAAGCTTTTAGCAATTGTGCAATAAATAATATTTCAGGTATTAGTAAAACATCAATCAAAAGTAAAGACAATTTACTGCTCAAAACGTTACTTATACTGGCACGCACAGAATACTTTATCACAACATTCATCAATAACGCATATGACCACCTTCTGCGCGAATAATAACACCATCTCATTGAGGTGATAACATTTTTAATGACTCCTTGGGGAATTCTAGCACATTCCTGAACAATCGCATCTCCAGGTTGGCAAAGATTGCGTGATTGGTCCCTCCTGTTCCGTACGTGCCTTCCAAGTTCCGATCACAGATTTCCAATTGGATTAAGTTACGGGGACCGAGCGCACCATGGGAATATTCTAACATTGTTCACTTAAAGAAAACGCCTGGTGTTCGCCGAACGATGACAGGGTGCACCATCATGCATAAACTTCATGCGCATGTTTGCTTGGAGGTATGGAAACCCCGGAGCACTATTCAGAATGCACGTTCCCGCGGATTTAAACTTATTCAGTCTTTTCAGTGCATATAAACCCCTGCCCATAGACTAACAGACCACCTAACAAACTTATCCTATTCAACATTTCCGCGATTAAACCGCGACGTCGGTAACGCCTAGCGTGCCCATCATTGTGCTGAAGACAGAAGCGGAGTCATCGGCAAACAAAACAATTATCCAGTCAGCTCTCGTATACCTCCAATGATGTTCTGTCCACAAACTTCAGGTTCCACGGCGAGCTTGTCTGGGTACAATGCCCTTGAACCCTTGTGTGACCCTTAAGCCTCATTTTCAGAGACGAGACGTCTTCTTACAGCTAATGCAGAAATCTTATGCCGTTTATGCTGATAAACTGACCCTCTGCGGTGTTTCCGGCTAATATCACTCGGGAATGTGCAGCCGCTGGATAATGCCGTCTTGTCGTCACACGGCGTCGTTTTGCCTGGTTGTCTCTCTCAACGCTTCCTGTCTGCTGAAACGTTCGTAAAAGATTCACCACTGACATAGTTATGATTCCACTGGAAATTACAGACTGCCTGAAAACACGGTTACATTTAGTAAATTAACTGGTTGTTTTACCTATAGTAGCTGCACTCTCAAAGATCAATATAAAATAATGTGCATTGGTCAATGTAATATTTGTTTTTTTTTTCGCTGTGTAAATATCGACTGATGTACAAAATAAACGTGTAATTATAAAATATTTATCTTATAATCTTAAAAGTACGCGCAGTATGGAATTCGATTACTACTACATTAGTGCACGCTGTAAGTGTCATATGAAAGATAAACGACCCCATAGTTAACAGTTGAAATTTCGTTTAAATACAAATATGAAAAATATCTAGAGGGATTAAGCGTATATTTAGAAAGGTTGTTAAGTGTTTAATTTAACAGCAATTCACCAATACGTATCGGTTTTTTGTCAGAATCCCAACATTACTACCCCTGTTGTCCGTATTTTATTATTGTTATTATTGTTTATTTAGTCATGGTAATTCACCATAGACTAACTAGCACGTTTAAATTAACACATTTACTGAGAACTCTAATTAATTAGAGTTTAGTTGTGCAATGGCATAGGCTTTTGTTTGTTTTATTTATTGTTTCTCTGTGTGTTATGTTACATCTCAGTGTTTTGTCATGTTTACATGTTAACATGCGATGTTTTGTGCATGCGTCTAGTGATAGTTCAAATTTTAATATATGTTAACTTTCATACCACCTTTTCATATTTTCCTTTTTAAAGATATTCAGTTGCATCTTAGTCTCGTTTTGATACAAACTCGAATTAAACAACGATATGTAATATGCACAAGTGTGGTCCAATTAAGAACTTTATTTTAATAAAAACATCCATAGTCACCTTTAGATCCAGAAGTTCTGATGAAAGGTCAGAGTCGGCCAGTCATCATCATTGTCAAATGCACATAACCTACATTATAAGGAGAAGCATCCTAAACAACATATGCTCTACCATCATCAACAGCATCATCATTATATTATCATCCTTATCATCATCAGCGGCAGGAGTAGCATCGTCATTACATAATCATCACTATCATCATCAGCATCGTCATTACTTCATCATCACTATCATCATCATGATCAGCATCGTCATTACATCATCATCACTCTCATCATCCTGAACAGCATCGTCATTACATCATCATCACAATCATCATCATGATCAGCATCGCCATTACATCATCATCACTATCATCATCATGATCAGCATCGTCATTACATCATCAACACTCTCATCATCCTGAACAGCATCGTCATAACATCATCATCACTATCATCATCATGATCAGCATCGTCATTACATCATCATCACTCTCATCATCCTGATCAGCATCGCCATTACATCATCATCACTATCATCATCATGATCAGCATCGTCATTACAGCATCATTACTATCATCATCATGATCAGCATCGTCATAACATTATCATCACTATCAACATGATCAGCATCAGGAGCAGCATCGTCATTACAGCAATTACTATCATCATCATGATCAGCATCGTCATAACAACATCATCCCCATCATCATCATCATCATCATCATCAACAGCAGCGTTATCATATGCAGCAGGATCAGCAGCAACATCGTACGTCCTACAATTACCATAATTTACCAGTTTTATAAGATCATATGCAATTATTGTAAACGATTTATAAAACTATGTTTTTATCTTCAACAATCTTTTAAGTATGTTTAATGTAAAAATAAAAATAAGTGTGCGCGTTAACATTTGTAAAGAAAAAGGTTTATCAATTATAATATTAGTATCCAATTCACTCAAATCTAAAACCATATCAATTTTGTTTCAATTCTGAGCGGAACATTATAACAAGTTGGCAATTTTATTAACACGCATGTTTTACTTATATAAGCTAGCTTTCGTGAAACTTATGCATTTTTTGATGACAGCTAATGAAATGTGTATCTTTATCTGTAACGTTTTTGAATTTTATCAGTACGAAAATATAATGTATGACCGGTGGTCTTTTTTACCAAAGTTTACAATGTAAAAATATATAGAAATAAACATTTTGGTTTTGTTCTTTTGATATGGTTAGCAATTAGCAAAGAGAACAACAATAAGAAAATAAGTTCTTTAAAGCGGTTAACATTACTCAATATATGGTAATTGGCCATATCTTTTTTCTCGATTTAACTTAAGTATGTTATGGTAATACATTTACAATTTTCAATCTAATCCTCGCCTTTGTAGATCACATGTGACTACCTTTATTAGCGATGTAGTTTAATTTGCAGCCTTGAAGCGATGGCACATGATCGTTACGTACAAAGATGGTGTCTTGTGAAAAACCCTAACGTGTAGGAGTAAAATGTCAACACATTGTTCTGGTTCTTATGAGAATGGCGTACCAAGGGCAAATCAGTAATAAATAACGACTAACAATGCAGGCCTAATAATAAATGAGACAGATTTAAATAAATCAGGTTTCTGTATTTACCAAGTCTTTTACAAAACCGTTTCTTTTCTCGCATATATGCAGATAAATTCTTAGGTGTCGTGCATGTTCCGCATTAAATTGAAGGCAAGAAACAGTTGCCTATCTTTAGAAGCATGTTTATGATAGCCTTTTCACACATGTCTATATCACACCCACATTTGACTTGTCTATCTGCCCTAAAATCAGACAGTGCTCAAGTCAGTAAAAGTAATTTACGATGCCATGGTACCACACGGAAATTAATGACTTTGTCTGACACAGGGATACATTAGAACCAGTGTCATCACGTATATTGACATTGCACCAGCACGAGTTGATGATAATATCAGATATAAGACGAGTGATAACCACGATTCGTTGTTTATGGTCCTAAATGAAGGCTACGCCTGTTTTATTTGAAATTCGTGAGCATTTCAAAATGCTGTTAAATTTTAAATTCATCTTGATTACTTTTTTGGTTAATGGCTTTGTAAAAAGCTACCTGAAGGTAATAACAATATATTATCTTGTAAGACAATCCCAATTCTTTCCCAATTATTTCTTAGTTTTCTTTTATTTATACGAGTAGATTCTAGTCCGCCTCGCATAGCTCAACAATTAGACATTATCTTTGCTTACAGCGCAATGCCCCTAACCCAGGCCCAAAAAGAGGACTAAACTTACAATGCTTGTTTTAATTCATTTTTTTTCCGTTATCGTTTTTCATCGCTCTACATTATCACTTTCTCGATTTTATTTCGCCTTGGCACAATCACAAATAGTTTGTTTATACAATGTATAATATTTATGTAATAAATGTGTCATTGAATATATTTACAGAGAGCATAAAGTAACGAAACTTAACCAAACGTAACAAGTGGATAATTTTGAATCCACGATCTACCGTAAAAGCTATTTCATGTTACACGTTGTCTGATGCAAGACAAAAATCTGCTTGAGAACGAACTTTTTAAATATTTATAAAGGTGAAATCATAATCTATAAGGATAACTTTTGATAAGTCAATCTGATGCATGACGTAAAGAAGGACAAAGTTGTGTACAGTTGTGTAATTTCAGTGGGTACACGTAACCACGAGTCTAATACGGCAAATACCTATCATACTGGAATAATTCATCTTGCTTAACTAACAGTAGACTATTCGATGTGACTTTATTCTTTTTTTTTTTTTTTATTTGACAGTCTATAGTTATTAACGATGATAGAGCTACCTTCAATTAAGTACCAATTAAGAGTCACATACTCTGACCCAACAATACCAGTGACATCAGAAGGTCTTCAGCTCAGAGATAAGCAATTCTACTTTTATCTCTAATAGTTATCCTTTTTGTGTAGTTATTTCTTCAATCTAGTGTACGTGGCTTTGTTAGAAATATAACACATCTCTACCAGACGTCAATCCCAAGTGACACTTATGGTTCAATTTGAGTGGCTTGAAAACAAATGCAATTATTAAATTATATTGTTTTTGTCGTCTACTGTTATTAGTTATTAGTGGGGTTTTTTTTCTGAAGTGTAAGTCTACATACCATCATTTGGACAGGTGTGGGTTATTTTCATCCGCATTTACAAGTACATGTAAACTTAACTTGACATTTAATCTTTGAGGACAATGTAAAGACGGTTATCGATCGAAGCAGTAAGACAGCTTAGGGTGTGAACGCTGCGCAGTTTGGTTTTTGATATGGATTTCATTTAATGTGAAATGTAAATAGAGTCAAGTGATCTTTTATGCTATATAACTTACGTAACAGCACTGGGATTTAATTTATATTTTTTATTTAAATATTCATTAAAACATGCTACCCGGAGGCAATTAATAGACACAATAGGGTAAATGGTGGTATCTGGAATGTATACAAATAAGAGCCGCTTTTATAATTATTCGTGCTGAGCTTGTGCCAGCATTTGCCACTTAGGTCGAAAGTTAGGTTAGATAGGCAATACCGAAAATATGGCGACAACTATGATAGCTGAAATTCCTAAAACTAATATTTCCTTATATCTAATATCCTGGCTAATAAATTGGATACATCAACATTCTGACTGCTATAAGCGATAACACATACACAGTTGAAATCAGATCTATTAGATAGAGAAGTTCATGTAACAGAAGCACAGTACGTCCAATTAAGTCTGTCAACTTGGATTTTTAAGACAATGGACTTTGAGAATATTCATTAGTTAGAAGGTTAATGGACGATCCATTATTTCCATTTTCTGTCTTTGTTACTTTCCGAATTAATCCCCTAGTGTCATGCCTAGGAGATATGCATCCTTAGTTCTTATATTTTACTCACTTCTTTCTTGAATATCCGTAATGACTGACCATATATCTGACATCTGCATATGTTCCCTTTATGTCAATGTTAACATCAATTTTTTTTTTGTTATTTCAAGAATAACTGAAATGAGGATATGGGTGTATCGGTTTTAACTGCATTTTGATGATTGTATTTGTAATGATTTTAGAGATAATATTTTACATTTAACAACCTTAGGAGAAGCAGCAGAAGTTAGAAGAGTAAACGTCTCACACATTTTTGTTTTGTGTTAAACAAACAAGACGTCAAATTAAAAAAAACGCATTTTACAATATGCAAATGTGGTTGACATCATTTACTTAATCTTGAAACCACACGTAGACTTTAAACTACTTTATATAGTGTCAATCTTAATTAGGTTAAGAACAGACGAAGGATCTAACATTTAAACATAACTACGATAAGTGTTTTAATGTCTTAAAGTTTTTGTCACTTTTAAATTTGACCTGTGTGCCTGTACCTTTATCTAGCTTTTGGGTAAATTTGATATAGATGCTTAATTCCCTTAGGTCCTTTTCAATTTTTTAAAGTTATGTTCCAAAACATGAAATTAGTTTTTTTTAAAATGCTATTTGTAATGACATGACTGAGGTGTAATATCGCGGCTCTTTTTATTTTGATCAAAGGTCTTGCGCAAAAAAGTATGCACCTTAATTGAATAATCTCTTAATTCAATGTTTAGTTTATGAAAGTAATGGTTTATAATCCATTCAAGAAGATTTATGCATCACAATGAAAACAAAGGGAAATACAATCCCAAGATCACATGTTATACATGTTGATGAGTATTGCGTGCCATGAGATTCGACATAATTGTGTCCACCATAAACTATTGGGTTGAAATAAGTAAGATAACAAGTCTGAGGTATTAATTCAATATTCGAATTATTATTCGACTGTCTTAATTCGTACGACTTTTTATTTTTTTTATCAAATATATGTCATCAGAATAGACATTCTTTCTAGCAGTAACATGACAGATTTACTTACATGCTCTCATACAAACAAACATTAGAGTAACATAGTTCTATTCTTTTATTTCTTCTTTTTTGTATTTAATTGTATAACAATAACTCCTTAACCTTTATTGTGTTACATGTAGCGCATTGTGTTTGTGAAATTTGTTATGCGTATGCGTTTGCTAGTTACAAAAATCAACATAAATTAATGCACACTTAACACTATCTATTTATAAAATATAACCATCCTTTTACAAACAAAAAAAAAACATAACGGAAACACTTTCACACAAAAAACAACATAGTATTGGATATTAAGACAATTATATAAATAATATTGTTTAACCCATTTGATGTTATGTCTTGTTGCTTGTTGTCGCTTATATAAATCAGTTTACTAATTAGTGCAACTTTCAATATTACAGAATATAAAGACTTTATAATCAAAGGTCGACATCATTTTACTTTACACAAGTATGTTTGATAAATAAACAAGAAATTAAGATGATAATTAAATAGACCGAAAGCCCCGCTATATAATATAATGTTACAAGGCTGTATAAACGTACACATCAAAACATAACCTTATCAAACTCAAGCATTAGTCTATAATACATTAATTGAACCAAAGATTCTGATTCCCAATTAACAACTACCTAATCTACAAACAATGTATTTGGTGGACAAAATTACGTAAATATTCGTTAACATGATTGAATATTAAGGCTTTATCGCACAACATCCCAGATAATCAGTTTGTCACTAATCCCATTAGTATTTTCGCCATAAGGCAAAATAGTGCTTTCAATACCGAAGATTAAAAATGATGCTTCCGACGATAAACTACCATGCGCTTTATGTGCGTCTTCAAACGTACAGTATTTGGGAAGGAGTATAAACAAAATATAACTGCATCCGACAGAAGTTGAACATTCATTTATCTGTAATTACCACAACAAATCCCCATACGCAATTTATAACTGTTCTGTAACCAATACAGATTATATTCACATTAGTTATGTCTTTGCCGACTCGTATACCTACGGCATATTTTCTGTGCACATATATCAACAAAGTGTGTCAAAAAATTTCTACTCAAAGACAACAAAGAGTATAATTTAAAGAAGCAGCCTTTTTCATCTACTTTTAAAATGTTAAAATATAACATTATTTCTTTTGGAATAAAATAAATGGCAGGAAAAGTAACATACAGCAAATGGTATTTCATTATAACATATTTTAGAAATATATCAACTCTCCAAATGATTAAAGACAATAATATGATAAATGTAGACTACTTGTACAAATCAATACCAGGTGTAATAAACCGCTTATTAGGGTGTGTGGGATAAGATCTGAAAAAAAAAGAGTGGATATCTGCAATAACATTTCGAATGCAGGAATCGATATGAATGTCTCATTGTATGTGACAAACTCTCGATAAGTACAAAGAAGCAACCAGTTCACTGTGATAAAGAATCGACCGATTAAAAAAGTATTTTCCTTTGAATCTGCCACGGTAGCATTGTTTTCAATGATGCCCTACTTCCCATGTTCCGATTGTGAGCAATGTTTCAGTATTTATTTGATAAACCAAATGTATCATCAATAAATCTGTACGTGCGTTTTAACGCCATTGTCTGACAGGTGACTAAAGTGAATAGTACTAAAAATCTTTTTGCAAATCAAGTTATTATAAGCTAGGCTTCTCAAACGCAAAACCGTTTAGATTACAAATACAGGTTTTGTTCAACGATAACCTTAACGGTGTCAGACTTATGTTATAGTAACCAATATTCTGATATGGCCAGGTTTACATACTACATGTACCCATAAATGTAAAACTGAGTGCTACACTACTGGTAGCTCTGCACTCTTCATTAACAATCCTGCGAGAGCAAACAGTCTTCAAAGAGCGTCAGATGTGTTGTAACAACAATGATGCTTGTGCAGTGTGGCGGTCGTAAAAAATCTCCCCGTGCATGTAATCTATATTGTCATTTAATTTATCCCATAAGGATTGTTACGTGTATTTCCTTTGATTGACATTGGACTTTGGTTCCAAAATTCCATCTTCAGATGAACAGGATGCTACAACCTTTTATTCTTCTCCGGTCATGTTTTTCTTGATTCAAAAAGTTAACTTTCACTTATAATCAATCATTTTTGTTTAGTTTTTTTTTAATCGAAATAATACCCCTTTCTATTCTAACCATTGTAGACATTATATTTCAATGACGTCACTACTTTCGTCATAACTTATTAAAGAAAAAATCAGCGCTTGGACATTTTTGTATTCAAATAGATCAGTTTTCTTTTCATTGCTTGAATTTGAGAAACCCACCAGGAAGTGCGAGGTTAGAGCTCTGTAAAACCGGTTTAAGCACCCAAGTCGGCCAATATTTCCGACTGACCGTTCAAAGGCGGTAACTGTCGGGTTTGCTCTTTTAGAATCATTAAAAAATGTTCTTAGTTTTCACTTGGCTTGCACGTGAAATACCTTTGTCCTGTGCCTTTTCAGAGTTTGATATATGTTGCAATGCTTATAGGACTTTGTCACATATTCCTATTGATAATAGAGTCTGACCACATGAATAGGGACCTATCCAAATGTAGGTCTTTAGTATCAAACGAATAACGCTAGTCATGCAATGCAATGGGAATATTATGCTGTAAATACCTAATTGAAAAAAACAACAACTTAAGAAAGGCAGAAATACCAATATAGACCTATAAAAGTTAAGCACAAACTGGCAAAAAATATATTGCTTGTCAGTAACGTTATCATTTTAAATCATCCGATACAGCACCTAAAGTACTTCATATTCTTTTTTCATATTACTGGGTTTTTTAAAGAAAGAAATGTTTGTTTCCATTTCAATAACTGAAATTTGTATGTTCAAATTATACTGATGTCTGAACGGGGTTTAATTTGATTAACAAATGAAAACAAAATATTAATAATTTCTTGGTGTTATCAATCATCGTGATTTTGGTTGTATGTACAACTGCTGTTTACTTATGCTACTTTTGTCATACGGATTAATGCACTTAAGACGTTTTCGTCGACATAAGAAGTACAAATACACTTAATTTTGGAAAGTTATGGCTCTTTTTTCAATGACTTATGTGTTTTCCGTTGTTTAAAAATGTTAGTGTATGTTGTCTGTCATATGAATGCTAAACTATTATGTATATTTCTGTCCTTAAGCATCTCAAGTGATAAACGGTATATCATCATGACAGGGATTTTGTTATATTTGCGATTGTATTTGCAGATGATGTACTTTTATATCCAATCCAAACAATATCCAATCGGGTTTTATCTGAAAATGAAAATGACTAAATGATAATTGATTATTTCATGAAATATCTATTGATTTAGAAGGCAGCCAAAGATGCCAAACACTGCGGTTTTGTTGCATAATTCCTGTCTGTTTGACCCAACAGCTTTGCCTATTGTTGCCGCGCATGCGTCTATATGACATCGTTCCTGGAAAAGCTGTTTGGATGGAGCCATCTTGTAATATACATAGGAACTCCGGTGCTTTCATGTAAGCAAATTAAAATATGGTGAATATTGTTTGTCACTTGAAATTGTTTATGGGCTATAATATATTTGTATATGTTAATTTGTTTAAATTGAATTTGAAATTGAACTATTTATTATGTACATTTCAAAATAAAATTATGTTCTACTGTTTCTATTAGTACTGTTTTCCTTGCGTCGACACAAGTCCCCACTGCCTCATCTCTATATGGCCATTATTTGTAATTTTAATACTATTATCATAAACAACTTTTTGACGAAGTGTCTTTTAGGAACAAACACGTGTTACCAGTTTTATTTTACTGTTTGGTTGTGTCGTTACAAATAGAATTGTTGGATTGCATATCTCTTTCATAGTAAGGATTACCCACCGCTTGTTACTGAATTGTTATATGAATTTATACACAGAAAAGGTTTACTATGCTAATAATAACGTGTGTATATATATAATCTCCTATTTATAACTGCAAACGTACTAAAACAGGTTTATGACGGTAAAGTGATATAGGTATTTTATCCCTTTCAAACGTCAGACTGTAAACTGGCCACCTTATTTTGGCAACATTTAAAAAAAATTAACAACAGCTATGGGTATAAAATAAGAAAAGTTCCTACCAAATTTCCACAGATATTTAAATTTAATTTTCCTCTAGACAAAGGCAAACAGGGTTAATTTAAATGTGACAAAACACAGAGACGAGACGTAACACACAAAAAAGAACAAAAATCAGTTACCGCCTTGGAACGGTCAGTCGGCAAAGGGACCAACTGGGAAGCTTAAACCTTGTTTGTGAAGCGCTCCAACCTCGCACGTCCTGAAGATTTTTCTATCAAACAATGTAAGTAAAATATCCCGTCAGAGTGAAACAACCAACAGTAAGCACTTGCATTGGGAGTTAAAACAGATACTGTGGTTTCGGTGATTCTTACAAGGCACAATGTATCATTGTTGACAGATTTCTAGACGGCGACCTTTCGTGCTTTCTTGATGCTTTTATCTAATATACATGTTCTTTATACTCACGTGCACACCAATGCCGTGATATATGCGATCGTATATGTTTGACTAAAAACATTCTAAAGGCTGAGAAAAATCCTTTACACACGCCTGAACAACTCGGAAACGGGCTTGTAATATGCATGTTTGGAGGATATTTGACACTTTGTCGCTGTCGTATTCTATTATTCCATGTTACAGATTGCTTTGACAGATTAAATAGATTAAATATCCTTGCACTTGTCTTATGCATGATTGTTCGTGTAAATGGAATATTAATTTGTTTATCATTCAACTCTCAGTATAATCTTTGTAAATTTATCCTCATTTTTTAAAAAAGCATTTTGTCAATGTGCATATTGTTATTGTTAACTAGAGTTGTTTTATAACGTTGTTTAACAAATTAACCATTTACCTGTACAGGACATACAAACACAAATGATAGTGTTTACGTTTTAATAGCAATTGTATTGGCGTGTTAGTTAAACAAGTCGATTGAACGAGAACATGAATGCTGTTTAATATAACGTTAAAAATATAAAGTAAATAAATATAACATTTTATACAAGTTATACCTGTTAAATATACAGATATTGAGAATCAATTTAAAATATGATTTATCTCCTTTATCAACTTAGTGGCCATGTTAACATACATACTGCATACAGCTGCATCTGGTCTCACTGAAGAAAATATATGTATATTAAAATAAGTAAACAAGATACGGGAACCCCAGGGTTCGATCCCGGGCCGCGACATACCAAAAATGTTTTAAATGCTAGTACATGTAATTCATTGCTAACTTTCAAGCAAATATAAAGGTAGTTCCCCAACTGGTCAGATTAATGTGACTGGGTGTGCATGTTTGATACAGTAACAGCAGCACTATATCTGCTTCAAATATATGCCATCTCAAAATAACTGAAATACTGTTGGTGGGAAGATAGACCAAAACAAAACATCGATAAAGAAAAAACATTGACATAGTGACTTTAGAGGTTCAAGAACCTTATAAGAAAAAACAAAACCAAAAACAAACGTGTTTGTACAAGTTTTCCTCGTTATTTGTATTACAACACGAATGAGTGCACAAAATACAATACAATAAACCTTAAGGAGGCATGGAGTTTAATAAGGTTCTTAAAACAAAAGAATAAAAAAGAATGTGTATAAGTTCAGCCTTCTGGTTGTCTGTTTATAATAAATAAAAGCCTTAAAGCCAAACATGTGTTAAACGGTAGCAAGTGGATCGTACTTCATATATCAGAAACTCTTAAAGGTGATAAAATAAATTAAATGCTGGTACAAAGGCGTTACACTGACTTAAAAAATAAGGTATACAATCGTGTACATTTGTGGTACAATGTTGAATCTTTTAATAAAACTTGTAGTCACTGCACTTTGAAAAGCAATTGACAACAATGCTTTTAATGTATTTTTGGTGCAACATTATTTAGTTCATTATTGATAAAATAGTTTATCTCCATTTTGTGTTCTGATATGATATTACATTGAATTCTAGCTTAGAAGCGAATTAGACAGTTGCTATTTTAGTCCGGTATTTTCTATGATGTGTTCGTAATGCATGATAAATGAACACAACATGCCTACGCTCCATTGTATTGGATTAAAACGTATATAATTAAATCTAAGTATCAAAAGGAATTAATTTTGCGCAATTTATTTTTACTGCGTAACACTTTTTAAAGGGAAAAATTAAAAGCAACAACATTAACATATATTGATTTCAAAGTTAAGATAAACAATTCAAGTCTAATTTAATCCTGCTGGCTGGCACTTGTATTAAAGGGTATGTATTATTATGCCTGCACCCTACTACTATTAGATTGTGCGATTCTTTCATTTGTTACAGTTTGATAAATAAATAACTATTTTGAATTATTTTAGTGTATTATAGACGCATTGGGAATTATCGTTTGATATTGACTTTTATAATATAGTATTTGAATCTCATTGCCTTTTAACTCCTCATAAAACTACATTTTGTTTGGTTGATTTTGGTTGTTTTCTGAAAGTTCGATGATTGATTTGACTTTTGACACTAATGACGTCATGGTTTTTTTGTATGACGTCATTAAATGTTCTTATGATACGTCATCGCTTGGGCTGTTTAATTTCAAACTACTCTCTCATTTGGAACTTTTAGATTGCCGAGACTTTTATCTTCGATATATATTGTATATGTGTTTATAGTTTATTTTATTACTTGTTATGTTATCTGTATATTGGTTCATTTTATCATTTTTTACTCTCGATGCAGGTGCCTACTGCTAGATGCCTCACTTTGATGGAATATTTTTATTTACACTGTTTGTTTGATAGAAACATCTTCAGGAAGTGCGAGGTTGGAGCACTCCACAAGCCAAGTTTAAGCACCACAGTCGGTCTTTTCACCGACTGACAGTTCCAAGGCAGTAACTGCTGGCTTTTGTATGTTATGTCTCGTCTCTGTGCTTTTTGTCACTTTTATATCTACCATGTTTGCCTTTATCTCGAGGTAGTTTAGACTTATGTCTATGGTAATCGTATAGGACCCTTCTTATTTACCTATTGATTCTAAAATAAAAGCGTTTTACCTATTTTGCTGGAATTATTTCAAAATACATATGTACGTATTATTATATTTTATGATATATATATAACTCAATATAGTCTTCGTCTTTTCAGATCACATGCTACTACCTCAAATTGAAAGGTTAACTTGTCGGCTTGATCGTGATGTTCTCTTGTGAAAACCCCTTTGATACAACAACTGTACACATATAGTGGTAAAAAATAAACGTAAGTGCAGTAGTAAAGTGTAAACATATTGTTCTAGTTCTCGTTTGAATATCTTACCAAGGGCAAATCAGAAATAAATCTTTTTAAATCCGTTTCCCTTCAAACATATTTGTAAATAAATTCTGGGGTGTCATATTCTGCATGAAAAGTAAAAAAAACTATTGCCTACCTTTAGATGCATGTTCTTGATATTGTTTTCACTCAGATCTGTTTTGACTTGTCAATCTGATCCAAGTGCTTAACTGAGTAAGAGTAATTTGCGACGCCTTACCACAAGCCTCTATTGACTTTCTGAAACACAGGGACCAGTTAGCTCCAATGTTATCACTTATATTGACATTGTACCAGCACGAGTTAACGATAATATCCGATATCAGGCGAGTGATTACCATGATCCATTGCTTATGGTCCTAAATGAAGACTAAGCTTGAATTATTTGATGTTCATGAACAATTCTAAATGCAACGTACTGTTAAATTTGAAACTCATCTTGATTACTTTTTTGTTGATGGTTTTGCAGAAGGCTATGGGAACGCAGAAGCAAGTTATTATCTAGTCTGTCAATGCCAAGTATTACCTAGATTTCTTTTATTGACATATTCCATTTCGCCTCGCATAGGTCAAAAATTACAAATTATCTTCGACTAGAACACATTGCAACAAACGCAGACCAATAAAAGGAATACAATTTCTTTTGTGTTTCTTTCCATTCACATTTATGTAATCATTGTTCTTAACTTTACTCTCTTGATAGTATTTTGCCTTGGCATAGTCAACTAAATAGTTTATTCATACATTCATACAATATAAAATAATTGTCATATATATACATATATACATATATAATTTATAATTATACAAGCAGTTGTAGGACAAGTCGTTTAATTAATTATCTAATGTGTGTGTATATATATATATATATATATATATATATATATATATATATATATATATATATATATATATATATATATATCCAACTTGTCCTACAACTACTTGTTGTGTCAGCCTCATTTGATGACATAGGGTTTTTGTGCTTTATTTTCTCTGAGAATAGGTTCATTGGCACATTTATATATATTTATATAGGATAAGTCTACATACTATACTTTTGAAAGTTTTGTGTTATTTTTAATCCGCATTTACACGTAAACTTCGATTAAATAGTGAGGGAGTAAGGACAGCACCGTTTGGTATTTGACATTGATTTCATTTAATGTGAAATGTATATAGAGTCAAAAGAGTCTTTGATGCTCAATGTCCAACACAACATTACTGTTGGAATTTCATTCTTTTATTTAAATGTCCCCGCCCCTTTAACAAAATCTACGCCGGGGGCATTTAATAAACACAATAGGGTTTATAGAGTAATCTTTAATGTCTACAAATAAGACTCGTTTTAAAATTTTATACGGACCGACCTTGAGCCAGCATTTCCCACTAAAAGTCCGTAAAAATAATATTTTCTCATATCTGATTTCCTTGGAACAAGTTGGATCCCCCGACATTACCACATACCTGGTGAAATCAGTTCATGCAACAGAAGCACAGTGAGTCCAATTAAATCTGTCAACTTGGATTTTTAAGACTTTTAGAAATTAATTAGGAAGATAGTTAGTTACGATCCATTACTTCTATTTTCTGTCTTTGTTCTGTTCCGAATTAATCACCTACTGTCGCGGATGAGGGATATACATTCCTAAGCGCGCGGCATCGATATAATCTGAGGTTTCTGTATATCTGTAATGATTGACCATATACCTGACATCCGCACTTGCTGCCGATACGTCAATGTTTACACCAACGGAATAATTAATTTATAGTTTGTTATATCTGTTTTCTGTTGT
Organism: Sinonovacula constricta; assembly: GCA_007844125.1. Classification (NCBI taxonomy): domain Eukaryota; kingdom Metazoa; phylum Mollusca; class Bivalvia; order Cardiida; family Solecurtidae; genus Sinonovacula; species Sinonovacula constricta. The sequence goes on from CM017571.1 coordinate 19,734,042, forward strand.
TTTGTTGTGTGTGTACCACGAAATGTTACAACTGTGTCTGTCATAAACTATACTGGGTTGAACAAACCACGATAACTTGTCGGGTCTGGGGCAATAACACTATCTTCAAATTAATGCATGAGTTTTTATGATACTTTTTTGTCAAATATATGTCATATGAATATATACTCTTGCTTGCAGTAAAATGGCGCATTCATTACCATGCTGTCAAACAAACAAACAATAAGGTGACCACGTTTTGTTCTTTTATTTCTTAATAATAATAATAACCCGTTGACCTTCTTGTCTTATTGGGTTAATGCGTTACTGCACGTTTGTGACATTCAATATTCGTATGCTTTGCCTATTACAAAATAAGCTCCTGTCAATAAAATGACTAAAATGCTGACCAAAGACACAAATCTTATCATAAAATTTGGCCGCCATCTTCCGAAGAAAACAACATAGTAATGAAGATTAAGGCACTTAAGGGACATATGGTCGCTTATATAAACCATTTTACTAATAAGTGTAATTTTCAATATTCCAATTGATCAAAACTTTATAATCAAATGCCGATATTTTTTTAGTTTATGCAGTGCTATTTAATAAATAAAAAAGGCATTTAGATGATTTTTAATAGAACGAAACCCCCGCATGGACGTATGAAATTATCAAAACACATCCTTATCTACCTGAAGCATTTATCCATATAACAGCAATGGAATCATAGGTCTAAATTAAGTATGTTAAAATCCCCGAACTGTAAACAAATGTGTTTGTTGTAGAAAACTACCTAAATATTCGTAAACAGTTTTCAATATTAATTCATTGCACATTAACATCATCCCAGATAATAAGTTGTCACCATTAAATAACAAGTATTTAATTTCCATGACAGTAACAGGGAAAGCGTATAGACAAAATATAATTGCATCGGAATGAACAGGAATGGAACATTCATTTAGATGCAATTTAACGAAAACAAAGCCTCATACACAATTTATAACAGCTCCATAAGCAGAGTATATTTACACTAGTTATGCCTTTACCGACCCATTCACCACTGCACATTCTGTTTTCACTTTAAAATAAGCATTTCAAACCGTTTTAACTATCTCGACAAATCGTATCACAAAGTTTCTACTCAAGGGGGACAAAAAGATTAAAAGAAGCATCCTACAAAAGTTTTTCTTCTAATCCATAAATGTTGAAGTAAGTTTTTTCTCTTGAGAATATGAAAAGTGATGGCAAATACAAGTGTTAAGTAATTTACTGCAAACAGCAGGCAGTTGACATTTCTCCAGAATAATAACATATTTTAGAAATGTAAGAACTATCTGAACAACAGACAATATGATGAATGTGATAGTGCTGCATCAAATTAATACCGGGCGTTATAAATTGGCAAGATAAACACCGCAAGTAACGGGTTGGAGGGGAATACAATCTGGAAAAAACAAACATAATCAGCATGAAAAAGCTGCTCACACATTCCGACTACAGCAAACATAATGTACTTATCGGTATTACTGACGTTAGAAAAAGCCCTCGATGTGTGCAAAGAAGCAAGCAGTTACTGTCATAAAGAATTGGCCGAGTTTTTTTTAATTGATTGCCGTTTTATCTGCCATGGTAACTTGTTTTTCAGTGATGCAGTACTTCCCATGTTCCGTTTATGAGTAATATTGTTTTAATATCTATTTGATTTATCCAATGTTACATAATAAATATTAGTGTTTTTACCGCAATAATCTGGCATGTGTCTCAATAATACTTCCGTTTGCAAATCAAGCTATTATAAGCTATTAAGCTATTATCGGCTAGTCTTTTCAAACGCAAATCGGTTTAGATAAAAAATACATTTGTTGTTTAACGATAGTATTCACGGAGTCAGTCTTATGCTTATACTGTTACCATTGTTATGAACTAGTCAAGCTTGATACTGTGAATGCCAACTTACTGTGAGTACTTCTGTTTTAAAGCACTTTAACAAATAAAACATTTATCCTCATGATATTGCGTTAAGTATATGTACAAATAATGTAATTTCATTATCACTTGTTGATATCAAACGACATCCATCCTGTTTTCATCTCATTATAAAAATGAATAAACGATAACTGATTATTGCATAAAATGAACTTACAATAAGTATCGATTTAGACAGTAGTTATAGCCAGGCATTGTGGTTTTATTTCACAATATCCTTTTTTGTATCTGAAGGACAAGCCTCAATGCATTCTTCGTGTGAATTGAAAATCACATTTAATAATATATAATCGGTGTTACTTTTTTCTAAGAAAGGTAATTATGTATACGGTGTAATTTTTTGTGTATGGTGTTTTTGTTTGAAATATTAATAATTTATGTACACAGTATAATAATAGTATTTATAGGAGTGTAGTAACACATATCACTTGACAAAGACATTGAGTAATTTTAAATAGTAAATGTGAATTAATTTGAATTTGTGGATATTTAGAGAAAGCTATGATATAATAATAATATTATTATATACCTGTCAATGTTAGTGTTGGAACAGATAATGATCATTAATGCAAGTAAAGATATGACTAATCTTAATAGCCAATTTGGCACTATTACATATGTATTGCACACAGCTGCACCAGTGCTCTCTGAAACAAAATACATGTCATTATCGCGGGCCGTTAAAATGGTAGTAGTTTAGCTCTCTTTTTAATGCTTAAGCAAATATGAAGGTAAATCCAGCGTTCGGTAGGCCCGGTGCCTGGATAAAATGACTGAATGTGGTATCATACCGTTCACGACCTGCTTTACACAGCAGCACTTTATCTGCTTTATCAAGCGGATACCATATCCAAAGCACTGAAATATTGGGACGATGAACCCAAATAAGCAGCTATAATGAACCAAACTGAACACATTGTTTTACGAGGTTCAAGAACCTTATAATAAATACAAGTCTGTACAAACTTGCCAAACTCTGTGTTGTACGAATCTCTAGCAGCTCCATAATCCTATTTTAAAAAGAGTAGAAGAAAACGTCATCGACACAAATCTTTTTGCGATTTTGTTAATAGTATTCTAGCAATGCTTTGTTTAGGCTGATAGTTTTAAAATGAGAGATCGCTTGAATTTGCAATACATTTCAAAAAGACGGCTTCACGTGACAATAAAGTATGTGTTCTTCTTGATATTGGCTTTTGCCGACTGTCTGATTCCAGGCTCTAACAGTTGAGTCTTTGTTTAATGACTCGTCAAAGATGTGTTATAACATTCACATTTAGCTTGCATTAACCTACATTGCCCTGTGTGCTTTTTCAAACGTAAATATATGTTGCATGCCCAAAGGACGTTATCGTTATTTACCTTATAGTAATGGTGGTGCTCTGTCGACTCGGGTAGAAATCTTACGCCCTCCCAAGACAGGGCCTTTCATTTTTGTTTTGACAAAGTTAAGTGCTGAAAAAAAAATATGACCACCAGTATCACAATTTAATTCTATATTATACAAAAATATAGTATTTGTATCAGCAGAAACACTTACGGTAATTATTCAATATTAGAAACAAATATCGATAAACACCCTACTAAGTACTGTATTCCTTTCTTGAGACGTTCCGTTTTGTGAAAGGTTGACCTTGTATAACACATCTATCTCCGAAATGTCTGACAATAGTAGATTGGAACAACTTTATTACGCCATTTATTGTACGATGGTACAATAGCCAGTGCTTGTTAACTAATGTGCGAAATAGTTTTCCTGTCCTAAACTCAATCATTACACATATGAAATTTATACAATAGGGTTAGAAAATATCGTTACTTTAAAGAATATATTTACGGGTAGTTTCTCTTACTAGTTTTATTACTGTAAGCATAATCAAAGGATTTATTAATAAGTTCTGGAGCGTTTTATGTTTTATCTCTTATCACAATCGCTGTGATTTGGATATAATAGTCAAGGTAAAGCTGGTTGATTAATCATACGAAACCTGCGTAAGTAGGCTGTTTATCAGATGATTGCCTGTGAATTGGCTTCCAAACTACACGTTTGCTTATTAACGCCCATCTATGCCTGAAAAGTCATATATCCCAATCTTAACAATAAGTTTCGTTTTCATAAGAAACAGCATGTAAAATAAAAACTGAACCGACACATTGTGACTGAAATATTATCGAAGACGATGCAAGAAAATAAAGTCCAACACGTAGATGAATAAAATATTTGTTTTTATTTCTCATGTACTTACATGTAAAAGAAGAAGCAACGAGAGAAAGGAATGAAGTGAAAGGCATCGCTCTTTATTATTTATTCAGCATATGGTGAGTGGAAAAAAGCCAATAACTGTGTAACCAGATTTCTAACTGCGTCTAAACAAACATGTCTAAGTTCACAAAACACAATCAGCATAAATGAGGCTTAGAGTAAACAAAGGTCCTTAAAACGATAGAACTAACGAATGAATGTGTATTAGTTCAGTCTTCTGGTTGTATGGTATAATAAACAAGCCTTAGACTCAAACATAAGTTAAACAGTTGCAGGTGGATCCTACCTCATATAACAGAACCTCTTAAAGGTCATTACATTTGTTTAAATGCTGGTACAAAGGCGTTACGGTGAGTGTATTTGCAAAATAATGTATAACCTCATGTTAAGTACATTTGTGGTACAATCTTCAATATTTTAATAAAAAGCTGTTATCACTGCATTTTGAAAAGCAATGAATAACAATGGGTATGATGTACTTTGGTTTGGTGCAACTTTTTTTTCCATTATTTATTAAATTAAACAGAAAAAAATGACGTTAGTTTTTAATTAAGATAAACAAGTCTTATTCCATTCTGCTGGCTTACATTTTATTAAATACTAAATGGACTAATCTATAAAGGTATAAAATTACTTTGCCTGCTTGTCACACCCTACTTCTATGATAATGTGAGTTGTGCGAAGCTACATACACTACGTTTAGTAATCATAGTTAAAAGTTTTGTTTATATATATTACGCTACATAAAAGGTGGTATTTAACATCTAGGGTCTGGTCAATAGCAACGCAACGAAGAATTTGCGAAGCAACGTTCGTTTGTTTAAAGTTCTTGTTAAAGGCTACTTTTTGATGTCCAATATCAGAGTGGGAGTTGGCAGCGTAATATATAGCGTAATATATATACACATACACACACATGCATAGCATTAATATTTGTGCACTTGATTTTTCGAATGTTGGCTCTTCATGATTAGATTATTTTATTGTAGTAATCGGAACATAAGAATTCCTCAGGCATAGCTAGGTTTCAATTAGTAGACATATATTTTAAATATATATATATATATATTTATTTATTTATTTATTTATTTATTTTATACTTAATTAACAGGCAATCATCTGATAAAACACGCCGAATCGCTCTTTAGGTGATGATATCTAAATACTAATCGTTTCTTTAAACAGGTGGTTTATGTTAATTAAACAGTTTTGCCGTTACCCACTTATCTAAATTATTTATCTAATCAAGTGTGGTCAGAACTCATCCATTAAACGCTCGGGTCTTATTTATAAAATGTTTGACTCAGCTTTCTTTAATAAACAACAATAAAGATAATCTAAACATTCTTTACATTAATGATATTTCGTAAGCCTATTATCATTAAATTCACATCCAGTGAGATGATACAATTCCCTTCATCATTCAATATATACAGGAATCAAAGTAAACAAACACAAATAATATAATTACTATTTTTAATTGTAGAAGCACTTGGGCAACCAACTGAAGTATATGTTAGAACAACATATTTAAACAATCCATCTTACAAACCCCTTTCCTACAATACCTACAATGCAATTTGTATGAAACATAGTACGCATTAGGCATACAATGTAAAACATGAAACCTGCAGTTTTTATATATAATATTAAATAATCTCTGGTTTAAAACAAACCATTAACATCAATAAAACTTAAACTAAAAATTAACCGTGTATCACTGTCGGCTGCCGAAAGCTAAATGACTTAACTACTAGAAAAACCGCACGAAGTGCATGTGCGTTAAAGCGACACCTACCGTATATATCTCACGACGAGGGAAATTATCTATCTGCTTATTCGTTTCAATCAAACGCAGAAAAATATATTTAATGACAGAAATATTATTTCATACGCACACATAGCATGTATTTGTTCAGCTGCATAGTACAACAAATAACATAATAAAAGGTGAATCGATCTACATTTATTTTACGACACACGTTTGTCTGAAATACCATTTTGGAGCATGAAAAGATGAAAGAATCCATCAAAGCATTTATCATAACAAAGAAATATTCAAAAGTCATATAATTTTTTTTGTGGTATATGAATATAGGACAAAGTCATATGAGCATTGCAACATATACCAAACTCCGAAAAGGCATAGGACAAAGGTGTTTCACATGCAAGCCAAGCGAAAAGAAGAGACGAATAAATAGTTGTAGCATCCTGTTCGTGTGAAGATGGAATTGAAGAACCAAAGTCCAATGTCCATCAAAGGAAATACAATCCTTATAGGATGAATTAAATGACAACATAGATTACATGCACGGGGAGATTTTTTACGACCGCCACACTGCACAAATAACATTGTTGTGATCATGAATAAGAATATATGACAAAGTCCTATGAGCATTGCAACATATACCAAAGTCCTAGACAGATCTATCATAAGTATTAGTGCAACCCTGTCAGATAAAAACTACTTACAGACTTATTTCTACTCCTAATATTTTATGTACATTCAAATTTACATAATTAATATACGAAATTACCCATAAACATAACCTTGTAGTACAGCATCCTTAAAAAGCATATGTCTTGGCAGTTTTCAGGGTCATTAAAATACAATATGTCGTAATTCTTTTTGAAAGTAAGTCAACTAGTTGCTTTTTTGTACTTATCGATAAATATTCCCACGTCAAACATATTTGCTGTTTATCGAGACGTGTTCACCACTTCATGTTAACTATGTATTGTTACATCTCCCTCACAAGCTAAAAAGTGGCAGTGCATCTTGCTTATCAAAACACCTGGTATGTTGGTTTAGCGTTGAAGCTAGCTTCTTCATATTGCCTCTAAATTCGGATGTAATGTACATTATAAAGTATGTTAATTTTAGGATTTCTAACTGATGTTCGATGTATGTTACTTGATAGTTGTCGTTGCCAATAATATGTACACGAATATTACAGGAGAGAAAAAGCACAAAACATGTAATGGCCAGGACAACATATTTTGCATTAAGGTATTATATATGTTTCTATGAATACCATTATTTCGCCAGTATTTTCATTGTAATTTTACAAGATCAGTTTAATCGGTTTGATGTGTTTTATAAAGTTTATAGAAAATGTGCTATGAGAAAAAGGTCGACAAAGACATTACCGAATGTAAAAATAATTCGTTGCTTGATTTGTATGTATTCTGTATGTCATTATGTCTTATTACAGCTTAATGGATGTTACATTATTATCGGATACAATTATATGTTGTTTTTATACTCTTTTCCGATTATTGAGCGAGTGGATCTCGTATAATTTGCGTTGGAAATATCACTTTATCTAATCCATTTGAGACACCATTTTAAAACACAGATTTGCTTAATGGTAATAGAATACTTATGGTAATATTTATGGCAAAACATTATATTATTAATACATATTTCGGATAATTTCTTTTCTTTAAGCCTTAATACTGAGTAATGCTAAAATATTTAGTTGATTTTATTCTACAAACCCATTTGTGTAGTTCATGTTGTTAGACATTGTTAATTAGAATGTACGTGCTCAAATGCCCCTAACGCCCCAACCACCCCCTCCCACCCTGTAACTTTATATCACATAAAAGCAAAGCGTTTACTCGATTATTCAAGTGCTATTCAACTTTAATGTCTGTTTATCAAACATAATGCGTGAGGCAAAAGAGGTACTGTCGACTTTTATTCATAACGTTTATTAAATTGAAAGTAACACTTATTTATTATGAAGTGTTAATGTAATAGACAACAATCATCTCTAACATAATAACAATGGAATAAACAACATTATGCCCACTTATTTCAGTAAGAAATATCGTCGATTTGTGTAACATAATTATTAAAAAAGGCATCCTTAATGTCGTGCGAATTAAGCCTATTTTATTTTGAAAACTGAGTTATCGTCTCAGAGACGACATGTTATTATCGCGGCAGCAACTCAAAAGTGTTTATGCCAGACACTTGTCACATCCCATGGCGCACCACATACTCATCATGTTGCATTTTCATGTGTTTTAATTATGTTTTGGACACTCGTCAATGTAATTCATTTCGTTGCATAATGTTGTAAATTTCTTGTAGGATCTATAAACCATTGCGTGTATGAACTAAACATTTAAACGAGAGATGCTTAAGACTGGATGTATATATGCGCATGACATATGACCAAGAAAGGGGCGTGAAGTAACGCCTCGATGTAAATAACATTTTACAAATGATAAGACTGTTTTTAAGTTTTAGAACCTCACTTTACGTTTTCTTACTGGTAGTTAGTAATAATAGGAACATATGAATATCTCTTATGGAAAATACCACCTACATCAGTATTTTAACTTGCACTAGACAAAGGCACAGGCCCGCGGGTCATATCTCAAAGGGACATAAAACAATGAGACGAGACATTACATAAAATGACAAATCCCAGCTGTTTTCGAATTGAAACCATAACTTGGCAAAAGGACCGTAGTTAGGTTGTCAAAAGAATAATGTTTAAATGGCATATTCCATTTTTTAATCACGTAAAATACATATAACGCACATTTTAGTCCTCGATTATATTGAAGAACATTGTAAAATGGTAAAAAGTGGTAAAATCCACTGGCGACTGATTTTGAGGATTTGGTTTTGTCGACGACACTACTAGTACGACACAAATCCTCGAATGACGGCACAAGTATGAATGTTGATGTGATAGTAATGTGTGTTTAGGAACTCTCATTTAAAGCTGTTTAAATCGGTAATACATGTACATAAGCAAGAAAACATCGTTCAATTTAGCTGACGGCTTATTTGTAAGAACAGTTTGCTATACTAAATACACGTACTAGCTTAAATAAAAAAACTCTCAGCGTCCTCGTGTATAATAGTTTTCTTTGGTTAGTCACTATCCCCACGGCATGCATAAAATACCACTTTCCAAGAATATTGATTTAAATTCTGAAAAAGGTACATTATATTTGTGCTGATTATTGTCTATAATGCTTGTTAAAAGGTACTGTAATTCTAAATTTTGAACTTTGAAATCAAAGCAACACTTGGAGCAGTAATTTATAAGTGGATCATTATGATCATTATGGACATAAAGCTAAATGAGATGTAGAGCATGTAAGAATGTAGATCCCTCAGGCAAGAAAGTAAGCAAGTAATTAAAAAAGAAAACATGGAAGTAATGGATCGCCATTAACTTACTTACTGGTGCGTTTTTAAGGTCCATTGGCTTCAAATAATAATCCAGTACAGACAGGCTCACTTTGAATGGGGTGTGTAGAAATGAAATTGAACTATTACATCTTGAAGACCAATCGGAACACCTCGGATAATTCACGAATCATCTCTCGGATGTATGTAGGTAGTCGGATTACCTCGGCCACTTCCCAGAATGGGACTTCTTTTGTGACAGACGTCAAAACAAAAATGGCAGCTCGGATGACAGCTCACTATAGTACGATGCCTGTAAGTCTCCACTTTGTGGCTGCTTCAAATTTAAATCATTCAAGTTTAATTTACCCGGCGCAGCAAAGACACAGCTGTCAAACGACTCCATTGCTTAAGTTTTGTGCGAACTACATTTTAAGCATATTCTTCCGACTTCCGGTGAACAAAACGATCGTGATTTCTGTACGTATCATTGCACCAGATACATCCGAGGGATGATTGTCTCGACAGAATTACCCGAGGAGTTCCGATTGCTTGAAGACCTGACTTTATACGGTGTCATTTCCAGGAATTCAGATAAGGCAATATGTAGGGATTTCGTGTTGCTTATCTTTCAAGATATCTAAAAGTTAACAAGTGACAAGAAATATCATCTTATATGTTTACAAGATTATCACACTGATTTAACACATTTCCGTTACTTACACATTGTAGATATTTTCTTGGCAAATAACAACGACAGACATGATTAGAAACTTCGAAAATAATTGAAAACTTTTAAGTTGTTAAAGACGGAGTCTAAATAAAACTGCTTTTCTTAAAGCTAGATTCATTCTGAACATTCGAACATTCTGTTGACATTAGTATCGATTGTGTTAGACAATTTGTACCAGTATTGGTGTACCACACAAGGCATGTTATTAACAGTTTTTTTTTATAATTGTTTTGAAGATAAGCCCATCAACGTTTATAACTACCGACAAACAATGATACCAATCACAAATGACGTCATGTCGAATAATGATATATGACTTAAACAAAATGAATTACGGATTTATTGCATGATGAAATTGAATTGTTAACCATTCGATATGCGATCTTTTTATATATTAAGAAAAAAGATTGTTAAAACGTTGATAAAATACTTATTAACTATATTAAACACTTAAATCCAAGATATAACATATTGCCTTATCATTATTGTGTCTAATATTGATTTCTTTGTGTTCGTTGATCATTGTAAATGGGGGACATGACAGACCACGGATTCTCAAAGGTGTCTGTTCTGTCATATATCTATCTCTCTGATACGATGAGTTGAGTAACGAAAAGGTCAACTTGCTTTATTCAATACTTGATACATCAAACTTATGGTTAAGTGTATTATGAAATTCTAGTGTAGAAACTAAGTCTTTTCTTTACGACATGTCACATCATGACTTAGCAAAATATTCTTATGAATTATGACACATCTATATTCATCTGAATAATTAGTTCTCAATCAGACTGAGTTATTGCATTTGACGTGACATGTTGTCTTAGGGGATGTAACATAATATAGTTTTTATGGCAGATTTTGTCTTCCTTATTATACATTTGATGACATTACTTTCGTGTATTGTGTTTGACGAGAATATGGCCAATGGAATTTTTATTGCACTGCGTAACATTATATGAACAAACTATTTGTGCTTGTACGAAATTCTCTCCAGTAAAGTAAAATAAAACAAGAAAATAACATCGTGGATATTGCAAAAACGTATAAAAAGAAAAGAGTAGAAATTATTTTAATTTTTTTCGGGGCTGGTGGTGGTGGTATAACATTGCGTTGAATTTGCTATTGTTGTCCTTTGAGATGCGGACTGGAATCTGCTCTCATAATAAAAACAAAGTTAGGAAATAATTCGCCTTAACTGACCAGATAATGATTTGTTACTGCATTCCCAAAACCATCTATATCCATAAACTAACAAATAATACAGTTACACTTTAACTGTTAACAAAGCCTTTATCAATGATTATAAATAACGGATTATGGCTATCATTCGATATTATCGATAATTATTGCTGGTATAATAATATAAAGACACCGCTAAGTACTTAATTAGATTGAACGATGTATTGATTTTAAAACAGATGGACGAGTCAAATGTGGATATTAAAAGGCTATCGTGAACATTATTCAAAAGGTAGGCAGTAGTTAACTTGAACATACACAAAACATAACACATTTGCAGCTATTCTAGAAGGCAATTGCATTTGTAAAAGTATTTATAAATAAAGTCACCCGGTACCCGGTTCTGATTGACTATAATACACTTTTTATTAGTTCCTATTAATTTCTGATTCGCTCTTGAAGTGGTAAGATAACTTTTTTTAAACCGGAACAATATGTTAACGTTATACGCTTATTAAGTTTCATGATCACAACAGAGTTAGTGCAGTTGTTGTATTTGAAGAGGTTTTTGTGATTAAAGTAAGAATTGTGATGTTACTGTTGAGTATGATGAAGGTGATGAATCAGTTATTCAATTTGAAGAGTAACCTATAACTTCCTTTTCTCAACTTAACACAAGTGTGGCTTATACACAACAACAAGGTTCAATACTTATGAAGGATGGCTATAAGCCTTGTTAACAATGAATGAGAACTTTTTGTCTCTTTCTCCATATAAGGGACACATCCTGTGTTTGAATAAATATCAGTGTTAGGTACATGCGTGCGGATGCATGTTATAACCAGTATATCGAGATTCTGATATATACCGGTAAGTTGCTGGGGCCGTACCGATATTGCACCTGCTTATATACCGTTGTTTATTGTTTTTTTTTTACATATTCTATGTACATTTTAAATATAGGCATCTATTAAATTAAAACGGTTTTATCAAAGTTTTATCCAATTTAAAATCGAGTTCTCGAAATATTAGATAATTGAATCCCTCAAAGCTACATCACGGCCCTTCTTTACAGATTTACCAATGATCTCTTTTCGCGTTGGTCACAGTGTAACACCTTGACGAAATTAAAAATGCATATTTAGATCCACTAAAGGAGTTTAGAAACATTCCTTAACACTTCCATTTAAAAGATATATTGGATATATACTTTCACCTGATTTAATAATTTTATTACAAAATGTCTGGCGCTTAATAGTTGTATATGGTTGTGTGACGGTGTTGACAAGCAGCAATTTATTCTGTATATCCGACTCTTGGATAATTGCTTTGCTGTCTTGTCTGGCTTTGTTAATACAAAAGTAAAAGAGGTTTCAACTATTATTTTATTCGTTTTCAATCAACATTTTTATTAACCGCGATACGAATTTCCTCGCTATACTAGTGACTTTTCATAATAAAGACAAACACACTATATCTAACTACGCCACACACGAAAAGGAAATAAGGTAAAAGGTACCTTGTAGCTGATAAAGTGGTCAACGCGAACACATCACTTGATACCAAACGGAAGGCCCAAAACACACTTCCCTATTATGATTTTCGTTAAGACTTAAGTAAAATGTTATTTAATTGAATCAATTAATTGCGCTATTATTATATTTGAACAAAATACATTTTTAATAACAATGTTGCTTAGCGTTGAAATCATCAACCTATTATTCTAATTTATAAGCCATTTTTTATTGCTGCAAAACAACACTCTGATTTAATGAAGCTCCATAAACTATAATTATCAGTACTTCGTTCAAATGGGTGCATTACGCGAAAAAATCGAAAGTTAAAATATATGTATGAAAGCGGTTTTGAACAGTACGTTAACAGTTTTTTCCACATCTCAAAAGTGTAATTGTGTAATGCATGTCTGATGGAAGATCCTTCCACAACAAGTCTTTCGCTACGACCCGGATAGGAACGTTCGCTGTCAATGGAAAATCAAGAGCACAAGAACAAATATTTGAAGTTTATATACATTTTAGATATAAAACACAATTATTATATTATCATACAATGCCATAACTATGACGTTTTATCTTCATTAGCTGAATGTTTCCTGACTTTTGTTGAGTACTTATTTCATTGATAATGGCTATAAACACTTTTATAGCTATAGAGGCAATTAATACACTAGATAACGGAAGGAATACACATTCTATGAAGACGATTTTTATGGCTACAGCACGACTGGTTTATGCATTAGAGTACAAACTCGGTAAAGGGCCACCTCGCTTAGCGCGGCAACACGCTACGCGAGGCACGGCTCCAGAACAGTTTTATTCTTTCTTTATTATTATTATTATTAATGCCCCACAACCTTGGAGAGCGGGCCATTTAGCTACCCGGGACTAGGGGCAGTTATTTCAGAACTAATAAACAAACTTACACCTTCCTTAATCCCCGATACTCAGGCCAACACCAGGGGTCCAGTTAAACAAGTGTCATTAATCAGTAGATCAGGCCAACACCACTGTAAACGAGATTATTTGTACACATTACATCTTCAAATTATGTCGTTGCCGATTCACTTATGGTAATCAAAAATAAGTAAGTTTTATAGCGGCGATTTGTTTGATATTTACAGACGGCTGCCGAATCATAAGTGCCATACATTTAGCGTTTCAATGGGATCTGAGTGAAATAACACCATCCTCTCTCAGCATCGCAGAAACCTTCAGAAAAATGCAGTGGAAGTCTATACCAAAGGCAGACAGAAACCGATTAACCAATTCTTTCAGTAAATTACAGTCTGACAAATGCTGTTAATTATGATACAACAAGTACACTACATAATAGTAATGCGATATATAAATGCAAAATAAGATAAAACCTTTAAATAAATATAGGTATTATATATGTACTCAATAAGTGGGTCACCTAGTTAAAAAAAAACAACAACAGGTGGTTCTCTTTTACTCTATATCGTAAACATAAGTCACGCCCTCTCTTCCGCCCGGCCAAAAATAAACATAAAATAAATGATTGAATGATATACATTCATACCGGTAGTGAGTTAACTACCCGCTAATGAACTTAATATTTTCTTTATATTTTGGTTGAATAATGTGTTTACTTCTTTTTCAGTCCTATTTGCATAGAAAATTTCTATCACAAAACACTTTGTGCGCAGTTGATCGATTGATGTAAAAATGATATATTTAGAATTTGGCACACTTTAAAAGAGCAAAAGTAAACATCTTGGCAGCTCAAATGCTTAGTTTGTACAAAGCTGTAAAGATTCAAATTCCCATGAGAGCTGAACTAGAAAGAACAGCAATCTTGTGCTCGCGAAGTGCGATTGTTTTATTTGTAACACATTTTTAGAGGATGCAAATTGGCTTTTACACTGACAAATGTGCCTGCTTGCAAGGATAAAGTTGCAAACAGATTCGTTAAACAGTTTTATGGTATTTGTTAAAACTTTCAAGAATTAAAATTTGTGTCGTGAAGAGAAAATCCAAAATAATGGAATTACTTGGTTCCTTGTTTCAAATTACACTTAGGTTAAGAATGTGTCCTATCATCAAAATCTGGTATATGGCTCCTAGGCATTGTATAATTGTCTTAATTTGCAAAGGATCGCTTTTTTTATTTAATCATATTGGTAATAAAATTTTCGTAACATATAATTTTCTGAGAATATGTCTGACAGCAATTCTATCACATACCGTTGGAAAATTCTAACATCCATTACATTGAAGGTGTTCATGCAACTATTGAAATTACAAATAGGTAAGAAACTAACAGAAAATAGGCTGCTGCTGCGGCTGCTGCTTATCATTACAAAATGAGATAAGAAAAAAAGTACCAGTACAATGTGTGTATAGAAAATAAACAAGTACAAACAAGTAATTCGCAATGCGGTAAACAAGAAGAAATTGGTCATAAGAAAGGAGAGTGAATACGTGATGTAACTTAGAAGAAAACAGTATAATAGTTTGTGACAGACAAAACCGAAGTTCTGTTGTTAATGTACGTTAGTTAATTTAGCATGCCGGTTAAGCATATGACCAAATGTTTTAAATGTTCGAGCCTGTAATGTAAGATAGACATCTTACTGAGCCGATAAGTAAATATAACTTTAATATAACTTTAATGACGAGGTCCTTCTTCTCATATAAGGAAAAAAACCCCATAAGAATGCCATTAATATTGCATGGGTCAAACAACTTTATGTTTTAATTAAATTCTTGCACATTTATATCCCAGTGATGTAATTTAAATATCCTTCTAATTTATCTAAATCAGACCTCGAAGTTTTCACTGGGTTAGCTATGAATGTAATATATCAACAAAATTTCTTGATAATTTAACATATATTTCTGACTATGCTCATTCGAGAGAAACAAATAAAGATTTTCTATGACTTTTTAAACAATACTTGTTATAACATATTTCAGTTCGAATATAACAAATTAAGTAGCTCGAAATAATTATCAGAAGTGTTAAAAGCATATTAAAAGTTATATCGGTTACTTAGAGGCAGAAAGAATATCGCAGCATATACAAACAGTAACATGTTGTTTTTAATTGAAAAGTTAGTTTTTGTATCCTTTCGTTGTATATGAATCATAACAATTATTGTCTTACATTTTTGTCGCAAATCTCCGTCGAAAGAAAGATAAGGTTTTAGATCAGACTCAAATTTCATATTGGCTTTAAAATAGATAAAGGTATTACAAACAAGAAATACATTTGTAATATGCGGCGCTAATGAGGCTTGTTGTGACTGTGACGTAAGTTATTGATCGGTTAATTGTGAAAATGTATGAGCCAAGGCACCCAAAGGATATACATTTTCTAATAATAATAAATCTCTCTCTCTCTCTTTCTCTCTCTTTTTCTCTCTGTCTCTCTCTGTGCAGGTTCATGCGTGCATGTTGGGTGTGTATGTACTTGCGCGCGTGCGGGTGAGGGTGTTTGTACGCTCGTGCGCCCGCGAGTATGTAGAAAGTAATAGTACAAGTATCTTACTTACTGAGCCTCTTCATTAATATACCAGACAGCCAATAACATGTTCAAATTATTTTTCTAGCCAAAACTTTACGGGACTTCCATATTCGAACGGGTTGGAGTCACCGACAATTTTTTTTCCAATGTCATGGCCTTCAAGTAATTCGTCCATCTGAAATGCAGTGCGCTTGTGGTTCTGCACTAAAATGTTCACGTGGTCGGCCAAAACAAATCAATAAAATACTCACGTAGAGATTGTGATACTCTCGAAAATAACACAAATGTAAAAGAGGAGCAGTCATGAATTCCATACCATTATGAACAAAGAAACAAAGAAACACAATAATTAGTTGTAGTCCAAAAGATTAAGAAAATGTTGTAATATACTATTCTTCGAGTTCTTAATTCAAGTCAGTTGGTTTCATTTACGTTAATTCTGACAGGTTACTTTCTAGAAAGTTTATCTTAAGAAGGGTTGAATAGTTCAAGTCAATTTGCTAACAATATTTTGTTTGGAAAAGATTAAATGCAACTGTACTTTAAAAATAAATATCAACTCCTTTATAAATGTAGTGATTTTTTACGATAAACAGCTTGTATTTACTGTCTTATCATACATATGGGTTAAAAACAGCAAGCCTGTAGGCAGCAGCGGTTAAAATCACATGTGCAAACAGCCGTTCCTTTTAAAGGGTTCTCATTTTGAACCGTTACAGACTTTGCTCATTTGCCTTTGAGATTTTAATTAGTCGCGAATGTTTCATTCATTATGTGTTATAAAATAACATATTCACAACGCGGTGGTCTTTATTTATTATTATTATTATTATTTGTTCTGTTTGAGTTCTAACATACCCTAGACATCATTATCTTTAATTTAACGTGCACATCGTACATATGCAATAACAATTTTAGTTTTATATTCGTTTTGTGACGAACATAACACATTATTGACGTAAACAATTGACTAATGAGCTGGATACAAACACATTTATGTATTATTAAAAAGGCAGAAATTACCCGTTTATGTGACATTTCACTTTGCACGCAAGTACGTTGCACTTTGAATTGGATTGGATTGGATTGGATTAGCCGGCATTTTTGCCGATACTGCGCAGCGACATTTCTATCATTATAGCACAGGGGCACTTATGAGGTGCCCAAGGACTGAACCCGGCCGGTCCATTATACTGACACCGACGAGTCAGGCGTAATGCTGTCCCCTTAGCCCCGAGCGTTAGGAGGGAAGCCAGTTACTACCAACTTTAAAGTCTTTGGTCTGACCCGGCCGGGGTTCGAACCCACGACCTCCCGATCCGCAAGCCGACGCTCTACCACCTGAGCTATTGCACTTTGATAAACTTTGTCAGAGTACAAGTGTTGCTACAAGATATTCTATTGTTATATATAAAGATAGACAAAAGAGGCAGAGCAGCAGCACGGTAGAGACAGAGAGATTGACAGTGGAGATAGAGAAAGACAGAAGGAGACATACATAGATACAGACATACAGACATACAGACAGACTTACATACATACATACATACATACATACATACATACATACATACATACATACAGACAGACAGACAGACAGACAGACAGACAGACAGACAGACAGACAGACAGACAGACAGAGATTTTCATAAAGGCATTGCAATTTCTAAACAACGATACCCACTAGATCGCTTTCACTTTATTTCTAGTAACCTTTGCTTTTGGTTAATCACACAAACACATTCTATTTGTAAGAAGACGGTGGATTTTTGTTAGTCTTTATAACATTTTATTGTTATAAAGAACGATTTTAAGAGAAGATAACAGCTAACGCTTTTTCATGCCAAAGGTTGTTACTTTCTTAATCCGAAACTCGTTTGCCTGAAGTAAAACAGTGATATATTGCTCTTGCTGTGCAATGCAACATCTGACTAGCTAACAAGATGCTAAAAGAAAGCTTTATACTTTGTCTCTATATTCAGTGTGTTCTTAAAAATAAGTCTGCTTTTAACTGACTGCTAAGAAAAGAAAAACTGTCGAGTCATAGGAATATTAGCATTATTTTAATCTATAAAAAGATGCGTGGTAGGTAAAATCTTTTCGTACTGAATAGTGAAAAAAAGACATGTTTAAAAATTTTCAATTCCGTCATTTTCGATCTCCTTTTTTCTATATTGACTAAATTGTGGAATTCTCTTTCTATTTTAAATAATTGGCAAATATTCCTAATTTGGTATGTGTGACATTGAAACAAGTCATTAAAATCATGAATATTGTTTTCTTGTGATCATTTTTATCACCTTGAACGGTCCCTTTTCAAGGCAAATTAAACCGCATAAGCTATCAAAATACAATCGCTTTTAGCTGTCAGATCTTTATTCGCAACGTGTTTGAGAGCTTATGAACAAAACAACACATTTTAAACATTGCTGTTCATCTTTCATATCAGTTACATTTAAATGCGTGCAAATCTAGTTTTAATTATTCAAGACATAACTTTGATTTATACTTCCAGAATTGTTATTGTATTTTCGAGATATAGAGATTTATTCATTATTGTTTTGACAATGTGTGACTAGAAAGATCATTAAAGCGAAATTTGATATTATTTACACGAACGTTTTCCCACAAAAGATACTACAAATGCCAAGATTTCGAGAGGGATTCCTAACCGTAAAGAGGCACAATATATACGAGTAGGTATAAGAATTCACCGACATTTCATTGGCAGAACGTGTGATCACAAATACTTAGAAAGGAATATTTTACCGAATTTATTGTTAGACGTTATTGTTACTCAAAAAACACCCAAACGAACTTTTTTATAGTCGATTGTTTAAAAACTACATTTAAACACTGCGTTTCTTGACTAGCCAAGATATATATCGTTCAGTGGTATTTTTGTACACGTGTAAAATATATATATGATATTTATACATAATACATAAACACACTCACTTACACTGTGTGTGTGTGTGTGTGTGTGTGTGTGTGTGTGTGTGTGTGTGTGTGTGTGTGTGTGTGTGTGTGTGTGTGTGTGTGTGTGTGTGTGTGTGTGTGTGTGTGTGTGTGTGTGTGTGTGTGTGTGTGTGTGTGTGTGTGTGTGTGTGTGTGTGTGTGTGTGTGTGTGTGTGTGTGTGTGTGTGTGTGTGTGTGTGTGTGTGTGTGTGTGTGTGTGTGTGTGTGTGTGTGTGTGTGTTTCGAAAGGCTGACCTATGACTGTTAAAGTGAAACACATTTTGAGCTATATATGTTAAATATGAGGTTACCTTTAGGCTTGCTCTTTTTGTTTAATGACGTGTCACAGAGTTGTTACTTTTACATTTGGTTTGCATGTAAGTACCTTTGTCTTGTGCCTTTCCAAACTTTTGTAAATGCCGCAAGGCTCGTAGGATTTCGTCATGTTTTCTTTTTATACTCTAGAGCTGACCTGAACAGTATCCTAAGCCGAAACCTGACACGACCAATACTATTGTTTTCGTATCAGCCACAAAGATACTATTTGGGGATACGTACTTGTTCTACTGAGAAAGGGGACAATCGGCTTTAAACAAACAACATATAAGAGGTGTTTATTGCTCATTTTACGTCATCAGTGCTTATTAACCTTTTTTAATGACCATATTGGGTGGTAGCGTAGTGGTAGAATCACCGATGTAACTCCTCTGACAGCGTATCCTCTCACTGTCTCACTTCTCGAGTCGAAGGTGTGAGTAGGTTTGTTTGTTTGTTGGGTTTATCGTCCCACAAACAGTATTTCAGTTATCTGGAGGCGGTGTCCACTTGAAGTAGATATAGTGCTGCATTCATTGTGTATAGCATACCGTGAACACCTGGCATGATACCACACCCAGTCACATTGTCCTGACACCGGGCCAACCAGTCGTGGAACTACCCTTATATTTTCTTGAGCGTTAGCAAGGGAGCTATACCACTACCATTTTTAACGACTTTGGTATGTCGCGTCCCGGAATCGAACCCGGGGCCTCCCGTACCTGGAGCCGTCGCTCTACCGATTGCGCTACCAGGTCCGGTGTGTGAGTAGGTATCCCAGCTGACATGCGGTTCACCGGTGCGCCAATGGTTCTAACCCGGACATGTATTCGGGGTCTTACACCACCAACACAGCTGGACTTCGCTATAATGATCATAGATGGTCACAGCGATGCATTTCAAAAACAGAAACAAAACTAATTGCCATATAATCGTTAGCTTATTTTTATTTTTGTCTGCTAGCTTATAGACACGATTTAACCAGATATGTGTTATCGCAGAATCTCGAAGCTTTGTACGATATTTTCCGTTCTACCTTCATCAATTCGCTATATATTCAAACAATAAATTATCTCGTAATGTGTTTTAAATGAACACCTCTACTTACGGGTATTAGATAACCGTCTTACGCTCAGACAGCTGTAGTTAATTAAATATCTGAATAAATCCTCTGAGATCTAAACGCAACTCAATGTAGTTAATGTGTATTTTTGTACACGTGTAAATATATATATGGCGATAACGCCATATGTACTTGAACGTGAAATGTTTTTCTCCCTTGATTTTCCAAACTAATTATAGTAAACCGTTTCGCAATTTATAAATACCCAGAAAATCTATTCGTTCTTATGATCTTACATCTTAATTTCAACGTGTAAGCACGTTGCCCATGTTTCAAATTGATATATTTGTAACATAGGGAGAAAAATGTGCAGCCAGTCCGGGACTCGAACCCGGGACCCTTCGCTAACAGGTCGAATGCTCTTCCGACTGAGCTAACCGGACCGCTTACACATTCTCTCCCTATCACCCGGCTACATACACCCCGGGCAACTTGAAATTCGTCCTCGAATTTCACAGACTATATACTCTACATACAACTCACAAGCACTTCTCAAGTACTTGTACGTAACGACCGCGGGTCATTTACGTTGGGCGCCATTGTAACATAGGGAGAAAAATGTGCAGCCAGTCCGGGACTCGAACCCGGGACCCTTCGCTAACAGGGCGAATGCTCTTCCACTGCAATACATTGCTACCTCACACAATCGATTTTTTATATATAAGACAAATTAAACAATGTCTTATTTGGCTAGGACACTGAAGCTCAGTTGTTTTTAGTTTGTCAATTACAATCAAATACTGATATTTCTGGGTAGTTATTAAAATTAATAAGATCGTATTCGTTTTAGAGCAACATTTGACCTTTGAATTAAACCATTATCATTGAGTCAATAACAAGTTGAACTTGAACTTTGTATGACATATAATACGAGGCCCATTGGCGGATTTATATCTACAAACAAACATGGCATTATTTTACAACAAGAACAGGTCGCTAAGAAAACATAATTTTTTAATTGATTCTATGTTGACTGTGATTGCAATGAAAGCTGGAAATCTCCGAAATGGCTACGTGTGCTTGTAAGTGGTGTGTGGTAAATTGATAAAATTTAATTACTTTAGGTTCATAAATTATTTAAATACCAAAACCACACACATACTGGTTGTAGGAATTTTAAAAATCCACGAAACAGTCGGGCGTTAAAAGTGCTACAAAATATATATTGTGAATATATAACTGTATTGTCTGTAAAACAACTCACGCAGACAAAGCTGGCACTAAAAGAAGCAATGTCTTAGTAAAACAGCTTCGTTCGTTATAAGTCTATACATTAAAAAACATACTTGAACAGGACATACCTTCTGAAATTTGATCTCAAAATGTCAAATAGTCTCCTCTCATGTAACCTTCTTTAAAGTCCGTGTGATAGACAGTCGATATAAAAACTTTTATCAATCCTTTGGCCATACTTCTATGTTATGACAGTTATATTTTGTATGATGACCTCTAGAACCAGACATTAGTTGACGGCTTCAATATGTTGGGGAAGGGGAGGATGGTATCTAAAAACAATATTTTCCATGAAATATTACTAATATAACTGTATAAAGTTATTAAACTGTGTATGCTTGTGTATCTTCAGATTAAATACTGAAGATGTCCTATCATATAACTAAAATCTTTCATGTTTTACCAATTAGCTAGCAGATTTACAGTTTGTCAGTAAATTACTTTTAAGCGCGAATATTTAGTGTTTTTAATCGCAGAAGAAAGCTTATATTCTCTTTCGTTTATTTACGGTTAGTTGACGGCAATTTCGGATGTTAGGAACGTAAATGCGTTTTGTCATGAAATCTGGTTAAATTTCTTTAAAAAGTACAGCTATCAGAATCTATAATGTGAAATTGCCTGCAAATAGAAGGTCCAAAGTTTACTTTTTAAAGCCCGGCATTCACATAAACAGAAAACTACGAAAGTTGTGTATACCGTGACATAAATACATGCAACAATACTGTATCTAACTCCCTTCCCTTACTTAACTTATTTGAAAGCCCTAAATATCGGTCCTAATGCATGTATATAAACAAATTGAAAACATGCATTGCATTGCGTTGATGTTAATAAAAATATACTTACAAGGATAATATCATTGAAATATACTTTCCAAGCATGGAATTTCTATTTCAAAAGAATATGATATGTGCCTCTTTGAAAAAGTACACACTTATAGGCATACGAAAAAGCTTAGAAACAGATAAAAATATATTTTGCTAAAAATCAAAACTTGTTTAAACACAATAAAAGGTGGAATGAAGATTATTGCTGATCACTTTTGTGTGAAAATTATTGTTTCAAGAGACTATATCGTCATAATGGATATTTTATGTACACTAATTTTAGTTTTTGATAGTCTTTGACTGAGCAATTAAGTCTCTAGAGCATAGTTAGGTTACAAGGGTCTTTTCTACTATCAATAAAAGCAAATGTGAAGATGAAGTAAAAGTTTACGAACTTCTAAAATATCCCTCGTATTATTTCCACGCAATTAAATAACACATATACTCATAAGGTACTTTTTAAAGAAAATACGAGTGTTTTATGAAATGGCAATGGGGAAAAGTGCACAACAAGCACCATTTCTTAATTGTACATAGTACAAGTAAACACATGTAACATGAATCATAATGAAGTGGCATAAGGAACTATGTAAGGCATCGAAAAAAATGTCACGTGGCACTTTCAAATGAAGCCTTCATAAACTACTAACATTTTGCAGGAAACATAGTCATAACTTTAATTTTGTATCTCTTACTTTTGCTTTTGTTTGAAATAATATTAAGTATTAAGTTAAATGTCAAATATGCACTACAAATAAGGATTTGTTTGATCACAGTTGATTTCTTCACCTTATAACTGTTATCTGACATTATTTTAGAAGACATGCTTAACATTATACACTATGTTACCTAATAGTATTGTAGAAGGTAGATCCACGACGCCTTAAATTCAGCGACCTGCTGCAGGTTCCTCGCATACCTTTGTGTTCTGGAAAAGAAGAGTTGGACAGGTCAACACTATTAAGCTGCCTCTCGATTATTTATTTATATAGTATGCGCAATTGGATGTTACTATGCAAATGACGTCATACTACAACAAATCATTTTTCGCAATTATATAACTTTAAGCATTGTTGTTAGGTATGTTATTTCAACATTAGTATTAAGAATGCATGTTTACATTTGCGCGCTGGTGTAAGATTCTACACTGTTATAGTTTAAAAGTTGTTAATGTTTTTCCGATACTTAGCAAATTTCGGCAGGTGCTAATATGTTTTCGTTGTCATCTGTGAAAATCATATATGTAAAATATAGAAATTAACGATAAGCTTTAAAAAAAATGTCAGAAAACACACCAAAGATAAGCATCAAACATAAATTTATATTAGCCGTTTCTTCGATAGCGACATCCTCTGTAAAGAGGTTGTATAAAAGTTGGACTTCGAAACATTCTGACAGTCTACGAACGATAACACTCGGAGTAAATTGTTGTATACAATATTGTAACAAATACAGAACCAATAGCCGGTAGATCAAACAAAGTGTTTTTCCCTAATTTATTGTGAACTAAATACAAAAAGAACATATCTTTGTCTTACTCTTGCATGTCATCTTTTCGAACACAGAATCGTTTGAACAAAACATTTTGGCACGAAACAAATAATTCCATTGCCCTAGAATTATCCCAGTTTTATTTTGAAAAGTTCGATTATTGGGGAAAGGCACTCCTTTCTGATAGACAATTTCACGAGCTGACCAACGTTAATAAGTAGGCTTTTAGATTTGCATATTAGAACGTCAGCGGCCGTTGTTTCTTCAACCGCGTTTTGTTTAATGACAGTATAAACATCTGGCATGTTCCTAATAGTAATTTATTACTTAATTTGTATCGAGAACGTATTTAAGCAAAACTACATTGTTCTTAACTTCAGTGGTTTGGCAATCATTGCCGACGAGTTCTGGTTGTTTATTAAATTGATATTTAATTTCTACCAATCTTGGTTTCTTTGATATTAATCTGGGCTTGCTTTGCGTCAACGTAAATTCCTTAAAGTTAAAAGAAATAATTATTGGAAGATGTGACTGCATTGACATAGCTTGTCGATTAAACACATATCAGAAGATGAACCTTTTGATAAAAGATGCTGTTTTGTCTTTATAATCTTGAAAACACTTTGATAAAACAATGTTCTCTATTTTTTGTAACATCCATCACATTATTCATTTAATATGCCGAATAACGAACATTAATGTTCCTTTCACGAAACTGATGCTGAGCTAGTGATAAAAGAAGACAGGTGAAGCATTTCTCCCCGGGCTGTTAACACGTTACTGATAAACAATGGAAAATCCTTAGACAAAAATTCAATTTGTAATAATAAGTTACAGTCATCGTTAATTCTATAAATGCATCAATAAATAAGATATAGCATATAATAAGCAGTTTCTAATAAATGGCTTGGGTTTAAGAACACGCTATCACTTGGACAGTTTTGTTTAAAAATGAACTGTTTTATTTTCACTGCTTGTAATTATGAAATCCGTCAGGAAGTGCGAGGTTAGAGCTCGGAAAAAACAGGTTTAAGTCGCCCAGTTGCCCTTTTGGCCGACTTATTTTGTATTAGGTCTAGTCACAGTTTTGTTTTACAACATACTTGCATGTGAATACCTTTGTACAGTGGCTTTTCAAAACTAGTTGGTCGTTTTCATATTTTCTTATATGTTTAAGTAGCAAAAACTTGGAATAATATTAGCAGCTTTCTGAAAAGCAAGTGTAGCACATGTGTGATAAAACCCTTCTTTCTTTATAATTTTATCACCAATAACATGCATTGTAAAGTCATTTAACAAAGAAACTTATTAAATACAATACGTTCTTTAACAGATAAGATATCTTCCACAAAACAAAAAAAGTGAAAATAGTCGTTTATCTTAATCTAATTGTATTCATTTGATTCCTATCTTCATGATTTCAAAGTGCTAAGATGTCAATATAAATGTCTCAAATGTTTTACCTATGAAAAGTTTTATTTAAACTTTTGTTAGTGGTTTACTTATTTCATCAATTGCTATCAAGGTCCACAAATATAACCCTCTACTTGGGTTTTAGAAAACACACTCTGCTAGAATTTTTTTAGTAAAATATTAAAAAGCTAGTTAAAAAGGGTTTTGCCATCTACAATTTTTGAGCATTTAAACAATTCATTTGAATACGTTATATTTAAGTATACACGAATCTCCATGCTTAACATATGCTAGCTAAAGTTTTGCCCTTACTTGCTTATACATACATTAATATAGCTGCAACATGTTCTATAAACTTGTTATGATTTATCTTATTTTCATCTCTCCTGTATGCTTTTGCTAGTACTCTTCCTAAATCAAATTATCATAAATTATCTTTTTTAGGTAAAACTACAAAAATATAATGTAAAAAAAAATATTTGATGAAAAATGCTTACTAGACGACATCTACTGTTAAGACTAGGCGCGTTTATCAAGAAAGTAGTTTTCTTTCAGGCAACGCTTTTGATAACGAACTTCTTAACGTAAAAGTACATTTTTTAGTTAAGTGTTGCAGTCATAGACTAAAGCTACTTATTGATTAACTAACAACGATATACGCAATAGGAAGTGGTATATTGCAAGACGTCAGTTTGTCCTTTCCTCCGTCTATCAATAGTTATAATTGCGTTTGAAACATTTTTAAAATCCGTTTAACATATTGACTAAATTTGTTATTTAGTCATTTGTTGATGCATAAAAATGCAGTGAACAAGAAACATAACTCTACCTTGCTAATCTTATTTTTGTCAAGAAGAACATATGTAAACTACTTCACCTCACACTTAGTAGATATATTCTTGGTTGCACTTGTGTAGTGACGTGTTTATGATCGAGTAATTGAGACTTTGTTGTCGAGGTAAGAAGTTCGAGCCTCAGACGTGACTTGTATTGATCTTCTTAAACAATACCATAAGATACGGATGGCTTCAGGTTTATATAAGTTTAAATTGATTTAATTGACGAAGTGTACATTATGAAAGGATCAATAATGACAATAAGGAAACAGAGTCTGCAATCTACTCAACTTAAAAACATCTTAAACAACTAAACGTGCATAATCAAGGGTGGTAATAATTTCTTATTTATTTGTCAATCTTGTTTATTGATGTACCAAGTGGTTTCGTTTCTTTTAGCAAGAGATGTCTGAAATATGTTATTACATTCACTTGCCAGGAGGTTCGCTGAGTTTCTTTTTCCTTTCATGAGGTTAAGAAGAGTATCTTTGACCAAATCTCGGAGGTTTCCACCTAAATCAACACCTCTAATACTTGTTAATGACTGCTTTTTTTATCATACGATCATGATGATTATAATATGTTGTGTACGAACGCATTAACTAACGACTAAAACATATATATGTATTTCTTCATTTCTAAAGATCTAATCATTTAATATCTTGTATAATTCCCTGAGATATATCTATAATCCAACGTTGTTTATGGAGATTTGGCTCAGTTTTTTTCTAGATATATCAATAAAACTAGTGTATGAAAAGATGAAGATGTTCAGTACTACGAGAATAATTTGCCGACAAAGATTCCGAAAGCAAGTGTACATGATTATTTTAATGAAACATATTGAAAATATACAGACAAAAAATAATCAGATGGATTGTTTAACTAAAAAGGCCTTTACTGAGACCAAAGGCAATATGTAAAATTATTACAAACCGATGATATATAAAACATAATTACTGCTTGTCTAAAGATGTTTTTGGGACTGACAGACATCTATTGTTTTTGACAGTTTAAAAAAGCATCTTAATTTTATTATGCACCTGAAAATGTATTACATCTCAGAAAAAGGGCTTCACATTAATGCATGATTAATTGATCTTGTCACATTTATTAACGTTTTAAAGTCAGTTTAAATAACCCCTTAATAACAATATCGGTTAGCTGTTTTAGCAACATTAAACCGTAATATAAATCCTTTAATAGCGAGAAATGAATCACTTTAACGCATACAACATAAAAGAAATCCGTTCATTTGATAAAGCGGCTAAAGTCGTTGACATTAACAAGTATATTGCTTGTTTATTTGGTTAATTGTCGCACCAACAGTATTTCAGTCATCCAGGGAGAGTGTCCTCGTAAAGCAGGTATAGGGCTGCCTTCACTGTGTATAGCATGCCGTGAACACTCGACATGATACATGTACCACACCCACTCATATTATGTCACTTGGCCACCCAGTCGTAGATCTACCCTTATATGTGCTTTAGCGTTAGCAGGGGAGCTATACCACTGCCATGTTTACGACTATGGTTCGAACCCGGGGCTTCCCGTACCTGGAACCGACGCTCTGCCGATTGCGCTACCAGGTCCGTTTAACGAAGTATATCCAGACTTAAATATTAATTAAATCAAGAAGCGGACGTAGCCTTGAACATTTAATTGGAATTTAAAAGTTGTGTCAATGATCAGCTTGGCGTAGCAATTGTGGTTTAAACAATTATGTGTTTAAACATACCTGGTATAAAATTGCTCCACTAAATAATCGGCCTAAACAACACGAAAGATACAGAACTACATCTTAATGAGAATTACCACAGAGATGTTATTCTGAACTACCTCTAGACATGCACAGACATTGTAAATGTAAAAGAGCTACAAAATACACACACATTTTTTTAAAATTCCACAATTACAATCGTAAAATAATCATTCATCAGACACACGCTTCTCTATTGCATAATTCACCTTATGCGCCATTGAAATTGTTAAAATAGACTTTCCTATGAAATAAGTCGCTACCCTTCTCTGTTTATAAATTACAAGGACACTTCTAAATTTTGTAATGAATGAATAAATAAAAACAAAAGAGTAAGCTTATATAAAGCTTTTAAAATATTTACAGTTTTTATGAATGTTTTAAAAGAATTTATGTCAATCTGTCCTTCTGAGGGTAGTTTGGAAGTATAATTCAAAAAGCACCTGTTAATAACAACAATAGTTGTGTGTCATACAAGTATAATTGAATCGATTAAAGGTTTTGGAAGTACTCTTTAACTAAAACGGAAATATATTTAGCTTAGCACGGTCTTTAATAATAACGGACATATCAGATTCAATGAAACTCCTCGTATGTGCCTCATATTTCTGTTTTTTGCATGAAAGTTCCATTTTATATTGTGAAATTGCACTTTTACAACAATGCAAACGAAAATAAATAAGTAAAAACAAATACTGACAACAGTTACAAAAATAAATAAATTATAATATTAACATCTAGGCAAATAAAGGTAATCAATAAGGGGTGGTTAACAGCTTTGTCGTGGCCTTATTGCTCCAAAGCGCCCCAACCTACCACTTCCGGTATATTTCTTCCTCAAATACAAACAAAAATGGAATGACAAAAATATATCATTAAAGTAAGACAGCTAACAGTAGGCGCCAGCATTTGGTGACAACGACTGAGCAAAATCATATCGTTAACAAACCATATAACATTAAATTCAACTATCAAAACTAGTGTAGTTTTTATGATCTTACTTTCTTCAGAATGAAATCAGAAGTGACGTGTCATATTATTTTAATGAAATTACTTTAATAAATAAAATCATACCTATTTTCCTTCGTTTAGTTAATGAGGCAGGAGCAATACCGGAGACTCATTTTATTTGTTGTTGACAGTGTCTGTCATACTTAATACAACAACCAACATTTTAAAAATGCCCAGTTAAAATTTATGCAAAGGTGTTGCATTGCCTTTGAAAATTAGTACCAAAAGCACATTGCCGTGCAGTTTTATCCCTATGTAAACAGCACTCAATCAAAGCCCTTAAGTAGACTTTTAAAACGGCAGTTTGTCCTTTCTTGCGTACTTTTTACAAAGATGTTGAGCCATTTCAAAAGCACCAACTACTGAAGATAGTACGTCGCGTATTGCTGATATGTTATTTCTCTGCGTTTCTGTTTCAAATATCCTTATTTACAACCAGTCGATGTATATATTTATTATTCGGAGTAATATACTTTCAATGTTGATTGAAGATCAATATCCTTTTGAGAGGGTAAATTTCATAGGGTAATGAAACATTCATTGTCTAACTAAGTGAGAATATCATGAGAATAAAAGAAGATATAAAGTAAAACCAGACGGCTGTCTGTTTAGTTGATGAACATTAAATTTACATTTAAAAAGGAAGACACTCTCTATCATCATGAAATAACAGCACCTCTTTATTAAAGTGATGGAAACTTTGAAGTCGTCATAAACAAGGCATACTGCTTACACAATTCTTGTTTTGTTATTCATTTATTAATCGCGTTGTACGAAAGAAAAGTCCCCTAAAATTAAACATTATACCTTCTCTCACACGAGTCAGACACGACATTACAACATTAGTGTGTATCATTCCCATTACAAAAAGAGATATGCGTTTGTGAGTAAACAAAGTTTTTTTTCATGACACCGTGGGCAAAAATGAAAGTGATAAACAATGGAACACCCTTAGACAGAATATATGATTGTTGTACATGCTCAAATCCTCGTTAATCTTAACAATGCACTGTTTCACAACGTATAATCAACACAGTATTATAATGAACTCAAATCATATGAACTTGTATGTATTTGGCTATTACCAGACAAATTAATAATATTTTATCCTAGCATATAACATTGATAGCTAATTTTACATTTTTTATTTCTTGTAAGTTTTCTTGCACAATAACGTTACATGTTATGGTACTGCTGCTTGATGTTTTCTTTGTACAAATATGGTATAAAATTGCGGCTTATAAGACAGACACTGGCTTGTAGAAATCTTTTCAAAGCCCAAGTAGATTAGAATTTTCACCTTCAAAATAACATACATTTTAGCATCCCTATGGGATGGTCTGGGATAATGCTTAGTAACCTCAACGAATAGATAACACAAACATTGTGCAAAAAATATATATATAAAAGCTTGAGCAACAACGTTAAATTTCAGAAATATCTTATGTTATGTTCATTTACGATCTTAGATAAAGCATTAAACATTGTTTGTCCATGTACATTTCATGAAAGTTGCTGCAAATGCAGCTGGCTGTTGAAGCGTATTCAGTAATAAAATGCTACAAAGATAACAGGGATATAATTGTCCGAAGTGTATACTAATAAGATGTGTCATATATTGAGATTATTTAAAAAGTGCTTTCAGAAAAACATGGTTACAAAAGTATAGTATCGCAACTTTCAGTTTAAACTACCACTTTGTAAAAGTACTAGTATGCTGTATACATCAAGTGGAATGTTAGAGTTACATTCACTGTGACTAGACATAACAAATGAAGCAAAACACACAGATAAATACTTGCAGTGCTGAATAGTCCAAGGTATGTACTCGGGTGTTTAACAGATTTATTTCAGCTTCAACGCCACACTCACTATGTTGTTGTTTTTCTCAAAGACTAACAATATCCCGCCGACGTGAGACAATTAACACAATTAACAGTAAGCACAATTATTGGGGCTTGAGCGAGGAACAAAGACAATATATCATAATATGTATACACTGAATATAAAATGCGCATGCAATAAATGCCTCAACAACTTAACAGTTTAATTACAGCTAATGAAGAACATACTTTTTTCATAAAAGCGTAGAAATGAAGTCATTATTACGTAAAAAGGGCTGTTACTTTTATTTTAACTAAATGTGTACAATTTCAAGTATGAAATTAATATTTAAATCCAAGTAGAACATGCCTTGCAACTGCAAAACAAAACCAGACATCTGTGATCGACAAAATAATTCTATGGACTCGAGAAAAGATTCGTGCCTCGAACATATAGCGTTGTTTCCAGTAAAAATTGCTTATATGCATGTTCCTTCCATGCAATTGCCAGTTGGCAATAATCAGTCGTTAAAGATTGTTAGTAAAGTATTACCATCGGCTAAAAGTAAATCTTTTTAACGAAATGCACACATTAGGATGGGAGTAATTTGTCTTGTGATTAGTTTAAGAGAGTGTCTATCTTATGCATAAATGTACAGATTATCTTCCGTTGTTCTAGAAAGCTGTCTAATTTTCAGGCCCGTAAAAATATAATCCTTTGTAGTTTGAACGTACAAGGTTTCTTCAAACAACATAGAGTTTTAGATAGGGCAGACTTCTCATAAACTATGGTTCTTTGGATGTGGTTTATCTTAGACTATCTTCATTTGTATAATTAATGAATTCTGCGATTAAGATGAACTCTTCCAATCTCTGTGGACATGACTCTTAAGTAAATAAGTATAATTCAAATAAACAATTTTACAGATGTTTAGTACTGATGAATTTGATTATCATAAAATAAAATTTAAGAAAATGCAATAGTGGGGAAATATATTATAAACTTTAAAGGAATATTGGTTATTGTAAAAATGCATTATTATATGAGGACGCCAAAATCACACATTAAGAGAATGCGATGTATTTGAGACTATTACATCTATTTCAGCCGGATTCGAACACAATATTCATGTAACATAAATTATTTTCCAAACCTCACAAATTATTGTCTAGAAATTGCTTCGTTTCACGGTGTTAGGTGTTAATTAAATCAGAATATTGTTGCTTTGTATTAAATTGCAACTCTTCTAATAAGAAAAATTGCGCCCTACATACGTTTTAAAATAGACGTTCGGAGTATGCTTAAAAAGTGTAAAATAATCTTTAATAAAAATATAGATAGATAGATAGATAGATAGATAGATAGATAGATAGATAGATAGATAGATAGATAGATAGATAGATAGATAGATAGATAGATAGATAGATAGATAGATAGATAGATAGATAGATAGATAGATACATACATACATACATACATACATACATACATACATACATACATACATACATAGATACATAGATAGATGATAATGGGCAATGATAGATAAATACTGGACTGAAATGGTGAGGCCATTTATCTTTCAGAGGACCTTGCTTTACATTATATCATCTTTTGCGTAATCCGCTTTGAAGTCAATATCTACTTTTAGCAATAATCCCCATTGAGTTCTGAGTAAAAAAAGCAAACAAAGATAGGATGCTGTTACGTCGTTGTCGTCGTCATCGTCATCATCATCATCATCATCTTCATCATCATCATCATCATCATCATCATCATCATCATCATCTTCATGTTTTTATCTAATTAACAATAAGGAGCGACATTGATACCATCAGTATCAACAATAGGGTACTAACTCATCACCAATTATACTCACACTTTAAGTAATAAAACACGCCTATAAATGTCAATATTCTCTCCTCTTCTCTCTCATAGCTAATTCCGTCGGACTATGGCATCTTTACCTTGTAGTAAAATAAAATGGTTTACAAGCGAAGCGAGAAGGAAGCACTGGGGCAATATCGGAATTCCTCTGCAGTGCCGTTCCAATCCAGCCAACGTAACAACAGCTACTACAAAAGAAACCAACATAGAGCTGTGTTTTCAAACACTGCCTTGATAGCTGTAGTTACGGATCTAAACTGATGATCAATTTAGTGCTATTGAAATTGATTGGTCGCTTTATATTTATTGCATATTTCAAAGCAATGCAAATTATAAGCATCGGATATAACATTCATGTACAATGAATATTCTGTGAGTAATTTAAATATTCAACTTCCAAATCGAATAAATGATTACATTTTAAAATAAACTGCATTTGATGAAATCAAATTGCATTCATTGACGTGAAGATCATTCCAGTGAATGAATCAATATTTGATGTGATATAATGTATATAAGTGTGATGGAGCAGTATAATTTGTTCGGTTGCAATGATTTGTGAAAGCAAAAGCAGAAAAAAACAGCATCGTTTAGTCAGAATATTAAGTGAAAGAATATTCAAGCATCAACAACGGAATATGTCATACGAAATTGTTCTAGGTGCTGTTTTGTCTCCAATCGTGGTATTTGGTTTACTTGGGAATATTTTATCAGTGCTTGTTTGGACAAGGGGTTCCCAATGCCGAACATCCACCGCTAAGTTTCTTTCCGCGCTGGCTGCCTATCGACGCTATCGTCTTGCTGTTTCCTGCCACGGAGCTCCTAGTGTTCTTGCTTTCAAAAAATTATGTGCGGGATTATCATACGATTCTTTGCAAACTATTTGTATTTTTGCCATTTTTCGGTCCACAAATGTCGGCATGGTTAGTAGTATGGGTAACGTTAGAACGTGCAGTTAGTGTCTGGTACCCCCATAGAGTACGGGTAATGTCAACACCTCGCAAAGCTTACTTAATCATTGGGGCAACGACCTTATTTTTAACTATTCTAAATGCGCCAATGTTGATAGATTTTTCAGTTGACAAATATGTCGTGCCAGGTATCAACCTTACCAACAATCATAATGAGAACAACATCGATTTGGAGCTACATGACAAAATCGTGTGTATGCACAATCCTAGATCAGTGTTTGTTAATTTCTTAACATTCTGGAGTTTTTTAACACAGTTTCTTTTCTTATTCCTCTTTCCATTTATAATCATTGCCGTGTGTAACATAATCATTCTTGTTAAAATATTTCTTCATAGGCGTTATCAAAATGCTTACAAAGACCGGAAAAAGGATTCTGCGCGCAATACGAGACTAATGGGACCTTTGACAGCTAGGATTGTAGCAATGAGTGTGGTACATTGTATTTCAGCGGCTCCTCTGACAATTCTGGTGCTACATAAAACGTTTGGTGACGATGAGAGGAGTGCCAGAAACTATCCGTTACTTCGAGACGTCTTTAATGTCCTGTTTTACATAAACAGTGGTATCAACTTCGTGCTTTATTGTATCTTTGGCCGCGAGTTCCGAAAAGACCTTGTGGACATGATTACATCACGGACCTTGCGCCCAAGACGACGGCGGGCTTCGTCTATTTATGTTTCAAATGTAGTCGACAAAGATGGTAAAACTTCTAAATCTGGAAGATCTATTTAGATGTTGTTAGTATTAAAAAATATGTCGTAATGTTACACAATCACTTTTTACAGCGTGTGTGTTCTTGCCACAAACAAACAGAATCAAGCCGTCAATTGGGTGTAACTTAGAGCATGAGGTAAAATCACTTCAAGAAAAACGTCTGAAAAGAAAATCCAGATCTGTTGTTTATTCGCGTTTCTCACTAAAAATATACTGAGCAAACATTGCTAATAAGTTAAAGCTGCGCTGATATACCTATTTTTTTTGTAATAAGCGACTTGATAAGAGTGTCTCCATAATAGGGTTTCTCTTATTGTATTTCTACAATGTTCATCGTTGTGATATCTCAATGTGCATATACTTTATGTTTCTTCATGCATGTTTAGTCGCTCGAAGTGCACTTCAAACACAGATACAACTTTACATTATTTTAATTATTTCAAGTAACGAATCAGTATTTAAATTAGTCATTAACTTGATATTCATTAGTATTATATATTCCTAGCCTATACTTTTTTATTTTGATGCTACCGACTAGGTTATTTGCTGTAAATTATGCGGACCGTGACTATCCATGTGCCTTCTCGTGTTTGTGTAGTGAAATTGTATTTTTATGTTTATGTATAAAACTATAACTTAAGGGCTGAGGTCATTTTTCTTCTAAAATTCGACTGACACATGTTTTGTCCTATTTTGAGTATTTACTTTGAAGAGGGCATATCTTTTCCCAAAGATATGCAATTTGTAGCTTTTGCTTAAATCTTTTCTGGATTGTATACTGATACAAACCGTTGTCGATTTCAAACGTAAATAAGCCTGTACAGGTAATAGTATAAAAGTATATTCATTATTATTTTATATATAATTTTTCCGTTTTCCGAGTTTTACATCCTGTTTAAAGGTCAATTTAAATTTACAAGGACAAACGAACTTTCAAGAAATAACAATTTATTAAATAATTAAATACTTTTTTACCTGTGTGATCGTTTGCGTCTTGTGAAATATAGTTTTTGCTATTTTTATTTATTACCAGTTAATATTTTTTAAAGCAAGACTTTTATTTGTGACAGGTTGTTGTTAATTTTTTTGTTGTTTAAATTGTAAAATAATTTACAAATATATGTCTTTATATGACATGTGTAGTATTTAACAAATTTAAGTTATAGCATTTTTTTATTAATATCATTCTTTTAAAGAATTTGATTTTTCATGTGAAATTAAAAAAGGATTTTTACAATGTGTCACGAAAGGGACGACTCCACTAATTAAAATGGTTACAATTTACGGCATTTTTACTAAAAGAGATGGTGTAATATGCAAGTACGAAGTCGTTCTTGAGTATAAGAGAAAACCATACTTCAAGCTTCAATGTTTTGTATTTGCTTCATGAAACCAACAAAAGCAGTACAAATATTGTTTATTAATATATATGTACACGCATGTGTATATATAAGTATAATGTATATATTCTTATGAGCTATTTAAATGTTTTTTTTTCTTAAGAGCTTAATGAGATGTATGTTTTATGCGATTATGCTGTGATTTACGTGTTACTTTTCATTTTGATTATTAACTCAAACGTAAGAACACCAACAAACGCCAGATTAAAGCCTGAACTTGTCTAAGGTTAAATACAACCTTCTGCAAACTTTGATATTTTAGTTTTCATGCATTTAAATTTAAATATGTTTATAGTATCAGAAATATTGCCCTTTACGTAGCAGCTATTGTCTACTAAACTATTGTTGCGAATAATGATAACAAAAAGGTATCTTTTCAATATCTAGACGCGTACAGTTAATCAATTTACAAATGAATAAAAACGTCCGAGACAGCTGTAACCGACGAATATTGTATTGTTTTTAATGTTGTACATTGCTTAAATTCTATATTTTCAAAAGTTATTAAAGTTTGGAGTGTATTGCCTATTTTTAATTAAGCATTGGTCAAAATTTTTATCAACTTTATATTGAATTCGATATCTAATTGCATCAAAATAGTATCCCGAATACTGCACTATCTTAAAATTGCATGCGCTGCATATTTTAACTAAGACTCTCACTTCACAGAAAACCTTCGCGTTAGATATGATATTGGTAAGATGCCTTAATGTTCTTAGTGTTTAATTAACCTGTTGTTAACCGTATGTTTATTCTAACATCACATTATGCAATGTCATTATCGCGTTGAAGAAGTTTGTTGTGTGAGAATGTTAATTTGTTTGTTAATCTTATGTTGCAATATAATGGCGCTAAAAGATTTATGTTGTTAGTTATTTATACTTTTTAGATGATATATACCTGTATTATTTGAAAAAAAGAAATATGAGCTTACAAAATACAGAGACCCTTCATTTTTGACATCCGTCGCTATTTTGAAATTAACATTGGAGTATTTATAACATTATTTGTTTATAACATTATTGTACGACATCCTCGTACGTTTAGTAGGAACAATACGGTATATGACGGAACCAAGACTTTATATTAATGGCAGTCGTGCTGATATTCAATCGGACTGACCTTGTGTCAGCATTTGTTAAGTAGGTCAAAAGTGAGGTTAGACAAATAAGCTGAAAACAAATTAAGCTGCACGTTGAATCGAATCGGTAATGATCTGCCTACGCAAGCACATGCATTTTCCCACATTTTATTCAATTTAGTAGCATAATTTTATTATTTTGTCATATAAAAGGCATTGACTAGGTTAATGTAGTGGCATAATGTCAAATTATAATCAGATTAAAATAATCTCATCGGAATATTAATTACCTGAGTATTAATCTTTTTTTTTAACAGAAGTATTTTATATATGTGCTCATATATTCATAAGCTTGGCACACAGGAGCTCCCGGGTTCGAAGATAACAATAATGTGCTTTTTGTTTTAGCTACGAGTACATTTTTGCCTCCATCGTCTTACTATATACATATGTATAGCTTCAACATGAATTGACACATAAGTAGGTAAATAAGAAAAGGTTCTATCAAAATTTTCACAGATATTTAAATTTTATCTACCAGTAGACAAAGGCAAACAAGGTAAATGCAAATGTGACAAAAACACAGAGACGAGACATAACACACCTAAAGAAAAAACATTAGTTACCGCCTTGGAACGGTCAATCGGCAAAAGGACCAACTGGGGTGCTTAAACCTGATTTGTGGAGCGCTCCAACCTCGCACTTCCTGAAGGTTTTTCTAGCAAACAAACAGTGTAAATAACAACGTCCCGTCAAAGTGAAACAACTAACAGCAAGCACCTGCATCGAGAGTTAAAACAGATACAATGAACTTATATACATACGGTTTCTTTTAATATTTATATAACATAATAAATTTGTCCTCTTATTGGGATTATAAAACAATGCGTATTCTAGCAGATAAATTAATGAAAATATTACTTTGACAACAACCAACGGATAATTAATTTAAGTGATTTCTCGTTGTAAAATGCCTAACAAGTCTTCTCATAACTGAATACACATGTGCAGTGTTATTCCAAGATGATGTTCTTATCCAAAATGTGTGTATAGTAGACATGTAATTCCATCCTTTTTTATATTCTTAATCTTCGATAAAATGAGAATAAAAGAAGAATTCCAGAATTCCAAAATACTCAAAAATAAAGTTCAAAGCTTTCTGTGAATGTTATAGAATTATTATATTGAATTTGGACTTACACGATACCAAACCGTGCTTTTAATTTTTCTTTTTATACGCTTCATTCGTGGTTTGTATCAGGAGTTTTTACAGTTGTATGGACTGATCAAGTGGGCAGATGTTCTTAGTTTTAATAATTTAGGCTAGTTATTACATTTTAAACGTAAATCCTATAATATAAGTAAGCGACGTTAAATTGTGTGTCAACAATGTTAATAGTATTCTTCCAACAGAATTTTACCTGTGTAGTTTGTTAAACAAGTAAAAGAGTAAAAATTGTGTTTAGGTTATAAAGCAGAAAATAGTTATTCAACAAAAAACAACAGAATACTTAATTTTGCTTAAAAAACTGGGT
Organism: Sinonovacula constricta; assembly: GCA_007844125.1. Taxonomy (NCBI): domain Eukaryota; kingdom Metazoa; phylum Mollusca; class Bivalvia; order Cardiida; family Solecurtidae; genus Sinonovacula; species Sinonovacula constricta. The sequence goes on from CM017571.1 coordinate 19,772,735, forward strand.
TAAACACCAGATTGTTGCATTAAAATTGTGTATATTTAATATTCAAAAATGAATAATATAAAGGACTTTTTGCATAGGTTTTTCAACTGCATTGTTCCTTTATCTCAAATAAATATACAGATAAGCACTTTTCTTTGTAATTAAAGCATCGCAATTTTGCAAGGACAACTGTACACATATACATGTCAAGTTTTAAGTTTTAAATAACTAATTTAAACAATAATTGTGGTTAGTTGTGACCTTGCCTAATTAACGAAAGAGCTTTGTATTAATGCTTATTTATAAATGATATGAAAACTTCAGGCTAAATGTTAATGCTACCCTCTTCGAACTTTCTTTTACAAACTTATTACGTAATAGATTCTGTAATCTAATGAAGAGACAACATGTAATCTTAAAATGCTTAAACACAGCAAGTCTTCTCTCTTTTTATCAAATCGTTAATGTTTATTTTTTATAATTATAGCACCGGTACCTCCTAGGGAAACCAACGTCTTGGGATTTGGTTCTCTATTAAATAAACATTCATTGCCAATTAAAAGTAATACTCTCTCTCAGTGAAGTAACTGCATTTTAGATCTTAATCTCCACACCATAACTAGCCTTAATTCTATGATGGAAAACTGTTTAAATAATTTAGTTATTAAGTTTTCCTAGACTCATTGTTTTGGTATTCGCATTGTCATGCGCATTGCGTTTGCACAGACTGTCTCGAGCGTGAAAGAACCATATATCTTCTTTTCAGTAAAATCAGTAAAAATAAAAATTTCGGTACTTATTTATCATTTTATAATATGTTAAGGATTAGAATTATGAAATAAATATCTTATTGTTATAGGTGGCATAACTATTAAACAATGAAAGAACGACCGAATGCTTCTAATCAGTATTTTAGCTTCCGCTTATATTTAACAAATAAATGACTTGGCATTTTAAATCATCGCACCGGCCCAATAATGGTTAGCATTGACTACGGCTAGGTACTGTTTACTAGTTCGTTTTAGTGAAGACTCAATATGTCTAGGTAAAACCACTAATAGACTTCGTAGAACTTTGTTTTATTTCCGTGGTTTATAACGGCGTAAAACAAATGCGTATGTTAATAAAATATATTTATACAATACATTTTATGCATGCAAAGCATTCTCCGGAAAGTTAACAGTTAATAAAATCTGCATATATTGCGTTATCCACTGCATTTAAAGTTCAGCCTTTTGTTCTATAAACGTTAATGTGATGATGCGAAAGAGGTATGTGTTATTGTAAAAACACAACTTTACAATCTGCAAATCGATACTGTTGTGTTGATGTTGTGAGTATAACTTATATTATTTGAGCTGATAAAAGTAATGTTGCAAATATGTAAAGAATATAAATAAAACGTATTTATTAAAACAGGGTAAAAGTCAAGCAAGAAATGTTTTGATCTTAACAATCGATGTTTTGTTTTCACCTTATTGATTCGACAAGCCGGTTCCGTCATTTTTGTTCTTTTACAATTTGTCTGAACTAATGCATCAAAACCTATTAAACGTGCTTTCCTTTTGTTTTATCAGCTTTTTGACACAGGTCCATATTAAAATAACCATTATTTTGAAGATAAGTTTGATAACATGAAACTTTGTAAAGTAGGTCTTCTGTAAAACTAAAATATAAAAATTATGCATTTTTAACTTAGATGACGTTTTCATGGATGAACACAGAAATTAAATGACCAAATAGGTGATATATGCAGTCAAAATATATCAATGTATATACTTTACACTTCACTCTGCAAACTTCTGGCTACCAATGAATGTGTGACCTTAAAAAGTCCAGTGCCAAGATACATCTGTGTTATATAAGTGCTACTTAGTTTACGGTAGTTTTAGGAGAAAATTATGATAACTTATCTACAAACAAAATGACGTTCATGTACATTGTACAAACGCAAGACGTACAATTATCGGCCTTACTAAACTTACACATATAAAGTAAATAACAACAATAATTCCGCGCAACGTTTTTGGTTGATTTGTTTTGCCTGATATCCCAGGTTTTGAGAAATGCGTTGGTATAAATTAAGTATCAAAACTATTTAAAGTAAATATCTTGGGGATATAAAAATAACATGTCTATCCTGTGCTGTGTATAACCTCTCATTTTCGGCACACGCAGAGGAATTTCAATATTATGACACAAGGAAATAATAAAAAAAGAATTTATGTCATATACGATCAGCAGAATTGACATATAACACCCTTCATATGAGAAAGTCAAGCCCTGTATGTCAAAAATACTCCAAAGTGACAATTTGCCAATATTCGCCCACACAAATTTTGTATATGCTTTTGTGCGCATTCGAAATTCAAAATTGACTATCGCTTTAATATATATCTAATGAGAAAATTGTGTTTAGTGAATATTAAAGGTCAAAGTAAAGTAGATTCTTGTTTTTACTTTTTAAGGCAGTGTAATTATTTTCCGGGTAACTTCAATGTTCCATCATGGTGTGCATTTATTCAAAATAAATTCCTAACGTATTGCGTTTAGACCTTTTTTCTCGATGCGGAGCAATCAACTAAACTATTCGAAATTACCGTCATAGACCATCCTTTTTACTATATATAGAACAGAAGGACAAATATTTTACTACATTCCTTTTTGTTCTTTTTCATTAATGGAAGTTGGCAGCAATTACTGCAAAAAAATGTACGCGTACCTTTTTTAATCAATAATTGTAACAGTTTGTTTAATTAATTAGAGTCAAATTTATAGAATTAAAGATGCTGCCTCGGACAGAACCGGCTCGCTTGCACTGACCTAGCGAGCTATCACCAATATCGAAGATAACCGTTTCCAACGTCTCGTCACTGATCGCGATCGCCGTCATTAAGTTGGCGCTAATCGTGCCCCGAGGACCGGTGTTCCATATCCCTCCTGCAATCGCATTTATGCTTCTACCTTTGGCCTCCGAAACCACTTGCGCTCCCATAAGTGAAAACGCAACGAGTCGTCATTCTCGGCTTCGAGTGACTACCAAAAAAAGAAGATAAACAGACCGTTTGGGCAATTTTACACATTTAATATCAAATGCACACTGCTAAATCTGGCGTGTCAAAATGTATTCTAGTGGCACAACATACGCGCTCTTTTCTTTTTATAAAAAACACAAATAAAAAGAAATGTGCACCGAACAGTTGTCATGTTGCAGTTGTCCAAGTCAAATACCGTTCCAAAGCGGTAAATGTTGGGTTTGCTCTATTTTGGATTGTGTCTCGTCACTTTTTGTTGCAACTTTTACAACTGACTGTCTTAGGAATACCTTTGCCATGTAGTGTTTTAAATTTTAACGCGTGTAGCAGCAATGCTAGGATTTTGTCCATAACAAAACTAGCTAAGTATTTTACATTTTTAATGGAAACAATTAAACATTGAATTAATAAAACAACAAAGCTATAATATATAAAAAGTTGACCTACCAGACTGTTTGACAGAACCAACAATGCATTATTTTTTAATGTCCTGCGTTAATTTAGCCACGCAAAGATGGTTGCGGTATAAATCAATAAAATATGCTCACTCAATTAAACGGACAGGTTAATGCCTGTAGACAAATTGTGTGTCTGGCTTAGGTTACATGCATCGAGAAGTGGTGTTTTCATCATGCTTTTCTAGAATGTCAGTGCTATATAAATTTCAAGTAAAAATCGTCTATGGCTATTTTAATTATAGTTGCTGCGCGTTCAGCAAACAAACATTTGTTACGTTTATTATAAATGAAGCTTATTAGTTTGAATATCTCAAAATCTTGATAGCAACATAAACAATATGTGAATAACGAACACTTACATGTGATACTTGTATAAACTGTTGTGTTTTGTAAATAAATATCAGACAATGTATTACCCTGAAAATTTGCTATGTTTTGTGATGATAAAGTTCTAAATATAAACTTGGCATTCTACTTTTATTTACAATTATAAAAAGCCCTGGTTTTGTACTTTTATCTATGATTATTTTTAACTCGGCTTCTAAACTATTATGACTTCAGGGTGAGATTATTTCTCTGGAATAGTGATTCTCGCATAAGTACAAACATATATACGTAATTAGCATAGTATTGAACATTCAATATGTTCATACAAATTAGTGTTGAACAATATAGACAGAAACATGATAGAGTCTAACCCTTTGCGTGTGTCTGAGTTCGTTTTACACACATAAGAAAGTAGAGAAAAACAGAAATAATATAATGCCCACATGCATTTGCTTTATGGATATGTTGCAACACTATCACTTGGACTTCTGGTTTAAATGTTTTCTTTTTGAAAGATAGAATAAGAATTAGCAAATAATAAAAAATGTACAAAACAAGAGCTAATAACATATAATTAAAATGTTGGACAATCTGTAGCCCTCACTGCTTTATAGCTGTTTTTTACTGATATGCTTTTACACTGAGGCATATTACTCTTTATGCAATAACATTCCTGAGCATATCCTTTTAAAAATAAATGCAAATGATACATGGTAAAACTAAACATCTTGTCTTTGAGGAAATACTAATGTTTATTTTAATAATGATAACTGTACCTAGTTTTATTATTAACACGAATGATAACTTGTTTCAGTCTGTTTAATTTGCCAGAGATGTTAATTGTATGCAGTATGTTATCGTATAATAGTCGCTAGGGTTATTTTCTGTCAGCGCTTGACAACAATTTTACTACTGTCAGAGCGTTTATCAAGAACTTCATTATCCACCCATGAAGTCCTTTCATTAGTAAAATATATCACGAAAAACGCCAACAGATGTTTTTCTCCGACGGGGAATAATTAATTAAGTCCTTTGAAGTAACGGTTCAAGATGCGAGCATATTGTGATTATGAATAGAAAGGATGTAAAGGTATGCGTATACGCATAGATACGTATAGACTCGTCTATGTTTAATATTTTTGCGGGGTGGGTGGGGGTGGTTTGTTGGATTTAAAAAACAACATATTGCTGCGACTTATCCTTAAAATTGCTGAAAGACTTTAAACTAAACAGACGCAAAAAAACAAATAAATGAATGATAGGTTTGTCATATTAAGCTAGATACAACGGGACTTCACAAAACATTTCTATCTTTACATTTAGCAACTATTTATTAAAACAAGTATGTACGTTTTTCCCAATGATACACTGCTTTTGTGAAATATTGTAATAGTAAAATTCAGAGCTCTTCGAAATATGAAAATATGACAAAACAAACAATAAGAATATATAAGACAAAGTCCAATGACCATTGCAACATGTACAAAAGAGCAAACCCGACAGTTACCACCTTGGAACGGTCAGTCGGCAATATGGACCGACTGGGATGCTTAAACCGGTTTTACAGAACTCTTACCTCGCACTTCCTGATGGGTTTCTCGAATTCAAGCAATGAAAAGAAAACCGATCCACCGAAAAAGTGTCCAAATGCTGACGCTTTGTTTAACAAGTTATGGCGAAAGTAGTGACGTCAATGAAAAATAATGTCCACATAGTGTTAAGAAGAGAGATAGGTATTATTCCGATTAGAAGACCTACAAAAAACGTTAATAGTTTATGGAATTAACTTTTTGAATCAAGAAAAAAATGACCAGAGAAGAGTAAATGGTTGTAGCATCCTGTTCGTGCGGAGATGGAACCGAGGAACCAAAGTTCAATGTCCATCAAAGGAAATATACGATCCTCATAGGATGAATTTAATGACAACATAGATTACATGAACGGGGAGATTTTTTACGACCACCACACTGCACAAGTTACATTGTTGTGATCATAAATAAGAATCAGCTAAAACGCAACTTTTCATTGACTGGCTTATTATTTAGAGTGGAACACGTATTTTTTGTTGAATTTCTTTAATGTCTTTAAATATTCATTTTGACATTGAAAGGACATTAATTTTATACAAGCTACACATACCTACTTAAAAAAAGACTATGTAACTGTTTTGAGACTCGTTAGTACATATTAAGAAATTGACTTCTCTCACATGTACAGTTTATTTCAAAATATATTTTAACAAATAACAATAATACTATAAACTGACTTTAATTTTTAGTATATTTAAATTGAACGCAGAAACCTCATTTTTAATGGTTTGGTCTTAAACAAATAAAATTGCATTATTTATTAAATTGGTTCACGTGTATATGTAATACCGTTTGCCTGCCACCGCCTCAACATATATTCTTAAAGGGAGCTTCCGGTGAATCGTTCGTCATGCTGTCTTTTATTGAGTTAAAATACCGTAGTTTATTTCGACCTTGCCTTCTGTAAGGAATTAAGTTTATGAAACTACTGATACAAATGTTAGCGTTTAACTATCTGTTAATGGAAGATATGTGTCGATAATTGTACACTTTTCATGTTTGAGACCGCTCAAAGGCGGCAGCTGTTTGGTTTTCTTTTAAACTCATTTGCACTTGCCACATGCCCGAATTCATTGACGTAAATGGCAATTTAATTTATTTATACTGGCTTTACGGACTGGCATTTGAGGACCATCAGGTTCAAGTTTTATTATGAAAGATAACAAATTATACCATTACTTTCTTTTGTTTATTTATAAATATTGTGGTACTAAAAACACTTACTGCATTACGGCGTACCCAAGCTTTTGTAAGTCTGTAATTATTTATTTGTACTGAAACATGTTAAATGTAAATGTTTTCTATTTCTTTTCATTAAATAACATACCAACGTATATGAAATAGTATTTTAATGCTTATATCCTTTCGTGAATGAACAAATTCATGTTTTAATTTTATTTCTGTTTGAACATGAGTTACAATACAATGCAATTTTGCCTCTAGCTTAAGAGAAGTGTCTCCGAAATGCTGTAATGGCTGTAGTAGTATCCTTTAAAAAGAAATATAGCACGCCAGTCTACCATGTAGAAAATGAACTTTATGTTATGTACTTATGCCGACCGCTTAAATTTACACTCAAACTTTGGAATAGTTGTCTTAAATTTCACTAGTATTTCTATACTTTATCGTTAAACATCTAATATAAGATACATTTTAAAATATTTGCATCTACTGGAGTTGAAAGACCCACTTTGGAAAACAAGTTAATAAAAATCAAAGCTTTATATAGATTTTTATGGAGGATAAAGAGCTCAGGGTCAAAATGCAAATTGGAAGAAAAGAAATGTGGAAGCAAACAAAGTAGAAAATAAATATGAGAAGCCATGACTGAGTCATCCATGTAAACTTTTTCAAAAACACTGCATAGGCTATCTATGACAGACATATACGACTATTATTATTCAATAAAAATAAGGTGCAGTACTTGCATCAACGCTACTGGAAATTAATGCCTTTTTTAATGTTTTCGTATGTTCTTGTTTAGTTTCAAAACTCGTAATGAGAGTTTTAATATATGTGGTAATTTTTATAGAGTGTTCAAATCTTATTATCCTTGGTTATTCTAATAGGACCTGTTCATATTTTAATTTTATCAGGAAGGTGCATTATAAAAACACAATTCACTAGTAGTAGAATTTCTGTTATGAAACAAACATTAAAGTTGATGGAACATGAAAGTTTTTTTCATATATCTTAATATTTTGTCTGATGACACGTTTATTAGTACTAATAATCTATGTTTTACTCAATTAAGTTTATTTTCATTGTAAATATGTAAAAAGAGGCTGTTTCGTTTAGTTTAGGCAGGCATTACATCGTTTCAAATTCATTAAAAGACGTTAGGGTCGATAAAAAATGATATCAAATAACTTCGATGTTGTTTATAAATTGCTCAAATTAACTGAGTAATAAGTAAAATATGTAGTTTATATATATATATATATATATATATATATATATATATATATATATATATATATATATATATATATATATATATATATATATATATATATATATATATATATATATATATATATATATATATATATATATATATATTATTTCTGTCTTCAAATGCTTCTGTAGAAAATGAGCGTGATCAGTCTGCTATGGCTTTATTTACGCTAAGTAGAAAATGTGCTTTTTATCTAACTTTACCATTTATCTGAGGAGCGAACCTTTCCGTATAAATAAATGTTTTAATGCTTAATGCTTCTATTGTGTTATAAATGGATATATATTTAGATGAGTCCATCACGCTCACATCTTCTTAAAATAATTTCAAAATTGAAACTTTTTCAATAATTAAAAACATATGCCTTTTTTCTAATTTGAAAATGTTTGGTTGTCAGTTCATTTAAATACCAAAGGTGACGACATATTGTAAAAATCGCTTGGTAACTTGTTTGTTGTGGAGTAAGAAAAAGACTAACGTAACGGATGAATGTGTTTTATAATGTTAAATGTTTTAATCTTAGATTTAAGATTGAATGTCAATGCAGACGTGGAAATTATGCCGAAGCCTTTTATGAATTACAGGTAGCATGAGCATACTAAAAACTTGATGATAACATTGAAAGGTAATGAGTAGAATTGCAGAAACTTTGAGGTAAATTATTTATATACTTCGTCTAACGCAAATAATGAACAAAGTTGGATATAGCTTATGGAAAATAGTGTTGCTGTAAATAGTGTTTAAATGAAATTGGTTTTTACTTGCAAATGTTCATGCACATTACTATGGTGTGAGAAGAAGTACCTACATTTTGTTGGGCCCGTAACCTTTTCTATTTACAAACACTGAACTCTTTCTTCTGATAAATTTCTATTTTAATAAAAATGTCATACACTGTATTTATACCTTATTCCCTTATATGGGGTCCATGTTTAAAAGTATCTCCTCGAAAGGTGAATTTTCTTGTATGCCTTACACTGAGATTAATTATCAAGGCATTTGTTAGGACTGACATACTTACCTCGCAAATTATAGTATGATTGTATCTAGGCCAATGTTTTGAATGATTCTTTAACGTCGAAAAAAGGAAACAAACAGTTTGTATGAAATGTATGTAAGTAATGTAAAAAGTCTCAAAACAGTCTCATAACAGTTAAGAAAACGGAGGGAATTCAACTTATCGGGACTCAAATTATGTAATGAAATTTAATGATTTCTAAGTACTTTAACAATACCAAGATGGAGTTGTTTTTGAGAGGAATAAAAAGAATATTTTCCAAAGAAAATCACCTTAGAAGTATAACGAAAAGTTAAGATTTGAACTGGATAAAGGTAATAATTGAAAAATTCCTTGCCCGTTGGGCTTGGTTTCCTATTTTATCAGAGACAATCATCTATATTTAATTACAAGGTAAACAATGCATAAACTACAAACGTTCTCATGAAAGGATACTAGTCATTGATTTCTATTTTTGTAAGAGATACATTCAACAACTAACGTCCTTCTTATAAAAAATATATAATTTTTTAATTAAAAAAGGTAATTGTAATGTTTCAGTATATTTTACAAAGTGAAATCTGATGTGTATTTGCCCTTCTGAAGAAAGTATTGAACACTTAAACTAAACATTAAGTGTTCGTCTAAACGTTTGGATTAGACTTAGTAATAAAAGTTGCATCTTATTTTTTTTAACCACACATCCAAAATATTCCAGGGAACTAGTTTTATTGGGTTCAATGTCCAAGATACATTTAACTGTGCATCTTTAAATGAGTTTATGTTGTTCTGTTGTTTTTTTTTGTTTCAAATTTTGGTTTTGTTTTCAAATTATATCTGCTACTGGCACACGCATTTTCTGGCGGAGAGCTGCTTAGTGAATATACACCGCTGTTTCTAAGTGTGGATACTCTCGTAAAAATCTCAAAAGAAATTGAAAAAGTTATTATATATCAGTGTGTTGTTATTGTTACTCGTTGAAATAATAAATGTATTTCACTCGAGTATCGTATCTAGTATTAAAATGGTTGTATAATTAATATGATGGAGTAATGCGTCTCAACTTAAAAATGAAAACGTAGATATGATGGTTTATGTCAGTGAATTACGGGAATATTGCATCATATGCAATATCCATCTAGTGTTTTCGAGGCTCGTTATGTTACAGTTTCTGTTCAGACTAGACTATAAGTAAAACAACAGTTAAGGACACCGTTTATCTTGAAACAGTTTAGTCATGTTATGTGATACATGTATTGTAGATGTCGCGATTTAATGTAGATACGTTTTCGTCCAGAAGATAATTCCAAAACCATGCGACACATCATTCAGTGTCAGTGTTAGGGACATATACGCTAGAACTGTGAGAGTTCTAGAGTTTGTCATTGTCTTACATTTTTAAAACTATTTGTATGTTTTTTTTTCGGATGTTACATAACTACCATGAGTTGACTAAAGTACATAAATAGTTTTTCAATCTGATGTCGTTGTATAATAATAAAGTGTATCTGCCAAATACCAAATTCCAAAAAAGTGTTCTTTGTCATACCATTTAGCTTATGAATAGGTCAAATTTAACGGATTACACTCTCTTTATAAAGGATATTCACACATTTAATAATCAAGCAATCGACGAGCCTTCTCCGAAAGATTATATAAGGAAAATAATTATATATTTGCCCCTGTTTATTTTTTAACAAATGAGAAAAAAAGAACGACTATGTATGTGCCTATCATAAAGAATGATATTGATATATCAGGCCAAATTTGACAAAATAAACTTTTGTTTTTCAAAATGAACAACTTTTAACAAAAAGAAGGTCACAGAATATTAAAAACACTTAATCAACTTTATAAATCGCATCTTTCTCAAACGAGACACAACAGCGCTTGTGACTCGATCCTCGTATAATACTCTCGTGTGCCATTATCTATCACCTTTTGACAAACAGTGTGCTAATTTAAGTCAGCTTTCCGGCAGCTTAACTGTCTCATCACGATGCCATCTCATTTGTTAAATAAATAACATACGTCTCTAGGACATTTCTGTCAAGTGGAAGACTGTCGCTTTACTCCTTTGGGGTTGCTTGTCGAAATGTTGGAGTAAGTCTATCGATAGTTCTGGATATTAATAAAGCGAATATGAGAAAAAATGTTCAAAAAGTACATCCTTTTTCTTATTTTTATTTTATTTTGTTACGTTAGATATTACCTCACATCAATTTTTGACAATCATTTCGAACCCTTATTATTACATAAGCGGATAATTCAAATAACTTGCTTAAAATATTCTCCTTTGATATTGAATCTAACACAAAAAAAAAACGCTTTTCTTGTTTGACTTGTTTATGTTCATACACTAAAAACAGACTAGTGGCTAGTGTGTCCCATTCACAAGCACGTTCAGTTAAATTGTACACCTGACCCAAAGACGGCTGATTATAGTATGATATTTTAATATGATATTAATTGTCGCTTAGCGGTTCACTTTTGTATTTATCATTTGATCACAATAATCCGAAAACGAGTTGCTGTTTGATTTTGGCCTCGTGTAAGTCGATTGCCTGGGATTTCCTCTTCATAGTTTGGACGCCGGTCGCCGTCAATACAAATGAGACATGGTATATGTTGCAATGCTTATAGGACTTTGTCATGTATTCTTATGCAATCAGTCTCAACATGTTCATGTAGTGTGGTATCACCACTGCTGTGCAGCTAGTCATTGTTAAGATAAGTCAAGCATCAAGTTTGAATAAGAAACTATATTTCTTTTTGATCTGTCCATATACATGTACAATAATAATCTTTGAAAAGCGGAAGAGCAGCTAAGGCAGTTGTAGTTTCTGTAAACCGGGTTTAACTATCATTGTCAATCCATACACCGTTTGACAATTCTAAGGCGGTAAATATTTGTTTCTCTCGAATTGCGTAGTATTTCGTCTTATTTTTTTAATTTAGATAATTGCCGTACACGTTTGTAGTGGTATTCCAAAATAAAGTCTATGCTATAATGCTGGTAGACATTACTACTTATTCGTTTTTGCAGTAAATCATTAAGATATATAAGATCTTGATGTGGACTACTGACTGTTACCCATATCTCTTTATAATACCATTTTTCGTGCCTGTTTATCTGTTTTCTTTGAATATCGCAGAAGTATTACAGGCACATACAATTTTCGAGATGTAGAGAAAGAATCTGTTTCCTGCACGCTGTAAGTAAATTGACGTAACTATACTGACAGACTCGTTTCGCTTTTTACTCCACCCTTACAATTACATCATTTGTCTACTGTGCATTCGTCTAATGCTGCTGCGGATATCTTGTCGAGAATTAGGTCTATCAATATTTTAAGTAAGACTCTTCCACTGTTTTTGTTCACCTCTGGTAAAATATTTCTCTAACTGTCTAAAATTTCTGCGAAACCTTTCTTATAAAATATTTATAAGTTTAATTATAACATACGTGGTGTATGTAGATTTCTTCGCTGTGACTCCAATGTCAGGTCTACTATAAATGGTTCTGCATTTAACATTTCTTAGTCTAGAAATGGGGATTGACAAGGTAACAACATAATTATGTAATAACTTAAAACCATCGTGACTTTCAACACAGGTAAAGTATCCGCGTGTTAATTGAAAGTGCGTGGTAAATTGCATTTCTCAAATACAGTTAAGGCAGCTAAATAATCAGACGTATGTGCTATATAATAGTATAACATCAAAAGCGATATTTTTCTTGAAGTCAGTAACTCGGTCCAATGAGAAAACTGTACGAGAAAGTAAAACAATCAAAAGTAAATCTCTCTGATTCTTTCCCACTAAGGAACATTATTTTTTATAAAAATAAATAACTGAAATCATTGCCACAATGGCTAACAACATGTAAATCCGATAACCTTCCTTTTGTTAGTTAAACGCCTAGTTTATTTGACGCTGTTTTCGAAGAAAAACATATAGAAACTATATATTATGCAATTTCGAAGACTGTAGTTTCTTAGTACCACATTGTTAAACAACTCCGATATCAATGTATGCTACCAAGGTCTGTGAATATAGAGCATACATATGTAAGTCCTTAATTTTAAAGTAAAAGCAATAAGACAGATCAAATGTTTAAGAGGTGATTCGAACTAGTATTCTTTAACAAATTAATAAAACAAGGACTTGGGTCTTACCACTAGACGAAACTGTTGGTCGGATTTGTTTGTGTTCCTTAACATTTAAGGATTTGTATGTTGTCATCTTATCTGGTGTATCCATTCGGTGTTTATTTCGGCAGGTTAAAGTTTGTTTGCATGGCCATATTATAGAGTATTACCTATACATTGGAAGAAATTGGCTTGTTGGACAATTTGGGTTGGAAAATAAGATTTCTAGGACATTTATTCGAAAAGCGTGTCGTTTTGAAAACTTAAAATCCTTTTCTTTCTTCGGGACATTGTTTAAAGTGCTTTAATATACAACCTCAGAAAAATGATTTTGAAGACGATGCAGCTAAGGGCTACAAATTGCAGTGCTGAGCTGGTTTTAAAACACGTTAGACACCATTTCAGCACGGTATCAATGGCACATCAGGCAAGCAATATGTAAAATCTCGAAATATAAAAAACAACCTTTACTTTTGTGTAAACGCAAATGCCGATTTAACTGTATAGTCAAACACCATGTTTCTATTCAAAATTTAAACGCACTTTAATTTTCATTTGGTATTCATGCTGTCTATAGCTTGGTTACAAATATACCGTTGAGATCTCTTGTTATTTTGGACAATGAGGCGTACAACGTATTATTAAAAGAACATTTTTAATATGATGTGACTTCTTTATTCGAAATACACCAACTATACTCTAAGACCTCATTTTAACAGTCCCAACAGACACGTCAGTGAATGAATATACATTAACAAACATATTGTTTTATCGATGTACCCAGTACCGTTCGGAATAAAAAATATAATCAATAAAATCCCGAATTACTTTGGAATCCAAAGCAAAAACATAATTCGTATAAGTACAAAAACATCAGATGTCTCATTACCGATTACAACCAACTCGTGACTGTCCTTAACCTCAATATTTTCTCTCAAGTTTTCTGTCTTTGTTTAGCTTTACCTTCTGGTTATACTATTAGTGTGGATTTAAAATAAAATGCGATAGCAATTTTGTTGTGGAATTTACTCATTAAGGGCCCTAAATATCGTATGCCTGGTGGAGTTTACTCTGATCTATATTGCAAAGAATTGGCAGTTACTTAATTTATCTTATTGCTGAAAGTTTCCTTAAAAGAGAAAAAATAGGATCAACTAGCGCTCTACACATCAAGAAGCCCCGTTTTCAAGAATGTAACTAAAATGATTGTTTACAATTCTATTGCTAACATCCTTCTCGTTTACCCATGACGGCTTATTATCATTTGAAACACATACAAATACTTTTAGAATATTTCCGATAAATTTGTAGCTGAATCTGTGGGTAAAACATCTACTAACATATTTTTGTAATGTGTTGTGGGTCATCGAACAAAATCTGGATTGTCTCATTTTATTAAGTTTTCATGATAAACCTTTATGAAACATAGACCAGCAGATAGAGAAATTTAAATCTCTAAATTTTCCTAAATTAAATATATGTACAGTATACGACTACATTATGAATATATGTTCATCCGTAATAAACGAAATAACTGTATACTTACCAGAGTGTCTAATAATTATATCATTTATATTTGGGTGTTTTCATTAATTGACAATAAATCCACATTTATTTTTTTCCGTTTGTCTCTTAGTGCTCGTTGTTCAGTTCAACACTTGAATTCAGAATAAGAATGTCTAACTAGCATGGCCTTAATTTTTTGTTACGATCTTCACTGAAATGGGCCTACCAACTTAATCAATTAACTCAAACTAGGGTGTTTTTTCTCTTCACAATTGTTTTCATTGAAGGACTTTAGGTCTGCCTGTGTACTTTTAAGGTAGTAAAGTTGGTAAAAGGGCCATAATTTAAATGAAACGGATATTAAATGATTGCATATGTTTATTTTTTCCAGACAGAAATAAGCCTCTTATCTTAATATCTCACAATATCTTAATTTTTCGTTTTCAATTCCGATTTTATCTTTTATTTGAGAGAAATCAGCTTTATTCACAAGCGCGATTTATATGTTAAATCTAAGACATTTGTAAAATGTAGCTGAATAAAAATGTGTTATGTTCAAGATGATCTGAAAATGTAAGACACTTTGGGCAAAACTAAATAAAATACTTCAAATATTTTTCTTCCTTTTTAATTTAAATTACAAGAAATATGTTCCACAAACAATAATGTTCGTAACACAACAACTAAAAGAGTTTACATAAGCATCACAAGGTAAAATCTTAAAATTACTTTTTAGTGCTAAGTGTTTA
Source organism: Sinonovacula constricta (assembly GCA_007844125.1). Lineage (NCBI taxonomy): Eukaryota > Metazoa > Mollusca > Bivalvia > Cardiida > Solecurtidae > Sinonovacula > Sinonovacula constricta. Next base: position 19,787,984 of record CM017571.1, read on the forward strand.
AACAAGATTTCAAAGGTAAATAAATAGTGAATAAGAACATATGACAAAGTCCTACATGTATGAGCATTTTAACATATATCAAGATTTGAAAAGACATAGGACAAAGGCATTCACATGCAAACTAAGTTTTAAAATAAGAAAAAATCTGTGACCAGTCATAGCAAACCCAACAGTTACCGTCTTGGAAGGGTGAGCGGGCAATACAGACCGACTGGGTGCTCAAACCGGTTTTTCATAGCTCTTACCTCGCACGTCTTTATGTGTTCCTCAGAACCGATCTATTTGAATAAGAAATGTCCAAGTGCTGATTTTTGATAAGGTATGACGAAAGTAGTGTCTTTTTTCTAGCGACTATTTTAATTAATAGATTATATGTCATTAATAAATAAATATTGTAAAATTTACATGTTATGTATTAGAAACATAGAAGTATATCAAAGTGTTTATCGGGAAACTATATTATAATGAGAAGAAGAAAACACATGAGTTTTATTTCACATCGTCAGAATTTTGTCTATGTAATTTTCCCGTTGCTGATATGGGCATAAACTTAAAAAGACGTTTAAATAAAATACTTTGCAGGGAGAAGTTTATTACGAGAAATTTTATTGTCTCTCTTTTTAATTCATAATTGTTATATCACACTATGTTACAGTTTATGCCTCATATTATACGTTTCATATAATGATACAGTTCTTTGTAGAAGGGACGCAAGGTCGAATTTGCCAATAAGAACATATTTGTTATTTTTACGTTGTGACATATGATTCTTATCAAGGATACGCCGATTCATGATTTGACTTCTTCTTTCAATACCTAAATAATTGACTGACATGCCAGAAAGAAATAAGTGCAGACACAATGTTAAAATTGTTGATAAAACAAACATATTTTACCTATAGTCCTTTCCGAAAAGTGAGTCACGTCTCCTTAATAATTGTCGAACATTCGGAACGCTTCGGCTCTGGGTAGTAAATTTGGCAAGATGACGAAAATTCTTAGTTTTTCAGTGACTCAATGATAGATCAGCTTTCGGTAGTCAAATTGAAAGACTTTTTTTTCACAACTAACAGGTGACAGAGAAGAAGACGGAACTTGTTCTGCGAGCTAAAGGTGTGGGAAAGCTTTCAAAATCTGACCATTCTGTGCATCGTGAAAGGAGTAATGGCGCAGATTGAACTGATGATTTGTTTTCATTGCCACTGTTTAGTGATGGTGACATTTACAATTACTGTGTTTATAAGGCAGAAACAAAAAAGGACAAAGTCATATTATGACGATAAACATGTCGGATGACAGATGTTTCGCTACTCAGATAGTTCGCACCTGATGTTTGGCCACATCGGTCTAAGATGTTATTAAGTAAAATTGTCATTGTTCACTCTTCCTAAACAGTTATTGATATTTAAGATATAAGTTTATTAAGCTATCAGAATGTACATATTATATATTTAAAGTTACTATACGAACGAGTAAGAGGAAACATTTAAATATAGTCTCATGTTAAAACTTTATTTTTAAATTCAATTATGTGTATACGCGCACGCGCGCACACAAAATGAAAATAAAAAAAATCCTTAAAACTAAAGTCTGACTGTTGTTTATTGACGTAATTGTTGATCATGTATGTAAAACAAGTAAACAGATCTGAAATCAAGTGCAATCTGCCGGTATGTTTATGGTTTCGCTAATTGATTTTAACGTCACTCATCAATTAAATATGTAATGGTTAAATGTTTTCTAGCGATAAGTTTGCAATGATTTTTAAAGGAAATTTAATTCATTTCAAAACAATTTTATGTTTTTTATGCAAAATCAACAATCTTAAATATATGCAAAACTAATAGGAAAATCGTATTAATTAATTTTCTTATTGAATGTGGATCCTCTGTTGAAACGCATCCTATCTCATTTGATATAATTAAAGTGTTAATTGACTCATGGTGTGTGTGATTAGCAATTTGTTTATTGATTGCTGGCTGGTCTTGTTAGAAGCGTAGTGAGATTTTAGCGAATCTTATGCATAAGTAAGATAAACAAGAATATATCGACACATACAATGCCGAATATTGTCTATACACACGCGTTGTTAAACGAGGTTGTGAAATCAACATTTACACAGTACAGAACATGCCAGCATTGAGTTTATGTAAGATTAAAAGTAATACCATCCATTTCCACTGCAAATGTTAGAAAAAAATCCAGATCATGATACCTGGGTATGCCTTTCCAAAGAGACAGAAATGTTTTAGCTGCGGACTGCCACAGACGTTGCCTTTTCCATGTATTGCTCATGACGTCAGTCTATTTACAATAAACCGAATAATGTGGGCGTTCAGATTTGGTCGAGTTCACAGGTGCGCGTTTTCCGTAAGTTAAATCTCAGTTTAAGAGCAGATATATCATGTTTTCACAAAGGCCTATTAAGGTCGCGTTAACATGTGGAATATCTTACATTATCGCTTACGTGTCCCTGTGGTTTTGTTAAAAAACGAAATTAACGTCCAAGTGTGTTTATCTGTTTCAAATAGTCCTTTTGTGTCTGATATTTGAATCATAGCATACAAAGTTAATCAAGTGTCTACGTATTTATGGATAAGATATAGGAACATCATTAATGTCTATAAATGAACTACTTTGATCATCAGATTTTTTATACATTTTCCACATGCTTACTACTCTATGATCGGACTAGATCAGCTGGAAGACGTCACTAAACAATATCGCACACACTGACAGGGACTCACTCATACAGCGAGGGGTTATTGTTCAGCTATTGTAATTGCTCAGCCACAACCTTGAGTTAGCAGCAACAACAATCCCTCACTATCCCAATTTTGGGAACATATTTTCTTTTCAAAAAGAATAGGCAAATATACTGTACTTCAAAATATCTGAAATATCAAAAGCTTCTTGAAGTTTGGTCAATGTATTTTTTTTTAAGAAAAACATTTTCTGCAATTTTTGTTTAATTATTTTAATTGTGCTTTTGAATGAAATGGTGATTGCAATTAAAAAAAATAATAAAACTTTGACACTTACTTGATCACTGACTATTGTCTAATAACTGTGATAGAAGATGAGAAAAAATAATTTCCTTCTTGTTAAGTTCATGATTTTTTTCAAAATGTTAAAACAAACTATAAGAATACTATAAATTTACATTAAATATATTATTATTATTATTATTATTATTATTATTATTATTATTATTATTATAATTATTATAATTATTATTATTTACCTTATCTTAATTGACCACAGAAGCATTAATTGTTAATGTTTTTTTTCTGAAACAAATAAAACGCATTATGTATTCAACAGGTTCACAAGTAATACCCTTACGGGCCTTTGCCTTCCACCGCCTATATATTTAAAAGGAAGCTTTCAGTGCATTTTTCGTCATGCTGTTTGATTTTGTAAGTTTACTTCGGTCTTTCATTCTGAACATGAAATATTATTAGTGTAAGTTACTTGAATAAAATTACATAAATCGAATGTCTACCAGTGCACCATGTGCCATGTGTTATTGTAAATTAAACAAAATACATTTTTTTGTTTTATAAAAAGCTCTCAACTGTTAAAACATACAGACTGTAGTGTTTATGTGATTCTTAAATGGAATATAAATAACTTGCTTTATTCTAAGTAGTTTTTACATCAAACATTCCTTATTGTCCAGAAGTACGTGATTATATTTGATGTAAAAAAGTACATTACTGATTTTTGTAATGTTGATCTTACTAAGGTCACTTGCAATTTGTCAACTTACATATATATGTGTTTCTTTTGTTTTTGGTAACAAATAATTTTAATATATATACTTTTACCATGACTTCCTTCAAATATAAATTAATATGTTCTAACATAAAAACTTCATTGTTTTAAGAGGCTTACTATCTCCATGCTGGAACTTGATCACATCCAGTTGGATGTACCATGGATGGACATAGGGTGTTGAAACCTCTTATGAATATGGGACCCACCTGATGATGGGAATAGTAGCAAAAGTAGAAGGTGTGTTGCAATAATAACATTGGCAGGTTACTCCTCAACTCCACTGGTCACTGAATCGGTGCCGGATGAATCAACTCTTTCTGGCAAGTCACGGGCATCATAGAGAAAGTGACAACAATTTCTTACACTAAATGAATCTTGGTCAAAATGTCTTGCTTGGCAAAGGTACCATATAACAGCAGCAAACTCCCACAACTCTTTACTTTTACAGTACCAAGAAACAATTGCAAAACTGCTGTATTTGAGCCACAATATGTACTGTTTTGAAGACTGGTGTCGACTCTGAATCTTAAAGCAGAGCAAGTTGTTATCTTTTTTACAAGCATAGATTTTGGGTTCACCCTCAATAGACTCTTGTATATAAGAAGAACCTAAATTTAGTTGGTAAACCCCGCATGTCAATGCCTCATTGCCGCGGCTTCAAGCAAAGCGAAATTTTCAAGTTAAACCTCATCGATTGCTGTCCACTTAGTGGACCTTCTGTCGAAGTGATTATCTTCTACAAACTGTTGCAGTGAGTTCACCTTAGTACGAAAAAAGGCAAATGCTACAAACATGCTGATATGTTTCATATTAAAATATTAAAGCAGTCTGGACAAAGTTTTTCTTTTTTAAATTTGAAACTGTTAAAACAAAAAATAAATGTGAATTATAACACCCACTCCGAATACTGTCTATATGTCACATTCACATTTTTTCAACATTTTTGTATTTCTTTATTACCTCATAAATGAAGTAAAACAAAAATATTGGTTGTACATTTACAGTTAGTTTTATGACACTAAGAGTTATTCTATTTTAAAACATCAAACAGTTGTTGCAATGTTAACAACACATATTAAGTAAATCAATAATGAGTACATGATTTTAGCTTTAATATGCTTCTGTCTTTCCTTTACAAATAACTCTCGCATGTGTACAACCATTGCTTCATTTTCCCTGTTTTTGTGTTGCCAACGCAGGGAAGTATTTTTTTGGACATAGCACAAACTATCTGAACAAAGTCTTCGATGAAAGGCACTTGGCTGGTAGGAAAAACTTTGTCTAAGTACTTGTATCGCTTGATTCTGGCATTGACTGACTCGACAACCCATCGTACCTGCAATTTTAAACATATGGAAAAAAAATCAATTGGAAGTCTCAAAACTATTGATGTTACAAATGCCATAATGCAAATTAATGATTTTAAATCATATCTTTATCTTATCATATCTTGTTTCATTTCATTGCCATTTAATGTAAAATGATTTAGTTGATCTGTTTGTCATTTATTATTACAAGTTTTACTTTCTTTGCTGCTTTCATCGTCTAACTACTGTATGTAGCTTACTTAAAATTGACAAAGAAACAAGGAAAATAAAAGCTTCTAGTAAACTAATAAATTACAACATTTCTTTATGTAAACAAAGTATTTTCAGAGCAAATCTCGTGATAAGTATAAAGGCCACTTCAAATTTGAATTGAAGCAAAGTATTAATATAACATACTTCTGCGGGACGTTCTCATGATTGGCTACTGTCTAGTCATTTATTCGTAATTTCGTTAGAGAAACAGTAAACGATTAATGTTCTTTTATAAATAAAATCTTTATTTTTATTCAAAACGCAAACGGCACTAAAGGGTAATTGTCAAATTTTGGTATTTTTACAAAGAGGAATCTGGTGTGTATTTGCTTTCTTAAGAAATTATTGTACACTTAAACTTACCATATTTTTTTGGCCTAAACTACAGTTTGGGTTCGACTTAGTAATAAAAGTTGCCACTTAAAGTTGTTTTAACCGCACATCCAGTAATGTCAATGAAACTAGTTTTAATAGGTTCTATGTCCCGGATACCTTGTACTGTGAAACTTTGAGTTTGTGTTTCTTTTGTTTTAAATTTTGTTACCGTTTTATGATTACGTCTGCTGCTGACACTTAGATCTATTTTCTGCCTTACAGTATACATAATAATGTACTTAGTGAACATATACAGTTGTTTTCAAGTGATGAACCTGTCAGGCTAATCTCAAAAGAATTTGAAAATGTCATAACACATAACAGCCTCGTGTTATTGCTTATCGGTGAAAGAATAATTTTGTTTTATTCGATTGTCAAGTCCAGAAACAATGCTTAAATTAATGTGATATAGTAAAGTGTCGGAACTTCAAAAATGAAAACGTAGATATGGTGGTTTTTGTCGCGATATACGTGAATGGCGCATTACATCCTAGTCGGTTAGTGTTTTAGAGGCTCGTTTTGTTGCTCTCTGTTCAGGCTAGACCAAACGATAAACAACAGTTAAGTACAATGCTTATTCTGAAACGTTGCGGTTATAATATGTGATATTGTGGAGCTCGCTATTTACTGAATGTACGTTAGATCATTCCAAAAACATACGAAACAACACTTAGTGTCTGCTTATATATTATAACTGTGACACTCTGAAGTATGTTTCTGCTTAAGATGTATTGCATTTGAGTTCGACATTTGTTTAAATTAAATGCGTGTATTTATTTCGGTTGTTACATAATTGCCATTTGCTGTGCAGAAAATATTACGTTGAGAGTTTATCAATCTGATTCTTAAAAATATATATAAGTGTATGTGCTTAATGTCAAATACCAAAAAGGGTTCTGGGACATACCATTTGGTTTATGAATAGTTCAAGTTAAATTGAATTAAAATATTTTAGTAAAAGATATTTCAAACATTTCAAACATTTAACAAGCATAAGCTTTGTTTTAAAGATAGCAACCGACGATGCCTCATTATCTTTGAAACTCTAAGTATATTTTGCCCATGTTAATATTTTAACAGGTTAACAAAAAAAGCAATGGCTATGCATATGCCTAACAAAAAAGAATACATTGATTTTTTAACGATTTCATTTTGATATGTTTGGTGAATAAGTTATTGCAAACTGTAAAGAATATTGATAAAAAGTTGGCCATCATTGTCACAGAAATTTAAAAAAGGAAAACAAAACGATGTTTACAGAATACACAGAAATTAAAGTCAGCCTTATCAATCGGATCAATCTTAAACGAGACACAAAATCAATTTTGATACCCATTACTTGTCACCTTTGGACAAACAGTGTGCTAATTTTTCTCAGCTTTCATGGAGCTTAATTGTCTCGTCATGATGCCATTTTATCTGTTCAATAAACAATATACATTTCTGACATTTTAAGACATTTCTGCACAATCACCTTGTTCCTTTGAAGTTGTGAGTGTAAGTCAAATAGTCCTAAGAATAGAGTGAATATGATGAATATTCAAAAAGTAAATCGCTTTTTCATTTTTATTTTGTAATTTTAGATATAAAAGTCGCATCTGTTGAATTCTGGCAATCAACGGGAACGCGTATTTATAATAGCAGCGAAGAGTATAATTAACTTGTTTTAATCGAACGAAAAATAACGGCATTTCTTATTCGACTTGTTTGCTATGTTCATGCACTAAATATAGACTAGCTATATACAACACGTTAAGTTAAATAGAGCACATGGTTCAAATACCATTGAGATGCTTAAACGACAACAAAAGAAAACAACAGACATAACAGAAATTTCAGATATTTGTACTTCTCAAGAATAACCTACTACTTTATGTTATGAGATTTTAATAATATTGATTGTCGCGTAGTGGTTTACTTTTAATCACATTAATCCCAAATGAGTTGCAGTTTGATTTCAGCCTCGCGATTGTCGATTACCTGGGATTTTCTTCTAGTTTTGGCGCCAGGCATCGATTCTAGTAAGACTTGCAATCAACGCAAGGCATCTAGAAAACATTTTTCTCATATAATTTGGTGTATCACCGATGTTTAGCTAGTCGTTGTTAAAATCTGTCCAGCATCATGTTTGCCAAAATCCGTTTCTATTAACTTTTTATATGCAGTGATAACCTTTGACAAAGTCCTCAGCAAGGGCGGCTTAAATTTTCTGTAAATCGGTTGAAATATATCCGCCGCTCTTTTCGCCGATGGACCGTTCCAAGGCAGTACATATTTCGTTTGCTCGAATTATGTAGTATCTCGTTTCAGCTTTTTTCCTTTAAAGAATTAACTTACGCGTTTCTAGAATTATTACAAAACAAAATATATAAACATAAACTGTCTTCCAAAGAATCATCCTCATTAGGAGTGATATATATATCCATCCCAAATGAGGATGAGTCTTTTGGTAGACAGTTTATGTTAAATTCTATTAATGTATCTTAATGTTTTAAGTCAGTACTAAACGCAAAGGTAGTAAGGCTCTACAATCATTATATCATATATTTTGTTTTGTAATAACTGTAAAAACGCGTACGTTTCTACTTTAAAGGAAAACAGTTTTCGTACTACGCAAACCTGTGTGACATACGAATTTTGAACGAAGGCTTCTTTAAGTTATCACATGGAAATAAGGTGTGATATGAATCAGCGGTCTTGCACGCAAAGTTATTTCTTAACACATATTAATGGCATTGTTTACTTTATGCATTCTCTTTATGCAAAGTTTCTGTTCAATAAAGTAGTTAATGAAACTCGGTCGTCTCGTGCAAAGAAATATAAAACGTAACTTTTTTATTTCGGTCTGTGATCATTTTAAGCAATATCCTTTTAGAGAAGCAATAACATGCAATTATGTGCTTCACAAAAGTAGGTCAATGTGAACATTACAGGACATTATGCTTGTTGACATTGAACCATGAAGCGGTCAGTATAAGCAAAGTGGTTAATAAATGGTCTTTTCTATGAGCATAGGCAGAAGATGCATTAAGAAAGACAATACTTAATATAAGCGGTTTTCATTCATGTTTTACAGAGATCTTACATTCTTTAGGCGGATTACTTATTTGTACTTTTTTAGGTTACCTTATCACCTAAAATGCTACTTATTTTGTCTGCTTATCATATTTCATTTAAAATAGCCGAAGTATTGAGAAGCACATTCAGTTTTCGAGATCATGAAAAAGAATCTGTCACATACAAGCTGATAGAAAATTTACGTAACTATGGTGAGCGATTCGCTTCGTTTTATCTTCACCCCTATGATAACATAACTTTAATGGCACTTTACGAGAAAGAATGATTGTCAATATTTTAAAATAACTCTTTCTCTGTGGTTAAACTTTAAATTATTTATTTAACTGTCTAGGATTTTGCGAAACATTTATATTAAAATTTTAAAGAAAATGTTATTATTAAAGGCTTGGTACATGTAGATACATTCACTATAATTTCACTGCCAAACTTACTATAAACTGCCGGACATTTTATACTACTTAACCTTGTAATGTTGATTGCCAAATTTACAACATAATTGGTGTAATAATTATAATTAAAAGTATTATAATTGTCAACAGACGTACAATGGTAGAGTATCCGAGCGTGATAGTTGAAAATACGTGATCCATTGCATTTTTCAAATACGGGTAAGGCAGGTGGTTTTTTTAATATAATATCACCTTATAGTGTAAAACTACAATTCAAATCTTAAAGACAGTACTTTGGTCTACTGGAAAAGGTTTAAGGACGTAAATCTTCCGTCGATCGTATTATTTCAGTAGAATCATCTGTCGTCACTTTACCTGGTTTACATATTCATTATTTATTTAGACATGCCCATATGTTTACATTACACAAATTAACAAGCTTTACCTATGCGTTGGATCAAACAGGAAATAAGATGTTGAGAACATTCATTCAAAACCCGTATCGCTCTTCGTTTCAATAACTCTCTTTTTAATCAGTATCTTACATCGGAACATTTTTTAAGTACGCTAAATGCAACTTCTACAAAAATAATGACAAACCTTCTAATGGCTTCAAACAGCAGGCCAGATGCAGTGCTGAGCTAGACTTGATTAAAGAAACACCTTCAGACTCCATTTGCGCACAATTTCAATGACAATATCAATCAGGCAGGCTTTAATTTTAAAAATCTGATTACAAAACACGTTTACTTGTCCATCTTTATGCAAAAGCAATCATAATTGCACAACAATCTTTAATATAATTATTAAAAATACCTTAATTATGTTCTATAGCTATACTATGACGTTCAGAATATCTTTCGGGATAAAATATATCATCAATAAATCCAAAATTACTTAAAAACAAACAAAAAGAAATGGTTTGTACAAGTAAAAACCATCAGATGTCTAATTATCAATTACTACCAACTTGTGGCAGAACTCAACCTAAATTCTTCTTCTCAAGATGTTTGTAATTGTTGAACTTCACCTTCTGTTATTTACTTTCAGGTTCTATCATTAGTGGAGGTGAAAGTGCAATGATAGAGCTCTGTTACACTGGTTTGAGCACCGCAGTCGGTCCATATTACCCACTGACCGTTCCAAGGCTGGTAACTGTTGGGTTTTCTCTTTTTCTTAAATGACTCATCACATATTTGTTCTTACTTTTATATTTGGCTTGCTTTCTATTTTTTTGTAATTACCTTTGCACTGCGTCCTTTTAAATTTTGGTATATGTTGCAATGCTCTTATGACTTAGTCAGATGTTCATATTAAACATTATCTCGATGGCAATTAATTACGGAATGTACTCAATATGTCCGATATATCGCCTGATAAACAATAAACCTGTTTACTTAAGAAAGAGAAAACACGGACAAAGTAGCTCACGAAACATGGGAGAAATGTTATTTTAGATAGATAGGTAGGTAGGAAGGTAGGTAGGTAGGTAGGTAGGTAGGTAGGTAGGTAGGTAGGTAGGTAGGTAGGTAGGTAGGTAGGTAGGTAGGAAAGTAGGTAGGTAGGTGGGTGGGTGGGTTAGGTAGGTAGGTAGGTAGGTATGTGGGTGGGTGGGTAGGTAGGTAGGTAGGTAGATAGGTAGATAGATAGATAGTTTCTTCGGTAGTTTATGTTTCTCTGAGTACTTTTAACCTTTCAAAATACCTTAACATCTCGTTTTCTTTTCCGATTGGAGAAACATTAAAATCTTTTACAGATGTTACTTGTATATTTTATTGTAAACATATGTAAGATGTTTAAAAGGAACTGTGTAAGTATTTAGTTAAAAAAATATTGAAACATGTGTGATAAAAAGGGGCACCTATTGGATTTTGTTTATAAAATGTCCCAATGTAGTGACCATCCTTTAGTGAACGAAAAATGTTTACTTTCAGCCAAGACGCATGAACGAAAACAATAATAAATTAAAAGTGATTACTTTAAACAAATTTGAAAAAAAAACATTTCTTTAAATCTGGTTCAAACTTTTTGCATTTCAGTTTGCTACTACCATCCCAGTCATCGCAGAAAGTAAAGGAATGTGAATGTGTAGTGCTTTATGCTTAAATCTATATATTTATGTATTATTAATTGCATTGACTGGATCAGTTAATTAGTACCAAGTCATCCTACAGGACATACTGTGGTGCTTAAGAGGCCTCTATCTGTTTTGTGGCTCTGCCAAATTCAATCAAATTATAGTTACTGTTTAATTATTACATTACACTTGAACAATCGTATAGTTTGTGAGCAATTTGGGAACAAACGTTTACGTTTTATGAGCGATAACCTGACATATCAATATACACATAATCTTTAATATAAATATTATCTATGGTTTAATAAAAGCCATAGCAATAACTAAACTATAATTAAATATGAAATTATGTCTCTTATAGTTATGTTTCAAATACGCCTGCAGAAGTTACAGCATATTTACAATTTACACCTTCCTTTTTAATCACCACATGCAGTTCGAAACGTATGTCATTATAACTCCATTTTGCTTTTGAGACAAGGCTTCCAACAAAAGCATCGTTTAAAATTACAATCAGCATTACAATGTTACGTCCTTCAAAATGTGTGTTTCGCTGGTTTAAAACAGCCATTTAATAACCAGCTCAAATTGACACCAGCCGTACCTTAAATAGTATCGTGTCTTCGACAAAAGGATTTGTCTACGGCCTTTTACATACTAGTTTGTGCTTGTTACCCCAAAATATGAGACACTTAAGTTACTTGTGAATAAATGTGTTGACCTCAAAACAGAACAAGTTATAATCAATTTCATGTTTTATTCTTGCAGTGATTTTGGATATGCAGTAGGAAGGGCGTCAGTCACAACATAGATTTACGTGGTTGTATAAAATCTAAAGTAATCATCAATTTCATGTTTTATTCTTGCAGTGATTTTGGATATGCAGTAGGAAGGGCGTCAGTCACAACATAGATTTACGTGGTTGTATAAAATTTAAAGTAATCATCAATTTCATGTTTTATTCTTGCAGTAATTTTGGATATGCAGTAGGAAGGGCGTCAATCACAGCATAGATTAAAGTGGTTGTATAAAATTTAAAGTAATCATCAATTTCATGTTTTATTCTTGCAGTAATTTTGGATATGCAGTAGGAAGGGCGTCAATCACAACATAGATTATAGTGGTTGTATAAAATTTAAAGTAATCATCAATTTCATGTTTTATTCTTGCAGTGATTTTGGATATGCAGTAGGAAGGGCGTCAGTCACAACATAGATTTAAGTAGTTGTATAAAATTTAAAATATTCATCAATTTCATGTTTTATTCTTGCAGTGATTTTGGATATGCAGTAGAAAGGGCGTTAGTCACAACATAGATTTAAGTGGTTGTATAAAATTTAAAAAGTACTTTGAGTTGTCGATAGTCTTTGCTTAGTTTAGTGGTTATGGATAGGTGAAACTCATAACCTATTCATCCGGTGTTGGGCTTCAGATGGGGTCATTCTATGTTGTGCATTCACATTTATGGCAACACTATATCAGTTTAAGGTTGGCACTATCATTTACAAATCTACATAAGTGTCTTACAGCAAAAGCCCTGGTCTGATGTTGGCGTGAACACATTGCATTTTTATTGCTTCTTTATTTCCCAGAAGAGTTTGAAGTTGCTTGTCGTAAAATAACTCAAAGGTTCCTAATTTGCAAAATTCACTATTTCATGAAATTAATCGGCTCCAACTAAAGAAGTGCCAATAAAGTGCGATTGTGATCAATAGTTTGCAGACATTAATTAATTAGTGCTAAACGCACGAACAGCCATCCTTTGATTGTAATGTCGACTGTTTGCAATTATTCAGGTACGATCACGGTTTGTCTTCCTTATTGGATAATGCCCATATATTAATGCAAAAATTACTAGATAGGTAGAAAAATAATGCTTCTTGAAAAAGAGCCAAATTGTGTGCCTAAGTTGGGTAGCATTTGATTGCTTAGCTATTGTTGATTTGACTCTTACAAGTGTTACGACCGGTGTCGCTATTTAAGATTTAATTATAAAATGGCACGTTTTCTAAATGACGGAATGGTGTAACGGTGAATGGTGAGAATGCAAAATAAATGTTAGTTTACAGTTTGTCCCTTAAGGACGTGTCCTTTTTATAGGCCAGTTAATAATCCAACATCGAATAATCCTGAAGAGTTTTCGGTAGAATGTCCTCGAAGATACGCACAGTTGAAATAATCCAAAGGTAGAACAATACACTAGTATCATTCCAAATCCAGCTCTAATATTTATTTCACTGTAGAATATAATACGTCTACGTAAGTTCCAACACAGAAAGGTTTAATATAGAAGCTGCAAGTATTTCCAAAAAATCTGTCCAAACTTAAACTTTAACCGCTTACAAACACTTATATAGGCCCAAAGAATTTCTAGAACGCAGAAGTCTCCACAACATTCATGAAACCCAGTTTAAAATAAACAAATGAATTTTCTAGCATGATCCTTTTCTTTCTAGCTATTACGCGAATGCTACGTAATGCGAAATACGTCATTAATACTACAACGGTGAACAACCCCTTAACCTGACTAGCTTAACCTTAAACGCAGGTGTACCACTGTACATAACATAAGCAAGCAAGAATTACATTAAAGAAAAAAAAAAACAAAAAAAAAAACAAAACTGAAAGATAATTGCAGAGAAAAACATGAACAGATATAGATAGACATATATTTACAACTATATTGGTTACCGACAAAAAACACTTTTTTAAAGCCTACCCCTGGCAGAGTTTATTCTCTGAGGTTTATGTTGAAATTGTTTTGTAAGATATTGTATAAAGTACATTGGTCACTTCGTATTACCTACTAAGCAAGAAGAATCGGTAGTTTTAAAATCTAATGTATTATTCGTTCATATTTTTTTCATCTGTAAACAAGTATCAAACAAAATGTTGAACTGCAAAACCGCCTTTCATTTTTAAATATGAACATTAAATTATAAGTTCTTCTATTGCCCCTCCTTATTGCGATTCGACGGATGGAAGTTCTTTAAAGTAAAAAACAGTTTTAATACTTTAATTGCTGCTTTAAAATGCTTAACAAATGTAAGGAAATATTTGATTGAAATTCTTCGAAAAAAATACATGCATCTCTTTTTGCAACTTACTAGGCCTTTTCCAAAACAAGGTTACGTCCCTTGAACATTATTTTTCCCAATAATACACTACCTGATAAGCTCTCGATAAATGCCACCGACGTAGGCGACGTCTTCAGCATGTTCCCTCTTAAGCCACAAGTTCTCCCTGCAATGCGTTTAAACAAAGTTCATTTATCTTGCAAATGCTGATGTATGTATCGACAATCAAATTATTTTGAACAGTAAATCATAGTAATTATTATTTCTAAAACATGTCTTGGTATGATACATAAAGCTTACATGAGTTGTATTGCAAGCTTTTATTGTCACAGAAAGTATTCAGCCAACTGTTTACGTATTGCAGCATCGTCATCTCTTAATAAGATAGTTTTATTCATTATGAAGTTAACAACTATAAAAACACATGGTAAGAAGGTTTTAAAATACTTACTTAACACATATGTAATACTAAAAGAAAGTTGGCATTTTGGCAATATATTATACCATAAAAATGCGTATCTTGGTTAAATAACTTGTTATATGCTCTTATTGCATGTCTTTCTTGTTACTGAGCGAGGGCAAAAAAGAAAACATTCGTTTTGGAAAATATGAATTATGAATATAAATTATCAGTAACTAAAAATAATGTTTTTATTAGAATTGTAACTCAGAACCCAATGACCTAAATATCGGGTACATTGACAGCCGTACATCAAACTAAGCTCATAATTAGCCCGGAGGTATTCACATAATCCGAGAATCAGGGCAATAAAACCCAGGTGCAGACCGTGCAGACGTCGGACGACATTTGGCTGCAAAAGCTTTTTTTCTTGTCAGTATCTACAGCTCTCTAATTACTTATTGACTTCACAATTTACCTGCATACAGCTAGTCCTTATTTCGACTTTACTTTTACGGAAAACATCCATGTATAATATGTTAGGTCTAAGTAGTGTCCTTCATGGCTTCATAATAATAAACATGATAAAATCATTTCCCTATTATGTGCAAATTTAGCATTTAAATTAAAATCAAATTGTATATCATTGTTATTAATTAAATAATAATTCAAGATATCTGTATCACCAGACATATGCAAAGGCTAGTAAGAATATCTGTACTTTCAATACATTAACGATCCGCTGAAATGAATAAACTGTTAAAGACCGTTAATCATACTTTGTTTTATCTAACATAGCTATATAATATCAAAGTCAAAGTAAGTACAAATCGTGTATTTTCTTAAGGAGATTAACATAAAGCAAAAAACTAAATATTTTATTTCTAACCGCATTAAATTTCACGAATGTTATAGCTGTGCTTATTGTATGAGAGAATTAAAACAGTTTCATTTAATTTTCCATATGTTAAGACATGAGGCTGAAAACAAGACAAACACAATTATATATTTTATACAATGCTTAAATCTGCTCCATTTGTGGTTGGCATTGTCTCTTTCACAAGATCACATCGTCCCGCACACAAGCGTCTCACATCGTCTCGCATAGGAAGGTCACATCGTCCTTGTACTGCGACTGTTTGCACCTCTTTGCTATTAAAACATACACCTCTTTCTTTCCTGATAACTGCTGACCAATATTACGTAGGTAGCTTCATTGGTCGATTACCGTAAGCGTATTGAGAGTGTAATTTAAATGCGCATCAATAAAAGTGTACTATATTTATCCGCCATTATAATCTGCTACAAGCAAGTGATGTCGCCGGAAGTGGATATTAGAAATAAAGGCACATAGCTCGTGATTCGGTAAGGGACGTACCCTCGATTTCTAACACTCTTATTGCGATAGGTCATACTGAGCTGAAACTATTTATTTTGAATTTTCACGGTTTAACCCATTGAAGGGTCTATAATAAAAATAACAGGGAAAATGCACAATCTATGAGCAATTATACATGTACTTTTTTTTATTCTTACAGCTTTTATGTAAAATTGTAAGCAAATTATGGCAGCTGCTACTATCTGTGTCACAAATACACGAACAGTTTTGTCTCGATGTTCCGTATGCTTAAAAATAGCTTGCGGCATTACCAGATCATAAGAGAAATCAGACAGGGATTGGTACATCCGGACAGATAAAAATATAGAACACTTTAATGTGGATTTTTTGCTCGGTTTTTAACAAGACGTTTGTCATGTAATTATTCATTTCTAGGCAAATGAGTTCAGATAAGCTGTATGTAATGTGTATATCATATATGTAGTGGGTACGTATGAAATTAGATTACATTTGTTTTTGGAATTTACTTTTTTACTAAATACTTCTTTCAGATATCATACAACAATGATCGAAGACAAACAAATTGATCTTATGGTCTTATTGCACTTATAACCTGCGTTATCTTAGGGATGGAAAAAGAGAAGTAATTGGGAATCATAAAAGGGCCACTACAAGCCGATCTCGTATGTTTATTATCTGTTATTGTCTTGTTTCAACTGGTTTTTGATACTAAATCAATGACAGCCTTTGGCCAGCTGATCATTTCAATGCGGCAATCGTTGGGTTCATTTTATATGGTAGTATGTCTTGTCCCGTAAGGTTTAGGTGATATCACTTACAAGAGAGTTGAATTCTGGAAGTACGAATGATTGACCCTGAATGGTCTTAAGAACCAGTCCTCATGCCTTGGAAGAAGTTGTGCGTTTAAAAAAAAACAAATTTGTATGTCGGAGGATGATCGTTAGTTGTGTCCAGGAATGACTCAAATGTTAACAAAAGTATTGTTATCTGTTTAAACTAGAAGTTCAAGTGATTAAAGTGTGTAACTCAGATATACATGAGATGCAGATTTATTAATAAACAATGTCGCGTCGTATTATCACTTAGTGACAAGAGGAAATGGTAGAAACCAGAAGCAAACGGTTTTCTATTAATTATACTTTATTTTCTAATGTACTTGTTTTTGTAAAAAAAAGAAAGAAAACTAGGATCTGTTCATTTGTAATCATTAACTTAGTTATCACATTATTTTATGAACTGGTACAGTGGGGCTTTGTGTTCTTTGCTTTCGGGTTCCTTGTTCACCTGAATGGTGTACATTACCAAAATGTATACGAGATTCTGCCTAATCTGACAAATATGTCAGTGACAGATATTTTTCTAATGTTATGTACATGTATGACGCTTTATTAAACATATATACATATATTAGAGACTGACTCACGTATTTCATATATTCCGCTGGTAGCTTACTTTCATTTAAGGACGTAATATTAGTAAAATATGTAG
The DNA here is from genome assembly GCA_007844125.1 of Sinonovacula constricta. Taxonomy (NCBI): domain Eukaryota; kingdom Metazoa; phylum Mollusca; class Bivalvia; order Cardiida; family Solecurtidae; genus Sinonovacula; species Sinonovacula constricta. Next base: position 19,805,588 of record CM017571.1, read on the forward strand.
GTTGATCGGCTTCTTGTTGTTGTTTAAATAAAATATCTAAATAAAATATCTCGATTTAAAATGTCAACTCCTAGACTATTTTAAAAGCATCAATTAAAACAAGGGAGGCTGATCAAAGACATCCTAATTAATCTTCTAGCTTTAATACACATTGTTATGTTAGGAACAGCATAAAAGAGAGAATAATTATAAAAAGTATCATCACAAGCCAATGTCGTATGTTTATGTGATTGTTATCGTGTAGTTTTTATTTATGCTAAATCAATGGCAATCCAGTGGGAGAAAGGACAGGCACAATAATGCCAGCAAAACGCTTCTGTATGCAAGTATACTTTGTCTATTTTAGTTATTTTCACATATCGCAACGACCAACCTGTTTTTCTTTAGTCTTGTCATGTCTCGTCTCAGTGTTTTGTGTCTTCTTTATTTAACCGTGCATTTTTGTTTCTGTTTTTTGGTAATGGGTAACATGTAAAATATATGTGGTTGATGTCTTCACAAATTTGTTCTTACTTTCGCTTGGCTTGCATGTGAAATACCTTTTTTTCTGTGCCTTTCAGAGTTTGGTATATGCAATGCTCACAGGACTTTGTCATATATTCTTAGCAGCGTTTCATATATTCCTGTCATATTATCTATGTCTTGTTATGATTCGAGGAAATGGAGACAATGAAAAGGGAATGATATTTTCGGTCGTGACTTTAGCTTGAAATCATTTGATTTAGGTCTAAGACGGTTTCCAATGAAATGATTGTTAACTTGATTACGACCTTAAAATAAAAATATGGTTCACAAATCTTATGCTTGCGATTGATGTAGATATTAACTGGGGTGCAGTTTTGATTTAATTTCGAGACAAAAATCACAAAGCAGCATGCCGATTATTGTTTATCGTCAATGAAACCTTAAACACAAACATACATTGTGTAGTTCAAATCCTTATTTCAGATTAACACAGTTGTGTGCTGACACAATCCGAGTGATGTTCAAGACCACAACACTCTCATAATTGCAAACAGTGAACAATTTGTTAGCCTTGGCATTTCGACTAATATGTTAAGTAAGTTTTGCCGGAAATAACTATGACATTAGTGTAATTTAATATAATTGAGTCTCAGGAAAAACCGAATCTTATTTAATTTCCAATGTTATCAAGCATTTAATTTAAACTACAAGAACGTTGGCTAGAATAATTAACCCAAAACCAAAGCCACCTGCGTAAATATGACATTTTGTTTTTGAGCTTGACGTATAAACTGTTTTATGTCATCAAACAATTGAGGATGGTCTGAAATTTAAAATACATTGACTTTTACCTGATATGTTTCAATATTTTTAAACTGTTCTGATGGAGCGATTGTTTATCGGTAGATCATCGACTACTATGTTATCGTGGATCTTTGGCTGTAATCTGAACCTCGACAAACGGACGTCGTTAAAATGATAGCTAGCCTGTTAACGCTCAAGAAAATAGTGCGGGTATATTCCAAAAATGGTCGTAGAGTTTTCTGGATAATGTGACTTCGGTGTGTTACAAGGCCAGGTGTAAACGGCACGCTATAGACAATAAAATCATTACTAGTATTATATCTGCTGGAAGTATATATATTCCCGGATAACTAATAAATTGATAGCGGTTCGTTAAAGGAAGCACACACTTATGCTTGCTAAACGAATACATTTGGATTATAGACGGACATTTATATGCATTTAATGGCATGTCGATTTTTTTTCTATTTTTGCATCTGTACCATATGATTTCTTTACCTATGATATTGAATCATATTATTTCTTTTTACGGTTTTGAGAATGTTAGTATATATTGCATAAAGAAAATCATTGTATAAAACCATTTCATATATCGAAATTATATAAATTATCATTATCAGCTATTCATGCATTTTACCCCGATTAAGACACAGAATAGTGATCCTGCCAACAATTTTCAATTTTAAAGGTAGTGTTCCAAAGTTTTCATATATCAAATACATGCAAGACACTTAACCCTTAACACTGCTATGGGGATTTGGGGCAGAATTCTGCATAGACTCACAATTAAGTCAAGGTAAAGTTTTTAATACTATAAATCTATAAATAAGCACAACAGCGATCCCTTCTAAAATTAGATAATCGACTTCAGCGCGAATTACCCGAAGGTTGATGTAAAGTGACCGTAAAAGTAGGTTGCCACGTGGTTATCTCAGTTTCAGAATAACTCTCTGCAGAATGGCTAAGAAATATGTTTGCACTGACTATGGAGATTTGTGTTTCACTATCTAGGGCATCAGTGAATAAAATTCAGCATTTTACAGGACTTTTCAGGCTAACACTGCCTTTTCTGGTTATTCGTGAAGGTTCTTTTTCCAAACTATCGGATATCATTTTAATGGGTCAAAATACACAACAACCCAAGGCCCGTCAATAAAAGAAAGTTTATAATATTGTTCAGTTATTACATCAATGTAAAACAAAGCCTAAGTGCTAAGATGAATAATATAATAGGTTGTAAAAGAAAATGGCAGAGAAGAAACATTTTATTTGTTAGTCATTTTATATACATAACTTTAAGTTATTTTTAATTGAAATGCTAAGGTCCATAAAAACAAAAGTGACATATAAGGCGCAAATCCTTGACACAGTTAGCTTGAGACACATTCCAATTCTATCGGGAAATACCTGCCATAATTTGACACATCTTCTCTGATTGATCAATGGTATCATGACATGAACGGTTCCATTGGGAAAACTTGTCTTTGTGATTGACACTTTTGGATAAAATACTATTAACGTTCAGGGTGCTGACGTTACTTCGTGTCGAGTTAAAGTAAAATACTTTTCGAAGACTGAAAAAAACCGCAAGATTAGGTTAATGAGCATTATGTGAAATTAAAATCGTAATTGCTGTTGTGTTACTCATTATTTGCTGATTTCACAACATCTGTAACATTTCTAGAGATACTCATATGGCCAACCCTTGTGGTGTTCTTTTGGAAACAACCTTTACATATATCTTTGTGTTGACACTATAACATTACAACACAGAAAGAAATGCGCCTCATTGCAAAATGCTAACATGAAGTTGCCTTTGAAAGTTCCCACTTATTACGTAGATTTCGTTTTAAGTCTAATGCACTTTGTGTGTTAGCTAACAGACCATTTGGTTTGGACCTGTTACATAAAGTAGAGTACACTTTTGTAACAAACGTCTGAACTACATCTAGATTGTGTCTCTTGGAAAATTTCTTATATAAGTAGATATAAAGCAAGTTGATAGCATTTATTTATTAGAAAGTCGTAGTTTGTTCAACTAAGTTACGTTTTACATCAACGAGGACGTGCGTGTGTATATGTCGAGTAATTATTCGGACTAACCTATCTTCACAATATTGGTCTGATTACTTTGTATAAAGATTATAAAATAAAATTAATGAATCCAATAAACCATTATAACATATTTCAGATACATTTATTCTTATATACTATAGTTTACATAAATTTATAAATGTTAATAAATAAAGACAAAAGAGTAAGTCGGTAAAGACAATAAACAACGAAAACATTTGACAACGTCATATCGTTCAACGTATATCGACATTCTAGCCAGAACTTAACAAAATAACAAATATGCAACTTTAAACACATATATTGCAAATAAACATAGAGAAAGGCCGAAACCACATGGGTATAGATAACAGACAATCACTTGTTTGTAATCCATACACAATAAAAGACAAAATGTGTTATCCACTTCTAAATAAAGTGATTTTACGAAATGAAACAGATATTCCATAATGTGTCTAGGATTCTACGTGGCAATAAAACTAGATGGTAGTTAATGCCTCCTCCGTGTGTAAACCGTTGGAATGAAATACGCGGAGTTTCAATCCAGCGGCCATGGCAACACTATTGTGCATTTTATCTACGGTGTTCTGTTATTCGATATCGTTTTTTTTTCTACTCCTCGTATTTTATAACCACCATTGTCTTACAAAAGCATGTATACTTTAGGGAAATGGGCATTGGCAAAATTGTGTTGATATATTTTAATAAATGTAATATTAGACTAGATAATTAAGTACAAAACAGTAAGATATATTTATGTCATAATTCGGTGCATTTCTCCATCATTTGTATGCAACCAAAATACATGACTGCATACGTGAAGCAATCATATATGATGTAATGTTATATATGCAAGTCATATGATAACTTACATTTGGACATTTTGCTTTATCTTCAAGCCAGAGCAAAAAAGACCCGTTAATTAAAATCCGATATATAGGTACAGCTTCTCTGGTCAGGAGTGTGCTGCTCCGATCACTCTTACTTTGTGTCTTGTAACCTGTCCATGTTTATTTTGTTGCAAATAGTTTAGTAAGAGCTTAGTGTAACTTGATCATACAAATGAAGCCTGTTATATCAAAATCACAATATCAAAAAGACATTTTAGCGATCATGGTCCAGTATTAAAACAGGCGGCAAAATATCGACTATCGTTGCAAGTTATTAGCATTCGCTTTGCAAGACTCGGGTAATATATCGTTTTATGCATAGTGCATTTTGCATGCTTAAAACCACTTAATCTTTAAAGGGGATTGCATTATGTAACAAGAAATAAATTAAACAAATAAAAACAGCATTGTTTCGGATTTGATAAAGAGAGTCTATTTACAAATATGCACTGTTAACAATAACAGTACCGAAAGAAATATATATATTTCTAATACTACGTAAAAAAGATGGACAAAGTTTTAATACAATTACTTAACCTTTACTTTATGCGCTGCACCAATGCTCTCAGGTAGTAATTAATGCAACTGATACACGGTATTTCGTATAACACGTTTTTTACTGCAACATTCAGGTTTTCTTTAATAATTGAGATTCGTATTAAAAACTTAATTGTGAGTTTTCTTTAAATCATTGACATAGTCTACCGTCTTTCTACTTTCTCTTCTTCCTCAGTTTATTTTAGAATTTAGTGCCAATGTCATTTGGTGATGATATGTTTGTTCAGGTTGGGAGGTTGCCGTCTTCTTTTTAAAGTTGCTGTGCATACCGTTTCAAAGTAAAAGAATTGTATAAAATAATGCCATCCTCTGCTAAAGTTACCACTAGCTTAGATGTCTGGAAAATATGGACACACGGTGGAATTGAGATGGGTTTATATTTGATTGATGCAACATCCAATTCGAATTTAAGTAGGTTGTTTATATTCAGATATTTTGCTTACGACGGTTCCCGATTAGTTCCGGTTTTTGATCGGAATATGGCGGAAAAACAATCACGTGATATTTGAATAATAATTATGTCATCAGTCATGGACCTACTCAAAGAAAGCACAGCACGGCTAGCTTCGACATTGACTAACAACTTTTAAAAAATAAATTTAAATTAATACTGGTTATACATTTGGGGCCGCAGCACATACATGTACGTTAAAACGGGAAATTGGTGTAAACATCAGTCAATGAGTGCAAAGAAGGAATGTAGCCCATTAGTAACTAAATTATCTAAAAAAAAACAAGAAAGAGAACAAAGAGCACCACATGCTTAAGTATCAGAATGTTTTTCTCAACACATTGAATTTCAGTTTAAACTTATTTTATTGCCAAGTATATACATGTTTTTTTTACAAACCATGGTATGAGTTACAACTAAATATAGGCATCGTCGGATACCCCCGGTTGCTCTATTACGTTGCTCTCCATTCATCACCCGTGGGCAAATTGCTACTCATATCGTCGTTTTGTTTACTATGAAATGCCGCAATCCGATTGGTTCGCTAAGAAAATCCAGCGGATCTGCCAACCAATCAAGTTTACGCTTACATACCACTTCGATAGCACTGTCATCTGACAGACATACTTTACACTTGCGATGCGCTGTACCGGTCGCCATATTTACGTTCTCAGGTCACCGTATTGATCTTCCGATTGAAGAGCATTTAATTTTGTAACCTATCATCTGATTGGCTAATGTCTGTTCTGTTCTATTCAAACAAAACGACGAAATGAGTAGCAATTTGCCCACGGGTGATGAATGGAGAGTAACGTAATAGAATCAACCGGGGGTATCCGACGATGCGTGACTAATTACTTGCATACACATCATATCATGTTTCAAACAATCTGTGTAGATGAAGATGTGTACTGCAATTACTTATTTAAATATGTTCCCCAATACGATCATTTCCACAATTTATCTTATATTGTTAACAATATAATACAACGATGTATCGGCTCCAGGTACGAGTACGAGAGACCCCGGGTTCGCTCTTCGGCCGCGACATATCGACGTCATTACACTGCCAGTTGTATAAATCCCTTCCTGGGCGTGGCATCATGCCATTGTTTATGACATGCTTTACATTTTTAAAGCAGCACGTTATCTGCTTCATATGCACATCGTCTCAAAATAATTAAAATACTATTGGTAAGACGATATTTCCAGCAAACAACCCACAAAATAATACAAACCTTACAAGATGTTTTCAGCAAAGATACTACTATCTACCACCTTGAGTTAAGCACGCAGCGTAGGCTTATTCTCTAAATGATAGATTCCATTATTGTGTAAGCGCGAGGTCCTACAAACCCTGTGCAAATTTCTCTAACAACTGTCCCCTAATTAAATTTGATCGTTCTGCTTTTGTTCTTATTTTTTCAATCTTTTATTGAGTGCAAAACAACCACCAACGAACAAATGCTTATTTTTTAACTTCTTTTATTTTTAGCTTTGAATTTAGCAATGTACAGTTCTTAAACCCTGTCCACCACAATAAGAACTAAGCAAAACTGATTACACATATACCTGATTATTATTTTTTGACGGTAATACAATTACCACAAACAACAAATCAGTTTAAAAAGAATATCATCCTGAAGCATTTTTTCTTCATGTCAGTTACATATGCAATATTCTCAGACACAAACATTTTTATATTTTAATATTTACCCTCTACCATTAGCAAACTTTATCGCGTTATGTTACTGTCTTGTGTATATCAATGTATTTATAATATGCCATATGCAGTGAAATAAAGACTTAAGTTTCGTTAAGTTGAGTTGATTAGATCCTTAGAATTAAAACAAACTTTTGAATGTCAAAGTATGGTAATTATTAATAATAACACCGTAATTGTAAGTTCTGGGGCGCGGTGGGGCGAAGACAGTCTTTTTCATAAGCTCCGCCTCAGAAGTAATGCTGAGTTGCTTGTACCTGTAGCAAACGGGGCTTGTTGTTAAGTTTAGATTAGTTTATACTGTAGTAACAATTAACTGTTGTGGATATAACTCGCTGAGGTTCATCATTGTCTAACTACATGTAGTAAAGTGAGAAATGAAGAGATAACGATCTGATTGAATACCAATTCATGCATTTATTTTGATGGTTACAAGTCAAAATTTTACGTGGAAGCATATATACAATAGAATAATACAGGGTTATATTTAGTAGAATTGAATAAGCGGTGCTCAAACATAAAACAAAATAAAATTCAATGCTCACAAACAATGTTTCGGTTGATGTCAGTAATACATTTAATTACATTAAAATTTGCCCATTAATAATACGGTTCATTCATATGTTCAAACAATGACTGTCTTATGTGAACGAAATGAGTGTAAATATAATTGAAAACAATGATATTGGTTTGCTACATACATTATATCATCGTCGGATACCCCCGGTTGATTCTATTACGTTACTCTCCATTCATCACCCGCGGGCAAATTGCTACTCATTTCGTCGTTTTGTTTGAATAGAACAGAACAGACATTATCCAATCAGATGATAGGTTACAAAATTAAATACTCTTCAATCGGAAGATCAATACGGTGACCTGAGAACGTAAACATGGCGACCGGTACAGCGCATCGCAAGTGTAAAGTATGTCTGTCAGCGATCCGCGACAGATGTTCTTACAGATCTTTGGGCACTCCAGCAAGTATTGCAAAATACACGTCGGTCTTAAACGAAATCGGTATCCTTGCCCATGAAGACAGTGACGTTGCGTGTAATTTGTGCGTAAATAAACTTAACCGGTGTTGCAAACTACAGGACGACCTAGCTACACGATTATCGGTCATCGAAGTGGTATGTAAGCGTAAACTTGATTGGTTGGCAGATCCGCTGGATTTTCTTAGCGAACCAATCGGATTGCGGCATTTCATAGTAAACAAAACGACGAAATGAGTAGCAATTTGCCCACGGGTGATGAATGGAGAGTAACGTTATAGAATCAACAGGGGGTATCCGACGATGAAATATAGGCAAACGGGTTGAGATACAAGTTCAATAACTTAGAGACATCTCTCCCCGTACGGTACAATAATTTGCAGATAAAATCATGGCAGGATATAATGTAAAGATGTTTGGTTTTTGTAGGCAATTAAACAGGGTTAGTATAAAAAAATTGGTTCATGACATTAAGAGGATGTTAGTTAATAATCATATCAAGAGTTGATCCTTGACAAAGATGTACATGTGTGTTTATGAGATATTACAATATATTTAAACGGTTAAGAGGAAGATGTAAAAGAAATATATGGATGTAGAAACATAGAAGAAGCGGTGAAGAAAGACAGATATACAAAAAGACAGACATGAGATAGAATATCATGTTGGTTGGTCAGAATGTTCGGGAACATGACTTTTGAAGCGTTTTGACTGTTTTATGAATGTTTGGACAGCATTGAAAATGGTAATATTGTCTTCGTATGATAGAGATATATTGCCGGTAAGAAGAAGGTCGGAGTTTAATGGATGAAATTCACGAGTGTCTCTGAATAGTTGAATGCGTTGCTGTGTGTAGAGTACGCAGTGAAAAAAGTAGTGTTCTGTTGTTTCGGGAATATGACAATGTGCGCAAAGGTTATTATCTAAAATGTGGTTTATATACAAATCATGTTTTAAGTCGCTACAATTATTACGTAGCCGGGTATGCATAATGGAAAGAAATTGGGGGCCGTGGTAGTAGTGCGGAGGAACTGAGGCGGACATATATCTTGACTGCAAGACAGAACGTTTGAAATAACTTATTGTTGGAGTGTCCCTTATTGCAGATGGTAAAGAATTCCACAGGTCAATTGCAGAAGGTACAAACGAATTTGCATATAGCGAAGTGCGTCTGATTGTATTGACGAACTCATTACGATTTCTTAGACTATATGGCATTAAAAGATCTTCGGATCGGGGAAAAAGAGCGTTGAGGTAGGATGGTACCATATTGTGTTTAACTTTAAACATAAGTAATAGTTTTTGATATTCCCTTCTGTCACTCAGCTTTAGCCAGCCAAGTTCGTTGTAAAGCTTTTGTAAACTTACTGAACGGGTTATACCTGTAACTATTCTGCCTGCTTCAATTTGCATTTTTTCAAGTTTGTCTTTTTTATATTGTGTACAGTTGTCCCAGACCACAGATGCATAATATAAGTTTGGCCTAGTTAGTGAAATATACAGCTGGTTAAGTGTTTTTCGGTTGACTTTGAACTTTAGCATCCTTAGTATTCCTAAAGATTTTGCTGTTGTTGTTATTATATTATTTATATGAGTATGCCATTTACAATCGTTGGACAATGTGACTCCTAGATGTTTATGTGAAGTGGACACATTGAGAACAGTGTTATTAAATGTAAGAGCTGGTGGGTTTGAATTGCCTATTTAAAGAACTTCTGTTTTTTCGGGATTAATTGTAACTAACCACTGATCTGACCATTTCTCTATTTCGTATAAGTCGTGGTTAAGAGTATATTGTAACTCATTGAGAGATGATGATGTTGATGCTAAAGATGTATCATCAGCAAACAGTCTTACTACACTAAAAAGATTTTCAGTTATGTCGTTAACGTATACTAAAAACAAAAGGGGTCCAAGGACAGATCCTTGGGGTACTCCTGCAGATACGCTTCTAGAGGCAGAATAAGATTGCCCAACAATAACCTGTTGTTCCCTGTCACATAAGTAATTCGAAAGCCAGGAAAGCACTTTACCTTCAACTCCATATTGACGAAGTTTAAAAAGTAAGCCTGTATGCCATACAGGATCAAATGCTTTTGATATATCACAGAATATTAAACAGGTATGATTTCTAGAGTCAAGTGATCGTACAGCCTGGTGGTATAAGTCAATTAGTTGGTAAACAGTTGAATGACCAGATAAAAACCCCGACTGTTTTTCGTATATTAAATTATTACTCACCAAGTGGTTATATATGTACTTATATACACATCTTTCCATTAATTTACTTAGACAGCTAAGTAAAGATATAGGACGGTAATTTTCGACACAGTTTTTGTCACCTTTCTTGAAAAGCGGTAGAACAAGAGCAGATTTCCACTCGCTTGGAAAGTGTTCAGATTGGAGAGATTTGTTAAAAAGCATACACAGAGGTAGCGAAATTGTTGTTTTTGTATGTTTTAAGATTTTGTTGGATATTGTATCTTGACCGACAGCTTTATTAGCATCTAATGTTCCAATAATATCCTCTATCTCTGTTCTTACAATTGTAATATCTAAAAGTTTGTTATTGCATTTGGGCTGGAATTGAGGTAGAGACTTTGTCGTTTTATCGATATTCGAAACAGAACAAAAGTACTCGTTTAAACAATTGGCTTTTTCAAAATCTGTAAAATATAGCTGTTCTACTCCATCATTTATATTTTTTAGAATTGGTATAGACTCGGAGCTTTTAAAGTTGTTCATTATATTTTTCACGCAATTCCAGAAATTATGTACATTATGGGTCCGGTTGACTTCAACCAAGTTTTCAAAATATAGAAAGTAGTGGCGCTTGGCAAATGATTTGAGATTGTTAACTTTATTTCAAAGATGTTTGTATTTGACCCAGTTTAGAGTTGTTTGGATTCTTTAATTAGATGTGTCTTTGGCGATCTCGATATTTGGAGTATCGTCTTATCTCGGAGTCGTACCAGGGTTTATCATTAGGTCGTACTGTAACTGTTTTAGAAGGTATGCATTGCGACCTTAAATTAAGCAAACTGTTCGTAAATTGGTTGCAAGCTTCATCTAAGGATGTGGTGTTTATAAAATTCCAATCGTACGTAGAAATAAAATGGTTTAATTTAACATAGTCTGCAGATTTGTATATCCAAATTTTTCTAGTACTACATTTCGACTTCTTGTGGTTAAGTTGCATAAAGAGGCAAGTAGCTTTGTGGTCGCTTATGGCGCTTTCAATGTCTAAACAACAAGACTTGATAACCTTTATAGACGGTGTAGTAAGTATAGGATCAATAAGTGTTGCCGATTGTGGGGTAATTCTAGTTGGTTCATGTATTACGTTGACCAAGTTGTTAAGTAAAATAATATTGAATAGATGTGTGTATCTGTCATCGAGCAGATTTTCATTTAAATCACCCAATATTATTATAATTTCATTAATATCAAGTGCTTTTTTCAATAATAACATTAAAATCATCCAAGAAGGATACCCGTGTATTGGGCGGTCTGTAAGTGACATTTAGTAATAAAGATGTCGAACACATTGGATGACGATGGCAATGGAAATTAAACTGAAAGCGGACAGAGATTTAGCCCAGCCCCTGCTTAAAACATGGACAAAGACATTTCACACACAAGCAAAATGAAAAGTAACAAAAGTTACAAAATTTGAATGAACAACGTTTTACTATATAAAGAAGTTATCTGCTGTTAAAAATGTATAAAATCACAGCAAATCTCATTCCTGCAATCATTTAATACAAAGCTCTTATGGATATTAAAGCAGCTTGGTTACAGTGGGTCATATTTGTTGTGTTGTTGTTTTTTTGTTTTGTTTTTTTCATTTTTTCTGCTTATCCTGAGAATTTGTTAAACCTTAAATTTGTAAATGGATTCAAATACACTTGTTTAACCTTTTATCATAAGAGCACATACATTAACCTTACGCCTTTTTAAATATTAAGTTGTCTTTATGATGTGAGAATGTATTTATTTTTGCAATAATTTAAAATAGATTTTTGCTTTTCTTTTATATGCCATAATTGCTGCATACCAAGTATGAACAAAATCATTCTATGCATGTTGTATTATACACCACGTTATGCATCCCTCCTAAACATTACACTGATTGGTTCTAAATGGTGCAATAATTTAAATATATATGAACTTATGAAGTGTGGCTCACAGGGCATTTTGTGTCATGTGCATAAACTAAACTGTAACAAAGATGGTAATTACTTACCTCATCATTTCAAATAGATTTATTTATAAACATTCAAAGGATAAGATGAGTAGGTTACATAAATAACAATTTTCTGATGATCTGTATAAGAATTTTGTAACTTGTAAAGTAACGTGTTTAGCATCCCACCACCAACATTTCAGTAACCTGCAGAAAGTTTCCATTTAAACTGACTAATGTGACCTTCACTGTGTTTTTCATTCTCAACACTGACATCAGGCTAGTTAAGACAACATGTTAATACGGTGAAAGCAGCACTATCGCCTTCAAGTGGACACTGTCTTTGCGCAAGTGAAAAATTGTTAATAGGCGATCCATACGTCCCAACATTCGGACTAGTTTCCTGTGAAGCAGATATAATGCTGTCTTCACAGTGAAAACATGCAACGAATAAACCAGACAAAATACTACACCTAGTCCCATTTTATGTATCCTGACACCAGGCACACCAGTCAATATCTCTTGCAAGCTGAGTATAGACAAGGGTGCTTTATTCATGCCATCTTCATGCCTAGTTATTTTCTGACATGGATTTTATCCTATGTTTTAAATGTCCTACGTCATTGTCTACAAAATACATTGCCATGGCAAATAGAACCATTTTTATGACCTATTTTTTTATTGTTACATGTTGTATAACTTGGACACCTCATCATTTCAGTGACATCAGTTTGCTTATGTCTGGGGCTGATAAGTGACATTGGTCAGACAAAACTGCCTTAAAGTTAGTTGAGCACAACATTTAAGCCAATCTTAAAAGCTTAATACATGTTCATCTGGGAAAATCATAAATATATTTTGCCAGTTGTGACAACAATAAAACTATGCATTAGCAAAACTAACATCTTTATTTTAAATATTTTGTTGTATGTAAGTTTTCTTTTAAAAATTCTGTTGTAAAAATATAAGTTTGTTTAGTTAATCACCCATCTACTATCTTGTCAGCTATCCCTGACTTGAGAGTTGAGGCATATAGTTCTACCTTCACTTGAAATGCATGGAATGAACTCCATAACTTGACAGTACACTCAGTCATAGTATACCTACTCCAGGCCAACCAGTCATGGAAGTACTCATATATAATTGAGGGTTAGTCAGATAACTATACCTCTACCATTTAAATGAAAATTGTTATTTTGTGCCTGGATTTATGGATTAAAATTTTAAGAACATAACCTCCATTTTATGTTGATAAAAAAGTTAAGTGATTAGAATATGTTTTTTTTTTTACAAACACAAAGACAGTTATGGTCATTTTGATAACGTCCAGCTAAATATTGGTGGGAAAAACAGACTTGTGTTTAGGTAGAACCACTGGTGCACTGCAGGTTAGCTGGAAAACCTCTCCACATGAAATTTCTCGTCCAACCGTCACTAGAACCCATGCCGTGTGTGGGGGCTAAGGAGATACAAGTCAGCCACTGCTTGGCCACTGGCACGCCTTGTTTATTGTTCACAGAAAGTAAACACATACACAACATGGCTTATTTTCAACTTTTGCTTCTTGTCAGACACTGCAAGAGCTAGAGCATTGATATTTGGTGTTTATGTCCTTTGGCTGGCCATGTATTAAGATTGTTCAAATAATTCTCATCTGGCAAAAGACCTGGTTGCCAGGTGAGGGGTCATTTTTCATATATGTCTATATAGAAAACTCTACAAACTATTTTACTCAAAAACTACAAAAGCTTAAGCCTTTATATTTGGTATACCCGTTTCTTGGGTGGTCCTGTATCAAGGATGCTAAACACGGCCGCAATGGGTGTAGCCATTTACCTTATATGTCTATTTAGGAAAACGTTGAAAATCTTCTTTTCATAAATTGCAAGAGATAGAGCTTTGATCTATATATACATTGCACAACTCCATTGTGTTATTTGAAAAGTATGTGCTTAGGAACAATTTAGTTTGGTTTATTCTTGATTATTTAACATTTTCAAATATTGTTTTGTTAGTGTACCCGATATAATTTTATATTTTGGAACATATGCATTTTAAAAAGTCAGTACAAGTTATTTCCATTTCTTTAATGAACAGAAATGTAGACATATACTTGCTGCTAGCTGTCATGTCTAGCTATGAAACAATGTAATGCTCATTTTTAACTATGGCCTTGCCAATGAAATTTCATATTTGTGTCAATAAATACTGCACCTTATTTTATTTCCTACTGTGCATAAAACAATTACAGCATATTTTAGCAACTGTCTTAACTTATTTTTATGTCATTGAATGTTGGTGTTATTTGTAACATAAACCAACAGATGGATATGACTATTTTAAATGCGTGTATTGTTGTTTTTTTCGAGACTATGGAATTAAAATTGTGGAAACTATTAAGAAAGAAAATTGACAAAAAAGCTACAAAATAACTTTAATCATTAAAATAGACAACACATAATCTGCATGGGGTACAAACAGATATTCTGCTGCTTGTCTGCCACATGCACTATCAAGATTTAGGATGGTCATGTCTACATAAAACAGGCTTGCTGAGGGCTTTCTCAACCCAATCAAAGCTATCATTACAGATAATCCATGCCGATGCAATACAACTAAATCCTTAAATTATTATGTTACCGGTTCCTACCTCACTGCCTCATATTAAAACCATGCTAGTAGAATGTTTAGATTGACATACATTTTAAAATGGTCCTAAGGAAAAGAATGTCTTAAAGATGGTATCCAACAGTTCGGTCATTTTTTCTCAAATAACCAAATATGTCAATGGTACCTGAAAAGGTCTTTCAAAATGCTGCTCATTGTTGGCAAAGATCTATGTAAACATTCAAGGTTAAATCCGCACTCGTCATTGCAAACAGGTGGCATACAACGTGACCACTTACTTTTAAATAGTCATCCGGGTAATCTACTCTGACGTCGATATCTATTTTTAGCAGAGACCACTATCGCGTTTTTTTAAAGATGAAAAGACTGAATATTTAGAGTATCTTTTCGAGATTAGTACAGTCTAACAATAAAGTAAGCGTTCAAAATCATCTTTATAACGACTAAAGTATGAGTTTATGTAGAAAGTATGAACAAATTCCCCAAAGCGGTGGTTACATATAGGTACGATTGTTAATATAGGCAAACTGTCGGATACTCCCTTAACAACGAATTAACTATCTTTTTTCATTTCTAATTAAATATTAAATAATCAACTGTCTAATATCAAATGAGCGTTTGTATTGAGCCTTAATATGTTCAGTACAATACAATGTTATATTAATTTATTGAAATTTTGATGTTGCTGAAAGAAACTAATAAGGATAACGTGTTCCTCACTGCCCTACTACTTGTTACTAAGCATTATCAAAAAACAGAATAATGTACTACAATGACCATTATGCATTACTTGTAAATGACAGCGTACAACATGCCTAAGCAGGCTAGTTATTGTTGGGATTTAATGGAAAGGATTTTCAATAATATTCAAGCAAAATCTTATTCACACAACAAGGGTATCGCTGAAATACTTTTTATATACATGATGCTGGTAACTACTAATGATACATTTTCGTTGTAATCTGATGTCACTTAAACCAGTCTGACTCTTTTTCTTCGTCTTGATGAACCTGACTTATTTTCCAACTCTACGGCAATCGGCAAACTTGATAGAAGCGACTGAAATAGTTAGAATTGCACGTACACTACAACAAAAAGTGTTTATAGACAGATTTTAGCTGATGCAATTTCGAATGGATAGGTAAAAAATAGCATCTATAGATAAGACGAGTATGCACGTATTTATGCAAAAAATAAAACTGAAGTGAAGCTATTTGTGTAAAAAAAAGCGCTGGTCTGGTAATCATCTGAATTGCGGGAAGTCGCATTATATGCCTTATAGATGTCAATACTCTTCCTGTGGTAGCAGAGCCTCTACCTATAGCTCTCAATTTGACGTCTACCCTTTTTCCATGAAATAATATGATCATAGATTATCTTTGACGAGGAGAACATAAACAGTATTGACTTATGGAAAACGTTTTAGCAGCCTCTAAAATGCTGAATTTCAAAAGTTGTGTAGGGGGGCATGCCTTCCAGACCCATCTACCACGGTTAGCGCCTCTAGTGCTCTCTCAATTAGGACCCCTCTGAATAATCCGCCACTGTACATGATTTTAATATTTGTTACCAGATGATTGGTAAGTCAGCGGTACATTATAGTGCATGTTGTATACGATTGTTTTTCTGAATAAAAGATAGACAAAGTAACAAAAAGCAACATCTATAGTTATAAACATTCACATATAAATGTTACTGGTTCCCTAAGTTCAATTTGTATTTTAATGTTTATAAAATCATTCTCCTGATTATCATGAGCTGCACATTTGTCTTTGAATGAGTAGTCCACTAAATACTGCATGATATCTTTTGGGCTGGTCTAATTGAGAGACACGTGTAGTCCCTACCGTAGTACATAAACAAAAACGAGTATTGGTATTGGTAATCTTTCTTGGCGCGATATTGTTTGGCATGAAAAGTTCTGTCACAGGTAGGAGCTGGGAAACCAAAGTATATTTGCAGTTGTTTATATTAACGTACGGGCATTTTTGCATAAGTTATGCAAATTAGGATCAACGACTTTCAATGAATGACGGCGTGCAAAGTGATAATATAACTATTTTGTCTGTGAAAATTCGATCAAATATCGTGCGTATATGGGAAAGTTACACACACATAATCAAATTACTATATATTTAACTTCCTTACATATTTATTATTTGTTTGAAGCTTATTTTTTGTTTATACATAGTGCGGTTCTGTCCTGGTCGGCACCGCAACTTTAATTAAATGCTGCGTGTTAATTAAGGATTGCATAATGTCGTCTGGGTTTACACCTTGTATTCTGTATTTTGCAATAGTTTTTTATTTGTTTTGTATGTGTGTTTTGTTGTGTGTTTTGTTTTTGCTGTTGGTTGTTGTTTTTCTTGTGGTCTGTGTGTTTTCTGTTGTTGTTTTTGTTGGTTCTTTTTTGCATTGATTGTAGAAACATTTGAATTGTTATTGTTCTCCTGGCGAGTGTGGTTTGTTTGAAACAGATATTACCTTGACGGAGGACATGCTTAATTGATTCCTAGGGAATATAAGGAAATTTATTTCTCGTAGTACACTTATTCATTTGTATTAATGTTTTCTGCGGAAATTATTGTTCAGATACCTTATTGCTTATGTATATGTTATATTGTTTTTTAGTCTGGGATAGTATGAGTTAAAGTCTTGTATTAAATTTATTTTCTTTTAGTTAGTGTCCGTGATTATTTGTTTAAATTGTTAAGCAGTTGGAAAAAGGTTTTTGTCTACTACTTTTTGGCCAAAAGGTAAAACAGTCGTCGAATCATTTGAATGTAAATTGGATCTAAATATAAACTATATTTGCTGAAAATTACCCTATGCTCGTTTATACGTCATGAGCATTTCTGTAAGAATATGTTAAGAAAATTTGAACCCAATGCACTGTTTAGTTTAAATATAGCTAAATGAACAGTGGTGGTACAGCTGCTAACTCAAAAACGATGTAATCCAGATGTGCGATGTCGGAACTGATTAAGAGCATGATTGTAGAGTTTATCCCAGGCGACCAGTAGGCGATCGAATGAATCCGGCCGATTACGTTTAAAAATCGCTGAAATGAAACAAGATACTCAATTTGCAGTCATTGTTACCCATGTTTAAGACGCAGTCTTATACACAAGTAATGGAAATTTAAAGCACATGCAACTTGCATTAACGTTATCACATTGTTGTTTGAATGTCATTGTCTTAAACGTATGTGCATCTCAATAATATTGAAACTTTAAACTTTTTATGAAATAAAATCGAAATCAATTCAACAATAAAATAATATTGATTCAAAATTAAAACTAGGTGAATTACGCATTTTACATAGCCATGGAAAACTTCCGTAAGGGTTAGTTGAGCAACAGAGTACATAATTTGATTAAAGCGGATTTACTGCGAAAAGATAATTCAGCAACGTGGCCAAATAATAAGAATATATGACAAGATCCTATGAACATGCAGTATATACTAAAATTTAAAGTCACAGGACAAAGATGTTCAAACACAAGCCTAACATAAAAATATAAAAGAGCGCATCTGTGGCGAGTCATTTAACAAGAAGAAAATGATCAATATAACAGAAGTTGTCACTAATGTAAAAAGGAAACTTATTATAGCAAAGTCAACTTGCATTCAACAAAATTGATTGCTTCCATCACTGTGTCTACTTTTATCCTCGGGACGATCATCGACCTAACATCTACATCAATAAAACACGAGAATATTTACGAGGCCATGTTATGGCGGTTTTATGTACTTTATCACTTTTTATCACATTTTATATTCTAGTATTGACCTGCCAAATTTACCGTTTCATCAAAGCCAAGAGATTAATTATGTTTGACTTATGATGTACTATCTGCAAAGTATAAAAAATAAGTTTTCAAACTGTTTTAAGTACACAAAAATATGCAGCTGATGCAAAATTATCATTTTACTGTTGTGATCGGTAAAAAACTCACAGAACACTTACACTTTTAACACGAAATTGCTATTATGAGGGTTAAAATATATTTAAGTTTTAGTTTTGTTTTGCTCGCCAACTTTTGTACGCACGCAAATTCATCTTGTTTTAATATTAAGTTTTATTCAATTATGACACCCCACTCTTTCTCTGGGGATCTATTTCTATATATTATAATAATAATTTTGATCGGAATTAAGTTTTGCTATTTACCTGATCACAGGTCACGACGCTTTATACATAATTTGTATATTTTTAACAAAACTGCAGATTGTAAGATTTGATTTCACACTTGAGAATAAGACTATTTTGACCCAGGCCTAAAAGGAATTGCAAAAGCGTCAATTATATATTTTTGTTAGGAAGTATTGTCACTTTGGGTAATGCATCAAAATATGTTTTTTATCATTTTATGATCAATTCTTTTGTTAATTGGATCTCGTTTATTTTAATTTAAGTCTTACTTTTATACATGACATCAATTTATGATGATGGTATGATATACATGCTATACCATTCTTTATTTTCTCGTTAATAATCAGAACGTCAGTGGTAGCTTGGAATAATAAAAGTAAATTTTAATAAATGTTCATGTGGTATATAGGTTTTTTGTTTCTTAAATTGGCAAAAACAGTTCTATTATATCGGTAATGAATATCAAAAATAACTGAAGAAACAGTGAACACCTTATGTCATTTGCAGCATTTACGAAAGATTTAACATAATATTACTAAATAATTTAATTCTTATGTGTGATATTCTTTATCTTTTCCCATTAAATTTACATTGATAGCACTTTTCCCTTAATGTAAAAACTACAACTAAAAGTGGAAAATGCCAAAAACAATTTCATTTTATGGCGTCTTTCAAAATGCTGATGATTTTCTTTATAATTTGTATACTATGCATCATGTCGGAAGATTGTGTTTGTGCTCCACAGCTGGTGTCTAATATTTAAAAACTATCTAAAGAGTTCTTAGTTTTACTTAAGTTTATAAAGACCTTTTATATATTGTATAAAAGAAAACCGTTTGCAAGCTTCTCCTTTACAATAAATTATTACACATAAATAAATCTTTGGCCGCTTTCGGGTGTATGTGTTTTTTATATTTTACTTTGTAAACAATATGTTATCTTCACAATGTGATTTATCCTTGGTCTTTATTATCATTACAAGAAAAGGGTGGTAAAAGGAGAAACAATAAATAAGATTTAATTTAGAATAAACCCGGTCAAAATTGGACATATTAATATTATTCCAGGTCATATAAAATCTATTGCCATCATATATAAATCGTTACAATACTTTTTGTGTTCATTAATGAAGCGATCAGTGTCCTGTTAAGGTAAGAATGTCTTGGTTACGAATGCCATCATTATTGTTTTTGTTCTAGTACACACTTTCTCATTCTGCAGAACTTTAAGTACACTTCTTTCACAGCTGAGTAATGTCGGAGATATTTTTTTTCTTAAGAGGAAAGTGGAATGAAGTAGGCACAGATACAAATGTTACATATTACACTTGTTTACTTTTCATAGCAGACATGTATGACAAAAACCTACATGTGCATTTAAAATGTATTTGATTTGTGAATGTTATTATATTCGTACGTGGAAATATAAAAAAAAAATCTATATGGAATTACATAGATGCGTCTTTTTATATATCTGCTTTAAATTAACATTAGATAAAGTACATCTGAAGAATTAAAACACGATCTGTCACATTAGAAAACATCACAGAAGTAAGTTTGTAATGCAGTCTGGAACCTTTCAACCAAATTACAACCATACATTAACATAAAGCTCATACCTTATCGTTCCAGTCCGTTGATTATCTTCACCAGGTATATACTTATAATAACTTTTTATACCTTAAACCGTTTCTAAAAATCATAAATATACCGCATGCAATTAGTGTTCGTTTGATAAACCTTTTATTGACCTTGGCAAGAGAAAACATGCCAGACTGCCAGATTGTTGAATCATGAGAAAAATCAGTCGGGAGTTTAGTCTACAAGACGGTGTGTGATTGATTAAATGTCGTCTCTATTCGAGCCTTTGTCTCACTAGGACGTTTGATTCGTTTTATTGTCATGATGCATATCCGGCAATTTATTTACTTTTGATGTGCTTTGCATTGCCTAAGAATAATTGAAGACATTAAGAGGCAAGATTATTGAGCTGCTAGTAAAACAAAACAGTTTTGTCTTTCGAGCGGCTTTTGTAAACAAACAAATATTTATCGAAAGGATGTTCTAAAAAGTTATATATTTGTTGTTTCATACAGTTTTATTCAATATATGTATTATGACGTTAAGTTCTGAAAAAATCAATGCATACTATCAGACAGAAGCAAATATTGTGACGTTCATAAAATGCTGTCCCTTAGAATTTTAAGTTATTTTTGGTGGTCTTTTTGTCTAACAAATACAAGCCTGTAAATGACTAAAATAAAAGAATAGCACAAACACATGCTAACATCTCTTTCCCAAAAGAGCTATAAACGCCGAAAGAATTATGCATGGGTCAATACTTAGAGGTTGTCTTACATGTAGGCCATTCTCACAGTCATCGCACTGTAATCATCGATGGACTTATCTATTTAACACAATCTAGATCAACGTTAACAATTATTTGTCCGCAAGAATGTTACGTTTTTAGAGGCTAATAGAAATGTTCTAAGACTCATCTTAAGCTTATTGTGTTATCCAACAAGTTGGATGCAGTGCAAAGCAAATAAAACATAACACAAAAATGACTAGCATTCTGTAAGTGAAATTGTGTGCAAGTGGCAAAGCTTGGAGAATAAACTGTCAGACTGTACCAAGCTACAGGGGTTATATGTATATCGAATCTGGATCCGTACACAAATTAATATAAAAATAAAAATAATATAAAAAGTATGTCACTATATATATACTATTATACATCTAAAAAAAAGCATACAATGCCTGTACAAAGGTGAAATATTTAGGTTAACAAGATTACCAGATGTTATGTCAATGTCATAGTCATTTATTTGCTCTTATCATTGATAAAATAATCCATTTTATCGCATTTTATTAAAAAGCTGCATGCAATGACTGATTAGGAATTCAAATTCAGTATTTATTAACGGTGCTTACATATCTACTGAACAATAAGTTTTAACAATAACTTTTAAAGAAAGACTTTTGAAAGCAAACGTTAGACGTTTAGTTACTCATTTAATTTCTGCGACAGATATTTTTAAAGAAGAATTTAAAATCTTTTTCGTTCGATTATTTTCAGGGTCGATTTTGTAATGTCCTAAACTGGGTCCGAAGTTTAGCCGTCATGTATACCTTTTCACCGTAGTGAAAACACGAAGGTTAAGATCTTATAATACTATGTAAATATGCTTGTATTTTACATGGAGCTAACAATGGAACTAACAATTATACGGCGAAACACGAAACACGTGATAACCTGAAAAGATATAATGCACAAATAAAAGGTAGTGGCTACTACCTTAAACGTCTTTAGATATGTTAAATAACAAGAGCCGCTTAACATATACAACATACACAACAAAAAAAGTATAAGGTGACATAACTACTAAACATAAATAATCAATTATGACATGATACAGTTTCTTTTTACCATTTAATGATTGCATTAGACCTTTCAAAGATATCCGAAAATTGTTATGCTTTAACACGGCTACTGAACGACTAACTGAAATGTCCTTTGTTCAGTTGAGTCAAAAAGTAATTATTGTTCGAGGGAGATTACACCACATCACTCTATTTGCAACTAAACGGCATTTATTTTCTTAAAGTTAAGTTGGCTATGCACTTACATTATATGTTTAATTCATGAAGAAGAAAATTTATTTTCAAATGCGAATCCTACGATTGTGTTTATGTCATAATACTTGTAATCTGCATTTTTCACATTTGTGCAGTATAAGTAAGGTACTGATGCATAATATATGGTGAATATACAGCTGTTGAAATATCGTTACAGCGATGTGGATGATTCTGTATGCGTATGGTTGGTTCCCTTTAGCTTGTCTGAGTGCAATGGCCCCGTGGGCTTACGTGTGTTTGGTATGGCTGTGTGCAATTACCAAATATTTCGTTAATGTGCATCCCCACATCACCACATTGCAAATGAGCAACTGTCAGATCCCAGAGCGGAAAGTGCTGTTTTAAATACATCCGTCTCCCTTGAGAATTTAAAAATTATATGTTACGAGGGCTTTTAGTAGTTCTTTCATTTCGTTATCGTGAAAGTGGCTGGTAAGTCTACATGGTTAATTCATTAAATGTAAGCTCATTGAGATAAAATTAACAAAACATGCTCAAAAGAATAAACGTAAAACATATCATTTTTATTCTGAAAATATGCCTCTAAACAAAAGCACATATTGTAAAAATATACAATACTGTATTCTGTTATTTTTTTTTATTATTTTGAAATGACACCTTTCTTGTACTAAAGCAGCATTAATCTGAATTGCGTTTTTACACGTTGAGGACTTACAAACCCTGCCCTACCTTTGTCACTGTGGCTTATTTTTTAACCCTTTAAATATTTATACGCAGGTGCAGTAAACTACAGCAGGTTATATTTGTAATTAAAACAGGTACACGATATTGTTCAAAACTAAAGGCAACATTTAAAAATATTTCATATAAAACACATGATAAACCGTTTTTCTACAATATTGATGGCCTACATTTTGTTTGCTTGTCTTCCTCGATCAGGACTGCCATTGACCAGTCATCTACATCAATATAGCAAGGAATCATAGACTTAGACATACGGCCTCTGCTTGCTATTGTGGTCCTATGATTGACGATTATTTTCTCAGTTTCTATTTCTGATCTGTCAATAGGCCAGAAAGTGATGCATCAAAGCCAAATGATTTATTCGATCGTCTTTGATTTGCTGTGTTATATCGGGAAACTATCCGACAAATGTATTCTTATTTATCTAATCAAATGTTACTTTATTGTATATGTACTATAAAATACAATATTTTATTCTTTTAAATTAACTTATTTTTATTATTTAAATTAAGTTTTGTTTTGTAACTCAGTTTGTAATTTTTGAGTAACTATAAAACATAAAAAAACACTTACGGAAGACATTAATGTGCTTATGTTGTTCATGTAGCATATACTGGATTTATTGTTAATGCAAAAGCATCCAAGGACGAGCCTTTAGATATAATTGGAAATTTAAAGCTAAATTGAAACCAAGCAAGACGGTTTATATGTAGAAGAAATGTGAAATCAATACAAACGTAGACATAGCGTTAAACTGGGCTAAAATCTGATGCCATCTTATAAGGTCCACTTTGTATGAGGGTGAGGGAAGTAACATTGTTTTTATACCAATAATTCGGAATAAAAGATTTCAAAAATATGATTAACTAGATTAGGACAGAAGACACTAAAGGATGCGATCACTTCTTATTGTCCCTTATGCAGCAAAGAAACAAATTTGCTGCCGATCCATGGTCTTTTGAGAAAAAAAAATAAGAAACTTTTGCATATCAGAGTTCTATGCTATATAATACTGCCTCGATCTTGAGTGAAACAAATGTATTTTTGTAAAAATTAATGCTTTTTTAACTGAAAATAATAGTTATTATGTTTTATGTTAGCTATATAAGTTCTGTACATAACTATAGTTTCTGTCAAAATAAGAACATATATAAACACTTTCACGTCATGTGCCTATTGTTCCTTGAAGCAACTGTTTGATATTTTGATACTTCGGCCACCATCTTTTCATGAAAAATAATATTGATCTGACAGTTTGGAACTATAAAGTTGCCAAGGATTTTATTTCCGGTATGTTGATAATTCTTTATAATAAGAGTTATTTTGTTTGTATATAATATTCATTCATCCGTTTTAACTCCCGAGGCAGGCGCTTGTCAATTAACAATTGACTCACTGGGATATTTTTATTTTAAAAAACGCTTTGTTATAAAGTCGTTGTCATTAATTACACTGTCTCGCTATCGTACGTATTTATGACCGTTTAATCAATTTGTTCATAGATAAATGGAATTAGGAGGAATTGTAGACTCCAAATCTTTGGAAAATGAGACAAATCAGCCGAAGATATTTAAAACTGACGGAAAACGTTTTGTATCGGTTCAATATCTATGATTATTGCTTTACTCCCACAAGGCCGTGTTGGTATTTTTACCTTAATGATGCATTTTATGCAATTACTTTAGCTTGGTGCGTTTGATGAAACGCTAAAGAGATGCCAAAGAATCAAAGAAAGCCAATGATTTGTATATCAAACATTCATTGTGCAAGATTCATTATATTTCGAAAGGTCTATTGCTCACGAACCAAGAAACTAATGGATCAGTATAATTTGTTTTATTTAGCAGGTCTTTGAAGTACAGTCACTTTTTAAAACACATAAAACTTTGCATTACCAGTTTTGAAACTATGTGTATGTCACTTAAATTTTCTAAAAAAAAAATACTAAGAAAAACTAAATGTTTCTCTTATTGTCTACTGCATTGCTTAATGGCTCCAATCTGGTATAAGTTTTTCATTGCAGTTGTGAATTGTTGTAATTGCCAGATGCGTCACTCTTGTCATTTATAGAGGAATTCAATAAAAAACATCGCTGCGACAATGAATAACGTATCTCAAATATTCAAAAACGCTATATTATCTTTCGTTCGCATGCACGTGAATGTAGTATTTTGTAACAGACAAAAACAGAAAGAAAAAAATGCAAAGTAGTGAAATCTGTTGCAACACGACATGTTTGAAATATGTTTGGTTAAGACTAAAGGCTCATCTTGTTGTTATTGCTATAGGTTAAAACACACTATTTAATTACATTCATAATATTATTAAGACAATTAAAGCAGTTTTAATATATGTTTTGTCATAGTTTTTTCATAATAAATTTTAGTGTTAATAAAGATAAATGCCTTCATTTACAGCCGGATCTCCAAGTTGTAAAGACCAACGAGGGCTCAATTATTATTCCTATGTGAACAAGCTTTAGATTAAAAGATTTTACCGGAGATGGTTTTATTTAAAGAACATGCTTAAATGTATGCATTTCCTGCATACTTAGTTTTTATACATATGCATTTTTGGCAAAATTATTCAAATTTCTTTACTCTGTAAAAATGAGCCGGTGAAATATCTGTAACAATAAGTAATATTCTGCATTTAAAATTGTTGATGACATGACACTTTAATCAAAGGAATAAATTCGACATTATGGCAAAAAAGTAATGGAAAGTTGTTTTAGATCTCTTAAGCTGCACTTGCGAGAAAACGACAATGGTAAAGTAAATATCACAATTTAGATATCTTTTTCGAAAATTTGATTTAGAATACGACAGCACGATAACCTGAATGTTATGCCTATGCCTATAACTTATGTGCGCCTGTTTGAAAAATAATCTATTTAATTATTTTCAAGAAAAGAATGCATGTCTCAATGCAATCCTTCAATCCTTCATCCGTATGTGTAAATATAAAAATGGATTATTTAAAGAGCGCATCTAGTACAAATTGCTATGCACGTCTTTTAGTTAAATGAGATATTTGCGTTGCATGATACCTATCAATAGGAAAGCATTCCAGTCGCTTCCGAATTTAACAAAAAATAAACTAACAACTAAATAAACTTATTAATTAAGCATAGTTCGCCCCTACTTTATCGGTGTTCTCATTGAATTCCCGAGTCCGTGACGTCATAAATATGACAAATTTTAATATCAGCCATATTTGTTAAAACATCACCATGTAGCTCAAAATATGTTGCGCTGACACGTTTGGGTAAAATGCGCAAACAAATAGCTAGAATCGATTTTTGTAGTTTCCTAATCGGGTGCAAATACAATTGTCAACGTAAATTTAATGACAGTGTTTTACTGTTTGTGACGTCATAAACATGATGTCGTAACGCTTAGCAGTGCCCTGAAAGATATTTTATGTTAAGATGAACGTTTAAACATTTTTGCTTTTTATTAGTAAGTAATTTCACGTAGACTGTTTTAAACAGTATGCACAAAAGAGGAAAATAGATAAACCGGAGGGGACCTTAAATGCCTATCTAAAACTGTTTATCTGGTAATGCATGAATAATTGTATCCTTGTAAAAAGATATAGATACTAGATTATTTAAACAAATTGTCCGATAAAAAGGATGCTTACATTTTAGTCCCTCTATGTATTTCTTTAATTTAACAAACCATTAAGTTTGGTAGTTGTGATCAATTATGCTTCATCAAAAAGTAACCAAAATACACAAAAAGTTTTATACTTCATTGTTTTAGTCAAACTACCTAACATGTTACTAAAATAAACTATTATGTTTAACTCCGTCCGTTAAATGGATTAAATACATAAGTACATTTTGTGTGACCAGACCTGGTAGCGCAATCGGTTGAGGCCCCGGGTTCGATCCCGGGTGTCGATATGCCGCGACATACCAAAATGGTAGCGGTAGAGCTCCCTTGCTAACGATGAAGCAAATATAAGGGAAGTTATATTATAGTCGGCATTGGTGTTAAGATAATGTGACTGGGCGTGGTATCATGCTACGGCATAATATACACAGTGAATGCAGCACTATATCTGCTTCAAGTAGACACCGTCTCCAGGTAACTAATATAATGTTGGGACGATAAAGCAAATACACAAACAAATAAACATTTTGTGTCAAAATGTGAACATAAGGCCATATTATGACGCCGTGACATATCGAGTCTTTAGGTAACGAGCCATTTCTATTAAAATGATTCATTTCAACATTGTAAAGAATTTTGAAAAGACGCATCTTTAATGATAAATATATATTAGACTTTGAACCATCAATTCGTGTAAAGACATACACACAATATTGTTGTATTAACGTCAACAAGTTAATTTGTAAACCAATATGCCGATAGCGGATATTTTCGCGTGTGGTTGTGCTGAAGCATAACACGAAATGCTCCAGGTGTGTGCAAGAAAATGCCTGACATGACTTGCACCATAATGTATGTTCGGAACAATGTCAAAGATATATCAAACTTTGAATATCTTGAAAGTATTATACAGCTTAAAACAGCACATTGTGTTATTTTGCATTTTAATACGTTTTAAATATGAGACTTAAATTGACGGTAAATTGTCGATTAAGTGTGACGTTCACATCAATCATATTTCACAGAAGTATAAGTTTCCGACTATATGAAATTAGGAAATGGTTGATAAATATGCTAAAATCAATGAAAATATTGACTCACCTGTTGATTTACAACAAAAACGTATAATAGTATCGTTTAAATTATATTTGTTAACAGAATCTATATAATATCTTCTTAAATATATGACAATAGCATATTCATCACTGTGTTGTTGTTTTTTCACCACCCTTCATAAAGAATAGCAATGCCCGAGTGTCTTCTTCAATAAAATTAAGAAATATTTGACAAAGACAAACGATCGCGACATTTTTGTGACGGTTTCATGATTGCCGATGTTTTTGCCATATGTTGCCCTGTTCTATCTATGGGTCCGTGATGTATCTCTGTCAGAGATGATTGTTTCAGTGGTTTTCATACTTGCTTCCTTATATCTGGAAATCATCAATCAACCTAATCTTTTGAACAGCTTTAGAAGCTAGTTGTAGTGCTTCAAGACTTCACACAGAACAGATGTCCAGTTGTTTTGATGGGTATCAATCGCAGTCTAAAATAGAAAGAAATCTTGATTTTTCTGAACTTAGTTAAAAACGGATTTTAATTCACATGCAGAAATGATTCGACGATGTGCTGCACTCTTGCATCTTTATAAAACAAAGATGTCCTCCATGTGTTTAAACTTTATGAATATAAATTGGTGTAGAGTGTCGGACGTGAAGAAAAGAAAATGTTGCAAAAACTATAAAGGGTACACATTTTATCTAAAATCGTCATATACAATTTAATTGGCTTAGAACGGGGCATTTATTTTAAAACTATGCTATAATTTGAACTGGGTATTGGACGCATATTTACCAAAGGATAATACAACAACTATTTCTAAACGTAACCTAGTTAAGCGTTCTTAAAAAGAGATTGTTTTTATTTTCTTGAAATAACATAACATTATATATGATTTTAACAAAGAATTTAAAAATGGCACTTTGCGGAATTCGAAGTTGGGCGTGGCAATTACGTAACATCCAGACCATCTGGACAGATGTTTCATTTATTCATTATATTTATATAAATATATATAAACTTTATCGCGTTTATAATAAATTATTATTATTATTATTATTATTATTATTATTATTATTATTATTATTATTATTATTATTATTATTATTATTATTATTATTATCATGACAAATCATATTATGTTATTAGCCTGTTTTAATTTTTTCCAGGAGTTTTAAAGCCTTGTTATATTCCCGGATAAGGGATATTGAACTCCCTTTTAGATTTATTGCCACTATCTCAATGCTCTGCTATTTATTTTGCAAAAACTTATTTAACGGACTAAAAAATGGATATCTCTATAAATGTTTTGACGGCGATATATACGAGAATCACTAGAAAAACGTTATAAATTCCCTGAGTCATCTGAAAAGGTTTTTATGTTTTTAGGGCTGTCAAAGTAATTTGTTGGTGGGCATTTTGTTTGTGTTTGCTGGGAGGGATATTTAAATATCTTTTTCGTTAAGCATTCCGGTGAGTGAAACTCTGCATGTATTGCGGCTTAAAGTCGTTACACATGCCCTAATATGTAGTAAAGTCTGTACACTTAGCAAACTTAAAAATACATTTCGTATGTATTAAGATTTACAAACTGCTTACAAAGCACTTGTATTTAGTTAGACAACGCTGGTTTTAAGCTTAAATATTTCAAACGAACGCAGCTCGATTTATGCTTCTTATAGTATTAAAGTCGTAAGTCTGGACCCCGCCCGGATGGCTAAGTAGTTTTGCCTTTTGTTTAAGACCATGTTAAATAAAAGGAATGACGGCTCTATACAAACATTTGTTTAAATACAGTTAAGTACAAATAAATATTGCGATAATTGCTTTGTGTCGGATTCGTTAAGATAAAAGTATGTTTTCGAGGCTATGTAAACATTATAATTAGAAGTAAATATAAATTTATTTATTATTATCACTTAAACCATGTATTTTAATCATAGATGCATCATGCGTGTACGCAGTGATATTAAAGTGCCGTTAAAATTCAGTTATGCTCTGATTAACCGTTGGAGAGTAGTGCATAATTGTATGGAATCTTACAACACGGCTTTGGTACTTTGTCAAGCTGAAGGTTCTTGATCAATTAATAAATTAATTAGTGCCTGAAACACCACCTCTAGTCCGACAAAGCCCATATTTCTTCATTCAGGAAAAGAGATCAGATTTAAAAAAAGATGATTTAATTAAATGTATTATAAACACATAAAATGTATTGTTTACAACCGTTCGATATGAAGAAGTTAAAATTTAACAAGTGAAGACCTGAAATGTGGATATTAATAAACAGTTCATTGCTTCTTTTAATGATTTATTAATTCGTTTGTGAACATGCAATATATCTACTTCTTGTACTTTTAGTTTAATTCTCGCACTTTCATTACTAATTTTTAACACATGATGCAAAGTAAATGTATGTTTTATGAAACTATCGCTATAAAAACTTTATTCTTTCTTCGTTAAACGTCCTTCTTTCAATTTATATGCAAGAGTAGATACTGAAAGAGTAAGAATAATTAATAAACATTTGTATCATTTTATTGAAAATGAGGTTAATGACAGAAAATGACATATGGGCTGAGGTTGTTCTGATTTTTATTAAATTATGAAAAAAGACAGTTATCTTGAAAGTGTTTGACTCTACATGATTTATGTCATTGTAAATTTCAAATGAGTAGGTTTATATGTTGTTCGTTGTCGATGATGCTGCTTGTAAAAACAAAGCAAAAACTAATTTGAAATAATAAATAAAAATGCAAGCACTATCGAGCAAAAGGAAGTAAATAATTGTTTTCAAATGTGTGTGGCTGTATAAAAAATAATGTTCCTTCTTAATACGGATAATATTTAAATATGATAAGAAAAATTTAAAAAATGTAAAAGTAACAAATAAATAATGATACGATAATTTTACAAAAATAGATAAATAAAATAAACTGTTGCCTCATTAGCACAGTTGATCGACCAGAGGTCCGAATGTTTAAGTAAGAAAAAGCCTGATCTATGTTATACAACTAGCAGTAAGTACCTGCATTGGGAGTAGATATTAGAATATTGCAAACATCTATAAAATAATTCTCTTTTACTTTGTTTACAATACAAGTATTTTGAAACATCAATTTAATTTTATTCACGTTGTATCACCCTAGTTTCTTCAAGCAAAAAAAGAGACAGAAAAATGATCAACAAAAATTCTACATTGTTGTGTTACATTTTTTAAATAAGAACACCAGATGTTCTCATTTCTTAAAATATATAATTTTTCACAAACATAAAATGACGTTACATAAAACGTGCGCATTTTCTTGTCCTCATGTGTTTTACCATCGTGGTTAAAAGGAAAAGAATTTTTGAAAATAGAATGTCTTGTTTCAGGAAACTTGTTTCTTTGAAAAATACCATGAACGTTGGACAAAAAGAAAATACGAACTGCACAACACTCTTTTTGAAAGGAGAATATTCTAAGAAAATAATTATCATCCTGAATATTTTACAAAATTAAGATAATAATCTATATTAATAACATTAGACTTCTTTGAGATCAAACACACGTTACATGTATATTTCTGTAAGAAATATTTTAAAATAGTTTTTTTTCTTTTCTATATAAGTATATGGATAAAACAACTCATAACCAGGAACCGTTAACTGTTTTTCTGTATTATCTTTCTTGCTACATATACATTTACAAGACCGGTTCTCACCATCATACTTGAAACAACGTCAAACAAATTTCGCAAGATTGTTTTTTGTTGTCATTTTATAATACTCTTTGTTTGTATACTTAAAACTTACAGGTATATTAACAGTTCAGGTTGAATGGAATATGATATATTCAATACATTTAACGTTCAAACCCTGCACTCCAAAACAAAGCAATCCTTATCCGAATTCTGAACATTTGCAATCTCATATAAATACCGAAAAACATGAATATAAGTTGAACAATTGACATTAAAATCTCTGCTTCTGCGATATTTTTTGACGGCTTTATGATAAATAACTAAGCATTTGTCGCATTTTGTAAAATTGCCTAAGATACTTCAGGTCGAAAAGTATTTAACTTGTTAACTCGTTAACTTGTAAATGTGATGTAGCAAGCTGTGATTCTGCTTCATGAAAATTAAATGCAAATATGAATGTAAATTCTATGTACATACATCAATTGCTATTTAACATTTGAGAAAAAACACTAAAGCTTATGCACATTTCAAGCAACACTGGTGACTTATAATATTCGATTATTTACAGTAACCTTACCTTCCTACAAGGTTTAAAGCAAAAAAAAGCAAAATTAATATCTGGCTTTGATTATGAGATAAAAACGCTAGAGATGTCACCTGAGGCAAATAGTTGTAAATCTCTGGTACCTGTTGACATTTATTCTGCCGTAGGAACAATCAGCGCGTCGCAAAAGAGCTGATAAATAATCCCAAGTATTGACTTTTGGTCTAACGCCTAACCTAGACGGTGTAAAATGCAGAATAAAAGTTAATAATAATAACTGCGATAGCAGCCATTACATTTCATAAACTCCAGATAAACCCCCTTTACACCGTCTTCTGTGCATCTTATACATACACTGTTTTACTTCCTTTAAACAGTACATGTGAATTTATAATTTCACATGTACCTTCAACAATAACTGTGTTAGTACTACTTTTCTCAACGTTAAACTTCCGAGTTTGGGGAGGAAATCTATAACAGTAATCAAGCTGCTTCTTTCTAAATTGATTATACGAAGGCTGCCTGTGTTAGGTTTTACTTAATTTACATGTTAAACAGTGGCTAAAATTGCAAAAATGAATGATAAACTTAAAGATAAAATAACAGCTCTATTATAGTTGATTAAGAGTAGACAATACGACCCTATATTAAATGTTTCATTTTTTTCAAGAATAATAACTTATTCCTTTTTTACATCAAAGATTTTATCTCGTTCATGGTCCCTTTCGTAGAAAGGTAGTTTAGGTGTTAACTGAACTTTAAGGAATAACATCTGGAGTTCATGTGGCTAACTGTTATAAAGATTGATGTTAAACATATAAGTGACAGCTATTTTTTTTTCATTTCAATGTACTATCACGATATGAATGATAATAATGAGATAAACAAATACAAGTTCCGTTTAGAGAATCATTTCAATAAAAGTATGGTGGACATAATGATATACTGAAAAAAATGGGTAAAAATGTTTAATTTGATGCATTTAGGACCTGTTTTACATTTCCGTGATCAATAGTAATTAAATATTTTGTGGTATCCAATGACTGTTCTGAAACATTTTACTTAATAACAATACATATAAGGTGTTGTTTGTTATTAACTAACATATGGTTCAAAGTGTTGTAACTTGTGAATACCTTTCAATTGAAATTTTTGTTGTATATTGTACAAACGAACAATCAGTACAATTATAATAAGAAACTATGATTCTTCTTCAAAGAATACAAGAGAATATTGGAATGTACAAATACATTAAATGCGTAGTTGTATACTCGAGGGAAAAACCCACTCCTTATTTCCATGTCTTCCATCGATATGAATTAGGTTCTGGGCTGTTTGGCAATAATGACATTTGCTTGATCAAAATTCAAAAAGTACTCTCGGAAGCTGTGTATCAAATATTTCATAATGGATCTGTAAAATATATACAAACTAAACAATAACGGCATGAAAGTAAAGCGTATCAATAAAATTCATTATTTCGGTAGATTGAAATCTTTTTCTGCAATTTTTCCTAAACATCTCTTTGATATCACCTGCATTCGACTGAAGTGAAAGCTCATGGGGCACAATTAAAAATGATGTATTTTTCCTCGCAATGCAAACACGTTTTAATTTCGTGAACTGCAGAAATGAAGATCACGCGACTTCGCAAAGAAATTGTGTCATACACGAACTCTGAATAAGCGCTTACAAAAGAATATTATCTAAAATATACTTTGTATGATGTAATGGTTTTCATGTCATGTCATTACCAATTAATATGTATCATTTTTTGTTTTATATTATACGTACGCAAGATCATGCGTAGCAACAGCACGTTTCCGAGTATTTCGCTACTGGCGCCATTTATCATTCAATTTATTCATGGTAGTGAGTTATGGCTCACTCATGTCTGTCCAATTATGCAGTATTTGAAACATGCTGAGTACACATATTGCAAAGATATCTCGAGAAATAAAGTCTTAAGGTTGTTAATGCCATGTCGGTATATTACTGGCCGTTTCATTAGATAAAATTGACATGCGATAAACTGTACTGTTACCAATCTCTTGCATAGCCTTTCTCTAAATGTTATCATCAGGACATTGTTAAAGTGAAAACGGAACAATCAATTTCAACATGGTCATGTTGCAACAATTAACACTTATTGATAGTATAGAACTGGCTGAACATTAACGCAAAGTAATTGCTGTCATGGCAAATCGTAACCTGTTATTTTAAATTATAAATCCGACAATTTGCTTAAAAAAGATGTATGTAACATTTTTACGAATCGGAAATACATAATTATGAAATTACACTAAATCAAATTTACTTGTATTGAATCTTTGCCACAGAAGGAAAAACATCAGAAGCGAAATAATAAATAAACGTTGTTCTAGAATAAGCCATTAAGTATGCTGCTGATCTAATGTTTCAGGGTATATTAAAAAGTGGCCAAAGTAATGAAAGTTTAACAAAGAATAGACGAACACAAAGTAAATGTCCGATATTGCAATTTATTACAATAAAGGAATTAAACTTCGTATATAAACTGTATTGTAACAAAACTATCAAAGCAACAAATCTTTTAACACATACATAAACATGCTTTTATTCTATAAAACTTTCATTGGCATATCTAAAACAGAAAGGCAAGAAAGGCAGATAAAAGACGCCGTGGTCTACTTAACATTAAAAATCGTCATATATCCTCACCGTTTTTCATTTGAAAGAAATTGCTGTAATTCTAATAAATAATTGAAACGTCTTTATGGTGTTGTTAGGTTTTTGTATGCTTGAGAAATAATATCAAAAAAACATACTTCTTTCAGTCCACTGGATCCCCAGAAGGTTTTATTGAGTCAGGTGCAAGGTAGTCTGATAAGTAAGGCAAGCCCATTCTGCCGACCAACAGTTGTACTTTTTACAAGTTTCTTATATAAGTTTTTTTTTTAAATTTCAACAAAACTTACAAATATATGGAATGAGTTATTAAATCCGCGTCCACACTGTTTCTATTTCTATTTTCATATAATTCAATTGTCTGCCACTTTTGAAAAGTAAACCAATGACATCATCTCTAACTATTAAACACTGTATATTTTTAATATCGGACTGCATAATAGCAAATTGACGTTATATTACTAAAACTAATGTGTTTTTCTAACCATTTGTATCAGATATATCTCTTCCCTAAAGACCAAGTAATTCTTAAGCAAAAAGTGTTCCACATTATCTAACAAAGTTAACTGCTCTCAGTTTATTTCGCTTTTAAACCAGAAGAACGAAATCTAAATTATCATTGACAAAAAAAATACGTGGCCAGGCTGTGTATATTCTGCAGATTGAAGAGTAGTGGAGAATCTAAACTTTTTTTTTGGCAACTTAAATATAGTTTTAGTCAGATTAAGTTTTTCCTTCATAAACATTGTTTTCTCAGAGAAAACCGTTTCGGCAGACAAGTGTGGGTTGTTCTATGAGATATAATTATTGAATGTCACATACTACATGATAATATATATCTTTTCAATTTTGAATCCCTTCAGAAAATATCTTAAAACAGAACAGAACCTTCACTTGTGACCTACATAAAAACATAGCCGTTCTATCAAATAAGCGTGTGTGGCATCAACAAAGTGAGAATTTTTTATCTCAAGAAAGCCCAATGAAAAAAAGAATACTTTGCAAATGCAAACATAAGTACATATATCACATTTGAAATCGACACGTAAAACCAATGTCAATATGGCATTTTACGGCCTCTTAACCGATATGATAACATTCACGTACTAGTCAATTAAATTGCTTATTATACAATGTCTAAAAAAGCAGTTCTTGATAAGATACTTAATACTCACAGCTTGATGCATATAACCTTCTTTTCAAAATGATATCAGAAATCTTGAAAGGGAAATTAAATGTCTGTTTTGTGATAGGTTACAGTTCTTTTATGAAATCATAAACTCGGCAACAGAAATGTTACTTGATTCTGTTTGTTTGAATTAAAAGTAAAATGAGGTTAGCTGATTTTCTGTATTCTTAACACAAAATTACCCAGGTACAAAGACAAGATAAAATGAGAAACTTAACTTGCTGTGTTTGCACAAGCAAAAACATATAGTATTTTTTCTTTTTATATAAGACCGTTAAACATGTTAAAGTAAAGATATTATAATCTCTTTTATCAATACAAATCGCGTCTACTTATGAAATTCTCTTACAGACTATCAGATATTATCTGTCGATGTATACTGGCATTGTTATATATGCTTTGTTAAAATGTAGCTTTAAATCAGTTTTTAGGCTATTACAAAATATCAAGCGACGTCAGTACACTTGTAAATATGAAAAAGTGTTTCCATTTAATCACTGAATACCAAGTTGTAAACTTTAAAAGGTATTTGTTTAATCCTAATTTAAATCCATTGTTTTCAAATTATCCCAACAATGCTCTTCTGGGATCAACAAAAGCAATCGTTGCAGCATTATTTTGCTATTCGTACTCTCCTGGTGATGCCGCTTGCTGTCAGCATTTGACAAATTTAAGTAAATTATTTCATAATCGAATCTAAAAGTCAAATATTTCATTTGATGTTCATTACAGATGAACGTTCATTTTCATATCACAAATAAGTAGACGATTGGACATCACAATTCCATTTATTATAATACAACATCTGTGGAACCTACTAATACGTTGGTAAACATACATACTAATCTAAATCACACAAAAAACTGAATTTGCAAGGCTTCAGTCAGATTTATTAACTATATCCAGCAAAATCAAAACAATATTTTAGTTGATTATAGATTCCAGGAGAAACGCAAATGTATATGTACTTTTGTCTCCTTTTAATATCATGATTATGGTTAAGGATATAGGATTTAGGTAAATATTTAGACAAGGAAGAAAAAATCTACAAAGAAATAATGAGATTTTTGTATGTAAAGAAAGGCTCTTTTAAGACATCAAAATGGCAAGAGAATGGCAACAAACATGGCAAGTCTGCTTTTACTGTAGTATTTTGTTATAAGCTAATTAAAATGACAAAAAGAATCTTATGAAAATGTCCTTAATGTCGGTTACCTTTGTTATCGCTAGGACATATTTACAATCGCCCGCGGCCGTTATTAGACGATATGTGCAAGTAGCATTTTATCAGTACTTATACTCAATCAATGTTAACCTCACATTTTGTATGCAGTTATTTTTCTTTTCTTAATTATGATACTGAAAATAGCGTTGTAGTGTGGATAGTTAGGTTAAAATCCTATCCAAAATAGCTAGCTTTATGCAGCATTGTGTTTTAAATGTACAGAAATTCCAGAAAGTGAACTCCAAAATATACGTGCTCGACAAAATGTATTAAAATGGCCGACATTAACACTCGCTATATATGGTTGTTTGCTTTGTCATAAACTGTTATTAATTTCATAAAAAAGAGGCGGGTGGTGTCTTTGGTATGTCAGGTATTGTAATTCAGATATTTAAGGGCAATATGTGCCGCAAAAGCAATAAAATCCATTTTAGCTTCCAATTAGAAATACCAATAACATTTAGCGACTCTGTTCCCCATTGCAATAGTGAAGATATATTGCTAGTATAAAAGCTTTGAGCAATTTATACTCTAAATGCACTCCACAAATGATGGGAACTTTCATGCTTTGATTGACAAAGATTCGTCTCATTAATAATGTATACGATACATAACATAAATAGGAGATATTAATGTAGTCATGAACTGTTATGATGCTTAGTGTTCATTAATATGAGATAAATTTTGATTCATGTTGTCTTATTTTATTGAATAATGGTTTAGAAAATAACTCAAATCAATCATACACGTTGATTGTGTCAAAGAGATGCTTGAAATAATTGATTGTTAAAACATGAGCTTGTTTTAAACGACATTTAAATTTTCGGGCAAAATTAACAACTGCAAGTTAATAATCCAAATTTTTCATAAGGTTTGGTGCTTTTTTCGCTTTTTTTATGTCCAATACCATAATAAATATCCATATTTATATTAAATTAATATGCATACATCAGAAAGAAATATTGGCAATGGTGTTTTCTTTATAAAGCAAACACAATTATGATCTTAGTCATTCATCAACCAATACATATACAGTAAATCAGAAAGCTGTCTTGCACACATGATAATATTTATGATGGTTTCAGTGATCTGTATCTGATTAGTAGCCCAATATGTTTCTCAAGTGAGATATTCATTTGTGTACATATTACTGGAAGTTAGCCAACAGCTTATCTTAAAGGTGGTTTTACCGAACAGTTGTTGATCAAAAGTTGTTGAGGGTTTTCTCAAACAATAAAACTTATTCTTTGAACTTAATGTCTTTTTATCCTCTTGCATCTCTATGAAAAGTGAAGCATTAACTCTCACTCGTCATTACACTTTATTGTGTATTTGAGCAACGCTTCACAATTGATCAATTTTTAAGACAAGCACGTGGCCACTTACTTTTTAAATTATGTTAAGTGAGGTAATGTTCAAATTCGCCAAAGACTTAAGTGGGAGTTTATGTAGAAAATATGTCAACATATGCCAAGTCATTGGTTATTTATTTGTATATATTTGAATATATATTTTATATAAGCTAACTGCCGGATACCACCTATATGTAGGTTCTCTTTAGAAGACGTTTAGTGAAATTAAGTGATTTCGTTTTATTTTATTAGAAAATGCATAAGAAACAATAAGATTAATATGTCAATATGATAAACGTAAGTGCGATATGTCCGACGTGCGTTTTAATAAATTAAAGGATTTACATTTTATTCCTTAAAAACAGAAAAAGTAATTGTATTTAATGCATCAACATTATACAGACACTTAAAAACAAAAATTGAACATTAACACCTTTCATTTGCTTTCACAAATACTGTTTTAGCGAACTGTCGTACATGCACGCATGATTATTTCTAGTTTTCTTAAACAAATATCGACTTAAGTTTTAAAATCAAGCTATTGTTGTTTTCAATAATGTTGGGTTTTCATTGAATGACAAATATTTTAAATCAGATCACTGTGTGAGTTGATTATAAATTTAGAAGGCCGACTATAAAGCTTAAGCTGGTGGGCTTCATTCAGCAAGTTGAGATAAATTGCTTGCTGCCGCTCCTTCATGCAGTTCGTGTCCTAAACAAAACAAAATAACGATTGCCAGTAAAAAAACTTTACATAAGTAGACTTGCTTTGTACAAATCCATAAAGTAGTTTAAAATCCAGAACAGACTAACGAGCTCTAAATTAAACCTTAAAAAATAAAACTAGGATTGGCTAAATTCTGCATCACAGAATATGAAACTAAATTGATATCAAATTCATTTTCATTAAAGTCCATCAAGTTATGAAAACGTAAGTCTAAAGACAATTGTACATTCTTCTTTTAAAAGGCAATCACGGTTCTTTCCAAGGAAATAACTCGTCAAAATCAATTTAATAATTATGCATTGATAGAATGTGTCTCATCAAATTTTAACCGGTCAAAGATACGCATTTTTCATTTTTTTTCTTTTTCATCTGATGCAGTTATGAAAATAAAATCTTGGATCATAAAGCTATTAGTGCACTTTAATACACTTAACTTATGGCATTCATCTTTTGGATTAGAATCTTAGGTTATATAGAAACTATGTCATAAAACATTTCTTCCATAGATTATGACGTATTTTAACAGAATAAGAACTCATTCTGCACTTTAACTTCTATCTTCTTTACTGATATTAATTGTTGTAGTATAATTTTTGCATATAAAACTAGCAACTTTCTTCATACTTAACTTCATATTGCAATGTAAATTAGAATATATGCAAAGCTTCTGTGATTAAACTAACATCAAATATGATTTGATGCAGATTTTAACCAGCCAAGGCTTGTGCGAAACATACTTGTAAGATGTTAAATATATGTTACCACGAGAAATGATGTCTATTAATTCTACAAATACTTTCTTCTTTGCACCATGCATATTTATCAGTCTTTGTGAAGAATAGATAGTAAATGACAGGCGATAAATAAGAACTAAGGAATGCCTCGTTTGAATAAAGATTTGTGGGTGGAAATACATTGGTCTCTTATTTTTTACATACAGTACTGAAAATCATGAAATTGACAAACGAAACGGAGTGGAAAATGAATGAAACGTTTATTATAAAAAAATCGTTTTAATCAAACTCGTACATTACAGTTCCGAAACCGTACAAGTTGCCCAAGTCAGCGTGTATCGTCAAAACAGAAACTGCACTAATATCACCCCGCACAATAAAACACATAATTTTATTATAAAATTGCTTTTTTGTCTAAACTGATATTTTAATTAATTCCAATGAATAGATTAACATCCGCCTTGGATCGATTATCTTAGTCTTCATCGTTTTGCATATACATGTAGAGATAGTTTGTACACAGCTGACATTACACGTATGCGCGCGCAATGTCGCATCATTACCTGAGTTTGAATTTTCGCTAATTACTTTGTAGCTGCATGGTCCGTTCCCGGATCAACTACGCCTATCATTTTTTGTGAGAACACGCTTGTTTAAAGTATTTTTCATTTGCAAAGAATGCATTACGTAATACAATGACGACACGAAATTAAAGCTTCTTAATGAAATTAAACGTCAACCAAAAGAAGGTAACACATCTCATATAACACAAAAACATTTAACAACTAAACATATAATTCTATGCATTATTGCAAGATGTGACCCAGTCAAGAACCAATTACATACTCCCCGGCACTCAGAGCCAATGACTGGTATGATCTGAATAACCATAGATTGCCAAATAGTGCACGTATACAATCATCGATTGACAGTTAAATGAAAATCAACCGTAATAATTTAATTCACCTGATCACACATGATCATCATCATGATCCCATACTACCTGTATAATCACCACTAATCATCATCAGCAGCAGTAGCAGCATCACCGCCATCACAATCTACAGCAAAATCGTCATTAGTATCAGCATCACATTAACCGTTATCACCATTTACATCAAAATCATAAACAGCATCAGTATCACCATCAACATTATCAGCAGTAGCAGCATCCCCGTCATCAGCATCATCATCATCATTACTTTAGTTACAGGGGTATGGATATGTAGTTTATTTTATCTTGCTTCTTTGTCAAACAAAGTTTCGTATGCTTCTAATCTTAATTGTTATGTATCTTATCATGAACAATGTTGTCAATTTGGACATTGATGTCAAAATGCCTATTTCTAAATGCATAGTTCCCATGATGCATATATGATTAATCGGAACGCGATTAAAAATCTAAAACTTTTGACTTTACTTTTGATTGCAACTATTTGAGGAGGGTCTACACGCCTGGCTACTGCTAATTTTATGACCCCGCCATTTTGCCCATTCATGGCTTAAACGTTCTTTGCCAAATTGTGGTCTAAAGTGGGCCCTACCGGATACTAAATTTGTGTGCCCATTTAAGGATAGAAATATATTGTAAATTCATATTATGTTTCTCCATGCGCGTGGGTCCCTTTCATACCTTCATAAAGTTCTACTCTAATTCAATCCCCAATTTTAAGACATGAGCGGACACCCCAACTAATTAAGCTAATTGGCAGTTTTATGACACCTTGTTTGTCTAGTGGACAGGAAGTGTGGCCGTGTTTTGGCGTCTTTTCCTTTCAAATAACATGCATCCTCTATGCAGCTGTGTTTGAAATTGTCATCATATGGAGGTCGTGTGGTTTATGACCTTCACCTTTTTAAAGAGCAATATGCATTAACTTAAGCGATGACAACAAAAAGGACAAAACACTAAGGTCTAC
This sequence comes from Sinonovacula constricta, assembly GCA_007844125.1. Classification (NCBI taxonomy): domain Eukaryota; kingdom Metazoa; phylum Mollusca; class Bivalvia; order Cardiida; family Solecurtidae; genus Sinonovacula; species Sinonovacula constricta. The sequence goes on from CM017571.1 coordinate 19,847,579, forward strand.
AATATCTTTTTAGCTCAAAAAGGACCTAACGCTATAGCTAGCAGTACCCACAATGGTGCATCCTTTCGCCACCCACTCATTTTTTGTTAAGGAAGAAGAAACGTGGATAATATAGTAAATGCAACATAACTTGTCGTTTACCTTTGTAAATAATGTTATCAAGAGAAGACACACTAAGGAACACAGTCTAATGTATATTGTAATCTTGTGTTTATTGCACATGTATTATTTCAATAGTTCGCATATTCTTTTATAGCTAATCCATACCTTAAATATATATAGTTCCTTTATAAAAATGTTTACGATCATTCAATGGACTAAAGAAGTTTGTTAGGACATTTATATAAACAAAAGCATGCGCAATCTGAAATGTTTCTACATAGTACAGTTTGCCCCCCGCCCCCTCACTTCTCTCTCCTTTAGAATTACCTCCCTCACTTCTCTCTCCTTTAGAACCTCTCATTATGCCGCGAAGGTGAATCGTCAATAACGCTGCATATCTTTTCATAGCACACGCCGTTCAGGTGTACTTATCATTTTTAATCTCTCAACAGCATCCAACTAAATGGCAGCTTGAAGACAATTATCGATCAATATCATGTTACACATTTTTCACAGAAATAATGGGTCGGTCAATTTGAAACCAAATTATTTCTTTTCGGCGACTTCAAATGATAGTGACAGGCGATTGTTTCCCAGAATTTTCTTTGATGTTGCAGCGTTAGCCAGAGAGACCTCCGCGCCAGAAAGAAAGAATACGCATTAATTTATTACAACCGTGGAGAAATTAAAATCACAGTGATTTAATTAGCGACTCCATGTTTTAAGTGCGTTAACAATGTTGTTAATAGACGTTAATTGGCGCTAATATGTGCAAATTGAAAAATACACACTTGTTTTCTAAAATAGTTGTTTGTTTAGTCACATTTCATCGTTTAAATGATTATCTAATATAAAATTTGAGCACATGCTGTTTTCGGCAAAACAGCATGTGCTCATGTTTATATTAGATAATCATTTAAACGATAAAATGTGACTATAGTGACTAATACTTTCCTAAAATTCTTGGATATTACACGTTTCTGTCAGCGAGACGTTAAAACGTAAGTCGGCCAAAAACAAATATGGGAAGGGCAAACATCCGCCTTTTCATTTTGGCAGTGGGGGTTGGGGCGGCTTTATATTTGATGTTGCATATAGGCACGAATCGAACTGTATTTGTTTACGTCAGGGATTTTGTACATGTATCTTAATTAAAATAAATTTCAAACATATTTACGGATAAGTTCATCTTACAAATACTTGTGTGTGTGTGTGTGTGTGTGTGTGTGTGTGTGTGTGTGTGTGTGTGTGTGTGTGTGTGTGTGTGTGTGTGTGTGTGTGTGAGTGTGTGTGTGTGTGTGTGAGTGTGTGTGTGTGTATGTGTGTGAGTGTGTGTGAGTGTGTGTGTGTGTGAGTGTGCGTGCGTGCGTGCGTGCGTGCGTGCGTGCGTGCGTGTGTGTGTGTGTGTGTGTGTGTGTGTGTGTGTGTGTGTGTGTGTGTGTGTGTGTGTGTGTGTGTGTGTGTGTGTTTGAGCATTGGGGTCTTTAAGTCTACATTCGTGCCACTAAAAACGACATACTTTACCGACAGAACCAAAAATATAATATTTTAAGTAGCCGATTATATAATATGTTTGCACAATTTTACTTTCAAAAGACATACATCATTCAGGCAAATATCTGTTATAAATTTTGTAGCCGTTCCGTGGCGACTAAAATTTGTAAATCATTTGTGACGTTATTGGCAAAGCAAGTTGCTTCTAGTAACATTTGATACACAAGTTTACGCATTCATTCGTGACAAAAGCATGTCAAAGAAAATATAAACATTTATCAATGTTAATTTCTACAAATCCTTAATAAAAATGGAAACCGAAAATCAAAACTATTTCTTCTTATACTGCTAAGTCACATTAAAAGATCTAACGTTTTGCAAGAATTTTTTACGCACACAGCACTGTGCCGAGAGCGGAAAACAAACAGTAAGTATGACAATATTCATTACGCAGATGTTCTGACATTTATCTGTTCACAACGGAGAGAAAGTTGTTGAAATATCTTTATTGTGAAAAAAATAAACTGCTTACCTTACATACTGTTATAAACCTTCTAAAATAACAGCTAAAAATATCCGAATTTTAAAAGTGTATCAATGCCAAATAAATAGTTTTAAAGCTAAAGAAATATAAAAAGCCTATTTTTTTTAATATCGGATATTTACGTTTATTGTAACATAGTCGACATTTATTCCATTTTCCCCAATGTATATCAGTATATCTAATATTAAATTCCTGGCAAAACATTGACCTTTATTAAGTTATTTAGATTTGTATTATCCTGCCTAAGTAAAATAGGTCGACAATATGGCGATTATTTAAAAAAATATTTCACTTCGAAAAATAATTTACCGAATCCTTCAACCACAAAAATAACACAAAAAGAAAGTATAGTGTCATTTACATAGAAAGCTGGTAAGATATGCCGTATACATATATTGTTTATTATTTATGGTTTAAATATAAAAAAAGGTGTTACTTAATGAGTAAGAAAAATGTATACTTTCAAGAAACTATCCTAGAATTAATTAATGCTACACATATTATTCCTCTTTTTGATGTAGTGTAATTACATTTACCAAAGCATATGCAAATATCAAATTAGCACAATGTGCAGTAATGAAAATTGTTTGGCAGAAGAGCCCGCAAGAAATTTCAAACAATTGTGTCAATGAAATCACATAGTACCATAGGCTTCAATTAATATGATATCATCAATGTCTTTGCATGTGTAAATAAATTGTATTTCTTTATATTTAAACAACGCTTCTTCATAACCTTATCTAGTTTTTGATGGATATCTGGCGATATCTGGTAGATAAAATGTTATTGTGAAGTGTGTGACGTAAAAGTCTAAATTAAAATTATGCTTGATTCACATGCCAGAAACACTTTATATATGAGGCTATTTGGGCAAATTGTTTAAAAACACTCGAGCTCTTAATTCCATGCCTCCTAATCGAATAAATGATATTATGTATGTTTATATTTTAGCTTTATGTAACAAATATACTAGTAAATCAATGTCAATGGACTCTTAAAAGGTTGTGATACCATTTAATCATAACACAACTTATTCTCAAACCAAAATTAGTATGCTTCTACATATAGGTGCAATAATCCTTTTTCATAAACGAAAATCGGATGCCGTGTCTGGATTTCCGGTCGATTAAAAAGTCATGACGTTTGTAGTTGTTTAATAAATGAGATATGCTCCTACTTTTACATTTTTTTACATAAAAAACATTGTCTTGTGCATCTTCGTAACTTTGGTTTATGTTTCAATGCTCATAGGACTTTATCATATTTACTTGTTAGTGACTACAACAAAGTTATCTGTGCAGTGTGGCGGTGCAGTTTGTAATCTATGTTGTCATTGAATTCGTCCTATAGGGATTGTTACATGTATTTACTTTTGATGGACATTAGCCTTTGTTTCCTCAATTCCATCTTCACGTGAAGAAGATGCTACAACCATTTACAATGCTTCTCTGGTCATTTCTTGAAGGAAAAACGTCATTTAGAATCGACAATTTTGTGTTTTTCTTCTAAAAGAATTAAATTTAAATAAAACGTATCTTTCTTCTAGATACCATGTGGACATTATTTTTCAATCACGTCACTGACGATGTCATAACCTATCTAAGAAAATCTCAGCACTTTGACATTTTTATTTAAATATATCAGTTTTCTTTTCATTGCTAGCATTTAAGACCACCATCCCACCCCGCAAGAAAGTACAAGGGGAGATCTCTGTAAAATCGGCTTCAGCACTCCAGTCTTCAGCACTCTTGCCGACTGACCATTCCAAGGCGGTAACTGTTGAGTTTGCTCTTTTTGTTTAATTACTCATCACAGATTTGTTCTTAGTTTAACATTTGGCTTACATGTGAATGAATACCTTTGTCTTAGGCGTGTCTTTTTAAGTTTTGTTATATGTTACGATGCTCATAGGACTTTGTACTATTTTTTTTATTGTAGTTACTTACAAAAATTATCCAGTTTACCTCATGTTTGTGAAAAACAAACAACATAGTGTCGATTAAAACGCCAAATTAGTCCTTTAACTTAAAAATATATATGCCTACTAGTTTTCTTGCTAGTTCTACTACAAACTTCAAAGTCAAATTTTGTTAAATTTGAGTTTTATCATTAAATCACGCAATGACAAATGGTATCATCAAATATTATTGATAAAACTTTTAGAAGTCGGTCTAGAAATGCGTTTATGGCATCCCCTTCTGTAAGCCATACATCATTGTGTCAAATCTTGTTTATAGATAAATGTTGTTGTTGTTTTTGTTTGTTTGTTGTTGTTGTTTTTCTTTTAAATGTATATGGACATGTCTGAATGTTTGTACATGAAGTAACAAAGAATATTTCGACTTTTCCTATATCATAAAAACATAAAGTCTAAAAATGTACTATAGTCAGTTTTTTAGTTACATTTATGACACTTAATATGTTACCCATGTCTGTTGTTACCTTTATTTGTATAAGAACATTTGTGACTACAATGCTATGTACAGAGTTACATGTAATAAAAGTTGTTGTTTTTTAAATGTTGTCGGAATGCGATGGCAAATTATTCATGCAAATTTACACCAACACAAACAAACGCACATACGCACATACCAAAGATTATCTTTAGCAAAACACTTTCACCCCAATTTATATTTATATGCTTGTCAAATTATATATAGTCATAACAACAACGGTGTAAATAAAACTAAAATAATGATAGCAAAAATAATAGACCTCTATTTTACAAATAAAAATCTCAACGCAATACTCACAAAAATGTATAATTTGCAGCTAATAGAAATAACCTTATGTTCTAATATATATATTTTCACATGATTCACCTTGTTTTCCATTCAATATACCTATGTTTTTTTTTTGTAATACGCTAGTGTAATACAGCTTTTCTTGCAATTTGATTGGCTAGCAGCTTCGCGCGACTATTTGGTATTCATCCGCCGAAGTTGTAAACAAACTGGAAGACAATGACAGCTCTTTTTTCGTCGGTTTAAATGTCATGATTGATTATTAGTATTAATAAACTTACCACCATCATGAAGCGTATAGCTTAGGCTTCTGGCTTAGGCATCCGAAAGACGTCTGGCTAACCACAGCACCAGTAAACATTTAGTTAAAAAATGTCCGAAAATAACCTCCCGGCAAATCAGATTATGTAGATAACAGGGCACCGCAACATTCAACCAATTTATAACAGCCCTCATATTAGCGATAATCAACACTAAATGATATCGAACATCCTCACACAGTCTAACTGTTCTCACAAACATGTGAATCAAGACACGAATGTCCACACCGCGATTGTTACTTTAATGAATTTCGCCACAAAGAACTCAAACATAACCGTTCACGGTGGCTTTAACAGCATCTTCGCCGGAAACGGTTTATTTTGGTGGAACTTTCAATATTAACATTCAGCCGCCTATGACACAATCAAATGTAAATTCTACTGACGAGTCTGCAAGTCCACCACATAAGAAACGAATAAGAATTACCTCCATAGTCGACACTGACATAAGAATTAAATTTGAATAGTGACCCTCACACTGACTGCTTTGTAAACTTTCTGTGTCACGCACTTTCACGTGTTTATTGTTTATTGCTATAAGTTATTTAGCTGAAATAGTCGATAAATCATATGGCAATGACATGTTATTTTTATCGTACTTTAATGTTAAATACGCATTAGAAGTTTTTCAAAAGGTTGTTTTACTCTCAAATAAAGACAATAAAATGGCACTATTTTGTATAGCGCAACAATGAACTCAAACGGTCTTTTAAATGACGTCACAAAATCGTTCTAAATTTTGAACCGGCATGTATATATACAGGGGTATTTTTTTCTAGTAAAAGAGAACGAAAATCATGTGATAAAAAAATATGACACTCGTTGTTATTTAATACAAACATTTATTAAACTCGTCCAGACAAAATGATATTAAACTCGCCAGAGGGCTCGTTTAATATCATTTTGCCTGAACTCGTTTAATAAATGTTTGTATTAAATAACAACTCATGTCAGATCCTCTCTTTATATAATTGGCTCAAGACTTTGCCAGTTGCAGGTTTTCCGGAGGTAAATAACTGATAGTACCACGTGAATGCAATTGGCATTTCTTCTGACATGAAACATACGTACTCGTTAGTCAGTTTTATATAGATTATGAACAATCTGCACACAAGTTTTTGGCAGTATTAGCAATACCGATTCATTACGATATTTATCTTGTTTCTGGTCTTTTGTGTGTATAGTGTTTTGAGATGATTGAAACAAAGAGTTATATATGAAGTCAGAAAATGCACAAAGTATTCCTCTTTAAAAAGAAAGAAATAAAGATTATTAACAAGATCCAGTATAGAGGGTAATACTTTTCTGAAACAATATAACATGGTATAAATGTTATTGAGTTTTAACTAAAAAGTGGTTAACAGGAAGGGAAATTATGCCATTGCTGAATTAGAGCGCGGCTTTTCAAACAGTCATTTCAGATAGGCCCTTTCTTCTTCAATGTAATTGTTCAAATGGTAAATCTTTATATTTTGAGGTGGCCTTTGCTGTGCATGGTGTCTCCTTTAGCTCCATAGTTGCCAACCGAGTAGGTGGAAATAGTTTTATGTGGATAATTTCTTCTATAAAAGCAAGTAGAAATAAATTTTATTTACACACTTATAAGATGGAAGTAATTAAGTGCAATAAAAATATACGGGGAAATGTATTGATGTGCATCTGACATGCCTTTAAAATTAATTGTGCATCATTGTTATCGTAATTAGAAAAAGTAAACGTTTTATTATTTATTTTAAGTCATTTTTTCCAGACACAAACCTTGATTTTTTTCTTATTGATCTTCCGATTTGCAAGCAATATTTCAAGAATGACATGAGATAATTATTTCAGGATATGCCATTATAAAGTTTATTTTAGATATTAAAACGTTAGTCTTTTTTAAAAACTTCTATAATCTGGTATGAATATTTGCAACTGACGTTATTTATCATTTAATTTATTTATGGAAAGATCTTAAAGGATCCTTGTCTATCCTGCTGGGCAGTTTTCGCAAAACTGATTATAAAAATGGCTGGATGAATGAATTTGAGACGCTGTTTGATCTCATCTGGGAGAAAAGATTGTATGATTGGACCGGATACAATCGATAGGCGGATAACTTTTTTTGTCTATGCTGAAGTTATGTATACGGGTATAAAATTGTAATTTCTAAATAATACATCAGAATGCTTCCCTCTTATGTAATTACATTTGAGATATCTTATTTATGTTTAATTAAACCTTTTTCTCAACAATTAAACGACTTTAATGAAAAATAAGTGATTTATAGCACGATTCATTCGATATTTTTATCTTTGTTATTTCTTTTTAAAAATCTTCAATTTTTCCTTTAAAATATTAACAATAAATCCTTTGTTAATCAATCAATATGACACTGGCCGCAATAGCTCAACTGGATCCCGGGTTCAAACCACCTAATATATATGGTTATTTTAGAAATCTTTAAAACTATTTACCCCCATCGCGTCTTATAAAGACTAACATACCGCACTTGATGTAAATATTAAGGGCAAGTGAAACGAACAGTTATCATTCTAGCTTAATTTTTGTTTTCACTCAAATTAGACTTAAGTCGCAAATCCTGTCATAAATATGAGTGTTGCCATTTAAGAACGCAATTAATATATAATAAATTGTTACGTATCAATAAATTAAATTCTATCACGAAGAAAATAATGTGAGGCTCACTAATTTTTGGGAATTTCCTATTATAAATGCATTTACGTGCATAACGAACACCCAAAGTTTAAAATCAATGTAATCTAGTCTTTATAAGATTCTTTTCTAGTAAGCTTACGTTCCATGGCGATAGAATCTCAGTTGCAATGCTGCCTGCGCTTGTCAATCATCAAATTAAATATTTCGTACTGCTTTTTGGCGAGACACACTGAAAATGTTAATTTGAATACTTGAAACTGAGCTTCTTATTACACAAACCATTTTTCGTAAATATCTGTGATCTCGTTGCAAAAGTTAAATATAAACAATATGTTGCAATAAACTGGCAAAGACGTAGGATATCTTTGTTATATTTTCAAGTAAGAACTGCTTTCTTTATTTTTGCATTGTAGTGGCAAACCCTTGGACTAGAAACAGACTGATTTAATGGAACTAAATAAATAAATACCATTAAGCTGAACACAAATACCGGTCACTATAATTAATTTAATTTATATATGCATTTTATTAAAAGAATGAAATATAACAAATGTATAAAATTCATATCCGGTGATGTCTTTGAAGTGACATTAACACAAGTTTCCGGCACTTTCGTTTTTAAATATGTTGCAATAACATCTTTTGCCACAACAGGTTACACTATTTATTGTTTGTTTCCCACCTGACCATATGGTCAAATAATTTATAGAATATTCTATTTGTGACGAATAGTTTAAATGTAAGATGAAAAGTGATGAAATTCATTACTTTGATATACCATTAAGTTAATGTTGATCAGGTAAGTGAAACATTTTGTGCTTAGAAAAAGAAAGTTAAATTATCTTTAAATGCATGATGTTTCACAATCTGCAATCAGAAGAAAAACATATTTAAATATGATTATATGATTAAATATGGTTCTTAATAAAACTTTTGTCAAACTACATGTGTATATATGTTATATTTTGAGTTTTTAAGTTGTGTATTAAAATGATATCACCATTACTAGAAGTCAATTTCCTTTTTGTCCTTTTGAAAGCTGTAAAATCACATCAACATGCACGCTCCTTTATAATACCGATAACCGTCTGACAGCTGATGTGATCTTGTCAGCAATTCAATTTGACCACTTGGGACCAAAGCAGCTTTCACTTGACATATCATCAAACCATGTTGCTTTTCCAGCATGCTTTATGTCAAAGGAATGAACACAACAAACATCCAGCTATAGGCTATAGATATTTTTACTCGGTAAACCTATCGGGGCGTGTCGCAACAGTATGGTGTTATACATTTCAATATCTGGTAAAATGTGATTGATGCTGTGAATAATGTATATCGCCCCTTTTGCTGTATACTGCCGATATAGTTCCGCGGTGTTATAAATGCTCGGAATTATTGCTTGCAGAAACAATTTTGGCACAATATACATAATAACTTTAGATATGTATGCACGATGTGTAAATACAAACAGAACAATTGTATTCTGAAAATGTGGAACAAACTATATTCGGTGCTTACTTGCGTAAAACACTTAAACACTTGCGTTAAACCAGCAACTTTATTTTCAAATCATTAATAAATATGTGACAAATACCAGCTATGCAGTCTTTATCGACCTCTGCGCTGCTTAATTGAAGCAGCCAAATAAGAGTGTTACGTTACTTTTCTGACGTCAGTAATGTTGAGCCTCCCGGAAAAAATAATTTGTCCAACCGCTCTTGTTTCCAAACGCATGTGGAACCGTTGGCAGGGTACAACTGTTAACACTTAGTCTGTGGTGTAAAACGCTCGGTCGCAACCGCCAACAATTATCATAGCGTTATACGTGTTCGCGTCAGTAGAAAGTGACTTAATTGCTACTGTAGAATTATAACATTTCTTACCACGTTCGGAATCTTCTGCTGTTGTTGCTAGGAAATAGGTTAGGTCCACATTTCCACTAAGAGATATTGTATTAATAGATATTTGAAATCCACTTGAAAACAAGGTGAAAATGTAAATATTGTCTTAAATCACGTAACTGTTTTCCACAAATGTGACACAATGGCAACATTAATACATGCCGCATACCAATTTGATATCTAAAGAAGTATATAACACCCGATATCTACATTCCATTTACCACCAACTTCAAAAACCTACATAAAGCCTAAATTAGTCAAATATTATCTCATCTTCTCTACGTGAAGGAAACATCATTAAATCTTTTACTAACGAGAATCCTGAAACAAAAATTTAATGTATAATAAAGTTCGAAGCTGTGTATTTACATTTCGCATTACACAAATTTTAGATACATAAATAGTCACAACAAAAATAATATGGACTATAGATTCACACGAGAGAAAACAATTGTAATGATATTTGTCGAAGCATTTTATTCACCAATTGTTTGACAATGATTAAATTATGTATGTGATTTAAAACAGTGCAACCGTTTTGAAACAGATAGATCCATTTTGTTCCACCAATTTTGATGAGCACAAAAAAATACAAATACTATATTATTAATGTTAGCTCTGGTAAAACAAAAAAGTGAATTTCCTGCCCATGCTCTCGCTACTCTCGCAAAGTATATATATCGCAATGGTCCGTATTCAGCATTCAATTTATTCATAGTCGTTTTCTTGACGCATCAGTGGCCATTCTATTGTGCACATATTGCAAATATATCTAGTGAAATGAAATCTGAATGAGTTTCGATGCAGTATTGGGAAATCGGTTCATTTGATTTAATCAAATGAAGTCTGTTGGTCGAGTTGTTTTATATCCCATCATTTTCCTGTGCTCTTTTGAAAAGGAAATGCACTCAAACGCAGTACGACATACAGTTTCACGACCTTTATTTCTAAAACTGCAGACAAAATAATGCTTTGTATGCTTAATTCAATTTTAGAAGGGTCGATTACATCGTTTGTTTCAGTGCAACGTCAAGTTTAAATGTCAAATGTGTATTTTTATGTAGTTTTGTTGATTTCAATAGACATGCTTACAAGCATTATATTTTACCATTAACTTTGGATGATAAGGTAAGTGTAACCCAGGATTTTTATTTTCACAAGTTTACTGTAAGCTACATGTATTATAAAATCAACATCAAACAACGATGAAGGGGTATTTCCAGCCCTCGATGAGGGAAATTGACTTTCACTTATAAATCACTATGCGATATGAAATTAATAAAGTAACCAAAAATTAATACAGTTATATTTTACGGATAGCTTTACAGCTATTCACTAATATTTTATAATTTCCTTATCTCCAAACGCAATCGATTATCTTAAGACAATCAAGCAAGGTAATATTATATATCATATTAAAAGTAATAAGTTTGAAACTTTATGATTTCATATCGGTAGATATGTTTCAGTTACAGTAAACATACTGTCATAATCTCCCTCTTGTCGACTGGAGTTACTGTAAGGCGGTAACTGTTGGGTTTGCTCTTTTTGTTAAATGGCTCATCACAGACTTGTTCTTATTTTTACATTTGGCTTACATTTGAATACCTTTGCCATGTGCCTTATAAAAGGTTGGCATATGTTCAAATGCTTAGGATTTTGTCGTATAATCTTATTGTAATGTTTTTAGTCGATGGAATGAGGGCTATCAACTGTTTTATTAAAAGTTACATAGGTGCGGTTTGTTTATTTATAAGAAAAATGTGTTAGCAAGAAAGCAAAATGTAACTATATATCTTTGCTACAATATAAATTTGTTTAAATTTGTCGCCTTCAAACACACCCATCCACACACACACACATGCACACACACGCACGCACGCACACACACACACACCCACCCACACATCCACACACACACACACACGAACGCACACACACACGCACACACACACACACACATCTACACACACACATCCACACACACACACATATGTTATGGTAGAATCCAGTTAAGAGGAAGTTCATATATTAGTCACATGTTCAACACTTAGTAAATGTCAGATATGTTATTTATATTAGTAATCAACTCAGATATGTTTTTTATATCAATGTCAAACTCAGATATGTTATTTATATCAGTATCAAACTCAGATATGTTATTTATATCAGTATCAAACTCAGATATGTTATTTATATCAGTATCAAACACAGATATGTTATTTATATCAGTATCAAACTCAGATATGTTATTTATATCAGTATCAAACTCAGATATGTTATTTATATCAGTATCAAACTCAGATATGTTATTTATATCAGTATCAAACTCAGATATGTTATTTATATCAGTATCAAACTCAGATATGTTATTTATATCAGTATCAAACTCAAATATGTTATTTATATCAGTATCAAACTTTGATATGTTATTTATATCAGTTTTAAACTCAGATATGTTATTTATATCAGTATCAAACTCAGATATGTTATTTATATCAGTATCAAACAAAAATGCATTGACTTGTATTTTCAATGTCAGCTTCAAGTTAGGAAGATAATTGTTCTTTATCGCTTTTCGCAGCAAACGTAAAGATAATATTCATGTGTAAGTTTCATGCATAAAAACTGGACATGAAAGAAATGTCTTCAAAACGAAGGACGTTTTTATTAATTGACCTGAATCTAAGAATGAATAAAAGGTATATCATGGATAAAGTTCTTAACGGCCATTATTATATTTATTTTATAAGTTAATTTACTCAAAATATTTTTAGATGAAATGCATCTTAATCTTGGAATATTAATACGATTTCTAGAATAAAAAATACCTTATTTTTGTACATTCCACATCAGGGTTGTGTTTTTAGTAATTGCAGGTTATCTTAATTTGAATATAGCTCTTTCCGTGGATAAACAAATAGTAATAACATTTCATTTTACACACATACATTTTGCAACATTTTTCTTAAAGTAGGTTGAATGTATTTATTATATGAAACTAGTATGAACTACCATACACCCTTTGTATAAAGTGTTCGGAAAAGCTGAGATGAGAGAATGCATCTTCACACAAAAAACTTTATTTGACGTAATGATGTATGGTCAATGCTTAAGCGATGTGAATCATATTTAGCTGACGGCCACTCAATATTGTTATGATACGATCCGTGCGTTCATTCGTCTTTGTCAGTCTTTGGTCACGAACTAGCATTCTGTTTTGCCAAACGATATATCATCGCCGTCTTAAATATAACATTCTGTTCCAAAACCAAAACGCTCGCTAAACCTGAAATACTAAAGTGCATAACTCGTGTCTTTGTACAAAATAATAAATTGACAAAAAGCGATTTTATTTGCTTAGGCATGAAACATAGAACAACAAGACCCGCTCCTCATATGTATTTTAAGATTTTATCTTTATCGATCCTACTATCGCATTGTTAAGACTTACGTAAAGACTGGATGTATTTTACTGCTTGCACAGTTCTAAGACATACTTTGGTCTTGAGCCAAAGGGCTTAAAGAGTGTCGCAACAACAGCATTAATTGTTGATATACGGCATGTTTACATATGCTCTAGTAATTATAGTTTATATATGTGCTATTATTTATTGTGGTTCAACAATATTGTTTTACTTTAAATAATCAAATTTAATCAATTCAAGTAAGATAAACTGTAACAAAATTACTTTAAACATAAGCCTGTTAAAAGGACACTAATCATTCTCAAATTAAAAAAATATTTTGAAATCATTTAATTAACGTAGTTTTCTTAAACATTTATAAATCTCCCTTCACTCAATAAAAAGTGGGCCTTTTGATTTCAAATGACATAAATACATTTTAATCATTTGACGTTACTACTACTAAGATCTACGCATACGTCATTATGTTTTGTTCAAATTGATAATTTTTAAATAACGGTTTTTTTTCTATGTTTGTTTCTGAAAAATAAACATCAAAAAGTGTAAAGTTAAAGCTCTGTTAATTTAATTATGCAGCCCTGTCGGTCCTTTGCCGACTGACCTTTCGAAGGAGGTAACCCACTTTTTTGCAATGTCCCGTCAAAGTGTTACTATTTAAAATTTTATCGACATGTTTTTTCATTTGTCTTCTGCTATTTCAGCATTTAATATAAACTGTAATCATATTTCCTATCATAATAACAACACTCATGATGTTGAACGGATAATCTGGCATTTCTCCAAGAGCGTTTCTACCTTCAACTTCTAATCAAGTTGATTTAGCTACTTGTTATTTCGCTGATGTACCTTTAGGAAAATATGTTTTAAGATTGTCCTGTATAATTTGAATTAAGTCACTGCATTAGGTTGTACAAACCCGGCAATTTATTAAGTCTGTTTTAACCGTTACATAAAACAATTGAAAGAGCAGCAAGATATAAATATATATAATTTATTTATTTGTTTATTTTTCTATTATTTTTTTGTATTTTATTTTTGACTTAGCATTATCAAATGTACAGTTATTTTTGTAAAATATTTTATGTTACGGTCTTAATTAGTCTGCCAATTAGTCTTGAAGAAATATTAAGTTTATCAACGATTTATTGATTCACGGTCAGTCAATGTTATATTTTACATCCACCTACGGGAATTATGTGTTTTACAAGGTTAGTAAACCGATGCTTTATCTAGAAAAAGACTGTTCCTTCACATCATTTGAAGTTAATTGTCACTACACTGGTGTTTCTATTCAAGTTCTGTACGTATATTTAAACTCGAGAGCATAGCCCCTGGGTGACATGTCTACACAATTTATTTATTAATTAAAAGTTAATTGATCATTGCCAAACGCACAATTGCAATCGGATGAATAATCACGTAACTATTATGAAATAAACCAATCTTTTTGTATTTTATTCCTATTTTTATATTACTATTATAATGGCAAGGTATTGTTCTCATTTTGTTCAGACACACTCCTTTATTCTATTTAAGTAAGACCATATGTGTAATGTGTTCATTTAGACGCATTTGATGTATAATCCTCGAAACAGGAATGGCATATTGCGAAACCGATTTGTTTCCGTAAAGCTGCTTTTAGAGTGCGGTTTCGTTTGCATAGATATTTTTCACGACATTAAGTAATACATATTACGTTTTGTTTAAATATTTTATGCCTGTACGGAATTTTGTAGTGCTTTTATTACGTGTTATTCAGTAGTTAAATTTTAGACTGCATGTTCATGTGTTGTTTACTTAATCAGAAATGTTTGTCGATTGCATATGTTGACTGGTTAAAATGACTAAACTTTAAACAGAATAATGGATTTAAAATTCGGTGTAGTTACTTTGTATTTCAAATTATTGCATAAATAATGTGTAACAATGCATTAACCTTTTCTTTATAATGGAAAATGTTCTAAAGGATCATAAAGTAATTTAAGGGAAATAGTTTTTCAATTTGAATTTGTTGCGCATATGCATTATATTATTCACCATTCGTTTAATTTATATTTAATTTATATGTGAGTCACAGTTAACATATATTTTGAAGGTTTAACTTCTCAATGCTTGCCCTCTTAGGTGTTTTTGTACATTTAAGGATATTTGCATAAGTGTTTAATAAGATTATTCAAATTATGACAGATTATCAGTCCTTAAGTATATTCCCAGTTTTTAAGTCTGATCTCTAAGTATAATACTAAAAGGTAAGCGTCCCTTTGTGCTTCTTTTGGACATCAAATTGTCTTATCTTAGAAAATTAATTCAATTTTATAGTTTATTTTATAATATCAAGTAAGTAGCACCCGGGAGCCCTTAGAATGGTATGGACCTTCAAACGTCAAGAAGGCAATAATGTGTTGCTCTACGTTAACTTTTATTAAACAAAAAACGTGCACACAAACGGTTTACTAGTAGGAATAATAGAAGTATTATTATTATCATGATCATTATTATTATAATTATTATTATTATTATTATTATTATTATTATTATTATTATTATTATTATTATTATTATTATTATTATTATTATTTATTTATTTATTTATTTATTTATTTATTTATTTATTCTCAGAAACCAATGTATTATCAATGATCACCTACATAGGGTAGGTACATTCGATTGATCTCGTTGGTTTATTAACGATTCTATTTAACAAGTTTTTAAACTTATACTTTTTTCAATTTTCATTAATAACACAACATCGTATTTTGATTACAACAATGACACATCTGTAGAAATTCGGAGCGTCTGTCTGTCTTTGCATGTATATCATCAACAGAAGCCGACAATACAATTACCAGTTTAAACTTACCCATTAACGACGAAAACTCCTTCGTTGTCTTTGTATCACAATAACCCGCAGTCTGATATATGTCACCTCAGCATGCTAGAAACGAGGCATGTCATAAGTGTATCAGGTAAAACGTAAAACGTAGAAGAATTATTACAAAAAGCACAATTTCTAATATTTGCCTTTAAAGGGTATACGTCTTCAAAAGTTACTTCTTAAATTATGTTATCGTATTAAAAATCTGACATACTGATATTTAGAATATAAGCAGAAACATTTATCATATTATATATGGATATTAATTTATGTTATGCTTAAACATCAGTCTGGTTCTGACTTAATCTATCCCCTGAGATCTGTCTCACTGGAAGCATTACCAAGTTTATAACAGGTGGTTTTAGTTAAAAAGAACTTACTCAGTATAAAGTACAGCAATGTTTCGCTGATTCAAAATCATGTATTTGTTCGTGCACTCTACGAGAATAATAGTTTGACAACTCTCAACCATTGTTCGATTCAATAATCAAATGAATATTAAGTCGTAGATCTTTTTTTGTATCATGCATACACCGTTTATGCATTTTCAATTTGAAACAACAGCATATCCCAGTTCGGGGTTGGTCAAGATGAGTGAGTGTTTACAAAGACGTATACTATCTCATGATCAAACATGAAACTGTGTTTAGATATGCGTATTGTTAACATTATTTAAAGTCTATAAGAAAATGATTGCAAAAATACAATTTCTTTCAAGACATCTGGGCCACGTAAATGTGGCTGGAAGTTGTGCCATAGTCGTAATAAATATAAAACTGAATCTGGCCGAAGTACTCTGCATCTTATTACAGTTCCTTGTGGCCTGTCTAGAGTTTTTGACATTTTCAACAATTACAGCTTCTTTTTTCTTCCAAGTAAAACAATATCAGATTGTCTCGGGATTACGATTATAGTGGGTTAACATTATTTCATTATTTTATTTAAAGCCATCATAAATGAAACGCCTTTCACGTTCTTGGTGCAGTACTCATTTTTCAGCGTAAACACAGTTTACTCAAATTATTAGTGTCGGCACTGTTCTCACATTTATTCAAAGAAGCAACAAACATGCACATTTTGCATTTTTGTTTATCCTAAAATATTAAACTAAAAAAGTACTTCAGCAAATGTTTATGAACGCGAATATCACTTTTTACACAGACAAAACCTTGATATTTTACATAAGACACATAAACACATGTTTATTGCTTGAATGTTATTGTGCATCGTTGATTGAAACATAAGCTCAATGGTGCATTTCAAGCACTAACTGAATTAACTTTTAGGAACTTAAAAAATAAGTTTTTTTCTTTTGTTTAAAAAAAATACAAAGAATGGCTTAAATTTCTCGAGGTGCTTCTATGTCTGAAGTCACACACAGACACACACACACACATACACACACACACACACACACACACACACACACACACACACACACACACACACACACACAAACACACACACACACACACACACACACAAACACACACACACACACATACAAACTTAAATATTATAAAATATAAGTAATGCCTTCACAACAATAATCCTTAGCTGTCTTCCTAAGGATTGTAGTCACCAGGACAATATGACAATATGCCGACGATTTAACAAATTTTAATAAACTGACATAAAATTTGTATTTTACTCATAGAATTACTTTTTAAAAATCTCAATGGTTTTATTCATCAATTAAATTATACAATTTATACATCTTTTGTGCTTCATTGTTCATCTAATTGGACAGTATTAGCAGCTTGCTGAAACGTATATTGCAAGAATGGCTGGTGAAATGAAGTTTGTAATCAGTTTGATGCAATAAAGAAAATCGATTTCTTCCTCTGGATAAGATAAAAATCGACATGAAGAGAAGTAAGTGTCGATTATGGACGTTGTTTCATTTCAACGTTCTGCTCCTAACAGACCTTCAACACACAAACACTGAAATGTTGATAAATATGCAATAGCATTCCAGTAATTTATAACATATGTGTGTATTTATGTTCGTTGTAAAGAATAATTTACATGAAAACTTGGCAACAACCTTTACAAAAAAGCCCTTAAAGCTGAATAGATATGCTGCACATGCGCACTTCAATACCAGGACAGTTGAACCCTTTTACGGTTAATTTCCCAACAGAATATACGCTGAAAGAATATTTGTATAAAACGGCTTTCATGCGTTTAGAACGGCATATTCTGCTATGGAATCTGACAGACACACGTTTTCAACTGGGTAATATATAAATGCGAGATATAAGGCTTTTGCAAGCAACCATACTTAGCGCACGCAAACTAGGTGCTTTATATTTTAATCACTCTCCGTTTCAGAAAGATTGCAAAAGTAAGTTAGGTATAACTTCGGTATAGTGTCTACCTTAATTGTATTACATGACATGTTTAAATAAATCCTCTTATTCTATAACATTTTTTGTTTCGTTATAAGCATAACTTGTGTTTCATTTTGTATGTCTATCTTTCTTAAAAGGTTGTTTTATATTACTTTGTGTTTAAAAATCCTTAGTTTCAATTTGTATGGATAAATTTCATTTATCTTATTATATAATAGGAACTCGAAAAAACAGTTTTTTGGCATTTTCGATATGCTGGACAAAGATTATTAAACATTTTAAATTATAGCGTTAAAGAAATTAATTATAACAAAGTAAGAAATTATGTTAATTCTATTCATTAAACGCGTATGCCTCTTGTTATTACATGTCTTATTTAGTGGTTTTGAATATCTCTCGTCAATTAAAGTACGTATGTGGATTGTAAAGCTTGATGGGGCATAATCTGATACATCGTCTCAAAGTATTGCTGGTACTATTTCATTAAAAGTAAATGAACGCATATTTAATCCAGAATAATGTTATTCAAAAAGATTCTGACAACAAAGGTAGAAATATCGGTCTCTTAGTCAATGAGTAAGCGGCTAAACTGAAAGCCTTAATGATGGAGACCTTGGCATTGTAAAATCTGGTTAGATAAATACCCATTACCAAACTTAAAGTTAAAGACCTCTAGCAGGCACTTTGTTTCTACCATCTTTATAATATTTGTACCTGTTCTGTGTTTCTAAAAAATACAAATTTAAGCTGTGCTTGGTTCTAGTCATTTAGAAGGAGAGGAAGACAAAAATTTATTAAAGAGACTCATTGATGTCTAGCTTTTTTTTTTGACCGGGGCTTATTATCGGTCATTTCTTTTTGTTTTGTATCACTGCAATGTTGGCTTTAATGTTTATTACTGCAGAATCTTTACCATATGTTTTAATGATTATTTGAGGATTTCAGTTTTTGAAAAACTTTAACTGAAGTTTACTGAAGTTGAAAGTTATAAATTTTACAGTTCATTACTCAACAAATGTATGGTGCATGACAAGTGAGTTGTACGATGTATACATTAAATTCACAGAAGTGAAGAAAGGTTTACTTCTAAATTGAATTGTTTCAGAGGATTTAATATGTCTAGTAAGCTTACTTAAATGTCTTGTCAAATAATGTCAATAAGTAAAGAAATTAAAAAATATGAAAGCAAAAAGTTCTTATGTTTATTGCATAATACATTCAAATTTGGTCAAGCGCAGGACGAAGGTTTTCATATGTCAGCCTTTTGTTATAATAATAAGAAAATTGTTTACTATTTATATGCTTAATTTGCAATTTTACATCAATATTTATATGTAAATAAATTTAGAAATAGGTATGTTTATGCGAAAAGTATGTTTTATATCCTATAGAACAATGTTAAAAACAGTAAACAACTGGTTTATTTTCTGACTTTCTCACAATGTAACATTAAGCCCATTGGAAAGCTTACCCATCGAATCAATACCTTAGAAGCCCCCACAGTTTGTTTTTTGTCATTTTATTACTCGATTTTAAACCTTTAAAATGAAAAATAATAACGAATTATTATTTCTAAATTGATAGGAACAATATGAAAATATGAATTTAGTAATAAATGTCAAATATACATCTGGCGAAACACGTTAAAATGCAAACAATATGGCAATAACTCAAAAATACAAAACCAGAAAGTTAGTGTTTGTGAGCAGAAATTCGAAAAGTTTACATAATTATTAACATTGTGCTAGTTACTTTAAGCTATAATATAAGAAAGAGTACCCCTAAAGAATGCTGTATAATAAACTAAAAGTATATGCTATTAAATTGTTACTACATTCTGTGAGCGAAAAAAAAGAGAAACCATGAACGTCCGGCACAATTTATGAAAATTGTCGAGAAGAACGTCCACCTTACACAAAATTAACCACATCCTAATTGTTAAATTGCGGAAATTACCACACGTAGGTATTAAATGGTATTAGGAATAAACAGAAATAGCTAATGTTACGGGGGATTTCAGTAAACGTTACCAATTGTACTGTTAGTTACGAGTCCAATTCAATTATTAGTGTGACGTCATTAAACTAATGTTAGATATCCTCAAATGATATTGAACTTTACAAATACTTCTGTTTTTAATCGAACAGAACCAAGCATATTGATAAAACTTTACTGTTCAAAATGTCAGTTTTAAGATAACTTAAGGTTCTGAAAAGAATAAATAAAATGATCATTTGTTTGTTATTGGCTTAGGGTTTCCGTGTCTGCTTACTGTTATGTCGCATGTTTCTAGTTAACATTAATGCACAACATATCTACATTTTTTCGAAGTTACAAGCCCAACACACAATTGACAAATTCAAAACGAGAATGAAAATACTTACTAAGAATATCCTATTTAATATTTATAAATTCATTCCTGCCTTATGGTAGTGGCGCTCGTCTGGCCTCCCTTTAATATTTATCAGAGGTTTATATATGCTTCATGAAAATACAATTTTCTAACTTTTATTTGCTTAACTTCAATAGCTTTAAAGTACTCACAGCCTTAGAATTCTAGCAGACCCTGTTTTTTTCTAACAGCAGATGTCGATTTTTCTTGTGACAAATGTGCAAATGAGACGCGCCCGTTTTTCCCATACAGATCAAATCCTCAGCGGACAGGCGACATGTAATTCATACAAACCCCAATCCATTGTTTCCCAATAGGGAACAATCAGCCTTTCAGCATTTTCAATGTAATTTCATATTATTATACAATATCTGTCATCTCACCGTGCAAGAAATAATGCACAAAGAGTCTCGATCAATAATCACGAATAACTATAAAAAAAAGTTAAAATATGAGCAATTTTCAAGATTTCCCTGTCATGCCCAACATTAAAGAAAATTTAAATTTAAAAATGAAAAGTAAAGTGTCAAATTAAAAGCATACTTCAAGCACAACAATTCATTTTCATATTTCGTGGGTTTTATTTTCATAAAAATAAATATTATTACAAATACTTATGTTTATTTCTTGTTCAGTTACAAACATATTGGCGCATAAAATTATGTGGTTCTTTTGAAACGCTTAGGTGCTCTTAACACTTAAATCTTCTGCTTTTGTATAATTTTAGTTCCTTTCCATCACTCTTTTCTAGACAATAAAATTTAATGTTTAGCTTGTTTTATTGTTGATTTTCAATATTTATTTTACATTTTTATGTTTCCGTTTGCAACCTTTTATCACTATTTTACAAATTATTACAAATATTCGTAAATTGTACGATGTATTTGAATATGTTAGTATTGTCGACTCAATGTTGCTGTTGTGGTATTATTTGTGAAGAAAGAGTTACCTTTTTAATATCGATTCGATTATGAAGATCCATTGTTATAAAGACTTAAGACTAAACTCTGTCGTTAAAAGGTCCCGTGCATTTTATCTATGCTGGCATTTAATTCATTCTTTATTTTCCTTCGAAATACAATTGAATTTGGTTCATCAATTATTAAAAATCATTTACAATAAATAATTTTGTGTAGATGCTCTTATAGATATAATACTTATCACATCACCCAAATAATATGTGGACATTATCTTAATTACCTCACTATTTTGGTATTTGTCAAATTTACTTATTACCACGTATATTGTTATTGTTTATGACACCAGTAAAGTGAATAACTACAGTCGTAGCCTCTGCATGCAATTGGGATATAACACGCGTATTTGGCAGTTAATTGTCGTTCAATTGTCATATTTCAAATAATGGGGTTTTATGTCCTCTACAAGATACACAAATAATTATTGTTTTGTTTCCGCCGTTTTTAATTTTATCTGAGCAAGAACTTAACGAGGCGAAAATAGTTCAGATTATCTTATGGATTTTACATAAGAAAATGACTTTTATTCTCATATGTTAATATTGTTATTCATATTCCCTTGTTGTACTCATTGTAAAACGGCAATTGCCATTAACCTGGACGTAAAAATGGTGTAAATGTCTATGTTTATATTTTGTCAAGTTTTGTAAAAATATTGCCAAAATAATTGTCTACCAAAACCACAATACAATACATCAATAATATATTACAACATAAACAAAACACTTTAGGAAACAGTGTTCTCGAATCTAGTCTATAATATTACATGCCTCATAACGCATATAGTCATTATGCTATACTCTAACAATACTTTTCTAACAATTAATAAGCAGTTAAGACTCATTTGAATATTTGAACAAACATATATTTTGTCAGCAATCAAAAAGTTTTAGAAAGAAGTTGATAAATGTGGCTTATGAGTATAATATTATATAATAGTATAATATATAATGAGAATAAAATTGCAGAAACCAGCAGTTTGCAATATTGTGGCTTTTAGGGAAAAACGGTATTATTGATTCGTTTTCGTTTTGGATCCAAGCCAGATTCAAATCAAATATTCAATTTAGTCCATGAAATAGACAATGAAGACCTAAATTAGAGACATTCTGGATCTTCAAAAGAAATGCAACAAATAATTTAATTATATATATTTTGATATAATATATACCACAGCCTTTTTATTGACAAAACAGAAAAATGGAAAACCGTCCAGACTAAACCGTCATGACTGCTTCACAATGCCGATCAGTCATTCTGCCGCATTTATTTAGAGGTTATCTATCAAAAAAATCATATTGCTGTTTCGGGAACTGTCAGTGGACTTTTTAAATTCAGCTTGTTGTCATTTATTTACATATGGCTTAAATATAAAATATTTTGACTTTATTGTTTACATACACTTTCTTCTCGTAAAGAGCCAATATACGTTTGCTAAAACAATGTATATTCTATAGCACAAGCATTAAGCGATCTGTTTGCTTACATGCCTAAAAGCACTCGTATGTGTCTTTGAAATAGCTTACAACTATTCAGCTCCTGTGTAGTAATAAAAGTAAAACAATAGTTTCATAACAAATGAAGTGAAAAAGAATGCATTCCTTTTCAAAATGGATTATTTTTTCAACAAAATTAACGTCAATTTCTAAAAGAAACCACGAACTGCTATTATATATGGCTTGCTCAAGTAGTAAATAATCCGATCATTTTAAATTTGGCATGAAAATTTTCTGTTATTAGGATGCACATGAACAAAACTTTATTTAATAACTTATCTTGTATAACTATCAGTCATAATTCCAACAATTCTCTTTTTCTTCAAATTGAAAGAAATATGGTAACATATTTTATATAAAAAACATAATTATGTTTATGGTTTGTTTTTATTATCATTAACATGTTATTGCTATATATATTTTTATTATTGACAAATATGATTACATGAGAATGTGGCAGTCTGGACCATTTTCATATAAGAGGAGATAAGACAATGAAAATTGAGCTATTTCATGAGCGCAAGAGAGAATGGATGATCAACTAGAGACTCAATTTTGATGCATTTTTGTTTAATACTTTCAAAATGCTGACAATGTAGATTACAGAATAATAATTTGAAATGGAAAAATAAAAGCTCTTAGGTCCAAGGAGGGTAATTGAATTGTAGATAAAATGGGTCAACTTAATGAAAACGGCATTAATAAATCATACTGTTAATTTTGGGTTCTTTTAAAAAATAGAATGGCTTGTAAAATCACGGAAGTATGCCTTTTTGGATGGAAGAAATGTTGATTCATTTACTAAGTATTCAACTAATGTACTTCTGATATTAACAACAGATAAATGAGTTATTCTCGTAAACCTCTACTGCTATATATTTAAATGAGATATTAAATTTCTGGACAGCACCTTGTAGAACGTCGGCTCCAGGTACGGGAGGCCCCAGGTTCGATCCAGGGCTGCGACATACCAAATTTGTTAAAATAGAAGTTGTATAGCTCCCTTGCTAACGCTAAAGCAAATGTTAGAGTAGTTCCACGACTGGTTGGCCAGGTGTCAGAATAATGTGACTGGGTGTGATATCATACCAGGTGTTCATGGCATACCATACACATTGAAGGCAGCACCATATCTTCTTCGAGTGAACATTGTCTCCAGACAAATGAAATAATGTTGGTGGGAGGATAAACCTAAAAAAGAAACAATAAACATTAAATATTCTGGTTTAAATGAGTTTATCATAGACTTACAAGTCAGTGAGAACATTGCATTTTATTTCATTTGTGAAAAGCACATTTTCCGATTTTATGTCTATATCTTTTAATCAATACTTAGGTATTTTAATATTGACCTTAATATTGATCATATAATTAGCAGTTTTTGTCTCAGCTTGTCAGTTGTAAGACCTCCTCACATGAAAGTTTTCATTCAGACGAGAACTCGAGACTACGCACTAAGGAGTTAAGGAGTTAAAATTCCAAGATTTAAATATCTCTGCTACGGGCGCCCGATTGTAATTTATCCAATCTAATAGAAATTTAATTGTTGCATTATCTTGCTTTGTGTAAAATATTGTTTTTAAACAACTGGTAAACAATGATTACATCAACCGCTTTATTTAATTACTTTATGTATACGGCATATAGAATCCTACATAAAACACAAGTTCACGCCCTTTTGATTATGGTTTGTATGGCTTATATATTAATTAAATCTGTCAAAATATTACCAAAGAAGGCAACATTCTCATTGCGAAAATGTCAACTGCAGCACTGTGTAATCTTGTTTAAGATGTATTGTACTTGTTTAGTTAAAAAGACAATATAAAACATTGTCAAGGACAACTGAAATCATCATGATATTCCGCGATCATAATACAGATTTGTCCGTAATATAGTAATATCCCAAGTGTTGACCCATGCAGTATACAGCACAGTGTCATACTTAAGTGTCGTGAATGCTGGTATAATTCTATGGTATTAGTGATTTCTAAAAATGAAAAATCCCATTTTCTAGCATTTTATACCGAAAAGCTAACATCACCATGTGATAGTTTCATATTAATCCAAGTTATCAGCTTTAATCATAAACGCGAAGCGTTAATTGTTAAAATTATTCACCTTATTATACTGATATAACCTAAACCGAAAATGATACTTAAAGTATGTTGTTTGATGGTTGCATGGCTAAATAAATAGTAACATTTAGTTTCACCTGTCATTATCATAAATTGTAAAATGGTATTCTTAGAATCCAAGTTTGGATTGTTATACAGTTTGGGACCAACACCATGCGAATAAAAACATATAGTTTTTAGAGTAATACTACATAGTTATGTTAATTTGCTTTGTTGTCAGCGAAGGAGAGACTTTCATTATACGTAGAAATACTTGTATTCTTTTCCGATAATAGTTTGTAAAATCATGTCTATGACGAATACAATACTACTAAGAATTGAAATCACACCAACTGGTTAAATCGTGGTTAAAATGTTTTCGTTATACTTTTAAGTGACCTTTAAATACTTAGAATTTAATTTGATTTCTGATCCTTGTTCACTTATTTATATATATTTTCAAATAAAAAATCAATTTTCAGTTTCGTTTCCTGAGAGACGATATGCATTATACATTTGACTAACCTCTTGCCATGCACATAGCTCATAAAGCATTAGAATATTCAGAACATCCGATTCATTGATTGTGAGCTCCATCAATCTGCTGAGAGTTAAAACATTAGAAGTTTATACATGTATAATAAAATACACAGGATGCTTTTAATAGACATGGGTTGCGTTTAATGATAGGCTGAATCATATTTATAAATGTATTGCATATGACTTTCTGCATAAGATGATTATTTGTTTCTATGTGACATACTTGTTGGGAAGTTATCAAACTGGATGTTGCATAGAAAGTGTATGTCTGATAGATTTTCGTCACACCAACATGTTTTCAGCAATACGTAAACGGTGTTCTCTTCTTATATGTATTGTAATTTCTTTCCAGAGAAAAACATGCGGTGAAGAACTGGCATATATCATGCAAAGTAACATAATACTGAACCATAAGAACATATTTTAAAGGTTAGATTTTTCTACAAAATGTTAGAATGACGATATATGCTTCGGTCCTATTACAAAATTTGCTTTATTTATTTAATTTTGTCTACAAGATACTTAATCAAGTACAGTAAGATTATAAAGAAGCTTTTTGTATAGACTAATAAGGAAGTGTAATTTACAGTTTACAGTTGTAAATACATGTACATAATCTTTGCTGATTTATAATCGTTTACTATTACTTAATACATAAAGTATGAATGTTTTAGATTCAAAATAAGTACGTGTATATCTTAACAAGTATATTCCTGGCACTCCGTTGGTTATCGTATACATACTTAAAGTCAAGCAAAAGAAGGCGTTTAGAAATATGTAGATTAACCTTAATTTTTGTCTTCTCTGCTTTTCATTTAGTTGCACTGGCTGTATTATTATTTCTTAAAATTAAACTCACAAAGGGTGAAGAAGACAAACGTGTTTGCTTTGTTATATCCTATGGGTCTGAGTTTTTATTCTAAAATGTATACCAAGGTGTACTTTAAATATTTTCACGTAAAATAGTATGTTAATGCTGTACCTGTCGCAACAGAAAGCAAGACTAATTAAACAAGCACGCATCTATACTCAATAGCGAAGCCAGTAGAGTATTGGGATGTCATCCTGATTTGAATCCTACAAAATCCTTTTACAAATTCTTTGGAGTTTTTGTTACTGGCCAAACAATAATAAGAATATATATACAATAATAAGACAAAGTCCTATGAGCATTGAAACATATACAAACAATTAACAAGACACAGAACCAAGGTATTCACTAGCACGCCAAATGCAAAAGTGAGAAGAAATCTGTGATGAGTCATTTAATAATAAGAGCAAAACCTATATTCATTTGATTCCATTATTAAGTCACTAGATGCGGGATATTTTTGTTTATTAGGATCTCTAACCCTGTCAGTGTTCAAATTATTTCAGAACTTGCAGCTAGAGGCTCGTATTCATTTACATCTTTTGTGATGCAAGTGTTGTCTGCTGATAAAGCAATTAACATAACAAAGAATAAAATGCCTATAGAGTACTACGTGCTCCCAGCGGATCATAAAAAGTGATTTGATCTAATCATCCGTTTGTCTCTGTAAAATAAATTGTTTAACCAAAATGCAAAACAGAGATGATTTCTTGTCTCGTATAATTACTTCCTGTAAAAACGTTTTTGCCTAGGTTAAACGGGTCAAAAATGTTAAATGCTACAAGGATTAATTTCGATTTATTCTTGCAAAGGTCATATGATATAAATTCATTAAAAAATCCAAAGACTTGAAAACTTTGACTACTTTTTTTTAAATCAAACCTTTAATTTTCTATACGTTGTAAGAAAAGAGATACGGATTAGCATCTATATTGTGGTGACAACAATAAAAAGTAATTATTAAAAAAACGTTTTTACTCGGGCGTCAAAATGGAAAGAAAATGCAATTTTTTCAATGATACATTGTGATAAGCAAATCATTATTTTCATAATCAATCAAATTATTCTATCAACATTGTTTACTTAGTGTGACTAATGTTTTACATATTTTTACTCGTTTATTGAACATATTTATATTGACAATCTTAACTCATTTAATGTGTTATATAATTGGGCCTGAGTTCAGCATTGAAAGACAAAGCAATAAAATTTAAATTCCACTGCAAAAAAAAACAGTGTAAAATGTCTTATGGTCGGAGGTTGTTTTTTCTAAGGTTATACAGTTCACCAGAAAAGATTGAACAAGATTGTTAAAGGGATCGATTCGATTTAAACTTCATTAATCTTATCAAGATCCTGGGATTTCAATCCGTTTCCAACTTGAAAGCAACCACAGTCAACCCCTTTCATTTCCGTTACATGGCACTGAAAATGTTAAACATTACAATCGATAGTAAGGTTAAATCAACTATGTCAGAAAACCCAAAGTTTCTGTTTGCAACTAATTTTACAGTTTACATGTCTAATTGTGTTAAATTAATCTTTACGATTATCTTAATGCTAACAACAGTAAATTGGATTAAACATCTCAATTCTCATCGATCAAGATTTGTTTAGATAGTTTAAGGAGCGATTAAACGACATAGAGAAACAGCGTTATAAAATTTTATGAGAAATCATTATATGTTCTTATGAAGGCCAAATTTTTTATATTTCTTTTATCTCCTTTGAATTGTTCTTAATAATGCTGCAATATAAATTCATTTAAGGTTTTGTATATCAGATTGTCCTTCTGTCTCACTGCATTTCTGTATCTGTCTCTCTCTGTCTGTGTCTCCTTCTGTCTGCCTGTGACTGTGTCTGTCTCTCACTGTCTATCTGTCTGTCGATATATATATATATACTTGTTATAAACTTGCACTCTCCATACATTTTATTTATCCTATCGTATTATCCCTTATCTGAGAGCAAATCTTTGTTGCAATTTTTGAGCGCTTATAAAGCAACGCATCAACTACCTTTAGTGGCATTTAGTATATAAAGGGTGCATATAAACAGTAGGAAAGTGTTCTTGTCTGATTTTTTAAAATAAAGTAGGTAATTAGTGCATTGCATTCGTGCTTTACATAACTGCATCTTTGTGAAGCATTTCCGTTAACCACTAGTCTGTTATATTTACCAATCCTCTAATCTGTTTTTCACGACTTCATTAGATATCCATCAGCCCTCATACCGCGATATGTTGCCTCAATTCGCGTTGTCCGCATACTGCAAACACTGCACAATAAGATAAACAATTACGTGTCAAGCGTCCAGCCATAAATAGATTGAATGATAGATGATCGCATTCAGTAGTTTTAAAATAGAGTTGGAGCTAATGGGAAAGCCACTTTTGTTTTTTGTTATATCTAGAATCCACTTGATGTTCAATCTTATTTTGGATTATATACATTGCCTCTTTTTGTCCCATTGTATAGTCATTGAGTAATGTTTTGTTAGAAAAGAAACTATTCTTAAGACCTTTCATTTTCGATTCAACAATTTTGATTGAATATTTTACATCTGAATTCAAAGCTTTTTATTAATGTACACTCTTAATTCCTAATCAGTTATTAGTTATATGTCAAGCTTCAGCGTCTATTTATAGTTTATATTATAATTTATATTATAATACTAACTTGGTTACTTTGTGTCATGAATAAAAGCTCATGACAAGTTTTAAACTGGTCAACATATTCAAAACACGCTGTAAGCATAATAGTAGCTTATGCTTATAATATAAGGAGAACGATTCCTTTAAACCAACAGAACATATCTTTTCATCCAAGTTCAAGATGAGTAATGTCACAAATCCGAGAGCAAATGGCGTAATGGTAAGTTCATTTAGTTTAAATATAACACTTTAATAATTATTATATAACGCTGTAAGATCAAAACTCACAATCTAATTCTTCAACAATTAGTTATGTTTAATGACAGTTTCAAATATTAACAGATCTGTACTACGACTTAACGATAATATTCCCTCAATCCTGATGGTGTTGTATAGATTTATTGATTTCATTGTTACATACCTTATATCGTTCACCAGCTTAAGGATCTATGAACTGCATAACAGGCATGTGAGATTTATTAATGTTTTCCCATCTTTAGTACTGGGAAAAGGTTAAAATACAAACAGATAGCATCATTTAACCTTATCCAGGGTACATTAAATGTGATAAGAAAATGAAGCAGGCTTTCACCTTGAACTGACCTGTCAGACTTAATCTGACAGTCCATAATAAAGCTACTGCATTTCATTGAGTTTATTTCTATGTTTGATTATAATCTTTCTCGATTTGCATCTATTTAAGGATAATGTCAAATATTTATTGATGTGAAATGTACGTTTATAGACCTTAACTGCAGAACATTCCATTCATGTTCCTGTTGAATACAGACAAAACAACCTTCAAGTGTTATGTTCGTTTCATTAGTTTCTAACCGGTACAGAGCAACTTATTTGTATGTACTCCGTTGATATTAACCATTTACTAAATAAGATATTTATTACAGTTCTATATTATCCTAGCCAAAAAAAATATAATTGTATAATACATTATGCATCCTTTTTTTATTCTAAAACCCCAAAACACAACCCATTTAACTTTTAAGTAGGAATCCGCCTTAATGATTTTGGATGGTGACAAACTAAAATAATTCATTCAATTCTGACTACATACATGTAAAACCCGGTACAAATGTGTTACTGATACAAATCTGTTTCGCAAACTTTTACGAATGACTTTACAGTACTGAAAATCATGAAATTGACAAACGGAACGGAGTGGAAATGGAAATGGAACGTTTTTCGTTTCCTGTTGAAACGGAAACGGAATGCTATCGAAATGGAAATGCAACGGAGCGCTAGAAATGATTGAAACGGTGTAAGCGGTATCAACGCTATAACCGGAGCTCTTGGAATGCTAGAAACGGTAGAAACGCAAAAATCGGAATGCTCGTAACGGTAGAGTTATTTTCACTACCGCTTCGAGCGTTTCTAGGTCACCCGATTATTAATAGTAACATTCCAACCGTTTCTTTGTACGAAATAAATTTAAACGAACACAATAACTGGCTTCAATTTATCAACATAAACGCACTTTTATATGTACTCTGCAGAAAGAAATAACAAATAAAGCTTTATTATTATTATCAAAAAATCGTATTTATCAAACTCTTACATTACAGTTCCGAAACCGCACAAGTTGTCCAAGTCATCGTGTATCGTTAAAACAGAAACTGCACTAAAAATCACTCCGCACGATAAAACACACAATTTAACTATAAAATTGCGTTTCTGTCGAAACTGATGTTTTATTTAATTCCAATGAATAGCTTAACATCCGCCTTGGATCGACATTCTTAGTCTTCATTATTTGGCATATGAAGATAGTGTGTACACAGCTGTCATTACGCGTATGCGCGCGCAATGTCGCAGCATTACCCCGAGTTTGAATTTTCGCTAATTACTTATTACTTTGTAGCTTCATGGTCCGTTCCCGGATCAACTACGCCTATCATTTTTGTGTGAACACACTTGCTTAAAGTATTTTTCTTTTACAAAGAATGCATTGCGTGGTACAAAATAAAGCTACAAAATGAAATTAAACGTCAACCACAAGACGGTAATACATCTCATATAACACAAAAACATAAAACAACTAAACATAAAACAAACAAACAATGCTATGCATTATTGCAAGGTGTGACCCAATCAAGAACCAATAACATCATCCCCGGCACTCAGACCCAATGACTAGTATGATCCTAAAGTTCAACGTCTGAATTACCATAGATTGCCAAATAGTCCACGTATACAATCATCGATTGACTGTTAAATGAAACAACCGTAATAAAAACGAATTTATATCACGTCCATTTACATGATAAATATTAAAGACATAATAATCATTACCGCCATTAAATTCACCTGATCACACATGATCATCATCATGATCCCATATTACTTGTATAATCACCACTTATCATCATCAGCAGCAGCAGTAGCATCACCGGCATCACGATCTACATCATAATCGTCATGAACATCAGCATCACCATAACCGTTATTACCATTTACATTATAATCATAAACAGCATCGGTATCACCGTCATCATTATCAGCAAAAGCAGCAGAAGCAGCAGCAGCAGCAGCAGCATCACCGTCATTTGCATCATCATTACTTTAGTTACAGGGGTATGGATATGTACTTTATTTTATCTTGCCTCTTTGTCAAGCAAAGTTTCTTCTGCTTCTAATCTTAATTGTTATATATCTTATAATGAACAATGTTGTAAATTTGGACAATGGTGTCAAAATTCCCATTTCTAAATGCATAGTTCCCATAATGCGCTGTTACATATATATGATTAATCGGAATTCGTGAACCGCGATTAAGAATCTGCATACAACTTTTGACTTTACTTGACTTGCAACTATTTGAATGAGGGTCGCCTGGCTACGGCTTATTTTCCCATTCATGGCTTGAATGTTCTATGCCAAAATGTGGTCTAATGTGGGCCCTACTGGGTACTTAATTTTTGTACCCATTTAAAGATAGAAATGTATTAATTTAAAATATATCGTTTCGTAAATTGATTTTATGTTTCTCCATGCGCGTGGGTAGGGTTCATACCATCATTAAGTTCTTCTCTAATTGAATCCCTAATTTTAAGACATGAGCGGACACCCCAACTTATTAAGCTAATTGGCAGTTTTATGACACCTTGTTTGTCGAGTGGACAGGAAGTGTGACCGTGTTTTGGCGTCTTTTCCACTTCGCAAGAACACATGCATACTCTATGCAGCTGTGTTTGAAAATTTCACCATATGGCAGTCGTGTGGTTTATGACCTTTACCTTTTAAACAGCAATATGCATTGACTTACGCGAGGACAACAAAAAGGACAAAACAAAACACTAAGGTCTGCAATATCTTTTTTGGCTCATAAATGGACCTAACGCTATATTTAGTAGTACCCACAATGGTGCACCATTTCCCCACCCCACTATTTTTTCGTTTAGGAAGAGGAAACGTGAATGTGGGGATTTTTTATAGTAAATACTACATTACTTGTCGTTTATTTTTGTAAATAATGTTATCAAGAGAAGACACATCAAGGAACACAGTCTAATGTATATTTTCATCTCGTGTTTATTGCAAATGTATTATTTCAATAGCTCGCCTATTCTTTTGTAGTTAATCCATACCTTAAATATAAATACTACCTTTATAAAAATGTTTACGATAATGCAATGGACTAAAGAAGTCTGTAAAGAAGTTATATAAGTAAAAACATGCGCAGTCTGAAATATTACTACATAGTACAGTTTCCCCCCTCCACTCCCATTCCTTCAGAAATTATATTTATGCCGGTAAATCGTCAATAACGTTGCATATTTTTTCATAGCACACGCCGTTCACGCGTACTTATCATTTTTAATCCCTCAACTCTACCCAATGTTCACACCCTCTCTATCTTCAAAATGGCAGCTTGAAGACAATTATCGATCGATATCATGTTGCACAGTATTGAGAGAAATAATAGGTCGGTCAATATGAAACAACAAAAAAATATTTTCGGTGACTTCAAATGATAATGATCGGCGATTGTTTCCCAGAATATTCTTTGATGTTGCAGTGTTAGCCAGAGAGCCCTTCTCTCCAGAAAGAAATTACACCGCATGCAATGATTTATTTGCTTACCGAATTTATTTGTTACAACCTTGGAGAAATTAAAATCACAGTGATGTAATTAGCGACTCTATGTTATAAGTGCGTGAACAATGTTGTTAACAGCCGTTAATTGGCGCTAATATGTGCAAACCGAAAAAACATCAACACACACTTGTTTCTAAGAAAGTTGTTTGTTTTATGAGACTTTATGTATGAGCCTGTTTCAGCAAAACAGCATATGTTCATGTTTATATGAGATAATCATTTTAACGATGAAATGTGACTGTAGTGAATACTGTCCTAAAATTCTTGGATATTACACGTTATTATCAGCGAGACGTTAAATCTAAAGTCCGCCATATAACAAATATCGGAGGGGGCAAACATTCGCCTTTTTATTTTGGCAGTGGGGGTGGGGGTAAATGCTGGGCCTTTTTATTTGAAGGGTCTTTTTATGTGAAGGGGAGAGGGGGGCGGCAAACGTCCGGTCTGCACTTACAGGGGCGGGAGGGCAAACGTCCGGGGGCAAGTTTTTTTTAAATAAAAGTGTGTCATCGTCCGATTTTAAGATCGGACCACCATTGCGGGTTAACACGTCACAGAGAAGTTACTTTTTAGGATGGGTGTGTGTGGACCATATTTGAAAATTATTTCTTGCTTGTTTATTCCGGGATATGACGTCTGGCGAAGACAAGTAGGTAGGCATCTTCTCAAACTGCACTCCCTGAATTTTGAGGATTATTTGCAGGTGCTGGTTTGTTTAGGGTATTTTTTGTCTGCAATTTCCCTCCGGGTGGCTGACACTGAATATCCTCGTCGCAAACAATCTACTGCCGATTCCTTTATATGTGATGGAAGACTTTTACCTCTCCCTAGAATGTTTACTTCTTTCGTCATTTTGCAAACACGCCGGAAGTACTTTACATTTAGAAATTTATTAAACGAAATTTTTAATCAAAACCGGAACGGAGCGAAATGGAACGCTTAAAACGATAGAAACGGAAGAAACGATAGAAACGCTGGAAGCGTTTGAAATGCAGCGCTGGAAGCGAACAAAACGAAATGGAAACGCAACGGAAGCGGAATGGAAACGGAGCGGCGAACGCTTCCAACTGAAATGGAAACGAAACGGAGTGGAAACGGGAAAATTGTCAATTTCGTGATTTTCAGTACTGTAAAAGCAAATGCAAGGTCCTTCGATTACGTCAAGGTTTGAAAGATTAAAACCTCATCCGTGTTAAGAAGATGACATGATTTACTTTTCTTTTTTAAAGAAGGAAAATTAATACTTCAATTAAGACTTGATGTTTGTCATCTGTAAGTGACAGAAAATGCATTTTCTTTATTTTACCTTTACATGTTAATGCTCGTAATATATTCAGATTGGACAATTTAATATAAGCTACATCTCATTGCGTGTGTTAGAAAATTAAGCAGGCTTTTATCGACTATTTAAATGTCAAACTATTCTCAATGATTCTAATTATGTTGAAAGCTTTTGCGTTTCAGTGAATTTATTATCATGCTGTATTTAAATGCAAATCAGTCTGCACGCGTTCGAATGTTATGCAACGGTGATAAATAAGTAAATGTCGCCAGACGGCGTACATTTTTCACGTAATCGGGTAAAATAGGATGGTTCCCGCCAGTCAGAAGTTGCAATCAGATCATGGCAGCTGAACCCTTTGCTGATCAGACGGCCAATGGCCGGCTTGCATATAATTGATACATCCTTTTATCTCCATTTCCATCTGTTTTCCAATCTACTCCAGTAAAATGTTGTTGAAAATTAAATTTTGACATGACAAAATCATGCAAGTCCATTCAGTTGACAGCATGACAAATGCATTTTGATATATCACCTCGATGATGACATTAAACAAAATATAGATTAAATAGCCCTAGATGTGTTTGTCATAAATTGTATCGTTTTATATATACTATGGCAATACCTATTCAAACTATTTATATTGTTGTAACTATTATTATTATTATTATTATTATTATTATTATTATTATTATTATTATTATTATTATTATTATGCCTTGTGTAAATATAAAACGTAATCCTGACAGTGATTTGTTTGTTATCTGTCGAACGTTACACACACAGAAATTCCAAATAATAAATGTAAAAATAAAATCTCTATTTTTGCACTAATCACATCTGTTAATGATACCCACCTCGTCGTCATATGCCGTCATCATATGCCGACGTAATGATATCATTGCCAAGGTTTAAATTTTACAGCACAAAAATGTTATATATGTTTGTAAAACAACTGCTTGCAAAAACAAGTCTTAGTGTTCACATTCTCTTATTCATTCCTCTGCAAAAATATCATTGTAGTTGAAAATCTACTTTCATGGATGTAGAAGGATGAGTTGCACGGCACGTAAAAATATAAACTTATCAACATATAGTTAAAACCATAGACAACAAATCAAAAAAGAATTCAATAAAACATATTTTACAACATGTTTTAACTAATCATAATGAAACGTAAAATATTTTTTAAATTGAAACAATAAAAAAATGCTTGAAAACTATTATGCATCATATTAGTTTTCGAGGCTTTTACAATACGTTCAAGTAAAATAGAGCCCAGCAAGAAATCCAATTCATTCTACGAAGATTATTGCAGTTTTGATTATACAAGCAGTTGAAAAATAAACCTTTAACCACCGTTATTAAATTGTTTCTCTTACGTTTTATTGACAACTTTCAATTCAAGTCTAGTCCAGTATTTGTCTGTTAAAAGGGGTAGCTTAATTGAATTCGAGCATTTAAGCCAGCACAACATCTTTACTTAATGACTCAAAGTTGTACTACCAGTCTATTGTCACGATCAAATTGTGCATTTTCACGAATCATTCGTATATTTATAGTTCGATGCAAAGATGGTGAAACTTTTAAATAAGCTTCAGTCAGAAACCAGCGTTTGAAGTTGAAGGTCTATAAAAAAGGTGTTACAGGTTACTGTAGTCTCTTACGAAATGTTTAAATTTTATGTTACGAAGAGTATAAAAATTCCAAAATAACCTTTACCGTCTATTAGTTAGTTTTCATATGCCATCGAATATTTTTTTTAAATATACAGGATAAGATATGTTTTCATGTTTGGTTTAAAATGTAAGCAAAAGTAATTATGTTTCAACCAAGGTCTAAACTGAAAGCTTAGACAATGAATTTGATTGTTTTGGACTTATTATTGCATTACAAGTTGTAACAACACATCAATACATAGTTGCATTGAGTAAATATTTGTCACTTTAGCTTGAAAGATGATAAAGTGCAAAGGGAGTCTCTTAGAAAATAAGGATTAATAAAGATAGATCTATGTTAAGAGTAACAGAAAACAGACAGTACGAGATTTCGTGTAATTAGTCTGACACTCTGATGCTGATGTATAGCTGAGGGGAAGAAAAAATCATACTAAGAAACCGATGGGAATATCTGAAGCCTTCATATCAAGACGAATTCGTTTGTCTAGACAATTTCTTACCTTTAACATACTTAGAGTTAACGAGAAGCAATTGCATTTTTCTTTCAAAAAGACAGTCAGGGAAATTATTGTTACTAAATGGATGTAATTGTAAATCAAGTTTATAAAGTGGGCTAATAATAAGCAGAGATATAATAAGGGAAATAATTCAATGATTGCATAAATGAACATTTGATTTTTATAATGTCGCAAAATAAATAAAATATTAATATTTTGATATGATTGTATGAGCAAGTTGCAGTCTGAAATCTTTTAATATCAACAAGATGGAACTTTTTCATAATTTTAATGCTGATGGCATTATCAATTTACTACCCAAAACGAAGGCACCACTGTCAATTAAATGGAATCTTTGATGTATATGATCCAATTTATCAAAGATTTATCGTCTAGATAGATAATTATTCTATAAATGTTTAAAGCATAATTTTATTTCAGTTGTCTTTTGAAAATAATATGAGTATAGTTCTTTGTACCATGATTAAGACAACATGTTATATATATATATGTCACTCAAAAAGCTATAGACGAATGTTTTATGACAGGGACAAATAAATTAAAATATTATGAAATAACTATTTGCATAATATAAATGTGACATGTATAAATACATTGTATAATGTTATGAGTTAGGCTCAAAACTTCAAAAACAACCAGCCTATCTAAAGATTTACACATGGCGTGCAATTTCTTTCGAATTATAATTCACTTATCTTATTAAACTCTCTGACTTGACATTTGCGTTAATGTTCTACTTTCGTAGGAGTTAATACATTAAGTAGATATCCGTGTTGTTGTTTTTACGAAACGCTGGACGAAAATGATATAATAGGTAATTCCCCATCAAATGCGTCAAAAAGCCATTAAGAATGACATAGTTTATCATATAAAAATTCATTAGAATTTCCACTACCGTAAATTCAAATTATTCTTAACATCGTTGATATTAGAATCTTTTGTTTCATTTACATTATATTTTATCAATTATATGTAGAATTGATTTGTACGACAAATATTATAAATATTCTTGTTTTTACCATTTGATCTTGTTAAGCATAATTTTAAAAAGCTCTAGTAAATGCCCTTTCATTCTGAAGTAATTGTTTCTTTAAATGGTATTGTTGCTTGAGCCTTAAGTTTATTCACAGTTGAATGTTATCATAAATACAAGTGATTAAAAAAGTGCATGCAATTTTCGTGTGATATCTACTGAGGCCATGCATCAAAATGACAACTGTATTGGTAATACTTGTTGATAATTTACCAAATAAAAGAAATGAAAATTACATAGAATTGTTCAAGAAATAAATTAACTTATCATTTTGAGCATGTCGTTTGCTTATGATATTCTGTTAAGACGTGCACGCAGAAAAAAAAATTACAATAAAATATCTAGCATAATGTTTAGTAATTATTCAAGCAATTCCTGATCTTCTTTTATATCAGTATGCTGACTAAGCTGATTACAAAATGTGAAAAGTGAAGTGAAAGCTGCATGATCCCTAGAGAGAAACGTTGATGATTTAATCAAAATAGGCGTTTGTAAGCATCATGAAAGGATGTTAATTAGCATGATCGAATGAGCATGTTTCATTTTCACCTATGTTTGTATAGTACTGAAACATATTTACTTGACAAAAGAATACATTTTTAGGATAGGAACAGTACAGGTTAATGCAAAATATTTTTCGAAATACGTAGAAGGTTTATAAATATAAGCTATTTATGGTCTAAAGACACGTTTGTTAATGTCTTTATGGTAAATTAATATTTTCAATCGGATTACACACACATCTCTCTCTCTCTCTCTCTCTCTCTCTCTCTCTCTCTCTCTCTCTCTCTCTCTCTTTCTTTCTTTCTTTCTTTCTTTCTCTCTCTCTCTCTCTCTCTTCTGTGTATGTGTGTGTGTGTGTGTGTGTGTGTGTGTGTGTGTGTGTGTGTGTGTGTGTGTGTGTGTGTGTGTGTGTGTGTGTGTGTGTGTGTGTGTGTGTGTGTGTGTGTGTGTGTGTGTGTGTGTGTGTTTTCACTGCTCGCATTTGAGGATTAGTTTAAGGTAATACCTCTGTGAAACAGGCTTTAACTGCCGCTAAGGCCCCATTGCCGACTAACCACTTTAAGTAACTGTAGGATTTGCTTTATTTTGTAAAATATCTCATTACAAATTTAATGGCAATTTTTCATAAGACCAGCATTTAAATATCTTTGTGTGTTATTATACAAAAGAACGTTGTCATATTTATTATTACGTCTTAACAAATCAAGGCTGCAAGTATTGTTAACGCGACTAAGCATGATAATGGAATTTAACTTGAAGTAAATCGTCATTTAATCGTTACGTTTTAAAGTATGCTATAATGTTTACAAATAATTATAGTTCTTTCATCCTTTTTGGCTTATTGACTTTGACCAGAATACAATACATAGGCAATAAAATAAATTTAATAAATTTTATATCCCATTATGTATATTTTATTTTTCTAGCACTCTAAAACATTTATCGTAACATTTTTGAGAGACTAATCAATCGAAAGTTAAAACAATGCGACTAGTTAAAGATTTAAAATAACGCATACACAATTTTAGTCCTCTATTTTTCTAAAGTACACGAATTAGGGTTTGCTTTTTTTGTTAAATG
This sequence comes from Sinonovacula constricta, assembly GCA_007844125.1. Classification (NCBI taxonomy): domain Eukaryota; kingdom Metazoa; phylum Mollusca; class Bivalvia; order Cardiida; family Solecurtidae; genus Sinonovacula; species Sinonovacula constricta. Next base: position 19,887,257 of record CM017571.1, read on the forward strand.
ACTCATCACATATTTTTTCTTGCTTTTTTCTTGGCTTTCATGAGAAATACCTTTGTCCTGTGCCTTTTCGGAGTTTGGTATATGTTGCAATGCTCATAATACTTTTCATATATTCTCATTAGTAAATAAATGTGACTTAATTGTTAAAACAATAATTTAAAGAAATTAGCAGTATACAATTTTGTGCATTATCTCAGAAAACATACTAAAACGGAATTAATGATTAATATCCCATATTCTTTGTTTTGAATGCAAAGTTTAATTTAAATCCAATGTTCCATTTAGACCGTAAAACAAATGACAAATGACTACTAAAATTGTGGACGTTTAAGATTTAAAAGAAATACTAAAGTAAATTAATCAATCGTAGATTATTGCTTTTATTGCTATATAATGTATCTCAAATAGGTAAATAAGAAAAGGTCCAATCAAAATTTTCACAGATATTTAAATTTTCATCTACCTGTAGACAAAGGCAAACAAGGTAAATGTAAATGTGACAAAAAACACAGAGACGAGACATAACACACAAAAAGAAAAACCATCAGTTACCGCCTTGGAACGGTCAGTCGGCAAAAGGGCCAACTGGGGTGCTTAAACCTGGTTTGTGGAGCGCTCCAACTTCGCACTTCCTGAAGGTTTTTCTAGCAAACAAACAGTGTAAATAAAAATATCCCGTCAAAGTGACACAACTAACAGTAAGCACCTGCATCGGGAGTTAAAACAGATATAATGAACATATGTACATACAAAATAACTAGTAATAAAACAACATATGTACAGTATGTACAGTAGATAAAAGCCTCGGCAACCAAAAAATTCCAAATGAGAGAGTAGTTTAAAATAAAATAAAGCAGTACATGCGCTGATATATTATAAGAACCATATAATGACGTCATAAATGCCATGACGTCATATGCCAAAAGTGTCAAAAGTGAAATGTAAATAATACGGAAGAAATAATAGAATTTTAGAAAATCAACAAAATAAAACGTAGTATTGTTTAGAGTTAATACGTTTAAAAAACATATCATAAACGCCGAGGATTTATCCTCAGTTGACATATTATATATGATAAAGGTACAAAAAATCCCGATGTTATACCTACTGTGCAATCTCACGTAAAGGGTATGGAGACTGCTCAAGTTGTCCCACCTATATAGGGCACGACTGGAGAGATGAAGAGACAAGAAATTCAACAGTGACTGTCCAATTATGGCTTTAAGTCACTGTTTTCATATAGTCTCAACGACCTGTCCGGTCATCGTGTAATTTAAAAGCAATGCAAGTTCTTGACTGGAAAAGGGTCAATTGCAAGCAATGCAGTACATCGAAAGATTCCCGGGTTGTCAAAGACGTACTCTTAATCTTGATTCACGTGTGTGAAAATATTTTCTATTCTTTTCTTTTGGCAGAATAGAAGTTATGGGAAATTGACCAGACGCAATTGTTGACTGATCCACAATACAAATCATTCTGTCTGCCTCGTGCTTCCCCAGTGTTACGTCAGATGTTATAAATCAAAATGTAATATTATTGTTTCAGAAATTAATTTTTAAACAAAGCTTGCCGTCATTTATTTGCATATTGTTCAACTATAGTTTTTTTAACTCCATTGTTGGCATAGAATATCAATGTAGTCCTTAGGGCTACGTTTTATACTATTATTTAAAAGCCCATACGTTTGCGAAAAATATTACTTTTTATAGCATAAGTATCACATGTAAATCGAACTTCTTATGTTCTGTTTTCTCATTGAGTCCTTGGTGTTCGAACTTTTTTTAATTATTAAATATCAAATCTTCTGTCTTTTTCATTTAACTAGCCAAGAGAGGGTAAAGGTTTTTGAACTAGTGAATGATATTTGTCTTCAATAATGATTAGATCATTATGCGTTAACATAAAACTTTAAAAGGCTTTTAACACTATATTGGAAATAATGCTTTCTGTTACGTTTTTCGAAAAATATTGATTAACCTATCTCATTGGTTTTTAATTGATTCTGTGGTATGTAGTACAGGGGGGTATTATAATAAACGTATTATTTTTATTATTTCTATTATTCTTGTTTATTATAGTTATAAATTACCTCACAAAGTGACACATTTGTGAGGAGACAACTGAAGATATTTTGTTGACAAGTTTTAAAAAGACATGATTTTAAAAGCCTTTTAAACATTAATAATCATGCGGTAAATATAATATAGGAGACCAATATGCGTCGATCAAAGTGAAGATGGGCTTATTAAATATTTTATATCATATTACGTTGTTATTGATGTTTTGTCTTTTCCTGGTTCAAAATAAAATACTAAAAGTGTTTACTTTGTTTGTTTATTTATACTATTATTTATATCTACAACAATATTTTAGTCATTCCCGAGACAACATCTCGGCATGGTTAAAATTCTGCACAATAGGACAAACACTGATGTACACTGATATGAATAGATTAAATAGTGAATGTCATACTACAAAAGCGAATTGAGATCTTTAAAGTGCAAGTGTATTGTTTATTATGGAAAATATTTTACAAGCTGACGTTACAACAGATATCAATAACTGAATTGGTATTTTTGTATAATTCGCATGCATTTAAATCGCATATAAATCGCAAATATAAAAATGTGACACCAAACCAGCCAGGAAATTTTATTTCTTAAAGTTTGTGCGTCGCATATAAGTATTTGGTATTTAAATATGTTCATTGAACATACAAAATGCTTCTGATTCTATATATTTCAGAAAGGCACAAAACTATCATTGCGACACATACATCTATTTAATTGTATGCCAACTTGTGATGGTCACAAGATTTGAACAATATTTCTGCTTTCAAAACGTTTCTTGGTGTCTTAATTGTCGTGTGGAAGGAAATAATTATTTTTAACAATAATGTATGTTGAGATAAGAAGCAAATATAGTGCCAGTGTCTGCATGCCAAATTAAGTGGCTTAGCAAGCTTTATATCTCATGTCGTAATAAAAGTAAAATGATAAATTAATTCAGAATATATGGACAAAGTAACATTGCCTTCAAACTTGATTTCAATAATATATATATATATATATAACCGGCCGCAATAGCTCAGGTGGTAGAGCGTCGGCTTGCGGATCGGGAGGTCGTGGGTTCGAACCCCGGCCGGGTCTAACCAAAGACTTTAAAGTTGGTAGTAGTGGCTTCCCTCCTAACGCTCGGGGCTAAGGGGACAGCATTACACCTGACTCGTCGGTGTCAGTATAATGGACCGGCCGGGTTCAGTCCCTGGGCACCTCATAAGTGCCCCTGTGCTATAATGATAGAAATGTCGCTGCGCAGTATCGGCAAAAATGCCGGCTAATCCCTAATCCCTATATATATATATATATATATATATATATATATATATATATATATATATATATATATATATATATATATATATATATATATATATATATATATACGCAAATATCTGATTAAAACTAAACATTTTAAATTAATATGTCCTGTTCAAGTAGTAAATCATCCTTTCATTTTAAATTTGACATGCCTTATGTTTGAGGTATTATGTTTTATGGGTGCATATGGACTTAAGTTTATTTATTAACCTAATCTTAAATGTCGATCTGTCATTATTCCAATTTCCTATATTCAAATGTAAATAAACATAGTCATATATTTCATTTTAGACATTTTATTATGTTTTAGGTTTTTGTGTGTATTATAATTTACATGCTATCGCAATATTGCTATATATTAATGCTATTCACCAAATATGATTGCAGGAGCACGTCCGGAATGTCTTTAAATAGCTCTCCAAAAGGGGCAATAATGCAATACACTGATAGCAGTTTTATATGCACGAGAGAGAGAGAGACGAGAGACAGAGAGAGACACAGAGAGACAGAGAGAGACAGAAACAGAGAGAGAGAGTGGGGGGATGATCAGCAGCTAAAGACACAATACTGCTTACATTTTGTAAACTAGTTTCAGAATGCTGCCAATGTAGATTACAGAATGATAGTTTGAAATTGCAAATAAAGGCTTCACTGAAAAGTTGTTAGACTGGACCAATTGAATTATTCAGTGTAAATTGTGAAGTATTCTTCTTGGATTCTTGCGTAAAATAGATTGTATTTTTATAATATATATAAAATATTGAATTGTAATTTCTTACTAATTGTAAAAATATTTATTAGTTTACGAATATTTTTCGGATTTTTTTCAAAATAATCAAAAGATAAGGAAATTCTTTGTCGTTTGTTCTTACTTTTCACTTGGCTTGCACGTGAAATAACTTTGTCCTGTGCCTTTTCAGAGTTTGATATATGTTGCAATGCTCATAGGACTTTGTCATATATTCCTATAGAATGCATTTTTATGGAGACGATCGAGTTGGTGTCAATAACATGCTGTCGCAATGGTTATGTAAGACCCTCTCCAGGGAGAAGAACCGAGTGTTCTGATTTTAATAGTGTACTGTAGCTTACAACCTTAAAGAGTAGCTCGCATTTGTAAAAAGTAGTTGACATTAATAGAAAATGTCAGCCGTTTGGCAGTGCTTTAAAAAAAGAAACCGTATTCCGCTGTTAGCAATGAAGCTTGTAGTAACAGATTTTGTAGACAACAAGGAAGAAAGAAAACAAAGTGGAGACACTCTAGTCCCCATCAGATTTACGATTCGATACTCTAAAATATTTATGTAATGAATAAACAGTATAAATAATAGAGTGTTTAGTCACCATAATATTCATTGTCTTGTTTACTGCAGTGCTCTCTCCGGTACATTCGAAACCTTTCTTTTATTGATTATGAATGAACACGAGATAAATATTGTATATGACAATAAACACTCTAAATCTATTTGCCTTACCTACAGTGAGAAAGTAGTTCTTTGAATCGGGAAATATGTACAATTTTCTAACTTTGTTAATTCAGCGCTTACGATTTTCAGACCTACAGTATTATTGTCCGGAGCTTAGTAAATGACATATCCAATTTGATTTTTAATAATACGAACGTTATTTTTGAAAGTTTGATTAAAAGAGACATAATGATCAGGTCGCGTTAGTTACATACCGAAAATATGTTGTCGGAAGTAAATTCAAACGGTTCAAATTTACAATGGGAATTACAAGTACATAGCTACCTGTAATTTGTCATGCAAGCTATGCGTTGGGGCGCTGGAACGTATGAACGTTATTTAAGGGGATATGTAATTGACATAAAAACCTTAGTGTATAATGCGGCTATTGGTGTGTGAAAATAGATATTACATTTGTTGTCCAACAACAACAAATGAAAGACCTAAAAGGAATTTTACAAATTAAACAGCGTAAGCATATTTTTATATTAATTGTAGCGTTCATGTCGGCCAGCGTTTATAGGCCTGTTATCGTGCGTTGAAATGCATTTAAATATGGTTTATATTTTATTTTTTTTATTTTCTCTTATCATTCTGTATGTTTATACCTTCACAAAATGCAATGTTAAGATTTTCTGGTAATTAACACATAAAAACAGGTGTACATAGAATCTGTATTGGTAATACTATGCTGTATATTAAAAGGATGCATACATCCACAATAGTGACGTCGCCATGAAAACAGATGAAAAATACACTGTTGCATGCTGTTATGTCTGAAACCACACACAGTCACGTAAACCTACGGGACAACGGCACAGCGCCATAGGAAAACCTTGCACTTTATTTGACTTGCCTGTAAATGCTAGTGATTGATTTTTTTTTTCATTTATATATTTACAATTTCTTATATATTGGTAAAGTCGTTTTATTATTACTTTAAAACCACCATTTTAAACTGTTATTGATAATGAAATAAAATGGCTTTAAATTTAAAACTATTAAAACAGTTGTATTTTGTTTTCCAGACACTTCAGGCATTCCCATTATCAAAATTCCTTTACCGTATAAAGAAAAGTGCACGAAACATATTCTTATTCTGATGAAGTTATTTTAGGGTATGCAATGAAATGCAAACCGGTAGGTGTTGTGTGGATATTACGATATCATCATCTCATATTTTTTATATTAACATTATAATATTTTGATATTTTTGTAAATGTAAACAAAATCATCACTAGCTATACAAATTCCATGTGTGTATGTCTGATAAGTTTAAAAATACTGCCACTAACAATTGCTTTCAAATCAGTTATAAAAGTCGTTCTTTTGTTTTTCATATATTCGCCATATCTTATTATTTCTAAACTTAACATTTATTACTCAACACAAATATAACACGCTTTTTTGTGTTTATTGATTAAAGGATTCTTGATACGTTGGAAATGAAGTTTATTTTGGAAAAATATTTTGCAAGATTTATGTTACTGCTTCTGAAAAAGTGTTTGACTCCCATCAGCCGTTTATCTCTCCGAGATATATAGCGGTTCAATTAACATGTAAAATGTGCCAGTTTTGTTTCCTCTGTACATGCCATTTCGTCACATTGTTACCTAATTACCATTCGTTGTAGAATGCCAATGAAACATTCTCAAAAATAGTTGTTGAACATTTATAACGAAGTATATAGTCAATTATATAGGTATGTTTTTAAGCTATTTTAACTTAAAAATATTTAAATTATACTTCTGTATAGGTTGAGACAGGTTAGTTTCCTGTCTCTTGAATGATGTTTATTATATTTATGAAACATTGTGTGCCGGCCATAAACCATGTTAATTGGGAATGCACACATTCATTGCAATGAGTCGTGTCAGCATATTTTGTTTTCGATTGACAATGGACAAATTCACGGCGCATAATTTGGATGTTTCCGGAAATTATCAGAATTTCAAATCCGGAAAATATAATAATTTTAACTCTGGCGTCAAAATAAAAATTATGTAATTTCATTTATATATTTTTGGTTAGCAAATAATTATATATATGAAATGATATCTGCTTCTTAACGTGACTTTTGCATTTATATATGTTCTTTCCGTTCACCTAATTATTTTTATTGAAAATCATAACTCACTAATAAATGTTTGTCTTTTGTTATGAAACAGTACAATATCTTGCACGGTTCGAATGTGTTGTTTCTATTACTTTGGGTTTGTTTAGATTCATGATGGACTTACTAAGCAAATAGAAGTTAATAGAAGTCCAATAATAGTTCCTATGTAAAAATCAATGATCAAATATGGTTTTTGAAAGTTATACAGTTAAACAGAAAAGAAAAAAAACTAAATGTTACACGGATGAATTTCGACTTATACTGCATTAATCTTATAAAGACCCTGGATTTTAATCCATTTCCAACTTCCCAAAGCCCAAAATCCCAAGACTTAAATAAAAAGCTTTTATCAAATAGTCAGGCCTTTTATTTCCGATGCGTGGCACGAAAAGTCATAAGCATTTACATCTCAATTGAGGTAACAAAAAAGCTATATACATGTGAACGCAAACACTTTATTGACGATTACATTTTATATAATCCCAATATATACATTTATAAACCAATGCAAATAAAATATTTGATGCTGGTTATGTTGTTGATATGTAGGTTTGTCAAACACATTGTTTTACTTTTGCAAATATTTTACTTTCTCCATAGATAGTGGATCTGACACGAGTTTTCATTTAATACAAACTTTCATTAAGCGTGTTCAGGAAAAGTAATATGAGACGTTCTGCATTATGATGATGTCGATGAAGTCATAAATCAAAAAGATATATTACACTCGTGTAATATAACAAAATATATAATAAGTATATTACACAGACAAAAAGGAAAATCATGTGAGAAAACTATCGCAGAATCCCTTATATCCATGATATTTTGCTCAAGAAACGCATTTTATATCAAAACTTTGTTGCAATAGATTATAAAGCAATGTATAAAATATATTTAATGACAATTAGTACATAAAATGTGTAATTAAACAGTAGAAAAGTGTAATTGTCTGATATTTTAAATAGTGTAGATAGTTAACTCATTCTCTTGAAATGACGATTTGCATAACTGTATATGTGTGAGGTCATTCAGTTAACCACTAGTCCGTTATAAACTTACCAATCCTTTACTTTATTCTTCACGATTTGATAAGATATACATCGGCCCTCATACCGCAATATGTTGCCTCAGTTTGCGTTCTCTGTATACTGCAAACACTGCACAGTAGGATAAACAATCTTGTGTCAACCGCCTAGCCATAAATAGATTGAATGATGGATGAATCCATTGAGCTATTCTAAAATGTACTTTTATCCAATGGAAAAGGTCTTTTATATTTTGAAATATACATGGAATCTATATATGTATGCATCCTTTTAATATAAAGCATAGTTTTACCAATACAGATTCTATGTACACGTGTTTTTATATTTTAATTACCAGAAAATCTTAACATTGCATTTTGTGAAGGTATAACATCGTTTGGATTAAACTTCTAGTAATGAAATGTATATCATTTTTCGCAGGTAAACATTGAGTTAAGGTGAGCAGTTTTTGCTATGAAAGAAAGAGGACTTTACAAAAGCTTTTATCTGTGATACAACTATTTTGATTGTTTATTATATATCTGAATTGTAAGCTTATCAATAATATTGTACACTTCTAGATCAGTTATCAGTTATATGTCATACTTGAGCATCAAGTTAAACCTGATTTCTTTGACCTTGTCAGGATAACAATACGGAATCATTCATCTTAGTGCTGTCAATGTAATTGGACGTTATGACTATCCCTATTAAGGTGACTGAACGTAGCATCTGCTTCAGATGTACCATGGATCACTTAGAAATAGATGAAGTGCCACTTGTAATTTGATTGATTGCTATGTGTCACTCGTGGCATTTCTTCAAAGCTAAATCAGTAAATGTCTGCAGTTTAAAACGTTTTTGTCAAAAGCAGAGTTGCGCTTGAAACCATCTGAGAAGGTTTTGTATATTTAGAAAAGTGTTAAATTAGCATTTTGCAATACAATCGACTATACATTTATTTGCTTTTGTAACAGAAGAGCTCTACTGCAGTTGTCCCATAGATCAGTTCTGGTTGTGTTTCTTACTTGCTTCGAAGTCAAGACCTTTTCAATGGCAGTTCAATAGTGAATGCGGCTTATATCGATTGCGAAAAGGATGCTTTACACATGCATGCTTATGTTGATTTATCCATTGCGATTGGCATTGAAATGTTTCAAACAATTTGCAACATAATCTTTATTAAGATTAAGGTTGGTATCATCCAGTACTTATCATTTTTCATATTACTGTCGCGTCCAAGTAGACATTTATCATTATTATCTTCGTTATTTTTGTTCATTTTTATGTACTATGTTCTCCATGGCATAGGTATCGTTTTAAATACATACTCGGTTACTTTATGCCTCATTAAAAAAAGCTTATTATAAGTTGTACGTTGCCTACGGTAAAGAGGTCAACATAATTAAAACACCCTTTAAGCATGAAACTGAAAAAAAATCTTACAATATTAGATGAATATTTGATTTAAATCAACAGAAGATATGTTTTCATCTACATTCAAATTGCATATTATCATAAATCCGAAGGTAAATGACGCAATTATAAGTTCATATGGTTCAATAACAATGCTTATAAGACAATTCTTTGACAACAAGTTCTGTTTAATTAGAGTTTAGAATATTTAACGGAGCTCGACTACGACTAAACGGTAATTTTTCCTTAATCATGATACTATTTATGGATTTAATTGTTACGTGCATATCATCATTCACGTATATCTATGGACTGCATTACGGACATCGGTAAGTTTTTATGTTTGACCAAAGGTTTATATAAATTGGCAACATGTTTTCTTTGACTTTTATTATTAAGCATGACACAGTTAAGCTTTGATTTGCTAGGTAGGTAGGACCTCATACTATTATTTTGATATAATCTACAATACAACATACATTATTTTCTCATACGGACATAACGAATGGCTAAGCAGTAAAAAGTTGACTAGTGGCGTTTAAAGCATATCAATGTTACAAGGACCTCGGTTTATGAATTGATTTTCAATTTGAAAATAATAAGCAAAATATTAAGTTATTTATTTCCATCTACAATATTGGATAGTATTAAAATATAAACAGATAGCATAATTTAACCACATACATTGGACCAATGTACATTACATGTGTTACGAAAATCAACCAGGCCTTCACCTTGAACTTAACTATCAGGCATTATCTAACTGTCTATAATTATGATACTGCATTTCATTGAGTTTGTTTTCATATTTGATTATAATCTACGGCGACTTGCACCTATTCTAAGGATAATGTCATATTGCTTGATGACGTGAATATCCCATAATTTATAGATCATACCGCCAGAACATTCCATTTGTATATACATTACCGTTGAATAGAGTCAATATAGCCTTCCGTAGTTGGGTTCGTTTTTTAGTTACAAACTGGTACAGAGCAACTATTTGAATGTACTTCGTTGATATTGACCATTTACTAAATAGAATATCAGTACTATTTAATATATTGTTTCGAGTTCTGTAGTAACCTATGGGCAGTCAAACATGTAAAATCGTACAATATATGATACCTCCTTGTGTTTATCTCTGGAAAACCAAAAGTGGTAGACAGTGTCAAACTATTATAATTAAATCAATATTAATCAGATAAAACGGAGTAGAAATGTGTCAATGTACCCTTTAGCCCTCTGACCATTCCAAGCTGTTAACTCATCTTTTTGTTCGTTGATTCGTCACATTTTTGTTCTTATATTTTGCTTGAATGTGAATACCTTTGTCCTGTGTCTTTTTCATGTTGATTTATGTTGTAATTCTCATAGGACTTTGTCATATTCCCATGCCCAGAAAAAAAAATAGCGAATGATTTTAAAAGCTTTTGTTCACATACGTCATGTATAGAGGTATTAAAATCCCATCCGTGTTAACTGGACGGAATTTGCTTTTACTTTTAAAGAAGGCAGATTAATACCCTAATTAAGAACTAACAGAAAATATCTTATTTTCAATTTACTTTTATATATATATATGTTCGTAATACATTCAAATTGCGATTTTATGAAATACGGGTCTTTTATCGGTAAACGGCGTTCTGTTTTATTTATTTATCTTCATATTTATTTTCATGTGTCTGTATCTTTCATGCAAACGTGGCAGAAAACGAGAGATTTTGGGTTCATTTCTTTTTGCTATAAAAATGGGTATATTTTAAAGTAAATGTACATGAAGACTCTTTGCGCCCTTAATTAAGTAAGTAGCTAGGAATGCTCTTCGGTACGTCCTTTGATGTTTGGACTGCGTGTTAATGAATTGAGATTATCTATTAGCAACAAAACAGTCCATAGCCAGAAAAAGCTTCTTCTGAACGATCCATTGATTTCACACTGTCAAAATTGTCTGTAGATGCAATATTTATGCAATATTTATGCAATAATTATATATACTCGCAATACACATAAACGATCTCTGTACTGTCCGCACAATTCTAAAAGTAGCATGTCCAGTATTGTCAGTGATAAGGGATAATTTTAAAGCAAACGTTTGTGGCCAAGAAGTTGTGTTGTTGAACCCTGAGGGTTCTAGGGTTCAAACACCTATCCTGACATAAGATTTTTTGGCCTTGCACAAGACTTTTAATACAAGAACATTTTGCAAAAAACAGAATATGTTCAGACTGATAATTACTTTCTTAGCGACTTCCTTACACAGATTTCATAAATAGCAGTATCCATGTATAATATTGAAATAGTTTTTTTCTTTATAAATATTTTGATATCATATAGTATGTATACCCTATATTGAATGACATACTGACTTTCACTTGACAGCAACACCATGTCAAGTTGTATTCTTAATGGCAGTCCAATTTATGGTTATACACTACAGTAGCACAAACTTAAGTAATAACATTGCTTTGTTAACGTAGTAACAGTGCTGTGTTACAAGAGTAGTTCCATAGAAATCAAAAACATATCAGCTCGCTATAGTTTTACTGTTTCTCTCAGTTTGTCTTATTTCTCTTGTATGTTTCTTTTATGAAATACATAATTCAGATACAAAAAAAATGATTCCATACAAAACATTTTTAAAAATAAAAAATACGATACCGAAAAAGAACAAACATACAATGTCCCAGCAAAATACTACATGAACATTTATGATTTGTATAATATGAGACTACTGATATGTGTTTTTTATGTTTGTACACTTTAGTTTTATAGTTAATTGAAATAATTTAGGCAACATTTTTTTCTTTTTCTTCTACAAATATTACGTAAACTATTCAGTATTGTCTGTTTTGCTTTTTATTTTTAAAGCATTCTATCTATATATCTAATCATGGGAATTAGCATTATAAATATTTTTGAGAGATTAAAGGTATACTGAAAACTTTAAAATAAAAATCATGAAGTATGTCTTTGTTAATTGCTCCCATATTGCTTTAACCTATTTACCTGCTACAGTTTTTTCTTCGCTTCATCGACTTTTTGAACTGTTTATAGTGTAAATAAATCTGCACGCATTCGAGTTTTATGCAACGTTGACAAGAAATTCTCGCCAGACGGTTTCCGCGTATTAGTAGTTGCAAAGGACTCGTGGCAATTGAAACGTTTGCTCATCGGACGGCCTCTGTTTAACATTGAGAACTTGTAAAAGTTGAATAAACGACAACCATTTGATTAAGCGTAGTCTGATGTCTACGTTAAATAAATCGCCCCTTTTCAAAGACGTCAGTGCCGTCTATTTTTAGCACCGTTATACACAACACTGTCCGACGGATTATGATAGAAAGTGAAAGCGGCTGTTACTGTACTGGCACAGGAAGGCTAATGGCCGCCTTGCCTGTCATTCATGTCATTTTATCATTTTAGTTTTAATCATTCGGTGCATTGCGAGGTCATCGGCCGGTCCTTGCACGGCCCGGTACATAAACCCCTTGCAAGAAATACACGATACCTGGTCGGTACCCGATTGGTGAATGTTTAACTATTCTGTTAAATAAGGCGGTGCCCAATTCGATTTCTAAATTTACATTGAATATATATATGTATATAATTATTAATTAATTTATTAATATTTGTGGAATAAATGACACGATACGCACAGAAGACTTTTATTTAAGTGTTTCTTTGTAAAGGCATCTCTACTAAACAGGCGTTTACATGCATTCGGTTGAAAGCTGTTGTTTAGGGGCGACCTAAAAGAAATCTAATTTTGACAAGGTGAGGTGGTCATAGTGAACCGGTATCGTAAGAAGCGTCCCGATATATACATGTAAACGAGTAACTTAAGTCTTGAAAACATTTAAGGAAAAATGTATTTTCTTTATGAAAATTCTTGTCTAATTTATCTTGTCTAAAAGAGCACAATAAGAAATCCACTTCATTATACGAAGATTGCTGTTTATTTGGTTCTTTAGTAAGCTGACAGCAAATACCTCCTTTAAGCACCGTTATTTAATTGCTTCTCTTACGTTTACGACAGGTCATGTCAAGACAGAGTGTATTTAATTTACAAAGAGAAGTTTAATTGAATTCGCACATTTAATGCTGTTAAACATCTGTAATAATTGGCTTCGCTCAAAGGTGTATTGAAAGCTTATTGACATGATCATTGACATGATGTGCTTTTTTCATGCTTCGCATTTTATGTTAATAATTCGATGTACATATGCACAGATGTAGGAAGCTAAAATAAGCTGCCACATTTGTCTTGTAGGAAGTTAAAATAAGCCACTTTTGTCTTACATGCCCCTACTATTGTCAAAAAAAACACGAAAAAGAAAGCGTGTGTTGACTACTTATGCATTGCCTAGATGCATTAATTAGAAGTGATTATTTCATTAGTTTTACCAATTGCAAAACTGAAAGCTTTAGACACTGCCCTTGATTGTTTTGTGAAAGTAGTCTCACAGTTTGATATATAGCCCAGGAGAAAAGAAAATCGTACTGGAAAACCGATGATAAACTGTAAAGCCTTCGTAACAAGACGAATTCTTTTGTCTATACAATTCCCTTCCTTATACCTTATTAAAGTTGACGTAAAGCTAGTAAAGCATTTCCTTAGAAACAGATAGTCAAGGAAGTCACTGAGTGCATGTAGTTGTTAAATAAATTTATAAAATGGACAAATAAAAGAGAGGCATATAATTCAATAATTGCGGAAATATTTTTTCAACGAAATTGATGTGGCAAACTAAAAAAATACTATTTTTCCATAACTCCATGAAATAGTTTTGTATGAGCAACTTGCAGTCTGAAAGTTTTGCAATAGTAAAAAGTTGGAACGTTTTAATGCAGTGAGTATGTATCAAAGTCCTACCCTATTTTTAGGATACCACTACAGTAGACTGGAATGACATGTATTTGATGCTTGCTACGAAAAGTGGAACATCAGAATTTGTTTCATTTTTGTTTTCATTTGAAAATCATATGAGAATAGTTCTGTGTGGGAGAATGGAGACAACGTGTTATATGCGTGTCTCTCAAAGATGTTATAAACTATTGTTTCTATGATCGGGATAAACACATCAAAATGTACGAAATAATTAATTGCACAACTTTAAATATAACATGTGCAGGTAATGTTGTATAATATAATGATTCAGGTTTCAACAACAAACCTGTCGTAAGATTTACATATGTATGTATATTTTTCTATTTATACTTTTCTTATTGAGACTCCACGACCTGACATTCAGTTAATGATCTACTGTCTAGGGAGTTAATATATTAAGTAGATATTCGTGTTTCTATTTTCGAAACGAGAAGCTTAAAATTATAAAAGATAATCTTTTTACAAAAGATAATGTTACATCACCCATTAAGTAAAACATATTTCTTATAAATATTCTCTTTTCAATAAGTGTTTAAATGTGTTTCATTAGAATTTTTACTACCTTTAATCCGTTTCCATCACTGAACCACCATTTTATTTGCATCGATCTTCATCTATCTGAGCAACATTAAAGTAAGAAAATCAATTTGACGACCTAAAACCGACTCAATATTTTAATGCAGCAATGTCAGCCCAATGATTTAAGATCTTATCCTCTGGCTAATCATATGCATCTAATCACAGATAGATTTTTCAGGATTTATTTACACTTTTTTTTTCTGTTATAAACATTTTCTCCTTAATTTCCTCAGTATTTCTACCTTAAAGTAATTATATTCGATGTGTAGATGTTCTTGTAAATTACAAATAAAATATAAGTGCAGCCAAACGGTAAGGACAGTTTTTTTACAAAGAAAAGGGTCAACAAACAAACAAAAATTGTATCAAGGTTTTGTTTTCCACGTGGGTTGGGTGACTTTATCATTTAGCATAAACTCAATTCTTGCAATTGCAATCTTTTGCATCATATATTAAGTCATAATATTAGTTATAGGGCAAGGTTGAAAAACACTTTTTCTTATTTGAAACTTTTTATTGTCGATTCGGTGCGCATAAAACACATATTTTAAACTGTATTACTTATATTTTGTACGTGCCTGTTGGTCGTGTGGATCTTGTACGCATAACATATATATTTAGAACCTTTTTTATGTATATCACTAGATTGATAAAATAGCGGGAAGATGCTCATATCTGGTTATAGATTAATTTGACTTTTCTGCATTTGCCTGAATGTCCTGGTAAAATAAATGCGAATCATACTAACATAATATACATTCAACTCCTCGCATGTGTATTATATCTGTTATAAAATATTATTTATCTAAGACTATTTTGACCACATTGAGTCTTCATACACCAAATGCATTTTTTTTTCAATAAGGATTCTCAAAATCCTGCAAATGCTGCACAAACAAAGCAGGAACGATAGGTCCTGAAATTATTACGTTAAAAATTGATCTCATTCCTTTTTTGTACAACGCCTTTGGACGGCAATATTCAACCAAAGATAAAACAAATTGGCTCTTATGACAAGTGAGAATTCACGTCATGCTTCACATCATTTTGATTAAAATTTATTGTTTCATGTACCTCATATATTCATCATATTTTTTTTTTATTTTTGAACGTAGTATTAACTATTCAAGACAAACATAACAAACAATATTTATTTATTCTAGACATTATTAATTTAATAAAACTTTATCTTGTTTCTGGTAATTTTCATTTATGGTTTTAATAGAAGTTAAATAGTGAAACAACCATGCACCGTACACCAAACTTTTTATTGCAGATATTAATCAAGTAATCAAATATAAATATTTACAGATTACAGTCACAAGAACTGTTAGGGATAAGGTTTTAAAATATAAAAAATAATTTCGCTTTTGGTGAACAGTTATAAATACAATTTTTCAGATGTTCATAAAATACCGTTGTTTTTTTATATTTTTTTCTTTACCTATTAGTGTATCTTAAAGGGCATACATGTATTATAAAGATAACTGAATAAACCTAATGTATAAATATGTGCATTTATCTCATTTGCGATATCTAGTGAGGTCATACATTAAAATGTCAGATTATATTGGTCATTCTTGTTGTACACGGTGCCTTCTAAATAAAACATTGTGTGTCCGAAACACAAGATCTCGAAAGAAAGCTGACATTTATGCCAAAATCATCGTCGGAAACCCACCCATGATATTTCATTGGTCGCTTCATAATCTGATGAGAATTAAAATCCAATGATAAAGCTCGTTTCTTTCTATTGTGACACAGGGAGCAGTCATTGTTATACTTCTAGTCGACGAATGTGGTAAAGCGGAATAGTAGAGCGTGGGTATCTGATAATGAGCCAAAAAATGCTAAATTGTCTTATCCAGTATTTTATTACCATATTACGAAAAGCAATTACAAACGAGCTTATTGCAAACAATATGAGACTGTTTTACTTACCCTTGCAAATCAAGCAATTATCAGAGTATTTATGTAGTTTTAAAAATAATTGACGTACATATAAGTTTCAATGTAAGGACACATACTTTTTTTTCAATAGAAACATACATTAAAACATATACCCTTATCGTGTTTGTTAAAACCAAATACTGTTTTAAGATGATGCATAACACTTTCTTTGACCAAATGATATTTAAATTATTGTAAATAGCAGGATTATGAGGTAAACTCAGCTTAATAAAATAGAATAGAAAGCCAGCCATTTAAGAGTTTTTACCCGCCATCCAAACAGAATGCTTATTTCATTTAAATAATGTTAATCTTAATAAATATATTTCATATTCCTGTTAAGAGAAGATCAGCGAAAAACAAAAATAATGATACTGTAGAGAAAACAATATTAAATTACTTTGTCATTAAGAAGAAATTAAGATAACACTTATTTGTTTAAGAAGAAAACTGGCTTATGTTTTATGACATGTCCTTTTTATAAGATATTCTGCTAATTAAAAGTGTACAGAAACAAATATTTATATGATAACTAATCTGGTATAACGTTCAGTAAGTATTCAAGCGATTCCTGATTATCCTTTGTGTGATATTGGCAGTATGCTGACATAGCAGATTACGGAACGATAGACGAGTGAAGGCTGCAAATCCCAAGAGAGGAACAGACGTTTATCAGCATGATGAAAAGCCACAAATTAGCATGATCAAATGTACATGCTTCATTTCTCGTACTTATAATCTTTAATAGTGAAACATATTTTACACAAAAGGCTCAGTATTTTGCAGGATAAGGGATGTTTAGCACACTTTATTAGAAATGTATTAAATTATAATTCTTTTTTGGACTAAAGACATGCTTGGTGTAAACTAATATTTAAATCGTAAAACATAGATAACTTGAAATATTAAATGGAAAGTCACGCCTTTCATACCCGGAACGTGGCAGCTAAGTGTGTCAGCAAATTATGATGTTTTATAGAATTGTCTTCACTTATTTTTGAATCCGTATTTAATGTCTTAACGTATTGATTTGTACGATGATCATTGGGAATTCAAACAACAGTTAATTCGTCGTCTGCATTGATACTACTGTCCATAAATCATATTTTATTTTAAATAATTTTCAGTTTTAGAAGCGATTTACCAGCGTTAAAAACGTGATTCAATAGAGCTTTGTAGACATGCAGGCTTCTTGCTTCATGTTTGTATGCATACATGCATGCAAGTATGTATATATGCTATCTGTCTATCAATGTCTATCCGGTATTCGATCTATCTGATTTTGAAAGTTGAATTACTATATGTAAACCGAGTAGTTCCAATTTAATTGTGTAGCAAATTTTGTATACAATCGCAAACGTTAAAGAATAAATACATAAAAATCATAGTATATAGACGTATATAAGTCTGCTAGAACTGTTATTTAAATTTAGTTAAAATACTTTGCCGAGGCTTTATACGCGTTATTCTTTATACTTTATACTATATACTGTTTCTTTGGCTACATGCTTAGACAACTTTTTTACTGGGTTCTCTTGATATTTCGTTTCTGTTTTGTCCCTGTTGTTCCTTTGACTGATTTGCGTATTCCTTTGTCGGTGCTGTCTTTAACGTTGCTATATGTTGTAATACTTAAAGATCCTTGTCATGTTTTCGTTTTGACTGAACTGCAATCTGATGACTTTAGATACCGATACAAAGTCTCAATCAATGCAAACTAACCTTCTTTATGGGATGTTGGTCATGATGTATATTTTCTTATAGCTGGACAGAAAATTTCTGTCCTCTACTTGTTACATTCCTGCCCTATATGACTTCATAAGCCGTTAGATGATGTTTATTTATTCCTGCTAGTATCGTAAAAATTGTTTAAAATTTACTGCTTCCAAAACAGTTTGTTGTAGTCATGTTAGCTCGCGCTAACATTGTTAACGATCCTATAGACCCATCGCCAGGTATTTGGCAGACAGGCCTCTCAGCCATTCAGATACATGTAACGCTGTTTCACCACATGTTCGCAATCCACCTCTATGTTTTTTACTGGTTAGACAATTACTAGGAAGTCTGTATATATTCCGATACACATGAATGTTTCAAAGCAAAATATATTTTTTTGTCTTCCATGATACATATATATAAGTGAGCAAGTTTGAAAATATTTTATATACTTGGTAGATTTGTGCATTTAAGGCACACTTACTTGGCTGATGTTACTAAATGATTTTTTGTTTTTAATCGGCGATTCTAGATCTACATACCTTAACAAACACCTTGATACCCATTTTACTACCAATGAAAAAGGGAGTGTGCGGTAAACCAGCCTAGCTACCAGACTACTGTAGAGGTAAAAAAATAATTATATAAATAAATACATCAATAATGTCTTTTTTGCATCTTAAAGTGCAATTAAATCAATGCATGCTTACCAAGAAAAAAGGCTTCTGATGATATTGACTATGCTTTTTATTTGCATTTACTTCATTAATATTTTTTCGAGGATGTAACAATACATTTGTTAGTATACGCACTTTACTTATTTGGCTAATAATATTACTCAAGGACTCGAGCAATAAAGCTACTTCACTTTATAAACAACGTTGACAGAGGGAACAATAAGCTTGTGAAAACTGATAGCGTTGAGCACTTTCATTTAATTGCCCCTCTTAAGTTTTACTGACAGCTTTACTACCGCCACTCAGAGTAAATGTGTTAAAAAGGAGAAGAGATGTTCAATGGGCATATTTATGAAGGTAAAACATCTTTACTTAATGGCTTTTCTAGAAGCGATTGTCAGCTTATTGACATCATCAAATGGTTGCATTTTCACGTCTAATTCTGTAAACGTGTGAAGTTAGATGTCGGAGATATAATTGAACATACACGTTTCAAAGCACTAAGGTTGCTTCGCGTGATAATCTGTTTTAAATCTGTAAATATCGACTTAATAAGTGAAATTAAGCTCATCAGGCCTTACTTTCTAAGTGACCAACTTATGAAACCATTTCTCTATAAGCCATGGTGCCTTTGGAAACTTGATTTAAGGAACAACGCAATGTAAATTTAAGCCACTGTCACTGTTTTCCAGTACTATCAAGGAAAAATGTTATAGAACGTTTATTTGCTTGTTAATTAAAAATACTAAGTAAAAAGCCCTGCATGTCTGCATGTATATGTATATTTTACCTTATACGGTCATGTTAACTCAATAAAAAAATCGATACTTTTGTATACTAAATACTGTTGAAAAACCTTTTTAATCTTTGCTAATTTTTTATATTGGTCTTGATCTGTAATCAGGAGTAGTGCATACGATAATTTTTAATTACGTATAAAACAGAACTTCTAGACTGTGTTTTATTGTTTGAGTATCTATTAGCTGACGCATACCTACAAACTGTGAGAATAAATCATTACCACTTTGCATAGAATTACAAGCTTTGTTTTGCTATGGCACTTGGAGTCACAAAGTAAAAAAAACTAGTTTAAATTCGTACCATTTATAACGAAGACTTCAGAATATTAACTCTGTTTTGACATAACGTCTTGGTTATGCAAGGAACTTATAAAACATCAAAATTAACAGCATACAACGCCAGCATTCGCAAACATAGTCTGGCACTTTGGTGAATATCCAAGGAGATCAAAGAGAATAGAAATAAAAAATGGGGAATTGATGGGGAGAGACGTGAAGCCGTCAGAAGAAGAGGGGTGTAATTTTCTGGTTGATTATATTTGACGTTAATCAAGTGCAAGTTGTCAAATAATATACTGCTACTGTATGAATGTAATCAAGATAATAAAGTCTGCAATTAACAAACGTCTATATATTCAATCATGCATTATAGTTACATTAATTACTAAACGCATCAATCTTAGTCGGCGAATTGCCATAAGGTTTAAATATTTAGTTATTCATAAAGAATAAGGTAATATTTCTTTATTAAAAAGTTCAACTCAAAAACTTTTGACATATGCACAATTACACAAGAAACCTTTTAAAGAAACAATAACCGTTTTACATCTCCATATCGGGTTTTATTATACATTTGTAAAGAAAATAACACTTTAGTTTCAGGTCATTTGTTTTGTAAAAAAACAAAAACGTCATCCGTACCGTTGTCATATTTCGGAAACAGAATGTCCTTTATTTTTTAATGATATAATTGTCTTTCAATGTCCGAAAAATACCCAGACTACAAAACCGAAAACTAATATTTATACTTTAAATGGAATTGTTTTATCATTGATCCCTGGCATTTTTGCATCAAAATAGCTTTATATTATGTAATGAAAGACCGTTAAGATTAGTTTGAAAGGATTCATGAGGGTGACTAGGACATTTTTTATCCTTTAACAGCTTTCGATTGAATTCTCTCTATCTGAACACGATTATTAAATTAATGTTACAATGTTCTTTAATAAAATATCCTAGTCTTATGACAGGATGCCGTGATACAATATCAATATACTTTTAATAATCATTAGTCAAAGATCTAAACATGCACGGTAAATGCTAAAGTGACAAAAACTCACGTATGAGATATAACATATGTAGAGCAAAAAGCAACAAATACGCCCTGAAACAGTCCGTTGGTGAAAGGATCGATAGCGGCGCTTAAAACGATTTACAAACTTTTAACCTAACACTGTTGATGTCTTTTTCTTATCATATAAAGACAGTGACCACTTCCCACAAAAATTTAACAACTAACAGTAAGCAACTGCAACTGTGGTTAATAACGTAAAACCTATTGTTACTTACACATAGCATGGCATTAATTCTAATGAATTGTTCAACTCTAACAGTTTGTACAGGTGATAGAAAATGCCCCCTGGCAACTAATATTTATCTTTCCGTTTGTGCAGTTGTGTAGATCGATATAGATATAAATATACAATTTCTTTCTTTTTACGTACTGAAATACATTGCCAGAACTACATTACTTTCACAATATGTATGACCATAAAATATTAAGTAACAGGAGTTGACACTTATTTTGCCATGGTTAAAAGGTATTGTTCAGCTGATATATATTGTAATTATCATTCATGATCAGAAAATAATTTCTCCTAAAAGTAATACATGTTTCAATCATTAATAATCATTACGAATGATGGCTTAGCTGTGTGGGTTTAGAAATCATTAATACTGCTATAAGTCAAATCTAATAATGTTAGTTAGGATCAAGGTGGGGACAGAGGCTGGTAGGGATGAGAATTACGAGTGAAACTATTTTCTTTCACACGTGCGGCTGGATAGTAGATCAAGTGCAGGGAGGGAACTGGAGGGGGTCTAATCTTGGGGGCATGCTGGCTGTTTCCTTGACAATCATATCCTCTCTTACTAGCAGCCCCAGCGGGAGAAACTCGCAACTACCACCCCACCTTAGGTAGCAATTGAAAAATAAACACCCCTGATCATTGTTGTCTACTAGCCTGTATAGGAGACATAATATTTGCGCCATAGGATGGAACCATATAAAACAGAATGTCAGTAAAGTATTATTACACTTATGGCTGAGTATATATTGGCCCGATATTTTGTCCTTATTATTCTACAGCAAAATTACCGTACCTGTTACATCGCTATCGGTATATCGCAATAATGCCTGCATCAGTTACTTGCGACGTTTGGTAGCACTTTCAACGTTCAGATGGATGACAGAAAGAGCGTTGAATGCAACTTTGCAACATTACCATGTCTTACTCTGGTGCAGCGAATAACTTAAGAGATCACGGTTACACACTCATATTTTTCCCCTATTTTTATTTTAATTCAGATGGAAATTACTGAGTAATTAATACTGCAAAAGGCCTGGATGTGGCTTTAAGGGCTAAAATAGTTGTCTGAAAATAAACAGGGAGATTTTCAAGATCTATAGAACTGTTGAAAATGATAAAAAAGCATATTTAGATTAGGACAAGTTCATGCCAGTGTGTAGAAATGTGGAAAAGTCATCAAGTATTCAGAATAAAATAAAAACTATCAAATGTTTTATGGGTTTTAAATCAAGTGAATCTATATGTACACGTTCAAAGTAAATTAATCAATAGTTTTGTCAATACATTCTTAAACTAATTAAGATCTTAAACATCTGAAAAACAAACATTAAAGTCCCACTTGAGGCAGAGAGTATGCTTGCTTGGAAATACCTGGTATTAACACGATTTATCTATTGTGAGCGTATGTAATCTGATTATTGCAATTGTGTTACTGCAGCAGTAGAATTAATAACGTTCTACTGAAGCACATTGTGATTAATTGGTCGAGTTTATTCAAAATGAGTAAACAGTACTCGCACAATAATAAGTCAAAATGAGAAAAATGTTATCTAGATTATTGATATATGTTATTTCATTCGAATCATTGTTGTTCTTTATGATTGCAAGCATGTATGCTATAATATACGTTTTTCTTGTTGCGCTGTTCTTTCTTAAAACAACCATAAAAAGTTGTCACATTAAAACAAACACCTTTGTATTTTATGGGATTGATAGAATAGACATTTAAGGCTTTATCATTTCAGAATACACAATACATAGCATCGTTCGCACTTTTTATTTCAAAGCGGCGAGCCATGAAAAGGATCCAATGAAATATTAAGCGCATTTCTCAATTACCACAACAATGCACAACTTGTAATCATCCTTTCTGACATATTTGACTAATATAATAGATAAATTTTACTTTGCCTAAGTTTCCATTTACCTTGTTAATTGCTGAATTTTCAAACAAGCGGAAAAACTTTTTTCTATAATTGAGATAAATATTTTCCAACATGAACAGGGTAATAAATCATGTTTACACAACATATCGCCAACTTAAAATCTAAATAACCATTTCACAACACTTGGTCTTAAGGGCGCCATTTACATAACTTATATGATAAATGGATCGTTTTTACGTCAAACTCGTTCATCATTTAAACTTTACATAACTGATTTATTGACCTATTTTCGCTTGCATCGTTACATTTTAAGTAGGAAAAAACAAGTAAATGTATTGTTTATTGTTTTGTTATTTCTAAACGAAAATGCTACGTCATATCTAAAATCTTTTCAAGCCATGGATGTAGTTAGTATATTTGAAACCTTTTATACTTTCAAAAACACTTTATGTGTAGTGTTACCAAGTCCACGGAGAACTTTGAAAATATTGATGTATATTACAAATATATTTCTTTATTTTCTATTTTGTCTAGGCTGTAACCCACGCAAGAGAGTGGTAAAAAAAGACGAAAATGTATATATGTGTGTTTTAGCGACAAAAGCAAATAGGTTGTAAACTGTGAAAATTGAACTTCGGGATTTTTCACAGACTGTGACAGAAAAGTCAATAAGAGGATGTTCATCATTTCTTTTAATCAATATTGAAAAAGGATCAGTATATGTGTAGTGCCTATTATATTTATATATGTTATTGTGCCACTGTCAATACATTATATATATATAATGTATTGACTGTGACACAATAAATAAACGTTTATTGTGCAAAGGAGTTTTATTTTAAATAGGTGATGAGAGGAATATTGTTACATATAATTAGACAGACGTCTTCTTGGCATCCCGGTAAAGTGTTGTTACAATATATTAACAATATATCTAACATGATTACTTGTGCCTAAAAAGTGTTAATGATGAAAGATGTTGTCCCTTTTTAAATGGCAAATTACAATATTATTTCATATGTGCAGTGATGCAAATGTATTGTATTTTATTATACGTCCTTGAATAAAAGCACCATCTTTACACACATGTTGCAATATTACACTCTTTGATGGTCATTCAATATACGCATTTTACGGACACAAAAACAATAAACCATCAATTTCATACTTTACAATTTAAAAGTTGTTACAGTATTTGGACTTCATTCACCAGACAGATTTGCAAAATGCTTTTTCAGCTTATCGCAAGTACTGCACTATTGCATGGTCAATGGTGCGACAAGTATGCAACAATGGCTATATCAAATGATTAATGACGAACATTGAGATAACAAAGTCGTAGAGGAGAACATTAGATATTATGTGTAAACAGCGAAATATAAATTATAAAGTTCTTCATCATATTTCACACATATTCGTCATATATATTAAACGGATTATATGTACATGTATTTTTAATGATTGTGAAATGTTTGAGATGCAATATGTTTAAACTTATTATTGCAATGATGATAATGATGATGATAATGATGATGATGATGATGATGATAATAATAATAATAATAATAATAATAATAATAATAATAATAATAATAATAATAATAAATAAATAAATAATAAATTAATTATAAAATAAATTTAGAATTTATGTACAATTGAAAGGTTATATAATAGAGGCACTTTGTATGTAAGATAATAAAGCCGACCATTTATCCAGAGTTTTAATAAAAATATGGGACAAAGCTTATGAGCATTGCAGCATATACCAAACCATAAAATGGCACCGAGTAAAAGTAAGAACAAATCTGTGATGAATAATTTAACCAAAAAAGCAAACCCAACAGTTACCGCCTTTGATCTACTTTTCACTTGGCTTGCACGTAATATACCTTTGTCCTGTGCCTTTTCAGAGTTTGATATGTGTTGCAATGTTCATAGGACTTTATCATATATTGTAATTCATGATCACAACAATGTTGCTTGTGCAGTGTGCATTCTCCCCGTGCATGTTATCTATGTTTTCATTTAATTCATCCTATAAGAATTGTTACGTGTATTTCCATTGATGGACATTGGACTTTGGTTCCTCAATTCCATCTTCAGATGAACAGGATGCTACAACCATTTATTCTTTTCTGGTCATTTTTTTTTTATTCAAAAAGTCAATTTCACTTATAATCAACCATTTTTGTTTAATTTTTCTAATCGAAATAATACCCCTTTCTTTTCTAAACACTGTGGAAATTCTTTTTTAATGACGTCACTACTTTCGACATAACCTATTAAAAAAAACATCAGCGCTCGGACATTTTTGTAGTCAAATAGATCAGTTTTCTTTTCATTGATTGCATTTGAGAAACCCATCAGGAAGTGCGAGGTTGGTTTAAGCACCCATTGCCGACTGACCGTTCCAAGGCGGTAACTGTCGGGTTTTGTCTTTTAGAATCATAAACAAATGTTCTTACTTTTCACTTGGCTTGCACGTGAAATACCTTTGTCCTGTGCCTTTTTAGAATTAAATATGTGTTGCAATGCTCGAGTGCACTAGGGCTTAACAAATGTCACACAATGAATAAATAAATCAATGTAATGAATTGATATTATGATATATATCGACTTAACATGCAAACTGGTTCGTGTTAATTATAATCATTTACAATTTTGGAATACTGTTTTGATTTATGTATAGTAATTTGTCATAAAATTTTAAACAAAACAAACTTTTTTTCATTAAGCACCATAATGAACAGTCACAAAAGCTGGGACACCTTCTCGACATAAATGCAGCTCGCTCAAATTCTTAAATCCAACAGAATAAAAACAAAGGTTCCGTTAAAAGCTGAAACCTTCTACCATAACAACTACATGCATCAATCAGTCGTTAAGCATTACATTGTCAACTATATATTATTTATACGGATAATTCATTTTTTATTTTTGTATTTTGTCTCTAAATGACATAGCCTAAACATATTTACACACATATTTTTTCAACTTAAAAATATCTGGCACATTTTTCCTGAGGACAATTTCAGGTCATGTCAAGACAGTGTGTATTAAATTTAGAAAGAGAAGTTTAACTGAATTCGCACATTTAATGCGGTTAAACATCTGTAATAATTGGCTTCGCTCAAAGGTGTATTGAAAGCTTATTGACATGATCAAATGTGCATTTTTATGCACCGCATTTTATGTTAATAATTCGATGTACATATGCACAGATGTAGAAAGCTAAAATAAGCTGCCACTTTTGTCTTGCAAGAAGTTAAAATAAGCCACTTTTGTCTTACATGCCCCTAATACTGTCAAAAAACACGAAAACGATGCGTGTGTTACATTGAAAGGTAAAGGCCTCAAAACATTGTTAGAACTTACTGTAGCCTATAAAGAAGTGTTTTAACAAACAATAGACTCTCTTCTGAACGTTCTTATACGGTTGAACGGTCACTTAAAAATAATAAAAAAAGATCAAATGAATATTGATTGAACTAATCAAGTTTTGCTAGGCAATGTACATTCCATGTTGCATTGAATGTGTAAGAATATCAGGGGGAAAATGTATACTATGTAATCATATTTCTCCATACATTAAAATGAAATCTACGGTGAGATTATTCCCCTTATAAAGACAGAGTATTGATAATTCTGAAAAAGTAGCTTCAATCTGTTAAAATGGAATATACAGTTGTGCATTCTTTAGGTAACCGTTCCTTTTAGCTACTTATGCATTGCTTAGATGCAATTAAAAGTGATTAATTCATTAGTTTTACCAATTGCAAAACTGAAACCTTTAGACACTGCCCTTGATTGTTTTGTGAAAATAGTCTCACAGTTTGATATATAGCCCAGGAGAAAAGATAATCGTACTGGAAAACCAATGATAAACTGTAAAGTCTTCGTAACAAGACGAATTCGTGTGTCTATACAATTCACTACCTTATACCTTATCTAAGTTGGCGTAAAGCAAGTAAAGCAATTTTCAAAGAGGCAGATAGTCATGGAAGCCATTGATTGCATGTAGTTGTTAAATAAATTTATAAAATTGACAAATAAAAGAGAGGCATATAATTCAATAATTGCGGAAATATTTTTAACGAAATTGATGTGGCAAACTAAAAAATACTATTTTTCCATAACTCCATGAAATAGTTTTGTATGAGCAACTTGCAGTCTGAAAGTTTTGCAATAGTAAAAAGTTGGAACGTTTTAATGCAGTGAGTATGTATCCAAGTCCTACCCTATTTTTAGGATACCACTATAGTAGAGTGGAATGACATGTATTTTATGCTTGCTACGAAAAGTGGAACATCAGAATTTGTTTCATTTTTGTTTTCATTTGAAAATCATATGAGATTAGTTCTGTGTGGGAGAATGGAGACAACGTGTTGTATGCGTGTCTCCCAAAGATGTTATAAACTATTGTTTCTATGATCGGGATAAACACATAAAAATGTACGAAATAATTAATTGCACAACTTTAAATATAACAGGTGCAGGTAATGTTATATACTATTCTGATTCAGGTTTTCAAGAACAACGAACCTATCGTAAGATTTACATTTTTTTCCATTTATACTTTTCTTATTGGGACTCCACGACCTGACATTTAGTTAATGATCTACTGTCTAGGGAGTAAATATATTAAGTAGATATTTGTGTTGTTATTTTCGAAACGAGAAGCTTAAAATTATAAAAGATAATCTTTTTACAAAAGATAATGTTACATCACCCATTAAGTAAAACATATTTCTTATAAATATTCTCTTTTTCAATAAGTGTTTAAATGTGTTTCATTAAAAGTTTTACTACCTTTAATCCGTTTCCATCACTGATCCACCATTTTTTTTTTTGCATCGATCTTCATCTATCTGAGCAACATTAAAGTAAGAAAATCAATTTGACGACCTAAAACCGACTCAATATTTTAATGCAGCAATGTCAGCCCAATGATTTAAGATCTTATCCTCTGGCTAATCATATGCATCTAATCACAGATAGATTTTTCAGGATTTATTTACACTTTTTTTCTGTTATAAACATTTTCTCCATAATTTCCTCAGTATTTCTACCTTTAAGTAATTTTATTCGATGTGTAGATGTTCTTGTAAATTACAAATAAAATATAAGTGCAGCCAAACGGTAAGGACAGTTTTTTTACAAAGAAAAGGATCAACAAACAAAAAAAATGTATCAAGGTTTTGTTTTCCACGTGGGTTGGGTGACTTTATCCTTTAGCATAAACTCAATTCTTGCAATTGCACATCTTTTGCATCATATATTAAGTCATAATATTAGTTATAGGGCAAGGTTGAAAATATTTTTTTCTTATTTGAATCTAACTTTTTATTGTCGATTCGTGCCAATAGATCGGGTGCGCATAAAACACATATTTTAAACTGTATTACTTATATTTTGTACGTGCCTGTTGGTCGTGTGGAGTGTGAACGCATAACATATATATTTAGAACCTTTTTTTATGTATATCACTAGATTGATAAAATAGCGGGAAGATGCTCAAATCTGGTTATAGATTAATTCGACTTTTCTGCATTTGCCTGAATATCCTGGTAAAATAAATGCGAATCATACTAACATAATATACATTCAACTCCTCGCATGTGTATTATATCTGTTATAAAATATTATTTATCTAAGACTATTTTGACCACATTGAGTCTTTATACACCAAAAGCATTTTTCTTCAATAAGGATTCTCAAAATCCTGCAAATGCTGCACAAACAAAGCAGGAACGATAGGTCCTGAAATTATTACGTTAAAAAATTGATTTCATTCCTTTTTTGTACAACGCCTTTGGACGGCCCTATTTAACTAAAGATAAAACAAATTGGCTCTTATGACAAGTGAGAATTCACGTCATGCTTCACATCATTTTGATTAAAATTTATTATTTCATGTACCTCATATATTCATCATATTTTTTATATTTTTAAACGAAGTATTAACTATTCAAGACAAACATTACAAACAATATTTATTTATTCTAGACATTATTAATTTAATAAAACTTTATCTTGTTTCTGCTAATTTTGCATTTATGGTTTTAATAGAAGTTAAATAGTGAAAGAACCATGCACCGTGCACCAAACTTTTTATTGCAGATATTAATCAAGTAATCAAATATAAATATTTACAGATTACAGTCACAAGAACTGTTAGGGATAAGGTTTTAAAATATAAAAAATAATTTTGCTTTTGGTTAACAGTTATAAATACAATTTTTTAGATGTTCATAAAATACCGTTGTTTTTTATATGTTTTTCTTCACCTATTAGTGTATCTTAAAGGGCATACATGTATTACTGGCAGAACCTTCGTTATAAAGATAACTGAATAAACCTAATGTATAAATAGGTGCATTTATCTCATTTGCGATATCTAGTGAGGTCATACATTAAAATGTCAGATTATATTGGTCATTCTTGTTGTACACGGTGCCTTCTAAATAAAACATTGTGTATCCGAAACACAAGATCTCGAAAGAAAGCTGACATTTTATGCCAAAATCATCGTCGCAAACCCACCCATGATATTTTATTGGTCGCTTCATAATCTGATGAGAATTAAAATCCAATGATAAAGCTCGTTTCTTTCTATTGTGACACAGGGAGCAGCCATTCTTATACTTCTAGTCGACGAATGTGGTAAAGCGGAATAGTAGAGCGTGGGTGTCTGATAATGAGCCAAAATATGCTAAAATGTCTTATCCAGTATTTTATTACTATATTGCGAAAAGCAATTAAAACGAGCTTATTGCAAACAATATGAGACTGTTTTACTTACCCTTGCAAATCAAGCAATTACCAGAGTATTTATGTAGTTTTGAAATAATTGACGTACATATCAGTTTCAATTAGGGATGTCAACGGATATCCGGATATCCGGATATCCGTCCGAATCGTCGGATATCCGAATCGACTTTGGTATCCGGATATTCGCTTAAAATTGAAATATTTTAAACATTTAATTAAATGTTTTGGCCATTTTGCTAAGTTATCTTTCTGCTGTCGTGTCAGTGTGCATTCACACATACGCAGGTGTAACGGATTATCGACAGGTGGTGACAGGTGGTGACACGCAGTATTGTATATTTGGCTTCACAGTTTTAGAAATGTGCTAAAGCATGATGGTATGTATAATAACATGCTAATTAGCCGCCAACGTTTGAAGCTTCTACTGATCCATTTTGTTTAGCGAATACTATCTTTAATTTTCTTGATGAACTTCACAGTTTTAGAAATGTGCTAAAGCTTATGTATAATAATTTGCCAATTAACAGCCATTGTTTGAAGCTATTACTTATTTATTCTTTTTGATTAAGGATTATTATCTTTTGTAAGTTCGGCTTTATTAAGAAGAGATAGAGCTACAATTATGTAGACAATTAACAGGTTTGTCGGCAAAGATCAGTTACTCATGTTTAATTAAGTCCGTTTGGATTGTATAAATGAATTGATGGATTTATCATGTTTTCATTCGATCACGGTGATCTTCACTTATTCACATCCACTTCCTAAACAAATCATTAGTTATACCTTCCAATCGTCAGTCCGATGTTTGGTGACATTTTGTGAGGTCCGTAGACAAATCCAACGCAAAATGTAATTACTGCAGCGTAGAGCTAACGTATGGCGGCGGCACATCCAATCTCCGCAACCACTTGAAGAATAAGCACCCGTCTATGGTGGCGTCGGCGACTCCCGATACGAAGAAACAAGTGTGTATGATTGACTTCGTAAGCCCTCAAATACGAAAGCTGTCCACAAATGATGCTGAGCGCATTACCAACGCGTTTTATTGTTCGTATTTCATTAATTATTAAAATGATGAAGTGCCTATGCCTATGGAAAATTTGATTTAATTATTTCCATTAAAATGACGATTTAATTATGTCAATGGAAACGTTAGTAACCCCCACACATCTGATTGCAACATCAGAATTAACTAAGATTTATATCCGGATATCCGGATATCCGTTCGGATCGTTCGACGGATATCCGGATACCAAATATAGTATCCTTTGACATCCCTAGTTTCAATGTAAGGACACCTACTTTTTTTTCAATAGAAACATACATTTAAACATATACCCTTATCGTGTTTGTTAAAACCAAATACTGTTTTAAAATGATGCATAACACTTTCTCTGGCCAAATGATATTTAGATTATTGTAAATGGCAGGATTATGAGGTAAACTCAACTTAATAAAAAAGAAAAGAAAGCCAGCCATTTAAGAGTTTTAATCCGCCATCCAAACAGAATGCTTATTTCATTTAAATAATGTTAATCTTAATAAATATATTTCATATTCCTGTTAAGAGAAGATCAGCGAAAAACAAAAATAATGATACTGTAGAGAAAACAATATTAAATTACTTTGTCATTAAGAAGAAATTAAGATAACACTTATTGTTTAAGAAGAAAACTGGCTTATGTTTTATGACATGTCCGTTGTATAAGATATTCTGCTAATTAAAAGTGTACAGAAACAAATATTTATATGATAACTAATCTGGTATAACGCTTAGTAAGTATTCAAGCGATTCCTGATCCTCCTTTGTGTGATATTGGCAGTATGCTGACATAGCAGATTACGGAACGATAGACGAGTGAAGGCTGCAAATCCCAAGAGAGGAACAGACGTTTATCAGCATGATGAAAAGCCACAAATTAGCATGATCAAATGTACATGCTTCATTTCTCGTACTTATAATCTTTAATAGTGAAACATATTTTACACAAAAGGCTCAGTATTTTGCAGGATAAGGGATGTTTAGCACACTTTATTAGAAATGTATTAAATTATAATTCTTTTTTGGACTAAAGACATGCTTGGTGTAAACTAATATTTAAATCGTAAAACATAGATAACTTGAAATATTAAATGGAAAGTCACGCCTTTCATACCCGGAACGTGGCAGCTAAGTGTGTCAGCAAATTACGATGTTTTATAGAATTGTCTTCACTTTTGAATCCGTATTTAATGTCTTAACGTATTGATTTATACGATGATCCTTGGGAATTCAAACAACCGTTAATTCGTCGTCTGCATTGATATTACTGTCCATAAATCATATTTTATTTTAAATGATATTCAGTTTTAGAAGCGATTTACCAGCGTTAAAAACGTGATTCAATAGGAATTTGTAGACATGCAGGCTTCTTGCTTCATGTTTGTATGTATACATGCATGCAAGTATGTATATATGTTATCTGTCTATCAATGTCTATCCGGTATTCGATCTATCTGATTTTGAAAGTTGAATTATTATATGTAAACCAAGTAGTTCCAATTTAATTGTGTAGCAAATTTTGTATACAATCACAAACGTTAAAGAATACATATATAAAAAAATCATAGTATATAGACGTATATAAGTCTGCTAGAACTGTTATTTAAATTAAGTTAAAATACTTTGCCGAGGCTTTATACGCGTCATTCTTTATACTTTATACTATATACTGTTTCTTTGACTACATACTTAGACAACTTTTTACTGGGTTCTTTTGATATTTCGTTTCTGTTTTGTCCCTTTTGTTCCTTTGACTGATTTGCGTATTCCTTTGTCGGTGCTGTCTTTAACGTTGCTATATGTTGTAATACTTAAAGATCCTTGTCATGTTTTCGTTTTGACTGAACTGCAATCTGATGACTTTAGATACCGATACAAAGTCTCAATCAATGCAAACTAACCTTCTTTATGGGATGTTGGTCATGACGTATATTTTCTTATAGCTGGACAGAAAATGTCTTGCCTCTACTTGTTACATTCCAGCCCTATACGATTTCATAAGCCGTTAGATGATGTTTATTTATTCCTGCTAGTATCGTAAAAATTGTTTAAAATTTACTGCTTCCAAAACAGTTTGTTGTAGTCATGTTAGCTCGCGCTAACATTGTTAACGATCCTATAGACTCATCGCCAGGTATTTGGCAGACAGGCCTCGCAGCCATTCAGATACATGTTACGCTGTTTCACCACATGTTCGCAATCCACCTCTATGTTATACTGGTTAGACAATTACTAGTAAGTCTGTATATTCCGATACACAATGAATGTTTCAAAGCAAAATATATTTTTTTGTCCTCCATGATACATATATATAATTGAGCAAGTTTGAAAATATTTTATATACTTGGTAGATTTGTGCATTTTAGGCACACTTACTTGGCTGATGTTACTATATGATTTTTGTTTTTAATCGGCGATTCTAGATCTACATACCTTAAGAAACACCTTGATACCCATTTTACTACCAATGAAAAAAGGGAGTGTGCGGTAAACCAGCCTAGCTACCAGACTACTGTAGTGGTAAAAAATAATTATATAAATAAATACATCAATAATGTCTTTTTTGCATCTTAAAGTGCAATTAAATCAATGCTTGCTTACCAAGAAAAAAGGCTTCTGATGATATTGACTATGCTTTTTATTTGCATTTACTTCATTAATATTTTTTCGAGGATGTAACAATACATTTGTTAGTATACGCACATTACTTATTTGGCTAATAATATTACTCAAGGACTCGAGCAATAAAGCTACTTCACTTTATAAACAACGTTGACAGAGGGAACAATAAGCTTGTGAAAACTGATAGCGTTGAGCACTTTCATTTAATAGCCCCTCTTAAGTTTTACTGACAGCTTTACTACCGCCACTCAGAGTAAATGTGTTAAAAAAGGAGAAGAGATGTTCAATGGGCATATTTATGAAGGTAAAACATCTTTACTTAATGGCTTTTCTAGAAGCGATTGTCAGCTTATTGACATCATCAAATGGTTGCATTTTCACGTCTAATTCTGTAAATGTGTGAAGTTAGATGTCGGAGATATAATTGAACATACACGTTTCAAGGCACTAAGGTTGCTTCGCGTGATAATCTTTTTTAAATCTGTAAATATCGACATAATAAGTGAAATTAAGCTAATCAGGCCTTACTTGCTAAGTCACCAACTTATGAAACCATTTCTATATAAGCCATGGTGCCTTTGGAAGCTTGATGAAGGAACAACGCAATATAAATTTAAGCCACTGTCAGAAACAGTACTATCAAGGAAAAATGTTATAGAACGTTTATTTGCTTGTTAATTAATAATACTAAGTAAAAAACCCTGCATGTCTGCATGTGTATGTATATGTTACCTTATACGGTAATGTTAACTTAATGAAAAAATCGATACTTTTGTATACTAAATACTGTTGAAAAACCTTTTTAATCTTTGCTTATTTTTTATATTTGTCTTGATCTGTAATCAGAAGTAGTACATACGATATTTTTTAATTACGTATAAAACAGAACTTCTAGACTGTGTTTCATTGTTTGAGTATCTATTAGCTGACGCATACCTACAAACTGTGAGAATAAATCATTAACACTTTGCATAGAATTATAAGCTTTGTTTTGCTATGGTACTTGGAGTCACAAAGTAAAAAAACTAGTTTAAAGACGTATCATTTATAACGAAGACATCAGAATATTAACTCTGTTTTGACATAACATCTTGGTTATGCAAGGAACTTATAAAACATCCAAGTTAACAGCATACAACGCCAGCATTCGCAAACAGAGTCTGGCACTTTGGTGAATAGCCAAGGAGATCAAAGAGAATAGAAACGCAAAATGGGGAATTGATGGGGAGAAACGTGAAGCCGTCAGAAGAAGAGGGGTGTTATTTTCTGGTTGATTATATTTGACATTAAGCAAGTGCAAGTTGTCAGATAATATACTGCTACTGTTTGAATGTAATCAAGATAATTAAGTCTGCAATTAACGAACGTCTATATATTTAATCATGCATTATAGTTACATTAATTACTAAACGCATCAATCTTAGTCGGCGAATAGTCATAAGGTTTAAATATTTAGTTAAATGTTTTGTCAAATTTTCTACTGACGGCCTCACTAATTCGTAGTAAATGTTTGATTTATGTAGGAAATAAGAAAAGGTCCTGTGAGAACCACAAAAATTGGCAACACCTTTAAGGAAACTTTAGAAGATTTCGCTCTTAACCAATAATAAACGAAGATGTTTCAGATTTACTGTTGATAACTTAAAATCATCCCTATTCAAAAATTCACTTAACTGTAAAACACAATGTTAAAACGGCTGGGTATATATTGGCCCGATTTTCTGTCCTAATTATTCTACAGCAGAATTCCCATACCGATCACATCCCTATCGGTACATCGCAATAATGCCTGCATCAGTTACTTGCGACGTTTGGTAGCACTTTCACCGTTCTGATGGATGACAGAAAGAGCGTTGAATGCAACTTTGCAACAGTACACTGTCTTACTCTGGTACAACGAACAACTTAAAAGACCACGGTTATAAACTCATATTTTTCCCCTATTTTTATTTCATTTCTGATAGAAATTACCGAGTAATTAATACCGCAAAAGGCCTGGATGTGACTTTAAGGGCTAAAATAGTTGTTTGAAAATAGACAGGGAGATTTTCAAGATCTATAGAACTGTTGAGAATGATAAAAAAGCATATTTAGATTAAGACAAGCTCATGCCAGTGTGTATAAAAGTGAAAAAGTCTACAAGTTTTCAGAATAAAATAAGAACTATCAAATGTTTTATGGGTTTTAAATTAAGTGAATCTATATGTACACGTACATAATAAGAGTAAATTAATCAATAGTTTTGTTAATATATTTTTAAACTGATTAAGATCTGGCAAATAAACATTAAAGCTCCACTTGAGCCAGGGAGTATGCTTGCTTGGAAATACCTGGTATTAACACGATTTATCTATTGTGAGCGTATGTAATCTGATTATCGCAATTGTGTTACTGCAGTAGTAGAATTAATACCGTTCTACTAAAGCACATTTCGATTAATTGGTCGCGTTTATCCAATATGAACAAACAGCACTCGCACAATTATATTTCAAAATAAGAAAAATGTTTCCTTGATTATTTATTTATGTTATATCAAATAGATAGATATAGATAAAATTTACTTTGCGTAAGTTTCCTTTTACCTTGTTAATTTGCTGAATTTTCAAACAAGCGAACAACTTTTTACTATAATTGAGATAAATATTTTCCAACATGAACATGGTAATAAATCATGTTTACACAACATATCGCCAACTTAAAATCTAAATAACCATTTCACAACACTTGGTCTTAAGGGCGCCATTTACATAACTTATATGATAAATGGATCGTTTTTACGTCAAACTCGTTCATCATTCAAACTTTGCATAGCTGATTTATTGACCTATTTTCGCTTGCATCGTTACCTTTTAATTAGGAAAAAACAAGTAAATGTATTGTTTATTGTTTTGTTATTTCTAAACGAAAATGCTACGTCATATCTAAAATCTTTTCAAGCCCATGGATGTAGTTAGTATATTTAACCTTCTATACTTTCAAAAACACTTTATACCAAATCGGTCACACGTGTAGTGCCTAATGTATGTGTGTGTGTGTGTGTGTGTGTGTGTGTGTGTGTGTGTGTGTGTGTGTGTGTGTGTGTGTGTGTGTGTGTGTGTGTGTGTGTGTGTGTGTGTGTGTGTGTGTGTGTGTGTGTGTGTGTGTGTGTGTGTGTGTGTGTGTGTGTGTGTGTGTGTGTGTGTGTGTGTGTGTGTGTGTGTGTGTGTGTGTGTGTGTGTGTGTGTGTGTGTGTGTGTGTGTGTTAATGTATTGGCCGTTAATAAACGTCTATTGTGCAAAAGAGTTTTATTTTAAATAGTTGGTGAAAGGAATATTATAATATTAAATTAGACAGACGTCTTCTTGGCATCCCGGTTGTGTTGTTACAGTATATTTACAATATATCCAACATGATCACCTGTGCCTTAAAAGTGTTAATGATGAAGGATGTTGTCACTGTTGTCATTACACACATGCTGTAATATTACACTCTTTGATGGTCATTCCATATGCGCATGTCACTGATACAAAAACAATAAACCGTCAATCTCATACTTTACAATTTGAAACTTGTAACAGTATTTGGACTTTATTTCACCAGACAGATTTGCAAAATGCGTTTTCAGCTTATCGCAAGTACTGCACTATTGGATGGTCAATGGTGCGTCAAGTATGCAACAATTGCTATATCAAATTATTAATGACGAACATTGAGATAACAATGTCATAGAGGAGAACATTTAGATTAAATGTGTAAACAGCGAAATATAAATTATAAAGTTCTTCATCATATTTCACATAAATTCGTCATATATGGTATAAATTAAACGGATTATCTGTACATGTATTTTTTATGATTGTGAAATGTTCGAGATGCAATATTATTGTAATAATAATGATGATGATGATGATATGATGATGATGATGATGATGATGATGATAATAATGATGATAATAATAATTAATAAATTATAAAATAAATTTAGAATTTATGTACAAGTGAAAGGTTATATAATAAAGGCACATTGTATGTAAGATAATAAAGCCGATCACTTATCAGAGTTTTAATAAAAATATGGGACAAAGTCTTATGTCTTATGAGCATATACCAAACCATAAAATGGCCGACCGGACCTGGTAGCGCAATCGGTAGAGCGTCGGCTCCAGGTACGGGAGGCCCCGGGTTCGATCCCGGGCCGCGACATACCAAAGTCGTGAAAAATGGTAGTGGTATAGCTCCCTTGCTAACGCTCAAGCAAATATAAGGGTAGTTCCACGACTGGTTGGCCCGGTGTCAGGATAATGTGACTGGGTGTGGTATCATGCCAGGTGTTCACGGCATGCTATACACAGTGAAGGCAGCACTATATCTGCTTCAAGTGGACACCGTCTCCAGATAACTGAAATACTGTTGGTGGGACGATAAACCCAATAAACAAACAAACAAACATAAAATGGCACCGGGTAAAAGTAAGAACAAATCTGTGATGAAAAATTTAACCAAAAGAGCAAACCCAACAGTTACCGCCTTTTACGTACTTTTCACTTGGCTTGCACGTGAAATACCTTTGTCCTATGCCTTTTCAGAGTTTGATATGTGTTGCAATGCTCATAGGACTTTGTCATATATTTTAATTCATGATCACAACAATGTTACTTGTGCAGTGTGGCGGTCGTACGGTCTCCCCGTGCATGTAATCTATGTTGTCATTTAATTCATCCTATAAGGGTTGTTACGTGTATTTCCTTTGATGGACATTGGACTTTGGTTCCCCAATTCCATCTCCAGATGAACAAGATGCTACAACCATTTATTCTTCTCTGATCATGTGTTTTTTTCATCCAAAAAGTTAATTTCACTTATAATCAACCATTTTTGTTAAGTTTTTTCTAAATAGTCAGTCGGCAACACGTATGATTTGCGATTGCACTAGGGCTTCACATATCTCATACAATGGATAAATAAATAAATGTAATCAATTGATATTAAGATATATATCGACTTAATATGCAAACTGGTTTGTGTTAATTATAATCATTTAGAATTTTGGAATACTGTTATGATTTATGTATAGTAATTTGTCATGAAATATAAAACAAAACAAACTTTTTTGTCCATTAAGCACCCTAATGAATAGTCACAAAAGCTGGGACACCTTCTCGACATAAATGCAGCTCGCTCAAATTCTTAATCCAACAGAATAAAAACAAAGGTTCTGTTAAAAGCTGAAACCTACTACCATAACAACTACATGCATCAATCAGTCGTTGAGCATTTCATTGTCAACTACATATCATTTATACGGATAATTATTTTTTTATTTTTGTATTATGTCTCTAAATGACATAGCCTAAACATATTTACACACATATTTTTTCAACTTAAAAATATCTGACACATTTTTCCTTAGCGAATTTGAATGACTTTTCAGTACCTTAGCCTGTCCATTCTGCTGGCTGACCGTTCCAAATCGATAACTGATTGGGGGTGGGGGGTGCCCGAATATCTTTATGTCATGCCTATGTATCATTTCCATTAAAGTTCAATGTTAATATTAGTAGTATTGTGGTGGTGGTAGAGGTGGTGTGGCGGTGGTGGTGGTATTTGATTTTAAATTTCTGCACATTTCCTTTGAAGTGAATTCATTAGAAAATGATACATTTGAGCGTTCAATAAACGTTTATCAAAGTTCAACGTGCAATTATAAATTTTTGTTACTTGAAACGTTTACATTTCGCTTTTAATCAAAGAACAGGCACTAGTTGATTTCAAACAGGATAAAGTACGTTTAACTTAAGATGCAAAGCGCAACACATTTATTGGTAGGACAATGTATGTTTTGAAATATATGATAAGTAAATTCAATATTTAACACAGAAAAAATCTGTTAATCACGTTATTTAAAAAAAATCTTAATTCTACCTTTGTTTTTGTCTTACCGATAAACTTATTGTGTTGTACGCAGATATTATTGCACAACTAGGTTACGTTAAATCATTGTCCAACAAATAAATATTCCCAACAATAATTTCTAGCTACGGTGCTGTTCACGACCTTATTTATTGTAGCATTTACATTCTGATTGTTGTTATTTTTAGACATGTTATTTTACTCGCATCTCTAATATGTTTTTGAAAGCTCTGGATTTGCAGTGAGTCCTTATTTATTAACCACTTTGATCTGGTGGCATACAGTCTGTGTTGACAAGTTTACAACATTTCACATTTTGTACTATATGCATTTTGTTAGGATAACATGTTACTTACAGAACGTTTTGATTATTTTACTTTTAACTATTTAAATGTCAAATACACAAGACAACACGCGATTTCCTAATAATAATCTGACACTTTGATGTATGACCATGAAGATATCACAAAATAAATAAATTGGAGAGCTGATGGGAAAATGTGAAGTTGTCAAAAAGTCGTCATTTTTCTAGACAATGTCTCACACGATGTCTGTCCTTCTTTAATTAAAATTGACGCAAAGAAAGGGAAACATATAACAGAGACAGTAAGCATATATAATGTCACTGTGAATGCCAATTATAATTTTAACATTTTTGTTGTTTTATTATATATATAGCAATATGTAAACTACAAATTATATGATGTTGTTTAAACGAGAAATGTATGGGCAGCTATGTTTAACCAGACCCAGAGTGCACGAGTGTTCTTCTGTCTTACTTTTGAAGTTAAAACAATCCGGGTTTTTTAAATTATAGATAATAGTAAATTGTTGCAATGCATAATAATCGTGATAGCTGACAATGTTAATACCTACACAAAAATGCACTTATACATTATAAGATTACTGTACAAGATATCCGGATTAGAACACTACTAATACTAAGTATTCTTCCATTGTTTTTCTACCTTTTTACTGGGTAAGATAGGTAGAGCTAGCATTCTCAAGAACACACCATCTGAAACAATCTGTCTGAGAAAGTGATCTGGTTGCAAAATATAATAATAATGTAAACGTTACACAATGTAACTGTATGCCATCATCGGGTAACGCTATGCCGTTGCAAAAAAAAAACCGGTTTGTCTGCGAAGAACCTCGATGCTTAAACTTTATTGTCGGCCTTATCAGAAGATGAATTTGAGAAATGTTTGTTGACTTACGTACATCTGATGATTGACATGGTTGTAACAGCCCACACATTTTATACTTGATAGTCTTGTCGCTTGATCGTAAAGGAAGTTCATATGCCTACGTTCTGCCTGCCGAAACTTATATATACAATATATACACGTGTTTCTACATTCAACCATTTAAAATAGTATATATTTGAAGGAAATAAAAAAGAGAAATTCTGTATTTCAACTCAATAATGCTGATAAATATATTTGTAGCTTCGACAGATATACATTAAGATATCGTTCGTAATAAAATACACCTTTACGTATTTTGAATAATTATTTGATATCATTTAGTTTTAATAGTAAAAAGCCTATTTTTAACATAAAATTAAACATACAATCCATTTAAATACATTTTTGCACATACAAAAAAATATTTAATTTTTCAATCTATTCATTTTAAGCAACACCATAGCATGTTTCTGTCATTGTCACCATGAATGGTAATAATCCCAGCATGCTAATGAAGACTGATGGTTACCTACTAGAAAATACTTGCTGATTGGATTATATTAGCCGCCAGCCTTGATCTGCACGAAATAAGGAATTGATAATTAATTTTATGTTTATCGCCTGGAAACCAGGTAGCAATAGAACAGAAGGTTAAGCTGCGCACACACTTAATAATCAGAAGAGCATTTTGGAAATAATTATTGCTGTACGGTGACCTATATATGCAAAAATAGCGATTACTAGTCCGTCGGTATCTGAAAAAAGTTGTTTGGTTAAGATTTTTTGTAGTTACTTATTTTATAACATATCAAGCTAAGAAAAACGTGTTCTGAATGTGTAAATATATTGATGTAGCAGACAAAAAATATATATCAACAGCAGGAAATGAAATTTAAACTTGTTTAAAAATATCGTGGTTATTGTGTAACGGTGTATGTCAAAGGTAACATTGCACCTTTCAATTAAAACATCCAAGCAGATAAGAATAAAAAAACAGAATAGCAAGCAATAAAAACGATTTTATTAGAAGAAGAAATACATAAAAATGCAAATATCGAAATATCCATTGATTTTGATCATTTTATATATTCGCCCCTAGTTATAAGTTTATGCTACTAATAGTTTTGTGAACATAAAAGCCTGTCATTCATTTCCTTGTCATAATTAGCAAATATAAATAATTCTAGATATAACCTTCTAAAAAAGCCCATCCTAGAGAGTCAATATTCAACATTATCTATTCTGGTTATAACTTTTTAAGAATGCAAATCCTAGAATGTCAATATTCAACATTCTGAATTCCGGCTGTAACTTTCTGAGAATGCCCACCCGAAAATGTCGACACTAATCATTCTGAATTCTTCTAGGAATGCCCATCCTAGAATGTCGATATTCAACATTCTGTATTCTCGTTATAACTTTTCAATAATGCCAATTCTAGACTGCTGATGCTCAAGATTCTTATTCTGGTTATAACTTTCTAAAAATGTCCATCCCAGAATGTCGATGCTCAACATTCTGAATTCCGGTTGTAACTTTCTAAAAATGCCCACCCGAAAATGTCGATACTAATCATTCTGAATTCTAGTTATAAGTTTTTTAAAAGCCAATCCAAGAATGTCGATGATCAACATTTTGAATCCTGCTTGTAACTTTCTAAGAATGCCTATTCTAGACTGTCATTTATCAACATTATGAATTCTGGCTCTAACTTTCTAAGAATGCCAATCCCAGAATATCGATGCTCAACTAGTACTTCCTTATGAATCAAATGTTGCAAAACTAAGTGATCAAAACTAGTTGTAAAATTAGGTCAAAATATTCAGCCATTTTGTTTAACAATGTCCCTCCTTGAAACGAATATGTGACCTCCTCTTGTTGATAAGATATATATAATAGATATCCTCGTTTATCTATAATCCGCTTTCAAATATGGGAGGTGTTTTGAAATAAATGGCACAAAAGTAGAAACATACGGCATACGATCATTTTTCACGCGAAAACATTTATTCTTTATTGACTGGCAATAGCAAAAATAACAGTTGCGTAATTGTGACGGTTTTGTGTATATATCTAAAAAGACCGGAATAAAACTATCGAATTTTATGTTGTTGCTGTATGCTTGTTGTTTTTCGAGACTGGAACAAATCTGAAATAAACTAAAATGGTTTATTTAAAAACTCTTTTGTCGGATTTAGAAATACCACTACGATTACTATCCACATGAAACATAATTTAGATCCTGCGTGTTACTGGTAGTACCCAAAACATTAACTTTGTTTTGTTTGTTTTTTCTTTCCTTTTCCATTTTCACAATTCAAAGCTTATAATCTGTGAGCAATAATTTAATTGCTAAGAAAAATACAAACGAAAGACAACAAGTGTTC
Source organism: Sinonovacula constricta (assembly GCA_007844125.1). Classification (NCBI taxonomy): domain Eukaryota; kingdom Metazoa; phylum Mollusca; class Bivalvia; order Cardiida; family Solecurtidae; genus Sinonovacula; species Sinonovacula constricta. The sequence goes on from CM017571.1 coordinate 19,930,650, forward strand.
CTATAGTTATACTTTTTATTTCTTTGCCATACAACTAGCACAAAGCAAAATGTATAGGTGGACCGAAAGAAAGATGATTCTCAGTAAAACAGTACTATTTCTATTTTTGCGAAACTCAAACGAATTTTTAGGGTAATATTTTTATATCTAATGTGCATCTGCAAATGTCCTGTTAGTTTTGTTTATTTTTGATCAAATAAAAGTTTTATTATAGCCATATTACAAAACTAGTTCATAACTAACCGCATTCTATTTTTCGACCACCTACTATGACGTCACGCATATGGCGTGATCAGGTTTGCTTGCAATAAATCCATTCGTGGTGGTCATGTTATAATGTATACTAATGTCACTCCATCTGAACATTTCTGTGGAAAAGAAAACACTTACGGTTTTACAAAGACAAAATGAAAAGAACATTTCTGTAAAAGCCAATAATGTGAATTTAAAAGTTTTGCTTAATGCGTGAATCTAATTCGGTACTTCACCTGTATTGTATATCGCATGTATCGTAACATTTCTTTATAGCAAACAGCAATGTTTCTGTCAGTTGTTGCATGCATATCGTACATTCGAGTAGCATTTTCGCAATATACGTTCGCCGCTCCGACGGTGTTACACAAATATTCACAATTATGGCGCATCACGTCATGGTGTATTCCTTTAACATGTTTGGACAGGGTTGCCGAGTAGAAACACTAATAATAATCTGTATAATATAAACGCTTTTGGAATCGAAAGTATCCACAGTACATTGTATTCTTTTAAACCTTCTTAACTGAAGAATGCTGAACGGTAAGTTACATTGAATGTTGCAATTTTTCGACCGGTAAAAGTTTAAACATAATCCTTACATCTAGTGACAGACAGAAACACGATGGCAATGTGGACATGTGTATATGAGAAATGTGTTTGTATCGGAAATCATTCCAAGCACACTCTATTCTGCAGGCCTTCGCCGGCAGCGCCCAGCTAAAGGGGCCTTTGCAAAACATATGGCAGCATTTACATCTTTGAAAACAATTGATCCAAGAACTTATATTCATAGCGTGTCCCTATTACACGTCCAAAAAGGTTCACAGAAACTTAACAAGTGAACCGCATGCTATAAGTATATATTGGATTTGCAATAAAGGACTTAACTACTGTGCGTATAATTGACTAGTATTTACGGTCAGAACTGCACGTCGATTTCATTATTTTCTTGTCACACGAAACAATATGTCATAAAACAATTGGCACGGGTGATGTGTTTTCTGCACATTATTCGCGACAATAACGCGTTCATATGTTTCGTAATGGATTAAGATTGCCACTCATATGAAAAATCGCTGTATGGTTATATTTAAATCAAATACCTCCAGATTATATTCTGTGATGTATTTCTAGTTTATTATCTTTTTTATCTTTTAATTTCATCTAAAAGATTATGTATAACATTCAATAAAACGCCTGGACGATGTAAATGTATGGGCTCAAGTTTTTCTATCAATTAAAAATATATTTAGAAATACTAAGAACAATTCAAAAGCTATTCTCAAGAATATAAATATTTCACTTTTTATCTTTTGTGATTGCTTGCAAACTGTAATAAATGGGGTAAGAACACGCATATATCCGAAATTAAGATATATAGCAGTACGATATTTTTGTGGTGATAGCCTTAAATATAGCATGTGTTTATTAAAAGGCACGCTAACTCGCTTGGTGTTTGCTAAATCTAGTGTTTAAGAAGCCCAGTCGGTCCCTTTTCCAAGGCGGTAACTGTTGGGTTTGCTTTTTTTTGTTAAATGACTTATCGAAGCTTTTTTCTTACTTTTTCATTTGGCTTGCACGTGAATACCTTTGTCCTGTGCCTTTTTCAAATGTTGGTATATGTTTCAATGCTCATAGGAATTTGACATATATTCTTTAAAGAAAACAGGAAAGCTATTAAATCATGAGTATTTGCACTTAACGCCAGTACGGATGTCAGCAAGCCATACAGTCTGCACTAACCTAGCCACAATATATTGGGACATGTTAAAAGTGTTTCGTTACAGTCTATCTTTGGTGGGGCTTTTTGTTGTTGTTGTTTTCTTTTCAATAATCAATTTCTTTTCATTTTGCCTCTATTATTTTTATTAAAATACTTTGCAGTTAAATTAATTACTTAATTTGAAATAGTTTAAGTATGTTATTGTTTGATATTCTAAAATACCTACTTCATGTGCTATTGTATTAAATGTTATATTGTCATGTCTAGCATGGTTGTATTAGGAGAGAGTCACGGTATGTTTTGCTTTCGTTTATATTTTCTTCGTTTGTACTTTATCTTATCTGTTCTGTGCTGCAGAACATAAGAAATTAAACTGTTTTAACAAAGAAAGCTCTTACCGGTACAATTTTTACGAACTGTACTGATTATTTATTGATTGTTCTCGTGCAGTCTACTGGCAGTACCGGCTGTTGATTCAGTGCCATTTAAAAATTGCCAAAAATTAAAGTTGTCTGTCTTGGCATAGAAACACTTTTTGCCTTTTCATTCAAGCATATTCATAATTGATGCAGATTTTCGCAGTGAACAGTTGTCATTAAAAAGGAATTCAATATCTTTTTAGATGTTTATCTGTTTTAATGAAAATATTTTTATTTATCGATTAACGACGTCAAGATTATTCCAGGAAACACTCACTTCCATTGCTTCGCCACCACTGAAAAAAATAGATAACCAAACGCTTCAGCCACTACATGACATTAAGACTGAAGGTATCTGGTTTTAGATCCGAAGTGTCGGGTAATAATTTCAATTTCATGAAGTATGGTGGTATATTCCCGCCACCACCTAAATATCAGTTTTCATTATAATAAAATTGAAGTTTACGTGAACAGGATGCTACAACCATTTACTCTTCTCTGGTCATTTTTCAATGACGTCACTGCTTCGTCATAACTTGTCAAACAAAAAGTCGGCGCTTGGACACTTATCCAAATAGATTAGTTTTCTTATCATTGCTAGCATTCGAGAAACCCAATAGGAAGTGCGAGGTTAGAGCTCTGTAAAACCGGTTTAAGCACCCCAGTTGGTCCATATTGCCGACTGACCGTTCCAAGGCGGTAACTGTCGGATTTGCTTTTATTGTTAAACGACTCATCACAAAATTGTTCTTACTTTTACATTTGGCGTGCATGTGGATACCTTGGTCCTGTGTCTTTTCATTTTTTTATACGTTGCACTGTTCATAGGACTTTGTCTTATATATTCTTAGTTATCTGGCAACGTGATAGTACTTGCAAGTTATCATGATACCTGATAATAGTATCTTAACATAATATTTTTCGTTTAAGTGTTTTATAAGCGCATATGATTTTCATAAACCTTGATAGGTAAGTGGTTGAGAGAATATACCATCATAGAACATATACAAACGCATCTCATTTGTCATAAAGATAAATAAATGGCGCACAATAAATTGGCCAACAAACTAATGAAGTATGAATATTGATAGAGTCAGTATCGGCCACTGGTAACGATCAGGTATTATAAAAGACGCCTTTGTTTCGGCAGTGTTTTGCATTGTCAGTTTTAACTTTTATTCTTGAATGCTATTCTGTACTTACGGTAATTGATTGTTGCATTTTTATACTTTTATATCCAATTTCAACTGAAAATTGAAAAAATACATGTTAATGTTTAACTGTTTTATACATAGAAGTTAACCTCCCGTGATGGTTTCTGTAATATAAGATAAACGATGGTCTGAATAATTATAATACCATTCAAACACATAACCCTCAGTCACCTTTAACTTAGGTCTGTGTTGAGTACATACTAATATAACACTAGACAAATGTGTCGGTCAGAAAACGAAGTGGCTTAATTACTTTCGTTTAGATTGACATTTTTAAACATTACTAAACAAATAAGTTTGTTGAATAAAAAAATGCGTCAAAAATAACATCGAGTCTCTAAATTGTATGCGAACATGCTGTCCTACAAAAAATATTATCTAAAAAATGCCAACGAAAGATACCAAAAAAATCTTATCACCGGCCTCGAAAAACCATGATACGAGAATGTACTTGTGAAATGTTAGAGGCCAGTTCACTTCTAGGTCATTGTCTTTACCTGAATGAACGGTGTCTGTTTGTCTAAATAAAAGCTTGGCTTGCTTGACCTCAGAAAGTTTACTGATTCCAACTAGCCAAATTTGTTGTTTTGTAATTCTGTGTTTATGTATAGTTTGTACCTCTCTTTGTCAATAACTATTTGTGTATTGCTATTTGCCTATCTTAAATTGGCGGAAGAAGACAATAGGCAAATGTTTGAGAAGAACCATTGCACCTTACAGAACTTAATTTAATCATAGGCTGTAGAATAAATAAATAATTTTTATATTTTTAAACCGTTTCATTGATTATTTTTATCTGCAAGATTTGTACTGTTTAACTTTACAATATTTGTTTTCTTTACGTACATGCTCTCAGCGGCGCCGTGGATGTCACAATATCGTGGACCTTTTGTTTATTACACAAAAATACGTTTGTCATTTGTTTTGTACAGAACTTTTTTTATTAAAATGAATTTATTGTGTACATATATGCGGAAGTAGAGCATGCCTCATAAGTTTTGTGTGCCTTTGCAGCAAAATTTAGCAGATTATTCAATCGAGAAGCAGATTGTTTAATCAGAAAGCAAAATGGTTAATCAGAAAGCCGATAGTTTAATAAGAAAGCTTATGGCTTAATCAAAAAGCTAATTGTTTAGCCAGACAGCAGTTTGATTAATCAGACAGACAAACACAGACAAATACTTTATTAAAACTCATGTACATACATGTACAAAATAAGGATCTGTACTATTTGTTTGATATATTACTATGTTTAGTTCGGTCAAACAGGTGAAATTCTAGAATAAAGTGATGTTAATGGAAGTTGGGATATTTTGTTAGTAGGGAGGTTAGTGGGGTAGGGGGTGGATGGGGGACACACAGGGTAATACAGTTTCTAAACACAAAGGTTACATGATGACATAGCTAATGAAATTGTCGTACAGCTGTTACACAATTTTATTATACAACATATACTGTTCAAGAGAAAACAATAATAGATAAGAAAACCTTATAAGTAAAGTATTTCTTTTTTTTAAGAATTGATGAATATTGTACTAGTCTTGCAGTAAAAGAAAGATCTTAAGGTAGTAGTTGTGAAAAGTATGGTTAAAAAAGTATGTGATATTCTATGAAATTTGACAGAAGAAGAAACAAAACGATATGCCTATCGGGTTTAAATAACAGAAATGGTGATGTTGTGCGTTCAACATGATTGAAATTATGTACAGTATTATAATTTGTAGTGTTTTAACATGTTTTTCTTTTTCATAGTCATAGAATTACACAATCAGAAAATATATGGTTTAATCAGAAATCGGATTGATTAATCAGAATGTAGATGGATAAATGAGAAATCTTCTGGCTTAATCAAGCAGATCGTTTAAAAAGACAGGAGATTGATTAATCAGAAAGAATATGGTTTAATCAGAAGCAAAATTATTCAGAAAGCAGGGTGTTTTATCAGAATGCAGATTGTTAATTCACGTGCTGAATAGTAAAATGAAACGACAGATGAAATGCAAGTTGCTTAGTTCCAATTGAGGAACTTTTAATTGAATTGTTGGTTGGATTAGCTATTCGCTGGTGATCTAGGTGAATAATGCGTGTTTTCCATAATCTATCAATTTTAGAGGCGAACTATGTGCTGCAGTAATTATTTTTGAAATGTAGTTTTCTTTCTTTTTTGTAGTATGGTCAATTTTTCGGAGAACATAGAAAAGAATGAAACAACGTATATATTGCAAACTGGTTTGTTTATTTTGTTGGGACTCTAACCTACGCAAGAGTGAGATTACCCAAAACGAACCAGGGAATATGTATTTGCAGAGTAAAGTCCGACTTCAGTGTTAAACGTTCTATTAGACACCTGGCTTTGAAGGTAAAATGCATTATTATAATATATTTTAAGTTCTATTGATAGAATGACAACTTACACAACTAAACATACAACAAAAAGTGCTATGTTTGGGGTTTCATTGTTTTAGGGAATTATCTACCCACAATAAATTTATAGTACCCTTTTTAATCAGTATCTGTTTTGGTCATTTATTGAAATTTACAAAACGTCATGAAAATGATAAAAAATTAAAATTGACATGTAAGGTTTTTACTTTGTTTTGGACATCCTTTCATAGCCGTACCAGAAACATTAAACAAGCTTACTTGAATAATGGCGTAATTGCATGCGAATACTTCAAGGGTAAATAAAGAAATTAAATCTCATGAATTCTAAAGATATCTCAGAAATTGCAATGATGTTCAACGGTCGGCGAGAGAAACATTTAATACATTAAGTGGGATATTATGTTCCTGACGGTTTGATAAAGAATGTTAATGATCTATTTAACTTAAACATCTCTACTTTAAGCAATGTGCTCGAACGGTGTTAATGATGAAGCGAGATTTCACTTACTGTTTTAAAAGCCATTTCAGCTATTATTATCCTGTATCCATGTAATTACACTTCTGCGTGTCAGTAAATAAATCCTCAGCATTTAATTAAATCTACTTTGATTGCTTGAAATCATATGATGCGGTTATATAATCTTACAAAGTAAACGAACTCGTTGAATTGTAGTGTTAAACATATTTTACAGTATAAAATGTTCGTAAATCCCTTGCAAACACGCATTAAATAAGATTTTGTTAATTGTATTCACTTTTATTAAATTTTACACATAATTGATATCTATGTATTAGCAAGAAAACGATTATATCTATAAGCAGTTCAAAAATTTACCTACGTATTTTTACAAATTATTATTATCTTCCTAGGATTCATTTAATTTAACTTTATATAGCATTTCATTTAAAAAATCATTAAGCAAGTTGTGTTAGTTCTTTGGTTTCCTTTTTTATATAAAAAATTTGATGTTATCGTAAGAATAAATGCAAAATAGTAAGGGAAAATATTGTATCTCCAAATGGTTCACTGTTTGTCGATTTTATCTGACCTAATCAAACCATCGATATTCCCGGATGACATCAATCAGCATTTTCATTTTCTCCAGACACTTCTGTTTGTATGTCTTTCCAGCATGGTGCAAATAGTACACAATAGGATGGCCACATATGCGTCAAGACATCAAACCATGAATAGCTCGAGTGATGAATTACTCTCATTGTCGGTATAGTATGTGTTGATTGCGGGTTTGTACATTGTTGATTGTAAAAAAAGTGTAGAGATATTGAATATATATTTCAATAAAAGTTTATTGAATATATATTTATTAAAAATCTACTAAAATAAATCACATGTTTCATAAATTCAATAATCAAGTTATTCAAACTTATGTAGTGCTACAAAGTATTGCATAAATTGTTCATGAATCCGTTACATTAAGGTTATCTTTTATATGTTGCTAAAAGCAAATCTCTGATTCTGGAACATGTACAAACCTATATCGCACTCTCTTACTCCATGGAGAATTCAAGATATATAGGTATAAAAATAAAGGATCAAGTTGCCATTAACAAGTATTACCCCACAACATAAATAAAATGTCAGTGTGCCATCCTTAATCCACCTAAATTCATTTCAACTGTGAATATTTTGGTTTAAGTATGACTTATCTACAAAGTTACCTAGTGTGTGAAGATAACACATATATCAAAATTTAGTGCTATTCTGAAATATTGCCTGTGACGTATTACTTTATAAGTCTCCAAATACGACAAAGAATAATTATTCTCGGCATAACTGCGGGACAAATTGTATGGTAATATAAAAAGGCGCCGTTCATATTCTCAATATAGCATGAAAAGTATCGCCATAACCAAAGAATGTCCAACTAATAAAATGGACACAAAAATAGATGATAGGATGATGTAGTGTAACAAAATGACTGTGCACATGTTTACATAATGATGTAGTAAGTGTGAACTGGTTTGAAAGACTAGAAACCACAAAAAAACCCAGATCCCAGTTAAATAAAAACCTGCCATTACAAAAGCATGTGCACAGTGACTTTTAGAGATTGTCAATTTATACATACTATTGTATGTGACTGGTGACATCACTCTTGCTTCTGTCTCTACGCTAACTCCTTATTAAAAATGATAAAGTAAAATTGAGGCAATAATTAGTCGTTGTCAATTGTATTATCTTTATTTTTATTGGGTTTATCGTCCGGCCAACATTTTGCATTTTGCACAAATCTCTTTTTAATGAATAGGAAAATCACAGCTTACTCATCATAATGATATAATATCAGCGACAATGTCTTCGTCATCAAAGTGAGTTTTATCTGAAATGGATATAAATTTTATTATTTATTTATTTATTGTTTGTTTGTTTTCTTCTGTTTGTCTATTTGTTTGTTTGTTTTTATAATCAGATATATGAGTATTGAAAATACAATAATCAATTACCGTTAATCTTGAATTACTAAAAGAAATAATGGCTAACACGGTAAAGTAGTATCGTGTATAAATAATGTCTAAACACTTTAAAGGAGTATCGTGTATAAATAATGTCTAAACACTGTAAAGTAGTATCGTAACACTGTGAAGTAGTATCATGTATAAATAATGTCTAACACCAAAAAGTAGTATCTTGTATAAATAAAATTAAAATATTTGTATTTTGTTGTTATTCTTTTAAAAAAAAACAGTTATGAATAGAATAATTAAGTGTCAAATTTGAGCAGATATATCAGAGTTTTTGTGTCAAGTGGTTTATTAGCAACAATGTTTGAACGTAAACCATGCTCATAATCCTTCGAGCACTTGCATACATAGTTTTGCTTTTAGTCGATAAGGGTTTCATATCATTATTCACATATGAGCGTGTACAAATGTCGTAACCTTGGTATAAAGGTTTTGTTTTGTTCCATGAGGTCATGGTGTCAGTGGAAAAGGTAATTTAGGCAGAGGCGGAAATGTAAATTCCTGCCAATAAAGAAACAGATGCGAAATAAATATGACAGAAAATTATATCGGAATATTTACACTATGTGTATATACATGTACGATGATTCGAAAATTCATCTTTGGTCCCTTGGATATCGCAATCTTATGTTGTTGTTTTTTTTTTCAATGTAAAATGTCAACGTTTACCATTAGTTATGTACTCAATTTTATTAATTAAACGAGCTGTTTTTATGTGTATATGTGTGCGGAGTTACTGTATGCGCCATTAAATTCTTGTGCGCTTGTGTAGCATTATAATAAAGCATGATGTCCGTTTAGTAAGCAGATTGGTTAATCAGAAAGCAGTATTGCTAATCAGAAAGCAGACTGCTTCAACAAAAGTCAGATATTTTGATCAAAAGGCATATGGTTTGATCAGAAAGACGATTTTAATCAGACAGCAGATTGTTTAATCCCCTGCAGAATTGTCAGAGAAATGAAAGTGAAGGCTGCGTCGTCTCATACCAAGGAATCCTAATTGGATTAGTGATTGAATAATGCCAGGTTTTAGCAGTTTTCTACGACATAATGGGTGTCTTAATGAACCTACATATTTTCGAGATGGACCATGTATTGCTATAATTGTTTTTATAATGTTGTTATAGTAATCTATGTTGTCATTTAATTCATCCTATAAGGATTGTTACGTGTATTTCCTTTGATGGACATTGGACTTCGGTTCTTCAATTCCATCTTCACATGAACAAGATGCTACAACCATTTATTCGTCTCTGGTCATGTTTGTTCATAATTCAGAAAGTTATTTTTATTTATAGTCAACCATTTTTGTGTAGTTTTTACATCGAAATAATACCATATTCTTTTCACACTATGTGGACATTATTTTTCAATGACGTCATTACTTTCGTCATAACTTATAGAAAATATCAGCACTTGTACATTTTGTATTCAAATAGATCGTTTTTCTTTAAATTGCTTGCATTTGAAAAACTCGTCAGGAAGTGCGAAGTTAGAGCTCTGTAAAACCGGTTTAAGCACCCCAGTCGGTCCATATTGCCGACTGACCGTCTAGAAACTTTATTATATCTTAACTGCTATTGAAATGCATATAACAACAAAAAATGTTATGTTTTAGTTTCATGGTTTCAAGAAATTATCTACCCAACAATCAATTGAATTGTATTCATGAAATCAATATATGTTGTGGCCGATAATTGACGCTTACAAAAGCTATTGGATGGGGTAAAAAGTAAGTTGAAATTGATAGTAGACGTTTTTCCTTCGTTTTGGAAATATCAACGCCATTTTATAACCTTACTAGACATATTAACTAAGCTAACTTCAATGAGGATGTAATTGCTGCGTATACTTCAATGGTATAAAGATTTAAATCTTATCAATTCATGGCACATATCTCAGAAATTGCAATGATGTTCAACGGTCGCTGAGAGAAAATTAAATACATAAAGTAGAATCTCATGTTCTTGATTTTCTGATTTAGAATGGAAGTGATATATTTAACTCGAAAAGCTCTACATTAAGCGACATGCTCTGTGTTACTGATGGAGCGAGTTTTCACTTACTGTTTTCAATCCATTTAAACTCTAAATCGAGATTTCTATGTTTTGTTTAAAAGCCATTTATTGTTTTATTATTCTGAATACATTTGGTTAAGTGTTTGGGGTTTAAATAAATTCAATCCATGCATTTTTTTTAAAAAACCTAAGCCGTTTTGCTTGAAATCTTATGATGGAGTAACAATTCCTTCTAACGTGAACGTTGTTTATTGTAGTACTTAAAATTAAATTCGGTATAAATAGTTCGTTTTTTTCTTATAACACATTAAATGAGCTTTTATTACTTTGGTTCACTGTTTTTATTAAATTTTACACATAAGTGATATCTTAGTATGCAAGAGAAACGATTATTTATATTCATTACTAGCATATTTACTTACACATCTCATATAAATACGTATTATTATCAACAAAACAAAACAAAAGATATGTTATATGATTTTAAAAGACAGAATATAAAAAGTATTAAGCAATTTGTCTTTGTTCTTTTGTCTCTAGCAAATCGATATTATCGTATGAATACGTAAAATAAAAACTGAAATTATTTTTTCTACCCTTACAGATCACTGCGTGTAGTTTATATCTGATATAATCAATCAATCTATGTCAATCCTGGATGACTTCGAATAGCCTTTAAATGATTATTATTATGAGAATGGTACATGTTGATTGCGGTTTTATACATAGTTGTTGAAGAGGAAATTGTACATATATTTCAATAAAAATGAACATTTTAATTAATAAAAACAACAATAACAAAATGCATGTTTTATAAATGCGATAATAAAGTTATTCAATATATGTAGTGTTGTCACATAATTTGTTCATATCTCTGTTACATTCTGTCATCTTTAACAATTTTGAAAAAAGGCAAAACACTTATTTTGGAACCTTTTCATAACTATAGTGAACTATCTCATTTTATGTTGATTTCAAGATAAATAGGTACAAAAAAGATAAGGCCCCATAAACAAGTACTATATTTCACAACATAGATAAAATGTCGATGACCCATCCTTATTGGACCTAAATTTTACTTTAATTGAGAATGTTGTAGTTTAAGTATGAATAATCTACAAAATTAATGATGAATTTAATGTTCTTGATTTTTAATGGTTTGCACAATTACTTCATTTCTTGAATGCAACGGGAAAATATTGCTTTATTTTTAACTTGTATCCATCCGGATTTTTGTTACTTATTATCTCAAGTATAACATTATACAAATGAATCTACTTGCACTTGTAATAACACCTAAATAATGGAGCATTTATAAATAAAACTATAAAGTTTTAAAAGAAACAAATGTTTCAATTTTATATTTTGAAAGATGAACACTTTAATAGTTTACTCATAATATAGTATATAACAGTGTGTGTTAAAATGATAATTACACTAATTGAGTTTAATTAAATTTAAAACATTGATAACTATTTTTAATGGTTGAAAATGTTTGTTTGAGTGGTGCGCAGCTTTCATCCTGATGGTTCGCAAACTAGGCACGGATTGACGGAAATGCATCATTATACCAATTACACCACAAAGGATAAGTATCTATATCTACAGCTTTAATGTAAATGTATAATGCATTGCATAAGCTAAATATTTATATATAATTTATATTCCAATGTGTAGTGCGATTGTGTATAATTTTTCACCATAGAAGTAAAAAGCAAACTTATTTTTGTGCAGTTTAGTTACTCTGACAGAATGACAGATATTTATCATTACATTTGGCAAAGACTCTTTTTACTATCTACAACTTCGTGGCGGTTTAAAGAAGGATTAAAATTTACATTAACATATCTATTACGAACAAATCAAAACCAAAGAAATGCATAATGTATTATGTTAATGAAACTTTTCAAGAGTCTAGGTGTGCTATTTTATTTATTTGTTTGTTTGTTTGCGTATTTTTTATTTATTTATTTATTTGTTTATTTATTCATTTATTTATTTATTTATTTATTTATTTATTTATTTATTTATTTATTTATTTATTTATTTATTTATTTATTTATTTATTTATTTATTTATTTATTTATTTATGTATGTATGTATGTATTCTAATACAGGTTTTACGGTCAAATCGACTCAGGATTTTACCATTTTAAAATATAATTTATAATTTGGTATATGTGTGCGGTTAGTGTGTCTTTTTTTTGTCTTTTTTATAAATGCTGAATGAGTCTTTCTTCGGTTCCTTACTAAAACAAAGGTGTTAAATAACATCGATATCCATCTACATTCTGATTTTTGCAACAAATAAAATGTTACAAGATATGTAACTTTAAAAAAGAATACAATTCTATCTCAAACAAATAAAAATCTGTCGTCTGTGAACAAGAATTGTTGTTTTATTGACAGTCTCTTCGTGTGGATATGTGAAAACACATGTTTACACTTTACTAAATGGGTTTGCTTATTTCGAGATTGCATTTTCCACCAATATAAAACTGCGCTAATGCAGTATATTAATCTGTGACAACCTTGGAAACAATGTTCCCAAGGTTATAACAATACCTTTACGTTAATTAATCTAAAATATATTTCACCTACGTGACTGGAATTATTTTCAGCAGAACAAGCACTTAATTATACGAACAACACTGCAGAAAGGTACACTTACACTTTGAAAATGGAGAAGGTTAAACGTCTTCAATTAATTGCCTCACTCGAGTTTCACTGACGAATAACTTCTTCCATGGTATGATGCAGATGTTACTTAAGTTAATTTATCGATATAAAATTGTAATGAGTATTTTCAACAAGAAGATAATGCGAACACCTTTTAATTTTAAGTATAGTTTTATAATTATTTATAGTTATATTTATAATTATATAGATAAAATTCTATATTTACATACAAATTAATATAATCTTTATAGTCTTAGCTCGTATATCATACATTATTTTCTCCCATGATCATGCCAAAGTCATTTTTAGCGATTTCATATTAATGATTTTAACACCAGAAATGTAATAGTTTTGACATCAATATACATTTAAAATGTCGTGATACCAATGTTTTAGAAGAATTCGTAGAATGTGTGAGACTGGTATGTTTTGTTTATAAGTTTTTGATTGCTGAGATAATACTGAATGAATAATTTAAGTCTTGCATCCAAGGATAAGCAAGAACATTCCATTAAATTATATTAGGATGTTTCAGTAACATCCATCTGTATTTATTATCTTTATTTCCAAATTGTCCTTCGGAAACAGGAGTAATTATTTTAAAACGATCTCCACTAGTTATCTTGCTTAATCAACGATACATATGTCAGTAAAAATCTTTAAAGGACGAAAGAGTATCCAAGGTAATATTTTTATTGCATTTAAGTGCAGTAAAATGAATATTTCATAAGTTTATATGTATTTAAGATAATAAAGCTAATGCAGATTATTTATATTTGTGACAACTGAAAATAATATCCAAGGTTGCAACAAAGCGCGTACGTTTGAGTAATACTTAGCTATTTACCAGCATGGTACAGTTTCACTGAGGCTTTGTTTTGCGATTTAAAACACGAAGATACTTGAAGTAACACGAAAATAATTTAATCGGATCTCTCAACAGTGAAGGCAAGATAAAAATGCATCAACAACAGTTACAGTAGGTTTTTTCTGTCGACAACATTATCTCATGTCTCAGAACACATGGAGAAAAAAATAGTAATGGTTAAAATTAAACCACATAATGAATCAACGTGATTTATAACAAATGCGATCAAAAACTATTCGGTATGATTAACAAGCAGTTAAACGTTTTCTGTATCTTATTCCATATGTCATCTTTATCAATTTAACCCAGATATTCAAGTTTCAAATTAAATGCTGCTTGTAAAAATATTTCTAATAAAATCATAAATATATAATATACTTATTTATTTATTTACATATTTATTTATTCGTCATTCATACAATTGTTTATTTATTTATTTATTTATTTATTTATTTATTTATTTATTTATTTATTTATTTATTCATTCATTCATTCATTCATTCATTCATTCATTCATTCATTCATTCATTCATTCATTCATTCATTCATTCATTCATTCATTCATTCATTCATTTATTTATTTATTTATTTATTTATTTATTTATTTATTATCTATCTTTCTATTTATTTAAAGCATGTTGAACACATTTTATCCACGGCGAAAAATCGATCATGCCTATTTTCATTTTCTAGCATGATAATAAGTAACATGACTGATAAGTTTCAAAACATGTAATAGTCTCTGTTAAAGGTCATTGTGATTCAATAAATATACTAAAATAAAATATATCAACAACGATGCACATATTTGGTTGCAAAAGACAGTAGACCTGGACAAAATGTAGCGCATCAGTTTTACAAAAATGCATATTTAAGAATATGGTTGTTTTCTACCAAACATTTTACCAAGTGTTTAAACAAACGTCTATCAATAAAATGACTGAATATTACACCAAATTACACCAAATACACCTTGACGTTTTATTACTTCCTATGGCCCGCCGTAGCATATTGGGCAATGGCATGCATTCTAGTTAAACCTTTTGCTACCACCGTTGTTGTTAGTATTAAAATATGATTTTATATACATTTTTAATATACGATGTTTAAAAAAAACTGAGATATTGTCCTCTATACGGTATTCATAATTGGAGCGAGATTTTACTAATTGTTGAAAATTCATATAAGCTATTATTATCCTGTATCCATGTAGTTAATCATCAGCGTGTCAGTAAATTACTGCCATGCATTTCCTTAAATCTACTGATGCAGTTATAGAATCTTCTAACGTTAACGGGTTCGTTTTATTGTAGTGTTAAACATAAACTTCAGTTTAAAATGTTTGTGAATGCCTTTAAGACACACATTAAATAAGATTTCTATTTAGTTCTTATACTAAATTTAACACATAATTGATATCTAAGTATTGGCAAGAGACCGATTACACATTACTGATATCTAAGTATTGGCAAGCCGATTACAAATAATTGATATATAAGTATTGGCGAGAGACCGATTACACATAACTGATATCTAAGTACCGCCAAGAGACCGATTACACATAACTGATATCTAAGTATTGGCAAGAGACCGATTACACTTAACTGATATCTAAGTATTGGCAAGAGACCGATTACACATAATTGATATCTAAGTATTGGCAAGAGACCGATTACACATAATTGATATCTAAGTATTGGCAAGAGACCGATTACACATAATTGATATCTAAGTATTGGCAAGAGACCAATTACACATAACTGATATCTAAGTACCGGCAAGAGACCGATTACACATAACTGATAACTAAGTATTGGCAAGAGACCGATTACACATAATTGATATCTAAGTATTGGCAAGAGACCGATTACAAATAACTGATAGCTAAGTATTGGCAAGAGACTGATTACACATAATTGATATCTAAGTATTGGCAAGAGACCGATTACACATAACTAATAACTAAGTATTGGCAAGAGACCGATTACATATAACTGATATCTAAGTATTGGCAAGAGACCTATTACACATAATTGACATCTAAGTTTTGGCAAGAGACTGATTACACATAATTGATATCTAAGTATTGGCAAGAGACCGATTACACATAACTGATATCTAAGTATTGGCAAGAGACCGATTACACATTACTGATATCTAAGTATTGGCAAGCCGATTACAAATAACAGATATCTAAGTATTGGCAAGAGACCGATTACACATTACTGATATCTAAGTATTGGCAAGAGACCGATTACACATAACTGATATCTAAGTTTTGGCAAGAGACCGATTACACATAATTGATATCTAAGTATTGGCAAGAGACCGATTACACATAATTGATATCTTTATTGTAGGATACATTTAATATGACTTCATTTGACATAATATTATTTCATTTAAAAAGGTGTTAAGCAAGATGTGTTAGTTATATTGTTTCTTGTTTGCTTTTTTTTTCAAAATGATTTTATCCTAAGAATAACTGCTCAATAATAAGGGAAAATATTTTTGTATCTCCAAATGGTACAGTGCATATCGTTTATATTTGACCTCATCAAACTATCGATATTCCTGAATGACATCAAAGAGCATTTTCATTTTCTCCAGACAGTTCTGCTTGTATGTGTTATCAGCATGGTGTAAATAGTACACGATAGGATGGCCACATGTGCGTCAGGAAATTAATAACAATATATGACAAAGTCCTATGAACATTGCAACATATATCAAACTCTGAAAAGGCACATGACAAAGGTTTTTCACATGCAAGCCAAATGAAAAGTAAGAACAAATTTGTGATGAGTTATTTAACGAATAGAGCAAACCCGACAGATACCGCCTTGGAACAGTAATATGGGCAACCATTTATAGATCGAGTGATTTATGGCTTTTATTGTCGGTATAGTATCTGCTGATTGCGGGTTTGTGCATTGTTGTTTGCAATAAAACGTGTAGGGTGAACATTTATTAGTTAAAAGAATCTATTTACTACAAAACACATGTTTCATCTTTATGGGACTAAATTCACTTGAGAATGTTTTAGCTTAAGTATGAATAATCTACAAAATTAAAGTGTGCATGAAAGTTACACATATATCCCCATGTAACGTTCAAATTCCAAATGCTATTCTGAGATATTAAGTAGTATAGATCTGCTATCTTAAGTGTGCCTTGGTCAAGCTTGTTGATTTTTAAAAAAAAAATCATTTTAAAAGGTTAAGCTCGGTAATATCTTGCATTTCAGAAGTATACCATAATAGTATTTGGCATAACAAAATCAAGAGCTCTAAAGCTCTCCGACTTAGACTAACAATTATAATTCTCGGTATAACGGCATGACGCACCCTATGGTAATATAAAATGGCCCCTTTATGTTCCTAATATATCATGAAAAAGATCGCCATCACCGAACAGGGTTCATACATTTAAATGAAAAATTTTAGAAGATACAATGGAGTAGTGTAGTCATAGGGTCGAGCACCCGCTTAAATAAAAGCCTGACATAACATAAAAAGTAAGAAAGACTAGAAACCACAATAAACAATAGCAAAGTTAAACAAAAACTAAACCTGCCACTACGAAAGAAAGTGCACAGTAAATTTTCGGAATTGTCAATTAATTCACTCTACGGTATATGTCTGGTCAACATAACTTTTGCTTCTGCATCCAGTTTAACTTCAAATAATCAATGTTTAAGCAAAATTGAGCTTATAATTGGTTTTTGTCTATTTATTTAACAAATATCGATGTAAAAGAAAAGTGAAAACTCACAGTTTACTTACAAACATTATAATGGTATTCTATCAAGAACAGTGGCCGTTAGTCTGTAAGTAATTTAAATTATAAGCATTATTACCGATTTAGAATCAACTTATTTTATGTAAATGTGTCTCTTCTTTAACGGTTATTTGCCTGAAAGGTATAGCTCTTATGTTAGAATTTCGATAGTTACCCACTCTTTCAAAGGAGTAGCAGTATTTATTTATCTTAGATCATATGCCTATTCCAGACACCGGAAGGGCAATGTATGCGTAGCATTTCTAACCAATTTTGCTCAAATAAAACCTGTGATCTCCTTTTTGTACTTTCCTTGCATCTTGGAAGATGTTTTGTGACATGTATGATGATGCCCACTGAAACTTAAGAAAAGCTAAAAAATGTTTTTATTGTTATAAATCAGTGATGTCTATGACTTGATGAACAACATTAAGTATTGCGAAGTCTGTCCTGACAAGGATACACCATTTACCATTTAATTTTATCGTGACACCAAAATAACATTTCGTCTTTCCCGATTTAATACAACAGCAACATATTTCCATGAATATCGACGTTAATTTACACACATTTTGATTCTGGGGTAAATATATTAAGTTTTGTCTATTTAATTACACCTACTTAGTCATACTTCAGGCTTAATATCAATTGTAAACACTGTGATGAGTTTGTATTGTTTGACTTTCATTTTGGTAAAATAATTTTGCACATATACCTCCATTTCTTGAATGCAACGGGGAAATGTTGCATTATGTTTCATTTGTATTCATCTACATTTTTATCTCAATTATTTCATATTTCCTATTTTAAAAAATGAACACCTTACTAATTTACTACAATTTTGTCGTTTTTGTTTGTGTGGTGAGCAGTTTTCATCCTGTTGGGACGCAAACTGATCGCGTATTAAAAAGTTAAAGCTTTACTTTCCTATTTGAGTTATTTTTGACGGGAATTCGAAGTCACTTAACGAAGCTAGCTATGTATTTAATAGGGCCTCATTCAAAATACAAATAAATTATTTTTAATCAGAATAACATTATTGCGAACAAAAGTTCTTGTTTTATCGAAATATATATTATGATGCAGGTCAATAGAACTAGTCGTGATTGAAATCAAACCTAATATTTATGTCATTACAAATAATACATATCATGTCCTTTGTATAACGCCAACCAGCATTTTTAAAAGGTTCACTAGTTCAAATAATTTTTTAATTGAAGCATGAAATTAAAACATCTTTTGAGATTCCAGCTTTTATCAAATCAGTTTTACAGAGGTCGAATGTATGTGTGAATAAATCCCTACCATAAATATGACTGAAGATTTAACATTATGAATTAAACTGTTTCCAAGATAATCGTGTTACTTTCGACGCTTCTATTACTGTGTTATGTTAAGAACAGTACATTGTACAGGTACATACATTTCTACATAAAAACAAAATAACATTTGTAAGGGCCTTCACAATAACGTGTGTTGTTTAAAATAAGTATACGGAAACCTGAAGAAACAAAAATAAATTTGCTTAGGCAATGCATTATTATACCAACTGCACAAAGAAAGTTATGTATATGTATCTGCAGCTATTAGGTACATGCATTTCATGCGACTGACTGAATGTTTATATAAAATCTATATTTTATTTTCCAATGTGTACAATAAGTTTTATATTCTTCGCCATAGTAATAAAAAGCAAGCTTATTTCTTGTAATATAAACATTGCAATCTCTTCTATAATTTGTTTACTGGTATTTTGAATGTTTATGTTAGTGTAGTTTAGTTACTCTGACAGAATAGCATATGTTTATAATTATCTTTGGCAAACATCATTTTATTATTTACAGTTTCGTGACATCGCAGTTATCTTTTACGAACTAACAATTTAAACCTTAAGAAATATATCATGTATTATGAAACTTATTGCAACTTCTTAAGACTCACGACGAGCTATTTTATTTATTCATTCAATTAATTATTTATTTTTTATTTATTTATTTATTTTATTCATTTTATTTATATTATTTTATTTATTTATTTATGTTATTTTATTTATTTATTTATTTATTTATTTATTTATTTATTTATTTATTTATTTATTTATTCATTCATTCATTCATTCATCCATCCATCCATCCATCCATCCATCCATCCATCCATCTATTTATTTATTTATTTATTTATTTATTTATTTATTTATTTATTTATTTATTTATTTATTTATTTTATTATTTTATTATTTTATTATTTATTTATTTTATCCTAATGCACATGTTTTGTCAGGTTGATATAATTGTAAAAATCATCTACAATATGTGTGTGGATGCTATGTGTTTTGTTAGACATACACTGATGAGTTCTTTCTTCGAGTACTTACTTTAACAACGGTGTTTAACAACACTTTTAATATCGATATAACTCCTTATATTTGTCACAAAAAAATGTTACAAAAGACGTAATTAAAGCAATTTAAAAAATTTAAAAAAAGCAATTGTATCTCAAAAAAACAAAAATTTGTCACCTGTAAAAAGGAATGAGCACGGACGTTGTCTTCGTGCGGATATATGAAAACACATGTTTACACTTTACTTAATGTGCTTATTTCGAGATTGCATCTTTCCACCAATAAAGAATTGCGCTGATGCAGTGTATTTATCTGTCATAACCTTGGAAACAATTTCCCCAAGATTGTAACAATACCTTTATTAATCTAAAATTTTATATCACCTACGTGCCTGAAAATTATTTCAGCAAAACAAGCACTTAATTATACGGACAACAATTCTGAAAGGTGCACTTTGAAAAAGGAGAAGGTTAAATGTCTTCATTTTATTGCGTCATTGCGTCATTTGCGTTTTACTGAAGATTCACTTCTGCCACAATAAATGATGCAGACGTTTTCTAAGTCAATTTATCGATATTAAGATATAATGAATATGGGTATTTTCAACAAAAAAATACAGTATACGAACATGTTTATAAAGACGTATAAAAATATTTATTTATTTATTTATTTATTTATTTATTTATTTATTTATTTATTTATTTATTTATTTATTTACTTATTTTTATATTTATTTTATTCATTTAGATAGACTTATGGAAATATATATTTGGCTATTTCTTTATTTATTTTATTTTATTTTATTTATTATTTATTTATGTATTCGTTTATTTGTTTTATTTTTTATTTATTTATTATTTTAAAAGTAGGTGAAAATATTTCATGCCTATTTTCATTATCTGACATGATGATTAGTTACATGACTGATAAGTTTCAAACTATTTAGTAGTCCCTATTCAATATCAATGTGAGACATTAAATGTAGTATAAGAAAATATATTTTGACAATATATCAAAAACGATGCATATATTCGGTTGCAAACGACAGTAGACCTGTACAAAAGGTAGCGACTCAATTTCACATTATGCTTATTTAAGCATAGGGTTGTTTCTACCAAACAATCCCACAAAACTAAATGTTAAATAAGAATATAAGCAATGACATATATTATCACACAAGTGGAATGAAAGAATTACAAACGTAATCCGTATTGTATTTTACAGTTCACTTTTCCAAGGTGTTTTGTTGTATATTCTTTACGACAACCATCAGACAAAGTCATACCTTTCGAAAAGCTGTTATATTGTAAAAATAAATTGTGTGAATAAAACTATTTCAATAACTTGACTGAATATATCACAATCACATGTCACAAAACACACCTTGATCGTTTTATAACGTTGTTATGACCTAAGCGGTATATTGTACAAAACATATTTTTTACTTAAACCTGCTTTAATAGTACTGTTGTAATAATTATTAAAAAACACGATGGTTACATACATGATTAAAACACAATGTTAAAAATACTGAGATATTTTTAATCCTGGTAACTCTGAATGTGTCTTTAATTATAAAAATATACTTTTAGGATTTCTAAATAGAATATACACAAACCATGATACCATTAAAGCTAATTCCACAATGTCAACCATTATTTCTTGTCATTTAGATAGCTTTATTACATAACATTAATGGCATGATCTTCAAAAATCAGGAAAAAGAATCTAATGGCATGATCTTCAAAAATCAGGGAAAAAAATCTCGCGTATCCATTTATTGAAGGTAGGTAGGGGATTGAATATCTATTTGAACATAACTGTATTTTCTTATCCGCTCAATGGTCTAATTTTAACTGACGTTGTGGGGTTTTAAACAACCAAAATAGAATTCGGACCCAAGAATAATATAACAGAGTAATAGATGTGCGACATGCAAGGGATAGCAGAGAGTATAAAAAAAAAGTTATGTGTTTTTAACGACGAGCTTTATAATTTAAAATGAGCTTGATTTATAGAAAACATAAATGTTAATCCAAATTACCAATGGGGAATCCTGTTATATGAAATATGCATGAAATATTTTCTTCATGTTTATTTTACTGATTAAACATTCTGCTGTATAGAAAAAAATACTAACATGTCTACAATTTATTATAATCCTTTTACCCTAAGCAATTCACATTAATTTTATTTAGCTTATAAGAAAAAGATATGGCAAGATCCGTTGAGTCTAACAATATGTAAAAAACACAAGTCTTATGTAGTCACTGCTAGATAAGTGCTAAAGTGGCAGAGAAATTATATAAAATGACTAAGACAGTGTAGTAGGGAGTGGAGTTAGGATGTATACATTCGCTCAAAACAGTATTTAAACAAATCTGCTATCAATGGTGTACTGTTAGATCCCACAGAAATACCAGATATTTGTCTTCAAAAGGTGTTACCACGTTTAATATTATCATGTAGAAAACATAGTTCTTTACAAACAACTATACAAGCCTAGAATCGTGATATTATCTGAGAATGCAATGGTTATTTAGGCATTATGTCCATTGCAAACGACTGACGTTGCCTATGAGCAAAACGTTTTTGTTTCAATGCGAGATGAGAATTTAGTCTTAATGAAATGAATATGTGTACAACAAAGCTAAAACATGAAGTGGAAGTTTAAATAAGAAATTTGTCTTAGGTAACGTGTTTTAATATAAAGTATTTATTTGAGTAGGTGTGATACAGTATAGAATAACACTCAATAGTGTTTATCTTTATCTTTTTATTTTTGATTTTATAACTAACAAAAATGTAACTATACTTCCTAATGAAACTGAACGTTTCTTAATACTTACATTATTTTGGAAATATTAAAATACATTCATTTTCTTAAATCAGGCTTGTTTTAGTCAGTCCAGTATACATCGTTATACATTAAACATGTTCGTATCACCGTTGTTATCAAAGACGACTAGGTAATTTGCTAATTTACCTTAAGAAGGAATAAAGCAGTAACAATAAGCTTGCTTTGTAAAGAAACACGTGGATTCTTTTCTCTTATTTGTTTTCGAACAGATCCCTAGTATGTTTTAAGTAATTAATTCATTGAAATAAAAAAAAAACAGAACTCCCCATTTCTTCATCACCACTTACCCAAAACTTTCACTATGAATATATAACATACAACATGGGCAGGATAGCAGCAAAGAAACAATGGCCATTGATATACACTTTTTAGGCTATGTGAAAGTATGCTTCAAAAGTGAACTTACTAATACTACTTATAATTTTAGAGCTAGTTCAACCAGACACTTGCCTGAGCTGTGTGTTTATGTGTCTGGTGTGGATAATTTACTTGAGCATTTTTTATGATATATCTTAAGATATTAATATGTATGAAGTATAGTAACAGTAACACATCGAGGTGCAAGATAAGACATTAGTGTACTTTCAGACATATTAAGTATCACTGCAACCATTTGTATTCATTGATTGGACCGTTCCACGATAGCAGATTTTAACCAATCACAAAGCGACCATTCATTTGCCCCTAATACAGTGATCACAAGGGAAATCATAAATGCAATCTACATCATCTGAAGTATAAACATTTCTGAACGGATAGAAAATGAAAAAGAGGTCTATAAATAGTTCTACATACACATACAATGTTTTATGATATGAATTCCAAATCAATGGACCTCTATTTAAAGTCACCCACAGTGGATAGTTGCTTTATTTCTCAGAAGAATAATTACCAAGCAGTACCTAGCAGAGAGGTAAACTTGTTGTTTGCAAATACACATGTAAGAAACCAGCAACAGTAACTAACGGTATAGAACATTGCAAAAAGGATATGTACAAAGTTGACAAATTTGTTCCCATAAAGACACCTGAAATATTGTCAACTTTTGTAATGATTCTTACAGAAAGGTTAAAGTGGCTTTGTCACAGTATTGCACAGATACATGACACAGTTAAACACACCTTCCAGACTGCACATATGTATGTAATTATGTATGTATATATATGAATACGCTTCTTCCATTTCTACTTCCGTTCTTGTGTTACAAGTCGCGAATTATTTCGAGTATTCGGATGAAAAAGGTTATTGGTTTGAACCCCTGCCACCCAATGCATTTCAAGAAGTACTGGTATCCTTTTTTTCTAGCTTACACTACCGAAACCAATTTCAGTTTGTCATCTTCATGCTACAAAAACTACTCTTAAGAGGCTTGATTTTAATTATTTAGATAAGTTTTGTTAAGTTTGAATTATTTTAAATTTTAAAGAAGCCTGACTGTATTCACTTTTTATGCATTTCTGTGTTTATGTGTCATATGCTTGCAAATGTCAAGTATATATATATATATAGTTTGATGTAATATGTAAAAAGTATAACACACATAGCAAATAAAGGATCTTTCTGAATAAATAAAACTTATCATTATAAACAAACCCATTATCCTTCTTAGTGTGTGTAATGTCAATAGATTCAAACGTATTTCATTATCACAAAATGTATGTTTTATAATGTGTCGGACAGCTGCTACAACTAAGACAATAACTAAATACAAGTCAATAGTCTTTGCAATACAACGTTTTACATGCATTGTTTTATTTTATTCTCCTTTCATTAAGTTTAAGTGCATTTTTAACAATTTTATGCATTCATGTATCGTACAATTATATATAGACTTAAAGAATCGTTGCATGTGTGTACATCGGAACAGATATTTTACAATGTTGAACTTATCACTTATGCATTAAAGATGTACTAAATAAGCGATGTTGTAGTTTGGTACATATTCATCGACGTTGCCTGACAAACTTAAGCATTGCTATGATATTCTGGATTTTGTCCCATCCGTGCCTATGATTCACATGAAGTTAGAAGATTGTGAGCTAAAAGCAGCATCTCTCACAGTACAGACAAAACAAAAGTGCATCAGAAACGAGATTGTATCAGACACAATCGTATTCTATTAAACGCTATGTAGCATGATACACAACGTATTGACAATAAAACTATTCATGTGTGAAATTTAACTGCAAACATCAGATTGAATCGAACTGAGTTATGTTTCATGCTAAAGAATTGCATATTTCAGGATGAAAAAACGGATATGGTCAGAATGGCTTTTTTGTGTATGTGTCACATTTATTGACTTTTAAATGAAGGTTTTCAGTGTCATGCGTTCTTGTAAGTTTTTTGTCTCAATATTAAAATAAAATATTATGCAAAAATATGGAATAAAAGGCATAACTCTATTATCTTTTTTATATTTTTGACAATATAAATATTTTTGGCTAATCTTTCACGACAATGTCAGCTGTTTTCGATATAAAAATATGTATTCAAGAATGCAATTCATACCATTATTCAAGAGATAATGCCACACGATTTACGAACATTACTATAATTAAAAGATGCTGGTGTTTAATTATCGTTGTATTCTGTGTCGTTTCGTTCACATGTACATTTTACGCTGAATGTGGCTCCACATTGTAATATTTATAATTATGCATATACATAATTATAAGTATATAAGTTGAAGTGATGTTCATATCTCGACCTTAAAATATCCATTTTAAAATATTTAACATTGCTGAAAAAAGAAAGAAACTTGGTGAAAAAGAGGTCCTTTTGATCAGAGTAACTGCAAGCAATTTGGAATTATGCAGATAACGCTGTTACCATGGCAAATTCTCAGTTGAGGCTATTTTGTTCTTGAAATTATCGAATGATTTCACGTAAGTGAGACTATCAACGGAAAGAGTCTCTTCCTGGAAAGTTCTTAAAACACACTCGTGACTCTTGTAGTGAAATGTGCAGATGGTACTTCTTCTTGGTAAAACTCTGCAAACCGTGATGTCACTTAAAAAAATACATGTAAACATATTCCACATGCCATATTCATGAACGTTTGCAAATATGTAAAGAGAGCAATTGTTTGTGTGTAACTCTTGAAAAAGGCAATTTGCCAAAAAAAAAATGTGAGCGTTTTCAGAACAAAAATAAAAATCAATACAATACCTTTTGGAAGAATTTACATCGTGATAAATCAATATCTGATTAACATCTTATTAGCCATTGACGGTGTTATAATGGATACTCTTTTCTTTGTTTAGACCAGTGCTAATTACTTTTATTCTCCTCGCATATTAATCCATTTGAACAAGGTATTAACTTAAATGGGGACTTTCAAATTAAAAATGTTATACTATTATATGATACATTATAAGATTAATACCCATACCTGTATTTGAATTTAACAAAAAAAGAATCCAGCTTAACTGCAACTCCTGTGCTACTAATTCCGTGGATTTAAGTTCCGGTCGGGACAAGAACTTTTTATTACATTGGGAGGTCTTTCAGCTTATCTTTAGGGGGTGGAGCGGTTATCTATCTGCGGTCTTCTCCTAGCAACAAAAGAAAGCGGACGTTTAAAAAAATGTCAAAATTGTCAGTTTTACATTTTGTTATCTATAAACCAAACGAAACTGGACGTGTTCAGATCGACTAAATAAATTGTATGTTATTATCATTCTATTTGAATATATTGATGCTTTTTACATACATCCATTACGCCCACATGTGATAACTGTTAATGTTTAACATAGAATCGTTGACTTTATCTCGAGTTCTGCAACGGCTAAAGATAATGATAATTATCCCATGCAGATCGTGCGACATCTGGCCGATTTCATGAAGAATAAAAAAACATAATGACGTGATAATGGGCAAAATGTCAGGATCGTGACGGTTGTACATAAAGCTGCATGGAGTTAATTACATATCAACTAAATGCGCTAAATGTTAAAGGTGGTAACCGACAGTATGTCAAATTCATGTAACAATAAATGTCCACTGTTTTGAGGGTGAGGTGGGGAATTTATGCATAATTTCTGCATAAACTCATACTTCAGACTAAATAACGACGATTTTAACACTACCTGTATTGTTAGACAGTACATATTGCGACAAAAATCACCCTAAAAATAACCATGAGAGTGATCTCTGCTAAAAATAGATATCGACGTCAGAGCGGACTATCCTGATCAATCGGAACACCTCGGATAATTCACGAATCATCTCTCGGATGTATGTAGGTAGTTAGCACCAGATAAATTCGAGGGATGATTGTCCCGAGGACGGACTTACCCGAGGAGTTCCGATTGTATCCTGATAACGATATTACGTAATTTCAAATGTAGATTGTCACGTGGTTTTCTTAGTTTTAAAATAACTATCTCTGCGACGTGGCTGAGATAGGGAATACTTTTTCGCAATTTCGAGTGGGGAGATTAATGCTTCACTCTTAACACAGACCTTGGCAATCAATTAACAGCATTTTGCAGGTCCTTTTCATGTAACAGTGACTTATTTTGTTATAAGAGAAAAAAGTCTTTGGTCCAAACTGTTGGATACCGCCTTTAAGGTTGATTGATGAACATGTTTAAAGTAGCATGGTCACATCTTGGCGTGAGTACATGACGCTTACAGCTTTGGTCAATATATTCATAAAGCCTTTCTTTACCTTGACATTCGGTCGTAGAAAAAGGCCGCGTGGTTTCTGTTCTGGTGTTGTTGGCAAGGAATCAACCTAAACAATTAAAAAGTAAGTCTGGAATTCTTTCTGTTTTCTTGTTAATATTTATGATAAACGACTGCGTTCATGTGTTCTGCAATGTTAAATTTATACTGGAAAAAAATGGCACATGCAAGCTTCACAAAGCCATTGTATCATTCTACATTTGTTTGATATTAGCACGCACATGGTACACAATAGCTGGCTATACATCATTCCGTTTCTAGTCATTCTGAACTTATGTCGACGCAGTTTTATATGACTGTAGAAAGTGCATATTCCCACCGCAGTACTTAAAAACCAGTTAGGCAACTTTATGGGCGCAAAATAAAGAAAAGCCAGACTTACAGCAAAAGTAATTTAACAAGCGTTAATCAGGTAACAATAAGGATAATCTTTCACAAATAGTTAAATACAACAATACATATCTAAAGTTAACAAGTCATAGCTGATCCAAATCCCTGACACAATTTATGAAATCCACCTGATTGATAATAATCATAACTCCATTTATAAATTAAAGGATAAAAAGTGCAATCCAAGATAATGATAATCCTTAAATCCAAAACCGAACACACTAAAAATAAATCTTATTTAAAAATTCACACTGTTGATTTTAACAACTGGTTGGTGCCCCTCTTGAGAGCGGTGCCTCTTATGTAATGCATTTTATGGGGGACTATTGTGTAGCAGTCCATAACAGGAAGTCGCAGTTGTTCTGTGAGGCCCTTTTCGGAGTGTTCCGAGGGTTTTTTTTTCCACATCATATCATATATTTCTAAGTTGATTATTATTTTATAATCTAGTGATTTGCAGCTCTGGGAATCACTGTGAGTAGCAATGTGTAGTTGTTTTTTTTTTATTTTGAAATGCATCTCATTGACCAACTATAATCCCGTCCAGCTATATTGATGACGTAAGACCCCAAACAAATGTCTTGGTTAACCACCGGCGCACCTCAGGTTATCTGAAAGACCTTCCCACATGAAGTATTTCGACCCGAACAGGACTCGAACCCCCGCGGTGAAACGCTAAGCGGTCAGAGGAGTTATATGTCGGCGACTCTATCACTACGCCACGGGCGCCGCTGTGTGCAGTTTTCGTTCGCTCAAAAATGTTTAAAAATTAAACAAATATATAATATGTTAACCGGAAGCACTTATTTGGAAATATTTATTTATAGTTTTTGTTGCCCAAAGTACAAAGAATATATGGAATATACTGAGAACGTGTTGCTTTTTTGCTAATATTTACCGTACTACCATACTATATTGAGGTCACAGCTTTTAGACTGGTTCTGACAAAGAATAGAGCAAAAATGCAATTTTAAGTTATATCCCAAAAAATTCTGGCAATATTAACATACCTGTTAATCATAGTAACCGACGATACAACAATGGCTGTTCGCTGAAAAATTGCGCTAAGAAAGCATATAGTTGTGTTGTTTTTTTTTAATATTTACTTTCCAATATATGCAAACGACGATCGATTGGAAACGAAGCTACAAATGAAATCTAACTGTATTTTTCTTTCCAACTCGAAGGGAAGTAAGTGATTTCCTATTGCGGCATATTTTGGGGGAAATTCGAACCACTTTTCAACAACAAAATTATGTTGCTAAAGGTTTATATCTTCCCATTTTCAGACTTTCAGCGTCAGCTTAATAAAATCATGAACAACGATTAACCTTTTGTCCAGATATTCTTCAGAACGCATCTCCGACATTTTAGAATATTTTTTTCGCCCAATGCCCCCACCCCCAACTCGTAAAACGTATGTCATATTCGGATCCGGGCCTGCCGTAGCTATAGTTCCTTATCCGTAATACTGTTTTAAATGGTTTGCATAATAAGTGTTGCATTGGCAATTGAAGTAATGATTCTTTCCTAAAATAAAATTTCCTAAAATGAACAGTGTACTGGACACTACGTTAGTTTGTGACGGTTTGTGCACAATCTGTTTATGCAAGCATAGTATTCGTCGAAAAGAACCAACACTAGTCGTCGGTTGACAAGATGTGTTGTATTTCGTCCAAGATTTAGTAAACGCTTGGTTGGTGTGCCGAAAATCCATTTTGATGTTTAGAGAAAATATTTTGCAAAAGAGTTATGTCTTTGCGTTTTTCAGACTTTCAGAGTCAGTTTAATTAAACCCTTAAAAACGATTAACCTTTTGCCAGAGTCACTTCAGACAGCATCTCCGGCATTTTAGAAACATTTTTTTCCGGCGGAGCATACCCGCAGACCCCACTAGAACTTATGTCAATTCGGTTTTCGCCCTCCCCCGCCAAACACACACACCCAACCCCCACAACGATCCTCCAGCTTTAAAGTTCTGGATCCGGGCCTGAACATTGTGGCTTGGAATTGATTAGAGTTGAATAATGTCTACTTTTGACGACAATTGTATGGTCTGATTTTAAAGTCTAATAAAAATGCGAACCAACTCTTTTAGGTGAGAAGAATTCCCTAACGTAACAGTCAAAACAAAGATTAAAGAATCATCGAGCACTAAAATCCCAAAACTCTCTCAGTTCTATAACGTTTTGGATGATGATTCCGATTAAAATGGAAAGTCATCAATTATGCGACATTTAAATTTGTAATGCCAAAAAATCCAAAAATTCGAATTGAAATAGGTTATCATTCATTTTAACACTTTTTTACCACACTAGATCCAACAATTTTAGGAATCGACTACCATCAAAGAAATATATCACGAAATGTTAGATTTTGTTGTTTTTGTTGTTGTTGCTTCCTTTTTCCTATTCGAAAACTAATAATAAACACTATATGTAAATGTTAGGTTTATAGATGCCTTGTTTTAATAGCTGGCTATACATCATAAGCCAGACTTCTTCTTCTTCCGATTAAGGAACTGGGCTCTTAATTAGAGCGTAATTAGTTCCTTTACTTACAGCAAAAATATTTTAACAAGCGTTAGTCAGGTAACAATAAGGATAATGTTTCACAAATAATTTAATACAACAATACATATCTAAAGTTACCAAGTCATAGTTGATCGTTGACACAATTTAAGAAATCCACCAGCTTGATAATAATGATAAATTCCTTTATAATAGGCCTATTTTTTAAGTTGTGTTTATATGCCATTCATAATCTTACAATGTGAATGACAGTTTTAAGGAATTTCGAAATACGCATTAAAAAGTGCAGTAGCTCTATATCTACATCCAGAATGTATTGTCCATTGTGTGCAACTTCATTAAGCCTGAACAAAATTTTACAAGCACATATTTCAGCCACGATCAGGAAGTTGTACATTTTATTTTAACCAGAGTTACATCCCTTCTACGAAAAAAAAATGCACGGAATAAGAAACTGTCAAATGAGACAAATCTGAGGAGATGTCGACCTACCGGTAAATACTTTCATTGGGATTATTTTTTATAATGATGTTTGTTTTACATTCGTGATTAAGGGTGGTTACCGATTCCTTGTGTTAGAAATTACATGTATATGATACAATCAGATATAATTAATTTCTATTGTTGCTTTAGATATCAACAACCACCCATTTTTTTAAGTATCAGAATCTTTCCAAAAATATTTACTTTCTGAAAGAACTTATTACGAAAAGAAAGAAACATATAATTTGGCAAAGTGATTGGGAAATTTACAAAAAAATTCTATCAAAAATTATGAAAAGACAGCCTAAAAATATCTGTTGTTGTTTTTTATTATTGTTAATGTAGTGCCGGTTCGGTGGAGAGGCCCACAGGTGGCCCGGTTAGCTCATTAGGTAGAGCTCTGGAACAGTAATCTGGGGGTCGTGGTTTCAATCCCCGCATCTGGCACTCACTTTTCTCTTGATATACTTTACTGGTGTCAGAGGTAAATAGAGGCCTGGTGGTGTGGCTGTCCTGAGTTGGGATTGGGCCCAGAAAGATAAGGGGGTAGGAGTGTAGTGCCAGTGTGGTGGAGAGGCCCACAAGTGGTCCGGTTAGCTCAGTAGGTAGAGCAGTGGAACAGTGATCCGGGGGTCGTGGGTTTGATCCCGCATCAGACACTCATTTTTCCCTAGAAATTATTCATTTTTTTTTTAAGGAATATATAACACCATGCATTATTTCAACAAACAAACATCCTGGAAACACGATCAAGTGTTATTTATGTTAGTATATCTTATATATAGTCATCAGTTCTAATTGTGACTTTACGTAGATGTTTTCAGGTCCTTTTCTGCAATCAAACAGCATAGAAGCCCCCTGAAATTGGCCAGAACCTATAAAAACATATAATTTCTTGTTGGCTTTTCTATTTCATTTAGTTTTTACTAAGTTTTACTTTAAATTATTTATGCAATCACAGAAAATATGTCTCAGTACAATTAAAGTACGTCAATCAAATCTCTCCATAGAAATCTAGTAAATGCCTTTAAATTTACCCCACCTACCATAATTATAATGTGGAAAAATAATATTGATTTTTTTTTTTTTTTCCTAGGTGTTGCCAACTGTTGGCATATTCAAAGTTTAAAGATATATATCTGTATTCAAAAAGCATTCTTGTCAGCTGTAACCAAATTATTTTTATTGGAAAAACAGCATTTCCAAAGAAGTTGCAGCAAAAATACTGGAAGTTTGTAATCCCTGAAAATGGCAATGCAACAAAAATAACTGGAAGTTTAAACTCCCTGAAAATTGCAATAGAACTGTGCACAGTGAAAGCTTATAGGTCTACCTACATTTAATTAAATTAAAAAAAAGTTCATGCGCATTTACGTGACTTAATCAAGATGCTCTGGACCTGATGGTGTATTTGGTAGAGCATTGACTCGAGGTACGAGAGGCCCCAGATTTGATCCCGGGTCGCGACGTACCAAAGTCATTTGAAAATAGTAATGGTATAGCTCCCTTGCTAATGCTCAAGCAGATATAAGGGTAGTTCCACGACTGGTAGGCCCAGTGTCAGGATAATGTGGCTGACTGTGGTACCATGCCAGGTGTTCACGGTATGCTATACACAGTGAAGGCAGCACTATATCTCTTAGCTATCTGATAGTCCTGCTTGCCTAATTTGGTCATTAAACTAAGTCAATATGTAAATTTAGCAATTGGAATTCAACGAAACTCATCGTTGTAATACATTAAACACACAACGTGTCAGCACCTGAAACTCATGTTGACTTTGGTAGAAAAAAATGGCTATTGCATAATCCTGTGTAAAGCAGACTGTTGCTACTATAGAGAGAAAGAGCTTTAATCTGCAGGTGAAAGGTGAAAAGAGGAGACTCAGTAATTGTTATTGTTAATCAGACTAAATACTAATTGACATGTACATATGAAACGTGCTTTAGTTGTAACATATGCACACTAAACAGTTATAAATGATTTTTAATTTTCTCTTGGATCTACTTAAACACTATTCTTATGTTTACTAGAATATGATAATGCAAATAAACTAACATGATAATTGAATTACATACTTTGACAAATATATGGTTACTTATATCTATATAGATGCAATGTTAACACTAGGACTTGTATAGTTGATGAAATTCCGCTTATAATGTAAACATTTTCTAATTATTTCTGACACCTTGATACTTTTTACCAAATGCCACTTTGTCAATTCAAATTTTACACAAATGACATGCTATGTTTTTGTATTCTGTCTTTAAAGACTGGATGGTCTTTTATACTGCTGGAGATATATTATGTTTTATACTAATGTTTATATATTATGCCTGTTTTGAGGAATTTGGGAATTTCTACTGTACTCTACGCCAAAAAATTTTGAAAACAGCTTTAATTCTTAGACGGTACAGATTGTGAAAAATTATCCCAAAATGTCCTTTCTCTCCAAATCTATAAATAAACACAATGGGAATTTTTGCTAAAAATAGGATGAGGATATAATGTGAGTGGTCATGTGGGTTTCTAAGTAAAAAAAATAACTGTACAGACAGGCTCAGCTAATAAATATATATTTGTAATGAGGAGTGGAGTGTTATGCTTTACATTTCACTAAGATGTAGGGCATCAATAGCAGCGTTTCATGTAGCAATAATTTATTTGGATATTGGGAGGAAAGAAAATGAGGTCAAAACTGTCACATACCACCTTTAAAGCAACTTGGACATAGTGGATTAAATTTGTCCTTTTTTATAGTTAAAAAAATAAGAATTGAAAGGCATAACTTTATGTATGTTATGTGTATGTGGTCATCATAAACAGTACAATGATTGGCTCAATTGTGAAGCAATAATCAAAACAATGTGAAGATCACATGTTTCTATGTGTTATGTTCTTATACTAAACTGTGACCTTGGCCCAAGGTTATTAAGCTCTGAGTTTTTATCTGAGACCATTCTCAAGTAT
Source organism: Sinonovacula constricta (assembly GCA_007844125.1). Taxonomy (NCBI): domain Eukaryota; kingdom Metazoa; phylum Mollusca; class Bivalvia; order Cardiida; family Solecurtidae; genus Sinonovacula; species Sinonovacula constricta. The sequence continues at coordinate 19,964,745 of CM017571.1, forward strand.
CTGATTAGCTGGATTTTAAATGAATTTAGAGTTCTAACAAATCAAATGCTTGAGGATGATATCAGACTGCAGATCACATATTTATAATGTCAAACCAAGGCTGATTCAAGCAAAAGCTGACACGACAAGATCACAAATGCATGGAAGGTGTTTTCTCCAGGCTTTTTTCAAAAGAAACTAAAGTTGCAGTCTACATAAATCTGCAATACTTTCACAGTATTACAAGCTAAATGAACACCTAAAAGACTTTCTCACAGATTAATTAAACTCAGGTCTGTGGTATCATGACTTGATAATTTGTAAGGCATACATTTTTTTCATATTTAGAAAATGCTGTAAAGCAAACCATTTCTATAATCAGCAGTTAATTGTGACTAAGAACAAACTGTCATGACTAAACCTGACTTGACCTGATAACTGTGGTTTTGGCAAGACAGTTGTCTGATGTCTTCTTTCACCAGTAATAGCTGGACCTTACCAATATCTCCATAACTGTGTTGTTTGTTATATATTTAAAAACTAAACTAAAATCAAACTAAAGCAACAAAAAAAAGAAAAAATAAAGGAAAAAAGATGGATTGTACAGGAATACATAAGTTGATGACAAAATATTGATGGAGAACAATTTTTGGAACAGAATCATGAAATTAAAAAGAACATTAACGTATCATGCAATAAGTGCATGGAAGATATTATGAATAAAAATCAAGATCAGTGCCAATCAAAACATCAAAACACAAGTGACTTTTCTTTCTTATAAAACATTTTAGACTAAATTGCAGATAAGTATGAGAAAATACCTGTAAAAGGAATAAATATATTTATCACAAAGATGCCGATTCATTTGAAGCTCTTAGTAAACTATTCCAGTATGCATTTATTCTTAGCATTTGATTATTTATGTTAAACTCTGAAGTATGTATACAAATAAAGATCTATTTCTATTGATTACATTATTGTTTACAGCTGTTGATAGAAACCAGAAGCATATGTCAATGTGATAAACCAATCATTGTTGGTGGAGGAGGACCGAGAAAAGTGACACTTACTGGGCAAAACTTGTCATTCCACCAGACTAACTGAACAGCGATAGGCCATTGATGACTCATACCGATGGTCAGTATACCCACAATGCCATGACAACGCCACCACTTCTTCTCCTCTCACCAATCATACCATGTAGTGGAAATCTGACAACAGTGAAAAGGATCAGGTAATTATCTGTGTACTAATCACCAACAGTCTTTGAGCTTACCTAAAACAACAGCATTGCATGAACACCCAGGTGCCCTCTGGGACTGGAACTACACTTATAAGCTAAGCATAAACAAGAGAGAGTTATACTAGTACCAATTTTTAGCTCACCTGAACATAAGCTGTTGGTGAGTATCTGTCATCACCCACCCATCTGACATCCGTTACATTATTAAATCTTTATACACTATACATATACAAAGTCGTTAAAAATGGTAGTGGTATAGCTCCCTTGCTAACGCTCAGGCAAATATAAGTGTAGTTCCGTGACTGGTTGGCCCAGTGTCAGGATAATGTGACTTGGTGTGGTATTGTGCCAGGTGTTTACAGCATGTTATACACAGTGAAGGCAGCACTATATTTGCTTCAAGTGGACACCGTCTCCAGATAACTGAAATACTGTTGGTGGGACGATAAACAAAACTAAAAAACACCCAAAAAAAATACATATACAACCTGAAATAAATAATCCATCCTATACCAGTAAAACATATTTTTCATTTCATGCTCTGCCAACTGTAAACAATTTCCAATCTACTGTCTTGAAATATACTTTGGTTCTAATTGTCTTTACTACTTTTGTACTAACAAACGGTTAAGATTATTATGAAGAAGTTAATATAGTGTTGGTACTTGAAGACCCTAGGCAAATGTCTGGGTTAATCCACCAATGATAGGCAATAAGCTGAGCTACCCAATTTTCATAAAAGTTCTTGCCCAGACTGGGACTCAAACCCATTGGTGGAAGGGCTTAAGAGGTAGAAGTCAGTGACTCTAGCTGGTTGACCTTGGACACCCCTGGTTAATAAATGAACTAGGCCATGAACTAAACTGAAAGTATGTAACTCTTCCCCCTGTTGATAGTTTGATAATTTCTAATCTTAATTAGGTCAAGTGCTTACAAACAGTATCCCAGACAAGCAAAATGTGTTCTTTTGTGTAAAGCAGTTCAAAATGTGATTCACACATGCAATGATTGGATAAACCTGCTTTTTTATAAATGGACTTGGGTTATGGCTTTAGTGACCATCCAGATAATGATGTGATTGATGCTAATTTTTACTATTTATTGAACAAGAACCAAAATCACTTGGCAACTCATGTTTATGTATGCATTTAAGTGACTATTTACAAAGCCTGGTAATTATGCATTTCATTCTTCTCGGCAGAATATTCAATAAAATGATACATCATTTTGCTGAACTACTGCTTATAGTCCATCTAATTATATGTTTCCTTCCCTATGTTACAGATATCATTTTGAGAAAAATGGATTTCCATGTATATTGAGAAGCCCTGATGACTTCCTCGACTCATCTGCTCTTCAGGAATATATAGCAAATGAGGGCATTAGACTGGTATTAGCCATTCATGCGTACAAATCCGGAAAAATTCTCCAAAGTAAGTAACCTTAACTCTGAAATCAGTCTATGTAATAGTTTATATATAAAATACAGCTAACTGTAGACAACATAATAAATATCTAATTGCCTGAAACTATATTGGTAATGGTAGCAAACAGTGTTATGTTTTCATGAATATTTTAAGGCAACAGCAAGTATTTCTACAGATGAATGGATATAATGTCTTTAAACCCTTGGTCAGATAGGATTGATAATAAATTTGTTTGCACTTATATCTTCTTCTTTAGTTTGTTTTGTATTGTCATGCCATACATACATTTACATGACTTTATAATAATAATATGGATAACATATTTTCTATGCAAAGCACATTGCTCTTTTCCAACATTGTTTTTATCTTGTCCAAGTGATACCACGATTCTATTGAATAGACTTCTATTATTCCCAGGTCATCTTCTCCTGCATATACCTGGGTCGTAGATTCAGCAGCTTTTAATAGGAAAATAAGAAAAGGTCCTTTAAGAATTAACACAGATATTTAAGTCTGAAATACCTCTAGTTGTTGTTGTTGTTGTTTTTAATTTTTAAAGGTAACAGAAACATACCACTAAAATGTTAATAAAAGGAATTATCAACTGTTTATACTATATGGACCCTTTAAAACTCACAGCTGGACCTGGGAATGAAAATGGCTCCAGTTATGGGAGGCCCCAGGTTCAATCCGTGGTCATGAAATACCAAAGTTATTGAAAATGGTAGTGTTATAACTCTCTTGCCAACACTCAAAACAATGGTAGTTCCTGCTGGTAGTTATACCCAGACAAATGTCTGGGATATAATCATTGAAAATATGGCCATATTTATGTAAATATAATGAATTATAATACAACCCGAACTCAAACCGGACCTTGTAGCCTAACCATCTCATTGGCTCTAGGTACAGGAGGCCCCATGAGATACCAAAGTTGTTAAAAATGTTAGGGGCCCAGTGTCAGGATAATTTGTCTGGATGGGGTATCATGCTAGGTGTTCACGGCATGCTATACACAGCGAAGACAGCACTATATCTGCTTTCAGTGGACACCGTCTACAGATAACTTAAATACTGTTGGTGGGACAACAAAAACAATAAACCAAAAATACACAGGAAACTTACTAGCTGATAATGTTTTAGCTTCTAGGATCGGTTGTGCCTGTGTCTGGTTTAATGTGATCAGCTGGGGTTCATAGTAACAGTTAACATGAGCATTGTCATCCAAATAGTCAGATAAAGCTGAAATTTCAATAAAAACTTAAGTCATTAAGGGATTAAGGCATTGCAGTTCTGATTTTTTTACTGTCACTTTTGATTTATAACTACTTTGAATAGGGGGTTATATAAACCAGTTATCTGTTCAACTATCCCCTCTGCAGCCATAACACAGAGTTCATTTGCATTTTGTGAAGCATTTATGTAAAAAGTTGCTTTGATCAAACTGTATTGCATAAAAACTGCAGTATCTGCTCTTGGCAGATAACTTCTAAAGTAAATTGTATTCGTTTGCACTACATAACTTTGACACTTTTTTTTCCAAGGAGAGGCTTAATTTATTAGTATATAAACATGCTAATAAGTAAACAGAAGAGTACTCTAATTCTTTGTTTTCAGAAATGTGTTTGTTTTATATGATATTTCAGTATGTTTTGAACCAAAAAATATTACTAAATAAACAAACCCAATATATACTGCAATAATAATTTTGCGAAATTATATGTAAAAATAGTTATGACAAGAAAAGTTGTGACAAGAAAAATATTATATATTAAACCTATAACATGGTAAATGTTGGATGTTGTATGTGTTAATCAAACCATTCTAACTTTTAAAAAAAGGACATTTTTCCATTTTGAAGTTCCTTCTTGTTTTTATATTGTTCCTATTAAAGACTACCTTGTTTAAAATGCACATGATGACATACTCATAATTAGAGACAATACTGTTCTGTCTACAAAGAAATGCAAAAAAAAAGAATGATTTGATAATAAATCTAAAAAAACACAATGTATTTTGCAATGTAAGGTACAAAAAAACTTACTTCATTTTGATACATAATATCCTTTATTACAGAACATATTTCTCAGTACAATTCACTTCACTTATTGAAAAATAAATTAACAACTGTTAATGTGGCCCATGAATCATTGCTTCCTCATAGTAAAGGGCAGATAATAATGTAAGTGTTTAATTTTTTGTTCATACATATGTTTGCCTTTTTCGTGAACGCTTCTTACATTTAGCTTCTTTTAAAGTTTCTTCTGACAATTTCTGTAGGTACAATGTCTCTTAAGACGAGTATGTTGTTACAATGTCTAATAGATGAGTACGTTGTTACAATATCTAACAGATGAGTATGTTGTTACAATGTCTAATCTGATGTTTAGAAAAGTATGTTGTTACAATATCTAACAGATGAGTATGTTGTTACAATGTCTAATCTGATGTTTAGAAAAGTATGTTGTTACAATATCTAACAGATGAGTATGTTGTTACAATGTCTAATCAAATGATTAGGCGAGTATGTTGTTGCAATGTCTAATCTAATGATTAGGCGAGCATGTTGTTGCAATGTCTAATCAAATGATTAGGCGAGTATGTTGTTGCAATGTCTAATCTAATGATTAGGCGAGCATGTTGTTGCAATGTCTAATCAAATGATTAGGCGAGTATGTTGTTGCAATGTCTAATCTGATGATTAGGCGAGCATGTTGTTGCAATGTCTAATCAAATGATTAGGCGCGTATGTTGTTGCAATGTCTAATCTAATGATTAGGCGAGTATGTTGTTGCAATGTCTAATCAAATGATTAGGCGAGTATGTTGTTGCAATGTCTAATCAAATGATTAGGCGAGCATGTTGTTGCAATGTCTAATCAAATGATTAGGCGAGTATGTTGTTGCAATGTCTAATCAAATGATTAGGCGAGCATGTTGTTGCAATGTCTAATCAAATGATTAGGCGCGTATGTTGTTGCAATGTCTAATCTAATGATTAGGCGAGCATGTTGTTGCAATGTCTAATCAAATGATTAGGCGCGTATGTTGTTGCATTGTCTAATCAAATGATTAGGCGAGTATGTTGTTGCAATGTCTAATCAAATGATTAGGCGAGTATGTTGTTGCAATGTCTAATCTAATGATTAGGCAAGTATGTTGTTGCAATGTCTAATCTGATGATTAGGCGAGCATGTTGTTGCAATGTCTAATCAAATGATTAGGCGCGTATGTTGTTGCAATGTCTAATCTAATGATTAGGCGAGTATGTTGTTACAATGTCTAATCTGATGATTAGGCGCGTATGTTTTTGCAATGTCTGATCTGATGATTAGGCGAGCATGTTGTTGCAATGTCTAATCAAATGATTAGGCGCGTATGTTGTTACAATGTCTAATCTGATGATTAGGCGAGTATGTTGTTACAATGTCTAATCTGATGATTAGGCGCGTATGTTTTTGCAATGTCTGATCTGATGATTAGACGAGTTTGATGTTACAATGTCTAGTCTATTAGACGAGTATGTTGTTACAATGTCTAATCTAATGATTAGGCGCGTATGTTTTTGCAATGTCTGATCTGATGATTAGGCGAGCATGTTGTTGCAATGTCTAATCAAATGATTAGGCGCGTATGTTGTTGCAATGTCTAATCAAATGATTAGGCGAGTATGTTGTTGCAATGTCTAATCTAATGATTAGGCGAGTATGTTGTTGCAATGTCTAATCTGATGATTAGGCGAGCATGTTGTTGCAATGTCTAATCAAATGATTAGGCGCGTATGTTGTTGCAATGTCTAATCTAATGATTAGGCGAGTATGTTGTTACAATGTCTAATCTGATGATTAGGCGCGTATGTTTTTGCAATGTCTGATCTGATGATTAGTCAAGCATGTTGTTGCAATGTCTAATCAAATGATTAGGCGCGTATGTTGTTACAATGTCTAATCTGATGATTAGGCGAGTATGTTGTTGCAATGTCTAATCTGATGATTAGGCGAGCATGTTGTTGCAATGTCTAATCAAATGATTAGGCGCGTATGTTGTTACAATGTCTAATCTGATGATTAGGCGAGTATGTTGTTACAATGTCTAATCTGATGATTAGGCGCGTATGTTTTTGCAATGTCTGATCTGATGATTAGACGAGTTTGATGTTACAATGTCTAGTCTATTAGACGAGTATGTTGTTACAATGTCTAATCTCATGATTTCACGAGTATGTTGTCACAATGTCTAGCCTGATTATTAGACAAGTATGTTGTTACAGTGTCTAGTCTAATGATTAGGTGAGTATGTTGTTACAATGTCTAATCTGATGATTACATTTTTTACAATGAATCTCCTGACTTTTCTTGTTTTTCTTTGTTTTTGCGTTACTATTTATCTTAGGACTTCTGTAGTCTGGGTGTTTTGTCTCTAGAGACCAGGTTAGCTCTTATGATGCAGCATTTGTTTATAAACTGTGATACAGTGTTAGTTTTAGGCTGACAACTATATGCAAGCATGACAAGTTGTATTGCTAGAAACTTACCAACAAAAAGTGTAGATCCTGATCAGAACTGGATCTGACTGATCAGGATTTACACTATCTTCAAAATCTGATTAATTCCTGCTTAGCCGGTTAGTAGTTATATTGTCTCCACATAGGTTTAGATACAAAGACGTGATTTGGCTGTTTGGCTGCTTTATTTTTATGCCGACTGTCTGTCCCTTGTCACCTTTTTTATAGGTTCCAATATGTTCTTGTAATGGCTGGTGTCTTAAGATAGATGTGCTGCCAACTCAAAAGTGAATTTCTCCCAAGATCACAGACTGCTTCCCCTATCAAGCCAAGTGTCGTGAGATCACAGACTGCTTCCCCTATCAAGCCAAGTGTCTTGAGATCAATGTGTTCCCATCTAATATATGAATTTCTCCAAGATTACATATTGAATGGTACACCTTTAATGTATCAAGGATTGTTTGTTTTTAGATTAATTATCGCAACAACAATACTTTAGGTTGATTAAAGATGGGGTTCCCCTGAAGTTGATGCAATGTTTAGTCTCCAATATCTTAGCATAATGGCTGTTTCTATATAATAAATGGGGTTCCATCTGGTAAATGAATTTCTCCAAGACCAAAATTGATACACCTACATCAAGTCAAGATTGTGCAATGTAATTGCTTGGGAAGTATTAGAAATTGAGATAACATCTTTGATTCCATAGACGAACAATATTGTTTCGATATTGTTTTGTAACTGCCTGCGGAACGTAAAAAAAGTTACGTGATGGTTATGCACTTTGAGTAGATTCAGCGATTTTTCTAACTCTATGGTCCCTTGTCAAATGGGTTTGAGTACAGTTTTTTTTCTATAAGAATTAAAATAAAACAATTGTTCTTAAAAATATGTTCCTAACCCTTTACTTTTTGGAAACACCATTAGGTGGGGTATGTTTGTTTGGCACCACTCTAGAGAGCAATGCCTCTTATGGAATTTTTTATAGGGATGATAGTGTAGCAGGCTATAACAGGAAATTACAGTTGTATTGTGAGACCCTTTTCTGAGAAAAGAACAGAGTATTCCACTCTTAACAGTGTAGCTTGCAACAATAAAGCATACCGGTAACTTTCAGTTATGGGATGGGATGGGATGGGATTTGCCAGCATTTTTGCCGATACTGTGCAGCGACATTTCTATCATTATAGCACAGGGGCATTTATGAGGTGCCCAGGGACTGAACTTGGTCGGTCCATTATACTCACACTGACGATTCAGGCGTAATGCTGTTCACTCGCCCCAATCGTTAGGTGGGAAGCCGCTGCTATGAACTTTACAGTCTTTGGTTTGACCCTCTGCGGTTTGAACCCATGACCGCCCGATCCGCAAGCCGACACTACCACTTGAGCTATTGCGGCCGTTAAAAAAGAATAGGTTTCAGTGATAGATTGTCATTATAAAAGCATCATTTTTGTTGAAGGATGACTCCTGAATATCTGGGTTGAACCCACAGGTGCATTGCAGGTCAACTGAAACTTGGAATGCTTTATATTCAGTTATGTGATGTGTTAAGGTTAACGATGGACAAATTTCATCCTTTTCAATTAAGTTGTTGTTATTATAGGAAAGCATTTTTAAATTGTTCTCGCATAAATATAAAAAAATAGTCCCCTGTTTCTATTGATACATATAATTATTTGTATTTACATATAATTATCCACATGTGCATATAATTATCTATACTTTAATAAAATAATCCACATTTACATATAATTATCCACATTTGCATATAATATTATCCTCATTTACATATAACTGTCCACATTTACATATAATTATCCATATTTGTATATAATTATCCACATTTACATATAATTATATAATTATCCATATTTGTGTATAATTATCCACATTTACATACAATTATCCACATTTGCATATAACTATCCACATTTTATAGGTCTACTATATTCATCCTTTTCACTTTGCAACAAGAAAACATTCCATTTTTTCATTCTTTTCATTCTGTTTAACTATTATTGTCTTACAAAACAGAACTTTTTCATCCATGACTTGGCTTAGATTTCCCAAAGGGACATTTCTCTGACATAACAATAGCATTGAAGTTGTGAATATAACGGTCAGAAATCAAATCATCTTCTGGTTAGTTTTTCAGCTGACATTTATCAGACCGTCTGGGGAAAATAGAAAAACAAACTTCCCATCAGTATTACAAAGTCAGGCGACGGAACTATTGATATTTTGTGTGTTTACTTTCCCAGCTGCAATATTTTGCGAAACCCATTAAGAAATATAAAATCCTAGTTAAACCCATTTACAGAATAAGGAATGATCCTTTTTAAGGAATAAAAGAATGAACACCTTAAATCCCTAATACAGCACTGCTTGATGGTGAGAACAAAACCTACTTTAACCATGTGGTTAAAAAAATTTGCCAAATTCATTAACTCAATATATACTATTTGAGTTTACAAATTTCTTTCTTTAAAGGGCTCTGTGCTTTGTCGCAAATGCCAGACATCAGGTTGTTGTTTTTAAATTAATATCATCATAAAAACAGATTAGTTATAAGATACATTTTAACCAATCGCTAATGTGCGAAAACCATATAACGTACCGGGTAATGTGGACGGCTGACTATGGCTCTTTATGGTTTTCAGTATAGATGTTGTGAAAATTATTAAAAGATCTAATTACATGCAGCTTGTTCTCCTTTTTAGATTTTATTCTCATTTCTTCCCCTATTGCTTCTGGGCTAATTTATTGTAACCACGAACTATTCTGCTTCCAGCTTATGTAAGCACAAATCACTGCCATATTGCCTGATAGCATATTAAGTGCAGAAGAGATTTACTACAAGAATAGTCCACAAAACACAAACTGCAAACTAGGAGGCTGTATTATTGCAGAAAGGAGAGATTTTTATTGCCATTTTACCATAATGCTCTTAACAAACTCCAAAGAAAACTTGAAGGGTGCATTAATGTGTCTCCTTTTTTGTCTCTGTGTCTCCTAAATGCCAACTGAAGTATCTGTTGGTGACAATGCATTACTTCACCAGTTGCTGTTTTCCACCATCCCAGAAACTTACATTTCATATGAAGATACTGCAGTTGTCACAATGGTAGTGTCTTTTAAATAATCTGGACAAGGTCTAGCCAATTTCTGCTGAAACTAAACAATTCTCACGCACATGTTTTGATAAACTTTCTTACTGTTTTTAGTTAACTCCATTTTTTTGTCTTTTCTTGTCATGGATTTTTAATTATTGTGTTCGTCATATATTTTGTAGACACCAAACATAAATAGTAAACAGGTGCTGTATCACGAGTTTGCTGGGGTTTCTTCTGTTTTGTTGTGTGCATATTTGTATTATTTATGTACATGTACTGTTACGACCGTTGTCACTATTTAAGATTTATTTATAAAATGGCACGTTTACTAAACGACGAAATGGTGTAACAGAAAGAATAAGCCAGCAACAAACTATTAGAATAATGTTTTATTTTAATAAACAATTAAAACAATGGTGTAACAAAATACTAACAAATGTATCAGACCAAATTTGAGAATGCAAAATAAATGTTAGCTTACAGTTTGTCCCTTTAGGAGGTGTCCATTTAATAGTTCAATTTATAATCCAATGTCGAATAATCCTGAAGAATTTTCGGTAGAATGTCCTCGTAGATGCGCACAGTTGAAATAATTCAAAGGTAAGAACAATGTTCGAATGTAATTAATATTCAATATACAACACTATAATAATTATATCACTGTACAATATAATAAGTCCGACACAGAAAGGTTTTTCCCATATTCCCAAGCTATATATATATATCTCCAAACTCTATGTCTACACTTTATCTCCAAACTTTATGTCCAAACTTCCAACTTAAATCGGCTAACAAGCCCTTATATAGACCCAAAGAATTGCTAGAATGCAGAAGTCTCTGGAACATTTGTGAAACCCAGAACATTCTCAAAACCCACTTAATAATAAACAAATGATTTTTCTAGCATGATCCTTCTCTTTCTAGCAGTTACGCGAATGCTACATCATTAATACTACAACTGTAAACAACCCCTTAACCTGACTTGCGTAACCTTAAACGCTGGTGTACTACTGTACATAACAGTACTATAAGCAGTCTACTTGAATATGGTTCCAATTTGTTCATCTATATCTATCAATGTAAGATGAAAGAATAGTCTTTAATTGACCTATCAGTAGAAAATGAAAGGATAGTCTTCCATTGACCTTTCTATATGAGATGACAGGATAGTCTTCCATTTACCTTTCTATATAAGATGACAGGATAGTCTTCCATTGACCTTTCTATATAAGATGACAGGATAGTCTTCCATTGACCTTTTGATATAAGATGAAAGGATAGTCTTCCATTGAACTTTCTATATAAGATGACAGGATAGTCTTCCATTGACCTTTCTATATAAGATGAAAGGATAGTCTTCCATTGACCTTTCTATATAAGATGAAAGGATAGTATTCCATTGACCTTTCTATATAAGATGACAGGATAGTCTTCCTTTGACCTTTCTATATAAGATGACAGGATAGTCTTCCATTGACCTTTCTATATAAGATGAAAGGATTGTCCTCCTTTGACCTTTCTATAGAAGATGAAAGGATAGTTCTTTTCTGACTGTGTGTATAAAACAAAAAAGCACAATGTATTTTCTATTCTATGGCAAGTTACTGAAGTAATGGACTGTCACTAACAGATATTTCCACAGACAAGATGGGGTACTTTGGTGCACCTCCAACTTTGCTTGTATATTTATTGAGGATTCCTGGAAAATAACAGTACATATCTTCCAGACTGTTAACTTGCCTTTAAGCAAAATGGCAGTTTCTACAATCTTTTCTACACTTTAAATGTGCCTTTTAGCAAAATGGCTGTGTTTTCTGGCCATATTTGTAAAATGGCCATAAAATATTTTCCTGATGTTTAATGTATATTCGAGCAACAGCAGTAAACCGTTTGTTGTTGGTAACTTACACTAGCTGGAGGCCAGTCGTTGAAGGTCATGATAGAAAAAATAAAATATGAAAGCATCAAAGGAAAGAAGTCATTACTACGTGTTAGCTTATTTGGCTTGGGAGATCTTTTTTCAAGGTCAAAAGAGGTCAACTAAAACCCATTTATAGAAAAAGTAAGGTCTCAAGGTTAGCATAAAAACAAAAAAATAACTGGCAATGCCATGAGGTAACAGTAAAATGGCATCAGAACATTAACAAAGAAAATTTTCATGAAGAAGTTCAGGAAATAACTTTGTAATGCTTGCTAGGGCAGAAAAACTCAGACCATCTCCGGTTTATGAAAAACCTAACATGCAGTTTTTGTAAAGCTATCACCATGACAACTATAGCTTCCTTGCATTCGAATGACTCGGAAACACACTTTTAATTAGTCACTGAGCAAAACAGCAGTTTGTAGTTTTTAGCCTACAGAATTTTTTAATTTTTTTTTAGGTCAGACCTTGACCAGCATGTGCAAAACAGCTGCAAAGGCAGTAAGTGTTCTTGTTTTAAGCTGTTCTAAGTACGGTAAATGAATAAGTTGGCTGCATCCTTACGGATACTTCAGAGGCTTATGGAGACATCTTAATGCTCCACTTCAGTTTTTCTCAGAGGACTCTGAAGTGTTCGTGTGAAATGGCAATAAAATGTTAACATTCTGCACAGTTTTCATGCCTCAGGTCAAAACTGGAAGCAGAGTATTTGAAAGAAACCCCCCCCCCCCTCCAAAAAAGAATTTCTGGATCCGCCCCTGGAAGATTGGAAGAGTCCTTAAATATTTTTTTGAGCAGTCTGCCTCTATTGGAAACTTCTAGAGCTCTGTGAAAATTAAAATATCTCTTATGCACATTTAATGTGCAAAAGAACAGTTGCTGTCTTGTAGCATACAAAAGTTGGAAGCTGAATATTTAAGTGTCATAACAGAGTGTTATTTGTCTTGCTACCTTTGCCAAGTTAAGTTTTTTAAATTGTTTACCCCAGGAAAGCTAAGTTGTGATGGTATTTTCCTTTAGCTTGTGTATGAGATGTAAATACACTTTCTGATGTTGGCTGAGATAGATATGCTGTCTTTGTAATGAAGTGCTAAAATTTTAATTTGTTGAATTTATTTTTGTTTCATGTTGACATAATCATGGATGATCATATTCCTTGATTAATTTATTTTCTTTTAATTTTAGCTACACTCTTCGAAATAAGTGGAGCATTTATCTTGACCATATCTTTGGTGCTGATTAACCTCTTTGTTAAGGTCCAATTTCATAAAAGCCGTAAAAAATATTCACTTTGAACTTGGATAACTTGTTATTTTTTAAAATTCAGAACTCATTCCAGTAGGGAAGGGAACCCTTAAATTATTTTTGGCACTGTTATGCCTCCTTTTTGACTTGGAATTTTTTGTGTGATTTAAGGTTTTTATTCAAGGTTGTATCCCACAGTTATGACATCTTAAAATACTATTGTTACCTGAACAGATCTCATAAAATACTGTTTATTATTGTCCTAAACCTGTCTGAAAAGAGTACCATAATGCCACAGTTGTCATTAAAACCACACTGCACTGTTGTCAATTTTAAAACTAAGAAAACCACATGACCACTTATGTTTTAGCTTATCCATGTCATCCACTGTGACTATTTTTAGCAGAAATCCTAGTCATTCTTATTTATAGATTTGAAAAGAACAAACATTTTAAGTGTTGATTCATAAATTTTACTGCCCCAAAATTGAGAGAGGAAAATCGTCAAAGCTTAGACTAAAGTATGATGTTTTTCTGCAGAAATTATGCACAAATACCCCAAACAGAGGCCAGATATTGTTACACATATTAGATATATGCAAACTGTCGGGTTCCACCTTTAAGGACAGTAACAGCTAACACTTATGCATCACTGGGAAAGGTAGAGCGTGCTGTCTACTGACAGCTCTCGTTTTAGGTAAGTGTATTAGATAGCACTTTTTGTGATTTTTTAAGGAAAAAATGTTTTGTTTTTGTAATCTGTTTTAACAAGCAAAAGTATTCTTCAAACAATTATTGCAGAATGTTAAATCAACTTGGTCACGGCTGGTCAAATTTGCAGGTTTTTTTGCGTAACCCCACCCCCCACCCCCATCTGATCACTATTTATTAGTGAACATCCTATCTGTTAAATTGTATTGTCTTATAGTAAGAAGTAGCAGCTTTTAGCTCATCAGCAAAGTATATGTACAAACTGCCGATGAGGTAATGTACTCTAGAATATATACCTCATTCATAAGCAATCAAATAATTGGCTTGATCGTGACAGATTAATTTGAATATCTATGAAATGTGCATTGTGTTGTTTATATGTGTATTGTGTCTTTCTCAAACTGTGACAAAGCTACTTTAAACTTTTTGTAAAAATTATTACAAAAGTTGACAATCTTTCAGGTGTCTTTATGGAACAAATTTGTATACTTTGTACATAACTTCTTTCTGCAATGTTCTATATCGTTAGTTACTGTTGCTGATTTCTCACAAGCCTTCTCTCAATGGAAATGCTTACATGTGTATTAGCAAACAACAGGTTTACATCTCTGTCAGGCACTGAATGTTAATTATTTTTCTCAGAAATAAAGCAACTATCCACTGTGGATGACATTAAATATAGGTCCAGTGATTTTGGATTTAAATCACAATACAATGTATGTGTAAGTAGAACTTTTTGCAATTTCTATCTATTCAGAAATGTTGATAATGTTGATACTTTCGATGATGTAGATTGCATCTATGATTTCCCTTGTGATCACTGTATTAGGGGCAAATGAACTGTCACTTTCTGATTGGTTAAAATCAGCTATCGTGGAACAGTCTAATCAATGAAAACAAATGGTTGCAGTGATTCTTAATATGTCTGAATGTACACTAATGTCTTATCTTGCGTCTCAATGTGTTACATTTACTTATAGCTTGATATAGCTTGAGGACCATAAGGTGTTCCCTTAGCTTGCTACACTTTGTTAAAAACCCATGCTAAATTATCTAGGGTTTGTTTTTTGCTTATTATTAGATATGTTACATGTCAGAGTTGATATACTTCTAAACAAATACTGAATGGCAAATACTGTAGATCCTGATCAGGCAGTTCCCAGCAGGCTGATCTGGATCTATACTATTTGCCTTGCCTTATAAATATGTGAGTAGCAGGCTAACAGTTAATATCTTTATCTTTAGCATTGTTATATAACATAGTACTTCAATTGTGCTTTGCATTTTTTTACATGTATTACATGGTGCTTTAACTAGTGCATAGCATTGTTATAGTCCATGACACTTCAAATTGTTCATGTTGTCATTCTGGTGTCTGTGATTGGACACTGCCTTGGCCCTTAGCCTTCTATATTTGTTGATATCCCAGACTAATTCTTAGTCATCATCTTCCTAACACTGATATGCAGAGGTGCCTAGACATATTGAAGTGATTCGGCAGCAAATAGTGCAGATCCTGAGTAGGAAGCTGGCTGATCAGGATCTACATTATTTGTCAATGTTGTATAAAGTTTAGGTTTAAGAGTGTTGTTTATTTCATCATAAAGGCATTTGTGCTTTGTGGTACATGTTCTGGTCAATTTGCATGTGACCATTTATCATTTAATACCACGTATACATCAAAATAGGTGTAAATGTAAAACTGTTCCAATTGTTAATGTTGTAGAAATCACAACTTTTTTTTACTCTGCATAAGCAGTAAGTACAGAGTTACTGCTTCAAACAGGAAGCTGCTAACTTAACAAGACTATTCCTGTCTCCAGCGCAACGAAAAGTAGTTCTACATATTTCCATGATAGGATCTGAAGCAAAAAAGCTGTGAATACTTACTCATCAAATTTTCAAACCAGTTTTTTTAGCCTGATTAAACTAGATTCAAAAATTATTCTAGTTTTCAACACTAATTGAACTTCTGAAAATGTGAATAAGCACACAATGAGCACAAAAGAATACTGCATCCAGTCAAACATGGTATTGTAAACAAGATATCATGTAACGAGTACTGGGCAAAAATGACCCACTTTCTTGTGGTTATGTGGGTTTTTTTATTGACTTATAACCTTCTGCATATGTCCACTACATTCAAAGCAGAATTGAATAGTTTAGGAAGAGATATTTCATCTAACAGAATAAATATGTAAGGCAGTGAATCTACGCATTTTATCATTGCTAAAATGTGACTAATTTTCTGAAACAGTGAATACCAAGTGTTTGTAACTCTTTTAACTATTTAAGTGTTCTCAGTTTGTATCATTACTATAAAACTGTTATAATAGAAACATCTGGAAGATTTATAAAACAAAATGTAGTCGCAGTTGAAGCTTGTTTGGCTTAGATTCTGCCAAACTTAAATAAGTTATAGCAGAGGTAACTGTCCTTTAGAAGGCATATGATAGTTGTTTTTTGAGATTGTTTCTGACTATAAATGGATGCACTTACTCTAACAGTGTCTGAACGTACACTCTAGTGCCATCTTGTACCTCAAAGTGCTGCATAAAACTGTACCTGGAGAAATATGTGGTCATCCATTATACTAGAAGCAATCATATTTAGTGGATATAGGGCTGCGTTGTAAAGACTTCACGATACAAAATCGTGGGAAAGAGGAATGCTCAGTACCAAATTAATGTATGGCTTGCAATACAAATGCTTTTTTTTTATAAAAAATAACTATTTTCCTGAAACATTTATCACATTGGTTCACAACCTAACAGCTACATGATTTATATTTAGCATAAATAATGAAAATATTGAAATATAAATAATTAAAACAATAAAGTATAGAGAAATAAAAAGTATGAAACATTCAGGTAACAAAATCATTGGCTATGGGACTTGGAAACAAAATCCCATTCAGAAGAAGGGAAATGAAAAAAATCATGGAGATTTTTTTTATGAGACTGTGATTGAGTATTGGGATTTTGTATGTGTATAAATGCTTTGTCTCTGGACACTGTTCTTAACATTCTTAGAAGTGCACGTTCTGGGAAACATGGTCAAAGATGCTACTAAGCTACTGGAACCTCCCTCATGATTTTAGTGTTCATTCCTTATGCTAATTGATATCCATGAAAGAATAAGACATTATTAAAGAAACACATTTTTTATTGGATGTTTTGAGCTGTCAGAAACACATCTTTGATTGAATTTCTAGAGCTGTCAGAAACACATCTTTAGTTGAGTTTCTAGAGCTGTCAGAAACAAATCTTTAATTGGGTGTTTTGAACTGTCAGAAACACATCTTTAATTGGGTGTTTTGAACTGTCAGAAACACATCTTTAATTGGATGTTTTGAGCAGTCAGAAGCACATCTTTAATTGGGTGTTTTGAGCTGTCAGAAGCACATCTTTAGTTGGGTGTTTTGAGCTGTCAGAAACACATCTTTAATTGGGTGTTTTGAGCTGTAAGAAACACATCTTTAATTGGGTGTTTTGAGCTGTCAGAAACACATCTTTAATTGGGTGTTTTGAGCTGTCAGAAACACATCTTTAGTTGGGTGTTTTGAGCTGTCAGAAACACATCTTTAATTGGGTGTTTTGAGCTGTCAGAAACACATCTTTAATTGGGTGTTTTGAGCTGTCAGAAACACATCTTTAATTAGGTGTTTTGAGCTGTCAGAAACACATCTTTAATTGGGTGTTTTGAGCTGTCAGAAACACATCTTTAATTGGGTGTTTTGAGCTGTCAGAAACACATCTTTAATTGGGTGTTTTGAGCTGTAAGAAACACATCTTTAATTGGGTGTTTTGAGCTGTCAGAAACACATCTTTAGTTTGGTGTTTTGAGCGGTCAGAAACACAACTTTAATTGGGTGTTTTGAGCGGTCAGAAACACATCTTTAATTGGGTGTTTTGAGCTGTCAGAAACACAACTTTAATTGGGTGTTTTGAGCGGTCAGAAACACATCTTTAATTGGGTGTTTTGAGCTGTCAGAAACACATCTTTAATTGGGTGTTTTGAGCTGTCAGAAACACATCTTTAGTTGGGTGTTTTGAGCTGTCAGAAACAAATCTTTATTTGGGTGTTTTGAGCTGTCAGAAACTCATCTTTAATTGAGATTCTCTTATTTGATTTCTTCAACTGTCGGAAACAATCTTTAATCAAGTTTCTTGTCACTTTTTCTCTGATGTGTACATATTTAAAGATAAAGTTTAATTTGAATTATTTTTTTTATCTAATGAGGTTATTCAAAGTATCCACTAGCCATCACATCACCATTTCCATTTCAATTAAATAAAAAATCTGATGTAATTTAGTTGTGATTTTCACCACAGTAGAACAGTCAGAGTTGTTTTGTCAATTTATTAGCCATTATGGAGTCATATTCCCAATGGGAATTTGAAGAAAACACCTAATCTAAATCCTAAGACAAGATTCATGTAACAGATTCTGTACAAACTGTTATTTAGTTGTTTTACATGTATTAAGAGCAAATCAATGATTTTTATATTCTGTAATATAGAATTTATTTAAACGTTTCCCTAAATCACTGGATGTGGGAAAGCAAAAATTCCCATTGTCACAGGTATGTGTATTTATTTCCCAATTGGAAAAATATTCTTGCATGTTTGCTCTAGATATCATATGTACTGCTTCTAAGTCTAATGCTTGCTTTGTTATATTGTATTATTTAATTCAATAAGCTGTATATTTTCTTGGATTTGCTTTTGGTTTGTAAAACCAGACTTCTTATGAAGTTTAGATGCAGCTGAACAGATTTGATTTGCACTGTCTGTGCATAATCATGTACTAGTTGTATTGTCTATTTATGAAGTAAATTTTTTATTCTCATCCTCAGGAACATTTATTCTCATCCTCAGGAACAATCAGCACAAAGTTTTGGTGATACCACACATATAAAACTTAACTTGCAATGTTATAAAAAGACTGTAAAATGGTAATCAAAAATTGACAGCTCTCTTAAGATTAAATCAAAGTATATGTTTTTCTAAGTCCTCTAAGGAAGACCAGCTATAGTTACATACATAACATCTGACCCCCTCATTATGTGGTTGCAAGTTTCCCAGCTATAGTTACATACATAACATCTGACCCCTCACTATGTGGTTGCAAGTTTCCCAGCCATTGTTACATACATAACATCTGACCCCCTCACTATGTGGTTGCAAGTTTCCCAGCTATTGTTACATAC
The DNA here is from genome assembly GCA_007844125.1 of Sinonovacula constricta. Classification (NCBI taxonomy): domain Eukaryota; kingdom Metazoa; phylum Mollusca; class Bivalvia; order Cardiida; family Solecurtidae; genus Sinonovacula; species Sinonovacula constricta. The sequence goes on from CM017571.1 coordinate 19,984,101, forward strand.
ATAACATCTGAGCCCCTCACTATGTGGTGGCAAGTTTCCAAGCTATAGTTACATACATAACATCTGAGCCCCTCACTATGTGGTTGCAAGTTTCACCTGGGTTCACAAAGATGTTTATGTTATATATATGTTTATAGATTGACTTACCGTTATTACGGTACTTTAACTTATGTCATTTGAACACTGATATACATGTGTCTCTTGTCTGTATTTACCAAAGTACTTTTGGCCTTTACAGCTCCCTCTGAGGCATTACTTATTTATATGTATATTTCATTAATTCTTAAAGACATTTCTTTTTTGCAAACTTCACTTCATTTTTTTAAACTACTTCATTTTATTTTTTTAAAGATTTTTGCATTCTTTGTTTTCTATTTTGAGAAAACAGCAGTATTCTCATCAGGTCATTCCCATAGGTCTTTTATTCCATAAAAGTCCAATGATTGAAAATGGTGATTTGATAAGAAAAAAAGAGTTTGTAACTGGATCACTCGGAGTCAAAAAGTAGGTCACTAGGTCAAATCTTAGGAAAAGCTTTTGAACACACTAGAGGCCATATTCATAGGCCAATATTCACCAAACTTGGTCACATCTCTCCATTCCGATGCTAAAGGGCAGAGCAACAAGAGGTTATATTTTTCTGCCAACACTACGCCGCACGCCGCCTTATCCAATATTAGCTTCGCAACTGCCTCGAACTGTTATCATATCCACTTCCGTCGGCCATCTTTTGTTTATTTACAATTGACAAGCTAAGTACCCCTCCCCATTTTGGCTTTATCTTTAGGTTGTGGTTGTTTGGTCTAAATTCTAATTTGTCCTCAGTTAAATTGAATATAATAAAATACAAGCAACCACATATTTACCTATTAGAAAAATACTTGGTTTTGTTTACAGCGTGAGGGTTTTATTCATCTTTTCAACATTTACCCCTTGTCTCATAGTCCATTAGCGGAGGAATAATATTGTTCACTATAACCTCCCCATACACACACAAAAACATACACCTAGAGAAGATAATATGATATATGATATATAAACACCTGTGATATTTTAACTTTTATTTGATAATATACTGTGATATCTAGTTTCAACTAGAGCTGTGATAAGCATATGCATCTTCTCATTTTATTTGTTTGATATAGCATATTTTAATTTATGCTACAGAGTGGTCATCCCACCTATAGCCTTAAAATCAGCAAGTACACCAGCACAAAGTTACACACTGTGCTACCGTTGTTTTCACTCTGTGAATATAAGAAAGAATGTTTCAGTCCACCACTAGAGCGCAGGGGGGAGGGGACAGGCAAAATCTCTCTCCTTTGCTAGGGAGACCCAGAACTCCCAATCAGACACACCTTATAAATAAAAGCACCTGGCCTCACAAATTGATTATTCGGGCGGAGGGGGGGGACAAAACTCTGGGCAATTTATCCTTATTTACAATGGCCAGGGCCATCAATACTGAATTTGGCAAAGGAGTCAAAAGGGTGGTGCCCCTTGCGTCTGGGGCCTACCTTTTAGAGATGGCGTCTGCCGAGGCTCTGGTAGGCGTCCTGAAAAAAAAGCCTTTATCTTTGGCGGGGGTGGGAATAACCGCTGCTGAGCTCACTGCCGGAACACACTGCGAGGGGGTGATCCACAATATCCCCCTCAACACAGACATAAACACAGTCCCAGAACACTTCACATCTACATCTGCAAATCAAATTATAACATCAGCATATCGCCTAAAAAACAAGTTCGGCAGGGAATCAACAGCGGTATTATTAAAATTTACAGGGAGGGAGCTGCCAACAAATGTCAAAATACGGGGAACTGACATATTGTTCCCCGTTCAAGAGTATGCAGCCCCTCCACTAAAATGTTTCAGATGCCAGGGCTTCGGCCACAAATCGCAGAGATGCCGGGGCCAACTGAAATGCGCAAAGTGCGGGGGGGAGCACGGCATAAAACAGTGCACTGCGAATCATAATAAGTGCACAAATTGCAATGGTGCCCACACAACGAGCTATAGGGGCTGCCCCTCTTATATAAGGGCAGCCAAAGTGACTTGGCTTATGAGGAGAGAAGGGATGGGGTGGCAGAAAGCCAACGCACAAGTGCCGCCCACCTCTTCCCACCTATATAATAGTGCACGCACTCCGTCGCCAGGTCAGGCCCCCGTGGGAAACCCAAGCCCCCCCCAGTCCCAGGGGAGGGTGGAGGGCCCCGGAAGGCCAATAAACCGCCTGGTGAGGGACGCGGAGGGTAAACTCTGGCGGCACGTAGGAGACGGAAGGCATGGAAGTTTTCAGATTCTGTGCTCCGTGCCCCAGGGGGGACCTCAGCGGCCCTCAGGGTTAGGGAGGTGTGACCGGGGGGAGAAACCACCCGGCTACCAAACTAAAAAACCCAACGGTTCCGTGCACACCAACCCCATAAAAATTGAGGAGTGCGAAATAGAAACTAAAATGGTGGTAGAGGACGACGTAGTCCTGCTGTCGGACGGGGATGAGTCTATTTCAATTTCATCCCTGTCGGATAGCAGCAGCGACTCCGAATCTGAGACAGATCCCGACGAAGTCGAAGACTGTCTAGATGGTGAGTCCCTGCCTACCAACAAGGTTGTCCCGGTTGTCACAGGGGAAGTGGACTTATCGCCTCAGCCAATGAAAAGAGGCGAGGTGACACCCACAAAACCCCCCCCCAGTGACAACAGAGACAGCCCTACCCTCTAGAGGAGTGGATAGAGCAACCCAGTCCTCCCCCATTAATATTAAAGTTCTGCAAGAAGAAAAGGGGACTGGGTACAATATTGACATTGACCACAAAGAAATAAAATTAACTATCTCTATTTATGATCTGTTAAGTATTGTCAAGGACATTAGAACTAAAACCACCATCAGAACAGGTGTCAACCTTGACAAATTTCTAAAACAACAGATCATAAAAAAGCTACAAATCCACGACTCACTGCACTCCTCAAAACCAAACCGTGCTCCTGGGACCCCCCGTCAAATACCCACCGAGTTCGCGACCGGGCTATTGAGAACACCCTTGAAGAGGCCCGCAACCCCCAGAAAGGTTAAAAACCATATTCCTAGCAAAGGAAGACTGACATCCAACCGCAGATAAATTCAATCGAAACTTTAACATAATATCCTTTAATGCTGGGGGGTTAACTGCACATAAGCAGGCAAATATTTTGGAATATTTAGACAAACATGATATCCATGTCATATGCATCCAGGAATCAAAATTACCAAAAAACGCAATTAAAAAAATACCTGGATATAAGGGGATTTACAAATACCATCTAAATACAAACAATCAAGTATGTGGGGGGCTGATAGTGTATGTTAAAGATTCCATCAATCATGCAGAGGTCATAGTGGAAAACATCAGGGATCAAAACGGGGAAACAAAGGTCGAATTGCAAATAATCAACCTTTATTTAGAACAATTCCCTCTAACTCTGGTCAATCTTTACTCCAGGGGCTGGAACCCTGAAGTAATTAACAAACTAAACTCACTTTTGGCAGGTGAGCACAAGGACAGCATCATAACTGGTGACTTCAATGCCCACCATGTAGCTTGGGGTTCAACCAGTACTGACCGTCATGGGGAGGTTGTTTGGAACTGGGTAACGGACACAGGTAAAGTCCTACTTAATGACGGCAGTCCAACCAGAGTAGGCCAAGCATTGACTTGTTTAGATCTAACGATAGCTAGTCCAAGACTTTCGGTAATTTCGGACTGGGGAGTAATGGAAGATACTTGGGGTTCAGATCATTTCCCAATCATCACCTCAATTCAAAAACATGGTATGCCAGAGCCAAAAAATAATTCTGACACTAAATTCAATTATAAAAAAGCAGATTGGGAAAAATTCAAAGAAATGTGCGAGGAAATTAACCCTGATGGGATACACTCGACAAATGTAGACATGCACTGTCAGCTCTTAACAGAAAAGTTTCTATTTATTGCGGGGGAGTGCATCCCGGTCAGTAGGACAAAGAAACATGGGAGAAGCCTTGTCCCGTGGTGGAACAAAACTTGTAATGATGCAGTCAAGGGGCGAAAAAAATCACTAAACAAACTAAAGAGAAATCCATGTCCAGAAAACTATAATGGGTACATGGAGGCTCAGAGAAGCGCAACAAAGGTCATACTAGATGCCAAGAGGCAAGACTGGGAGGAATTCTGCAATTCGTGCAATCACAACACGAATTCGATTGATTTTTGGAAAAAAATCCGCAGAATTCGAGGAAATTCATATAGCCCCATACCACTATTAAAAGATAATAAGACATCCGCAGTCACCCCTATAGAGAAAGCTAACATACTTGTCTCTCATTATAAGGATGTCTCCAGCGACTCAAATATCTCTACAGAAATATTAGAAATCCAGGCAAAATTTGAGTCAGAAAACAAAGAAAAAATAGAACTCCCAGGAGAGAATAACATACCTCTCAATAACAGCTTCTCAATTTCGGAACTTGAAGACATAATCAGAACTAGGAGTAGCTCAGCCACGGGCAAGGATAGGATCTCTTACATGTTGTTTAAAAATATGCCCAAAAAAGCCCTAGAACTTTGGCTCAAATTATTTAACATGGTGTGGACGACAGGGATATACCCCGAAACCTGGAAAGAAGCCATAGTTATACCTTTACTAAAACTAAATAAACCTGAAAACGAACCAAAATCATATAGACCCATAAGCCTGACATCCCATGCGGGGAAATTGCTCGAGGGGATGGTTAAGGCTCGTTTAGAACATCTATTAGAATCAAAAAACATTATAAATCCCTTTCAATCCGGATTTAGAAAAGGAAGGAGCACATTAGATCAGCTCGCTAGACTGCAACATGATATAATCTATGCTAGGAATAGAAGGAGGTATGTTGCAGCCATCTTTCTCGACCTACAGGCCGCTTTTGATCTGACATGGCATGCAGGAGTTCTTACTAAACTTAAAGACCATGGTATAACAGGCAACTGCTACAGGTACCTGAGAGCGTTTCTAAATGACAGGAAAATCCAAGTTAAAGTGGGGGACACACTATCAAATCATGAGACCCTAAAGAGGGGTACCCCACAGGGCTCGATCCTCTCCCCACTACTGTTCTCGCTCCTTATAAATGACCTTCCTAGCAGTGTCGAAGGGACGGGACTAGTAGTGAGCCAATTCGCAGATGATTCGAGCGCATGGCTAACTGGCTCCTCGTTAAAACCGCTCAGGAAAAAAGCCCAGAGCGGATTGGACGCCATTTGGGAGTGGTCAAAAAAATGGGGATTCAAAATTTCACAAAGTAAAACTGTAGGCATTCTTTTCGGACTTAAACAAGAGATGGATTTGGACGTATATTTAGGGGGAGAAAAAGTAAATTTTAAAGATAAGGTAAAATTTTTGGGAATGACTCTTGATAGGAGGTTATCATTCAAGAGCCATATACAAGACATCATTGAAAGATGCCAGAGAGACTTGAACTTAATGAGGATGTTAAAAGGGACTGACTTCGGTTCAGATAAACACAGTCTCCTGTTACTCTACAAGTCTCTCATACGTCCAAAAATTGATTACGGCTGTCAAATTTACTCCATCGCAGCCAAAACAAATCTTAAAAAACTTGATAGCCTACAAAATCAAGCTCTCAGGATAGCACTAGGGGCCCTAAAATCCACACCTATAAGCATATTGGAACAAGAGGCTGGGGTGCCTCCCCTATGTCTGCGGAGGGATGATCAGTCAATTAGATATTGGGCCAGGGCCCGTACCAAACCGGACAACCCTGTGAATCAAATCTTCGGCACTGGCTACTTCTACAAAACACCAAGGAGGGGATCTGAAAAGACACCCCCACTCCCTTTTGGAGCTTATACCCAAAACCTGGTGGAAGCCTGCGGTGTCGAAGAGAGCAGCGTGGCGACGCTCGGCCCGGCCGAGGTGGAACCGTGGACCCTGAAAAAACCCGAGATCGACCTTAGTCTTACAAAACTGTTCACTAAAAATGACTGCCCTAATAAAATCAAGGCGCTAACACTGGAGCATTTGGACAGTAAATACAAAAACTGGGTTAAAATATATACAGATGGAAGTAAAGACCCCCAAAAAGGTAGGGTGGCTTCCGCTTTTGTCATTCCCTCTATTGAACTAACATTTTCGGAAAGAATATCAGATAAAACTTCCATCTATACAGCGGAAATGAATGCCATCCTACAGGCCTTGAGCTGGATAAACAAACAAGAAAAAACAAGATCTGTTATTTTTTCGGACTCTTTAGGATCACTTATTTCCATAGAAAATAATAAAAGCAGATCCAGGCCTGACCTCCTCAATCAAATCAAAATTGTAGCAAACCAGTGCATGGAGAAAGGCCACATTGTCACTCTAACATGGTGTCCATCACATGTAGGGATCTCGGGAAATGAAAGGGCTGACGGGGCTGCCAAAGCCGGACTGAGCGCTTTGCAGGTGGGACATCACACGGGCCTCGCACCAACTGAAATCTATTCAATATCAAGGAAAAATTTATTAAAAAAATGGGAACAACACTGTAAAATCATTAATGACAAAATCAATGATGGACGGTCAAAAATACCATCACTAAAACGCCCAACAATTTACTCAAATAACTTTCGAATTGAACGTAGCATAACAAGATTAAGACTGGGCACAACTCTTTTACCTGGCAGTACCGGCCAATATATCCTAAACTTAAATCCAGATTGTTCCACGTGCGGGGTCCGGTTTGATGACAAACACCTGTTGTTACAATGCGAAGACCACAGGGGGGAGAGGATAAAACTAGAACAAGTTTTACTTTCGGAAAATTTGGTATTTAATAAGACAAATATCCTCTACCCACCCAAATTACTAGAAACAACAATATTTAAGGCACTGGGAGAATTTATTCACAACACCCAGATGTCAACAAAAATCTAAAAACAATGATATGAAAAAATTAAAAAAGTCCGACCACCCCGCGTCATGCCTTCTCAAAATATATCAGCCTTAAAACACAATGATTCACCTGATTGGTACAAACTATACGACTTACTATAAAACACATTATTAAAACATTACAATGTACTTAATGAAATAAACATAATAGAAGATTATCTTTTTAATCTTTTCTCAAATGAAATATATTAATTCTATTCTGGGATAAACAGATAAAACACCAGCCCTTCCCAGAATCGAACTGGGGAGCCATCCCTTTTTCTAAATAGTATAAATATAAGGGTGGCTCAACCAATAAGGGCTATTTTGGTTAAACCCATCTATACCAAAACACAGAAAATTAAGAGCGCCTCTGTGGGATGTACACCATGATGATGCATCAGTGTCACACAGCGACCCAGCTTGCCCGGACCGACCCCCGACCCTGGGATGATAAAGGTCCATAGATGGGGCCGGGGATGGTTGGTAGGGTCTGATGGGCGTGTGACACGATGTATCGTCTGGACCCAAATAATACATAAAGACATATATAACCCGGCCTGCCCGGACCAACCCCCGACCCTGGGATGATAGAGGTCCTTAGATGGGGACGGGGATGGTTGGTAGGGCCTGACGGACATATGTCACCATGTATTTTCAGACCAATTTAAGGCTCGGCTTGCCCGGATCGGCCACTAGTCCCGCACCCACAAGTAGATGGAGGCGGGGCTGGTGGAAGTTGGTAGGGCCTGACCGGCAGAAGGTGAAAAAACTTCAACAAAAAACAAATAAAATTTTACGGGGCATCCCGCAGGGGCGTACTGAGAAGGCATGACGGGGGGAGGGTGATAGGGGCCCTGGATAAGAACACCTCTTCGGGGAACCCAAAGCGAACTCGGTTCACTGTCCGATGAAAACCGGGTGCCTTACATCTTCAAAAATACAGCATCGTGTGGGAGCTCGTGGCCAAAAATGAAACACACTAGAATGTTCTATATACTACCGACTAATGGTAACAACCTCCCAGGGCCGAAGACTACCAACGCTTTATGCAATTGTCAAAATTTGGTATAGTCTCGGCCCTGTACTGTCTCTTCTATCGTGTTATTCTATATAAAAATAAACCTCTCTACTCTACTCCAAGGTGTACATGGATAAAAAGAAAGAACTGAGAAAATAAAAGAATAATATCCATGTATTAACCTGTCTATACTATTCAAAAAAAAAAAAAATAATATTCAAATTTTTTTTTTTTTTTTTTTTTTTTTTTTGACTGTGGTTCTACCCAGGAAATGGATTGAAACCAAATATTTTATATATATTCTTAACATTCATTAAACAACAACAACAATCTCTTATACAGTTTCTGATTTACCTATTAAGGCCATGGGCTCTCCGGGATGTGGATAAATAATAAGAAAAAGCCATCATAATATAAATAAATAAACATCAACATTAATGCATAATTCCTGTAAGAACAAGGATTGAAGTATAATCTCTTATACTATTTATATATTGAATATTGACTATATGTTAAGAAATGTATTACGAGCATTATACCATCATTTATAATAATGACCTACGACCTAATTTACATAATATATAGGCAAGAAAAGAAGAAAAGTAATACAAATAGAATAATTTAACAAACTTGCCTGTTTTTCCTGAACACCATGGGAAAACAAACACATAGAAGGTGAAGGTCGCAACATACTAAGCAGAAAAGCACCTTTACCGTTTCGAACAATTGTTTTCTCAAAAAGGCACCCGGGTATACCAGTGAAAACATGGTTAATCCGTGCGAAACCCCCCTCACTGACACAAGTAAAACAGTAACAATTAATACACAGTCGATTTTTATACATCTCGTCAACACATGGTGCCAAAAAAATGGCGAAACGAAGTTAACAGGAAGAGACTTACTCTCCATGCATTAGTACAAATACATTTTTATACTTATAATGAATAATAATATTTTACATGCAACATATAATTTTTATTAAAAACACATAGTAATATAGATCTGAGTAAACAAGTTTTCTTTTCCTAAATAATAATACCTATGAAATAATACAACGCTATTCATAGTGTAGAGGCTAATACATCAAGCCAATATGTTGCAGACTCTGATCACATGGGGGGGCGCCGCACGGGTTTCATCGGACGAGTGAGGCACCTTAGGGAAAGAAAATAAAACTTTACCGTAAATCTCTCCTGCGCGCTAGTGTTTTTCGCCATACAGTGCCTCTGAGGAACACAGGCCTGTCTATATTCATAAAATAATTAATTATAAATAACCTCCAAATCCTCTCCTTCTCTTCTGATAAAATAAACATTTAAATAATAATCTTACTCTATAGGGAACGGGAGATATCCTTTGTAATTGTCAAACACGGGTACATATATCTCCCTTCCCTTCTTTTACTAATCTTTCGAGTTGTGTTACTTCTTATATTTCTGCTTCTATGGTGCATGTGGATGAATAAAAAGAATATACGACTGCCAGCGGGACCTCAGAATTAAAAATAGGTCCCATCATCCACATGTTAACCAGTCTTTTCTATTTTTAATCCTAGCTGAATTACAGATATTATAGGGGACAGGCCTGAAAACATGCATATTGTAATTTGTAAATATAAATATAATTATTATTCTTGATTTTTTTAAATAAACATAATCTTAAACGGTCCTAGAAAGGTGCCTATAGCATCGGATAAATAATACAACCATATGTTTTATCTTTTATTTTACCTGGATACTTTTTTTTGGTTTTTAAATTATTGTACTTTTTTAACAATATTATAAGTCCCAAATGAGGCACTGTATAATATGCGAAATAATCTAGTTTCAATGTTAATAGTGGACTGAAAACCAAATGTAATAAGAAGTGTACACTGATATTTTAGACAAAACAAATTTTTACCACACATTCACCACAGCACATACATACAACAAAGCTATTAAAAACACCCATACATTATACAAGCCTTCTGTCATAATCACCCTTATATTATTAAATTCTTAACCTTTTTAACCTACCAGACACTAGGCAACCCTCACGCCATTATTATAACATTGTGATATTTCGTTTTAAACACCCTTACTTTAATGCTCGCCCTATAACAATAGTTAGGGCGAGGGTAAACAAAACCAAATATTGATTGATTGAAACTTGGTCAGAATGTTTGTCTGCATGAAATCTTTAAAGATTTCATAATTGGGTCCTGTGGGGTTAAAAAAATAGGACACTAGGTAAAATTTTAGAAAAAAGCTTATGAACACACTAGAGGCCACATTCATAGGCCAATATTCACCAAACTTGGTCAGAATGTTTGTCTGCATGAAATCTGGGATGAACTTATCATTGGGTCATGTGGGGTCAAAAAGTAGATCACTAGGTCAAATCTTAGAAAACACTTGTGAACAAACTAGAGGCCACATTTATAGCCCAACCTTCAACAAACTTGGTAAGAATGTTTGTCTGTATATAATTGTAGATGAATTTATTATTGGGTCATGTGGGGTCAAAAAGTAGGTGACCAGGTGAAGGAAAATAATATCAGCCCAGTGGCCACACTGATGGTCTTATCTTCAACAAAGATTTCTAAAGTAAATAACTCTTAATTACTTGATGCCAGATTTGAGCCTACTAAAAGCCTGTGTCCTCAGGTCAGCAATTCAGGGGCATCATGGACCTCTTGTTTAATGTCTTTAGATGTATTGATGACTTTTAGGCTATAAATCGTTGATATATGGCAACATCCAACTAATTGTTTACAAAAACAAGACCCAGGAAACTGTCTGCATAGAAACATTGATCTTTTAACATGAAAGTTTTTATCAGAAACATTAGAAAATCATATGAAACATCAAATCAAGTTATGCATTGGTTCTGTTCTGTTTGTTGTTGTTTTTTGTTTTTAAATCCTTGCAGGGACACTATTTAGTTCACTATAGCAACGTCCAGCTATTGTTGGTGGCAAAAGATGCCTGGGTAGAACCACTGTCACATGGCAGTTCAGCTGAAAGACTGGGATCAGAATTTCATACAGGAACTTGGTAAACTCATCTAGAATTAGGACTATCTCACCTCAGCCAGCTTCATCCCTGCAAGAGTTTCTGACCACCTGTGGAGATATTCCAGACTTATATGATTAATATGATGGATTTTCATAATTTGCTTCAATTAAAAATTCCCGAGTAACTGAAAAATTGCTGGTGAGGCTTGATACCCAGAAAATAACATATTTTCCACTTGTTTTTGGACTACGGAATTGTTTTATTTCAGATGTGTCTGTGCCGTACATTATTATCCTGGGAGGGACTGATGTCAATGAATCGTCCAAGGAGCCAGACAAGCTATCTGTGATACATACCTGTGTGAACAATGCTAGGTAAGATAAAATATCTCTAAACAAACCGGTCAATTTTATTAACCAGTTACCTAGTAACATGCAAAAAAAAAGTTGTTGGTTTGGGGACCTAGGGTCACCGGGTCAATACCTAGATCAACCATAGTATGTATGTCCTTGGGCAAGATTTTTTTTTTACTTCACGTTGTCCCAGAATGTACTGGTTCTACCAAGAAAGAAGGCACTTGAAATGGATTTATGTCAGTTGGAAAAGACTGTTTCCCAATAAACTTTATAGGTTTATTACCATTATAAATTTAATCTAAATCAAACATACCTGTCATTGAAAAGAGGCATACTTATTGTAACTTTAGTTTAGATTTGTACTTAAGTCTTATAAACATTTTATTATGATATTATACCACTTATGAATGTAGATTTTGTTACGCATGCTTATTTTCTATACTTTTATACCTCACATGAATTTGCTTCATGAAATTGCCATATGCATGTACATGCCATTCAACAGTCTGTAATGTCCCATGGGACGGTATCTTGTGGGGCTAAAAAGATAGAATGCTGACTTTTCCTGATCAAGTAATCAAGGGAGCTAACTGCATACAGACTATGAGCTCTTATTAAAATGTGTGCCTTGCATCCATTCTAGCACATGCATTGAATAAAATGTTTTTGTTAGATTTGATTGTGATGTTCTGTATAAGATAAATATCAAATCCCACAGAGGGTGATAGAACGGAACGTTGTAACTTGACAAGTTAATGTTAACCTCAGCTAACAACTTGGTTGACATTACTTGTCTGAAGTTAAGATTTCATACTAGCACTGTCTGTGAGATGTGATGTTTATATAATATTAGCTTATGATATTAAGTTTTAAACCTGTGGGTCTTATTTAGATTTCTGTGAATAATACACATCTGTGTCATTAAGAGCTTAATGAACTACATGTATGTTGAAAACTTTGACTCCGACGTTTATGTTATTTCCGAATTACATTTTTTATCACAACAAAAACATTGGCAGTTTTGATGATAGATAATATCGAAAAAATTATATTTTGTAACAATTATGACTCATAATTTGGAAAGGATGGATGACGGAAAAGAAGATGTAGAGTAAATGTGAATGAAATTCTTTTTCTGTTTTAATTTAGTTATGAAAAATAAAATGAATACCAGATCCCAGCTAGGGTTATAGAATGTAAGGTTCTGCCTCGGCTGTTGATGTCAATTTTGTTTTACAACTCAGTTGACATTTCTTGTCACAGGTGAACATTATACAATTATTCACTTTTTAGCTGGGAAATCTGCTGTGATATTGACTAAAAATCGTTATTGACCGATGCGAGGTCAATAACGATTTTTGCGGTCAATATCAACAGCATATTTCCCAGCTGATAAGTAAATAACTGTTTTATTACATGAACTATAAATAGTTAATAAGAAATAGTTTTTATTTCTTTAATAATTATCTAAACTAAATGCAAGAAAATAGTTTACATTGTTTACTTCGTGAATATTGTTCGTCTGGGACGGGTATTCCACAAAGCTTACAATTCTAAGGAAGTTTTGTAGATGCACGTGCATAATATTGATGGAAATTTCGCATTCTATTAATAGACTGGTTAATATCGGTGAAAGCGGGTCGATATCTATATTTATTGACTCAACTATTTTGGGTGTGTGACCAATCGTGTTGCATCTATATATAGTTCATGTAATAATTACTATTATCACCCCCTATGGGATGGGATATTTACATATTGTTATGACAAGGAACACAGAGTCCTGTTTTATTCTAATACACTAAGTTATTTCAGAAGCTGTAGAACTTTTTTTTTATTACAGGTACATTGTTGCATTTACTCAGCAGCTGGCTGATGCATTTTTTCATATATGCGTAAGTAGATCTTACAGAAGCCCTATCTTCGAGGATAGATTTATAAATTTTTAGTGTAGTGATTATAATTTTTTTTTTCTTTGAGGTGTTTTGTTGGTACTTTTTAATGAGTGATGGTCTTATTAGACTTTTTTTTCTAATTCTTGCACGTCATGTTTTAACTTTTTACGTAATCGGAAAAATTTTAGCTTATCTTTGTAATCGGGTTCTTATTATATTCAGTTCATTCAAGTTTTTGATCTTGGTTCAGTTTTACTCATTATTTACAGGTATTTTGTTGCCATGTATTTACCCATTTAGTGACTTAGTTATACACTTCTTTTATTTTAGCCCCACATTGATAAAAACAGACTGGCCATTATACCTCAAGGTAGTTGGTTTGTTTCTTAATTTTTGTTGTTGTCAACTTTTGTTTTATTGAATGGGAATTTTTATTGCACATTCAACTTTTGTTTTTATTGTGATGAGATTTTGTTATTGCAAAGTCAACTTTTATTTATTTTTTTGCAGTGTAATATGTTATTGTACAATATTAGTGTAAATTAAGTATAATTTATTGGATGGATATTATTGAAATAAAAAATATTTTATTTGTTTATTCAAATTCACAATTATTTTAAATTTTTAATCAGAATTTAGCAGCTTTGTGTTGCACTTGAAAATAACATAGGTCTTGTTTTTTAGTCTATTTTAAGACCTTTATTAGCTTGAGGTTTATATTATGCATAAAATACAACTACATGTATTTAGAAAATATATTTCAACAAAATACAATACTTTAAAATCTGTTTAATCCTGTTTTTTGGTGAAAATACCACTCACATGTATTTAGAAAATATATTTCAACAAAATACAATACTTTAAAATCTTTTTAATCCTGTTTTTTGGTGAAAATACCACTCACCTCATTTATATGAGACGTAACCTACGCTTATGGTGATTCCAGAAAGTAAAGGTTTCAAATGTGTCAGATGGAGATGTCACTGTTGTGCTCATTAGTTGTTTTACCTAATATTATACTACAAATAAAATATCACTTTATGGAATTTGAGAACTGCTGAATAAGAAGACAACTTGACATGTTAAAATTTAAAAACAACAACAAAGACTTCATTCAAGCATTCAATCATCATGCAGTGTTTCCTGTTTCTTGGCAGTATAACCCTTTTAATTATTTAGTGCAAAATCATCAGTGCCTTCCACGAGATCTTAAGCCTTTTTTTAATATTTATTATACAGAAAATCATCATAATTTTGTCTGTGGAATTGTAGCCTTGCTGTATTAGACATCCATTTATCACAAACCTAAGTTTGCTATATTAGGGAAATAATTCTCTCGTTAACCTAGGTTTCCCAGCCAATGTCTTGAGTAAGACCACTGTCTTCTTAAGTCTCCAATATTCTGCTATAATTGCATAGGTCTCTAGATGTGGTGCCATCTTATATTGCTCCACGATCACTGATTGCTACATCAAGCCAGGGATTGTCCAACTATCTGCAAGCAATAGAGATATCATTTATGATTCTTTTATATAATTTCGGAAAATGAAGATATTTTGTATCATGGTAGTTTGTGATAAACCACAGAAGACATAAATGTGTATTTAATTTCTGGCTTGAATGAAAGTGAAGCTGAAATATTCTTTACTTTTTAGCAAGTATTTTAGCAGATATTGGACTGTTTTGCAAATAATTCACTTCTTTTGGAAACAATGCTTTTGCAAATAATAAAAAAATCTCAAAACATCTACATAAACAAAGACTTGAGTTAAATATAATTACTGTTACAAAACATTTCACATTCTACTAACATATAAATAAAATCTTGGGTAAACAGAATTATAAATTTTATAAATTATAAATTAACATCCTTTAATGGTAGTGCTAAATACTGGATTATTTTATAATGGTATGGGTGAATTCTGGATTATCTTGTAATTGTACTGCAAAATTCTGGTTATCTTACAGTTGTATTATATGGTATTAGTTTATCTTGCAGATGTATTATACATGTATATTATTGGTTTATCTTGCAATTATATTGCAGTTTTCTGGTTTATCTTGCTGTTGTATTACATGATATTGGTTTATCTTGCTGTTGTATTGTATATTATTGGTTTATCTTGCAATAATATTGCAGTTTTCTGGTTTATCTTGCTATTGTATTACATGATATTGTTTTTTCTTGCAAGTGTATTATATAATATTGGTTTATCTTGCTGTTGTATTACATGATATTGGTTTTTCTTGCTGTTGTATTACATGATATTGTTTTTTCGTGCAAGTGTA
The DNA here is from genome assembly GCA_007844125.1 of Sinonovacula constricta. Taxonomy (NCBI): domain Eukaryota; kingdom Metazoa; phylum Mollusca; class Bivalvia; order Cardiida; family Solecurtidae; genus Sinonovacula; species Sinonovacula constricta. The sequence goes on from CM017571.1 coordinate 19,999,589, forward strand.
TTATATAATATTGGTTTATCTTGCTGTTGTGTTACATGATATTGGTTTTTCTTGCTGTTGTATTACATGATATTGTTTTTTCTTGCAAGTGTATTATATAATATTGGTTTATCTTGCTGTTGTGTTACATGATATTGTTTTATCTTGCAATTATATTGCAGTTTTCTGGTTTATCTTGCTATTGTATTACATGATATTGGTTTATCTTGCTGTTGTTTTACATGATATTGGTTTATTTTGCAATCATATTGCAGTTTTCTGGTTTATCTTGCTGTTGTATTACATGATAGTGGTTTTTCCTGCAAGTGTATTATATATCTGATATGTTTATAAACCAATATTTACATTTAAATCAATTTGAAATTAGTCGTTTATATTAATAACTAAATTCCACTAATTAGAAGTAAAATCTCTGTATACTCTATCATTGTGTCAATTTTTAACTGTCAGTTAAGTTTTTATGCCAGTCGAAAAATATAAAAATAAAACAAGCTCAGCATAAACAGTACTCAGGCAAGTGGTGAATAGTGTTTTTGGTTATTTGTTTCTACAGCTGTGTCAGTTTGCCCATCTGATGTTAACATCAAGAGAGACCACCTTCTTCACTTTCTTTCATCGAGGGAATGCTCTGATGGTGCCACTAACCACGCAGTTTACATCAACAACATAAACATTAATGATGTTAAACATAGGGATCTCGAAGAAATCAAACTCTTTACATTCATTGGAGGAATTCGACCTGTGAAAAATCCACTTTATATAGCTCGAAAGTTTTCAGGTACTAATAATATTGATTAATTTTGCTTAAAGTTAAAGAAAAAAATGGTGATAGCATAGAAGAGATGTGAAATATCTGTTTCATTATAAAGTTGTCTTTATATTTTTTTTAAAACCAATCATGCACATAAACATAATTTTAATTTATACAAGTTCTTCTTATAATCATCTAACATGAAGAAGCCTGTTTTGTCAATATGGACAATGCAAGCAGAATTAGCTGTTTTAGTTATTTTAATCTTACCTGAGCACAAAGTGCTCATGAGTGAGCTTTTCTAGTTACCCCTTGTCCATCGTGAGTCGTGCAGCATCAAGCCTTCAGCAGCGTGGGATCGAGTCCTGTTTGGAGAAGGTTTTCCAGCTGATTTGCGGTGCAAAAGTGGTTCTACCCAGACTCATGTCTGGGGTCTTCCTCCACCAAAATAGCTGGACGTAGCTATAATGATTGTAAATAATGGCTGAGATGTATCTCAGCAACAACAAAACAATTTTTTTTAAACTTATAAATGCACTAGAGGTCCCATGTAAGGCCAATTTTCACTAATTTTGCCAGAATGTTTGCCTGCAAGAATTTTTGGATGAGGTCATAACTGGGTCACGTGGGGTCAAAAACAAGGTCGCTAGGTCAAATTTTAGAAAAACCTTGTGAACATGCTAGAGACCACATTTATGATCCAACTTGGTCAGAATAGTGTCTTCAAGAAATGAGTTCATGATTGGGTAGTGTGTGGTTGAAAACTAGGTCACTAGGTCAAATTTGAATTAAAAAAAAGCTTTGTGAATAATCTAGAGGCCACATTTATGGCCAAATCTTCACCATACTTGATCAGAAGATTTGTCTGCATGAAATCTGGAATGAGTTTGTAAATGGGTTGCATGGGGTCAAAAAGTTTGTTACTGAGTCAAATATTAGAAAAATATTGTAAAATTGTAAAAAACTAATGAACATGCTAGAAGCTTCATACCAGATGTGACCCTAATGAAAGCCTAAATCCTCAGATGAGCGATTAAGACTGTCATGGCCCTTTTGTTAATATATAACATATATTGTTATCTTTCAGTATGTATAGTTTTTGTATTGTTTAGAATAATATGATATTGAAGCAAGAACACTCTTTTATGAGTGTTTTGTTTATAGTCTGTAGGCACATAATTACTTATTCATATATATGATTGTCAGTTTCATTTGTACAGTCTATAGTCAAGCGGTTTATTCCACACAATATTTCACAAATATTTATATCAACATATTTGTCACATCCCCTCTTTTTGATGTCGTTTAGCTTGTCATATCTCTGATATGGTTATAAATCATAATTTAATTTTTTTTTTCAGAATGGCATATAAAACAGAAGAGGATGAATTGTTTTCTTTTGATCATTGGAACAAATGTAAGATTTTGCGATAGCTTTGTAATCCCTTTAACCTCATGTTAGATGTTTATTAACACTTTTTTTTGGTATCATCGCACTAACACAATTATGGTTATATTGTTAACATCCAGCTAATTATGGTGGATTTAAGTCTGGGTAGAACCACTGGCTCACAGCACATAAGTGAGGGAAACCTCCCCCACATGAAAGTTCCTGCGCCGACTGGGATGCCAAGCTGAGTGGCTTAGGCGTTACAAGTAAGTGACTCGTCCATGGGTGCCTCATAATATTTGTTGTCCTTTGCCTTATAATAACGGGTACATGTATGCCAAGAAAATGGGGCATAAAGAGACAGGCTGACTGGACCTTTACTTTTTATTGTATGATTTTTTAATATTTTAGTATATTTCTTATATAATAATATTGACTAGATCAAATTAGTCATTTATTGTCTGTATTTTATATTTATAACCACAGATAGTATTTACATTTTCAGAAATAAGTGTCACATTTTAAGTTCAGTGTTGCAAATAAAAATGTTAAATGAACTTACCATTGACATGCACTCCACCATTGGTTCTATCCCAGACATTTTTTTTGGTCATCTCTTGCCTATCTTACAGCTGATTGAAAAAGATTAGCCGAGTAAAATCCCAGCACAAGGCAGGATTCAATCATTGCATCCACTCGATAAGAAAGCAATATCCACTAAACTAAAGCATTGACCACCTAAGACAGCTTTAAAGTAACTATTACAGGCACATGGTAGCCAGCTTTTTGAGGGTTGAGTGTAAGCTTTAATATCTTTTACAGCTAAAAAGTACTATAACAAGAAAATTTGATCATTTTCAGCTTGATGAGAATTACTTCAAGGTGTTCATGGAAGAAATTACTGGGTAAGATTGTTGCTGTTGTGTTTTTGTTGTGTTTTAATTTGAATTGAGGAATCAAAGATATGTGCTATGTGAGTATCTTAATGAGATATTGTCAAAAGATAAATAAACATTTACAATGGTACTAGTAGCACGACCAAGGGGGAATGGATGCCCTGGGATACAGAGGGCATAGGGTTTACCCTTTGCTAGCTAGACCACCATTTTCCCCATTAACAGCAAACATGCCCCAGCCTAATGCTGTTTTCAGCAAACAATTGGGTTAAAGCAATATCAAGACTCTTGGGAGTATTAATAAAATGTATAGCTGCCTTGCTTTTGTTCACTTTGTAAGGTTAATAGAATTCCAATTAAGCTGATTTTAACCAAACAGAAAGCTACATTTCATTTACCACCCTTAAATGTGATCACAAGTGATTGAGGACAGATCCTACATTTGCTGTTAGTCAATTTGTTACGGTAATGGACCGCTCCAACCCCGCTAATCTGAGCCAATAAGAAAGCAAACATTCTTTTGTTCCCTTTAAAAGTACTCACCAGCTAAAAAGACAATTCTGATTTATTTTACTTTGCTCAACTTGTGAGCATGATTCCTTAATAGATTAGCCCAGTGTCAGAATAAAATGACTGGCCATGTGACTGAGGGTCTTCCTCTGCAACAAGTAGATAAATGTCATCAATATGGCCTTAATCATGTCTTTGCAATATATCAAGAAATAAAAATAGATGTCTGCTTTGGTAGAACACAGTCTAAGGATGATTGAAAGAGCATTGAAAAAAATGGACTGGTACTTTGTTATACTCTGCAAAATATGACACTAATTTGCAAGATAATATCATTTTTATCATTACTTTAGAAGTAGGGAGACAGGACTGATAATATAGACAGAATTCTTTATGATGTATTATGATTTTTCACGAGAAAATGTATTTGTCTTTTTATTAAAAAAAGAATACACTGTGTACAAAATGAGCAATATAATCATTTATATATATTTAATTTTATTGTTTATTTCTTATTCATTTTTTATTATTTTGTTGTTGTTTTATTTAATATTTTTCTTATTTATCATTTACTTTTAAGTTAACCAGAATAATAATCTTGAACCTTTATTCATTACAGAATTTTATCAGATTATATTATAGGATCTGTTCTAAGAAAAGTTCTTAAGGGACATAAAACTTAATATAAACAAAAATGTCATAGGTTGGACTTTTTTTTTTCAAAAAGAAATATTCTTGCACTATTAATATTAGAATGCTTGGGTTGCTTATGAATTTATCTTGATGTAGAATATTTTAAAAATTAACAGGAGCATTGAAAATGACTTTAAATAGAAAAATACTGCCTTTTAAGTTTCAGAAAAATTATATATTTCCTATACACTTCTATAATAAGGAAAGTATCATCTCTTTATTAAAACGCAATAGAGTGATATCTTCTCTAGTTGTTGGCTGTCTATTCTATTTCATCTATAGATGCACAATAGAATATCTCTCCCTAACATCCAATCTCCATTTTCTAGAATTATGATGCAGTAGAGGATTATAAGGTCCGTCAACGTTCTGCTTATTAAATTGATAGAATATTAGATGTAGTTTAATGCTGGATGATTGTATGGTGCAATAGATGTTTTTCAGACTGGTTGACTGTTGTCTGTATAACTATGTCTTCAATAACATAATTTACATGGAACCACTCTGGTTTAAGAAATTACATGAATAATTTGCAAGGCAAAATTGTATTAAGACCAAAATTATTATTTCATTACATAGTATTGATCAAGAACAATCCATTTAAAAGTGTACAGTTAATAATTCATAGCTATTTTTACACAAAAAAAAATGCATTATAAAACATATTTGTAAAAGAATACAATACACATCATAAAACGATTTTTCTTGAGAAAAGAACAGTAATCTTTAAGCATAAAAATAAATTGCATACCCATCAAGGACCACATCAATTGACAATTCAAAATAATTCAGACCAGAGATCAAGATAATTTAACATTATTTCAGACCAGAACTCAAGATCATTCAAAATTATTTTAGATCAAACCTTAAGATTATTCATAATTATTTCAGACCAAAGCTCAGGATCATTCAAAAGAATTCAGACCAAAACTCAAGATCATTGAAATTATTTCAGACCAAAGCTCAAGATCATTGACATTATTTCAGACCTGTGCTCAAGATCATTGAAATTATTTCAGACCAAAGCTCTAGATCATTAAAATTATTCAGACCTGTGCTTAAGATCATTCAAAATTAATACACACCAAAACTCAAGATCATTAAAATTATTTCAGACCAAAGCTCAAGATCATTCAAAATTATTTCAGACTAAAGCTCAAGATCATTAAAATTATTTCAGACCAAAGCTCAAGATCATTCAAAATTATTTCACACCAAAGCTCAAGATCATTCAAAATTATTTCACACCAAAGCTCAAGATCATTCAAAATTATTTCATACCAAAGCTCAAGATCATTCAAAATTATTTCAGACCAAAGCTTAAGATCATTCAAAATTATTTCAGACCAAAGCTCAAGATCATTAAAATTATTTCAGACCTATGCTTAAGATCATTTAAAATTATTTCACACCAAAGCTCAAGATCATTTAAATTATTTCACACCAAAGCTGGACCAAAGCTCAAGATCATTAAAATTATTTCATACCAAAGCTCAAGATCATTTGCAAACCATTTCCATTGATACTCCAGAAGTTTGGAGGCAATGACTGATCTTTTGGATGCAGTAGATTGACAACTTACCCAATTATCAACTGTCTATTACATGTCATCTATAAATGCCCAATAACCATCTCCAATAACATGCTATCTCCATTTACTTATTATTATGCAGTGGGGGATTATGTTGTCTGTCAACACTTTGCATATTAAATTGGCTAGCATGCATGGAACCCTTCTAGCTAAAAGATATTGCATGATTATTTTTGATACCAACCTTCCTAAGGGGAAATACTATAGAAAATATGAAAATTAGTTTGGTAAAATATAGCCGAAAAGGCATAAAAACTTTTTTGTGTGAAAGGATTGTTCTAAACCTCAGAACATGAAATCTACAACTGGCCACAATAGCTCAATTGGTAGAGCGTCGGCTTGTGGATCGGGAGGTGGCAGGTTCAAACCCCGGCCTTGTCAAACCAAACACTTTAAAGTTGGTAGTTGTGGCTTAACTCCTAATGCTCAGGGCTAAGGGGACAGCATTACGCCTGACTCATCGGTGTCAGTATAATGGACCGGCCGAGTTCAGTCCCTGGACACCTCATAAGTGCCCCAGTGCTATAATGATAGAAATGTCACTGCAGAGTTTCGGCAAAAATGCTGGCCAATCCGATCCCATGAAATCTACCTTTCTTACTGTGAGAAAATCATTGTTTTATGAGTTTCAGAAGCTGCAAGAAATCATTGTAAAGATTTCCTTATTGAAAACTGTACAAATGGGAAAAAATGAAAAGGAGAGGGAGATAGAGTGACAGATACTAGATGAAATAAGTACTTTATTATTTACTAGCATACTAAAAATCAATAACCGTTTCTTAAGTAGGGAACTTCGCCGATTTTGTAAGAAGAAAGTGATATTTATGTAAAAATATATTGCATGTTGTTGTTGTTTTTTTCTAAAGAAATGAATTTAAATGTCTCTCTTTACGTTAAATATTAAATTTTAGGTACAAAAAAATGTAAGTTTTCTCCTAAAATAGCACAATACAGTTGCCTATGGCCAATACTATCAGCAAAAGTCTCTGCTTTCCGTTTAGTCTAAGGGTCAATTTTGTTCTGGGAAAAGGGGAAAACTTTACTTCGCATGGATAAGACGCACCCCCCACTTTTTTATCATAATTTGGGGCAAAAAACCTGCGTCTTATCAATTGAACTTTACGGTATGTTCTATACCTTAATGTCAATGTCGCTAAATTATATTTTTTGTATGTATTATAATAAAAGTCAAACTCTACAGCTCAAAGCTCCAGATGGGCAGAAAAGGTTTGTACTTGAGACTTAAGACTTGACATATTTCTTACATTGTGAATACACATTAAGATTGTGCAAAGCCCCACTGGCAGAATGTCTTGTTGTTGCGACATATCATCTATACATCCCAGGGATCGTGTCCATAAAGAAGCTTTTTTTAACTTAAGAAATTTCCATAAATGTGTAAAAAATACTAAGAAATTTCTATGATTATATGGTTTTATGAATAAAATTTGAGAATATTCCTTATATCTAAGGAAATATTTTATATTATAGATATATAGAAAATGTCTTGGTTCAAGTAAAAAATATGAACTATGATTCTTTACAAATATGATCCATGGTCTGTATGAAGTTAAGAAGTTATCATTGTTGAACACTACTCCTTATTTTAGTAAATGTTATTTTTATTAAGGTTTTAAATCTTTACATTTTTTGACAGACTTCCTGGTGTGATCTACATCCCAGGTCTGTGTGAGGCTGACGTCCATGCTGCCATTAGAGACAGTGATGCCCTCATCAATACCTCAGACAGTGAAGGGATGTCTATAGCTATTCTAGAGGTCTGTCATCTAGAGCACCATTGCTTGCACTTTCTGTCTTTATTCTTCGTTTGCCTCATTACTTATAACTCACTAGCCACAAAACACTTTGGGTCATAAATTAGCTTTTGTGGATGCATGTGGATTGTGTCAAGTGCTAGCCATAGTGGAAAATATTTATAGGGTTCAAATGTAGCCTTAATGCACAATATTTATAGGGTTCAAGTGTAGCCATTGTGGAAAATATTTATATGATTCAACAGTAACCTTAGTGAAAAATATTTATAGGGTTCAAGTGTAGCCATTGTGGAAAATTTTGTAGAGTTCAAGTGTAGCCATATTGGAAAATATTTATAGGATTCAACAGTAGCCTTAGTGAAATATATTTAGAGGAATCAAGTGAAGCCATAGTGGAAAATATAAAGAGGATTCAAGTGTAGCCATAGTGGGAAATATGTATAGGGTTCAAAGTGTAGCCATAGTGGAAAATATTTATAGGGTTCAGGTGTAGCCATAGTGAAAAATATTTATAGGGTTCAAGTGTAGCCATAGTGGAATATATATATATAGGGTTCAAGTGTAGCCATAGTGGAATATATATATATAGGGTTCAAGTGTAGCCATAGTGGGATATATATATATATAGGGTTCAAGTGTAGCCATAGTGGGAAATAGCTATAGGATTCAAGTCCTAATCATAAAAAATATTTATGCTGTTTGAGACCTAGGCATAGTTGTTGACATCTTAGTCAAGTTGGAAAACAAAAGTGTTGTGTAAAAATAGCAAAACTAATTTAAAACAAAAAAAAATACAAATATTCAAAAAGTCTAATGCTAGAAATCACTTAAAGCTGTCATCTGCTGCAGGCTATGGCATTGTCCACTCCAGTCCTGGTAAGGGCCATTCCTGGCAATGTTGCCATAGTTACAGATGGAATCAATGGATTGGTCTTTCATGATGAACAGGTAAGTCAGAGCTCCATATAAACAGGGCAAATCTGGGTGTGGTGATATTTGTCAGAGTGGTTGGGGTGCTTATTAACTCAGATTAATAGAGAAGTTATTGATAGATGCAACATTATAGGCCTTACAGGGGAACTGTGGAGGAGGGAGATAATGAAAATAATGATACATGTATGTTGATAGTAATGGCGAGTGTGATGGTGATGAATGGATAGATGGATGAATTAATGAATGAATGAAGGGACCACTCATGGCCAAGCGTTAATCATAGTCTGCTTGTAACCCTTCAGCCCCAGGTCAAGGTGAGAACTTTCATATGGTGAGGTATTCCAGCTAACCTGCGGTGTGTTGGTGGTTCTGCCTAGACATAAGTCATTGGTCTTTCTTCACCAATAATAAGCTGGAAATCACCAATATGACCATTATTGTGTCAGTGTAATAGAATAAAATACAAAGAATGAATGATTGAATGTTTGATTGATGATGGTGATGAGGATGATGATGAGGGTGAATTGTTGATAGCAATTATTAGCTGGTGAAGAAAATCAATGAGTTCATCAATGGGACCTTTATATACCTTGTTTTATTCTTAAAATATTTATTCTTTTGAAATAGGAGTTTTTCACCAAAGCTGAACAAATACTCACAGACAGAAAGGAAGTTGTTAGAATTACCCAGAATGCTCTGCAGTATATCCAGGACCATCACTGCCTTCTATCGGAAGAGCTCTCTTACACCTCATTAGTCAGAAAAGTGGAAACAATTAGCTAGGTCATGTGGTTTATGACCATAGCCAGACAAATATCATGTCTGAAAATAAAATGACCTCTTGTGTGATATGGACCCAAATGTAATTTTTATGAGATTTTGTTATTCTGTGATTATGCATTTAGACTTGGATCATATGTCAAGTTTTTATTTATTTATTTTATTTATTTACTTATTTTATTTATTTATTTATTTACAGTAAAATATATGTAGTTTATTTGAACAATAATCTTGAACTTTCACCCATTATAGAATTTTCTCTGCTTATTTTATAGGATCTGTTCTAAGAAGGATTTTGTTGGGGTTTTTAAAACAGGATATCAAACACAAAACATGTATAAATAAAAGCGTCAAAAGTGGCACTTTTTTCAACAGAATTGTTTTTGCCCTTTTACATTCAGAATGTTTGGTTTTACTTGAGCATGTTTTAGAATATTTAAAAAATAGTTTTATTTAAGATGTTTTTTGATCTAGTTGTTATATTTTATTTTATTTATGTTCAGTAAGGCAGGTCCTTGTTAAAATTCTTGTATTTGTTAGATGCCATTTATTAAGTTAATTGTACCTTATTTGTAGTATAAAACAATCAATATTAACCTTTATTATTTGTGTTTGCATATTTTTGTTAATGTTTAATCAAACTGTTTTTGTGATTTGTACTGTTAATTTATTAGCATTCTAAAGTAAAATATTGTAGGTCTATTATAAATCAGGTTGCATTTTGCTTTGTCGTTAATGCTAAAATTGGGTTATTTTTTTATGATGCATATTTTTTTTATATCTTTAAAAAATATGTTTTAAATTTTCATTGGTTGTTATACTTGTCACAATTTTACCATTGTTTGCTCAAAGCAACCCATTTTAATGGTGTAATTGTTAGAATGTCACAAAGCAACCCATGATGAAAGTATCAATGTCAAAATGTCACAAAACAACTCATGATAAAGGTGTAAATGTCAGAATGTCACAGCAATCCATGATGAAGGTATAAATGTCAGAATGTCACAGAGCAACCCATGATGAAAGTATCAATGTCAAAATGTCACAGAACAACTCACGATAAAGGTATAAATGTCAGAATGTCACAGAAAAACTCATGATGAAAGTATAAATGTCAGAATGTCACAGAACAACTCATGATGAAGGTAAAAATGTTGGAATGTCACAGAGCAGTCCTTAATAATTGTATAAATGTCAGAATGTCACAGAACAACCCATGATACAGGTATAAATGTCAGAATGTCACAGAACAACTCATGATAAAAGTATAAATGTCAGAATGTCACAGAACAACCCATGATGAAGGTAAAATTTTGGAATGTCACAAAGCAGTCCTTGATAATGGTATAAATGTCAGAATGCCACATAACAACCCATGATGAAGGTATAAATGTCAGAATGTCACAGAGCAGTCCATGATGAAGGTATAAATGTCACAGAACAACCCATGATGAAGGTATAAATGTCAGAATGTCACAAAACAACCCATGATGAAGGTATAAATGTCAGAATGACACAGAGCAGTCCATGATGAAGGTATAAATGTCAGAATGTCACAGAACAACCCATGATACAGGTATAAATGTCAGAATGTCACGGAACAACCCATGATGAAAGTATAAATGTCAGAATGTCACAGAACAACCCATGAGTAAGGTATAAATGTCAGAATGTCACAGAACAATCCATGATACAGGTATAAATGTTGGAATGTCACAGAGCAGTCCTTGATAAAGGTATAATGTCAGAATATCACAGGGCAACCCAAGATGAAGGTATAAAACTAAGAATGTCACAGAGCAACACATGATAAAGGTAAAATGTTAGAATATCACAGGGCAACCAACGATGAAGGTATAAAAGTAAGAATGTCACAGAACAACCCATGATATAGGTATAAATGTTGGAATGTCACAGTGCAGTCCTAAATGTCATAGAAACACATGATAATGGTAGAAAACATAAAGTATAATTGTTAGAATGTCACAAAGCAACACATAATAAAGGTGTTAATGTCAGAATGTCACAGAGCCACCCATGATAAAGGTATAAATGTCAAAATGTCAGAGCCACCCATGATAAAGGTATAAATCTCAGAATGTCAAGGAATAATCTATGATATAGGTACAAATTTCACCTAGCAACCCATGTTCAAGGTTTAAATGTCAGAATGTCACAAAGCAACACATGATAAAGGTATAAATGTCAGAATGTCACAGAGCCAACCATGATAAAGGTATAAATGTCAGAATGTCACAGAGCCACCCATGATAAAGGTATAAATGTCAGAATGTCAAGGAATAATCTATGATATAGGTACAAATTTCACCTAGCAACCCATGTTCAAGGTTTAAATGTCAGAATGTCACAAAGCAACACATGATAAAGGTATAAATGTCAGAATGTCACAGAGCCAACCATGATAAAGGTATAAATGTCAGAATGTCAAGGAATAATCTATGATATAGGTACAAATTTCACCTAGCAACCCATGTTCAAGGTTTAAATGTCAGAATGTCACAAAGCAACACATGATAAAGGTATAAATGTCAGAATGTCACAGAGCCACCCATGATAAAGGTACAAATGTCAGAATGCCACAGAGCCACCCATGATAAAGGTACAAATGTCAGAATGCCACAGAGCCACCCATGATGAAGGTATAAATGTCAGAATGTCACAGAACAACCCATGATAAAGGTATACATGTCAGAATGTCACAGAACCACCCATGATAAAGGTATAAATGTCAGAATGTCAAGGAATAATCTATGATATAGGTACAAATTTCACCTAGCAACCCATGATCAAGGTTTAAATGTCAAAATGTCACAGAGCAACCCATGATGAAGAAAGGTTTAAGAGCATAACGATAAGCCATAATAAAGGAATGATTGTCAGAATGATGCAGAGAAACTGAAGATAAAGGTATAAATGTTGTTGAGCAGCCCATGAAAAAGGTATAAATGTCACAATGTCATCAAACAACCTATGATTAACATACAAATGTCAGAATGTGACAGAGGAAACCATGATAAAGTTATGAATATCAGATTGTAATGTTAATCATGTGTTTTTGATATCTTGTTTCCAATATGTTTTATCTGTCTACACATTTGCATAATGCACATTTCATGGATTTTCACAAACATTGACCTGTGTTCATGCAGTATGAATGACAGCAAAATAAGATTTATTCCTTAAACAGCTAGTTTCTCTGAATATTTATGAGGTTGTTTATAGTGTATGCTTCTCATTTAATTTATCAAATTGTATTCAATTCGAAAGCTTTGAAGATGTAACTCACAAGCAAAACCCAGAAAATTTAAAGGTTTGTGGGTGCTGGATGTGGGGAGATTATTGCCAAACTTTTTAGTCTGGACATCTTCACTTTAAAGAAGATTATATGAGAAAAAAAACAGTTTTTATATCTTATTTACTTTTGTAATACTAAGTTATATACCGGACCTGGTAGTGCATTCGGAAGAGTGTCGGCTCCAGGTACGGGAGGCCCCAGGTTCGATCCCGGGCAAGGTGTTCACGGCATGCTATACACAGTGAAGGCAGCACTATAACTGCTTCAAGTGGACACCATCTCCAGATAACTGAAATACTGTTGGTGGGACAATAAACCCAATAAACAAACAAACTAAGTAATAATATTCTTTTAAACTTCTGCTTATTAAACTAACTTTAAAGTTTACTCACCTGTCATTGGGTATATTCAATGCTGGGAAGTCCTGTCCAATTTAAAATTTCTTGAAAGTATATATCACAAGTGTTGATCATTTTAATAAACATTTTGGGGTATGTTTAAAAAATAATTATTAATTTTACTTATTTTATGTCTGATAAAATCATTCCTTAACAATTTAAACAATTAATGTTTATATGTTAAGCACTTTTATTTCAAAACTTTGTCATAAGAAAATATATGTTTTGTTTTTGTACTTTATATAGATCTATAAATATAGTGTTTTGTAATTTTTTTAATAAGATGATCTTAAACAGCTGTTACAGAAAACCAGAATTGTTAAGAACCTGACAATGTAGTATGTAATAGTAATAATGATAAATATTATTAGCTAATTGGCAAGTGCTAGTTTTATAACTGAATTATAGTGTTTACACCTTAGATTGTTGGGGGGGGGGGTAATAAAAAGGATAACTATTGTTTATGAAATATCGTTGTGTTACCCATTTTACCTTTTTGTTATAAATTGTTGAAATGAAAAATAAAACAGCTGCAGGAGGTACATCTAGTATTTGACTTCGGCATTCATTTGACCTTTTTTCTGAGGCCAAAGTGGGAGGTTTTCACTTGCCGAATGGGAGATTTGTTATTTTCATATAAACAAAGAAGAAAGTTATCTGTTTCCAAGCAGTGAGATTATTTTTAAGTATTTTTTTAACCTTAAAAGTGGGAGTCTCCCTCCAAAAGTAGGAGAGTTTGAGTGTATGGTTTAAAGAGTGTGTGATTTTTTTCAAATGCTTGTAACTGGTAAACAAATGGAGACATCATGATATTGAGATGTTATTTTTAAAGTAATGAACATGTGTGTCAAAAATAATGTTTTTGTTGTGATATTTGTCAAATATGTTTATTATATTAATTTTACCTGTTTTGTTACTAAAATAAAATATTTTCCAGTACAAGGTTTTGTCATGACATGATGTATTTTACTTCTTGGTGAACATGTTTTTGTGAAACAAATTTACCTTTATATAATGACATGTGCTTAAAGATCAAACTTGACATTGATGTATTTCATTATTTACACGTTCTGTTGGGGAGAAATCAAATGTTGTTGGTTTATGGAAATCGAAAATAAATTGAATCAAAAACAGGACATTGAATTTTTAATCTTTGTATTCATGATTGCTGACAAATCAATTTAATAAATATTTGCAAAATTGTATTTATCTGATGGTTTTATTATTCAATTATATGATTATATTATAAATAAATGTGTCAAGTTGTTGTTTTTTTTATCATTTAACACATTAACAGTGGTGTGATAATGTTGTTTTTGTTCAGTTCCTCAAAAGTATATTTAAACATTAAAGTGTTTAATGTCCATATGATTATTGCCCACAATAAAAATAAATAAGATGTTTGAAGGAATGCAGTGCCATAGCCAAAGTTTCTGTGCACTTTGTAAAAGCACATGTTTTTGTGGGTTTGTATTTTTTTTTTTTTTCTTAATATATTTTTCATTGACTTACTACTAAACAAAACCTGTAAAACTATCCGCTAATGAGTGCTAGGGGGAATAATCCTGTCAAAATGTTTAATGTTTTTAGTAACAGTTTTCTCCCCTTAATTACTAAAAGATTCGCTTAACTTCATATGATTCAATTGTACATTGAGTGCAGAATTCGACTCTAAGAAGACTAACGGGCAATATTTGGTTATATTATTTATTATAAAGATAAAGCTCAATATATCTGACCGTCTTGTTCATACTAACAATTACGTGTTCATAAACAACTGATCGCAAAGCTGTAATGTATTTCACAGTTTGGGGCCTTGTTTTCAAACTATCACAAACAGTTTCTCACTTAAGGACATGTCGTATCTTGCCTGAGATAATGCTGTTATGATAAACATTTATGTAAACATTCGTCAATCAATTAAAATAACGTTCACGATTTTTCATTCATGTCTTAGGATCAAATGATCTAAAATGATTTGTGAACTTTTCAAAATTTTGGCCTGTTTTTATTTTATTGTGTCATTTGATATGTATAATCACTCTAACTTCATTTTAAATGACTTAGCTATCCTGACACTTTTTTAATTATTTATTGCATTCTTTCCAGTGACCTTTAACAAAGGAAATATTTAGCATGCAGATGCTTCAAAAATGAATATGTATATTTATTTAATAAAGTTGTCCTAACAATTTTAAGGGTATCGGACAATTTCTTACATCAGACAGTGTACATGTATTTGATAGCATATATATTTTGTACAGATTTCTGGTCTTTTGTGTATTATTTTCTTAGCTCAGGCGATTTTCATAAAATAACCGATGTAATATCAAATTTGAACACAAGATTTATTTTGTTCAATTCAATGTATGACTTCAATATTATACACAGTAATTCCTTTTGTAATTGCCGAATGAAACTATTATTATATATTATATATACTATATAATCAATGCGTATGTAATGTGCGTGGAATCCAGGGTATGTGGGCTGGTTCTACAATAACTACGAACCACGTGCATATCAAAAAGTCCCCTAAAAGAAATGTTATGTTTAGGATTTAATGATATCCCCCAATAGAATTTAATGATATCCCCCAAACACAAATCTAGCACAGGAAGTTTTATTTCTGAGTATATGTTTATGGGTATAACATTAAATGCTTGTAGTGTGTTTTTTTCTGTTGTTTTTACTCAAAATGTCGGATACCGCTTTAAATACGATCTTTACTTAAAGCTGATACTTGAAATTTTAGTGTTGTTTTTCAGAGCTGCTACGGATACTGAAACCTTGCATAGATAAGAATTCAAGAACACATTGAATCTCTTTAACCACAAAACATAAACAAAAGCATTCGTTTTCTCACCTTTATTAAAGGAAAACATCTTGCATAAATAGAATTTATATTAGTCACAAGGTAATGCTTTAAATGTACAGTAGTCTTGTTCTTATTCTATATATGCAAAGCTAGGTATACTACATAGATAATAATTTACATTGTATATGCTCATACTAAGGCAGTATTATGCTCAATATCACCTACATTGTGTTATAGTTTCAATATGTAAATGGGGTTATGAAGGGTCAGATCTTTAGCATTAGAAAATTTTACATTAAATTTAACGTCAATCGAAATGAAAAATGAATGACATTTTTATATACTAAGTTATTAGAATGAAGCATGTTATTTATGCCAAGTGACTTGATTGACAGTAAATTAACCAAGGTCCACCGATGCGATGTAAAGACAGACAATTCATTTACAAAGGGTTGTTCGTTTGTCTGTAGAATTAAATAAAGCGTGGCATTTTATTTATGATAACTATCGACCAGTTCGTCTCTGCACTGAATTATTAAAAAGCAATATAATTCATTGAAAGGCGATCACATATCTACATGCTACCTGGCTGTGCATTAACAATAAACTGTCGTATCAGTTCATTATTTTTCTGTTCATAAATGGGGATGCCACTTAAAGCGATCGCATATAAACTTGAAACTAAAGTAAGCTGTCGATATATTTCATACTGTCAAATTATTACAGTCAACTAAATTCGCTAATATAACTTTGTGCTGAAATTATTTCTTCATTTAAAAGATTATAATAATAACGCGAGTACATAGTTCTTGTTAAGTTTATATACATCAAAAAGTATAATACTAAGAAACAATATCAATATATTGATTTACTTTTAATTTCCAATTCCCGTAATCATTTGAGACATCGGTGGATTCATATATTTATGGGGGAAATGAATCAGTCACAGGCGTGCTTATTAATACTTTATGTTATATACATCTAATTTAATTACAACGACGTGGCATGTATTATTTCAGAGTTAAATTATCACAGTCTAAATAAAACACTATCAGATATCAATTTCCGAAAGCATCTGACGTCAACTCGATATTATTGGCGTGTTTGTCATTAATGACGTCAGCGGTCTCAGTTTTTCCCATCTCTCGTAGCGCTCTCTCCAGTTCTTTTACTTTCTCCTTTTCTTTTAAACTCTGACGTAAGGATTTCCACTCTAGTAGTAACGCCGTCGTCGCTTCGATTTTGATGACGTCAGTCGCGTCGATGAGTCCACACGGTGATGCGTTGTTTGCGGCGTTTACGATTGTGGTGTTTGGCAGATTCAGGTACATGGCTAGCAGAAGACCATTTAACTTCTCTCCGCCGATTTCCCGCGCAAGAATTGCCAGGCTGCCATCTGTCATGACAGCCGACTCTTTCTTGGAGTGAGAGGACGCTGAAAATAATATAAAGAATATCGTGAAATGCTGAACTAGTTAAAATAATTCAAAACCCAGTAAATAATAATTAGAAAAAAACAACAATGCAATGCCTGCATGACCATACGGTTCAACAAATATTGACCATTTGATAGCGTGTATGAAAATACATGTATTGGTTGAGCCTGTACATGTAATATTGTAAACTTTGTTTTCTTCTTTTTGCGATTTAGTAAAATATATATGTTGCTATATTGTACATGCTGGCTATTGCATGTGATAAATGACAATTGCCGGACATTAAGGACTATCTATTTTTTTATCTTTTTTTATCTGGCTATTAAAACTTATAAGGAAGGTTTTGGATGCAGGAAGCATTTTGTTTTTAATTTATTTTATAATTTACGTTTATTTTGTATTACAGACTTTTTTATTTACAAACAAGTTTACCTTAATAAATACTGTGGTATCATTTTATTTAGCGATGGCTTAATTTTCGCGTAAATTATTACTGATGATTTATACATGCTTTAAACTTTATTCATAAGCTCATTAAAACCTTGATTCTTATAACTGCTCAAAATTTAAAAGGTCAGTATCATAAATTTCAGTCGTAAAGCAAATAATTTTATTATCAATAAAAATAACTTTCAAGAAAAGGCATAATTAATTAGCCTAATCGTGGCTCAAGCATTGCTGAAACATTATTACATCTGAAAATGTCGGTATATGATTATATTCAAACATGTATTAAAATACATAAATGCATTTCGAAACCATTCACATTCCTGTTGTTGTTGTTGTTGTTTTTCTATAGGTATATGAACAAAAATACAAACAAAGTGCTTTATTGTGTAGGCCCGTTATTGCTTCGAACACATTACGCACATTAACTCTAATTATACTAAGCCATGAACTTAGTCAAATACTGTAGATCCTGATCAGACAATCTCCAGAGCTGTCTGATCAGGATCTACACTATTTGCTATAGTTTTTATCGACATGTCTTGTTTCCTTTGCAAAAAGTTGTGAACAGAAAGCTAAGAGAGTCGCATCGGTTGTGAACATGAATAATGGTCAATAATAGCAATGACAAATACGATCACACTCAGCAAAGATAGGAATAACGCGGAAACAGAACTCCATGGCGTCTCTCTATGTGGATTGGAGACACCGTCGGGGCTAAACTATTCAGTTTCTGAGAAGGTCTTAAAGCTGATACACGGTGCGCCCCTGGTTACACCAAGTCATTCGCCTAGGAAGAGTTTCCCCCAGTAATAGCAGGAAGTATTTTATTAATTATAATTGTATGGCTGCAATGTATGGCTACCACGTGGATTCGAGCCTCGGTCAGGGCTAAAGTATTCAGTTTCTGAGAAGGTCTTAAAGCTTATACACGGTGCGCCCCTGGTTACACCAAGTCATTCGCCTAGGAAGAGTTTCCCCCAGTAATAGCAGGAAGTATTTTATTAATTATAATTGTATGGCTGCAATGTATGGCTACCACGTGGATTCGAGCCTCGGTCAGGGCTAAAGTATTCAGTTTCTTCGAAGATCTTAAAGCTGATACGTGATGCGCCACTCGTGCTTCCTACATTGTAGGTATTCATCTGGGAAGAGTTTCTCCCAGTAATAGCAGGACGTATACATATAATGATTATAATTATATAGCTGCAATGCATCTTAAGAAATCGGAAATAGAACATGTTTAACCACTCTGTAAAAGCATGTTTGGTTCCACACTCTATGCCCGGAATATGAATGTATTATCCCTTGCTTTAAATGTGTATTGCATGCAATAAAGAGCTAAATTGAAAATTAGGAAAGGATTGTTAAACTAAATAGGGCTTTGATAATAAGATTAAGGCTTGCGTTCTTGTCTTTTTGATGTCAAACTGGTCATTTCGCAGTTGTATAGAAAGCTATTCGAAAGATCCTTTTGTTATATTGAAATACATTAATGAAAGTATTGACAGTTTCTGGTCTGTTTAAACACATGCTATTGATCCTTTAACTTCTTTGTGCCGATGTATTTACAAGAAAGATTAAAAAGATTCCTCCTCTGTTTGTATAGAAGTGAAAATCGTAAACGTATGTAATCAATCATCATTAAATGCTACCAACATACCGCAGGGGGTAGACACTTTTAGCGGAGGGGGTAATGTCTATTTATTTGTCATGTATCCTAAAGATGCCCTCCCAATTAAAGAGGTATTGTAAGTTTAAAGGTGGAATCCGTAAGTTTGTACCTCACTATTCCCTCAAACATCTAAATAAATTACTGTTACATAAAAAGATCCCAGAGAATGCTGCTTATCGATGTCCTGCATCTAAGTGAAATATAAAGCATAACACATCACTCGTCATTACAAACATGTATTTCCTATCTGAGCCACGCTGCACAGTTAGCTATTGCTAAAATACTAAATTGTTACATTGGACATTTAGAGCGATTTTTCCACGCTTTATGCTATCTATCAATTAAGGTACTATTGCTAAGACTAAATTATGATTTTCTGCAGAAAATATGGACAAATTCCTCAAACAGGGGTCAGATCGTTTTACATGTGTTCGATATAAGGAAACTGTCGGGTACCAAATTTAAAGTAGATTGGTCACATTTTAGCACATGGAGGCTGAATGGCGCATTGATAAAAACACGCGAACCGCACTGTATAATTATTTTAATTTTTGCTTTACTGTTGACACTTAAAGTGTACTTATATGACTCCAGGTACGGGAGGCCCCGGGTTCGATCCCGGGCCGCGACATACCAAAGTCGTTAAAAATGGTAGTGGTATAGCTCCCTTGCTAACGCTCAAGCAAATATAAGGGTAGTTCCACGACTGGTTGGCCCGGTGTCAGGATAATGTGACTGGGTGGGGTATCATGCCAGGTGTTCACGGCATGCTATACACAGTGAAGGCAGCACTATATCTGCTTCAAGTGGACACCGTCTTCAGATAACTGGAATACTGTTGGTGGGACGATAAACCCAATAAACAAACTTGTATGACTAAGGCTTACATATGACATATATTCCATTACCACTTGCGTGGTTAAAAGCTAAACTTGGCTGTCGAGCTTCAAATAACTAAATACATGTATAGTTGAAAATCGTTGCGACCGTTTGATATATCTTCCCCAAAAGACAGCAAAATATTTTGAATGATACCATCACATTTAATCTCGTGATCACAGATTATACATAAATTCATTCGACATTGTAGTTTAATAAAATGTTGGTAACAGCGAAAATAACAATAAAATATATGCTAATGTGACGGTCACTAGATATAACTGGTATTCAGCAATACGCATTTGGTAAGGTACTGTGCTAAATTTAGGTAACGAGATCATATGGATTCCCGGTTGTGGCCGTCTTTTTTTGTGTCTTTTTTTCGTGTTGATTTTTGTTATTTATATTTTGATCCTCCCGTTCCTACCGGTAAGAGTCTTCATGACGACTGTAAATCATGTAGCGCTTGCATATGTTAAATATGTAATAATTATATGACAAAAACAAATTTGCAACAGTAGAATTGTAATCTTCAACTTTTAATAAATCGTCTTTTTTTATTTCCATCAATAATTGTCCGTTGACGTAATAATCAATATTTTGATTTATATTTCAAATTAACAAATTATATTCTTTCCAAAGAGTAGCTGGCGATTAATGAAATTATAACATTATAGATGTGTATGTCTCCCCAGTAATGAAACTGAACTTGAATAAGACTCACTCGAATGCTCTTGTTTTCTTCCTAAGAACGTTGGCGATAAGAAATAACGTCAAACAGTGTACATCTTTGTGTAGCATTAAAACAATATATTCTTAAATAGATGTCACGATCGAATTTATGTTGTTACATAATACTATATTTCTTTTTTCTCTCTTTAATGTATTATTTCTTTACAAATGGAAATAACCTATTTTTAACAGTCTTACTATGAAAAGTGTATGAAATTGAAAAACAATAATTCATATTGTATTTTACAATTCATATTTAGTATATGATGTGCAAGTTTTCCGAGAGAAGAAATTCATAAAAATAAAATGTAAAACGAAAACATTGTGACTTAATAAGCAGATCTGTCATTTCGGCTCTGCTATTCATTTATGGAAACTGCCAACAATCACCATAGTAACGTTTACCTCTTGAAACTGTCGAACCACGTGACTTTGGTCGATCCTTTTGTTTTTCGTCCTTTGACTTGTTATTCTTTTGTGGAGCTGGCATATTTGTTTATAATATTCCACAAATTTATAATATTCCACTACAAGGCAATTTACTTATCCAATGTATTCCTATCCATATAATACACTTTTGTTACGAAAGAAAATGAAACCTTGCACTATATTTATACTATGAAGAACGATGCTATTAACACAACTTCCAGATTAAAATGTTTGTTTTATTTTTTTAGTTAAGTTCTATCAATTCATTTACAATACACAGTAGTAGATGATCCTGCCACTTATCATGCACAAATTCAATATAGAATATGTTGCCAAGAACACAGCGTCCAGAATCTATTTTAACAAGTATATTCAGGTTCCTTGTTCGAGAGTACCGTTATTTCGTTTCAAATTTTATCCTGTTTCAAATAGTTTCTATGATGACAATATATAATTTTTAACATGTAAATCGAACAATCGAATGATTTCGTGTAAATACGAATATTATGCACACTCTGTCAAGATGTAAAAATATTACACACTCATGCTGAGAGAAAAAAAATACGATTCAACTTTAACATCTGATTTACGAAAAGATTTTCATTCTGGCTTAGAATTACACCAGTCTGTTAATAAGTAAAATCACAAATGATTCACTTATTCCATTGTCGAATCACACAATGACAACTGAAGTCAACTGCATGAGCCAGTTTGAAAATCCGGTATTGAAATCATTAACTCTCCACTGTATAATTCATTTAGCTTGACAGGGTAATGGATATACACTTGTGGTATAAAAGCATTGTCAATACCTCCATTGTTTGTCTTTATTCAGGGTTCGCAATTGCAAACACAGAAGGAATTAAGTATTATAAAGGTACTTTGTTGTTAGGTTATTGAAGGCTGATAAATTATCAAATATGTTTCTGGAACAAATTGTGTATGTTGTGTGTCACTTAAATGTCAATTTACACGGTTTGCATTTAAGCAAATTTTAAAAATGTTCATACCCGTAAATGTTCGGATATATAACATGTACATTATGGTAGTCTTGAACAGTGCCTTCTAAAATTAAATACCAGTTCCAGCATCACCTATTTCAGGTCTGTATTATGAAATGTGTTTAGGTATTCATTTAATGGCATTTCGACAGCCGAACTTCTTCGAGATACATAGGGTCTAAATGCGTCTAAGAATTTTGGTAATTCATATATTCGAGATGAAACAATCGAGATTCGGATTTTTATTGGGCTTCAGTGATTCAAGACTGTAGTAATAAACCCGAAAAACAATTATTCGAAGTGCGGGTATTCCCGTTTTTCTATATAAATTGACCTAGTTTTAAAGAATTAAGATTTACAAATTCAACATTCGGGTATTCGTTCATTCGGTTTACACTGATGGATTTTCGTTTAATCGATAATTCAAGAAGCAATAATTTGAGGTGTGGGTTCGTAGAAATGTCAGATGTTATGATTCGAACTACCGAGTTGGCATCGAATCGGGATGGGGGATGGGGGATGGGGATTAGCCGGCATTTTTGCCGATACTGCGCAGCGACATTTCTATCATTGTAGCATAGGGGCACTTTTGAGGTGCCCAGGGACTGAACCCGGCCGGTCCATTATACTGACACCGACGAGTCAGGCGTAATTCTGTCCCCTTAGGAGGGAAGCCACTACTACCAACTTTAATGTCTTTGGTTAGACCCGGCCGGGGTCCGAACCCACGACCTCCCGATCCGCAAGCCGACGCTCTACCACCTGAGCTATTGCGGCCGGGATCAAGATGGATACAAGTAGATTATTAGTTGCAAATATTTGAAACCAAAACAAAAGGTGTAAATCACTAAACTTAATGTGTACATGTTCAGACGAAAACTTGATGTTTTGTGGTTTTCCAATTGTCTATCGCACTACCTTAGTGGTTCTATTTGTGTAGCGCTTTTCTTCACCAATAATGTCCGCACGTCCCCATATTGACTCTTGGCTTTTGTAGATATTGGAATATATAAAGAAAATGACACAATCCAAACCACATTTTTTAAGTTAAAATAGTAAAATAACCTTCTATTAAATATATACGCGCTGCTGTGTTTTTTTATGTTTTTATATAATGAATGTGTATTGCCATTGTGTTTGTATTACAACATGTATTGTATTCTGACTTATTTTGGCTTATGATTTGAACAATAACATGTACGAACCGAACTATGTCGTTGCTCAGGCGATGCGCACCTGTGACTCAATGCAAGACATTATTATTACTCACATAACTTGGGGTATGCTACAAAGCAATTTTGGGACTTGAGTGTATGCCTAATGGCCAGTGTTGTCGTTTTCAAACTGGAAAATATCTTTTTTAAAAATCTACATTGTTCTGTCACTAGTTTACAACACGCAACTCCAATCTCCACTTCTGCTTCTAATCAACAAATTTGCAGCATATTTTGGCCTGTTGGCACACAATACACAACAGGCATTTGTCTACTTGTAAATAAGTAACTTGACAACGATTAAAACACGGACAAATTACTTAAACAGCATGTCTTTAAAAACCACCGGAGCAACACTTTTTAATTACATACCTTCTTCGGCAGGCATAATAGAGGAACCGATCCGGTACGGGGACAGAAACAAAAACAATCCAGAAGTAAGAAAGTCGAGAACAGACGTCCGTTGTCTATACACGACACAAGTTTTGTTGAACTACAAGCCCTCGATCAAATTGGCTTCCAGCCCGATCCTACTTGTTTCCAATCGCCCCCTACACCCTCTCAATCAAAAACATACATACAAACACACACTGTTCTCACACCCAAACCCCATTTGCTAGTCTACGTTGTACGCCAGTCGAAGCTTGCAGATCGATATTCCCATTGATCCGTAATCTATTCGTCAAAACTCTTTTTTACAGTCTTATACCCATACTTGTACAGACGGATCTAGCTTATCTTTAAAGTACAGGATTACCATTGGAGATTATCGTGATCTTAATAATATAATGGTTCTTCCGATAATTATTTATCAGTCGGTAAAGTTTAAATTGCCGCAAGGATTAACTTTCGTCATTTTTAGATAAGAGGTGAACAGGAAGATTTATTTACCGAAAATGTATGCTAGAGTTATGTATATGTCCATGGCTAATGAAAGAGAAAACATAAAATCTATCATCAACATTTGAATAGTCTTTATAAATGTGTCATCGTTATTATCATCATCATCATCTTCTTCATAATTTCTGCGTCGTTGTCATCATCATCATCATGACCAATATCATCATCATCATCGTAGTCGTCTTCGTATTTGTCATATAATCAGTCTTATTATTAGTCCAAACATTTAGACATAAAAAAATGACTTTAAACATTATTTAAATCTAGTCAATCAGATGCAAAAGTGCGACGTATTTTATTGAAGACCTTATATTATAATTCTGTAGGCCTATAGTTGGTTTACAGAGCTTTGTGAAAATGTCGGGTAATATCCTGTCGTTACATCTTTTTATATATTTTAAAAATCAATCATATAAACAAACTACATGTACAATAATAAAAGACATAATTACGAATTTATATAAACACCCTTCCAAATTTTCAATTTAGTTAAGACATGGCTCAATATACAAAAGGCCATGTTTATACAATGTATTTACACAGTCTTTCTATGGGCCGTTCTTGCTTGTTATTGAATTCGTTCTATTCTGACAGTGTTAGTCTAAGTATATTAAATCGATTGATCTTGTCGACGTTTGTGTATACGTCAAAGCCACTCAGTCTGTATTCGGCCGCCAGATGGTAAGGTTTGTGGGCTTGACACGCCTTAGTTCGAGCCTCTCCAAAGAAGAAAAAAAATGTCATGGGAGCAGGCGTTCAGGTGAGCTGCGGTTAGTAGTTAATTAGTAAATGTTTATTCTTTCTAAATCTGTAACTTAGCATGATGCTAAATTATCCGATTGGACGGAAAAGTTTTCAGTCTAAAACAAAATGTTTTAATGCCGAGCGAATTTCGCATATTAAAGCTGTTAAGAATTTCGTTAATACAAAGAAGTTAGGGAAATTGCACCTAATAGTCCGACGTTATAAAGCTATGATTTTAATAGTTTCCTTATACATTTGATTGGTTAAGGTAAAACTGTCAGCTATATCGAGACAGTGATATAACCAAGATTGGTGTCAAACATGGACCAAAAGATTAGGAACCACTGCCTCGGCTCTCAGGTGACAGGTAGAAGTATGTGTCCAATAAACAAGATAGTGAGATCCTATGACAGAAATTCGCTCCCATGTCGTCTGCTTGTAAAACCAACCATTGTGATCAAGATTTACAGCTTTTCGCGATCTGCCCATGTTTAAACAACGCATTCGTAGCAACTATACTTCAAGTGTTTGAAAGTCAACAAGTAAGAACCCGACACTTGTCCTTAGTGAAGATTTACGGTGTAGACGATACACATTGACAATGGCGTTTATCTCCCTTTTGATATTTAGTGAACTTTCCGATCGATTCATTTTTTATATATAACAAATATGAATGACTATAAAAGTGGTATTCGAAAGATTGGACCCATTTTTTGTTCCTATCTCTATCAAACAACAACATGAATAGATAGTTTCCACATCAGTAAAGATCCATTATCTTGGCAGCCATCATTCATGGCAACTTCAAGGGATTTTTCTGATGAAATGTATAGAAGCGTTATTTTTAATTTCTTGTAACGTCTTCATTTGTGTTCCAGAAATTAAAAGCTATACACCATTGGAAAGCTCATGAAATTCACATTTTTTAAATACAATATCTTTAAAAAATTGATAAATGCACAAAGAATTAACACACAGAAATAAATAAAAAAGATATTGGCTCATCCTTGCACAAAATTAACAGTATATCTTTTTTTTTTTTTCGTTTTTTCCACCCTGTAAACTATCAAAATATAGCTTTGGTATTTAAAATACTTAATAACAGCTGTTCAATTTGATATAAAATTCATTAAAATAGACTGAAAAATAAAAGGTGGTGAGTTTAATACAGCACATATTTCAAGATTTTGGCCTGTATTATCTTCTGCCTTCAAAGACGGCTGCCTTAAACTGTCTTATCAGTGCCTATGACATCACATGGAAACTATCTATAATAGTTGCCTGAAAAGATTTCGTTAAATGCATTTGATTAATGTCCTTAATTTATATTAAAAGTGATGCATTACACCTTGTCTGACACCACATACACATATTTCCCCGCTGAGCCACCCTGCACAGTTGGCTTTTTTAATCTAAGAAAACCACGTGACCACTTACTTTTTATATCACTTTATATCATCAACCAGGTAATCTGCGCTGACATCGATATATATTTTTAGCGGAAATCGTCTCTATTTATAGACTGGTAAGAATAAACATATAGAACGATTTATTTTACGATTTATACTGAGTTACAGTTCAGGTATTACCCAAAATCGCCTTTGTTTATGCAGATACTATATTTAGCCGAAATTCTTGAAAACATGGCTAGGATATTGTAGCATGCCATTGATATAGGCAAACTAATTGATACCACCTGTAATGATAACTAGCCGTTGTCTGACAGGTTCTTTCTTAATTAATTTAAATACTTAAGTTTATTTGAAAAAAACACAACAACACTTCAACATTATGATTCTATGTCAGCAAGCAGTAGGAAATGTGTTGTTGTTATTTTACTAATAACATTCGAACTAAACTTTTCGGTAAATTACTTTCGTCAAGAGTGAAACACTCTTTGTGTTTAACTCTAAAAATGAAATTAACCGAAAATTTGGATGTGACCATTATGAAGAAAATATTTCCCTACAGCTCCCTAAGGAACAAATTACAACATTGTGTAAGAGGGAAATGTTTATCTTTTTGATTGGCTTTTTTATTTCGTCATCGCATACGAAACTTCCGAGTGACAAGATCTCTAGTACCAAAGATAATTTATGTAATGTCAAAAGTCACCCAGATGGTAAAACATCATCACATAGAATTAGTCACGGATTAATTACATAAACATTTGACAGTAACGAACCATAACTCTGATGGGAAGTCAAGCATTTGCTACTTTGTTTTTCTTGTTCCCTGCTACATCTGTATTTACAAGCCAACATCGGTATACTCGACATCTTTTGTTAAACAATACTTTGCCAAACAGCTGGGAATTCATATAAATTCAAGCTAGTTTGTTATAATTGCAAGCTGAACATTATTGTTGCATACACATTGTTAATAAAACACGCGGAACAATCAGTTCGTTTCTCTGAAAAAAGTCTCAGAACAACTTCCATTTCCAGTTTTTGTCAATAGATAGTTTCCACATCAGTGAAAATCCCTTATCTTGGCAGCCATCTTTGATGGTAACTTCAATAGATTTTCATATGAATTGTAAAGAAGGGTAGATTTTATTTTCTTGTTATTTCTTCATTTGTGGTCCGAAAGTTAAAAGCTATACACCATTGGAAAGCTCTTGAAATTCATATTTTTAGAATACAATATTTTTACAATTGATAAATGCACACAGAATTAATGCACAGAAATAAATAAAACTATTGGCTCATACTTAAAACAAAATGAACAGTGTATCCTTTTCGGTTATATTTCTTTAACCTTTTAAACTATCAAAATATAGTTTTGATATTTAAAATACTTGATAGTTGTTAAATTTGATATACAATTCAGTAAAATAGACTGAAAAATAAAAATACAGTGGCCTGCATTAGCCACAATAATGGCTGCCTTAAACTGTCTTATCAGTGTCGATGACATCACATGGAAACTATCTATAAGATATACATTGCAATTATTTCCAACGCATAAGACGTCAAAAAGTGGAGTAACTTTTACCGATCTTGGAAAAAGAGTAATAAGTGGAGGCGAAAGAAGTAGTAGTATTTGCAGCAAGAAAAAAGTAGTAGATGGGGTAACAATAATAGTAGTAATTGTAGTAATACAAGTAGAAGTAGTTGTATTAGTAGTACTGGTGGTGGAAGTAGTAGAAGTAAATAAGTAGTTGGAGTAGTAGTAGTAATAGTGAAAGTAGTAGTAGAAGTAGTAAAATCTTAGATGTCTTAGTGGTGGCATTATTTGATGAACAAAACAAGACTTATTTATACAAGAAATTTATTTGCAGATTAAGTTTTTAAAGCATGCAAGTACGCTGTTGAAGATGTGGCAAATAGTTCCACAACTTAGGCCATTAAACAAACACAAACCTACACTGTCTCCATATTCCTATTTTATGAACACATCAGTATGGCAGTTACTGAACTTAATAAAAATTATTAAGACAGACAATTGGGCATATACTATACATGTTCACTGCAATGACACCTCGTGAAATGAGTACTCTCTTAAAATAAATGACATGATCTTTTTTTTCTCTATTTGGAATAATTTTTTAACAAAAATGAAGTCATAACCTACTTGCTCAGTGTAAAAACATGTTTATAAAGCATCAAAATGAAGCACTATTAATCTTTTTTTGATATTTGAAACGCTGCAAGCATCTTTAAAGAAAATAGGTATTTAATAGTAATTTTTATTTTGCCGTTGGAGGTACAAAGTACAAAGGAAATATCTTTTTTCCATGCTTATATACGCTTATTTGATTTGTTACATGTGTATAATTATCTTTATTTAATTGCTGAATTAAATTATTCACAAATAGCTAACAATACAAGTTTATATGTTAACATTTAATTCATTTCTTTAAAATCAGCATTAAACAGATGTGTAAATGGTGAGTAACAACAACACCGACTATTATAACTTTAAAATGAGCATAAATATTACAAACACTATGTACTTTGCAATAGTTAAGGTACCTACTCATAGTATTATTACATCACACTAATATAATTATGGTCATATTGGCGACATCCACCTAATTATTGGTGGAGAAAGACCCCAGATTAATGTCTGGGTAGAACCACCGGCGCACCATAGGTAAGGTGAATAACCTCCGCTCATAAGAAGTTCTCACAATGGCCAGGACTCGAACTTGCACAGACAGGTGCTGAACAGTTACAAGTAGTGACTATCCACTTGGCCATGGGTGTCATCCCCCCGCTCCCTATATATAAATACAAAAATATAATATATTGCTGCCTCCTTAGTTCACATTATATTACACAAGCTGCCTCAGTATTGCTTCTTAAAAATGTACAAACATACTAACATGGTGACTATTTAGACAATGGTTTTGAAAAAAAGTATTATAAAGTATTATGTATTGAGTATAGCTGCAGATATACCAAGGCTTATTGTCTAAACTACCAATAATTCATGCAAAGTTCCCTGAAATATGATGATGTGTATAAAAATATATACCAGATTTATTAAAACCTTAACTTAAAAATTTGTTTAAGACTAATATTGCAAATGCACTGCAGACATTTGACATCATTATGTGTCACAATTAAAAATTGTTGAGTATGCAAATTGAAAAGTTAAGACAATAATAAAAAAGCAACATATTCAAAATTAAAAATGTGCAGGTGTTAAGAATAATAAAAGGTCAAAGACAATGTTTTGTTTTGCATAGGGCCTAATTACACATAAAACCAAAAAATTAGTTAAAGATAAAAAGGTTCAGTATTTGGGAAAAGTGTTTAAAATTCAACACAGTTTAAAATTCAACACATGTTACAAAATTTATACTTTAAATTTATACTTTGTGTACATAAAAGCTCTGAGCATTGATGAATAACAATTCAGTTAAAGCGTTCCCATTCTCATTAACTTCATTCTTCGAGATGCTCAATACAAATACTCACAGCTAATTCCCCTGTTACCATTTTCCAATGACAAAATTAAAATAAAAGGGACAATTTATGTATAAAACAAGTTAAACTTTCAATATTGAGTATCAGAGAAATACAAAAAGTTTTGAAGACAAATAAACAGGAGTATATCTCCTAAACATTAATCTAATTATGGGCTTAGAGCTTTTAGAACTATAAACTAATGAGTTGTGTATTTCAGTATTGCATCAAGGAATTACAAAGGGGCCAACTCCCCACATCCACACCCCTCACCACCGAAACAGGTTCACAAGACAGGTTCGAGGGGTGGATCCTTCAGATAATTTTGTCATTCTAACTCATGGATGTAAAAAGTTTTGGCTGTTAAAAGGCAATCAATGTTTGCAGCTTCGCCATGCTGTTGCTAAAATGTTGGTTTCCACCAATTTTATACACATGATTCTTTGAAGATACATTAATTCAATGAAGTTCAAACTTTCAAGATTTAAGTGAAAACATCAACATTACTTATACAGGCATTGATAGTACAGCAAATGCAATGAAATGGAATAAAACAAGAAAATTAATTAAAAATAAATCTTTATCACACAATTGGATGTTAAAACTGCACCATGGATATGCCTCAAACAACTTAAATATTGGGGAAATCAGTCGATTCTATAGCCTAAATGCAAAACTGAACTTGCATATGGTTTCAAGAATGGCGCTCAAAAGTTAAACAGCTTCAATTATTGAAAGAAAATTAAAGGGGTTTGTTGCACCAGGGCCCTGAGAAACATTGAGCTTAAGTCTTCGACATTTCTCAAACAAAATTGGTCAGTCTTGGATTGTACAAGATTATATAGCAAAATATTTCCAAATAGTATCAAATAATAGCTTAATAGCTTTTTTTTTTATTTTATTATTTTTTTTTTTTTATTAAACTTGAGCTATCAGTTGTACACAGACAGACAGACTCAAAATGAAGCACAGATTTAAAGAAAACACACTTTTGCCCTCAGCGATTGTTTGATTTTATTTCCTAGTATGCATAGTATGCATAGAAGAATGATGGCTGTGATCCATCACTGGCTCTACTGAGACTTGGAGCGGGTGTTGTAAGTGTACTCGCTGGGGTGGTGTTTCTTCCAGATTATGTAGTTGCCAGCTAGAACAAGTATGGCCGGGATGAACATGATGTGAAGGAACAAGGCATCCTGGGGCGACATTGCCCCATCCCAGAAATATGCCAGGTTAACTGCCACAAAACATCCAATATACGTCTGTTGGAAAAAGAGAGACATTGTAAACAATTATATAATAAGGTAACAAGTTAGCATTTTTGCTGTAGTTTGTTTTTATTTTGAAATATGGCAACAAATTGTGGTCATTATAGCAATGTCCAGCCATTTTGATCAAAGAAGACAACTGACAAATGTCTGGATAGAACCAACGGCACTCTGCAGTATTTATTTTTATTTGAAAATCATAACAATCATTATTTATTAAAAACGTTCCAGTGTCTTGGTATGTAAAAAGTAGTGACACAACTTTAATTATTACGACAGTTTTTTACTTCAATAAGGGACACAGAAAGGATTGAAATTTTAGTTTTTATTTCAATTTTGATAATTTCAGGCCTCCTAAACAAATTTTCATTATTTTTTAGCCTTAATAAAAACTGAATATCTAGAACAATTTAAGAGTAAGAGCCTACCGCAAGGAGGGACAAGAAGAAGTTGGCTCTGTCCTCATCTTGTCTGAAACTGGTGGCAAACCAAGCCATGATGGAGGTGCCAACATCCAGGGCACCCAAACTCCTCACAACCAGGGCCTCAATGGTGTTCAGCTTCTGTAGATATAAACACTACCAGAATAACTATGTTAATATATATATATATATATATACTATGAAAACGTGCCATAAGGTAAAGTTAAAAAAATGTGCCATGAGGTAAAAGTTAAAATACAAAAATACGAAACGGTTGGCCTAATAAGGTAGGGTGGTCACATGCACTTACTAATGAGGAAATTTTGTATACAGAAAGGCATTAATCGATATAATAGTATTGCAATATACATGTCTTCCATATGTAATACATGCAATGGAGAATATGTTGTTAGAGGACAGAAGTATTCTCAAAGCAGAAATAAGACATATTTGTACAGCATAGATGTTAACAAAGAATAAAAAACATTAGAGATACAAAAAATGAACAACCAAAAACAGACCTTCATTTTTAGTTTTCTTGATAAAAACAACAACAAAAGACTTACAATATAACAAATAATTATCTTTGTTGGTTTAGTTATAGACCAACAATCTTGTAGTTATTAGAAGGAAGTGTCCACATGCAGCATACAGAGCACTGTGTTAGCATGCCCTGAACACCTGACATAATACCATACTCAGTCACATTTTCTTGATACCAGGGTAACCAGACATAAAACTACCTTAATATTTCTTTGCACATAAACTTGGAAGCTTAACCACTAATATTTTTAACAACCTTCGTATCAAGTATAACAGATTTTCAGAAATGTCTTTGCCGTGTTTGTTCTTGATTTAAATTGCACCAGCAGAATTGAAAGTCATCATTTGACATCCGTTTTTTATTTGGCAAAGAAAGATGACAGGTAAATGTCTTGGATGAATAACAAGGCAGTTTAATCTGTGGCTGTGATATCATTTGTCATCTTGTCTTGGACATCTTTGCATTTTAAAACAATCCTGAATCCATTTGTATCTATGCATCAAGGAAATGATTTAAACCTTAGTTTGTGATTGCAATATGGCAATGATACTTTGATCATTTTAATAATGCTGACCTTGATGAAGAAGATCCAAGAAGGGAAGGTCATCTGGGCAATGCCGCCAGTGAAGTAGATAAGAAAGATGAGTCGGAGGATGTTGCTGACAGCCCCCTTCTGTTCCCCATTGCCCACCTTATAGGTACCCCTGGTGAACTGATACACAGTGGTCAACACCAGCATCACAAATGCAAGCAGGTCAAACATCAGGGTCTGAAAAAGTCACAAGATCTATTTTCTGCCAAAATTGTTACTAGTTTATGGGCTCAATCCAGGAAGTAGAGATGACAGAAAATATGCCTTTAAAGAAGTTGCTTCACTATCAACTAATAGATTTAAACAAATGATTTAGAAATAACATCTTTCTAAAAAATATTCTTATGGCTGAAATCACTACGAAATAAAATATTCTAATATTCATCTGATTATTTTTTCTTGCACACAAGGGCCTTAAAAAGTTACAAACAAAAATCGAAAGTATACATAGGATAATTTCTACCTCACAAGTTCCTCAGAAATTAGCTTTATTTTAAACAAGGGCTGAAACAATATCTGCAATCATATATACTTACAGTATATGTATTCCTATATTTCAAAATAACCAAACATTTGTCAGTTTTTAGTCTTAAAGTATCTTTTTGTCCTATTTTTATACTAAAGTTTTACTATAATTAAAACACATTTTATGTCTATTTAATTTTACTTTTAAGGCAAGGCACTATAGGTGGAGAAATTCTGTATGTCTAATACACTTATTTGCCTTGTAACTGATTTTCCATTTGTTTTAACTGTGCACATTTTGAAAATGAAACAAAACTGTTAAAACTTTTTAAAAAAATTGCAAAGTGTAAATGGCTTTAGGCAGTTTAATGTGAGGTTGGGGAAATTAAACACATATATTCTTCTTTTCAAAGCGGTGTGGGAATGAATTTCTACCCTAACCTGGCCAAATAGATTGTTCAAGGCATACAGGTAATTTTATTTAAAATAAGACAAAAGAGTAATAGCACCTACCTTTTCAGTGAACTTATCTTGGTTCTGATAGTAAGTAGATCCAAGGACAAACACCACAAATAGACCTCCCTAAAACAAGAAAGCAAAGGCTTTGTATTAACAAAGTTTCAACCTGGTTAATTTTACATCCTGCATTATATACAAATTCTTTTTGTCAATGAATTCAGTTAATTATCCCAAAAATATTATCTTGTTTCTTTTCATACCTGTTTTCTTATGTTCTGACCAAGATATATACAGTAAGTTATTTATAAACAAAAAATGGAATTAACTTACAAAATGCAGAGCCTTAATATGGAAGGCCTACTTTAAAGGTTGTTGTTTACTGTGTTTATCGTCCAACCAACAGTATTTCAGTTGTCTGGAGAGGTGCCACTTTCAGCAGACATAGCTTCCTTCACTGTTTTAGCATGCAGTGAACATTTGGCATGATACCATACCCAGTCACACTATCCTGACACCAAGCCAATTTAGTTGTGGAACTACCCCTTATATTTGCTTGAGCTTTATTAGGGAGCTATACCACTACCACTTTTTTTGCAACTTCTGTATGACAAGGTTCGAATCCAGGGCTTCCCGTACTTGGAGTCAACACTCTACAGATCGCACTACCAGGTCCAGCATACTTTAAAGCTCAACAGCTTTCTGACCTGATTAACGGTGTTATCTAACAGTTTGCCTGTATCAAATACAATTAACAAAATCTTTCCTCTGTTTTGGGAGATTTGGGCATTTTTTCTGCAGACATCTTTTAGTCTCAGTAAAGATGATTTTGTGACAGTAAAAATCATGAAAAGTGTTCATTCTCCTTATACCTATAAATAAACATGATAGAGATTTCTGCTAAAAATATAAACCTACATCAAACTGAAATGCCCAGTTGATGATTTAACTTCATCTCAAAATTAAGTGGTCAAATGGTTTCTAAATTTCAAAATAGCTTACTGGGCAGTGTGGCTTGGATAGGAAATACTGTTAGTAATGAGAAATGGGTTGTTATGCTCCATTTTTCATAAAGATGTAGGACAACAATAAACAGCATTTTCACAGAATTTTTTCAGGTATAAATAGTTAATTTGGTTTTCTGAGAAATCAAACCAAACTGTTGAATACCACCTTTAAAGAATCTGCTTTTATCATGCTACACAGCATTAAAACAGAATTGAAAATTGGACATCAAGGGCCCATGCTGGTTGCAAGCTAAGCCTAATCTGCAAGCTAATGCTGCAGTCTCCAGTACACACACTTACTGGCTTATGATCCTTTCTACTGTGATCTCAGTGCATGTTGATATACCTCTCTTATTTAGGGTAGCACACCTAAAATTAATGAGAATATCATCCTACTGGTAATGCACTGAAAACCAGCACTGGGTTATTTGAATATTCTTTCTGAAGAGAGTGTGTGCTACTTTAAGTCTTGCATGCTGTTGTCTGCAAACTTTAAGTGTGGGCTAAGAAAAGGAAAGGTAACATAAAAAACATAACAAAAACACACACACACACACAAAAACATACCACCAATCTTGACCAGAGTGTTGCGCCAATCACCAGGTCATCACGGGTAGTTCTCACCCTGTACCACAGAAATTCGTAACCCATCAAGGCGGAAGCAAAGATCCGGATAAGCATACGAAGGAACTCTCCATCATGTCCAGGAAACTAAAAGTGAAGTAAATACTTCTAAAATAAATAAGTAAATAAAACAGAACACAAATATATTTATATATATTAACAAAACTGATAACAGTGCTTATATGTGAGTTTTTTAAAAATATCAATATAGTGTAATCTGTAAACTGGATTTAATATCCTAACAACAATCTTTAAGTTTTCTAGAGAAAATGTTCATTAGAAGCAGATATAGTGCTGCCTTCACTGCGACAACATGCTATGTACACCTGAAACAAGGTTCTCACACCCACTGACCAGTCACATTATCCTGATATTGTGCTGACAAGTTGTAGAACTTTACTTATGATTACTTAATTCAAAATTCATACAACAAAAAATAAATTAACAAGTAGATCGATTGTAGTAGAGGGTCGTTTTGTTTGGGGCCAAATTGAATGTATTCCTGAATAAGCATTCGAAATCTGAAGGATTGATAATACTTTTCCATTCATGATTAGAATATATTTATAAAATATTAACAAGGGACTGGTCAATCTATGCAACCTAGATCTATGCATTTGTACCATGAATCCTGGAAAGACGAACAGCGCGAGTGCATATAATCCCCATAGCATAGAATCTGTCCACATCCATGATTTACGATCGAGTCGAGAAGACTCAATAAGTCCGGCAGATAATGCAGCCGCACGCAAAATTGTATACGCTGAAACCATAGTTGTTTAAATGCACGAAATCGTATCAAAGCTTTTGTTTTAAATTTTTGTTGTCAAATTATGGCGGAGGACGGGTTTACAAAGTCTGTATGTTTTCAAAGGTGTCTGAAAGTAAAATATCGGTATCCCGACTTGGTGACGCCCCCTGACGATCGCTTTTGATTCAATAAGGGAGATAAATATCTTAATATAGAATTGTTTCCCCTTATGTCTTTTCGCAACATTTCGACTGAAGGAGTAATGGAAAGAATCCGTAGGCGTACGAATTTATATTCAGTGGAGATGCCGAAATATTGACAATCGCTGACACTAGGCAAGCAGGTAAAAACATGTATGTTGAGTGTTTGAATACGAGACGTTTATTTTTAAGTTGTACTTGTTTCGTTTGTTAAGAAACTGTCGTTTTCGCAGTAAACTGCCATTGATATTCTATTGATAAACTCCGATCGAATTTTCGGAAAATAATAATATCGCCTAACACTGTTAATAACATTAACAGGAAAGGGGCCGTTTGTAGCATAATTTATAAAACTTTTATTTCTCATGGATTAAGATGATCTATAAAAAGTTGTTTTTCGTTGCCTCACTTAATTCAAAAATAAAATATAGTGTATTGTTACAAATATTAATTGTCATCAAGTTAAAATATTACCTAAATTGGAAGAATTGAACTTATTTGTCATTGGCAACTCAAAAAAAAATAATAATAAAAAAAAATGATAAAAAAATAAAATAAATAAAAAATGATAAAAAAACGAACTGTAATGACAAACTTCCTTAGTAACAACCTCTGGCTTTAAATAATTGAACAGAAACTAGCTGTAAACTAGTGAAATATCAAGTTTTAAAACAACTTTACCGAATTTAGCAGAACATCAATTTTTAGTAATGTGACAATATATTATGTCTGAACTTTTCACTGCATAGTTATGAGTCTTGGTCAGGGTGAGAACTTTCATGTGGGAAGGTTTTCCAGCATTTTGTTGGTACAATGTAACAAAAAACAAAAAGACAACAAAAAACAAACAAAAAAACAGACCAACACTTATATATGGTGAAGCCAAGTCAATAACTGAGGCCCTGCTTCTAGGCTTTCAGCTGTCATTGTTGAGATGTCATAGATTCATGCAGCATGCAGTATCAGTAGTTCATGTAAGTGTCTCAATAGACTGGAAGATCAAGGTCTTGTATTGACGTGACAGCCCTGTTCTGTTTTATCAGTTTTACTTAGGCCATTGACCTTCTGTTTGATTAATTTGAAGTTGTTGACATTTCACAATATACCATTTTTCCAAGCAAAGTTTTTCAGTATGCGATGTACTTTCAGGCATGATTTTTTGCCCTTCCTGATAAAAAATCTTGGATTTGTTTTTGTTTTTTAGAATGTTCTGGCCCACAGGACTTTTTACAGGGCTGTGTGTGAGATTAAGTTGTGTTGGTCAAATAATCCACAAATTCCCCTTATGGTGGAAGTCAGCTGTCAGACATTGTCTATGATCCCATTGTCTCACTTTCTCCAGCCCCAATGATAAGGTTTGTGGCTGCAATGGGAGGCTTACAGAGATTGTGCAACCAGTCTTAATTCCTTTCTTCAGTTTTTTTCTATGATGTTGTAAAGTCCATGGTCAAGATGAGAATATTTATGGTAGCTACAAATTTCTCTTTAGCTGTGAAATACAACATTCTCTAAGGAGTCAACTCTTTTGTGATATTTGTACCTTTTGTTCCATTATTTCTATTATTACCATTATAATTATCATATAGGCAATTTACACATTAATAATTGACATTTCAAATCATATTGATTTTTATCTATAATGATGAAATAATAATTTCTGCTGTCCTTTTACTTAGCTCTGAAATGATCATGTATTAAAAAAAATCTTGACATATTGTATTTATATAGACTAAGAGAAACCTTTTTCCTTTTAAAAATGTGAAACTTGCCAGTAAAATAAATTGAAATATTTTTTGTTTTCAGTGTATGGGCCAGTCATTCTTTAGACCTTCTGGAGCTAGTGTATATTGTTTGAGGACATCACTTGTGCTAGCTGTCATACGAGGAGAGATAAAACAAGGCCACAGAACTTTGGTCCATCAACATTGTGGTCTTTCTAGACACCAAAGCTACTGCCCCGTGCAATATTCATTATATTCTTTTCCTCCAGTCCACTCACTTCACACATATTCTACAAACAGCCAGCAAACAATGAGTAGCCACGTTAAAGCAAGATGTGCAATTTATCCAAGGAAAAATGCTGAAGGGAAAGAGGTACCCAGATTTTCAGTGCCTGACGACAAGGTTTCATGGAAGGTCAGTTTTCCAGAGTATGCCCCTGTAGAGTTTACAGCGCCATCTGTTGCTTGCCAGCCAGTGTGGGCAGACAAGGAGGATTGCTCGTAAGTGTAAAATTATTTTGCAATTTTCTTCTATTTGATTTACAGAAGTGTCCTGGACATTTTTGGAGGGTGGGGGAGTCGGTGAGGAGTGTATATACACCTTTTTAGCTCACCTTTTCTGATACGCCAGTGTCCGGCGTCAACAATTTAGCTTGTGAACACGCCAGAGGCTACAGTTTTTTTTCCAAGCTTCATCAATCTTGGTCAGAATGTTTTTGTTCTGAAATCTTCGATGAGTTCATACTTGGATCACCTGGGGTCAAAACTAGGACAAAAGGTCCAATTTTAGGAAAACTTGTGAACACTCTAGAGACCACATTTATAGCCCAATCTTTACCAAACTTGGTCAGAATGTTTGTCTTAATGAAATCTTGGATGTGTTTGTTATTCTGTCAAGTGGGGTCAAAAAGTAGGTCTCTTGGTCAAATCTAAGAAAAAGCTTGTGAACACAATAGAGGCCACAATTATGGTCCAATCTTCACCAAACTTGGTCAGAATGTTTGTCTGCATGAAATATTGACTGTACTCATCATTGGGTCACGTGGGCTTAAAAAGTAGGTAACTAGGTCAAATCTTAGAAAAACTTTGTAAAAATGCTTAGAGGCCACATTTATGGCCCAATCTTTGCCAAACTTGGCCAGAATGTTTGCCAGTATGAAATCTTAGATATGTTTTGAAGTAGGTCATATGAGTTCATTAGGTCACTAGGTAAAATTCTAGAAAACGTTTTCAAACCAGTAGCCACACTAATGGCCCAATCTTCACCTAAGATTTCTCAAGTACATAACCCTTAATTACTTGATGCCAGATATGAGCCTTCTACAAGCCCATGTCCTCAGGTGAGTGATTAAGGACCATGATGGCCCTCTGGTGTTTGTTTTTTAAAGTTTGCTTGTTGTATGCTATTTCTAAAAAGCAAAACTTTGTTAAATGACAATGAATAAAACTTCTAATTATGAAATTATGTGTAAAAATATTATCATTCAAAAGAGTCTCTTGGCTGGGAGAATAAAAAAGTGTTGCAACTGTTTTCAAAGATTTTTAGCTATTCAAGTAGAACATATTAAAGCTTTAAGATTCACATGCTGGAATATATGTGGAAGTCATTATCAATGCAAAGATTGAAAAATATTCGACTCAAATTTTGTAGTAATGTTTAATTTATCAGAATCCTTTAATCCCTATTTCATCACTATTACATATACTTCTAACACATTTGTCAGCTTTTGCTGAATATAAGTGATCGAGATCAGACAGCACCTTTAGTTGTTCTTATATTTAACAAATTTGTTAGAAAGGGATTTGTGTAGACAATAATTGTAAAAAGAGCAATTGTTTGTGTTTAACTCTTGAAAAAGTCAATTTGCCCAAAATTTGAGTGTTAGCATTTTTAGAAAAAATAAATGTGATTAAATATGAGCTAATAGGATACAAATACAGATGTACAAATACAGGCCCGATAAACATCTACCCACTTTACAACTGGGTAATTTTGGTGTGGCCTGAATATGCCCTAGGGATATGTGTATAAGCTAATGCTATACAAATACAGTGGAGTCATTTCAGGCAATTTATTATTTTGCTAAAATTAAAAAGCTGTGACTGGCCACAATAGATTGAAAGAGCGTCGGTTTGTGGATCAGGAGGTTTCGGGTTCAAACCCCGACTAGGTCAAACCAAAGACCTTAAAGTTGGTAGTAGTGGCTTCCCTCCTAACACTTGGGGCTAAGGGGACAGTATTACATCTGACTTGTCGGTGTCAGTATATTGGATCGGCCGGGTTCAGTCATTGAGCAACTCATAAGTGCCCCTGTGCTATAATGATAGAAATGTTGCTGCACAGTATCGGCAAAAATGCCGACAAATCCCAAACCCCTAAAGCTATACCTTATCTTTGAGAACAAAAAACAAAGCAATCATGATATAACTAGCTTGTTTAATGAGGCACAACCTTACATATCAGATTTTTTTATGCTTTCTTAGTTATTCAGCACAATAATACAACCATTTCTTTGTTTTGTAGTGTAAGTTACCTATTAAGCAGACAGTGAAGATCCTAGTCAAATGTTTTATGTACAGTTTTCTGTCTGGAATCACCATTCAATCCATTTACTTATTACAAACCTCATTCATATGATGGAAACTGGAATAACCATTCAATCCATTTACTTATTACAAACCTCATTCATATGATGGAAACTGGAATAACCATTCAATCCATTTAAGTATGACAAACCCCATTATTATGATGTTTCCATCAAGAAAAGGGTTAAGAAAGACAACAACAAACACAAAGGGATAATATACATACTGGTATATATTTTTTCCAATATGCATTTTCATTTCTATTAACTTAGACATATTTCTTACCCAGTTGTTCAGTGAGCTGAATATGTATTTTTTGTACACAGCTATATACATTTACAATCATCCTCTCATCCAGATGTTTTGGTCTTGCTTGAATGAGTCCAGGAGCAGGGAATGCCTTAGTATTGGATTTTATATCAATCCAGGTTGCAAGGTTGTAATTTTATAAATGTCCATGCCTGTTTGTCTTGCTTTCATCATGTGATTTAGGGTTAGAGTGTTTTGTTTTTGTTTATTGTGGGGTAAGGTCTGAGCATGTTGGGTTATAAAGATGTGCATGTAGGATTGAGGGATTAAAAATGGTTTATAGAACATATAACTCCCGCCTTTCACCCCACCCACCCAAAACAGCAACAACAACAACAAAAAACACCTCTTCTATGAATGTATGTCCATCCATCCCAATATCATATCTCAGCTATTATTTCCATATAATATGCAGTACTTCTGTTACACTTAACCATTTATTAGACAAACACTTTAAGGCTTTGTTGCACATAATATTTACAGGTGAAACCATTAAGGTAAAGGACATTTTTAAGGTCATTGCACATAAATATATAATAGTGTTTACACCACAATTCCTCCATCTATAGACCAGTCAAAGTCTGACAGTGAACCTTTGAGATTCGGAGTCCCCCAGGGTTCTTGTGCTGGGCCTGTAATCTTTACTCTGTATATCTCAGCTCTAAATAAGGTTGTTGAAAAATATTCTGCTGCGAGTCTGTATGGTTACGCAGATGACCACAAGCTTGCCTTGTCCATTGAGGCAGGTAATCCTAGTAATGTATCCTCAGTGCTCGCACAGCTTGACTGCTGCCTGAACGATATTATTACATGGATGACAACCCATAAACTTAAAGTGAATCAATCAAAAACTGAAATAATATTCTATGGAACTAAACAGCAATTGAGTAAACTAAATATAGAGAAAGTGAATGTTGGAGGTATTAATGTTAAATGTGTTGACCAAGTCAGGGACCTTGGAGTGATCATGACTAATACTCTGAGCTTTGACCAACATATCCAGAAGAAATGTCAAATAGTCAATATTCAGTTACGCAATTTAAGAACACTACGGAGACATCTTACTCAAGAATCTACTGAAACCTTGGTACATGGATTAGTTCACTCTCACATTGACTTCTGTAACAGTCTCTACACTGATATTCCAGCATACCAAGTCAACAAACTACAGCGTGTGCAAAACCATGCTGCAAGGGTTGTGCTAAATGTTTCGTACCACCATCCAAGTGCTGAACTATTGAAACGACTTCATTGGCTCCCAGTTAAAGCAAGAGTTATGTTTAAAGTCCTTGTTTTGGTCTTTCGAGTAATCGCCGGAACAGCTCCAATATATATCAAGGATATGTTTGTTCATAAGAATACAAGTCGATATAGATTGCGTTCACAGAGTGATGTCAACTTTCATATTCCCAGACGGCGTACAAAACTTGCAGACCGGTCATTAGCTGTAGTTGGCGCAAAACTGTGGAATAATCTTCCAAGCTCTCTTAAAAACATTCAATGTGAAGTAACATTTAGGGCTCGACTCAAAACACACTTGTTCCAACAGTTTCACAATTAATCTTGCGGCATTTCCAGTCTCACTGATTTAGAAAACTGTGTTTATCATAGTGTACATAGTGTTGTTCTTAACATGATTCAAAATCTTAGGACTTTTGTGAAGCGCAATAGAATATGTCTACATAATTTTTGCGCTATATAAATGCCATGTAATTGTAATTGTAATTGTAATTTTTCACAGCTTTTCAATCTTTCTTTACCAAGTCGGTGACATACACTAAATGTATTGAACAAAATATTTCCATGTGCATTTCTAAAGGTCAAGGTCATATTCAAGGTCATTTTATTGGGTCATCTGTGGCATTTCTGCAATCATACAATTGCTGGTCAAAGTTGTGTGAGCATTCACTACATTGACAAGAAAGAGCGCAGATGAGAGACATCCAGGGTGCCGCAGAGGGCATGCACTTTAATCATGAAGAAGATTATCCTGGGAACTAAACCTCTTAAACTGTTGATTTATTACAAAAATATGTGAGAATAATGAACCGCAACTCAGATGGAACTAGGCTACCGGTATCTGCTACTTTGCTTACTTCCTTGTTGTCTGATACATCTGTAATTACAAGCTGCACTGTTATCATTGGCATACTTGATTTCTTTTGTTGACCTCTCCTAACTGCTGTGAATTCCTTTTAATACCTCCTACCTTTTTAATAATTGCAAGCTTCACTTTATTGTTGAAAGCTATACTGGTAAAAGTGGAATATTTGGTTCTTTTCTCTGAAAAAAACAACAACAGAATAGCAATGATTGACTGTTATTGCTCACTACACTTTCTTTCCACTAAAAAATGCATTCCATTCTCCAGAATGGTGCCAATAACGTGGAAGCAGTCACTTACTTCGAATGGTATAGCATTTGCCTTGATATCTATACATTGTAAATTGTTCTGGTTTTGAGCTTTGCTTACATGCCTGTCTCT
The DNA here is from genome assembly GCA_007844125.1 of Sinonovacula constricta. Classification (NCBI taxonomy): domain Eukaryota; kingdom Metazoa; phylum Mollusca; class Bivalvia; order Cardiida; family Solecurtidae; genus Sinonovacula; species Sinonovacula constricta. The sequence continues at coordinate 20,043,243 of CM017571.1, forward strand.
TTATGTTTCATTTTATATTGACCTTATTCATTATTGTATGTCATTTTATATTTGTTTTTTGTCAAAACCGATTTTTTTTTAATTTCCCAGCATGCCCCATATAACAACAAAAACTTAATTTTAGAAGCATAACTTAAATACAAAAACAAGATTTTTGTTGCAAATTCTGTACAGACTATTACTGATGGTTTTAATGCATTGATTCATTAAGATTTCTTTTTATTCTTTAATGTACAATCTTAGAAAAATTTCCCAAAATCTGAGTGTACTTTTTCTTGACAATTCCCAATGTCATAGATATGGGGAATTTTCCCTATTAAAACAAGCCCATAGATAGATAATTTTTTTACACAAACTTTCTCTTAGCATATTAGAACTAGCTTGTATTTAAATGAATTCAAAAATAAACTGACAAATGTCAAAACTATGCAAAAGGTCTTGAGTCTCGCGACATACTGTAGCATTTATAACCATTCACATCCTCAAGTCTCTCCCATCATGAAAAATGAGTTACCTGATAGGATGTTATATGCCACTGTTTGACACAGGGAGTTGGTTTTATTTTCCTTCACCTTCCACCATATGATATGCTCGACTCATGTTGCATTTAATCATTTTAACAACACTACTCTACATATAAAAGTTTTAATCTGATTATATTCTATTGTCTTTAAATTTTAATGTATTTGGCGCCATATGACCTATCAAGTGTCAGTGTGCCATAAAACCCAAAATACAAAATACAATTACATCACTAGTCCAAACTTCTGATGACTAAGGATTATTAATGAGATGTTTTTAAAAGGAAAGTTTTGCAGGAGTATTATTAATCAGGCAACATGTCAATGAAAAATGCTTGAATGCTATTTAGTTACACCTCTCTGTTTTCCATTCTCTTGTCACCAAAAGTTGGTTGAATTAAGTAGGCAAATATTTACTGGTGTTGTTTTTCTTTCTAATGGAGTCACCAATTGTTTAATAAATGAAACTAAATATTTCATTTAAAATATTAATATGAAAAGCTTGTACATGTTTTTGATTTAAGCCGATTAGAGAGGCAGCTGTTTAGTACATTCAGTGGACATTTCCCTGTAAATGGCTGAAAATCCCTTATGGATGACCATCCATTTGTAAGACAGGTTTATCATCTTAAATATATACATATTTGGTAATTTGCCAAAGACAGCTCAGACCCCTAGTATACATGTAGATGAGCATACAAACATACAAATTCATGTTTGTCTAACACAAATATGAAACTAGTCCTAAGATGGGTCTGCCTGTGTTAGGATAAAATAACTGCATATCATGGCAATGGTTATTGGCATGTTATCAGAATCACGGCAAATCTTTTAAGAAACAAATGCCTGATTTTGCAAGGTATGGTTAGCAAAATAATAGCAATCATGTTTTGGGGCACCCATGACAGAGTCAGCAGGCGCCTGCTTAAAACTCCCGTCACTGTGTGGGTTCATGTCCTGTTCATTGCAAGAACTTAAATGTTGGGAGGTCTTGAAGCTGACCTTCCCATACCTTTGTTAGGTTTAACCTTCACCAATACAAATCAGGACAATGACCTTAATTGAGTTGCTTTGATGTACAATATTTCAACACAAACAAACTGAAAAACAAATACTACAGACACCGGACCTGGTAGCGCAATCTGTAGAGCGTCGGCTCCAGGTACAAAAGGCCCCGGTTTCGATCCCGGGCCGCGACATACCAAAGTCGTTAAAAATGGTAGTGGTATAGCACCCTTGCTAACGCTCAAGCAAATATAAGGGTAGTTCCACGACTGGTTGGCCCGGTGTCAGCATAATGTGACTGGGTGTGGTATCATGACAGGTGTTCACGGCATGCTATACACAGTGAAGGCAGCACTATATCTGCTTCAAGTGGACACCGTCTCCAGATAACTGAAATGCTGTTGGTGGGACGATAAACCTAATAAACAAACAAACAAATACTACACGCATACTATAATATAAGTCTGCATCAGGTACAAATAATTAAGTGAATGAACAACTAGGAGACCACAACTGTGGTAAAATATCTGTACACCCAGCTCAACTGTCTAATTGATGATCTGTCACCCATTGTGTCTGAAGAGCACTGGGAAAGAATTATTACGATGACCAACAATTTTTAGAGAAAAAAAAATACACAAATAAATCTTTGGGAAAGTTCCTATTAACAACCTCTATAAAGACATATGTAGGTAAGCATGAAAACCTGTGAAAAATACAATCAGCAGAAAAATGTAGAAATAATGTCTCTTTGCTTGCACATTGAAGCAAGAAAATCTTGTGGTTATATAAATTTTCAGTAACAATTGCATACAAAAATATTACATCAAATAATTTTTTATCATAATGTGTTTTTTTATATATGTACGCTGTTCAATAATAAAAGTATTAAATATGTGAAAAATAATTAAAAAACAACAACAAAACAAACAGAAAAGTATATCCATTTTGTGTTTAATACAGATTTTATTATCTCCTTTTGGTTAAAGGGTGCCATAGGATTGTGAGACAAGGAGTGAGGTAAAATATTTACACACCCGTGTGTAACCACCTGTAACACCTGTCTATCCACTGTCTGTGAACCGTTATATATTGATTTTAACATCTCCTTGATTCCTTATTGATTATTGAAACACTACCATAGACAATAGGGATTGGGATTGGGATTAGCCGGCATTTTTGCCGATACTGCGCAGCGACATTTCTATCATTATAGCACAGGGGCACTTATGAGGTGCCCAGGGACTGAACCCGGCCGGTCCATTATACTGACACCGACGAGTCAGGCGTAATGCTGTCCCCTTAGCCCCGATCGTTAGGAGGGAAGCCACTACTACCAACTTTAAAGTCTTTGGTTAGACCCGGCCGGGGTTCGAACCCACGACCTCCCGATCCGCAAGCCGACGCTCTACCACCTGAGCTATTGCGGCCCGTCCCATAGACAATAATTGTGTCCCAGCAGATCAGTTGCCTTCTAAACCTTTTTATGCTACTTCAATAAATAAGCTATACAAAGTTGAATACAACAATATGCAAAGATGGCTGGACATATTGCTAGACACTCAGTAACAATAAGGATCCAGATAATATGGCTTCCAGTGGACTGATCTAGGTCCAGATCATATGGCTTCCAGTGGACTGACCTAGGTCCATATCATACTGTTTCTAGTGGACTGATATCCAGATCATACAGTCCTAGTAGACTGATCTAGGTCAAAATCATATGGTTCCCAGTGGGACTGATCTAGATCCAGATCATACTGCTCCCAATGTACTGATCTAGATCCAGATCAAACTGCTCCCAGTGGACTGATGTGGATGAAATCAGACGGTTCCCAGTGGACTGATCTGGATCCACACTGTTAGCTTAATCAGATCATTTTTCATAAAGTGGGAAGGTGTGACATGGTTAGGTACATAGCCAGCCAATACTTGCCTTCAACATGCAGTGGATACAATAACAATTTATTAGCATTTTGCCCTCAAGGTGCAATCTATATAAGATTGAATCACACATTATTGATTATGTGTAATTGGCATTGGGTGCAATAGAATAGATACTCCCATGCTGTTATTTACTCTGTATTGTTGTCCCAACTTCAGTTGTATTTGTCAGTTAATGTTTATTTTATGATTACTATCATTACTTTTATTGCTTTTTTCAATGTTGTTTACATTACTTTAAAGTTATTGTTAATTAATGACATGAAATGTTGTGATTTGTTTATCTTCTTAAAGATCGTGAAGGCATTGCACAAATTGTCAAACATATCATTTTCCTGATCCATTGTTGACACTCATGTGAGAGAGCTGAGATTATAACCAGGCCATTTCCATTCTAGTCATTCACATTGACTAATTTCTTTTTGTGTCTTCCTTTTTTCCTTTATCTGACAGAAGCTTAGTTCTTTGAAGTTTCTATCAACTCATTAATTCTTGTAATGTGTTTAAATCATTTTAAAATTCTTTTTTTTTCATCACCGAGCTCTGGAGCGCTGCATATTGTCCAGTGTTTCTGGTGATGTCAGAACATTGTTCATATCATGGTTTGTTAATCACAAGCTCCAACATTCTGCCTTGTGCTGTTTTCACTTTTTGCCAGCTAGGTGTGACTTGGTCAGACTAAGGCAAATAGTGTAGATCAAGATCAGCCAGCTACTGCTGTAAACTGTTTGAATCAGATCTACACAATTAGATGATCAGTTTCTAGCGATATGTTACATTTGCACAGAGTTACTAACAGATAACTTAAGATTTTGTATAGCTCATAAGTAAATGTTGCGTGATAGAGATGGAATTTCTAGGAAATACATCCATATTTATCACACAGGAATGGCATACTAGATTATACACAGGTGATGGCCTTTAATCATTATCTTACCATGCCGTAATATTTTATGAAAATAAAATATGTTTCCAAACATTTGTGTTTTTCAGCAAAATTGTTTTCAACGAAATAGATAAAGAGCTGAATGTGGACAGAAAGACGTACACACAGCACAAAATAGAAGTTGTAGATGGAAGACCAAGGTATGTGCTAGAACTGAGCAGTTTTTCTCTACATATGTTTGATGGTAACTATTTATTGTTCCACATCCTTAGTTACTGTTCTACTTGCTAACAATATATTCCTAAATGGAGACATTTATTTGCTCCAACTTACCATCACTGCTAAGCAAAGCATGAAATATTCTTTTCTTTTTTTTTACAGAAACATCCACTGTGGATAACCCATTATAATATATCCTTTGATTTTATACTCATGTAATTTATGATCAGACCTGTTAGTGCAATTAGTAGACCTTTGGCTCCAGGTACAGATAGCCCAGGGTTCGACAACCGGCCTCAACAAACCAAAGTCATTAAAAAAGGTAGTTGTATAACTCCATTGCTAATGATCAAGCAAGTATAGGGGTAGTTCCACAACTGGTTGGTCTGGTGTCAGTAATAATGTGACTAGGTGTGGTATCATGACAGGTGTTTATGGCATGCTATACACAGTAAAGGTACTACTATTTCTGCTTCAAGTGCACACCATCTCCAACACTTCTGGTAGGACAATAAACCCAACAAACAGTAATTATATGTGCATTTTCAGACATGTATTTTTCAAGTTTCTACCCCTTTATAACTGTCAGAACATTGCACATAAGAGGTCATATTTAGGATTTTCCTTCACTCACTTGGGAACACTTAAAGGTATAAAGGTTATGCCATTTTCTGATTGGTTAAAATGAATGTGTTTTGAACTGTCAAAATTGCATCTCTAGGCATGACTAGTTTATGATAAAAAGTAACATTTGTTTCCAAATAATCAGATTATTTGGTGGTGGTTTTGTTGTTGTTTTTTATTTTAAATGTAGAATGTGCTAAATTCAGTGGTTAATCCTGTTTTGGCTTGGCGAATAAACAATAATTTTAAAGAATTTATAAATTGTTCATAAGCAACATCAAAGCTATACAGTACTTAAAAGAACATGATCCTTTTGCAGCTTAAACCCAGATTAAAAAATTCCACATTTTTATGTTGCTGCCAGTCGAAGAATAATGAAGTTGTATTTAAAGAGTCAACCCTGTCATTTTATATGTGTCTGACTGTAAATTTTTCACCCTCTTCAATAACTTTTGACCGGACCTGGTAGCGCAATCGGTAGAGCGTCGGCTCCAGGTACAGGAGGCCCCAGGTTAGATCCCGGGCCGCGACATACAAAAGTAGTTAAAAATGGTAGTGGTATAGCTCCCTTGCTAACGCTCAAGCAAATATAAGGGTAGTTCCACGACTGGTTGGCCCGGTGTCAGGATAATGTGACTGGGTGTGGTATCATGCCAGGTGTTCACGGCATGCTATGCACAGTGAAGGCAGCACTATATCTGCTTCAAGTGGACACCGTCTCCAGATAACTAAAATACTGTTGGTGGGACGATAAACCCAATAAACAAACAATAACTTTTGATAAATTTATAGGCTTTAATCTATTACCAATTTATAAGTATATGATTGACACATTCATAATTTAAGTCTGTTTTAAGATTGTATATGGTTTTTATACTAGACCAGTGAGACAGGAAGAGCTTATTTGGCAGTTAATTCTGTTTTTCCTTTTTGCTAATTCAGGTTTTCTGTTGTTTTGCTTCATCAATAGTTTCAACAATAAGATTCTAAACTTTGTTTTTTTTTCCATAGATTGAGGTTAAAGTTTACTACATAACTGCTCAAAAAGCATTTTTCTATTAACAACTTTTACTTTAACTGTTCATTATCATCAATTAAAGATGTCACTAAGGATATCCTGGGCAAAATGAAGATTGTGCTAAAGGAAGAGTTAGAAAACACTTTAGAAAAATCTTAACTCTTTAACATTTATCAATGCATTTTTGCCTTTAAAATCAAGGAAAAAAACACACTCCTATTAACCTAAGCACTTTTTATTTAACTGCGTTAACACTTAGAACTTTTTGTTAAATTTGTGTATTGCTTAAAAATTAGGAAAAGACTCTTAACATGAGTTAGCATGTTTATGCTTCAATATTTAATTGCAAAAATACCTTCCAAAAACCTTTCAAAATTTGCTACCTTTGAATCATTTGTCGTCTGTTAAAATAAAAAAAAATTCTGTTCCAGAAATGTAGTTGGACGCACTGGTGCGACTGGTCGAGGGTGTTTAGGACGCTGGGGGCCCAATCATGCTGGGGATCCGATAGTCACAAGGTTTGTACAAGTAAAATTTCATTGGGTAACCAGTCAACCAAGTCTTCTCTCATTTTCATTAATGATAATCAATGAAATTGGACTTCTAGACTGTGAGAAATCCCAGGTATTTCTCAGGATCAATTTTATAGCTATTATTGGGTTATAACCCATTGGGAAAAGGTACACTTTTTTTCATAACTTTTACTAAATAAAGTTTAATCATGTATGAACTTCTGTGTTTCCAGATGGAAGAGAGATGACAACAACAAGAAGGTTAAAGGGGCTGATGGTAAGCCAATTCTCCAGTTTGTGGCCGTCCAGAGAACCGACAATCTTGAATGGGCATTACCAGGGGTAGGTACCATAAAACACCATATGAAGTGCACACACAAGTTTTATGCCAGTTTGACACATAACTAAGTCTGTAGGTTAAAATTAATCGCAAACGTTTAACTTTCCTAATAATAATACAAGTATATAATAAATTTCTTTTAACAAAATATACAATATTGGAATAGACATTACCTGGGTATGGCACGAAAAAACATAATATAAAGTGAGTATCCAAGTTTTATGAAATTTTGATATGTATACCAGTATGAGGTTAAAAGACAGTGAAACAATTGACTGTCCTTATGCTACAGTAAACCCAACCCCTCAAAACACCAACGAGGCATTAATTTTAGATTGCTGGGAGTTCCAGAGTGTGAGAGCCTTATCTTCAATCCAGTTTGCCATCTGTCTTCTTTTAACTAATTTGCAATATAAATATACCTGTGTGTAATATAACCAATTGTTTTGCCTCTCTTAAAATATTTCGAATGTTGTTTTATGTTACTTTTAGACATGTTTTGTATTATATGCAGGCGGTTTTAATGTTTATTTAATCAGAAATGTGCATTCCTTTATGACTTTTTTTGTGATATCATATTACTCAATGTTATGAAAGTTATGACAGAGACTATGTGTATGATCTGTGTGTTAGATCAATCTGTTATTTCTACTTTGGCAGTGTTCTATCGACCAGGGGTTTGACTATTATATAATTATTGTCTTAAACCGTTCACTGCCTCGTCGTGATTGGTTCTTTTAGAAATTAAGAAATGTTTCTCTTGCAATCTTAATAAAAAAAAAATGTTGTGAAATTGACAAGATTTCAATTTTACATTTTTATTCTAATAGAAATATTAACTAATCATTTGATTTTATTTCAGTACTGCATGGTTTATTTTCTTATTGATTGCAGTTTAAATTGCCACGATTTACTAGTTTTTTGCAAAAGATATAATAACATTTTCTAGAAACATTGGTACAAGTAGTAAAAAAAAAAAATAAGCCTGGAAATATTGATTTATCATCTACAACAAGAGCTAAAAATAAGTTTGGTAACTATAAAACCAAAGAAATAAGCTGGTCCTGTTTCACTTAACTTCCTCAGCTGAGGATTTCCTTAACCTCAAAATTCTCGTTAAGTTCATTTCTCAAAAGTCACTCAACTCAAGTTGAGGAAACAGTTTGAGGTTACTAGCAGCATTCCTCAAATATTTGAGGAAAACTCAAGAGAATGCTCCTCAAAGTGTTTAGTGAAACAAGAACTTGAGGAAATCTCAGAAAGTTGAGAAAAATCCCAAAGTTGAGGATAGGGAGGGACTTGAGGTAGTTTAGTGAAACTGGGGTGGGGGGGTTATAGCTTATATTCCCCAGCATAAAGGAAGTACACGTATACGACACTGAAGGGGTTCAAATATACAACCCAGAATGGGCATTGGGGGCAACCAGAGCATAGAGGTAGAGTCAATGACTTGTAACTTCTAATTGCTTAGCCTATCACTACATGGGTTCGAGTCCCATTCAGGGCAAAGGACTTAATGTTGGGGGTGTTCCATCTGACCTGTAGTGTAACAGTGGTTCTAACATGATATTTGTCTGGGGTCTTACTCCACTCGCTGGATGTTGCTATTATGACCAAAATTAATTGCTGCAATGTTGTTGTATTTTTGTATGTGTGTGTGTTTTTTTTCTAAACTAGAACGGCTGTTGATATCATTAAACATCATGTTAAGTGTACATCAAGATTTTTTATGCAATTGCTATGTTTAACCCAGTTTGTGGTTAACATTTAGGGGAAAAGTGATTTCAGAAATGTAATACATGTATACTGGCATAAATTCCAAAATATTAAATACATTTTTCTGTGGGCATTATCAGGGGTAGGTACCATAAAAACAATACATATAATTCATTTAAATTTAGGGAAAGGTGGATTTATGTCAAATATATGGCGTTTAATTCAAAATTGTTAATTTGATAGATGGAAAAAAATGCAGGAGACTATTTTATATTAGTTTTGGTGACAGCAATTTCTTGCCAACAAAATTCAAATTTATGAACAAATTTTCTGCATTTTTCAAAGACATAACTACAAATTTGACATTTGATTGGCTATTTCACTTTAAGTATGGTTACCCTTAACCTTCTAAAAATGTTTATATGTATCTCAGTACTCATTGTTTAAACTAAACTAGTAGATTATGCAGATAATTGGACATATAGCCAGAGACATCTGAGACATAGCAGCCACTAGGTTGTGTCCAGATCTCGAATCAAAACTACTTGTGTAGGGTGCCCATGGCGTAGTGGTACAGTTGCTGATTTGTAACTTCTCTGACTGCTTAACCTTCCACCAAGTGGGTTTAAGGTGGAGGACTTAATGTGGGAACATTTTCCAGCTGACCTGCGGTGTGCCGGTGGTTTTACCCAGACATTTGTCTGGGGCCTTGCTCCGCCAACACAGCTGGATGTTGCTATAATGATCATAATTGGCCACTGCAATGTATCTCAAAAACAAACACTATTTGTCCAGGTCGGATCAATTAATGCTTTTTGGGTATAGAGCCAATACATGCTAAAATTTAACAGTAAGTTCTATGTAACCTGTATGGGGGTCTTTTAAAGCTGTAGCTTCTCTTTTAAGGGTATGGTGAACCCCGGTGAGAACCGTACCGCCACAATCCTGCGTGAGTTTGGAGAGGAGGCACTTAACTCTCTCGAGGCATCAGATAAAGAAAAGGACGAAATTAATGAACAGCTAACAAAGTGCTTCACTGGTGGACATACTGTGAGTTAATAATTTATCTTTAAACAATCAATATTTCAACTCTATAAATAAATAAAGAAGTTTGCTATGATAAAAATCTGCATTATACCAAGGTGTTGCAAAGATTTTTTATAACAAAGTGCTGTTCTTTTTAGGTTTGTTGCCATTTAAAAAAAAATATACATATATTGTTTCAATAGCTGTTTGTAAGTTGGGTTTTATTTCAGTTATTTGAAGACCGTGTCCAAATATCCTGAAACTACCCTTATATTTGCTTGAGAATTAGCAAGGGAGCTGTACCATTTTATTTTTAATGACTTTGGCATGTAGCAAACCAGGTTGGAACCAGGGCCTTCTGTACCTCGAGTTGACACTTTACTGATTGCGCTACCATGTCTGGTTTTCTAAAGCTGTTTTAAAAATCTATCTGTTCCTTCACTTGAATCTTGAAGAAAACTCATACAGTTTTCAGTTTGTTTACATGAGAAGCATTAAACTAAAAAAAAAGACTTGTTTATTGCAGATTTACGAGGGGTATGTTGATGATCCTCGTAACACAGACAATGCCTGGATGGAAACCAAAGCCATGAACTTTCATGATGATGAAGGCAACGGGCTTGGGGCTTTCAATCTTAATGCCGGTAAACTATTTACACACTCCTGTCTGAAGAAAATATGTCTAAAGAAAAAGAAAAATATGAAGAAAAAAAAAGATAATGCATTATTTTGCAGCCAAGAAAACATCTCTTGACCTGATAAAGAAAAACATAAACAAAAAACTGAAAAGAAACAAAACATTTCTGACCTGAAAAAAACACAAAAACCTTTAAAACATTTTTTTTAAATCAAAATAGAAACATTTCTTAAAGAAAAATAAGCATGATCCGTCTGTATTTCCAGGTGATGATGCAAAGGCTGCCAAGTGGATGGATATTGACCACACCCTGAATTTATATGCCAGCCATAGAGATTTTATCAAGGCAACGGTCAAGTGGCTGAATGCACACTGGTAGACAGACACAGATCTCATCCCAGTGTCATATACAGTTAAAAAGTTGTAAAAGTTATCATAGAAATATGCCCAATGCCAAGCTCCAGAATTAACACTGGTAGATCATGACAGATCATCATGACACCATCTTGCCTCATTGTCATGTTCAGTTAAAAATAAAATATATTTAAGGCCAAATTTTTTAATGCACACAGGTAGCTTGACATGACCAATCCTGACACCGCCATACCCAATTGCATAGTTTGAAAATTATTATAAGAGAAAAATACTTAAGGCCAGGTTTATAAATACTGGTACACACAGTTAGACTGACGCAGATTACCACTACATCGGCGCACACAACACATCATCTCTGGAAAGACAGTTTACTCAAGTCCGAGGTTTATTAATGAACATCAATTCCGTGCATAAATACACATTGGGTGAACATTTGTCCACCACAAATAGCTTGATGTTGCTTTAAATTATAATAATTGTGTTGCTGTGATCTATTTTGGAAACGAGCAGATACATTCTTAAGCTACAGTGTGAATAATTATAATTATTCCCCACATTCAATATGAAAAAAATTGTTAGTCTCTCTTGTTGGAAGGTATTCACCAGCAGTTTGCAAGAAATATTCATTTTATTTTTATTTATTTTTATCATAATACGCAAGCACTTCTACTCATTTTTATGTTGTTAAGCAAGCTTGTTATGGACATGTTGCAGTATGATGTCTTGTCAAAATTTTAAGATAGTGAAAAATCTTTGCTTTTTTTTTTTTTTTAAAAGCCTTATCTCCTACTACCTTCCTGCAAGGGAGAAGATCAGATGACAATTTAATAGTTAGAGTAACATTCCTTTTTAAATGAATAGGGAATTTTTCAGTTTAGATTTTTAATGCATTTTTCCTGAATCTAAACATAAACACACTGTTGATATGTCAATATATATGTATAATAGGAGAAATACACATATCCTTTGCAATATGTAAGGCATTTTTTTATATTTGTATATAGTGGTAGCAGGTTGCAAAACTAATTAGTTCTGTAATATTATTTGTTTTATTAGTGTAGATATTTTTTTATGTTATACTTAAAGGAAGTTTAGCTGTAACTAGTACACATATTTAGAAAATTAGAAGGAAAAAACCCTGATCAATGTAAACTTACAAATTTGATGAAACACATCAAGTGATAGTTGATATAAATCTAAATGCTTTTTTTATCTTTTGATTTATTAAGTGTCATGTATTTTATCAAGTTTTATAAATGTTGCTTTGATAACAGTTTGTGAGGGTGTATTTTATATAACATGTAATGAAGTGATTTTGATGATAACCAGAATATGAACAATGAAGCGTTTTCAACTTTTCCTTATTATCTGAACATATTTAAACAAAATCGACTATTGTTTATACATATTGTTTAAAAAGTTCCATTGGATTCTATGTTGAATCTACAATTTGCTTTTAATAAGAATGAGGAGGTTAAGCAAATTGGGTTTCTTTAGAAGTGAAACTTAAGGTAAAACATGTGTAAAAGAAAATACATGTATATAGAATATGAAAATTTAAACAACAGATGAGTTGTATCCCTTAATGTAAGACTTGTTTGCCAAATTTTAAATACATTCTCCATCCAGTTTTAAATTAATGTGTATTTTTGTTTTCAAAATTTAATATTAGGGTGTCCCTTTTTTTAGACATGAGAAAACTCAATATTTTATAACATCTTCTTTAGAAGTGTTTTGCAGTTGAGTACGGGTATGTTTTTGAAACGAGATATAGCATTAGACAAACCAAGCAAATGTTGTGACTCAAATTATCCCAAATATTTAATTGTATATACACCTATTACATTTTAGACTGATGTTCCCATTTTTTCAGCATTCTATACTTTATTTCAAAAAGTACCAAGCTCTTGGTAGACATACAATTTATTTCAGAGTTGCCCAAAATGTTCTATAAAGATGGTTAATACTGCAAAATAAAAAAAAAATGTTTTACCACATGGTTTTGATATTTTTTTTTTACTTTGAAAAAAACAACAGGTAATGAATTTGTAAAAAATGTAGCACAAATCAAATTGCGCGAGTGATGCAGAAATAATTGTCAGTAGAAAGTAGAAAGAAAAAAGTTGACCATTCATGCCTATATCGGGATTCGAACCCACCCCCCAATTTTGAAGCATTTTAACCCTAATTAAATTCATATGGAAGTGCAACATTACATCTTCCTTTATTTTGTGGTGTTAATAGCAAGATGGTAAAACTACAAAAGCTGACTGACTTTCAGTTCATCCATATTATTTTTATATGGTTTTATGTTCATGGAATAAATTACACACTGTATGATACGTATATATCCTGTAAATTGAATTTGATTACATGCAATAAGGTTACAGAAGTAATGTTTGAAAACGATGCAGCAACTTCAAATAAATAAGTTTAAATACAATGTAGTTGGTTTCTTTTTAACATTATTGTTCACTTAAAACACTTTTTCAATTATTTAAATAGATCAAAAGAAAACTAGTCATTTTTTATGCCTAAAGTTTTCTAGAACTGGCAAAATGTACCCATACTTTCAAATACGCTGATAGGCTTGATAGCGATGCTACAACATACAGCATATATTCCTATGGATAATTTAGTGTAGATTTGAAATTTACCGATGCAAAACTATTACTGCTTTAAGATAATATATTTATGAAAATGCAAGGTCAGTGTATTCTCATGTTAAAAGGATATATTCATTGAAAAAAAAAAAAAAAAAAAAAAAATTATGTAGACAGTCTTTATTTTGTTCTCAATTTAGAGTATATTTTACTTCACAATAATACCCAGAAAAAAAAAACACTTAAGTATGACAAGGCTCAACAAGTATTTTCATTCTATTTAAGTGCAATAATGCTGTTTGTTTTTTTTTCCACCAAAAATATGTAAACCCTTCACATTTCCGATTGTGCATATTAATTTGTCATAAACTCTTATATGTGTTGTGTTTTGTTATATTTATGTATGAAACAGTTAACTATATAAGAAAATGAATTGTATATTATTTGATATTACCTTAAGTAGATTATAGTTGTTAGAAACAGGCCTTTATAATTGAAATATTACCATTATTTATTCTAGCATTATGTAATCTGCCATAAAGTCTAATTGATAAGTGTTAATAATGTAGTTCCCTCCCTCATTTTCTAAGATTTATTCATTTCTCAATTTATTTGTAGTGAGAAAAACAAAACATGTTGTATTTTTTCTTTAACTCAGTTTGGCTAATTTTGTAGTAAAAATGATTTAAATTATTGTAACAAAGGTACCTTGTAAACTTAGCTTACAGTTTGTGTTACACGTTTTTGGATGGAAGTTTTACTCTTAACATTTATTTAACCCTTTTTTGCTGCTCAGCCATTTTCCACACCCCATGCTGAGGAATTTTCTATAAATTTCCTTAGAAAATGCCAGACGTCACTAAATTGCTCATAATTTTGCATATGTAAACTATATATCCTTAGAAAAGTAATTGAGTATGGATTCAGAATAATATAAAATTTAATAATTATCATTTGATATAAAAATGTTGTGGAATTTCAGAATTACAAAAAAAGTTGACAAAATCCAGAACTTGTACTTTTTTCTTTGGCATTTCACTCCTACACCTTAAAAAATATTAATATTTCTAAGAAAAAAACACGGCAAATTACTGTCAAGGGGAGTAACTCTGGTCAAACTTATAGGAAATTAGCAATGCTGTAAACATGACGTACGGTGTATGTATAAGAGAATGGCTAGTGGTTAGAAAGACATACACTGTATGTCGGGCAGCAGTGACAGTGATAATATTTTTATATTGTCCTTTTGTTACCTTATGGCCATAAGCATCCATTATTAAAGTTGCATGCATGACTTTAATTAAGTTTATAGATGCAGAAATTATAATACTTTATTACAAATGAATTATGAGCTTTCTATATTGTCTACCAAATAAAAATGTAACATGTGAAGTGATGTGTTTCTTCTCAGTTCCCATGAAAACAAAAATTTAATGTCAATTTCTTAATACCATGTCTCTTTGATGATCATTTATTAAACAGTAAGCATCATTATTTTAGGATGTAGACTTAACTTTGCAAGAGATTTGATTTAAAACCTCTGATAAATTAGATAGGAATCCATCAATGTACCAAGCAAGACCAGTCTATCTTTCTATATTCTTTATTTACATTATATAAATATACAATTATTTTATGACATATCTGCACATTTTTTAAACAAATATAAATGGCATCATCTAACAGTTACTAAAACCAAATATAAGCATAACAAAAAAAATGATATATAAATGACTATACTGGCATTGTAACATCTTAGCAAACTTGTGTTGGCTGTGTTATCTTCATTTCTAGATAAACACTTCTATTATAACACACCATTATTACAGAGGCATTCCAAATCAAAGCGCCTCAAACAAAGGACAGTTACGTTTGTCTTTTACATCCTGTATACCTGGTAGCTTGCTGTTCTATATCAATTTCTGGTTAAACAATTTAATTTATTATAAAAAAAAAAGCTCTTCATAAAACAAATTCGTCATCACTAAAGACTGTGAAGAACCAATGAAATTCGAATTATTCATACTGCAGCACTTGCTTGCAGGTTAATGTTAACAGATGTCTTGTCAAATGGTTCAACAATTGACCATCTTACACCAGGTTATTACAAAGGCATGGCAATTTTAGGAAATTTTTCAGGAAAAAACATAGGCTGGTAACCATGGTATTCTATTGCATCAATGCAATAAATATTTGTACTTGTAATATAACACAGCTAAGCCATAATATAACAAAGCTAAGCCATAGTATAGTCAGACTTGGCAGCTTGGTGATCTTTGACATTTTCTAACTCAACAGTTCTGGTTATGTCTTCTCCCAACAGTTTACAGCATGACTATTTTACAGAAGCACACCATTATAAGCTTACAATCTTTATGCTTTTAAAATAGGCAGCTGTAACTAAGCATAGCTTGAAAAAAAAATCCCAAACTGGATTCGAACCAACCCCTGACCACAGAGAGAGAAGCCAGTACAGTAACCACTGGGTCAATAGTCAACTGACAGCAAAACAAATTTGTATGGTGCTATGCATTAAAAGGGTTGGTGATGCCCGTAACATAAGACTTAACACTTATACTAGATTGTCACTGAGACCTTTGAGGTCTCCTCTAAACACCATGACCAATCGGGGACTAGGTGTCAGACTAATTATGTGAACAAAAATGACTTGTCAGAAATTTTGTGTTGTTTTCAATTAACAACCACAACACAATTGTCATATCTACAACTAACAAGGTATAACATCAAGTAGTTTCTTTTATTTTTTGTCGAGAAGCATTTTTTGTCTAGAAGCATTTATGTATCGCGCAAGGTGATTGGCTGTTTTGGACAGGTGCATGCATTGTACATGTACTAGCTTTAAATGTAGTTGATATATGCTCCTATTGTGAAAATGTCTTCCTTGCTAATTAGAAACTGCTTTTTATTTGTCACTTGTCTGAGTGCCAATTTATGACTTGTCCGGGACTTATTTAATGGTCAAAGACCAGTAGCCGGAAACTGCATTTTGACTTGTCGGGGACATCGGGCTATCGTATTTTTCCAGCCCTGCCAATGTTAATGATAGTGGGTTCATGCATTTATCAAGATATTGATCCCAAAAAATTGTCTGCCTTTCAGTGGACTTAACACAAACTGTCACCTGCAAAACAATATCTCCCATCTTCTACAAAGTATGGGGGCATTACTTATTAGCAGATACACCAATCTTAAACTCATGTTTTGTGTTACAAGTCAGTAAAGTAAAGGTTTATTACTTCTACATAAGGCTTACACCTAATGATTTTTGTTGAGGTATGCATGTATACATCACACATTGGCAAGTATGGTCATTTGAGCCATGTTCAGCTATAAACTGCAGGGAGACTCAAGACAACCACCAATGTACCTCAGGTCTGCTGGGAGACTTCCCAACATTTTGTCCTGACCAAGACTCCACCCCATATAATGGGCTGAATAGTCCCAAATTGGCAACTTAATCTGCTCTATACATGAACATTTTCATCATGGCTAGGCCTTATACATTTTAAGCCAAAAGTTTCAAAAGCTCCAATCAGGACTCAACCACTCCTTGAGAGACTAAAAGTATAAGTCTTTCAGCCTTGCTGCCTGTGTAGCACTGATTTCAAATGTCTTACTTTAAATCATCCCCATCAGTACAACTTCACACAGAGACTGCATCAAACAATAATGGGTTAAGGGACGACCTAAGCCCCACTGCAGACTGGATCAACATCATCAACTTCCTGCTGAGGTCCACCTTGTCCTGCTCCATCTGTTATTGAAACATCAAAGTTGTCATGGTGATATAAATAATGACATGGAGATTATGAAATTAGTCATGGTGAAAAAATATTGCTATTGAAACATTAAGTTGTCATAGTGACAATTATTTCTATGGAAATGTAAAGTTGTCATGTTTTTTTATAATCTCTTTTGAACTAAATGGAAAAATCTTGAAAGAGTTGCAAGATCATTCCAAACATTTTATATGACAGGTGAAGAAATTTAAATAAGGCACACTTATCATGAAATGGTGAAATCATTAATTGAAAAAGGTTAAATACTGATTGGTTTACAATATTATAAATAACTGCTGCCACCACTTAAATATCCTGCCTTACCTGTATGTCCCTGAAGAGGACTGGTACCCCGTATTGAGTTCCGAGAGCCTTCACACTGACTGGCATTACACTGTCCCCAGCCTGTTCTGTGCCAGTGCCTAAAATCACCACAATCACAATAATGAATATATATATTTTTTGTTTTGTTTTGAAATACATGGCAGTAAGACACTAATGGTCATTAAAGTGACATCAAGCTATTTGGTTGAGGAAGACCCCATACTTTGGTAGAACCACGGCGCACCTCAAGTCAGGTATAGACATTCTCACATTAAGTCCTTGCCCGACAGGGACTCAAACCTACGCTTGAATCTCGTTATGCTTGCATTCGTGCTGTGTGAATGCAGGTTTAATATGTGCAAATCCATAAAGTTAGCACTTCACAGTTATGTTTCTTTCTTAATTGGGTTTACCGTCCCACCAACAGTATTCCAGTTATCCGGAGACTGTGTCTTAAAAGCAGATATAGTGCTGCCTTCACTGTGCACTAATGGTCATTATAGCGACATTAAGCTATTTGGTTGAGAAAGACCCCCATACCTAGGTAGAACCATTGACGCACCTCAAGTCAGGTATAGACATTCTCACATTAAGTCCTTGCCCGACAGGGCCTCGAACCTACGTTTGAATCTCATTATGCTTGCATTCGTGCTGTGTGAATGCAGGTTTAATATGTGCAACTCCATAAAGCTAGCAATTCATAGTTATGTTTGTTTGTTTCTTAATTGGGTTTACAGTCCCACCAACAGTATTCCAGTTATCCGGAGACTGTGTCCACCAAAAGCAGATATAGTGCTGCCTTCAGTGTGCATAGCATGCCATGAACACCTGGCATGATACCACACCTAGTCACATTATCCTGACACTGGGCCAACCAGTCATAAAACTAGCCTTATATTTGCTTGAGGGTTAGCAAGGGAGCTACACCACTATCATTTTTAATGACTTTGGTATGTCGAGGCCCAGGGTTGAACCCAGGGCCTCCTGTACCTGGAGCCGATGTTCTACCGATTGTGTGATCAGGTCTGGGGCACTTCATAGTTAATTTATCCGCATGGCTACATGCATTTATAAAGCATCAATGTCAACCAAATGAGATTTCATTCTTTTTTACATTTATATTTTCTTTCTAAATGTTTAAATGAGTGTTCCAAAAGTTTAAAAACAGACACAAAAACGGGGAAGGATTCAACGGCCATGAATTTCAAAATGAAACGCCCACTTGTGTATTTCAACTACTGCCTGATTAACAGAATAATAAAATTTTACACATGATTGTTCATTCACACATGATGTGATGTATTCATGTACAAAATGTCATTCAAAGGTCACAGGGTTCTTGCAGCTATAATGGATGAATGTTGTTTTTTCCTTTAAAAAGAGCTAAGGAAATATTAATATAGGTAATAAGACATCCAAGCATAGTTCTTTAACAGTGGAATCCAAAGGATTTTCAATATTCAAACTGCAAACCCTTTTGTAACTTGATACAATAAATTATAAACACAACTTTACAACAATAGCATAAACCTACCCATTGTGTTGACAATAATTGCAGCCCTTCCTAAGAAATAGTTGATGTCCAGTTTGCCTATACTGTACAACACAGTTTCAAAGCTGCAATAAAATATATTAGATTTAAAACACTATAATGTATATATTTGAAATACTTGCACCTTTCACATTTTCCTTGCAGATATTAACATCACAATTCTAGAGTATGTCATATTAAATGAAGCTGTAACAAGTCTAAAATGAATTAATTCTTGCATGTCATTTTTCTGTTTCATTTCCTATTTCACATGGTCCAACAACTTGAGTCTCAAGCTTAAAACTCTCCTTCGCCTTTCCAGTTGTCTATTTAATAAATTGTGTCAAAAACATTCACAAAATGAGGTCCTAAAACTGACTTCAGTGTGTCATTGTTTATTTGTTTATTGAGTTTATTGTCCACCAACAGTATTTTAATTATTAGGAGAGTGTGTCCACTTGAAGAAATTATAGTGCTGCCTGGTTTCAATATTGCATGCCATAAACACCTGGCATGATACCATACACAGTAACACTGACACCGGGCTAACCAGTCTAAGGAACTACCCTTACATTTGCTGGAGCATTAGTAAAGAAGCTATACCACAACAATTTTTTAACGACTGGTGAGTCATGGCCCGGGATCGATCCCGCGGCCTCCAGTACCTGGAGCCAACCCGCTACTAACTGCGCTACCTACTTACTGCGCTACCAAGTCCGGTGTGTTATTGAATTACCTAGAATAATAACTATGCACTGCTCTGTCTGTCTGATCCTGAGTTAACCTTTCTGCTGCAGTCTTACCAGGTTCTGGGGTAGAAAGCAGGCAGCTTGAGGTATCAGGTTCTGGGGTTGGGAGCAGACAGCTTGAGGTATCAGGTTCTGGGGTTGGGAGCAGACAGCTTGAGGTACCAGGTTCTGGGGTAGGGAGCAGGCAGCTTGAGGTACCAGGTTCTGGGGTAGGGAGCAGGCAGTTTGAAGTACTAGGTTCTGGGGTAGGAAGCAAGAAGCTTGAGGTACCAGGTTCCGGGGTAGGGAGCAGGAAGCCTGAGGTACCAGGTTCTGGGAGGTTCTGGGGTAGGGAGCAGGCAGCTTGAGGTACCAGGTTCTTGGGTTGGGAGCAGGCAGCTTGAGGTACCAGGTTCTGGGGTAGGGAGCAGGCAGTTCGAGGTACCAGGTTCTGGGGTAGGGAGCAAGAAGCTTGAGGTACCAGGTTCCAGGGTAGGGAGCAGGAAGCCTGAGGTACCAGGTTCTGGGGTAGGGAGCAGGCAGCTTGAGCTCTCCAAACAGTATTGTTTAACAAATTAATGCTGGCCAGATTAATATCGGGTCAATCTTGATGCAATCAGACCATGTTTTTTTGGCCTAACATGCCCTCTGCAGTCAGGAATCATTCTGCTTGCAACAGTGTTGAAATTAAAGGTGACATAATACCTATAAACGGGCCCATGCCACTTTAGTCGATGTGCATAACACTTGTAACGGTATTCACTCCAGTTTTTCACGCTGCTAGTGGTGGTTTAGTACCACAAACCCAAAATGTTGTAGATCCATCATTTTGGCAAAGCATCTGTGTGTCAGGAATTGTATGTGTCCAAGTTTTACAACGTTGCAACAGAGGAGAGTGAACACAGACTAAGAATTCAAGTGTTGAGAGATATGTGCCTAGATGTCCTGATTGGCAGGATGATGATTGTTTTGTTTTTTGTTTCATCGCACCAGCAAAATTATTGTCATATTGGCGACTTCCAGCTAATTATTGGTAGAGGAAGACCCCAAAAATACGTCTGGGTAGAACAACCGGCACACAGCAGGTTAACTGGAAAACCTCCCCACATGAAAGTTTTTGCCCCAACCGGGATTTGAACACACAAGGTGAGGGGCTGAGGAGTTTCAAGTCAGCGACTCTAACCATTCAGCCACAGGCGCCCCCGCAGGATGGTGAACTTGCATGATGCAGTGCTTACACCTGGTAATAAAGACAAGCTCAGGATGGAGAAACTTACCTCTCTTTGCTGGACAGTTGCAAGAGGAAGCACACAAAATCTACACTAGAGCTGTACAACTCACTCCCCTCTGGTAGTGGCAGGCTCGAACATGTGTGCCTGAGGATAAAATATAAGATAAAACAAAAAACAAACCTTGAACATGTTCAAGAGACAGTGATATATACACGCACACATCCAGGGCAAACTTCTGCTGAAAGGATATGATTTCTGAAATGCCGTAGATGTATTTTGACATGTATCTTGACCAAAACTGGAATTATTTTATTACTTTATAAAAATGTAGTTATATAATATACATAAATTTAATATAAAGTCCAGGAATTTCAAGGAGCTTCCACCAGGTGCACTGTCTGTAAGTCCACTACTTAATTTCTTTATCTAGTATACAGTCTTCACAAAAGAAATTTAAAAACACTGGACCAAGCTGGCAATATCTACTGAACCAGACCATATATATTTGGCATTGTGACACAAAAGGTTGGTAAGTTAACCGGGGTGTTAAGAGTGGTTGGGTTTAGTAAAAGGCTGTAAGGCGTTGTTTTATTTAGTTTAGTATATGTTTTCATGATAATTCAGAATTTTGAAAATGATGTGGCTGAAAATTCTAGTAGATCGTTGGTCCATTTAGCTAATAAAATTTAATGGACCAACTGAGATTTTGGTTGACTCAGGCCACTGTCCACCTGGTTTTGTCGAAGACTGCTTATGCAACACATTCAAGCTCAAACTTATTGAGTTTGTCTCAAAATGAGGCATGGTGCTAGGCTAAGACATTATAACTTATATATAACAAGATTATAATGGTACTACCACTTTCTTATGGGTCACTTTAGACTGCACACTTAAATTTTTATTTGGAAAAAGAAAATATTTGCCCAGATAAAGTAAAGTGTTCTATTTACAATATATTGTGTACAAATACTCTGAATGTGACATTTTGCAATACCTACACTTTCATATTAACACCTGATCCAAAATCTAGAAGACATTTTGACAGGTCATGCTTCCCGGTTCCCTCTGCACCAACAATCTGCAAGCAAAAAAAGAACACAAGTTACATGACACTTAACCATGCAGTAAGACAAAAGTTACTGTATTTTCTCACTTATAAGACTATTTGCTTAAAAGACAGACCCCCTACTTCACCTGGGAAATTGCCAGTTTCTGCTTCAACCCTCTTTTAAGACGAGGCAAAAAAATTAACAGGAGCATCGACCAGTCATGCTGTTACAACAAAAGGGTTAATTGGTAAACAGTGACTGTAATTTTCACATGTTGCGGGATGTATCTAGCAGGTGTTAACCTCTGAGCTGCAAGAACATCCTGTAGCATATGGCTGCATGACATTAAATTCTTTGATCTATGTCACCAAGTCTGGCATGACAGTACACAATATATCGGGAACAGTGCACTGTCCTTGTATACATGCCGCCTATCAATCATTTCATGAAAAAATGTAAATGGCAGCTGCTTATATAAACACATTATTCACACCCACATTGTCAAACTGCTCCGATAGATATCACCTTGACAACAGCTTATCTCAGAGTCAGCCAACTTGACCTGTGTAATGAGGCAAATCTACACTGAAACAACAAGTAAATTACAGCTTGGTGTATCTGGCAGATTGAAGTTGAAAGTTTGTTTAGTGTTATCTTACGGATAATAAGCCGTGTGTCATATAAAACAAAGAGAAATGTATGAGACAGTTATTCATTGACCAACAGACTTCAAAGGCCAATTAAGGTAAACCATCGGGGGTCGATAATGATGGCATGTCAGGTCATTTCATAACCGCTTACCAGTTTTTGCAGTATTTTTTCACCCAAAAACAGTGTGAAAACTTTTTGCCAGGCCACTAGACACTGCCTATAAGACAAGCCCCAAACTTTGACCATGAAATTTTGAGGAAAAATCCCCATTTTATAAGTGAGAAAATACGGTATTTAATACAAGGGAACCAGCTCTGGGACTTGAACCCAAGTGGGGAGGGGCTGAGGAATTACAAGTTGGCAACTTAAACTGCTCCACCACAGGCATCCCCTAAAGAGTAAAAAATACAAATACGTAAAGTTAAACTTTATATTAGTTAAAGCTTGGAGGGTTTCCTAAAAAATGCAAAACAACAAAACTTGATTCAAACTGTGACATTATTGTAATGATTATGTGGGATTCAGGACTTTTAACAATACATATCTGAGATGCTTCAATGTGCTTTGAGGCACTTTTTAGTAAGACATGAATCTTGCATAATAGTTACAAAAACATTATTTTGACTTATTTCTCTATTACCAATACTAAATTATTACATTAATTACACTCATATAGTTTCTCCTTGTGTTAGTCCTGAATTTTGAGCCATTTTATTAGATATATAACATCAAGACGCTTTGGTTCGCTTTGAAACCCTCCTTAGTAAGACCCATATAGACTGTATTTGGGTAACATTTTGGGCCATTTTAAACTTGGGATGTCCGGACTTTTTATAACTGGGCCTTCGTTACCCGATATGAAAACAAACAGAACTAGTCCAACCTTTACAGACGGTACAAACAATTTCATTTTAGCATAAATAATCAATTCTCGGAAACATCCATAGATTGTTGCATTATGTTTAATTAATAGACTTCCATAGCAAATAGCCAGTCGCGAAAAGTGATGAAAAATAATATCTAAAGGCCCTATAACTAATTTCAAAGACAGTACACAAGGTAACAAAAGAAAAAAAACATATTTATGCGTAAACATACCAAAATTGTAATGGTGTTAGTGTTTTCTTTGTGTTTGAGATGAGAAATCGTTGAAAACATCTTCGAATTAAACCGCGATCTAAAGGTTACGCCCTACCAAATAAATAAAGACAGCAGAGTTAATTACCCTGAAAACATGGCGGCCTCCATGAATCGCGATGAAAACGATATTGAAATGGAAACTGCTGAAGACAATTTAGACAGTGACAGCGATGACTCAAGCATTGAAGAGGAAGAAAATACCGATGATGAACTTAAAGCTAAGGCAGAACAGCTTCAGAACCAGGTACGGCTATTTATAAAAAATGACAAATGTTCCATTGTGCAATTTTAAAAAATTCCCGTTGAAGCCAGTGTAGCAATTGAACATGAACAAGTTATTCCACTTCCACCAAATAATAAAAGCACGGCAAGCACTCTTTTGTAGAGCTGGAGCAATGCATCAATGAATCACTATTTTGACTCAATGTGCAATACCATGTGAAAGTGTCAATACCTTATGATATATCTTCTTGATAAACTAGTAGACTGTTATGAAAGTTATGAAAATGATCATTTTATGTGTATATTTTTTACTTCTTGTGAGATTATTTATTTGCACTTTTATAATAATCAGGTGTCTGAGTCCCCGTTCATGTATGACAACCATGTACAACTCATCAAGACCCTACGAGAACTGGGAGATCTAGATAAACTCAGAAATGCTAGAGAAAAAATGAATGAGCTTTTTCCTTTATCAGAAGGTTTGTAATATTTTCACTTTTTCCATCCTTGTTATGTAAATGAAAAAAAAAAAAAGAACAAACTTAATCTGAAAATTGTAAGATATTTTCTCAAATGTTTGTTACACGGTCAAGTTGTCATGTTTGTCCTTATTACAGAGGCATTTTTTTGTAAAGTTTCATATACTGTTAAATCTGTATGAATCAGCTCAGAAAATATCTTTTGTTAATTTAGCGATTCTTTATAATTGTGTTAGTGGGAAAGTGTCTCTTTTATCTTTGTATTTTTTCTTTAGAGTTTTCAGTGACACACAAATTCTTTTTTATTGTTGTACTATATTTGAGTTACTGTGTGGACTCATTTATTTAAATCATCCAATCAATTGTTATATTTTTGTTAGCATGGAATGGAAAATGTTTTCAATCAATGTACTTTATGCCCTTTTTGTACACAAAAAGACATTGCATAATGATGACTTCTTAATTAAAAAGAAAAAGGCATGACACGCAAATCAAAGGTTTAGGTGATCATTGTCACTCCTCCCCTCTGATAAATAAATAAAATATGTTAAAATAAATCAGCCTGCCACAAGTTTTGTCTGACTGTATTATGTGTATATCTTTAGAGTTATGGCTAGAATGGCTCCAGGATGAGGTTGGCATGGTAACAAATAGTGAAGAACGGGAGATGGTGAATGTCCTTTTCAAGAGAGCTATCAAGGACTATCTGTGTAAGTACAGCATCACAATTGTTATCACGGCATATCAAATTACACAACAACAAACTACAAAAGAAGCATATGTGTAAGTAAGAATGAAAATCTAATTTAAGAATGAATCATTTAACTAAAGATGAAAGCATTTCAATCTCAGCTGCGTTTGTTCATAAGTGAGCAGCTAAGATGATTTTCAACATTAATTTTTAATAGCTGCAGGTGCAACACATAAAAAATGTATATTTTAAGTGTAATTTTTTTAACCAATTAAATTTTTATGTGCAGTCTAAAAATCTGTCCTGGTCTTATAAAAGGTCTGTTTCCTCTCAGCTGTACCGGTGTGGCTAGAGTATGTCCAGTTCTCAATTGGTGGGATGGGAGAGGCGGACGGTGTGCAGAAGGCTCGTGGGGTATTTGATCAAGCGCTGACTGCATGTGGGCTGCATGTCGCCAAGGGCTCTAACATCTGGGATGCATACAGAGAGTTTGAAAATGCCATCCTGGCTGGACTTCTGGTATGAACATACTGTTTGTGGTGATGTTGAAGGAACTAATTTGTGCCCATATACACTTACATGTATATGGTTAATTGCCTCATAATTTAAAGATAGTGATATGTTTTCATCTTCATAAGCTATTAAAAATTATATTATTATATGCTAAGAAATAAAGTATATGAGGTCTATTGTCCTGTTTAATAACCCTTGTTATCTCCCTTGGTAGAGTTCGTTTTTCGTACAACTTCCAGTAGGCAAACAAACAAAACAAGATTTCCTCTGAGAACAATGAAATCGGTGATCGGTGCAAATTTTCAAAACTTTCAGTGCGTGAACTTAAAGACTTTCTTAGATAAAGAGGGGCGCATGTATCAGAGAATCGTCTGGAACTAATAATACACGCTAGAGAGATAGAAAAGCTTGTTGTATGGACATAAAGTACCGGTAAAATTAAATTGGACGACGAACAAGACAGCATCAAACGTGAAGGAGAGTTGTTTGTAACGCCCTTTGGAGGGAATTTTTCAATCTTGGCAATCTAGGACTATTATCAGCATCTTGAAACCAAAATAAAGTGTAATTTAGTTTATTTTCACAACAGTCTATGATAAATATTTTCTGTTCTATTACTTTAACCAAGTTAAATGAATATCAACTCTTCAAACTCCAGATAAGAATTATAGTGAATTGAGTAAAAACTCCATAAGACAATAACAATCAAGTAAAGGAATTTTAATGTTTTGTTTAAAATAATTGAATAAAACAAAATTGTGTATTTTTTATCCTTTATTTTTGAAACTGTTCAAATAGGGTCTACAGCATTTACATAGTGAAGAGAGTGCGTTGGGCTTTTACTCTGGTTAAATACAGCAACCAAGGGTGCAATTTCATTTTACTACTGATTCGGCCATTTAAGATAACCTTCCAAGGCGGTAACTTATGGTTTTTCTTTATGTGTGTTATGTCTCGTCTCTGTGTTTTTGTCACATTTGCATTTACCTTGTTTGCCTTTGTCTACTGGTAGATAAATTTAAATATCTGTGAAAATTTTGATAGGACCTTCTCTTATTTACCTATTCACCAGTCATTTTTTGTAAGAAAATAGATTATCCAATAGGTTACACACAATTATAAAAAAGTTATTTAAATAAGATTTTCTGGGTGTATCTGCTACGTCTAGAAGTGAAATATTTTTAGTATTTTGTCTTTTTAAATGACTCAGATACACAGATACACCCCTTATCTGGAGTCCTGTTCAAACAACAGTGTATGATAAATACATTATTAAGTTAACAAACTGTTGACACAACTGCAAGTGTTTGTTACTTACAAGTTCCCTCGTATCTATGATTGACTAAAATTAATCGTAATTAACTTTGTTCTTTAATTGTCGTCCAATCAGCGATCATCTTAAACTGACAATTCTTTCATTAATTGACATGTAATAAGCGGCTACTCAACAAAACCTGGCAGTCAATGTGTGACCGTCAATTGTTTTTATTGCGGTCATGCACTAGAGGTGTGACTGTTTATGACCTTTGTGCAAATTGCAAATTCGCTGCTGTTAACCTCACGTGATGGTCTTTGTTTCAGTTTGCTCGCGTAACCTATTAATCGCAGCCATTGTTTATACTTGAATAATGCATTGATTATTCTTTTATCTTTCGACATTGTCATAGATTATACATTTTCTGTAAACAATTAAATCTTTGAGACGCTTTGGAGTTTTGATTATGCCGTGAATGATGCATACACAATTCCCCACCCACTTTTGAAACTGTTTTCTATGACGAATCTGCACGGTATAGGATTCTCCTTGGTGTATTTTCCCTCTAGAAAATGCTCTGAACAAAGTCGATCATTCTTCAGATTGCAAGTGGAAATTTGGCTCATTGTTTTAAGTCGATTTATCTACAGTTTTCTCAGTTTATCTTCAGTTGGAAATCTGTGAAGGGTGGCGTCCTTCTGTCAACTCTCCCCTGTAATTGCTTCACACACAACAATAATATCTCTTTTTTTCAGTCGAGTTTAACACCTTTTCTGCCATCGTTGACATTTTTTATTTGCTCTCCACCGGAAATGAAATGTGAACCTCCACGCTAAAGAGCGTTTAAGGGAGGCAATTATTCAGGGGAGATAACAGGGGTTATTAAACAGGACTATAGAAGAGCCACATCTGTTAGTCAGTCGTTCCTTCTGCAGATGAGAATTGTTTGCCCATCTTTTGGCTACTGTTGGTCAGATGTTAGTGAAACTAATTCATACTTTATTCGACTGGTTAGGACTAAGACTGGTTTGAAGATGTCATTGAAACCTCATGACCAGTTTGTTAAAATTGGAGTTATGGTCCTTGGTTATGGACGAAGTAATTGTTGCAAAGACATATCTGGTAATATTCATTGGTAATTCTTGTTTATGTGAAAAAAAATAACCAATAAAATCTTAGTTGTAGTCGTGTTTTAAACTTGTGGTAGAGCTCCAGATCATGGTAGTATAAATTTAAATTAAACGTGTATTCCTCTTCCAAACCCTTTATCAATGGTAAATTGCTAGAATCACTGCATTGTGACAACATTAATGAGGATAATTTGATTAATGATTACTAGACTTACCTTTTTACCAATTATTTTCTTCTTTAAAGCTCTGATATCACTAGGAACTTATCATTTCAATTATAGGAGCGCCCAAGGCCTAGAAGTGTGAACTTCCTCTCACTCATTGCCATCACTGCTTTGATTTAAGCTCTGGTCATGGTGAGAACTTCAATACGTGCAGGTCTTCTAGCTGGCTCAGACATTTGTAGGGGGTCTTCTTCCACCGATAATAGCTGGACATGGCTTTAATGACCATTGTTGCAGTGTATTTCAAAAACAAACTATTTCAGTTGTTACCACTGCTGGACTCTCTTGTAAAAAAATTCTATGTTGTTGTTTTTTCATTATTTTTCTTTCTATTGTTTTGCAGTTCATGTCTATTGTAGTTATAAAAAAATGAATATTCAGTATAACTGTTTATTTTCCAATACAGCCCGCCCCTGGCAGTGTGCCAACAAAAGAACTGGAGGATAAATTTACAGAACAGCATGACAGAGTACAGGCCCTTTTCAAGCGTCAGCTTGCAGTGCCACTTCTTGGTATGAAATTTTGTGTATATCCATGACCTAGCACTAAAGATTCTCACCTCTGATTGTTAAGTCCCTCACCATCTGTATTCAATACCTATTGGACATGAATAATTTCATGTAATGAGGTACCGTCTTCCAAGTGACCTGCAGTGCATGTGAAGTTGTCTGATAAATGTCTGGAATATATCTCTACAAATAATAACTGGGTAACATTGTAAATCGATAATGAACACATTGTTTTGTTTTGGTGAAAGCTATACATTAAAACAAAGCTTAATTATATGTAGTTCTGGAAGTACAAGTAATTTTATTTATTATACTTATTTTATCAAATGTCCGATATCGGAAGTTTTTTTACTTTGCCATTAGCCCAGTTTTATTGGATGAAGAAGTTTTACTTTAATTTTGCATTGTTTAGATATTGTTTATAGTAATGATAGCAACGGTTAACTGGTAAACATCTTACCATGTAGGTTAACCTCTTACAAATTCTGTAACCGGTCTACTGTTCTTACATATGTAATATATGAAATATTCTGGATAACATATATATTTATTCACTATATTAAGTATTACTTTCATGTGGCAAGGTGTGGTCTTCCAGCTGACTTACTGTATTAAATATCTACACAAGATAAATGCCTCAGCAATTACAGCAGGGTATAGCATCATGTTAGGATAAGTAATTATATTGCTGTAAATCTCAAACCTAATTGCTAACACCTGTATCTGGGTCTTTAAAAAAACTGTCGGTTGTTCACCATCAGGTATGGAGGAGACCTATAATGAGTACAAGACCTGGCTACAAGACGACCCTGATTGCGTCACACAGCAAGCCTACAAGAAGGCCCTCATTAAATTGGAGAAGGTTAAACCATACGAGGATAGTCTGGTATATTAAATATCCCATTATTTCTGATCTATGTTGCAATTATTATAAGTAATAAATTAATGCAGATAATTTCCTATTTTTTATTGATTAACAAAAAATTTTGTACTTGCACTTTGTACTTATGTCACTTTAAAGCAATACAATGAAATTGTCAATACAAATGCAGCTGAGATTGAAATGCTTTCATTTATTAGTAAAACACAGCTAATGACATTGCCTTTGATAATTAAGTAAACAATTTAACATGGTCAAGAAAATACAAATGTCTTACAAATGCATACAGATAAAATGAGTTATATTAGATAAAAGCCACAGTCCTTGATCCTTAGGAAAAATGCTTTGTTACATTTTAAAAAAAATAGGGAATCACAGTGATTACACATTGTTTACCAGCCGCAATAGCTCTGGTGGTAGAGCGTCAGCTTGAGGATCGGGAGGTGGTGGGTTCAAACCCCGGCCGGTTCAAATCCAAGACTTTAAAGTTGGTAATAGTGGCTTCCCTCCTAACACTCGGGCTAAGGGGACAGCATAACACCTGACTCGTCGGTGTCAGTATAATGGACTGGCCGGGTTCAGTCCCTGGGCACCTCATAAGTGCCCCAGTGCTACATGATAGAAATGTGGCTGCACAGTATCCAGTGGGACGAAAAATACCTTTTACTGGCCATCAGTTAAAATATTATTTATCATATACAAGACCACTTTTGTCCTCAAATCAAAAAACAAAATGGATTTAAAGTTCTTAATAGCTGTGCTGTCAATTTGGTAACACAAACTTTAGGGTGTGATCTTGTAAAAATATTTTAGTTTACTTACTGGAAGTGATTGGATACGAGGCTTGTGAACGGTGGAAAAGTTTGTTAGTAGTTCATTAAAATTGTAACTTTTACAGTGAGAATATTATTTTTAATTCACTGGTAAATCTGATATTTCACTGCTTGGCATAAATAACCTTTATTGTATATACATGTAAAAGCTGAGTATTCAAAATCAGACAACGATTTTAACCTTTAATCCTACATTCTTAGACAGAGGCCGAACCTCCATGTTTAGAGCAGTATCTAGAATACCTCAGATATGAAGAGAAGGAAGGAGACCCTCCCAGGATACAGTGCCTGTACGAGAGGGCACTGCAGCAAAACTGTCTCAACACCACTGTCTGGTTACAGTACACCAAATATCTGGTAGGTTTTTATGCTGTAGATGACCATTTACCAGGTGTTTGGTAGGAGTTTAGTCTGTAGGTTAAAGTACATTAAACATCTGGAAGGAGTTCAGTCTGTAGGTTACAGTACATTAAACATCTGGGAGGAGTTCAGTCTAGAGCTTTCAGTACATTAAACATCTGGAAGGAGTTCAGTCTGTAGGTTACAGTACATTAAACATCTGGAAGGAGTTCAGTCTGTAGATTACAGTACATTAAACATCTGGTAGGTGTTCAGTCCATAGGTTACATGACATTAAATATACTGTAGGTGTTCGGTCTGTAGGTTACAGTACATTAAACAATTGGTAGGTGTTTAGTCTGTAGGTTACAGTACAGTAAACATCTGGTAGGTGTTCAGTTTGTAGCTTGCAGTACATTGAACATCTCATAGGTTTTCAGTCTGTAGGTTACAGTACAGTAAATATATGGTAGGTGTTCAGTCTGTAGGTTGCAGTACATTTAACATCTGGTAGGTGTTCAGTCTGTAGGTTAAAGTACATTAAACATCTAATAGGTGTTCAGTCTGCAGGTTACAGTACATTAAACATCTGGAAGGCGTTCAGTCTGTAGGTTACAGTGCATTAAACATCTAGAAGGGGTTCAGTCTATAGGTTACAGTACATTAAACATATGGAAGGGGTTCAGTCTGTAGGTTACAGTACATTAAACATCTGGTAGGTGTTCATTCTGTAGTTACAGTACATTAAACATCTGGAAGGTGTTCAGTCTGTAGGTTACAGTACATTAAACATCTGGTAGGTGTTCAGTCTGTAGTTACAGTACATTAAACATCTGGAAGGTGTTCAGTCTGTAGGTTACAGTACATTAAACATCTGGTAGGTGTTCAGTCTGTAGTTACAGTACATTAAACATCTGGAAGGTGTTCAGTCTGTAGGTTACAGTACATTAAACATCTGGTAGGTGTTCATTCTGTAGGTTACGGTGCATTCAACATATGGTAGGTGTTCAGTCTGTTAGTTAGAGTACATTAAATATCTGGTTCAATCTGTAGCTTTCAGTAAATCAATTTTTCTCAGAGTTGTCCAATCTTGACGTTACTGAACCAAATACCTGGTCAAGTCACTAGGTCAAATCTTAGAAATACCTTGTTAACACACTAGAGGCCCCATTTATGGCCCAATCTTCAACAAACTTGATGTTTGTCTGCATGAAATCTTGGATAAGTATATTATTGGCTCATGTGGGGTCAAAAAGTAGTTCACTAGGTCAAATCTCATAAAAAAAACTTGTGAACCCACTAGAGACCACATTTATAGCCAAATTTTCACTTAACATGGCTAGAATGTTTGCCTGCAAGAAATCTTGGGTGAGTTTATAACATGTTCAAGTGGAGTCAACAACTAGGTCACTAGGTCAAATTTTAGAAAAACCTTGTGAAAACACTTAGAGGTCACAATGATGACCCAATCGTCACCAAACTTGGCCTGAATGTTTACCAGTTTGAAATCTTATATATGTTTTGAAGTGGGTCATGTGGATTCAGGTAAAATTCTAGAAAATGTTACCAGCCCAGTGGCCACACTAATCAAAGATTTCTAGAGTAAATAACTCCTAACTCTCAATTACTTGACGCCAGATATGAGCCTACTAAAAGCCTGTGTCGTCATGTGAGCGATTAAGGGCCATTATGGCTCTCTTGTCTTGTTACTTTGTACTGGACCTGGTAGTGCAATCGGTAGAGCGTCAGCTCTAGGTATGGGAGGCCCCGGGTTCGATTCCAGACTGCGACATACCAAAGTCATTAAAAGTGGTAGTGGTATAGCTCCCCTGCTAGCGCTCAAACAAATATAAAGGTAGTTCCACAACTTGTTGGCCCGGTGTCAGGATAATGTGACTGGGTGTGGTATCATGCCAGGTGTTCATGGCATGCTATACACAGTGAAGGCAGCACTATATCTGCTTCAAGTGGACATGGTTCTCCAGATAACTGAAATACTGTTGTTGGGACAATAAACCCAATAAATGAACAATAATTTCTTTGTATATATTCACCTGTTATATTTCTTACCTGTATGTTACAAGTGTGTCATTTCACTTGTTCATTTTTACATCACTATTACCCCTCCCATATATTTGTAGGACCACCAACTGAAGGTATGTGTAGTGGCCTTGCCGGTTTATGAGAGAGCCGTGAGGAATTGTCCCTGGTGTGTCCAGATATGGCAGAACTACCTCCTCACACTAGAGAGGGGCCATCAGTCACATGACAAGATCAAAGGTAACACATAGCGATCACAAGTTATAGGACAATGTCAAAAGTAACAAAGTTAGCTCTAAGAAAATAAATAAAAGGGATGTAAACAACTGCTTTACCATATTTGTAACTGATTATTTATTTAGACTAATCAATCAGTTAATTGATTAATCAGTAAATTTTTCAAAAGTAATGTTCAGCAATTATTATTTATCAATTAAAAGTTTTCTGATTTGATTAATTGTTTGTAGAATTACTACACAACAATTACTCCACAGCAGATTTTGCTCACAAGGTCAAAGGTGACGTAAAATTCACAAGTATTACGTCAAGGTCACAAATAGCAAAGTAAGGCCAAAGAAAATAAACATTAGGGATGGGAGCAATTCCTTTATTGTAATTGGTTAAAATTTATACGGCAAGGTTATAGTTGATATTAAAATCAACATAATATGCACAGTGAAAGTTTGAAAGGTAACCTGCCCATTGAAACTATGCCAGGTCAGGCTAAAGTTAAACATTAAAGATCGGTGAAGCTTATAACTCAATAACAAGTACAGAGATTAAAATGAAATTTCACATATTTGTCCATCGAGAGGATACATACATGTGTAATAAATAGAGAATCTGATATGTTTGCTGAATATTGAACACAATTGGATGAAATGATGAGTTTTGTACCATTTTATCTAACTAGTTTAATAATTTCAATATTTAATAAACATGAATGTTGGATTCTGCTTATCACAAAACCAATAAATTAGCTTTTTTGTTGACTATTGGTCACATTTGCATAATATAATCTGTGATTCGGCTTGATAATTGATTGGTTAGCTATCAGAAATATCCAGTAGGTGTTACTTAATAAATACACTTCAAGTTATATAATATGGTTTGATATTCACAGGTTGGATTTCCAAATATGATTCAGGTTCAATGGTTAAAATTGTGCTTGCAAGAAATGTCATACTGGCATCATACTGTCAAACATTTAAAAAGTTTGGCACACTGTCATGTGAAAAACTCTTGTTAACATGAAAAGTTACATATGCATATCAGTGTTATTTTATTCAATGTGCACTGGTGTGTGTATTTGACAGGTGTGTTTGAGGCGGCACTGTTGTCAGGGTTCACACATGGGTCAGAGTACCTGCTGCTGTGGACCACATACCTGGACTATCTCCGTCGCCGCATCAAATGGGATGAGGGTAAGGAAGGACATGAATCCTTGATATTGCACCATTGCAGTAATCAACTAAATGCCTAACTATTAAACCATAGCTTTAGGTTTCGTCTCTTTTACTTAATAAATGTTCAAAACTGGATTGCTTGGCTAATCTTGTAGCATGCAGCCAAATACTTTAATGTTTGTTTGTTTTTGAAGTGCACCACAGTGTTTAAGTATTAGTCATATAGCAACATTCAGCTAACATTGTCTCTGTAGAACCACCGCACAACGCAGGTCAACTGACAGACCTTCCCTTATGAAAGTTTTACCACGACCAGGACTTTATCCATGCAGTTAGGGGTTGACGGTCAGAGGACTTACAAATCATTGACTCTACCTCTGGGCCTTGGACACCTGCTTTAATGTACAAACAGAACTTAATGACTCTGACTAATGTCTTACTGTGTTAACTTCCATTGATAGGATTAAATGTGAGTCACACAATCTATGTCAGATTTAAGAAAACTATTTTTTATCACCATGTGGCTTTAGTTTCTGTGAAAAAGGAACAATAAAGAGACCATATCAAGCTGTTTGTTACAGATTGATGACTTTGACTGTTCAAGGCCAAATAAAAGTGTCGAAATTAATTCATAAATAAAGAAAACAAGTAGAGCTATTGTCATGACCCGCTTGTCAGTGTTTGTTAACCTTTTGTTAAGATCTTTTTTCTGGAAACCGTAAAAAAAACATTACTTTAAACTTAAAATGCTTGTTAATTGTTGAATGACCCCAGTTGTAAATGGACAGGTAACCTGAATACTAATTTTGAGTTGTTCCCCCCTTTTTTTTTCATTATACAATCCAACACTAAGAAAAGGGGATTTCTTATTATGTAAGAAGCACTAAGGTGGCATCATATTTTTATTTTACTTCTGAAAAGGACATGTAATGTTTGCTCTAAACATTATTTAAATATTTGCATTTTTATTTACCTCTCTTTTTCAGAACATGAAGATGAATTGCAAGATTTTAGATTATCAATAGAGAAAGCAATTGAGCAGATTGATAGTAAGCATTCCTAAATCTATTGTATGTATAAAATTATATAAATTATATTTGATCTTTTAAGAAAATCATTATAGATATAAAATATATATATTCATATAACACATTAGAAATTTATATATTAACTATATATATTAACTTTATAAGCACTATTTATAAGCTCCTGATGTAATGCTAAGGAAAATGTGTTTATTTTTTATGTACATTAAAGAGAAATAATTATGGTCCAGTGGCAATGTCCAGATATTATTTTCTGAGAGGATCCCAGGCAGATGTCTGGGTAGAACCACTTACATACAACAGGTGGAACAGCTAGAAGACATCGCCACATGAAAGTTTATGCTTACGTCAAGACTGAAACCCACACAGTGAGCAAACAAAAATTGGGGAGTTATGTCTGCAACTCTACCAGTCGGCCACAAGCCCCCCATAGATAAGGAAAGTAGTGCAGCTATGACACTTCTTTATAAGAGTAAAACAGATGAAGATCCTGGAAGATTTGACCTTGCAGATAAGATCTTGAAGGCTGTTGTTTCAGTTTTATTGTAATTTATTAAAGTAAAGTTGTCAGTGAACTAAATTCTCTGAAGGTTTATTATTTTAATTCTATTTTTCTAGCTTATGGCTCAGAAGGTGATCCCAATAACATACTGAGGCAGTTCTGGGCAAATATTGAGGTAATGTTTTAGTCACCCACTTATACATTTTGGGGTACTGAATAAATATTGAGGTAAAGTTTTATTTACTGAATAAATATTGAGGTAAAATTTTATTCACCCAGTCCATGAATAATGAATAGTTATATAGCCTGTTTTATGTTGGGTTTGGTTTATAAAATCAAATACATTGCACTTGCATATAGTGTCGAGGCATTTTAACAATTGAAACTACGTGCACACATCCACAAAACATAATGATCTGTACAAGTGTTTAAACACCCTGATGACCTGTCTGCAGTTTAAACAGTTGCCATCATTCACAAAACATCATGCTAATATTTTTTTTGCTAAAATAAAAGAATGAAAAAATGTTATCTTATTAACAAAATCATTATTTTTACTAACAAAATAAAAAAATGCAGCAAATGGGGGTTGAACCTGTGAGCCTCAAATATGTTAACGACCATGTCAACGAATCGAGCATATGTAGAGGTGCATTATGTTTGCTGTTCATACGTATTGTTTGTTTCACTTTACTAAGTCTTTATTCCTTGATCATTTTTGTTAAGAGAAATTATAAATAGTTACTCTTTAACATTTGTTGTTGAGTAGATTTGAGGTTGTATTAATTGTGAAAATATATAAAACCTACATGAAGACAAGGTTTTGGGAAGTTAAAACAATACACAATTCATAAAAAATTTACTGAAATTTATGCACCTGTTATAGTGTTACAAACCTTCTTTTCAATTTTTTTAAATTGTGGCAATTTGACCGCATGTCCCAGTCTGGATCTAATATTGGAAAGGTCTTTAGCTGATCTGCCGTACTTCTAAGGCATTTTTTCTAGAATCACCTTCCACCATTAATCACAGCACGCCGCTATAATAACCTAAATAGGGTCATCAAAGCATGATAAGGTTTAGTAATATGGTCCTTTATGACTGGATTTACAGGCAAAGTTCTGTGAAGATATTGAGAAAGCACGGGAGTTATGGCAGGAGATTATGACTCTGGGACGAGCCAGTGAGGCCGCTCTATGGCTAGAGAATTACAGATTTGAGAGGTATCATAATGTCTTCCTACCCTCCTGTTGACCTTTAAAGAGTTTTAGCTGTTATGAAGATTAATATCATTCAAAAGTTATTTACTAATATGACAATATCATCATTTTAAATCAGTACTTTGTTTCTCCTGACCAGTTGACCTTTAAATCAGTTGATTTCTTTTAACATTTGCCTTTAAAACCATTGACAATTGGTCATCATAACTGTTTACCTTCATTTACCTTTGTAGTCATAGCTGTTAGGACCCCTTTGACCTCACAAACATTTAATATTGTGACTCCCTTTAGCCCCAAAAATATTCGGTCTCCCAATAATTTGCCATCATGCTCATTTTACAGTACTTTGTTTTCTTGGCTATTTGATGAATTTGCAATGTGACCAGGTCATTTGACCTAAAGATTATTCATTGTCATTGTAAAATACAACCTCATTACCATTAGACACATTAAATCAATCCTCATGGCTTTTGACTAAACATCCCAAAAACCTTATGATATTTGAAAATAACCCTTTGACCTAAAAGCCATTTGACCTCAACCGATAGGCCTCATGATCAATGCAAGTAATTTAACCTTATGATTGATGCAACTTAAGCATTTCTTTTTAATTTGACTAAATAAAATATATATGACCTAGTGAATATTTGACCTTATGACCTACTGACCTATTTTTGTTTGTTTTCAAGACGATGTGGAAATAGTAAACACTGTCGTAGGGTGCTACAGAGGGCTCTAAACTCAGTCACAGACTGGCCAGAAATGATCGTGGATGCTTACATTAACTTTGAAAGAGAGGAAGGTTAGTAGTTTTTTTATTGTATTTGTTATGTAAAGCATTGAATGTGCTTAATAAGGTGTTTCATTTAAAGGTTGTCATGCAGTTATATGTATGTGACAATGGTAGGGCATTAGTCTTTCTACCAGAGGTTTTTAGTGTTTTTCTTTTTGGGCATATACAGACTGTATAGGTTTTGGCCAAAAGTATGAGAAATTATCAGATTAATGTTACAGTATGACAAACAATAATCCCCTAAAATTGGTAAACATTAAGTCATACATCATCAAAAAATAAACTTTGCTTACATTTTTCTTAATTAGGGCCTGTATAGTAAATTTAAATGGGCATTGTTTTGAAATTTTAAGTTTGACATTAACATGTTAATTATTTCCATTGTCAGAATCAAAATAAAATGTCTGAGAGAATTTTACAGTAAAATTCTATAAGGTTACCTAAAGGACATGTACGACTATAATGTTACAGTCATCAAGAGAAAGTTAGTATATTGTTGAAACCCTAGCATTGATCCTTGATTTTAATTCATGTTTTATGGTGCCAAAGTCCGAAGTGCATCTTGTTGTCCCAACACATATACTTAGCAGTTAGTCTTAAGTGTATGCAAGTGTTATTAAAATTTCAACGCAGGCCATTATGTATTTAGCTGATTACAGCAGCAAGGCTATATTGTGAGCTTATTTGGTAAATCTCTAAATTTAATTGTTATAAGCTTATTTGGTAAATCTCCAACTTCAAATGATGTGATGTTATTTGGTAAATCTCTAACTTTAAATGTTGTGATGTTATTTGGTAAATCTCTAACTTTAAATGTTGTGATGTTATTTGGTAAATCTCTAACTTTAATTGTTGTGATGTTATTTGGTAAATCTCTAACTTTAAATGTTGTGATGTTATTTGGTAAATCTCTAACTTTAATTGTTGTGATGTAATTTGGTAAATCTTTAACTTTAATTACAGAAGTATTTGGTTTAAAATCTGATTAAGCAACATGTTTATTTTGCCAGATTGTACTAATGTGGAATGAATTCTTTTCTAGGGACACTAGAGCAATACGAGACAGCCATCAGCAAATGCGAGGCGCAAATGTCCCGGATTCAGGAACGAAGGGATAAGGTAAGTTTTATTTTGCTAAACATAAACTAACCAGGACAGGCAAATTGTGCGGATTGCTTTTGTGAAAGATCATTTGCCATGAGTGTAATCTAATGCATCTGTCCTTAATTACTTTTGCTTGCACACTGTCTTTCAATGGAGACTCTAATTGCAAACTTCAGTCAGACATGGTGTGTAAAAGATGTTTCAGTGAAAACCTATTTTATCCATGAACAATCCATATTCAAATTTGTCCTGTAGATAGCTTATTTGGAGACAATTTGAAGATGGATATACGTAAGTCAAACAAAAAAATGCTTTTTTTGGAGACAAAGTTTGTTGAAGCCCTAGTTTCAAAGAAAACAAATGAAATTAACTTTTTTCAATGTGGTAAGGGAATTTTAAGTATTAAATGAATAGCCGTTTTTTTGGTCATATTTCTCATTGGTCAAAAGTAAACTGTTTTCTCATTCCTTGCAGAAATTTCCCAGTTGGGACAAAGTAACAAAGCTTAAAGGAAGAGACAAAATGATATTAAATACAAAGGAAAAAAGAGAATACCAGTTTTAATTTGCTGTACCAAATTATGTACAAACTGTTACTGTTACATATTAAAAAATTGTTAATTATTTAACTTCTTAAATACAGCCATATTTCTTTAAAAATCCTCCAAATCTGTGGATTTTGATGTGAAAAATCTCAATGACAGTATCTAATTTTGGTTTAATTTTGTATTTACATAAATTAACAGCAGCAGGAAAACCAGCCCCAGTCAAGCAAGTCAGATAAAAAAGGTCAGAAAAGGTTTGACAAAAAACAACAGCACCCACAAGGGAAGGGACGACAAAACAAACCATTTCAGCAGGGTCAGGGTCAAAGACAGCAGTATCAGAAACAACAACAAGGGCACAAACAACAGCATCAGCAATCAGGAGATGATGGTCAGATACCAGTTCAGCCATACAAGAGAAAGGTATTGATAAATATGTTGATTTTTTTGTCAGATTTACTAAATTTAAATTTATGTACAATGTAGTTGAGATAGTGTCAGAAATCCAACATTCTTTCAGATGATTTCGATGAATTATTTTGTAAATATTTTAAAAATTATAGGGATACTGTAATGCAATGAAGTAAACATTATCTCAGCTTCAAGAAACTTTTGGAATGTTTTCAAATCATGAACCTTCATCATTTGACTGTAAGGATCGGAGATGATCAGAACATTTAAATGCTAAACTGGAAGAGTTTTTCCATGCATATTTAAATATGTTTGAGATAAATAAATATGAACTTGACATTTATGTGGAAGATTATTTAGTCTTTTGTTGCCTATTTTTTCAGTTTGTAAGTTACTCTTAAAAACCACGATAAGTTTTGTTTTTAAGATAACCATTTGCAACAGAGCTCAATTTTTTATTTGAAGAACAAACCACCAGACCAAGCAATGGGAGAGGAAGCTTTTAAAGTTCCAACTTTACCTGTTCACAAAGGCAATGGTGAAACTACGGCCACCACAGACCAC
Organism: Sinonovacula constricta; assembly: GCA_007844125.1. Taxonomy (NCBI): domain Eukaryota; kingdom Metazoa; phylum Mollusca; class Bivalvia; order Cardiida; family Solecurtidae; genus Sinonovacula; species Sinonovacula constricta. The sequence goes on from CM017571.1 coordinate 20,083,829, forward strand.
ACTAATAAATCTACTTCCCAAGAACAGAAAGAAAAGTCAGAACCGCCCCCTGGCTTCAAAAAACCCCAGTCAGCCCCGCCTCCAGGGTTTAAAAATCAAGAAAAGTCTACCCCACCCCCAGGGTTTGAAGGTCAAGAAAAGTCAGCCCCACCCCCTGGATTTAAAAGACCATTGGATAAATCTGATCCACCCCCAGGATTCAAAGGTCAAAAGTCAGCACCACCCCCAGGATTTGAATCAACCAATGAAGAAACAGGTGATGAACCTCCAGAGAAAAGGGCAAAGACAGGTGAAAAAACAAACATCTGGAGAACTTTTCTGCTCTCTGCATTATGTTATATATACACAAACATTTAAAACTGATTGAAATGTTTTTGCCAATTGTTGGACATTATAAAAAGAGCATGCATGCCTATTACCACCTTAAAGAAATGATAATATGTGTATGAATCATACTGCAATCAGGAAAAATCCAGAGTGATAAGTTTTAGAAGAAACAGATTTTATTGAAGCATGAAATTCCCAAAATGTTTCAGATGCTGATGACGCTAAACCCCCTAATGTGGCAGGCAGGACAGTGTTCATCAGCAACCTATCCTTTGATGTGGATGAAGAAGATATCACAAACTTTTTTGCTAAGGTAAATTGTTTTTCTTTTGTTCGAATAATTGCTATCTAAGTTATATATGGTTTGGAATTTCATCCCTAATTTGATGCAAATAACATTTCACATAATATTATATGACATATTGGCTGTTTGTCATTAAAAAAAGATTAAATTTGTAAAATCTTTTTTGCACTTGGGAGTCATACAAGATTTTAAATTTCTTCGGACGAATTCGGAAATGTTCTGATCAGTTATGTAAGCAAACGAAATTTATTGACTATGATTGACTATGGCAATGAAAGTAAAAGTAAATGTCACAATTGCTAGAATGATACGCTTAACAGTGTCGGAGAAAAGCATGCACAGAACCACCAGAAACAGAATTTCGAAATGCACGTGCTGCATTTGTAGCGCTATTTACTTCATGAAGTAATTGAATATAGATCGGTAGTTGTGTTTCTTTTTTCCCCTAATATATATATTTGTTGAGAAGAATAAGCATTATATTTTACTCGCTTTGAGTATTTAAACAATTTCACTACAAGATCATATACAAGGCTAACACACAGTATTTGACAACAGAAAAAAAGTCCATTCTAAAGCCATATATGATTAAGTAGCTGGATGATAATACATTCTTTCATTTTAACAAAATATCTTTTTGCCCTTTCCATTTAGTGGTAAAGGGCATTAAGTATTGCACCTGTCCGCCTGTGTGTCCATCCTCCCTCCACCCCACCCCACCCCCAACCCAACCCAACCCCACCCCCCTTATATCTTATGAATGCCATTCTTGGTTGGAATTTCATGAAACCTATGTAAAATGCTTGGCCTGATATGAAGTTTTGAGAACAAACAGAAATTTTCCATCACATTTCTTCACAATTTTTGACTAAGTGGTTTTAGTTTACAAGTTATTCTCTCGGAGCATCACAGTTCTCTCATAACATATTTAGTTAAAAATGTGAAAATATTTTAATAATGAGATGTCTATTTACAGTATTTCAAGACCTTTAGCAATTATTTCAAACACACTTGACAATGAGCTTGTTATTATCTTTGATATTCATTCTTTAAGTTATCTTTGTAAAAAAAAATAGTTCTCTTTCATGTTTATTGGTGAAATATGTTGTTATTGGAAATAACACCAGTGAAAAGGTTGAGGTGTTTTTTTCACTGGTGTTAAAATAACAAAAATATTCCTGACATAATATTTTGACATCAGACTGAATATTGTTGTATATTTTTATGTTTCAATACCAAATTATTTGTTGGTAATACATCATGTTGCCTGTTAAAATATTGACAAATTTGATAAAATAAATTTATTAATATTGGAACTATCTTGTATCTGCATATTGTCGTATTATTGAATTTTTCGGTCTGGGTGCATAGGGGTGCAGAGGAATTACAAGTGGGAAATGTATTTGTTTTAAATTGATATTAAAAGTTAAAACAACCTTAAATAAGCATGAAAGAAACAGAAAATTTGTTGATATCAGTGTAAGATCGCATTTTATGTCTCTTTGTGAGCCTAGAAAATAATAGTTTTACGAAGCCATTCATGAAAATATTATTTATATACATTCACTCAGAGAAATGAAATGCGATCTTACACTAAAATCAACAAATATCCACTCTATCTTATTAATTTATTACTTAGTAAGTTTGTTATTCATAGTTTATTTTTGTCACTTTTTTAAACTCCAGTGTGGAACAATAGAAGAGGTTCGGCTTATAAAGAATTTCAAAGGACGATCAAAAGGATATGCATACCTTCAGTTCATTGATCCTGTAAGTAAATGTGTGACCATATATGGTACCATCTTGCTTTTCCTAAACTTTGAATAACGTTTATGTTTAATAGTACAAATACCTCAATGAAAATTGAAGCTTATTGTTTTTTATCTTATGATGTTGCTTGTTTGATAGAATTTTTTTTCCAGAATAAATTAAGAATATAAAATGGTTGACTTGCCTTAAATGAACTAAGTAACAATTTGTACAGAATTTTGATACAAAAATCTTCTTTTTTTTTCAGTCTAGTTTTGGATTTTTAAGTCTTATTTTGCCCTAAATGGGCATTTTTCTGTAATATTTGGTAAAAAAATATACTTTATTCCATTTGAAATAGAGCCTATTAACAGTTGTAAGCTTAACTAAAACAGATGCATAATTACCTTTTTTCCTTACATAAAGTATGCACTGTATTGTGCATCTCTTGTAGTACCAGTAGTAAGCATTTGTTTGTACCATCAATCTTCTGTCAACTGTATGTATGTTATTCCCAGACTGTAGCATTGTAAGTTAAGACATTATGCATATTATTTCAGCCTAAGGTACACATATATCCTCGACAGAATGTTATAAAGACTTGATCTAAACTCACATTTCTGTTTTTGACAGAAAGTTTGATACAATATTAAAATATAAAGCAAGGATAATGAAACATGTTTTCTACTACCAGGTGTCAGTGGTAAAAGCCCTGACATATGATAGAACCCCTGTGAAGAACCGTCCCATGTATGTGTCCAAATATGAGCAGCGGTCAGACAGTGCTAAGGCAGATTTCAAGGTTGGTTTATCTTTGTGACTTTGTGTATTGTAACATAAGGTTGCTTTTTTATACATTAACAGTTAGTTTTATGTTCTAAATTCAACCTTCATGAAGTTTTCTGTGATTACATTTTCAAGAAAGAAAAAAACACAACAGAAGATTGATCAGCAGTATTTATCATTTATCAATTAGTTTTTTGTGATGTTTAGAACTGGTGCAGTCAACACTTAGGGCAATTGCAGCTTAAACTTTAATATACTCCCATGTACAGCTTCAGATTTCATGCAAACATTTCATGAAAAATACACACAGGGATGCATTCATTTGTAGAATGTATTAATAGTCATTCTCTATGCTGATATACATTGTTCAAAGATTGTTGTGTGCGTTTTGTTAAACATCCTTAATCAACTTGTTTTGTCTCTAGTTCTCAACATATATTTAATATTTTTATGGTGTTTAGAATTGGTACAGTTCAAACAGACTACAAATATAACTAAAGCTAATCTACCTCCAGTAAATTTACTTGTACAGTCTTACACTTATATTGTTTACTTAATAACAATTTAGCCATAGTTGAATGTGAATATCATGCTTTTTTCATATTATTATGATATTTTTCATATGTGGAAAGTATCTAAAGATAAGACAAACTTATTTGTTTAGCTGGTATACATCAGAGATAAGTAGAGATAATTTTTACTTTCTTATGTCAAATGCTGACCCTAATGTTATAAGAAAAATCTCTGAACATGTTTATTATCTAACATGTGCTTTTAAAGACTAGATTTTCACATTAAAATTCAATACTTAATTGTTATTCAACTTTCCGACAATTAATTATAATGGAATATTTCCTTATATTATGTATTAATTCTTAATACTACAAGGCATTACTTTATCTATGCTTGTATATAAATATGATGTATTGTGGGCCGGAGGCCTTTAGTTACCAAATAAAATATACATACAATGTTGTAAAAGAATACTGCAGTTTTTTTCATGCATACAGGGAATTCATTTGCCTTATGGATTAATATATTAAGTGTTTATAATGCAGTGTGCATATTTTTTTGAAAAAGTGACATTAATCAAGCTGTTTTCTCTCCAGTTTTCCACAGGTATGGAGAAGAATAAACTGTTTGTAAAGAACCTCCCCTTCTCCTGTACCAAAGAAGCCTTAGAGACACTATTTGGACAGGTACAGTAATTGTGTAGCATAGCATAAGTGGTTGTGTAGTATGCTGGAAAAGTTGTGTACTGAGCCTGTTTATCTTTCTTATGTACACTAGAATACTTGTAGAATGCATGACAAAAATGTCAAATGCTAGTACTGGGAAAGGGAAGCCATTCATTACATTTCCTCCTAATTATTTTTAAATTCTCTTTTATTACTGAAATTGTCTTCTCTTTTTATGACCTGACACTTACTATTTATATTTATAGCCTTGTTACAGTTACTAAAACAGAACATACTTGTGTTCCTTGATTGCTAAAAGTTAGTTTCCACTCTTAAGAAATATAAGAAAATGTACCATTCATATGCCAAGTAATGTATTTTCCATAATAATAATAAGTGACTTTATTTAATGTTTACATTTTTTCAAGATCTCAAATCCATTTATTTTCCCGTTAATACCTGGTTTGATTTAAAATTAAAGCAGAAGAGACATATAGAAAAGATAAATCTTTTATCATTTTTTAACTTTTTGCAGCATGGTACAGTTAAGGCAGCACGCCTGGTTACTTACAAAAGTGGGGCTCCTAAAGGTCTGGCCTATGTGGAGTATGAAGAGGAGGTAAGATAAACGCTATTCCCTTGATATCACCTGGATACTCTCAGTTAGATATACAATCATGTTAGTCTTAATGCTATTCGCTTGATATCACCTAGGTACTCTCAGTTAGATATATAATTAGTCTTAATGCTATTCGCTTGATATCACCTAGGTACTCTCAGTTAGATATACAATCATGTTAGTCTTAATGCTATTCACTTGATATCACCACGGTACTCTCAGTTAGATATATAATTAGTCTTAATGCTATTCGCTTGATATCACCTAGGTACTCTCAGTTAGATACATAATTTTATTAGTTTTAATGCTATTCCCTTGATATCACCTAGATACTCTCAGTTAGATACATAATTTTATTAGTCTTAATGCTATTCGCTTGATATCACCTAGATACTCTCAGATATATAATCATCTTAGTATTACTGTGTTACGTTCTGCAAGTTTAGTAATTATATGTTGTTACACCTGTAGCATTGCATAAAAGAGCAAGGCAAGTATCATATAACTTAGCGAACACAATCCTTTATATCAGTAGGCTGTGAAGATGATGTTAAAGGTACTTGGTTAAAGTAAGTCGTAATGTCTTTTTGTATTATTTTTTGAAAATTTAAATACTTTTTGAATCACAATAAAAATATTTTACCTTAGATTACTAGATTATATGTGCATATGCTGTCCTTCAAGAGATGGTGTATTTGGAGAGAATTTTAAGTACTGCTATGCTTTTGAACTTTTTTTTATCTGTTTTAAGCACAAGATTCTGGTCTTGCTCCTTACTGCATGTGCAGTAATACGTCATGTGGTTATGTCAGTATAAAATAATACAATGATTGGGTTGATAGTGATGCAGTTATATAAATACATATAAAATGCACAGTGAGTGTTTATATATATCATGTACATACACAAAATTGACAAAGTTACTTTCACGTACTACATGTAGTACCAACAAGTGAAAATGAAGTCCGATATCATTTTCACTAAGATTTGTCAGATTTGGATAAAATCTGTAATAACCAATTCAATGACACAATTCAAACTTGAAAGTTAATCTCCAGCACTGGAGATCCAGCAAAGGAAAGTAATTACAACAATAAATGGGTCTTCATCCCCAGCATGCAGCATCACAGGCGATATTGAAGCTAGATGGTATACAGATGGGTGACCACACAATCTCTGTGGCCATCAGTAACCCCCCTGAGAGGAGACAACCTCAGGGCGATAGACAGGAAGGGTCATATGTACAGGCCCTTGGGGGAGGAAAGAAGGAAACAGCCAGGTAAGACCCTTTCCTCATTTATTAACCCTTATTAGTTTTCATTGTTTAATAATCAGTTTTCCTATTTTCTTTCTATCAATCTCAAGGATGGGGAGTATGATATGTTAAGGCTTAGCAGCAAGTAGTGCTAATCCACATCAGACAACTCCAAGGACAAGCTTGCTGATATGAATCTAAATGATTTGCAATGCCAGATCAATTTGTGATTAGAAGGTACAGAGTAAGGAACAAAATTGTCATTTGACTCCTTTCTATCATATAAATTACAGTAGTTTTAGTGTAATGCAAAGTAGTAAAAAAAATTTAGACTTGGACTATGAGTGATACCAGCTGGACATCATTCAGGGTATTTATCTACATGCTGCAGTCAATCTCAGCAATAAACAAAGACTTTAACCCCAATGCCACACCAACTCTGACTTTATGACTCATGTCTGGACTGTTTTTCGATTTGTGGCATAATAATATATTAAGGGCATCTGTGACCAAGTTGTTGACCAGTTATTCTAGTTTAAGACAATACTTTTACCCCTCACCCTAAAATTTGGGAGGACATTTTAATGCAAGGTCTTTAACATGCAGTGTGTTGGTTCTGACCAACTGGCTTGGGTGTAACTTTGCCTATGGCTGGTTTACATTGCTAAATTTACCTTAAATGTAAAGTGATGTAAAAAAAAAGTCATGTTTTTTCTCGAAAATACAATTATGATCATTATAGCCATATCCATCTATTTGGGGGAGGTAGACTCGAGGAGGCATGGGTCTGGGTAGAACCCCTGGTGCCCTGCAAGTCGGCCATAGTAATGTCTACACAAACCAATGTTAGTTGGAGTTGTACTTAAATCACCATATTGGTCTGTCAATCCCCAAAGGGAATTTTTATTATTTATTTTGTAAGCGATATACTTTGACCAAATTTGGAACATGTTTTATAGTCAGCATTATGAACATAACTGCTTCTGGCTGAGTGTTATGAACGTTGTCATGTTGTGACATAATATTCTGCCAGGTCCTCTGTGGCCGATCTACTAAAAAAAAAAAAGTATAATAATTTGTTATTGTTCTCATTTGTTTGACAGCCGAGGTGTTGCCCGCACGCAGGTAATGTTGACGCCCAGGTCTGTCTCCAAGAAGCCTGTTGCTAAACCTTCTTCCCAACTCAGAGCAGAATCAAGCACCTCTGACACTGCAAATTCTTCGAGTGACAAAAAAACTGGACTCAGCAATAGTGACTTTAGGAGTATGCTGTTAAAGAAGTGATTTTCTAAAACTAAAATGTGACTTGTTGATACAGTGATTTCATTACAGTAGAGTATGCCATCATTTTGTTAACTTTGGCAGTATGTTATGGAAGTGAATCAGTTATAGTGATTATAAGAGTATGCTGTTAAAAGTTTTTGTGGAAGATGGATATAAGGTTGTTGCCTAAATGTATGCCTAGGTATCCTTAAATTGTACCTCTAAGACCTCACATTCATATCTCATATACAATGATGATTAAATGTATGCAGCTGAAAATAGATAGGTCTATTTTGTTAAATCATAGGTTCAAAGCTGATAATGCTATGTGGGTGCTTATTTTGGTGAATCACAAAAATAATGACCAAAAATGTAAACTAGTATATGTATTTGTGTTAACATTCAAAGGACTAAAATTACTAGCAAGTTCATAACAATACCCAAATCTCAGAAAAGCTCAAGTAACAAAAAAAACATGGTAAACATTATTTTCAGGTTAACAAAATTTGATGTTCTCTTAACTTTGGCTGGAGGGGTTGTTTTTTTCAACTCTCGATTATGTTCCACCATTTCTTAAGATGTTATAAATAAATTAGTTAAGGATAGCTGTGTTTGATGAATACCACAGACAAATGGTCCTAAGGCAACAAATTTAGGAAAGACCAGGATGTGTTGCTGTTCATTGTCATATTTCTGTAAAACTGGGATAAGCAAAACATGTCGGAACATTGCATAATTGTGTGAAGTTTGCAAGGATCGCATAGTCAGGAAAAGTGCTTGAATCTGTTAGTGCTAAAAGATGTTTTTTTTCACTAAATCCATTAAAAGCCCATTCATATTAAATTGTTAGCTCATTTGCTGCAGAAAATGTGCAACAGAACTTCACCTGGTTACAATTTATCAGCTAGAAATTAAGTCTTTAGTATCTTATCCAGGCCTTTGAAAACAGTAATGAAGTTGCTTAAAATGGTCTTCAAGGAACTGAACGAATCCTTTAGTGATCGTCATAATAAACATCTTACAATGCCTGGCAATTTTGCTTTGATTCTTTCATCATATTACCACTGTTGCTTTCTCAAATGTTCTCTTTGTTAAGATTGTTGTGGCTAAAAGTAACAATTTTCTCTTATGTCTGACAAGTAGTTTGACTTGAGACTTTGAAGCTTTACAATTAAGAACTATTTTATGAGAGAAAAATGTCCAACTGATGTACACGTGTAGTTGTTAAAAGTGACAAAATGTGCTACCGTAATTCCATTTAATAAAAATCCAGCAAGGAATTGCTTCTTTGTATGTTTGATCCTGTAGATATTAGACTTGTTATAACTTGCAATTAAAATAGAGGATTGGGATTTGCCGGCATTTTTGCCGATACTGTGCTGTGACATTTCTGTCATTATAGCAGACGGGCACTTATGAGGTGCCATGGGACTGAACCTGGCCGGTCCATTAAACTGACACCGAAGAGTCAAGCGTAATGCTGTTCCCTTAGCCCCAAGCATTAGGAGGGAAACAACTACTACTAACTTTAAAGTCTTTGGTTTGACTTGGCCAGAGTTTGAACCCGCAACCTCCTGATCCACAAGCCGACACTCTACCAGTTGAGCTATTGTGGCCTGTTCGCAATTAAGAAATAATATACCAGGAATTAAAATCTACAAATTTACATTCATAATTGTATTTTGAAATAAATCTACATTCATAATTGTACTCTGCAGTAACATTTAAGAAATTAATAATATTTATCTTAATTATTTTATTTTTTGTAGAACCATTAAAGTGTCTTTGTGACCAAGATGTTGGGCTCTAGATTGAAAGGTCATAGTTCAAACAAGTAGTTAATCCTAGGACTAGACTTCTTTCAAGCACAATGTTCTAGGTAGTTACTACTGGAGTACTTGTTTTACCCTGGAAGTGGACAATCAAGAGGGATTAATCACAATTACTTCGTTTCCGAGTCAGCTATAAACAGGTTTTCAAGGCCAATTAAAACTGATTGAAGTCTTTTTTGTAACTAAAAGTAATTTCAATCACGTGTCCAAGTATGTATATCATGTTAATGTAACATTACACACCTAATACTAAAATCTGCATTGAAATGTCTATGGCAATATAACTGTCACAGGACAGCCTTCTCAACTACTGAAATGCTTAAATGTATCAAGTAAGCTTGATAGTAGTTTCTAAGTTGAACCAGGTCTGTACTTCTCACAAAGACTGTCATGGAACAATCAGACTAATATGATCTTAGCAGGTGGGATCACTAGGAAGGCATATAGATTGATCAACGTCAGTTTTTTTTATAACCAGGTCTTCTTTATATGTTACAGGTGAGAAAAATTAATATTTTTCAGTAGTAAACTGAAATTATTTTTTACCTTGTATTTTAATAAAACATTTTTGTGGGCATTTCTTATAGTTTTTTATCTTTGTTAAAGAAGGTGTGCTGTTACTTCATTTCAAAACTTTCCAAGACAGATTTTATGAGACAAATGCCAAGACTCAGGCATGTCATATAGCTCTCATTGTTTATAGAACAGTTGAGCTAAAAGTATATAAACCAATAAATTAGTATAAATACATGCAAATATTTTTTCCCATTGCACAGACAACATATTTGCCACATCCAGCTAATTAATCGTAAAGACCCACTCACATGATTGTTTGCTTCAACAAGGACTCACACCCATGCAGTGAAGGCTGAGGAGTTACAAGTCTGACCGTTAGTTCAGCCACTGGCACCTACTTAAATTATACATAAAGTAACTCATGTGGGCAAAAGAACAGAACATAAGTATACATAGAAGCACATTTATTTCTGTGAAAGTAAGAAAAAAAAAAGCAAAAAGACACAATGTTAATAATTTTTGTTCATAATTTGATAAAGCATTTGCATAATGATAGTCACTAAAGCAAACACCGTTTTTTTTTTGTTTTTTTTTTTATGTAAGTTTTTCCCAACGCTGGGGAGAAAATAAACTCCTCAAAGGAAGTCCAGACAATAATGGGAACAGATAATGTCTCGTGACACTGACGTATAAATATTTGGTGAAGGAGGTTTCGTATCCTAGTCGCCTGCTGTGTTAATCTCCCTTCAATGATGACATACCAGCTCTCATGATCTCATCAACAAGAAGAAGGTTGGTTGCTATCACAGTACTGTAAACAGAATATACAACATCTAGGATTATTATACTGTTTTCGCTGAACTGACAAAAGGAACAATGTAGCAACAAAGCTCCATAAGTGTAAGACCACAAAATGATTTGTCATGTGTGTCTGAACATTTCTTTTCCTATCAATTTGAGACTTATTATGAATTGTGTTGTTGAGATGTTATATAGCTTTCATCATTATTACATAAATCAAGGACAATTCTACATGTTCAATGAATTTCTGGGATAGAAGTGAAAGGGATTTATTGTCCCACCAACTGTATTTCAGTTATCTGGAGACAGTGTCCACTTGAAGGAGATATAGTGCAGCCTTCACTGTGTAGAGCATGCTGTGTACACCTGGCATGATACCACACCCAGTCACATTATATGGACACCTGGCTAACCAGTTGTGGAACTTCCCTTATATTTGCTTGAGAGTTAGCAAGGGGGCTTTGTGATGGAATCCATGTTACATATCAAAGATCCAAGTAAAGAAAAATTGATCAAATACACATCCTTAAAAAATCCAGATATAATTCAATGTAGATACATGATTAATCATAGATATTTTCAGTGTAGTATCTCATCAAATTATTGGACACCAATCATTCTGAGATGTAACGGAAATTATTGGACAAAGAATTCTGAATCATATAAATGAGAAAAAACACCTATGAAGCATACTGCATGCAGTTTTATGTACACCTTTTTTAAAGACTTCCTGAATTCTGCATATTATTAGATAATAGTCCCTTTTCTTAAATAGCATATGTATACAAAGAACAGCAAGTTTCCCAATGTTATTTAAAAGCAAATAATCTCAAGTGACAATATGTTATTTGAATAATTGTCAAAACTGTTTCTCTTTCTTTTCCAACAGGCGGAAAAAAGTGGTAAAAATATGTGTATACCAAGAATACATATACATACCAAGAATGAAGTAATTGTTTCTTCACTCTGTAATTATCTAATATTCCAGCATCAATGGGTATTATTGCTTCACCTGGAAGGAAAATTTATAGCAAGGTTATTTTAAAAGTAATTTTTTTTCAATAGCAATAAGTATAGAATGTGTACTTTTGAACAATAAACATGAAGAAAAAAGCATATAATAAATTACCAAGTCTAACTAGTATTTAGTAACAGAATTTTCAGTGAAGTTATATAATACAGTTTCAAATCATTAAATCAAGCTTTTAATGGAAACACTTGAAAAAACAACAAGAGGCAACTTTAATTTAATATTTATTGCACAAACATTGTTGCAGGAAACAATAACTCAGGAAAAATAAGATATTGAACATTACTGTTGTGTGAAAAATAACTACCTAACATCTCTATCTCTTAAATAGCTTCAGAGAATCTAAATGCTGAATCCTCAAGCCACAATAAATGAATCACGAGATTTAACCTCCCAGTTCTTGGAGCATCATACACCTGACAATCAGTACAATACAAGAGCCCCTTACCAGTTTTGATATCTAGTCCGACAGCCTGTTGTGGTCCTGTGTACTCCTCCTGTAGTTTCACAATGGCCTCCTGGGGGTCTAGACCGGAGTTCTGGGCCAACACTTTAATGATCACCAGGAGAGCGTCGGCATAAGCCTGAACACCTAGGGACAAGGAATGTGAGGAAAATTAAGAGTGGACAATTCAGAATTATAGTAAGACAGTTTTGTGCATTAAAACAAGAACAAGGGTTAAATGCAAAAATTGTATTTAAACAAATATTATTTTTGTAATAAAAAGGGCATATCTCCTTTTAAACAGCGAACTAGTGGTACGATTCAAGAGTGCCACCTGTCCCAAGAAATACCCGTCAATGCACAAAATGCAGCAGTTATCTATGAAATTATGGGATGGGGATGATTAAAAAAAAGGTATGAGCACCATTTACAGTTTTTGCGTTCCACAAATTGTCTCATCATCAACTATGTCATTCTCAAGTTTGAAGGCACAATCAAACGATCACTTGACACTTACCTAGTCGAGCTCGACCTTTAACCTCCGTTTTAAACTTCATAAGCTCCTGGTAGGCTGCAATCTCAAAGGCACCAGCCCCTGGCAGCACACACTCATCCTCAATAGCGTTCTTCACTGCACGCAGACCGTCCCGGATAGCATCCTTAATCTGGGTCAAAGTATGCTTGTTGGGACCCTTCAGCAACAGGGTGACTGAGCGAGGGTTCTTACAGTCCTCGATGAATGTGTACTTGTCCTCTCCCTGTGTAAACAAATATACGAGGGATAGTGTGAAGTTTTTATACTGTTTTTAGAAATAGAATCGCAGCAACACAACCATGGTCAGTAGCTAACAATGATCCAGCTAACTTGGTGGAGGAAGACCCCAGACAATTGTCTGGGTAGAAACACATTCGCAGATCAGTTGGAAGACCTTAATTTTATCCCACATGAAGTCCTTCACTCTGACTGGGACTCAAACCCAAGCAGTGGGAATTGAGCTGTCAGCAGATAAACAAGTCTGCAACTGTGAAGTTTGATCGGCAAAAAAAGTTGATAAGTGGTATAGAGAAGTGTGTGTGTCCTTGTTAGGTCCCTTGGGTAGAAGGGAGACCGAGCTCAGACAGTCCTGGATGAAGGAATGAATTTTATCCTAACTCACTGTGTGAAAAATAATATGGAAATATTGAGAAGTTTTATAGACAAGTTGACAATGTTATATGGAAATGCATGTGCATGTTATGCCCTTTTGGCAGCATGGTGACCCACAAGATTTGACAGTTTTCAATGAATGTTTTGTTCTTGAAAAGGACAGAGAGTAAAATATAGTTGGAAAGACATAAAAATTTGAATGACCAATGTTGAAAAAAAAGGGCATCATCTGAGAAAAACCATCTGCATGCTTTTATGACATATCTCATAACACTTGGACATTTCCTTATTTTTTCTTCATCAAGAAGTTAGCATGCATCTAGCAACCTGCAACCTGGCAGAAAATATTAAAATATTGCTGTATAATTTTTAAGATTTACTAACAGAAGACAAATGAAAAAATAAACTTACTGTTCTTCTGGAATAAGTTATGCAAAGTTTGACATTCTGACTTGGATAAATGCTTTAAACGTTTTGGATATGTTAAGCCAAACAAATATAAACACCACAATGTGGACATCACCTCCAACCTAACCCAGTTATATTAATGAATTTTTTAATAGCCGAATTCTGGTTAAAAAAACTTTTAATATTATATGTCAAAAAAATCAGTACTTTAGAAAACAAGAGAAAAAAGGGAAGATTTCCTACCAGCACATGTTCATAGACAACTCCAGCATATCCAAGGTCCTCTGGCTTAAGGTCATCAACCGAGTTGAGAGCCAAACCGCCACAGGCCAAGCTCAACCTTTCCATGTTACGACGCTTGGTACGACGCAGGGCAACAATACCTTCCTTGGCAAACATGTCGAGGGACATGGGGTCTACACCCTGAGGAACAAGAGATAAGGGATTGGTTTGTTATGACATGAAGCTTTTTAACACAACATTATCCTAAGCACCTTGTATCAACACAATAATGGTCAAGTTATTGTACTCAGAAGAAGACTCCAGACAAATGTCTTGAAAGGAACACACATACTTTTACATAAAAAAAAAAAATCAAATAAAGGTTATAATGTTCATTTCAATATTGTTTCAAACATTTTGCAAATCATGTCGATTTTGCCTTCAATAACCGGAAGTCAACATCTTTATGACATAAAACAGTGGACAACTACTTCTACCTCTAGTTACCTTCTGGTTAAGGACAACAAATCCTTTCTTGGTTCCTTCACACACTTTCTTCTTGAACTCAATGATCTTCTGGACACGATCGTCAATGAACTGTCTCTCAGCCTGCACAAGCTTCTCTCGTTCCTCTGCACTCTTGTAGAAGAACCCAGAGTTCACCTCACTGAAACACAAATATCATTCTTAGATGTTTAAGTTTTTACTTAAATGAGTGGTTGACAGCCCTCTCAGTAAACCAAACTTACACACCAATAGTGAAGTAGATAACAAAGCCATCTACTTTTGTTTGCTGGATTGAACGCTCCACCAAACAATCTTTTTTCAGTAATCCAACAATGTATAAAGCTAAAATGCTAAAGTTTACCATCAGATGATATTATTGAAAGCATAATATGCATGATATAAAGCCCATTTATTCAGGCTTTATTAGAGGATAAGCAAAATTAGCAGAACAAAGAAATGAGGTAAGTACATTATTCTAATTCACATTATCTTACATTATTTCGAAATTAACAAACTTTACGAAAAGTTTAAAGTGTAAAAACATATCTTCATTAATTTGCAATTTCTGAAAAAGAAAAATGATGTCAGAACAATCAAATTGGTACCCCCAAAAATAATCAGTTATACTGAGACAGGGATGACATTTATAAATCAACCATATTAGGTCTTTACCAGTTATTTACCATTAAATACCAGTCAACACTCTCAAAGTGGTCAGTTGATCTTTTCCTTGGAACTATTTTCAGCTAACTCTCTTCTGTGCATTTGTCATCTTTAAGTTGGTATTAGGCCATAAAGAACAACTATAAGAGAAATGTATATTTCAAATAACGGGAGATAGGTTATATAATCTGTATCTTACGTTTTCTCGTATTCCAGGGAGACATTCAGAGTAAGGATGAAAGCATCCTCAGATCGCTTCTTCATGTCAGGGTGGCGGGCTCCATGATCCAGGACTAGACCCCTCACAAGTCTAAAATAGACCAACAAGCATTGAAGCATGCCTCACAAGTCTGATAAAGATCAACAAACAGTTAAACATGCTGCAGACGCCTTATGCTATCAATTAAATTGGCAAAAATACTAACCAATTTGTTACATCACAGCAACACATACTGGCAACATTCAGGTAATTATTGGTGGAGGAAGACCCCACACTGGTCTGGGTAGAACCACCGGCACACCAAAGTTTAGCTGGAAAACCTTCGCACATAAAAAGGACTCGCCCTGACCAAGACTTGACCACAAGCATTAAAAGGCTTGTGAACATTCAATAATTTTAATGTTAAGTCTTTTGTTTAATATAAGGGCTCTTTAAACTGTTTAGAATTATATGTAAGGAAAAGATAGCTTTCTAAGGTTTTAAAAAATATATACATTTTACACTTATCAAAATGGTCAGTAACAAAATCATAGAAAAGAAGTTAAAAAGGTGTCAATTTCTTAAGATTTTTTGCAGGTAAGATTTAAGTTCACAAGCTTAGTGTGCAGCCACTTGATTTGACACTTTTCTAATTCCTGTCATAAAATTAAATAGCCCGAGCCTATGAGAGGAGTGTGAGCGTAATGAACTGACTGTAACAGAGTACAGCTTATGACTATTTTATAAGCCGCTGAAAGTGGAATGTTTAATGTTGTTTTCTATTTAACCAGTGAGTTGCAAAAGGATTGACCCATACTCAATTTTAATATATTTTTTTAACTTAGTTTTGTTTAATGCATTTATGGTTACACCGCCAGTACTTCTACTATCTGAAGACAGTTTCCAATTGAAGCAGGTCTAGTGCTTCACTGTGTAAAACATGCCTGGTATGATACCACATCCAGTCCATTATCCAGACACCTGGCCAACCAGTTGAGGAATTACCCATGTATATGCTTAGGTGTTAAATAGAGACACATACCACAACCATTTTTAACAACTTTGGTATGTAGCGGCCCAGGATCGAACCGAGGGCCTCCCGTACCCGGAGCTGAACTTTCACGGATTGAGCTACCAGGTCAGGTTTGTACTTACTTTGTGTCCATGTCTGTCTTGTGCTGCATCTCCATAATCTCCACCATATGCAGATCAATGGGCTCATTGTCTTTGTTAATGGCCAATACTGCATCCACAACTTCCTGTAAAACATAAAGGAACCTAAGATTGATTCATTTGCATTTTTTTTATTTACCATAACTTGCATTTAGAATTGTTCCACCAACATAAAAATTTACTTACTGCCATGAATCAAACTAACCACTCTGAAACGAATTAAAACAGTAAGTATATGGCAGATAAAACTGACCAAAACAATAGCAACTGACCTCCTCCCTGGGTCCCAACTTTTAGTCAAAACAAACTGATAAGTTCTGGTTAAAATCTGTCAAAATTATAACAACAGTTAAGCTGAGAATTTTCTGTAAACACTGAACCAGAAACAATGTATAATAAAATTACATAAAACATGCATGTACCAAGACTCACTGGCACAGAGAGTAAAGCATAGAACTGCCATACATGTGGTCCCAAGTTCCAATCATACAAAATTTATGCATTTTTTATTTCATCACATTTTTGTCTTCTTTTTGTTAAACTTTTATCACTTGATTTTATGATGATTAATTCTTTCAACAAAAATGTTTTCAAATAGTTTGTAATATCCTGGACAATTTAACTATTATGGAGAAAGTACAGCAAGGTGCATGCCATGGCTTCCAATCAGGACTTTCATAGCTTTCTTTTTTTCTTTGCATAAGAAAAAAATGTAATTGAAAAAGTGCAAATTTTAGCAAGAATTGGACTTATATTAAAAGTGTCCAAGTGTCAGTTAAACATGGTGCTTGTAGCCAGCGAAACTTACTTCAGTCAGCAGATCAGCCAGCTCCTGATGGACCTTAGTGCGCAGGGAGGTACGTGCTACCTGGACCAATGTATCTCTATCTACTACGCGCTTCACTTTCACCTCCTCCAGAACTTGGAGGGCTTTGTCACGAGCCAGCTCAAACCCTTCCGTGATAAGGCGGGGATGGAGTCCCTGTGATAAGAGAAGAAAAATGATTGAAAGACATCAGCTAAAGAGTTAATATGTAAATAAATGAAATTTAAAACTTGCATTGACGCTAAAAGCAGATAGGTGATGTTCAAATGGCATCAGCACTATGAATGATAAATACAAAAACAATCAAATACATGAGTATCAGATTGAAAAGACAGAGAAAGCTGCAATTCAGTGGATTGCACTGCACCTACGACAAGCTCTCAGTTAAAGTTGCTGAAAGAAGACTCCCCATATGCATGCCTTGGTAAAACTATAAACTGCCCAACACATATCTGGAAATTCTCCTGCTTAACATATTTACAGCCTCAATATTATAATTGCTAAGATACAGAAGTCTGAATTAGAAAAAGACAGTTATATTTTCTTCAATACATTGCAATTGACCAATTAAGGCCATTTTAGCGATGTCTAGCAATTTTCTTGGAGGAAGACACCAGACAAATATCTGGGTAGAACCACATGTGCACCGCAGGTCAGCTAACAAGACCTTTCCATATTAAGCCCTTCACTGAAATGGGAATCAAAGGAACATAGTGAGGGGCTAAGCAGTCAGCGGAGAAACCAGTGAGTGACTAACACTATGCCAAGGACATGAAAGAGTACTAAGAGAAAAATCCAAAAAACTCAATTATGAGCATTTGCATAACAAACATAAAATTTACCTATTTTTCTTTGTTCTGCAAATGTATAACTTTTCACAGATAGGTAAGGAAATCTATTAAGGTGTTGTTTAATTCTGTTCATTTAAATAACAAGTATACCTCAGAGATGTAGAGGTCAGCCTGTTTCAGCAGTTCTCCAATGATGAGGACGTTAGATGTGGTTCCATCTCCAGTGATATCATCCTGGGCAGTGGCAACACGTGCAATCAGAGAGGCAGTTGGGTGCTGGATTTGCTATAAGAAAGATAAATGTTGGAATTTTTAGAGGAGAGGCAGGGTGATAAGTATATGCAAAATTTACAAAAATGTCAATTAGACATCTATAAAACATGTTATATAAGCTCAAATAATTTTCTTTGTTAAGCCAGTCAACCAATCCCTCTTTTTAAAGAAATATTTAAAAAAAAAATGAAAATACATATCCAAGTTCTTTGCAATTATAATATTAACAAAATTATGTTCAATCCCAACATTAAAAATAATATTAATTTATTAATCATTTTTATGGGTGAAGATAACAGGTATGATAGTGTACAAACCATTTCATGTAACAGCACATTTCCATCCTTGGTGAGTTTGATGTCACCAGATCCAGACACCAGCCTGTTGATAAATATTAAACAATTTATTAACCATCAAACACGGAGGCAATCCATTTGTCTTTACTGGGCTTAAAAGCTCTATGATCATCTTACAAAGGAAATCAAGCTGGCACTTTTAATAAAAACAAAGTTAGATCACAGAATAAAAACTAAAATCAACTGAAATTAACTAATATCTTTTTCACCAATAGTTAGTAATATCTGTCATTTAGTATGTAAGCAATGTTATTTATTTATACAGTAATAGACCACTGTAGTGATTAAGATTCAACTTGCATCATTTTAACTTCTCTACAAGATTATTGAAGTTTTTTGTTTGTTTCACCACACTGACACAATTATGGTCATAATGGCGATATCCAGCTAATTGTTGGTGGAGAAAGACCCCAGACATATGGCTGGGTAGAACCACTGGCTCACCACAAGCCTGCTAGAAGTCCTTCCCACATGAAAAGTTTGGCCCCAACCTGGATCAAACTACACAAGAGGGGCTGAGTAGTTACAAGTCGGTAACTCTAACCCCATGGCCACTGGCAGTCTATATTTAACTTACTTGTAAAGGTAGTAGCCAACAGTTTAGGCCAAATATTTTTCTCAAAAAAACAAAAACAGCATTGTTACCTGAAAATATCTTGCAAAATGCTGCTTTTTTTTATGCCCTAGATCAGTGTGAACAATGAAACATAAATCCTGATTCCTAATTACAAACAGGTTTTTCCTATCTGAGCCATGCTACAGAGATAGCTATTTTTAACTATGAAAACCATGTGGCAACTCACTTTTGAGATTACGTTTTATCCTCATCTGGGTAATCTGACCTATTTTTAGCAGAGATCACTTTTGTGTTTATTTATAGATTTGGAATGGTTAAACTTTTAGAGTTTTAATCGCGATCTGTACAAACTTCTCGCAACATTTGTTGACAAACACGTATTTTGACAGCTCACGCTGAACAATGTGGCAAATCCAAGATTCCATGGTAAGGATATCTCAAATTCAAATTAACTCAAATTATTTCGCCGTTTTCTCTTATTTTCATAATAAGTGAAAGTTTGCATGTTGTTATCAATGATATTTAATATGAACCGTATACCAAGAATCATTCTATAAGGAAGCCCATTTTGTTATGCCATATTTCATGTGAAAGTCATGTGCTCAAAATGTGCGACCATATCGAGAAAAATTGGTCTTGTAAGATGTACGTGTTAATTAGTCTTGTAAGATGTACGTGTTAATTATGATTTTTTTGTAATTCTGATTGGATCATGTACAGTCGTCTTTTGAAGTACCGAATAAAGTTAGACACTGCAGGTTCAAAATGGTATCTTGGTTTTCTTCTCTCATTTATATTTCCAGGCACTTAAGAAGTACATGTCGTACTCCCCATCTCAGATATGGGCAGCCATGAATCTAATTAGTTAATTTCTTTGATCTATGTCACCCAGTCTGGCTTAACAGTACACAATATTTTGGAGAACAGTGTACCGTCCTCATGTACATGCCGCAAAAAATGAATTCATGGAAAAATGTAATTGGCAGCTGCTTATAAACACACATCGTTCACACCCTCACTGTCAAACTGCTCCGATCGATATCACCTTGACAACAGCTTATCTCAGAGTTAAAAGTTTTAAACAGACATTTAGGAGGATGTAGAAAATTAAACTGAATTTTGTTGTGTTTGTGATTTATCTACACTAGAGGCTGTATGCTTGAGTGTGACTCTTGTGTTTGTTAAATGGGTTGCATGAGATACATGTAAACACTGGGTCCATTTGACCTTATGCTGTGAAAGTAATCAGAGGTGTCCAGATCTTGATATGATTTTATAATGAATGCTGAACATTTACTTGCAAAATGTAAAAAAAAAAAATTGAAACATGCCTTTTTCATATGTTTTCCAACATTTATATATTGCTATTACATATGCGAAACAACTAAGATTAAATGTACACCACTTTACTTCTTCTCAAGTGTTAAATTATTACAAATGAGAACAGCCAACCGAAGGCGTTGTTTCTAGAGTCTGTCAAAAGATAATGGGAGCTCCCTGCTATTTGTAGCAATTGATATCATGAACAAAAAGGTTAAATACAAGCGTTAAAAAGTGATAATACTTAAATAATAAAATATGGGCTTACTTGACATGTTTATGATAGTTAGATTTGAATTCACTACAGTGCACTTTGCACAAAAATAATTAAATGGCTTGAGAGCGTAGAAACAAGACACTAGGAAACTTGCCAATGGGGCCTAAGCTTTTGAGGTAGCTGTAGTAACGTACACAATATTATTTCTGTTTGTCCTTTGGGGCGGTGATTGAGGTTACAAAGCATAATCAACAAATCCATATCGTTAATACATCTGTCACAAGGAAAATTTAACTAAATCGGGACTGTTATATATGCTAGGTAACCAAACGCTATGTCAACCATGTTGAAACTCGCTCGCACGTGTTTCTAGAAACTTCTGAAAGAAGTCCGTAACATTTCACTAAAGTATGATAAAAGTGAAAATAAACTTACATCTTAAGTGTGCCTCGTGGGCCAAGGTTAGTCTTAAGGACATCTTGGAGTCCTTTAGCCGCTGAGATATTGACGGCTAAAGCAGCAGACGCCCTCGCAACTTCAGCCTTCGGATTGAGTGACTTGATCGCCGACATGTTTGTTGTGAGTTACCGGATGTTCATTCTGATTCCTTGGAGCTCTTCGGCCAAACGCATTATGGATGACGATTTCCAACGGAAATAACCGATACATAATCGGGCTTTTTCGATCAGTTCCGTTACCTTTGATCGTACGTAATGAACGCATCATGTACAAATATTATTTCTAAATATGGAAACTACTCGTAGAGCTAATACAGCCTCAAATGTTATAATATCATAAATTTTTTTTTTTTTAATACAGCCGAATTTACTCAACTACAAAAGTGACTTCGCTAGTCTGAACACCTATTACGATGCAAGATATAATGTGTTGGAATCAATATGTATATAATATTGTAGAAATTTATTTAATTTACAGTCACTTCGTCAGTTTACTGACTTTGTTCATAACATAATTAAACATCCAATCAGGGATGCACCCCCTCCCCACCCCCACAACCAGGTAAAAGACTGGAGTTGTGAAAACACATATATTTAAGCTTAAAAATAGGGCCTACCTAAGCCTTTAAAGTAAATTTTGTCTGTTGACTGCTTAGGTAGAAATAAGGGTCCCTTACTGTGTATATACATCTAGTATTTACTGCGATAATGTTGATTGGATCTTGATACATACCCAATCCGGCAAACCAAAATTTTCTGGATCCGCCCCTGCATCCAATGACCCAAAGGACATAATGTGTCAGACTTTCATAGGTTATCAAGATAGCGTGTTGTTTCTTTGGATAACCCATGCAAGCTTGAAAGCTTATTGATCATACATGGTGTCCTTAGCAGAAGTAATAAGCTGGCGAAATCTTAATACAATATTGGGCTCACACTGACCGGAATCACGTTGACTTACACAATTTATAATTACTTAAAATTGAGTATTTGTTTTTTCATTTGTTTTTTGCAAAGACCAGATTTATTCGACGCCTGTCTGTACGTTCCCACATTTGTAAAAAATGGATATCTAAAAGCGATGGTTTTGGCTGTTGTTTTTCTATTCTGCTGGCCCATATTTATTTGTGACAATTACGTCATTTGACGTCGCGCCAATGACGTCACTGTAACGTTGTTGCCAACGACGTCATGCAAATGCGTCATTTTTGTTGAACAGCTATTCAGTGAATACGTGTTATTTATTTGTTAAATCTGTGTTATCATTTAAAGTAAAAAATAACAGAAACATGTATACATTCGACGACATAAGGTATGATGACATTTACCAACTAGTACTCACTAATAGAGAGATATATTAGGATGTTTTTAGGTAATTTTAATGTTCTAGCGTCAGAAGCATATAGAAACCATAAATTATATAACGTCTCCTATGGCGTGCGAATGCTTAAACAATCACATCTATTTATTTATTTTTCTTTTGGCATTGTTCGAGTTGTGTGTGTTGTTTGTTTGTGTTGTTTGTTTGTGTTGTTTGTTTGTGTTGTTGGTTTGTGTTGTTGGTTTGTTTACTTGTTTAGGGACTGATTAATTGGCTTCATCTTCATATTATTGAACACACAACCCATCCAATATATAACTATTCGTGCATTTAAACAAAATATGATTAGTATAGTCTACTACTTAACAGATTAACGACATTTTTAAATTAGATATTTTATTTATTTCAGTCACAATGGATCCCCGTCCATCAGTATCGACATGGTGCCGGATTTTGATAACATATTAAAAGGAGTCAAATATATGACCCCAGCCCCCTTTGGCCGGAATCTGCTGCCCGTAAAACTGCATCAAGAAAAAATTCTAATCAAATGGTATGTTTTAATTTGTGCATTTGCAAGTACTGCACACGATAAAAGCAGAGGTCAAGGCGGAGAACCAAAAGTGCTTAAGCTGAACGCTTTAGCATCAGATATAAAGAGCGGTTTCGGATGTTTCATTATTTATGTATCTATTTTTCTTGTTAGAAATCTTAAAAATGAAATTTTGTCACAATGAATTAAATAATATTCCATGCAGTAAATTTAGAGAACTATTGCAGCGAGTTAAATGTTGTATTTCGAGCATTTTGTAGTTATACAAAATATGTATTGAGATATGTATGTTGTTCAAATTATCGCTGTGTTTTACATACAAGGCGATGCGACTTCATTGCACAAATATAAACTTAAACAATACTTCACTTGTGTATCGTGTTCTACAGTTGTGGTGCCACCGATTTATTTATTTGCAACTCTAAACGACCAAACCGGCAAACAATATTTTAAATTGTATATTTTTCCTTCCACAGGCAGACGCAAGAACTTGGAATGAAATGTCATACCAAGAACGCAAAAAGATCCCGACGAGTTCACCGAACATGCGTCATCTGCCCAATCAACGACGGTGCCGGTGAGCCGAGAGTCCTTGACCCTCAGTCACTTAAGAAAATTGCTGCCATGTTTTGTGTTAAACGCATGAGCGGTGCAATCGCAGGAGACGGTCGTCATATTGGAACGAACGATCACAAAGAGGTCTGGAACGGCGCTGTGACACGTCAAAAGAATGCTTTCGAGAGAATGTTAACCAGCTTTAGAAAACGATTTTCTCGAAGAGTATCTCCATTGGCTTAACTTTTAAATATATATTTGTGTCTGTTGTATAATTATGTTTGACATATGAAAAAATAACGTCATATAGAATTTGCTTAATAAAGTTTTGCAAAGCACAGACATTGTTTACGTGGTTATTTTATTTTCCCGGAGTTTTGTCTAACAGCAATCATTCTATAAACAACTCGACGAAGTAACAAAACAAAACACCATTTGTAACATATTTTGTATTGCTATAAATTGCTAATGAAATGGTTCCACGAAACAGGAAAAGACAACAAACAACAAACAAACAAGCAAACACTGGAGATTTGTTAAGAAAACATGTGCAGTGAAAAAAAGTCAGGGCAAAAAAAAAAAAAAAAAAAAAAATAAAAAAAAAAAAAATAAAGATAAAAATAATAAGCACATTATTAGTATGAATTCAAGGGACAAGATAATGACTGAAATTCTTTAAAAGCGAAGGAGTTGTGAGGTTTGTTGGCGACAGCCGATCCTGTCAATTTAAATATATTTCAAATCATTATTTTGAGTAATTAAAGCAACCACAATGGACTTTGACCAAAAACTATTTTGAAACAAGTTTTTTTGTGTGTTCCATTGAAGTATTTTGTATAACACCAAGAGTAGGCAAAACTATATTATACATAACAAATATGACCAGGGCCGTATTCAGAGCGGCAAAAGCACTGAGGTAAAAAAATTCTGAGGGGTTTCGGGAGCAGGCTCCCTCGGCTTTCTTTTTATTTATTTATTTATTTTTTTGTTATTTTTTTTTTGGGGGGGGGGGGGGGGGGGGGGGGGGGGAGATTTGTGGTGATTTACGTCAAAATGCACGCTTCAAGTTTTACGATCTTTTTACTAGATAGATCAATTAATACAGACTAAAACAACACACACACGACCAAATACAATAAAAAAAGCCACAAAGTTTAAGTAAGTAAGTACATACATTGTGATGATTGCATTCGGTCCAATCATTTTCACAACAAATACAGTCTGAAATATTATAATGTTATAAACTTATCAAAAGCAAAATTTACAGCTGAATTTACTCAACTACGCAAGTGATTTCGCTTGTCGGAACACATATTACGATGCTAGACAATATGTGTTTGAATCAATAAATATAATTTTGTATAAATTTATTAAAGTTATAGTCATTTCGTCTGGTTACTTTTTACTTTGTTAATAAATACTATATCCAATGACACCATAAGACATAAGCTCCCAGACTTTCATGAATTATTATGATAGTGTGTTGTTACTGATGATAACCCATGTAAGCTTGACAGATTATGTACTATGCATGGCGTCCTTTGATATAATACCTATGTTAGAAGTTGTAATAAGCTGGCGAAATCTAAATACATTATTGGGTCCACACTGAACAGAATCTCTTATACATTTAAGTTACTTTTTAAAAACTTAAGCATTTGTTTTTTCAAAGGTCATATCTATTCTACGCCTACCTGTACGGTACCACGTCTGTAAAAAATAGAGTTTATGTTTATATAACAAAAGTTGTATGTTGTCAGTGAACAAGTAGGAGAGCGCAATGATTAAGACAATCTTCTGTCCTTTTACTGCTACAACAAGTCATTATAAAAAGAAACCAAACGGTTAGGGTTTTATTTATCTTCTCGTCCATGTTGAGGCATGTGACTAAGTGCGGCGTATGTATTTATTGTATGACGTCACATAATAACTCACCTTCCAAAGCGGTAACTGTTGCTATTTCTTTTTGCGTGTTATGCCTCGTCTCTGTGGGTTTTTTTTTTTACTTTTACATTTACTCTGTTTGCCTTTGTCTAGAGGTAATTTAGATTTAAATTTTAAATTATGTTTTTTATTTATTTCATTTCTTTACAAACATAAAATATTTATTATAAAACCTTATTGTATGATAAAACACAAAACGCATAAAGGAATGCCACAGAACGGGATACTTTAATCGAATACTATTCAACAAAACGCACGCAAGCAATAGATTCCGGCTATTCAATGTGGCTAAATGTCCTTATACAATAACACTGGAAAACGCTGTTCAAGTCAGCTACACTGTTGCTGCTTTCACACGCACAAGACATTCATATCACGACTTGTCTTGGTAACAAAAAATCATACTAAAAAAATGATAAACAACTGTAAGAAAAAACATACCAAAACGCATCTTATAAACATTTACCACTACCATCTTTTACGACTTTGGTTTGTCGTGGCCCGGATGTGAACCCAGGGCCTCCCGTACTTGGAACTGACCCTCTACCGACTGATTTACCAGGCCCGGTTTAAACAATGTGTAAATCGTTAACCATTTACGGAAACCAGAGGATATGCACGAGTGGCAGTTATATTGCCAAATGATACTACGAATACTGTTTTTATGGAAAAGATGTATAAAATACAAGAGGCACATAGGTGTTTGCCTACGTGAGTATTTTTGCACAAAAATCCCAGTACGTGTCACCCAATAACTTAAAATACCACTTATTCACTTGCTAAAAATGGTCTCCTACGTAAACAGCATTAGACAAACAACGGTTATGTTAAGCTTACTTATAAAAAAACTACGTGTGGGTCTGTTATCAATAGGTAGTTCTACAAGTTGATATTTGATCTTTAATCAATACAATTGGTACCCTGTCTCTGTTCACTGTGAATGTTCACAAAAAACAACAACGCCGGGTTCAAAACTTCCAAAATATCATAAGTATGGTCTATTCATAGGCACAGGAATTACGTATGTGACCGAACTGCGTTGGGGGTTCACCGAATTTACCTAACAACGAGTCAATAGTTTTAAATAGTTTTGAATCAAGAGAGTATAAAAATGACTCAAGCGTGTGTACAAAAACATAACTGTTTAAAGTTTCCACACAACAGTACATACAAAATTGCGCTTTACATGTGCAGGTCAAATTCTCACTGGTAAGTCACTATTTAAAATGGATCTGGATAAATGTTTTAAACAATCTGAATAAACAAATGTTAAATGTTTGATCATGCAAATTCTGTTTAAGGCTCTCATTATGTTTTTTTTTTTAATAATTAATTATCGACCTTAAAAGGATTGTTCCACAATTGGATTTCTTGAATCAGAAAAACAACAACATACAATTGTGAATGCAAAACCAAGACAAAACAAATTGGTAACGAGTATAATGGGCTTTTTGCAGGTATTTACGCTCATTTGACGTCTACAGTTTGACATTTTTCTGCGCGAGAGGAAATCGGGCCAGGCTTGACATCACAAATCTATACAAACACCGACTATTACGTTGATAAATTGCTGCTTAATCCGTCGAGCAAAAGAAACCTTACAGGCTCAGTATCAAATATGGAGTGGGGAAGAAGCTGGGGAGCCACAAACGCCTATCATGGTCGAAACTGTCGCAACTCAACTTCAGGATGCAGTCGTTTTAGCAGCGGTAGCCAGGACAACCAATGCAGTTACTGCAGACGTGATCGCGCCTTAATGCCATGGGGATGTAACACGAGCGCAAAGAGTGCAATATCTAATGTTATTAAAGTTGGTAGTTTGTACGGAGGCATGAAGAGCCAGAAGTTGAGTCTATGGGACAAGTGATCGAGCAGTATTGTAACCTAGCAACGCTATTTTAACTTCACTCGGAACAAACCGGCATTCGTTACTGAAATTGACGGAGAATGCTGATAAAATGACATTCTCTAAACTCACTATGTGAAGAACATATTTGGAATATTTTACTTACTGTAAAAAGTCTTACAAGAGACACAACTTCGAAGTTAATGTGTTATTGTATCAATGCGAGGAAAACATAAATGGAAAATATTCGTAAAATTGGGTTTATATGCGATGGATGACATGTGGTTCGATGGTTGTGTTCTGAGAGATGAACAGTCACTGATTAAACTACAAGAGGACAGTTCATGTAGGTTATTGTTTTTATGTTTCGCAGCAGTGCAATATTGTATTTTTTTTTTTTTTCAAAATAAAAATTCTAGTCATTGTTTATACATATTTTTTCAGTTAATAAGCTATTTGTGTTTTAGACATTTCCCAGTAAATATGTTTATTAAATAAATCATGCCATTATATCCTTTGAAAGTCTTTATTTCTTTACTCACCAAATTAATTGTCCAATTGCCAAAAACTAGTTGGGAATTCGCATTCTTATTTCTCATTCTTACAATGTTCTGTTTGGGATGGAATTTGCCAGCATTTTTGCAGATACTGTGCAGTGACATTTCAATCATTATAGCACAAGGGCACTTATGCCCAGGGACTGAACCCGGCTAGTCCATTATACAGACACCAACAAGTTAGGCGTAATACTGTCCCCTTAATCCCGAGCGTTAGGAGGGAAGCCACAACTACCAACTGTTTGACCCGGCCGGGGTTTGAACCTACAACCTCTCAATCCGCAAGCCGACGCTGTACCACTTGAGCTATTGCAGCTGGTTTGTTCTGTTTGCAATGTGTTTTCAAACAGGTACTATTTAGATTTAGTTTAGGTTTTTATACAAGCTTTTGTTACATCAGTTCTCTGGAGATAACTTTGTTCCAACATGTAACGGTTACGCTAAGGTGTTGGAACAAGGTGTGTTTTTAATGAAATTGCATTTGGAAAAATGCACATTGTATCAAACTAGAAAAAATTGACTTGCCCAGTAACCTTTCGTTATTTCAACGTTATAAACTTGTACAGCTTCTTAATTTTAAGCTATAATTTTCAAAATTTACCAGGCAGTATTTATTTTTAATTTCTCTTACTTATATCTGGTTTCTAAATTGGTTACCACAAAAAAATAAACATAAAACTACATATACTGTTTTATTAGCAAAAATGAGGTCTTGAATTACATGTATAATACAAAGTGGTAATGAACTGGTAATGATACATACAATGACAGTAATATAATAATTCTGTGGTACACTAGTCCAGATTTACTTGATTCATCATTTTAAACCACATACATATTACCATGACTATAATTATGGTTTTCAGGTTAAAATTTTAACCTCATGATTTTTGTCCCAACAACGATTTTCTAGTTGTGCAGAGATATCAATCAATATTATTTTAACTGACAGAATTTGTCTTGGTGGACATACTTGGTAATTTTTAAGATGTAAAAATAACAAAGATGTACTGTCAACAAACACTACATGAAATCCCTGTATCTATTATATAAAAGGCATCTACTAACAAAGTATTAGGACATAAAATACTCTATAACTAACAGCTTTTAACAGTCACACAGCAATCAATCCAATCACACAGGCATTCAGATCTAATTAATAAATTATTGACACACTCTTAACCTCCAATCACAACACACCAAGGTGACAAAACCAGATTTTCCCTGGAAAACCTGGATTAAAAAACAAAGCTAAAATCTGAATCTTTGTATCAACTTTTGGTATAAAAATCTTTATACACTGTTTGCACATTTCCCGTTCGATCATGTTTGCAGTTAAGTTGATATTTATCAGCTTCCTAGCAATTTCAAAACTTATTTAATACGTTTTTAAGGCTGAAAACTCTCTATATAACATATATAGTAAATAAACCCTGACACTTGTTCAAGTACATTTTGTTTAGAATAGCTTAGAAAAAACAATTATTTCCAAACTTTATATGTTCAAAATCAAATTTCATTGCTTTTATTTATGTATATGTAGTAACAAATTCGGTTCATAAAAACATCATTTACCTTTTTAAATGTACCTGCTTAATACAATGCAACAACTATTTGAATATTTCTGTGACAAACAAAACAACAAGACACACTGGCAAATTATTGTTCACTCTCTTCCCAAGTTTTCTCCCTGTAACATTACTATGTGGTATTGCCACAAATAACATCCTGAGCATGAGAGATTTGCAGTACATATTTGTATACAGGAGAGTGAATGTTGAACTTCCGCTTGATGGACAGGTTAGTTTCAACACGAACATCTCTGACTCCATGTTCTCTCTTTTGTTTACATATTTTTTTTAACCAAAACTTAGCATGCTGGCCAATGTTTAAGCCAGTCTTGTGTATTCTTGAAATAAACAATTCTGACACGCGACACTACTTTGTGCAGAAGTTGTCATACCTTCTCCTGTAAACCCCCCACAGTTGGACAATCTGTTTTTTTTGAGCCAATCTTGTTCAAATCTGTGAAGATTCTTTCACATCTAGTTTTCTGGCTTGCTTGAAAGTACTGTCTTGCTTTAACTTTTCAAAATCACTTACAAGCAAGCTTTGAATGTAGTCACAATTAAGCAGTCTAGTAATAATTGTAAAGTCCCATTACACATGTGTTTGCTTCAATTGAAAAATCACAAATGGGAGCACAAGCCTGGTTTAATTGGCCAATCACAATTTGAACATCACTTGTTTATCAACAATCTTTTGTATTAGTCTGCCTGAGCCATGTACTCGTCTAACTCGGCATTAAGGGTACTCTTGGTTTTGCTCATGTATTCGTCCAGCTGGTTGTCTAGTTGTTCTCGGCTGTAGGCATTATGCTGACCTCTACCACCTCTGCCCCGTCCCCTGAAACCACCACGTCCTCTAGGACTGCCTCCTCGTTGGCCACGGCCTCCCATCCCGCCACGGCCACCTCGACCACCACGGCTGAAAGGACAAATTAGGGTTGTTACTAGAGAATATTTAATAATTCAATGTTGGATGCATTAGAGAACATTTAATAAAGCAATACTTTACACGAAGTGTGCATAAATACTTGACAACCTCTGTAATACTGCAGCAGTATTTTTTATGTATACAATAATTATTATAAGAGATACATTCATAATTACTGCCCCACTCAAAAAAAACAACAACAACATGTATTACAAAGATGAAAAGTTAAATTCTGTACTGAACTTGGGATATATAAAAACCATAGTACTGCAGCAACATATCAAGCTCCACTTAATCAAATATGAAGTTTAATTTAACAGCAAAACTTAACATCTTTCAACAAAATATTTCATAAGAGCAGATTTTGTAAAAAAAAGAGAGAGAAAGAATGAATATTTGATTATCATTTAGATATTTTAGTTAAGAAGCAACTTTAAACCACATTTCCTTAAGTTAACTGGATAAATTGCTTTCAAAAAGCAGTTAAAAGCAATACTACTTTGAATTTAGAAAAAGAATAAAAAGTATTTTAACTAAGAAGTAACTACGTAAGAGACATGGATTGTACAATTCACCATTACCAATCACAAGCATGGTAAATCTGATGATTAATCCCACATTATATTATCATCTGCAATTCAGTTTGTCATTAATAAAAGTTCTGTCATATTTATTATTAGAACTCATTCTAGTAAGTCTACATTTCCCTATTTAAACAAATATGGCTGTTTAATTACTATGGTATTTAACAATTAACAAACAAACAAAAAGAACAAAAAAACCAACAAAACAAATGTCAGCTATATTTTGAATATGTCATGAATATAAGAGAAGACAGTATATTAATGCAAAAATAAAATAAACCAACACATTTGTATCTCCTTTTATAAGTTAACACTTAATAAACTGTTATAAAAATATTTCAACTTTGTTCTATAAATAGCATTATTAATGCATGTTGGTTTGCTCAGATGTTTGATAATATAAACCACTGATTGAAAAATTTGCGATTCAATTCTTTCTCATCCGGAGGCAACACTGCTTATCATTCAGCAAAATATCAGACAAAACCAAATAGATATATACAGGCTTGAAATTAATACACATAAAAGCAAATGGTAACAAAATGTTGTAAACACTCTATTATTTTCTTATGTAAACTCAAGTGCAAAACAGCCAACAGACAGAAAATAACATAAAAACAAACAAACTTAGAGCCAACTAAAACATTCTATAACAAAAAATAATACAAGTTACAAAATATATGCTCCATATTTTAACATTATATGACTATATGGTGGTGCGTGGGCTTTATGACTAAATACATGTGCGTGGTAAAGTGACTGATAATGAGAGGCATTTTTATATTAAATTCTGTATATAGTTATAGGGGCATTGTATAACCAGAAATAATGAAACTATCTCCAAAGCACAAGGTAAACCCACCATTTTTCTAGATTGTCATCACACCAAAAATGTTTGCATTTTTTATAACTTGGATAACGCATTTTAATTGTTGTTTAATTGGATATAAATACATTCTTAATTTAAAAATATGTTGAGTTGCACATAATGGAGATACAGATCAAATTGTTGGATGTACACCACCAGACAAAAGTTTAGATAGAAAAGTGTTGGGCAATCAGTTTCAAAATCATAATTATATATAAAATATTGGATATCTTAACTAACTGATGATCGAATATATAATCAGACATCATAATACCTAACATTTGGATAATTCATACATTTTCATTTTTGATGCACAAATGCACCTTGCTTCTTGATATAAACAGAATGTGATACACTACTATACTCATAGTGACACCTTTGCAAATTTGTGTTATACACTACAATGCTGAAGATTTGTTATACACACTACTATACTGATCGTGACACCTCTGAAGATTTTGTGTTATACACACTACTATACTAATAGTGACACCTCTGAAGATTTGTTATACACACTACTATACTAATAGTGACACCTCTGATGATTTGTGTTATACACACTACTATACTGATCGTGACACCTCCGAAGATTTGTGTTATACACACTACTATACTGATCGTGACACCTCTGAAGATTTGTGTTATACACACTACTATACTAATAGTGACACCTCTGATGATTTGTGTTATACACACTACTATACTGATCGTGACACCTCTGAAGATTTGTGTATACACACTACTAGACTATTATGACAGCTTTGATGGTTTGTAGTATATTCACTACTATACTGATAGTGACACCTCTGAAGATTTGTGTTACACACACTACTATACTGATCGTGACACCTCTGATGATTTGTGTTATACACACTACTATACTGATCGTGACACCTCTGATGATTTGTGTTATACACACTACTATACTAATAGTGACACCTCTGATGATTTGTGTTATACACACTACTATACTGATCGTGACACCTCTGATGATTTGTGTTATACACACTACTATACTGATCGTGACACCTCTGATGATTTGTGTTATACACACTACTATACTGATCATGACACCTCTGATGATTTGTGTTACACACACTACTATACTGATCGTGACACCTCTGAAGATTTGTGTATACACACTACTAGACTGTTATGACAGCTTTGATGATTTGTAGTAAATTCACTACTATACTGATAGTGACACCTCTGAAGATTTGTGTTACACATACTACTATACTGATCATGACACCTCTGATGATTTGTGTTATACACACTACTATACTGATCGTGACACCTCTGATGATTTGTGTTATACACACTACTATACTGATCGTGACACCTCTGATGATTTGTGTTTTACACATGACAATTAACACAGCTGAGGGTTGATTAGTGTTATAAAACAATTTATTTTCAAAAGTCCAGTTTTTATTTTTGTAAGTAGGAGGCAATTACAGGCACCTTTCCCTAAGAAAATTCTTTAAAATTATGCAGTTTTCCCCCAAAAAGTAACTTTAAATGAAAATTTTTTCATTCCCCTTTGTGGAGGAAAAAAATTGAAATAAAATAACCACCATTTTGTTGAATAATTAGGTAACCATTGATTTTTTAAAAAAATGTATAGATTACTGTATATTATGACTGCTTCCTAAAGATGTTTTTATCGTGATAGTTCATTGGCCCAATGCTAGTATAGAACCACTGTAGGACCACATTAGTTTTGTCTCTGGCAGATACACATTATTAGAATGAGGGATTGTAAGCAGGTGACCCTAATATCATATACATGTTATCTTATTACTGGGACTGGATAAACTTGTAAAATAATTATGACTTGCAATATCTCTAAGAAAAAAAAAAGAAGAAGAAAAGCACACACTACTAGCGTTTTAATATTTATAAATACGAGTCTTATTATGATACGAAAGCAAAGCAAGCATGTCTTGGATTAAACTAATTGTTAAGATGAAGAAAGTCTATAAATGATCACAAAAGGTATACAGTAAAGAATCCGCATGAAAACTCACTTAAATTGATCTGGTTAGAAGACATTTGATTATATAGCTTGTGAAGCCATACACAAAGAATTACCCTAAATATGACAGTGACCTAGAGAGTTGCTCTTCCAAATAAAATGGGGTACACACCTTCTAGTATGTCAGAGGGTGAAGTTTGTTTGAATACTTGTAAAAATGGCATAGTTATGACTGAGACACTTATTAACACAATAAGTAGCCATAAATACGGAATGACTTTTAATATGACATTGACCCTAATGGTTGTATCAATAAACATTTTGTGTGACATGTCTTACAGAAATATGGTTTGAAAATTGAAGCCGACATAAATCATAAAATCTGATTAAAAACAACAAAAACAAAATAAAATGAGAACAAATATTACTAAACAAGTAAATGTTTAGTTTATGTGCAAATTTTGTTCCAGTGAAAAAAACAACATATATATATATATATATATATATATATATATAAATAAAAAAAAAAAGTATTGTTACATGCAGCATGTACATGCATTCAATGCCTTCCACTATATTTGTTCAACTAATATGCAGTATCTCAACATAACGCTTAAATTACCATAAGGTAACAATCATAAGCATATTGGGATCTGCACTTAAGAAATGGAACTAGAGATTTCATTGTTTTAAAATTGGAAACCTGGTTAAAAAAAAAGCTATGAAAAGCTTTGGTCAATTAAAAGTTGGCATATTTAAATACCTTGCAATAAAAACATTATGAAAATCCATATAAATTAAGTCTTCCCATAGTCTACAACATAAGACCAAGCTTAACTGTTTGAGCAAAAACATATAAAGACTTCCATATTGAATGGAGATTTTTTTTTCCATTGGACCAATGCATAAAAATATAGCATACACATTTGGTAAAGTAACCGCAGGATGAATTAAAATGTGTGTTTGCTTCTCTTTGATTTAGTGTGAATTACTATTTAGTAATGTTGCAGTCACCTGATTTGAAATGTTTCTTTTTTATAAAACTAACAAGAAATTAATGAATAAAAATGTGCAAGTGTAACAACGAGATGACAGGCCGGCTAGCTAACTGATACATATGATCTACAACCTACTTATCAAGGTTCTTGAGCCTTTCCCACACATACTGTATTTCACTGTAATTGTCACAGGGACATGATTCTTGAGTTATGAATGTTAACTAAATTTGTCGGAGTCTTTGACAGTGGTAAGTAACCAGTAGTGAAATGGAGTGATGATATGATGAACAAGGGCGCATAGATAAATAAGTAGGCAGAGCACTACAGACACTCAAACTTCCATGCTCTTACAAGGAGTTGTAGTCTCCAGGGCGACCATAGCCACCACGCCCACGTGGACGACGGTCATCCCCACGCCATCTAGAGGAAACGTACATAAACCAAGAACAACTGTTACAGCATGCCTTGGAAACTAGCTTGGATTGATTTTGAGGTATATTAATCAATGATGGCTATAATTTGTGAAAGCAGACCCCAGACAAAAATGTCACTTAAGAACAAATGCACCATAACTCAGCTGGAAACAATTACCCTTAATGGGATTTAAATTCACATGCTATCATCAGAGTTGGGCAAACACAAGTCAGAGATACTGCCAACGTAGTCCCAGCACCACCTTAAGTTAAACCAAACCCTTACAAGCTTCTTTTTTAGAGGCAGTCTTAATTTGAAAGCATACGTTTTTTCCAACCCTGAATGTGACTATTAACTTGGTTTATAGCACAAATAATAAATTCAAGATAATATCCTGTTATTTCAGAGTGTGCAAATGTAAAGAAAAAATAGTAGAAGTACAATAGATAACACATTTCTTTGAATAAAAACAACAAACAAAACATACATCCCCGCCCCAAAACAAAAACAACCATGAACAATTCTCTAAATACTGGCCTCACTGACATGAACAGAACATATAACTTCGAGTAATATTTTATAAAGAATAGATAGACAAGGAAGACAAAGAATGCATGTATATAATGACAACAGAAAGGAAAATGAAGCATTCAACAACAGCACTTCATATGCAAGTAAATTAGAGACAAGACAGTCAGTGAAAATCAGCTTTGATTTCATAAGAGAGTGATAGATATAACAGTAGGACTGTCATTGATTTAATTAATAATGATATTTTTTTTGTCAATCACTGATAAAACACTTAGTAATATTGCACATGCCAATTAAAAGTGTTCTACATTATAGATAAATATGTATAATAGTAATGTTTGAAAGGTTCTTAAGTTTGTAACTGAACAAA
This sequence comes from Sinonovacula constricta, assembly GCA_007844125.1. Classification (NCBI taxonomy): domain Eukaryota; kingdom Metazoa; phylum Mollusca; class Bivalvia; order Cardiida; family Solecurtidae; genus Sinonovacula; species Sinonovacula constricta. Next base: position 20,120,086 of record CM017571.1, read on the forward strand.
GCTACTGAAACAACCTTGACGATGGTGTTAAAAATTGGTGTTGATGATCTATGCAGTAAATGGTGCAGGTTATGCTTACATTATGAACTTAACATGTTAGTAGTATGATCTGAAACTTAAATGTTTTTAATGAGTTTTAACATTGTTGAAAAGTCCTTGTGAAAATAGGTACTGATGACAATTAAAACAATTGAATGTTTATCCAAAGTTTATTCTTTTCTTCAGAAGTTACAAGAAATTATTTTTTTACGAGTAAAATTGCAAATTGTCTCTTAGTTTACTAATATTGCCTATATAAAAAAATAGAATCAATGACAGCCCTATAAAACAGAACTAACCAGACATATTTATGACCTAGTATAGATGACAAATTCTTGCATGTGGTCTTCAAATGTATACATGGTAGCTTGCAAATAATGTATATATGTATTTGCAACAATTGTAACCATGGAAGGAATATCTATACAGTTGCATATTAAAAAAGACATGGCTTTAAAAGAAATTTTTAAAAAATTGGCAACACTTCATGGAAATTAACAGATATTCTCTTAATAAATGACAACAGCAGAACAATATTTGGGAAATTTTTTAATCTAAGCTCTTTTTGCCTAATAACCAAGACTTTGTCTACCGTGTAATTGTAAAAAAAAGACACCTATTTTTGAAATACAAAACGAATGGCATCCAGTTAAATAAACAGGATTTAAAAATACCATAAGGTTATAAAGTGATAGCCGCTCTGTCATCTAATGACATTTTCAATATTCTCTATAATTTTAGCTTTCGGTATTAGCTAAACAGTGTCTCAGTCCGGTTTCAAGGTACCATTTGAATATGTACATATCTTTTCTCTATGAACTCTAGAAGTTTACCTTGCGATTCAAATTATTGCCAAGCGTTTTCTTAATGCCAGCATAGCAGATGAACTTTAAGACTCAATATACTGCCATTGAATAAACTCTGTTTAAGTATCTAGAGATTAGTTCTCACGATATCATACATTTAATTACAGCAGCAGCTTTTTCCTGGGCGAATCCCAGGGTAAAACTTGTTTCAATTTAGACATTAAGAGTCCTGGTTTCATCCGAGATAATTGCCGTACGCAGAAATAAATGGAGAGCTGCCACAGGTTACCAGAATCACAACCTTAATGGCAAGGATTGTACAGGACATTAGTATCTTCTATCAACAGACAAAAGGAAAGGAATTCCTTCACGATCGCATTCTTAGTTATCATCCTTAAGTAGGTCAAGTTTCACTTAATGATCAAAAGCCTCCTATTACCTGACCCAACCCAGAGCAACAACAAACATTTGAAAACTTTTGTCACCTATTTAAGGACTCACCTCATCTGGTTCTGACCGCCTCGGTTCACAAATCCTCCACGACCTCTACCACGGTACATCCCTCGATTACCACCTCCTACAAACAAAGCAACTATTTAGTACAACATATCACGCTTTGTTCAGAAATGTGGAATGCCTCTAAGAATTATTTCACACTTGCGGCACTCAAGCTAGGCCATTATAGTGGGGGTAATTCACAATACTCAGTAGTTATTCATTTTTACAGAAGCTTGCCAGCTGAGTGCGTTAGATTTAAGTTTAAGTCAGCTACCCCAGTAATTAAAATATTGAATTTAGATAATTTTCTTTAAATTCAAGTGTATTGTATTTTCAATTAGCTTGAGTCTACGTCCTTGTGCAGAATTTTGACACGTTAAAAAACCCAATAAAAAACAGTATATATATGTAAAAATAAATAAAAAAACCCAATAAAAGCTGAGATGTTATAAGAATTCAACCTTTTGCAAGCACATCTATTCACTTAAAACAGCTGTTGCTTACCTCGTCCACCTCCTCCTCCATTGATCATGGTCATACTGTTCCCGCCCCTCATCTGTCCACCACGACCCCCTCGACCACCTCTACGCATACCACGACCTCCACGCACAATACCATTACCCAGGGACAGCCGAGCCTTAACATTGGAAGGACCCAGTCGCTGTTTTAATGACTTCTGGAACAAACCAACTTGTGCAGAGATCATTGTGGTAAAGAGTTTTGTAAAAACAACATGCAACAATGTTTTTTGGAATGTCCAACACCAGTTTTCTGAAATGCACAAAACAATGATGTGCATAAAAAAACTATAGGATAAAACCTGTTCAAATTTTGCTTATGAGTCAAAACTGGACCTAGAGATAGCAATAACAGTAAGTGAACAGGTCAAACAATCATTGCCATACTCCTAGAGCCAGCATAGATCTATAGTACAATTAATCAAATAAGTTTTTTCCGAATTAAAATTATTAACACTTCAAAACCATTTTGTATTAGAAGTATTCTTTACAATAAAAGTTTTTAAGCAAAGATTTGACTAACCGACACACTTTCTCTTTTTAAGTTAAATGCCTGGTGTATAGATCAAATATTATTGAGCATAGAATTTTCATTTTATTTATTGTTAGTTGTGTACATTACTCGATTATGATTAAAATTAACACTCTAAAATGCAGACTTGGTTATTGTTTATAATTATATTTTGAAGTTGTCCACATGCTGACTATAGGGGATACATTGTATTGTATTTATTCCATGGGCCAATTCAATTGACCACTTTTTTCAGTACTTAAATATTAATTTATCATGAATAAAGTGATGAAAGTGTTAAACTTAAGTATAAATATAATGGCAATTGATGGATAAACTTGAAATTATCCATATGGATATGAATGCTGATAATAGGGAATATTGTTAAATTTCCAGACTGGTCAATTCATTCGACCAGTATTTGCCGCTAAATACCGCTGGCATGGACAAAACTCATATTTGCAGGCATTTTGCCAACCCTAACTGGCACTGCGCAGGTAAACAGGAAGACCTCCGCCCTGAACGGGACTCAAATCCACGTGGTGAGACCAGAAGAATTTTCTTCAAGTAGCCACACCAGCCTAAATACACAAGTGAATCATCATCAAGCAAACTCAGCGGGAGCATCATCACTACAGTCGCAAATTTTGCTGTTAAATTGTTTGTACTAGGTGATTTTAGTGACTATAGTCATATTACGTTCAAGTATCTTTGCTTACCTTTTAAAGCTAATTCATATTAAACATATGTATTTGTTGTTCATTCAGCTCATCATATAAGAAGGAAATAATTTATTAATATAGTATGATCATATATGGCAATATATTATGGTGCACTTCAAGCATATCATGACAGCCCTTATACTAGAGTGCAAAAATCCTTTATTAACAATTATTTGTCCCAAGACAAGATGAATACTGTGAAAGCATTTTATTTCGTGGGGCAGAAATTTCGTTGTTTGAAGAGGACGGGCATATTCGTGGGTACTTGATTTCGTGGATTGCCCTACCCACGAAAAAAAACAAAAAACCTTCGATTTTTGACAGATGCGAAACTGAGGCCTAACACTGAAACAGGGTCAATTGCGAAACTACGGATTAGCGAGTGACTGCCTATTGTTTTACGTCATGTCTGGTGATATTGATCCACGGCAGCCGGTCAATGTTTTTACAGCCGAGTCTCATCAGACGACTTTTATGACACCTGTCAATTAGCGTGTCATTAAGGGATTATAATCAGAAAGATGTTAGGGGTGCGGGTTCTTTTAAGGGTCTAATTTAACGAAGCCATCGACTGTCAATTAACGCCAATTAGCGTACTATGCAAACTGACACAAAACAGACCCTTGAGTAAACACCCTACACCTATAAAGTTTATAGTGCTCGTGTATATATTACAGTATAATTTTTTTTAGCATATATCATTTTGTGTGATTAAATGGCTTATGTCCGTAAACATGTTTTATCGTTCTATGTCAATACAATGTAAATAAAGTGTGGTGAGATCGTCTGTTTGTTTGAGCTTTATGTCCTGTTTAGTAAAAATATGTTGACATGATTTACAAGTAAATCTAGCATTCGAAAGTCTAACCGAGGGGATCTTATATCATTGGTACTTAAATTCGTGGATTGACTTGCCCACGAATTCCACGAAATTAAATGCCCCACGAAATTAAATGCTTTCACAGTACAATATTTTCAGTTAACTATCAAGCATTGCATGTTTTAAGAAAACTTGTAAGGGTGACCAAAAAAGGAATTTTCACACCCTGTCTATAGTGACCGGTCACCTGTTGCATTAGAATATACCTGTTGCTGATGCTGCATAGGTGGCATCATTGGTTGTTTACGACCCTGTCCAAGGGCTGCTTGTACAGCCGGTCTGTTGGCCATCTGCTGTGCTAGTCGACGGTTCTGTTGTGAAGACATCTGTGACGCAGACATCTGAACTCTGACCTCTTGTGGGGACGCTGGCGGTGGTCGCATCTTTTGTATTTGGGTGAATCTTCACAGGTAGACAAAAGGTACACTTCATTTAATTGGTGGGGTTTCACGCTTGTATCATTACTGTACACTTATTTTTACACATGGGGTAGCATATACTTACTCAAAACTACAGATGCCAGTATTTTGTAATACTGACCGACTGGGTGCTGTGCATGTTTTTACAAGCAAAAGGATTAGTGTCTGGAGCAACCTGTGTCTGTGTTAAAATTAAGAGAAAAAGCCAGTGGAAGTATTGAAAGTATAAAGGAAAGGAAATTGATTATTGTAATTGTAAAGACTAAACTTAATAACAAGTTCTTATGCATACTGTGTTTTACTCATTTTATTAGGTTAACGATAAAACTATTTTATCAACAAGGACAGAATGATAGCCGAATTTACTTTGAAATGGTAAAAATGCTCTCAAACTTTGATAGACAAATTGCATTTATTAAGAATTTTGTGTTCACTTGTTTATAACTGGTATTCAGGAAGAAAAACTGACAGTATTGTGGTCAATTGGCTTTGATGACTATTGTAATTTTGTCTTCTATGAATCGGAATATATGCTGTTTGATTAGTGCTCAAACTGCCAACAATTATCCAGGAGTTTTCTCACAGAATAAACATTTTGTAGGTTTTGAAGATATGAACAAGGTCTTGTGGAATAAAAGGTGACTGTTACGGGAAGCATCTCTATGAACAGTAGCCATGCCCATGACTCTTACCACCTCCCTTCACCCGAAGGTCAAAGTTCAGCAGGTCACAGGAGGTCATGGCCGTCCAGAAGATAGCTTTGAGGAAAAAAAAATGAATAATGCGAAGAGGTGTGTGTGGTTTATTCAGAATCTAAAAGAAGAAAAAGAATGCCAAAATTTTGTTAACTAATTATCTGTAAAGATAAATTTTATTAAAATGATGAAGTAAAATGTAAGTATACAGCTTGGTAAACTTGCTTGATTATCTATGATGTATAAGAACATTTTTCAAGATGGCTATTGTATAAAATGGTATCAGACAGCTCCGTATGTTAATATGTAATATTTGCAAGATGCAAAGCATCAAGCTCTATCTACAAAGCATGCTAATCGTAAATGCAAAAATAATGAAAATCAGCACATCAAACCCTTAGGATTGATGCTGCTATTTTCACATATTGGCAGCTTATGCTGTCCAGGCTACAGCCAATACTGGCTTGTGCCATGGTGTACAGTAATCCCATCATATACATGCAACGTCTGTTGCATTCCACATCTTTTCAATTTAAAACCCCCTCAAATCACATTGAGAATTTGCACTCTGAAAATCAACTGGCCCCTCTGAAGCGTCCTTCATTAATTCATGGATTAAACTTCAACTGGTCTCCCATCTTCAATTATAGGGAAACTTCCCACTCAGAAATGTCTTCATTCTCAATAAACACATCAACACTTTAAATATGACCATTTGATATGAAAACATAAGGTAAGTCCTATTCTTGAATTTTGTTTTAAAGTCACACACTGATATTACACAATTTAAGCTCACATCATTATAACTGGCTGTTAACTGTCCTCGGTGATTCATTTTGATGTCCTGAGTGCCTTTGCTAAGATAATTAAACACTGTAAGCAGACTACTGCAAGATAGATGCCACCAACTTAAAAGGTGCTGCAACACTCTTGATTCTCACCTATCACTCAATGTGACTTTCGTTGTACTTTTCAGTACAATCTTTGCTGGGACTGCAGACATCTGAAAACAAAACAAAAAAAGTCATCATTTAAAACAAGAACAGGCTATGTATAGTCCTCTAAAAGACCTAGAAAAGTATATTCATCAATTAAACTGAAGATTTTGATACAAGGAACCGCTTGCCTGTGTTTGTGGGGTGGGGCAAATGATTTCTAATGACAATGGGGAATAAATGAATGTAAAATGACGAATAACAAAAAAATGGCTTATTTGTAGGCGGCAGTGTTAAATCAATTATGTATGGAATCAAATTTAAAATGTTATTGAATTCCTGGTATATTTTGTACGGATTTATTTACATTTTGTATGGACTCCAAACTGCCTAGGCTCACTGACAGGACGCCATTTTGTTGAAAGACATTTGGCAGATTTATATACTAATTAATCAGATTTGCAGAAAAAAGAACAGGTATAAAGATACAGAAGATGTGCGGAAATAGTTACGCATAAAATGTACAGAACAATATATCCTACGTTTATCGATGTTCCTAGATATATTTGTCTTCAGTTTTGTTGTTTTCGTCGTCGAAGACTACGTCAATTACCGGAAGTGATCAAATTGTTATTCGTACGTTCTACACACGTATGAAAATTTACGCCGGACTAACAAGCAAAATGGGCAAACGTTATTATTGCGACTACTGTGACAGGTCATTTGCCGATTCGGGTGTGAATCGTAAAAATCACTTTAAAGGATCAGTGCACCAGCGAATGAAAAAGCAACACTATGATTCTTTTCGAGGTAAATAATATAACATAGTTTGTCATGTATTTTCGCTGGTATATTCGCAGAGTTTGAAATTAAGTACCTGAATCCACAAAAGCTCGACAACATTATCAGCGCTGCTATCTATCTATCTATCTCTGAATACTGCCTACCCTCGGATGAGGATTATTGGCAGGAAAGGTGCTGCGTCGAAGAGTGTTAGTTAAAAGATGGTGAAGAGTGAATTTTGTGTTACCGCTTCAGGGTGTCTTGACAATGTGCTTTATGTGCAAATTAAAATGTTAGTTCATGATAAAGATAAAATCTGATAAAAACACTTGTTGATAATTAGTGGTTTATTTGGGACACTGCCTTGCTGAACATGGCATTGTCATTCACTACGGCTATGCTGTGTGGTAGTTTATTCCATAGGGTTAATGAATGTGGAAAAAGGAGTATTTAACTCATTGTACCCTAATGACGCATTAAAGCGGCACGAAAAACAGCCTCCTCATGCCGGGAGACGACTTATCGCGTCGCATTTTACCTGTGTCTGGCGCCGAGCGCCGCGTTAAGGCGGCCCTGAAAATGTCTCGGCTACTGCCGAACGCCGCGTTAATGCGTCCATCATATTTGCTGGTTAAAACTCATGTTTTCAATCACTTTCGAGTCTCGGCCAATCAAGTACATCACAGTATCGTAAATGCTAATGTCATCGTAATCTAAATCTATCGGCTTAAATCCTTTTTTGTTTTTTCATTTATTGTATCGAGCAACAGAAAAATCGGCGACATTTTCTCTGATTGAAGTGATTCACATCTAATTTGAAACATTTCTCGGCTGAAATACGATCGTAAAAGCAGTTTTCAAATGATTAATTTATACTTCGATCTCAGCCAATCAGAAACCTTGTTATATAATATATTGGAATTTCATGTAACCCGGATGTAAACACAATGAATTAATTATGTCGAGACAAAGAAAAACGGCGATGTGTCTTACTGTTAGCTTTAAAATTCCTACTTATACGCATATGTATCGGCGGATATGTGGAATTACCTACGTCAGATCCAATAATTATATGATAATTGCAGATATCAATAGATAAAAGACACAATCTAACTCTTAGAAATCGCCGAAGTTTTCTATCAAAAATGAAGTTTAAGAGTGTTATTTTCTCAAACTACCGGTAAATCGCAACTTTAAATCAAAGATGGCCGACTGTTTTAAAGTTACTCATTATATAAAATATTATATAAAGCAGTGTTATTTACGTTATAAACATGAAAAAAAACTTGATGAGGTCAATATTCTTCACTTTAATAATTTGAACTGTGTTAATTTTGATATTGTCAATCTTACATGTTCTTCAAATTTCACTCTTTTCTGAAGTATTTCTTCTCATATCGTGTTAAAAATTACATGGTTGTGTAAAGCACTTTCTGTGCTTCAAGTATGTGAAAATATCCCTATAGAGTACTTCCAAAATGACATGTTTATTGTGTTGTGTATACACCCACCCCCAATATCTTCCACTGACCGGTAATCCACACCAGATGTGTCTCGGCATGAGGGGCAGATAAGACCCCCACCAGGTGTAGGGCATAACTGGAGAAATGCCTCTAGGGTACAACTGGTCAATTAGCTGTAGGGCACAATGAGTTAATGAAATCGCGAGGTGTGTGTATCATTTGTAAGTAGTAAGGATGTTGATGCCTAGTTATTCTGTGGGGAGCTTGAATATAAGGAGGAAACTTGACGGCAACAAGGTTGTGGTATATTTTATGGAAGAATACAAGTCTATTGTCTAGTCTACGGTTTTCCAGAGTTCTCCAATTTAGAAGTTTGAGCATCTGGCTTACACTTGAAGTATACTGGTAGTCTGACAGGACCCAGCGTGCTGCTCTTCTCTGAACCATCTCAACTTTGTCAGTGTATTGTTTTGTAAAAGGTGACCAAACAGATGAGGCATATTCTAATTGTGGATGAACTAATGTTTTAAAGGCAAGTTCTCTGACTTTAGGGTTAGGAGTGGTGATGTTTCTTTTGAGAAATCCAAGAGTTTTGTTTGCAGTGGCGGTGATTTGAGTAATGTGTTGATTGAAGCTAAGGTCAGAGGTAAAGGTAACTCCCACGTATTTGGCAGAGGAGACAGGTTGTAAGGCATGGCCATGCAGGTAATAGGTGTTTCGGTGTACAGATTTGCTGCGAGATATATGGAGTACCTGGCATTTGGTTGGATTAAACTCCATGTCATATTCTTTCTCCCATTTTTCTAAGTTATTTAGATCATTTTGCAGTGCAGAAGCGTCATCATGAGAATTTATAGTGAGGTATATTGCGGTATCATCTGCAAATAAGCGAACTTGGGATTTAAGGACAGAAGATGGTAGTGTATTTATATAAATGAGGAAGCAAAGTGGGCCTAGGACTGAACCTTGAGGTACGCCAGATGAAACAGGGACCTCAGATGAGATAGTGCCATCAAGAACAACTGTTTGGCAGTTCAGATAAAAAAAATTGCTTGGATGTCATAATTAAGTTTTCGTATTTGTGTTCTTAATGAACCTCTTCATCATTACTTTATAAATGTTGTTAGTGGTCTTAAATAAAGAAATATTTGGTGTGCTGTTAGCCTATAATATGCATGGTGTGACTTTGAAGTGGTATAAAGTCGCCAACAATTCTCTGACAACAGTATGGGACACTCTGGGAGTAAAATTTGGTACAATATGTTTCTTCACACTTTCTTTCCATCTTAAATGTTAGAACAAAGGTTTACCTGTCATTGTTTTTGTAGGTAGGACAAATAAAAACTGACTATTTTTTTTCAAACCCAGTTCAGAAGGTCTTTCATTTGCGACATAAGCTTTCCAGTAGCATTTTTCTCTTTAGCAATACATTGTTAAAATGGTCTTTGCAAGTTGTTTCATTCCTCTTGTTTGATTATAAAATGAAAAATTACAATTTTGTGTTGCTCATTTAAATTTAAACAAAATTTAAATTAAAATTGAGATGAAAATGATAAAATAAGGAATCATAGACATGGAAGACTGTACACAATTCGCAAACCCTTTTACTAAACTAGTTTTTATGTACATGCTATTATGTAAACTTATTACATGTTAATGGCAGAGAAAGATCGCAAGTCAATGTATGGTCAGAACCACTGCGGCGGGGCAGGTCAGTTTGAAGACTTCCCTTATCTGAAGTTTTTGTCTCACTGAGGCTTGAACCCATGCGGCGAAGGGTCACGGAGTCAGATATTACTACCCACTTCAAAAGAGAAATGATATATACACCCTTTGAAGATCTGTAAAGAAAAATCCAAAGTCCAAAATGTGTATTGTAAGAAACAATGACAATTTGGCTTGCATCATGTATTTATTAGTATATCTTTTTCATTTCAGATGCTGCAACTATGTTAGCCGAAGAATCCACAAAACTTCCATGTAAACGTTTTATGTCAGGTATGATTGTGAATCTTACTATTAACTCTGCAAGTAACAAGCATTTTCATTTGAAAAGGTTTATTTGTCAAAACTTTCAAGTTTCCTTTGCTATAAAATACAGTTACTTAAAATATGTTTTCAACTCTCATGCTGTACTGAAATTCTATTGTATGCTTTCTGGTTAGAGTGCTAACATCTAGCCTATCATTCCGTAGCATTGATTTGTATTTAATAGGAACTTTATATTTGCAGAGATCTACTATATGACTTGTGGTGTCAATGTTTAACTGAAAGGCCAAATTGGGACTGCAATCTGTTCCTTTTCCTTTTTCAAAGAGTTTATATTCCCCCCCTTTAGCTGCCTAATTTCCCCTCAATATCCTGAAGAAAAAAAAATCTGAAATTTTCAAACTACCATAAATTTGATCAGCTATATTTGTTTTATTTCACTAATATATGCAAATGAATTAAATAGACAACAAGTTTAGGAAGTGTATCGGACATAAATGACAATAACAATTTGTGATGCTAACAGTTACTAAAATTGTAACTAATTAATCTTTCAGAATAACGAGTTGAACGGGTTAAAAAGTTACTTTAGGTGAATATCCGGCTTGAATCCTTGTGATTGGATACTATATTTATCACTTTTTATCCAAGTTAATACAGAGTGCACAAGAATATAAAATTGTTTTGTTTTTTGAAATACATCGCAGCAACCAATTATGATCATTATAGCGAAATCCAGCTATTTTGGTAGAGAAAGACCCCAAACGAATGTCTGGGTAGAACCATCGGCTTAACAGAGATCAGCTGAAAGACCTTCCTACATTGTCTTTTGCCCTGAATGGGACTTGAACCCACGTGGTGAGAGGCTCAGCTGTCAGAGGAGTTACAAGTTGGTGACTCTACCACCATGCCACGGAGGCCCCAGAATTAAAAATTACCTAGGTATTTAATATGAAGATATATTCATGCAAAAAAAAATAAAATAAATAATGACGTAAATAATGATAAAGTTTTTAAAGTTTTTTGTGTTTATGCAATTCTACCAGAAGTTTTGTTGTTTCTTTTTTAGGTAAGTAAAAAAAAAAATCAAAATGCATGATGATTAAAAATTCTAGTTTTACTAGTGTAATTTTTATGTTCCCTATGATTCAACTTGCAGGATGAGTGGTCCTGAAAGAAATGTTTCAGCCCTTCATTATAAATATAGTGTTGTCTTTGTGATTTATGAATTAATGCAAAGTATAAATTCGAAATTTGGTCAAAAGTATGACCATCATGTGATGTTTATAAAGTTTACTAACTTTTGACCCATGAAACACATTATTAATGTTGGTTTAAATTGAAGAGTATACTAGTTATATACTTTTATATACTTTATATAAGGATAATTTTAATTTTATTATCAATTTGTTTATTTCCATTTGAATGCTCATTCAGTCAACACAATGTGATATATGCATACCCTACGTTAGAGTGCAATGAAGTAAAATAGTATGGAAACGAAGTTTGGTATCAGTTTTGAGACTAACAAGGGAGATAACACTGTGCAATTAGTTAAAAGTTTTGTTTTTGAATAACATTAAAGTGACACTTTTATTGTGATTATAAAGGCAATTTTGGTTGAGAATTCCCCCAGACAAGTGTTTGGCCCCCCCCCCCCAGACAAGTGTTTGGCCCCTAAAGACAAGTGTTTGGCCCCCCCCCCCCCCCCCCCCCCCCCCGACAAGTGTTTGGCCCCTAAAGGCAAGTGTTTGGCCCCCCCCAGACAAGTGTCTGGGTAAAACCATGTGTGCTGCAGGTCAGCTGAAAAACCATCGCACATTAAGTTTTTTCTTCTACTGGGAAAAGAACCCACACTAGTCAGCAACTCTACCAGTAGACTATACAATTAGAGTAATGTCCCTTCATTAACAAAAAAGATAGGGAATTTTTCGTTACTGGTAAAAAGGTAATAAAACCAGTCTTTCCCTTTGTTTATAACAGTTACAGGCTGCGATTTTGGTACCAACTGCAGGTTCTCTCATATGACCCCAGAGACACTGGCAAATCTACAGCAACAAGGTATGACATAATGTTAAATGAATTGGATATCTGTAGATGCGCAATATATTTCGCAAGTTGGACTCTCCATCAGAGGGTCTTGGGTTCCAACCCGACACGAACCATGTTAATTTTTGGGCCAGACTTTTTATTGCACAATACCCCATATGGTTGGGCAGTCATGCGAGATTAAGATAAGTAAAAAGAACTTATTTCCAAATCAACGTAAACAAGGTTTTTTATCAAGTTGGTTAAATATATTAACAAATGGAATAAACCTATTGCATAATTATTACATAGTTTAGATCTGTATAGTATATTTTTCTTACAATATGATCACAATAGTTTCTTTTGACTAAAGATTTTGACTAATATCGGTACATTTGTATTTCAAAATCTTTAAATGGTTTCTCTTTATACATAAGTAACTTTTCGCATTAAAACAGAATGTTCTTTTTATGTACATGTTACGTCCCAAATCATTAATATACTGATAATAAAAAGTTTAGACAGATAGCATAAAAATCTTCTTAATTACACATGAAGCTTTTGCAATGGCGGAAAATCTAGAATAGCATTCTCTTGCGAAGTATAAAAAATAACATAAATAAATAATAACATAAATAAATAATAACATACTAAATTAACCTGTTGGCAAACCTTCATAGGAAAGCCACAAAATGCTCATGCAGCACAGGACAGGTATACCCACCTACCACAGGAGTATTGTTTTGTCTAAAACATCAAAACAATAGAACTGAATGAAAATATTAAGAAGAAATGTTAAGAAAGTCTTAGATGGGACGCCGTCCCAGCAGGATGTTAAGTGTCAGATAAATGCTGTTGGCATGCACCGCTCTAAGGCAAACGTAAACATTGTTTCTCAACAGTTAAAGAGAAAACAATTTATCATCTTTAGGCTAGATACACCGAGTCTAACAGTGTAAAGGACAAACCTTGATCTAGAAAAACTATGTAATGTGACAGCTTCTTTGTGACAACATTGATTTATGACAGTTTAACATGATCTCAAAAGTAATTGGTCACTAGGCATTCTTAGTTTAAAAGTAGCCGACTCTGCAGCAATACCCTTTTGCAATTATGGTTGTTGATGAATTCTTCACTGTTTGCACAGATCAAGGGAGTCAATGAACAGCATTTTTCAGGATCTTTTCAATTAACATAACGATTACTTATTTGGTTATTTGACAAAAAACGTTTTGTTCAATCTGTTAAATACCCCCTTTTAGAAATGGCCTTCATTTGTGACGTCAAGAAATTGGGATGGACACTTATGTTTTTCTGTTGATTTTCTGTTCTTGGTTTACAAAACTATAGGAATAGTTATTTTCCGCCCCACCTTGAATAAAATAAAAGACAACAAACCTTTGCAACACACTAAACTTTTTTTTAAATTTTTATTATATATTGACCTTATTGCACTCATATTGTTTAGCTTTGTTATTAATATAAATTTTAAAAAAGGCCCCATGTTAACTGCTATGTTTATTTGTAAATTAAATGTACTGGTATGATTTCAGTTGCGAGGGAAAAAGCAGAAAAAGAATCAAGACAAATACAGGATGACCATGAACCAACCCTTGATGAATGGTTAAACAAAAGAAAAAAGAAGCAGAACACAGAAAAGCAAGAAAATGAAACTGTTAAACAAGTTCATTATGAATTGCCTCCCTTTTTGATGAGCATTCCCAATCTCCCTCCATCTTTGCTTCCTCCAACAGCAGAAGAGCTACAGATTGGTTCGCAGTCAGAATGGGGCTAACTTGTAAAATGAGACGATCATAGAAATAGGCAAAATTGCAGAGTGATACTTTCTACCAGACTGGAGTGGATTTGTGGAGGCAAGACTTTGACCAGAATTGCGGTGCCCAACTTTACACTGGAATGTAAATTGTGGGGTAGAATTATCAACATGGATTACAATCAGTATTGTAAAGGAAGTTTCTCAAGTGTTGAACTGGACAGAATCATCTAGCAGAAAAAATTCCCAGTGTTGCGACAGGAGAACGCCAGATTTATGCATTTGAATGAGAGCATTATTTAGTGTGTAAAGAATATATTTTGAAACTAACTGAAAGGGAAGGTGTTGGACAATTACGTAGGTGTAGACAGTACTGTTGTACTTAAAGGAAATGGTCAGTTTGAATGGCCTTGTTTGGAGATTTTGTTACTGTGGCTATGCAATGTTTACCGAAAAATGAAAACTTGAAGAAGTATTTGGAAGTTGACTTTAAACAAAATGTAAACCATTACAGATACACTGGTCAAGCTTGGAGTATCAATAAAAATTATCAAAACACATTTTAGACAGTTTATTCAAGTAAATTGGAAATAAAATACAGTATCCTATACAATTTATATAAACATATTTATACAGGTGATGTTAATTACACACTTGTTTGCAACAATGTAACATGCAAGAAATATTTAAATGATAAAATGAAAAACAGCACAGTGTGCATGCAGCTCCCGTATTTATCTTTGTCATAAAAAACAACAATAATTACAATGCTTTGCTTTGTTTTTTTAAAATGCTTTAAAATGCTTTGTAAAAAGGCTTTGTAAAGTCTGTTACTGCAGGAAATTATGTTCAATAGATGTACAGATTTGATTTATTGACACTTTTTTTCAAAGGACAAAACTTCAGAAATCCTATTAACAGAAAGAATATTACATACAATTGGTTAGGTGTTAAGGCTACACAAATATAAATATTATTAAATAAAACAAAACTGATAAGAATAATTAGCTGTGAAAAAAGTTTTAACATTTAGTATTCTGTTATCCCACAATCCCAAGGAACATACCATAATAACCACATGTTTGGCACACACAAAGTTAACCATATCACTACTGCTTTCAAACAAGGAAGCAGAGATAACATATGAATAAATTAGCAGTAAAGTGTTAATAGGCACATGAATTAATATTGTCAGAACTCGTGTCAAAAGCTAGCTAATTATTAATCATCTGGCTAACAATGGCGGTACAATCTAGAAAATTTATTGTCTTAAAATCTATAAAACGGAAGGACATTTTCAAAAATACCTTTAATAAGTAAGCTTTCTGGCCAAAAGCTCTAACCTAAATTGGCTTCCCCTCTTTTATAAAAACCTCAGCCATAAGTCGAATAGACTTTTCAGCAATTTTAAAACACCTTTTTACTCAACTTATGGCTAAGTAAATATGGTAAGTTTAAATAATGAAAACGTTTGAAAGCCTAATAGACATATTCTCCCCAATTATTTTAGCAAACAAAAGTTTAGAATATTTGTATTAATTAGCTTTATTAAATGAGTACTAATTTTCCACTTATTTTAAAAGCTCACAAAATCATACATGCAGTACTATATCCCCAAATCTAAATCACTACCTGGGCTTTAAAATACAGGCTTTAATCAAGTACTAATAAAAGGAATGAATTAAAAAATTTAATGGGCACTTGTATCTGATTATTTTTTAAAACAAAATTTTCATACTTTTTAGTAATTGTGTTTACAGTGTCCTGACAAATAACAGCATTACAGTGCTGATTTAACAGTAAAGAAATAAGTTGTGAACATATACTGACTACAGACATGGCAATCTTGTATATAAAAGTTAAAAAATGTAATAAAATCTATAGGCTAGAGATAAGGACACATGCAATATATACATGTTTATTTGATTTGTTAAAAAGGACAAGTAATATAATATGCACTATAATGTCTTGAGTATAACATTTCTACAGTATATGCAACTTAAAATTAATAAAATAAACTCAAGGAGTGCCTTACTCTGTGCTAAAGTCTGTTTAATTACAATTAACAATTTCAGACTTATTCGTTTTGATCGCATTAAGAATCGAACCCAAATCACAAATTAACAGACAAATCATTGAGCATATTACATAAACTTGCATATCCCGCCTTCATAACAAAAATCTGCAGCAGGCACTAATAAAATAATTTTATGTAATGCAAAAAAGCTACCTATGTTAACACCCTTTATTGATGGGGTGATGAAATGTTTTATTATAAAACTTTAAACAACCGTTAAAACCTCACAAAAACTGCTGTGCAAGTAGTGGCAAAGACTTGCATTATATGAACTGTAATATGAGCAAAACAATAACTTGACAAAAACATAAATGCAGTTTATTTAATTAAGTTTAGAAAATAGTTTGCTGACACATGCAAGCCAAATTGCACATTTTTGCCATTTAAATGAGTTATAGCTCTTATCTGTGACAGTAGATAAATTAGATAAAACAAGAGCCCAGAAAAGCGGAGGACATTTACAATTCCTTATGGCCCCTTTATTTCTCCTCAATACTGTTGAACCCGGCACATATTAGAATCGTCTCCTTGTGATATATTTAATGAGTACCAACACTATAAGGTTTAGTTAAGAATTATGGGATATATGGCAATAACAAAAAATCGGGCATGCCCCTACATCAGGGGTTCTGTAAGAGAAGAATCACTGATTAAATGCTAGCTAGGACTTGATGCCACATGTTGAGATACTGATTCATCAACTGTTTGACTATGGGCACCTCATCCTAACAATGTATTACAAGGATTGTTATTTTGATTATCACTGTAACATTATCCACAAAAGCTAACACCAGAAGACACTTTGACAGTATAAATATTAAATTAAACGTATTGGTCAAGATAATCAAACAATATTTTCAAACTGCAACAACATCTCTTTGAAATGTCATATCATAGCATTAACTATTATTAATGAATAAGTTATCTTTTGAATATATATATATATATATATATCAAAGACCTTTGGCTGAGATGCTCAGACCTGGCCAGACATGACATAATATACAAAAGGTAAGATGAAACTAGATTTTCAGTATATTCACACTTTTATGACCTTTTCACAAAACACTGTCCAGACAGTTAAGCAAAGACCGTGACTGTTAATCCTCAATGTTGTCTGGATGGCCAGTGTCCTTGACACAAAAGGTCTCATCACAAACAGTTGTCATAACAATGTACAATGAGGACCTTGACAAGTCCATGCATTCTGCATAACTTTGTGTCCAAGGAAGGTCATAACAGAAATGGATGCCAGTAGTGTCTAAGGAAGGTCATAACAGAAATGGATGCCATGACAGTACATGTCAATGACAGTGACCTTTTTACGATAACTAACATCTAGTGTCCTTGAAACACGAAATGTCACGACCCAATATGTTGCCATGATGATGATTGTTGATCAGCTGGCTCCGTGAGATAAAGTTGCACATGGCCCGGTTCTTCTACACAAATGGTTGCTACGGTTACTGTCAGGCATCATCTAAAGAAATAAAAAATCATAATTACAGTTCTGTAAAGTGTCTGTAATTAAACTAGACCCTGTAAATCACATATTGGTATTTACATATTTAATGTGTAAAGACATACATTTCTATAGCAGAATCAATTTTTGAAAAGACCACAAGCAATAAATAATTTTATAAAAATTTAATTAAGCAAAAGATATTTTTTAAACGATTAGTCTGATGATATGTATATACATGGATATATTATGGAAGAAAATAAATATTGTGTTAGAGCCAGTATAGAAGGTTGTCAACTTCATCAATATTCAACATCATAAAGTAAGCCACTACCAGATGATACTTTGTCATAATAGACAACTATTTGGTGAAATTAAGATACTGTGTGTCCTTACAAATGCTCAAATATGTGTATTTTGGTAAAAAAATAAAGTAATTATTATACAATTATTATCAATGACAATGCATTTATTTAAAAATATAATAATAAATTATATTTTTTAACATTTGGATAACTTTCAAAATTAAACATAAACTGAGTTCTGTACAATAATTACCATAATAAGCAAAGAATACATTCATCAAAACAGTTATTAAATTTAGTTAAAATGTAATAATCTTTAACTTCATTTAATCTCTTGACCAAGTATCATCTGACCAACTTATAGTATGTTGTTGTGGTTTATGGGCAACAAAGACATGCAGTTGACACATCACACAGTCTAGAGGCACACACACAAGGTAAACCATGCAGAGATGAATTATTGTGGAGACTAATGCTTCGTGAATAAAATGATTTATGTTGGTACAAGGCACAGAACCAAGAAACTTTGTAATAAAACTGAGGCAGTTCATGACAGATGATCTGAGATGGGTATATTTTCCACTAAAGTGCAACTTTTTGACATATTTTCCCATTTAGATGCATTTTGATATAATTAAGAGATTGATATATTTTCTTATTTAGATGCATTTCGATTTGATGAGGGACAGGTATATTTTCCCATTTAGATACAGATTGACATTATCAGAGATGGGTATATTTTCCCATTAAGATACGTTTCAAAACGATGAGATAGTGTGTTTAATATAAAACTACACAAATGGTATAGTCTTAAAAACCGGGCACAAAACCAAAATGGTAGCAAAATTAGCTCACATATTGAACAATAATCAGGCATTAGAGTATATTTTTCAAGAAGCAAACTAATAAAATATAAGAAGTCACATAGTGCATACTTAATAAAAGAATGATTCATTCCAATACACTCATTCAAATGTATAGTATTTAACCATGAATGTATTCAAAGTTGCCCACATAGCTATAAAATGATAAGATACGGCATTAGAGTATATTCTTTAACAAAATTACTATATTAATATAATCGACTACCATTAAATATATTATAATGTGCATACATGTAGCAATTGATCAACCAATGCTGCTTTCAAATCTAAGGTATAGAACCAATAGACGTATCAAACTTTACAAAGTTGGATGATCCTATTCAGGTATGGCTGTGTACATTTCTGCTAAGGTGCTTTGTGATTTCAACAACACTTTATTCTGATATTACTGCAACACTTATTTTACAACTGGCCAGTCTCCGTGAACTACATAAGCTTTCTGTAACTTCTACAACAAATTACGGGCTTTTGCTATTACACTAGTCCATTGTGGAGAAGTTTTAACCAAGTGATAAGATTTAGTGTACTAACATTTTTATCCAACACCTCAAAAAATTCCTTTAAAAACATTTCAGCCTACTTGGTGTACTAAATGTGCATAACACACTTTTTACACTTTTGCCTTGTGGTAAAAAATGAACAGCATGAATTTAACAACACATTATTTAAACTATAATTCATTGAGCTTTTTTGGAAAAGACATTCGAATGAGTTCCTCAGCTAATATAGCTTTTGATTTAATAGCCTATAGTAACACTATCAAAAATAAAATGATGACAATGCTAACTATTGTCCATGTATTTGTTGGGCATACATACTAAAGTCTATACTATTTGCATTTCTTGGACTAGATGGAGTGTCTGTTATGGAACTGTTGGTTGACGTCAATCGTGACCGGGTCTCGCTGTCCACACTCCGCCTCCTCAGCGTCAAAGGGGAACGTCTGTGATTGGCTAAAAAGGTGTCTATATCTTCCTCCCCATCTAGGTCATCGCTGGAACAAGACAAGAATGACAGGGGCGTGTAATGGTGGATGATATAACGGTATGGGCACCACCAAGAAAAAATATGATCATAAAAAAAAGGAAAAAAAATGTATGAAAAAGATAATGATAAAAAATGACTTGTGACTGTGGGTCATTCCAGATTGTCCAGACATCTGAGAAATATTTTAGGAAAAGGGATATCATTGCTCAGACTAGTTTCTTAGGCCTTAAACCATTTACTTGCTGGAACTGCCATTTGGATGGGACATGGTTTGTGTCAATGGGTTTTAATGGTTTTTACAGCATGTTAAATAAAGTCCTTGCCTATCACAACGCAAGAGGAAAATTTAACAAGTGAGCATAACATTAAATATGCATTCCTTATATATATTTTAATGCAAAATACACATATGCTTTATGCTGAAAATTAATGTTAAAAGTGATCAGAAGAAACTTTTTTTGGGTTAAATATGCTGCAAAGGTCAATAAATGTTCTGTGATCTACCTGATAAAGAATGATGAATAAAATAGATAAACAAAGGATAGTTTATGGTCTTAATATACAGTTAAAGAGTTTTGAAATTCTAGAAAATGTGGAAAAAAAATGTGTACAACCATGTACACAAAAGTGAGCAAGTGTGCTATGGAAGATGCTGTGATTGTGAAATAAGAAGTTAATATCAGAAGTGATATTAGAACATTATGTTAGAAACACGCAACAAAACTTCACATGTGTTAAGCTGTTGTTTTTTAAATGGTATGACAAATGGATTATACATTAAATGTCTTATTGAATATACATTATATATTAAACAGATACATGTATATTATTTACACCAAACATTTTGATGGCATGAATAGTTAAATATTAAAAGTAATTTATAATGAAAAGAAAAATGAAAATTATATCTTTTTGTCTAAAATGTTTAAGAAACTCTCTCTCTCTCCCCCCTCTCTCTCTATATATATAATCAAGTAAACAAATATTTTCCTATTTTCTAGTAACCAAACTAAACAAGAGCTATCCATAGACAGTGCACTCCACATTCTGTCCTGTAAAGTATTATGAAAATTCTGGAGACTGAAGTGAATATGTTTGACAGTTTTCTAGAAATAGACCTTAACATATCCTTTAATCTACCAAGAAAATTTTAACATATCCTTTAATCTACCAAGAAAATTCTAATCAAATAAATTCTGCAACAAAATATATGTTTACGGTTAAACACCATTTTAAAATGGGTTCTCCTTCTGATAGCAAACAAGTATTCCATGTTTGAAGTGAAAATCTTTGATGGATTTTGAGCTAAAAATGGACCTTAACATGAAAGGTTGACTTAAGCAGCGCTGACATGTGGGTTACATTTATAGTGCCACTTTTTTTTTCTGTGAAAAGAGGAGCTGAAAATGGAAATCAAAGCACCTTTATAAATGAGATGAAGGAAAGTACTCTGCAAATGTCACGAGAACAATGAGGTGCACTGAGAGAAACAAGAGTAACTAGACAAGATAAACTACTGGGGGTTTCCATTTCACAAATATACAATAAAAACTAACACTCACATGCGGGAGATAATCCTCAAACTATTGACAAGATCTTCACCATACCAATAGAGAACAATAACAATAGCAATACTAAAGACTGCAACATTTAATTACTGAGCCTAAAAAAAAACAACCTATTAAAGGATCATATGCATCCTTACAATACTGTTTCTGAAAAAACAAAAACAAAACGTTACTTATACTTTTAATTTTGGTCAACCTAAAAGCTACATATACCTACTTCAAAATGGTAAAAGGAACCATTTCACATAAATCTACACAAAATTACCTTGTTAATCTAACCTAAATTTTTGCATGACAATGTCCTGTCTTCAAAGAGATCATCTGTAAGCTCTTATTTGAACAACTTGACCTTTGATCAACCCTGTGACTATCCCTATAATTTTACCTTATCTGCAAGATAACCTTCAAATAATTTAGATTTACCAATATCCTTACAACCATAAGTGAACTTATACTAAGCTATACATACACACATTGGAATATATGACGTATATTAAAACAAACACAATGTCATACATTACAAGATGACAATAGTATGAACTTAATAAACCTATCATAAAAGTCTTTATCAACCTTTAACTTAAATTCTATTGTAGAACTTTTTTGCACTATTCTAAACATATGCACTCACAAAACGTACAAATCTAAAAATACACACTCACAAAATCAACAAATCTAAACATATGCACACAAACTCTACAAATCTAAACATATGCAAACACAAAATCTACATCTACATTTCCAATTCCACATATAACTGACCTATTTACATTATCCTAACCTTTGGCCTTTTTATGACCTTGACCTATTTCTAAAACAGTTAAATAATTATCAAGATTCTATTAAGCTCATATTCTTTTGAAAACAAATACAAATTATATAGAAGCTGACAATAATATAAGAATCTATACTCCACACACTACTGACCTATTTACAATCGATCCTATCCCTGTTCTTCTTTCAAAAGATCACCTTCAAATTCTATGAAAATGACAACTATTTTCCAAGGCAAACAAGAATCCAGGATAATAAATCTAACCATAAACAAGATCACACAATACTTATCTAATAGATAATTAAGCTAATTAAACCTAGCCTATGACCTTTCCTGTGTCCTTGACCTACCTATCAGAAAGGTCATCATCACTCTCAACACCCTCTTCCAGGGCTGCCTGAAGGTCAGATATTCGCTTAAATGCTAGTTTCAGATCAGACTGGTTCTGCTCAAAGTCGGATTCAAGCTCTGCTACTTTGTTTTCCTGAAGTAAGAAGAAAAAAACATAAATAAAAAATAAAAACAACAACAAAGGTTTTAATTGCTAAGATAAAAATTAATGAACACAATCTACAATGGATTCTTAATTAAATTAACTTAGAAATCTTTATTTAAAATCATAGAAAGAATGTAAAATGGGTAATGTTGACTTGAAATAAGAATAAAACATTTCTAAATGCATAGTATATTTAAACAAAAATGCAATACTGCTTTTAAGAATGACACTTAGCTTAGTTGCAATTACACAATACCGGCAATTGTACAAATAATTCTGCCACTTGGAGACATAGATTTGTGATTTGTCTGTAACTCACACTTCCAGACCTAACAAATTCCTTGGTCTATATGGTTCCAGGAACCACTTACATTTTCCTTAGACTTGTGTGTCATCTCCATCTCTCGTTTTTGGACATCAGAGAATTCCTCACGCAGGTCTCTCAGCTGTCTTTGTAGTTTCTTGGCCGTCTCATCCTGTTGAGCCTTGCTGTTCGACAGCTGGTCTTTCTCTTCTGTCAATTTGTCCATTTGCTCCTTCATCCTTGTGATCTGTACCTGTTGACACACCAATGGACATATTGTGAAATTGTATATTATTCTTTTGTACAAATAAAATAAAAGTGATAACTTAACACTCTGTTTGTTTTTAGCTTTGGCTTTATCATAATCTCTTAATCACCTGGAGATGGCGCCCACTTTAAGCAAACATAGTGCTGCTTTTACTGTGACAGCATACCATGCCATGATACCATGTCCAGTCACATTAACCTGATACTGGACCAACCAGTCATGGAAGTTATCTTATCTTTACTGTTGCAAAAGCAAAGATGAAACTATGCAACTACCATTTTTAACGACTTTTGTCTAATGCGGCCAGGTTAGAAGACAGTGCTTTTCCTTCCTTGGGCATGGACCTTACCTTCTGACCTTCCAGAGTCACTTAATATGTATTATGAGATAAAGTTTAATACTTTTTCTAAGGATATATTTTTATACATTAAACATGACTGTGTTTTTTATTTGGGCAGTGAGTTGAGAAATGTTTGATATATTATTGAATTTCTGAAAAGTAAATATTTCATTTCTTTTAAGTCTCATATTTTTAGTATAAAGATATCTATTAACAAAAAAAGAAGATTAATGAAAACGCACTGATGTAATTTCAAACTAATGAGATTATTCTGCCGACATCTTTGAGATAGAATCATAACCTATTAAGACAAAATACTTTTCTAACCTCGAGCCTATGTTTGGTTGTAACCTCCAGATCAAGTCTTGCCTCCAGATCTCGTATTTTGTTCTCTAGTCTCTGTACCACTGTCTTGTCCACACTATTCTCTTCATATGTTTGAATACGAGTTCGAAGCTCACTCAACTGAAATATTAAATCAGCAAATTGATGGAAGTTACATTGAGAATATTTCCTTGCTGCTGATTGGCCAACTTTTGAGATCTGAAATTTGAATCTGGCCAATCAGACAATGGGTCTTATGTTATAAACTTTTGTAATATTACGTAGCTTCTTTTTATTGGTGTGATTTTACCATAAATTTGATGCTGGTCAATTAGATGCTAGAAACTATCTAATGTGCTCAGCAAACTCAAACAAGAACAATCATCAAAGATGACACGTACCCTAAGATAATGCTTTGTCATAATCACTGTAATCGGGTAAAAATTTGTGTTGACATTCTATTAAATCTTTATACAATTTAGACAAATGATTTGTAAGAATTATACAATTTAGACAAATGATTTTGCAGGAATTATACAATTTAGACAAATGATTTGTAAGAATTATACAATTTAGACAAATGATTTGTAAGAAATATAGCAGACCAAGAAATATTCACCAGTTCAATCCTCATGTGTAACAAAATGTTGCCCAGATGTAACAAGCTTAAGGTAATGCATTTGAAACAGTTTCTCACCTCTCCTCGGAGTTTATCCCTCTCAGAAGTAAGTTCGTCGATGTTCTGCAGTTGGTCGTTCATGGTGATCTGATCAACTGTCTGTTGCTGCACCACAGCCTTGTATTTCTTCAGCATGTCGGCCATGTCCTCCTCATTCTCCTCAAGTTGTGACTGTAGCTCAGTCTTCTCCCGCATCAATGCCATACACTTGTTTTCGGTCTAAAACAGAAACATAAATGGATGATATTGGAGCAAAGTAATAATGACGGGAGGATAGAAACTTTATTGTTAACCAATTATCACAAAAGGGGTGGGATGGGGATGGTGTCAAGCACAACTATGAGGCTATGCTGGTTTATAAAGCAGACTGAAGGGTTGTGATGTGTATGACATACTACCTTCAGACTTGTCATGGTCCTCTATATGAAAGTCATGACAGTTATAGGTCAAATATACCTACTGACCTTGTGTCTTGGACAATTTTATGTAATACAGAATCTGTGACTTCAGTGATACAAACTTAAAGATGGTATCAGACAGTCTGACCAAATCTTTTTTTCTCACATAACCAAAAGTCACTTTTTCCTGATAATGTTCTGCAAAATGCTGTACGTTGATGCCCTATATTTTTCTGAACAACAAAGCATAAATCCACACTTGTCATTGCAGACAGGTATTTCCTCTCGGAGCCACACTGCACAGTTCACTATTTTTAAACTAAGAAAACCATATGACAACTTACTTTTCTCATCTGTGTAGTCCGCAGCTGACGTCGATATCTATTTTCATGCTTATTTATAGATTTGGACAGAATGAATAGTTTGAGTGCTTTTTATGCAATATACAGTAGCTTACAAAAAAGGTAGTGTACAAAATCATCTTTACTCAGGTTAGAGTATGAGTTTATGCAAAAATTATGCCAAAATTACCCAAAACAGTGGGAAAGTATTGTTACGTGCATTTGTTATAGGAAAACTGTTGGGTACCACCTTTAATTACGCAATAACATTACAATAAGACTTCTATTTCATTGCATACATTTGGTGTAAATGAGCTACATCAAGAATAAAGAATGAACATACTTTATACATGAATGTCTTGAGCAAACAGAGTAATGTTTGTGCTGTTTTTGATACATTTCAGCAACCAATTATGGTCATTCTAGTGCCATTCAGCTATTTTTGCGAGGAAAGACCTCAGACCTCTGGGTACTCACCTCCTGTTTGGATTTAAATAGGTCATCCAGCTGTTGTTGGAGGTCTGCCAGCTCTAGTTCCATTGTCTTCTTGGCCTTCACAGCTGCTGCAGATGCATATTCAGCATCCTCCAGCTGGAACCGAATAATAGTCACTTAGCAATGGTTGTCATATTTTTAAACATTATGTTAAGCTGTTAAACAAAGTATAATGCATCATATTAATACACTGTAGATAATGGGTGCAGTATTGAAATGTTCATCTACAATAAAATATAAAGTCACAGAATCTTTAAATGTAGAAACTGCACACAAAATTACAAAAATTGACATCAGATAATTTAAAATTGAAACTGAAATAAATATATTATTTAATACATTATTAAGAACAACATTTTTTACCCAGCCAGCGTTTACAGTGTATGCTGGTGAAACTTTATTGGACAGCCTTTGGCTGAATGTTACTACTTGGTAATTATCTATTTAGAGCAGAAACTTAAATGTAAAAATGTTCCTCAGCTAACAATTGGTGTGTAGGTGTTAATCCTTAATAACAGATGCACATTTTCCTTCATGAAAATAGTCTGTAAAATAGTCTGCAACATAACCCTACTTGTGTCTTGAGCTAACATTTAAAACAAACAAAATTGTTTGTTTGTGAGGTTTATCAACCCACCAACAGTATTTCATTCGTTTGAAGATGGTGTCCACTTGAAAGATATAGTACTGCCTTTACTGTTTATAGCATGCCATGAATATCTGGCATGATACTATACTCAGTCACATTATCCTGACACTGGGCCAATCAGTCATGGAAATAAACTTATATTTCCTTGAGCATTAGCAATGGAGCTATAATACTACTATTTTTTAACAACTCTGGCATGTTTTGACAAGGGATCAAACTCAAGGCCTCATATATCTGGAGCCAATGCTACTGATTGTGCTACCAGGTCTGGGAAAATAAGTTGAATTTGTTATAAAAGGTAACACATTACCTGATTCCTGAGTTGCCTAACAGATGCTTTGGACCCTTCACCCGTTTTCTGTTTCTGTAATACAGTCTCTGCGTCCCTTAACAGTGCTTTTGTACGGCGCAGGTCTCGGCGAAGTCGCTTCTCCGTGTCTGTTTAAATAAACAGAGATGGAGTGAAAAACAGTGAAATTGCATTTAAGCCTAATTTTTCATTTTTCTTAAATATATGCTTTCTTAGTTTCAAGTTTGAAGTAAATTTTCCACATTGTGATGAAGTCTGATCATATACAACTCATATTTTAAGTATGAGTAAAGTTGCTTTATACTGACAATATGCAGCCAATTCTACAGCAATAATTCTATTTTGATTAATTTTTACACAAAGTTGGAAGATTAAATTGTGCTATTTCAAGTATATGCATCACTGTTTTATCTCTAAGTTTATTTTTATTGTCTTTCTTGAGATCTTGCAGTCAGACCAAAAAAGAATGCAATAAAGCTTTCAAAAGTAATTATCTACTTATACTTGTTTAAGGTCAGGGTGAGAGGCGGGGTAAGTGGTGGGCGTTACCTTTATCCCTGAGAGAGGCGTGGCTCCTGAGCTCCAGTAATTGCTCTTCTAGTTCCCTGTTTTTCTGTACCTGCAGCTTCCTCTCCTCATACTCCTCTTCCATCTGTACCTCCATCTGCTTCAACTGTTCAAAGATACATATGGAACATATAAATGATTATTCATTATTGTAGGTAATTAATGTGGATTTGAGATCTGCTCCCTTTTCTATGTGAAGAAACATAAGTCCCTCTCATAATGACCATCACTCTCACAAATAATTCCATAAATTGAAGCTCCTTTATAGAAGCATATGTTATAATTTTTTCCATGTTGCGAAGAAACAAATTTAGGATGCCAAGTGCTTGGGAAGTCACCTTTTTTCTGAGTATTTTCTTCCTCTTTACATATCAAAACAAAAAAATTACAATAAAAGGCAAGTAAAGAGCAAAGTGCATCCACCTTTTTCTGCAAATTTTTCTCCTATTCACAAATCAAAATCTCAAATTTATGATAACTCACAATAAAAAACAGTTATAATTAATATATTACATAATCACCTTTTTCTGTGTTGCATATCGTAATTCCTCCATCTCCTGGTCCTTGTCTTCCATCTCCTTCAAGCTCTGTTGTCTCGCCTTCTCTAGGTTCATCTCCAGCCGCACCTTAGTCTGCAAGATAGTACAGGGAGCATGAGAAATCAAACAAACAAATCTGCATGTAAACTAAACAAAGGTGATCTGCTTTGAAACAAAGAACGTGTATCTTATCCACTGACCACTTTACACCACCTTCTCCTGTGCAGTTGACCAGTTTTTGTATATATATGCACAATGAATACGTCTTTAGTCAACATAATGATTTGAAGCTCCATGTAAGCTCCACCCATTGGTGAAGTGGCTCCATCCTATCCAATAATTTTAACCAACTAAGCCCTGCCCATTGACAGAATGTTTCTTCTCTTACCACACTGACAATGGACCATTCCACAATATGTACCTAACTCCTCCCTGTGTTGTTTTAACAGTTTTAGATCATGCCTAACTTAAATGCTCGCAAACAGTATCACAAACAAAACACACATGTTCTTACAATTAAGTAGGTTAACCCTTCACCATGTGGTTTATACTTATACTGATTAGATAAACCAGTTTATGTAAACAGGCTCCACCAACACTTTTGGAACGGTCCATTATCAAAAAGGTAAAACCTGCCAAATGAGCGTAAGGCTTTATTTATTTCTTCCAGCTGCTAATTAAGCTCCTCCCACAATTTACCTCAAGAATACAGTCTAACAAGGGCACAATTTTCACTCACTGGCTACTTTATTACACCCATCCACTCCAATGATTTGAACAAATCAGTGAATAAGACCCACCTACTGGCTATTCACCCCTCCTACCCAAGCTGCTATGATCAGTCAGCATGTCAACTCCACCCACCTGTTCTAACTGCTGTATCTGCCCTGCCTGGTCATCTAGCTCCTCCTCTTGATCCAGCACCTTGGCTTCCAGGTCCGCCTTTGCCCTTTTCAGTGCCACCACCTCATGGTCATCCTTGATGCCTGCAGATGTCAGAGTGTCTCCCAATTCCTTCTGTAGACGCTCACACTTAGACTCAGCTGTCTCGACATCACCACGGAACCTCTGTTGGGAATGATAACATTTTTATAAATACTTGCTTTTTTTTCTCTGTATGATCTGATTGATTATTATCATATGTACCTTTTTATCTCTTTGCCTTCAATGTTTTTTTCTTCCTCTGTCCGCAAGTAAGTTATTTCATAACCTACTTATTCCATTAAGCAGAAATCTAGTTTCAGCAGTATATATACAAATCTAAGCACTTTTTCCTATCTGGAAAGATATGGCATAACCAAAACTTATCATTATTATATTAATCACAACTGTGTCACTGTGATGTATATCCACACTTGAAACAAATCATTACAAGCATTGGACATTACATAATTACATTGTAATCTATTTCTTACAACATGTAGTCCACAAAGAACAAATCTTAAGACTTTCTAAATTATGTTCATCTGTGATTGACTCAAACACAGTCATACCTCCACCTCCTTTTCTAGAGAGTATTTTTCTGTGGCAAGAGCATCCCTCTCTCGTTGTAACTTCTCTTTGTGTGCACGCTCAGTCTTAAGATCCTCCTGGATCTTGTGAAGTTCTGAATCAAACCTGAAATAAAGTAAGTTATGCATGAGTACCTATGGCACAGCTGTCATCATCTGACTCAGAATCCGTGATAAACACAGGTTTAAATCCCAGCATGGGCAAAATCTTACAAGAGGGGAGGTCATCCAGCTGATCAGTGGTGTGCCTATGGTTCTACCCACAGACATTTGTTTGGTGTCTACATTCACCAATAGTACACATACATGAGAACTTTTTCACAGGCCAATGTGGAAGATTTTCTCTGGCAAAGTAGGAGATTTGTTATATAAACAAAGGAGGAAGATATCTGTTTCCAAGTAAGGAGATTTCTGAAAATGTGTAAAACACCACTCATTTTCAAATGATTTTGAAACTTAAAAGAGGGAGAGTTCACATGTATGAGTACATGAAGTCAAAAAAAGTTTGAGCTGGTGTCAGAGATCATCCTAAAGCATCTGATTGGTCAGATTTCAAATTTTATTTCAAATTCAGCCAATCCAATCCTCGAGGATAATCTCAGACTTAAGTAAACAATATAATGACCACAGTTTTGTTTCGGCATTCTCAAAACAAACAGATCACTTGAAATGATGTGAATGTGTTACTTTTGAACTCAAGAAATAATTGAGTCAGATTAATATATGAGTTTATAGAAATATAAAGCTATACATGATATATAACTAAATACCTATAGCAATTACTTTGTCCATGTAATGTGTGTGGCCAGCTGTTTTATAAGATAAAAGAAAGGTTTTATGTAGGGAGCATCAGTATGAGAGGCCCAGACAGCTTTTTCTCTATATTACAAATTAAACAATTATAAAAAAGAATACATACATCATAAATAACAGCGATGTCAATATCCCAATGACTTTGTCTCTAAATTATTGAAATTGATGTAAAAGCATTCAACCTAGGTACACAAGTTCATGATAAAGACACCATGTATATCAACGAAGTATTTCCATTTCCATACCTCCTTTGTTTTCGCTCCAGGTCATTATTACGTGCAGTCTGCTCCTCCAGATGTAATTTCGAATCCTGCATCTCCGTCATCAGTTTCTGCGACTTTTTCTTCGCCATTGCCACCTGTCTGCGTGCATCATCAGCATCCTCCAGGGCTTCATGCAGCTGATTAAATGAAGCAAGGAATCAGTATCATCAAAGTATTCATAATCAATGGCATCATGATCCTCCTCATCATCATCAAGTCTGCCTGTAATACTATTATTGTGTGAGCATTAAAAAAGCTATATTATTGTGAACCTATAATTTTTTGTTGATGCTCAACTTGGAAAATGTTTACTTTTTTTAAAATGCCGAAGAACTTTTTCAAATTTTAATTATCTGTTAAATTTGTCTGTCTATAGAAAGGGGACCATGCTGCATTATTATAAACATGAATGGTATAATCTGCCTACTCGTTTCTCTAGGTTTTTCTTAGTGAGGTGCTCTTGTTCTAATTCTTCCTCATGTTGTTGTTGCTGTTTTTTCTTGGAGAAAGCCATCTCTCTACGCAATTTGTCATATCTCTCCTTGTAAATGCCACCTGAAATATAAATAAAAATAATGAAGACACACATGCAAGACACCCTAAACCTACAAAGTTCACAATGGACTGCATTTCAAAATTAAACAAGATTGTGATTTTTTTTATTTTGTATTAAGATGAGAAGATGATATTAACAAGAAACATTGCCATGCCACCAAATCAATTTATTGACCAGAGACTATTTTTCTACTTTTAGTAACAGTGACCTTGACTCGACTGGCCCCTAATCCAATCCCATGCTAAATTTACACATAAACTACCTACAAACAGAATTTTAGCAAAATACCTCCATTTTAGCATATATATAAAGCAATAAATATTTTTTTCTATTTTTATTGACAGTGACCTTGACCTGACTGGCCCCATATCCAATCCCAATCTAGGTCTTGGTGCAAGCTTGCTACATCCAAAGTTTGATCAAGATTGATTTATCCAACAAAAGTTATTTACCAAAAACTGTTTGTCTATTTTTAGTTACAGTGACCTTGACCCGAATGGCCCTAAATCCAATCCCAAGATAGGTTTTCATGCAAGCTTGATATATACAAAGTTTCAGCAAGATTGTTTTTTTCCAAATTAAAGTTATTGACTGGAAACCCTCTGTTTGATGCCGCCTGCACACCCACCTGCCCGCCATACCCCATTCTAATAACCAGAATTTTTGCTGATAACCTGGTTAAAAACTAGTTTATAAAACCAATTCATAGGTTTGAGTCACATTTAGGGAAAAAAGTCATGCACAGGTGTCTTCCAGATCACGCATGATTATGTTACGGTTTTTTCTCCCCACCATTAGCTGGAAGTTATACTAAAGACCATTACTTTATAGATACAAGCAAATCAGAATCATTTGAGTTTAAACCCACGTGTTTATAGGCACTCAGGAAACTAGTTACTTATATATGATTGCTCTCGACTGCTTATATCCTTGGTAGAACCAGTACTCAAGAAGTAATCTACCATGGATGATTTCAAAGACTCAAAGACTTGGTTGGTGTCTGTTTGAACCTGGTACCCTCCATCACTACAACCATGGGTAATATTCATAAAAAAATCAAGAAACAAGAAGTTTCCTAAAATTAAAAAAATAAATTTCTTAGCTTAAATGATTTATACATTTCCATTAGGAATACTTATACAAATAGTGTTACAAAAGTTTGCATTGAAGACGTAAGTCCTTACCATCAACATCATCCTCCTCCAACTCTCCATCATGGGACTCAGCCTGCCAGAGTCGGAACTGCATAACCTCCATCTCCTGTTTGTCATGGGTCCGCTTCAGTGCAGCAAACTTAGACTGGAAGAACACACACAAACAGGCATATAACAATCAGAATGCCTAATTACTTTATTATGGTTGGCAAACATATTATGTGTTGAAGATATATTTTATAGAGATGATAATAACAATCTACATAACAGACTTGAACACTTTCTCACTAAAAAACTATGTTTTGTTTGGAAGACTCATGACCGCTTCCTCCCATTAAAAATTATTCTTAATTATTCTTAGAATTGTCTCATTATTAATTATTCTTAGAATTGTCTCATTCTTAATTATTCTTAGAACTGTCTTATCACTTGTAGATAAATATAAATAAACAGACCCTTGACAATCTAAATTGAAAATCTGTGACCCATATTTGGTCAGATAAAATCCAACTTACACCAAACAGTATGTAGGTTCTTTTGGTTGGAATCCATGGATTTTATTGCTAATTCTTTTTGAGATGGTGTCATCTGTTACATTTTCCCCCATAAATTAAGCATTGAATTTACCAAAGTACCTGTACTTATTGAGATCTGTTATATACACCACAACAATGGACATGTATGTTTATGAAATGTAATTTGAAAATTTAACAACAAATGCAAACATAGATTCCAAAAGTGCAAATATAAAACACATCTATTCCAAATAAAAGGACCTACTTGCATTTAGGGAGTTTTAAGGGGAGACTACTTACTAATGTCCCCCCACCTCCATCTCAGGGTTATTTACATACCAAAACAGACAAAACAAGTAATCTAAAAGCATTAGGTATAATTCTGTACTTGATTATCATTCACAGTATGAGTAAGAATTATTTAATTAAACCCATTCTCTATCCTCACTTTGTTACATGTCTAAATGATTGCAATTCTTCAAATGAAGCTCAATGTAAATCTTGAGGCATTACAAAAAACTCATTCTATGTAAAAACTGATAACACAACCTACATTTATCTCTTTCAGCTCCTTCTCCAGCCTCATCCTCTCAGCACTCTCCGTTTCCAACATCTCAGATGCCTGTGTTGCTGTCGTGTTCTCCTCTGCTAGGTCTGCCTGCAGCTCCACCAGCTGTAACACAAGGGCAAGTAACACCAAGTGATAAAGGGGCATAAATGTGGTTGGTAAAAGGGAGACCACTCTGTAAAAAGGGTTATAAGTCAAGGAGATAAAAGGGGACAGTTATGAGCTGATACAGAGAGAATAACAAATGACATTAGAGGACCTTGCTCTGACATTGACCAATCAATGAGCAAGCCTGGTCATGACAAGCGAGGTAAATTTATGTGTGATTTTGGGCCAAAGCTTATGTGTATAATGGGGAACAACACATAGTGATAAAGGGGCACAACTCATGGGGATAAAGACCTTAAACATAAAATGTCTCATTGCTGGACAACTCTAAATCATAGAAGGATTTTTTAAAGTCATTAATATATTAACTCTGATATGTTCAGACAGCTTAGTGCACTAAAACTAACCAATTATTGAAACCAAAAAAACCATTTCATAAAAGTAAAAAGAGCTAGTAAGTCACTATTAAATTGGGCTAAAAGCATATATTGACTAGTTGATAGTGTAAAGAAATATTTGAACACATACCCTATTCTCCAGTTTGTCCACCTGCATCTTGTAATCGCTCCTCTCCTTCTCGATCTTTTCCAGTTTGGTCTTCATCTGCTCTAGTTCCAGCTGTAGAGAGGAACAGTTTGAGCAAGGAGCTTGAGTTTGACGGTAAATATAGCTGTAACACTTCACACGACTCGCCATCTTGAAGATTGTATACTAGCACACTCTTCAGAAATGTTTTGTTTACAAACCAACGTCTTTTATAGCAAACACAGTCTTATTTTGTTAGCACACTTACTCTGGTTTATCAAGCTAACTTACTCTTATATTGTTGACAGACTACCTTAGCACACAAACTATTTTCACACTTTGCTTCTTTTGCACACCCACTGTTGTCCATACTTTTTGTTCTTTAGCACGCCAACTATCATCTACACCTTGCTCCTAACAATTTCTCAATTTCTTTTTATCAACAAATCTAGATTAGCTTAAAAATGAATTCCTTCCTAGACAGCAACTATGTTTTATTTCAGACTTTCCCTTTAAAGCAAAAACAAACTGTACACAATTGTTCAACATTTGTTTCTGATTTTTAACAGAATTTCTCTTATTCCAAACAAGATTCTGATCATATTTCATGTCACTTTCAATTATCTCTCATTTCAATAACCTTTTCCCTTTTCATGTTTGTGTGTTCTCGTATGTTTCATGGATGTGCTATTGAGCTTTGTTCATAGATTTCACAATTACCAACGGCCTTGCTGTTTCTATTACCTTTCTCCTATCAATATTGATCACCCAGCTAGATAGGAAGGCATATCTTGCAGAGCCAACATGTTTATAAAGTTTATTTATCAAACTTTTACTTGCATTGCATTGTTAAATCCATGTTTATCGAAATTGCGAAATATGTGCACACCAATCTTCACTGCAATATCACAGTCTAATAACAAGGTACAACACTGGTATAAACACAAACTCCTTCGAAAGTTTAATGTTCAGACAAATGCCATGGCACAAGAAACATCAATGAAATCTCTGCCTTTAATCAAATGAAGAAAACAAAACATAAACTTCGAAGACTCTTACAATTTACTCAATAGTATAAGCAATGAATAAAATCGAAAATAATTATTTCAGTATCAGGGCAACTAATGACACAATATACAAACATCCTATTTGCAAAATCAGGATAAGAATAGAAGTTTTAAGACAACTTTGAAGGAAAAAAGATGAAAACTAAGAAGAAATAGAAAAGACAATGAAAGTGTATCTAAATACAAAACAGACGAAAGCAACTTAAACAAATTCAGAAAAAGACAATTACATCTTCAGAAGGCCTAGGAAGGACCTAAACATCTTATACAAATACAGAACAGCCAAAATTTACTGAAGAACATCCAATGATACATTGACAATTTTAGCAAACCATCAATAACAATAATGTCTGACATCTATACAGCAAGAGACAAAATCAACTTCCAGAAATAAGTTTATTAAGGAAAGATAGCAGTAACATAGACTAATCCAGGACAGATAGAAACAACATAAGTTAGTCCAGAAATAACACAACTTCCACAAAAATCCCAAGCCATAAACTGCTTAAAATCCAGACAATGCATTGACAACTTCTTAAAAACAATAACTTCCTCGTAAGCCTTTTCACAAAGATGAAACAAAATAACAATATCTAGAAAAAGTTGTAACAAAATAATTGCATTTAGTTGCAACACTTTCAACTTAAGGAAAATCATTTTACTATGATATAAAAATGACTGATAAGAACATTGTTGAAGTGCTTACATTTATGTTTATTAGATCCTAAAATTTGCTATTGTAGGAATAATTATCCATAAAAAAAAATTATCAGTAAAACAACAGGCATATTTAACACTCTCATTAAAGAATGAGCTCTTTGTGAATTGTCTAAATAAATTTGATAAGAGTTGTTTTAAAAATGCATTCTTGAGGATTTCATATAAATCCCATATTTTATTATATTTTTATTTCTATATTTTCCACACAAAAAATAAAAGAAGTCATTAAAAAAAACAGGAAGAATAAAATCTGACCAAAATCGCACATATTCCCTTTATTCAAAGCACACCTATTATCCAAAGAAACTGGCCATTATCTATATATCTGACCACCCAGTTGGTATCCAGACCACATCTGACTTTAAGACAAGCTGCCCCATCAATGTATCTAGAACCAGTCGTATGATGTATAAAATATGAGGCCCAATATAAACTACTTGTATCTAGCATCCATTTCTATGTCAACAAGTCTGCCAGGATCTTGCACAAATACCCTTATCCTGCTAATTTTGTTAATAAGCCATATTTATTTACCCATTCGTGATTTTCTTCAGCTATATTTATTCATTTATGTGTTTATCTTCAGCCTTAGGTATTTTTATTTAGCCATATTATTCACTCATACCTGTTCTTCTCCAACCATTTTTATTCTTCCAAGTTATTTATTTACCCCATCTCAACATTTTGTTAAATCAAATGTTTTTTTGTAATTAAAAAAAAGTGACTTCTAGGTCTCAATCTACTTCAATCCTCTATCAGACATAGTGATATTTAATTTAATATTTGCTGATAACTACCATGTACCAAGGTAACTAGACAGTTTAGGTTCAGCTACAATAGTGCTGATCCTGATAAAAGAGCTCAAAAAGGGAAATAACTTAGCTGAATTAATGCTATTTTCCTAAGCCTCATCAATTCATACCATAATGTTAAGTAAAGCTAATGTAGGTTTTTATTTTATTTAAGTAAATGTTGAATTTACAGCAGAGAAAAGAGAATATATGTATTCTTTAAAATTTATGGAAGATATCTGATTTGGGTCTAAAATGATCACATAAGCCTGAACCATGCACCCCAGAATCACTTGCACTAACACATCCGTCTCAAACTACCCAGCAATAATAACAAAGTGGCCAACTTACACTAACAGATGGGCCAGCTGCCCATGGGTTTTGTTTACATCTGATCTCATCATAAACTCTTGTTTATTTACAACAATCTATACATTCACC
Organism: Sinonovacula constricta; assembly: GCA_007844125.1. Taxonomy (NCBI): domain Eukaryota; kingdom Metazoa; phylum Mollusca; class Bivalvia; order Cardiida; family Solecurtidae; genus Sinonovacula; species Sinonovacula constricta. The sequence goes on from CM017571.1 coordinate 20,156,946, forward strand.
CCTTGAGAACCGGGCATGTCTTATAAGAAAAGAGTTTTAAAAATTCCAGATGATGGATATGTGATCACATTTCCACATGTATAAGGCTTCAAAATTAACCTGATTCCCATTTTTTTTATTTTATATACAGCGCATATTGAATAATCCAACTAAAATGCACAAGGTCCAGACAAATTAATTGCTAATTATGGTAATATCAGGCAATGTCAAGCTTTTTAGGTGGAGAAAGAGCCCTGATCTTTGTAAAACCATCTGCACATCACAGCTCAGCTGGAAGACCTTCCCAAACTGGACTCTCACCCATGGGGTAAGAGGCTAAGTAGTCAGAGGAATTAAGTTGGCAAAAACTACCACTCTGCGACAGGTGCCCGCTTAACAATTAAGAGGTACTAAGTGAAGTTAACAGTTATGAATAATATATATATATATATATATATATATATATATATATATATATATATATATATATATATATATATATATATATATATATCATAGATAAGTCATTATTGTATAAAGTTCAAGATAATGTTATTGTTGCTATATATTATTAACCCATACAAGTTTTTCTTTAGCCTATATATTCATAATGCATTCTTTATCAACAGAACAGGTTGGTGTTTATCTCTTTTAACAATCATTTCATAGCTGTTTATTTATAATTATGGTTTCTTGTCCAGCTGACAGTATTTCAGTTATCTGGAGATAGTGTTCACATGAAGCAGATATAGTGCTGCCTTCACTGTGTATAGCATGCTATGAACACATGGCATGATACCACACCTAGTCAAATTATTGTGACACTGGTTGACCATGGAACTTCCCTTATATTTGCTTGAGAATTAGCAAGGGAGATATAGATAGTTTCCACATCAGTGAAGATCCCTTATCTTGGCAGCCATCTTTGATGGCAACTTTAAGTGATTTTCAGATGAGTTGTATAGAAGCAAAAATTTGATATTCTTAATTTGCGGTCCAAAAATTAAAAGCTATACACCATTTGAAAGCTGTTGAATTTCATATTTTTAGAATTGATAAATGCACAAAGAATTCATGCACAGAAATCAATAATATTATTGGCTCATCCTTAAACAAAATTAACAGAGTATCTTTTTTGGTTGTATTTTTTTTACCTTTTAAACTATCAAAATATGGTTTTGATATTTAAAATACTTCATAAAAGCTGTTAAATTTGATATAAAATTTAGTAAAATAAACTGAAAAATAAAAACACAGTGGTGAGTTGAATACAGAACATATTTCCAGATTTCGGCCCACATTAGCTTCTGCCTTCAAAGATGGCTCTCTAATCAGGGCCTATGACATCACATGGAAACTATCTATACCATTACCACTTTTAACCCTGTGGTATTGTCTCAGCACGGGATCAAACCCGGGGCCTACCGTACCTGGAGCCAACAATCTACTGATTGCTTTACCAGGTCCAGTCTTTTGATAGTCCATGTAACAGTTTGATAATAATAACATTTTTTTTTCTGTAAAGAACTACTTTATTCTGAGACGGTTAAATCCTTTTTCTTCCCATGTAATATGCTGCACAAAATTGATTTTCACAAACTAGATCTGTACTATGTTTATCATAATTATAAAAATACACAAAGAAATGGAATTTTTCTTTGGTATTCAAATGCTATTTAAACTAATGTGGTAATTTCATGTTCATCATTTTATTTTATGGGTATATCATATTACAAAAATTACAAAATTAATGAATTAAAGAAAAAATGGATAAAGTATTTGATTAAATAATGCTAAATGATGTCCCTAAGAACAATGTGCCTATTTCATCAAGCTTCCAACATACCAGCTGATCAAAATCAAAATCATCAAGTTAATTAGAAAGAAAAAGGTTTTCTTTTTCATGCACAACTGTAAACTACCTTTTTTCGAAAATGCAATCAATCATACTAAATGATAAGCAAACAAATATGCATTTAATCATATTTTACATGACACAAAACCCTCTATTTAAAATATCACTCAGCAGGGCATATTCTTCTACTGCAGTAATCTAGAGCCTTCTACAGTAAATGCCAGAATGCAGTTCGACTTCTGCAAAAAATGCAGCTACCGAATCATATCAAACCATCTGAGAACAGCAAACAAATGAAAGCAAGGGTATAAGCAGTGCTTCAGATATATATTTCTGATAAGCCAACATTAAAATCTCGGAATGTGACTCGAAGGAATTTAGGAGTTTGTGAAATTGAAGCATAACTCTGAGGAGATGAATTTGGTCCAATAAACGTATCCCGGAAAAGAGTTGGAGCAAAAAATTGAAATCAAAATTAAAATAGACAGAACAACAACTCTTAGTATTATGGGCAAAGGCAAAGCTAGCTATAGTATAGCAACAATTGTAAAGATTTACTGGAATTTTAATAGGACTTGAAGAGAAACAAAAAGAAATAGGCCTAATTTCCATTATGTTTAACATGTATATAACTAAGTTTCACACAAGGTAGGAAATTATCTTTGCAAATGAAGTACAAAAAAGACTTTCATTCACATTGAAATCTTCCATTTCACTGTTACATCACTCAACCCCTGAACACACAGAATACACAAACTAAAGAGTTTATATTTGTTTGCACCACTAATACATAAAACAGTTGTATGGAACATTTGGTTTTACCATTATGGAGTATTAAAGAGCAGTTAGCATCAGTTGTGTCCTGTCAACAGACTTACTCCGGGAACAATTACCACCAGATGGGAACAGGAAGAAGATTATTACATTATTACAAAACTGATTTACACAAAGTTCCTTGGAGTTTGCATTTACCAATAAAAGATAATGAACAATAAAACAAGAAAATACCCTAAACAGGACTGTTTCTTTTTTGCTTTGATCACAAACAATAGTGTCTTTTTAATTCACCCAACATTTTTAAACATCAAATTTTGTTATTTTTGTACAACCTGCAGTAAACATACAGGGAAACAAGTATCTAACGTTTAAAGTATCTAAAGGAAGCTTGATCTAGTCTAATGCCTACACATAATTAGCTCATGCTTGGCACGAGCTGTCTAATCTAAATCTACACCGTTTGCCCAACCTTTAACAAAAATCTGCTCAATAGGTTAAGCGCTAAACAATCATCATCATCATCATCATATGAATGTGTATAAGCAAACCTCACTCCCTCTACCAACAGAAATTAATTTAATTTTACGTACTGGTAGTTAGATTTACTCCTATTAGGGTATGTAGCTAGGTCAAAAAATCCTAGGCTACATGAAAACATATGTAACAAATCCAGTATCAGACTTGCATTCTTGCCCTTACAACGTCAAAATTAATTTAAAATATAACTTATTTCTTCTTAACAACATTGTGAACATGTAAACAGGGTAATGTTGATTGATATACACTGGGCAGCAAATAGTGAACATCCAATAATGACAGCTTCTACTTTTGAGCTGGTGGACCTGGAATCCCACTACATGTATATGTGTTTGATAATGCCTGAAAATAACTATTGCCAATGTCTGCCAATGCTGCCAAGCCTCTAGCAATATATTCAGATACATTTACATGTATCTAAGTTTAAACCTATTTATTTAGTCGATTGGGAAAAAAGTTCTTTCAAACGATATTAATTCCTCTCAACAGACCACTTCCTGGGTAGAGCTAGTACTCAGGTACTGAGTACCTGGAATAATGTATACTAAATAGTCTTGATCACAGACTAACATCATGTGGATTTGTTTCGGGGTTCGAACTTTGGACCGTACAAGCCAAAGCCAAAAGTTTTAACCACTAGACCACTGACGTCCATAATTTTCCTGTTTCTCTCACGCGTACAACTAAGCATTATTAATGGGTATTGACAAACTAGGTTACAGTTTCAGGAATCTCAGTGTCTACCTACTACATGCTACAGTTTTTGCTTCATTATTGTTGCTATAGTTTACCTAGAGACTGTTGATTTGTGTGTTTTTTATGCCTTACACGTTCTTTTGTTTCTGATTCTAGATACATCTGACAATACAAGTGACAGATGTTACACTGTTTTTGCAGTCTTTTCTCCAGGTAGATTTCCAAGGTGAAGTGTGTTACAAGTAATTTACCCAACCCACATGCAGACACTGTTTAGCACACAGTATTATAGATGATAATAAATTCCGCTATATGCCATTTGTCAAACTGTAGAAATCTTTGGGACAAACCAACACATATAACTTATAAATATTATATTTTACAAAGATTTTATATTAGTGTCCTTATTATCAGTAATTGTACCACAAATATTTTTTAAAAATAAAATGTAGTTTTAACAAATTAGATGAATGCACTTTTTACCACATATCTAGAACTCTATATCACATTATATGCCACATTAATGAAGTTGTTTTATAAACAGGTTAGACCAATATGCATATTTACTATATTAGCCTATATAAACTACTTTACTTGTCAGTATCAACTTACAGAAAGTTAATTAAATATTAATGGGGAAGTTACAACAATTACTGATTTAAGTCCTGGTGAAGTTGGGTTGACAACCAGAGTCTTCAGAGTCTTGTTATAACTTAATTCTTTTTCCACAGGTCTGAGAGGATTCAAGGGGCATTAGTTTATTCTTTTTAGACTTTTGATTTAAGAAAACACTGGAAATGATGTTCACCATTTCAAAATGTTTTGATATATCAGGTATTAGTTGCTACCACACCCAGTAACATTATCAAGTCAAAGGGACCACTAGTTGTTAAACTACCCTTTCTTAGATGTGCTTAAGCATTAGCAAGGGAGCTATACCACTACCAATTTTAAAGTCTTTGGTATGTCGAGGCCATGGATCGAACCCAGGGCTTCCCGTACCTGGAGCCGACGCTCTACTGATTTTATCTCAGTGGGAGATGCATACTGAGATGGCTTACTACCAGATACTAGTCAGCAGTGCTGGCACCAAATGTCTGGGTACCTGTGTCACAGTCTCCACCAACCAGTCAACACATATCATCACCATGACAACCATGTCCACACACCCCTGTATTAGTACCAACAACCACATCCTTTAGAAATAACTTTTATAACAGATATTGTATTTTTTTTAAAATCAAAATACTTTTTAATATATAAAATTTGCACCTGACTGTTGGTAAAAAAAATAAAATAAATGCATACTGTAAGGCCATCGATATGATATGAAAATTTCCTAAACAATAGAATGAACATAAGATAATAGTCACTCAATCAACAAATCTGAATGAAATAAGAAACCCAAAAATCAACACAAACACTTTTTACACAGACACTGTCTCAGAAAACTTACAAATTAACATGCAACTTTGTATTAGAATATATAATATACACCTCATTAGCTTTAAATCAATAATTCAACAAAATAACACCTCCAAAAAGTCTCTTCAGAATTTGGGGGATGGGGGTGGGGGGCCTACTTTAGCACTTAGGTATAAATCCTCAAAGAGCATCACATCATATCACATAATAAACACATCACATCACACCCTACCACATCACATCACACCCTAACACATCACTTGCACATTACAACACAGAACTTCCACTATACATTTGACATAAGTCACTTTTACTTGGCAACGGCTGCTACAACGCTACAGCTTAGACACATCATTCTCGAATGAACATGAATGAGAAACTGCACCAGTATGAGAGATGCCAGATGACTAGACACACAACCTTCAACCTAAGGGGCTAACCCTTCACTAATACCATGAGACATACAACAGTCTAACACAATCAGTGGAGAGACAACAACAACTGTTACAGTAGAAAAACAACAGAACAGGTAACAACAACAACTACAGCAAGAACACTTGACAGCTGATGAATGAAGCTGACTGTTTCCCTGCAGCTCCGGTTAACAAGTGCTACATGTAACACAATGTACGTAAAGGGGGAACCAGGGGCACATCCAAAAAATCAAAAGGTCAAAGGTCAACCTGTCATTTAAGCCCCTCCTCACTTGACCTAATGAACATATTCCTTGCTTAACACAATGTAAAATTATTTAACCCATCAGGCAATAGGGCACTGGAAACAAGATTATACAACAGATTGAAATGATGACACTTAGACACTTATCACTTTTCAAGATCTCAATTTAAATTTCCCCTACCCCGATCCAATTGGATAACCCATTTCATGGTAGATAAAATGGCTTCCTGACACCACCCATGGGAAGAAAAGAGCAGTGGACACAAGATCATGAAACAGATTGGAATTATTTATTACACTTATCATTTCTTCCAATCTTATGGCTTCGTTACAGTTTCCATTGAGCAGAAAGTCAGGAGACACATTAATGTGAAACAGATTGAAAATTATCATGTTAGACACAATGTTCCTTGAATAAACTCAGTACACAAGAGATTAGTGGCCCTAAGGTTAAATAAAGGAGACTTCTATTAAGCTTTAAAATGTAAAATTTTATTTTCTTACTCTTTTACTTTTACTATTTACCTTTTTTTGCTTACATTTCAAACTTTTATTAATCTTTATATTAATTTTCTTAAATCTGTATATGCTTAAGTATTTTCTTTTTGAAATGTCTATTTTTCAAATTCTCTAGGCTCGAGTATTATTTTTGGCTTATTTTGGGGGGTCCAGATGTCTAACTTTCTTAATCTTTCATGTGCAAATATACACATCATTTTTTGCTTAAAGTTCCATTTTCCTAAAATATTCATGCCCAGGTATTTTATTTACTTATATTTCTCTCATTCTAAACTCAAATTGTTCAAGAATTATTTATGCTTGAATTTTTTTCTTTCAAAGCTTTTCAGACTCAAGTCTTATATTGATAAAGAGTAAGATCATAATAATGAATAAAATAATAAAATATTAAAGCTCCTTAGGTGATTTAACAAGTGTTATAACCCTCTAAACAAACACAAACACATCAGCAACAACAACAAAAACAACAACATCCTAAGACCAAGATAATGATCCCATGAGAGAATATGATGCTACGCAATTTGAAAGATAAAATACCAAACAAAGATAAGGAAAGTGTAGATGCAGGATGCACAGAGCATTCTGATAAGTTTTAATCAAATAGGATGTGCATGATGGCTTCCAGCATGATAAATGTGCATCGACGGCATGATAAATGTGCATCGACTTATAAAATGTATATGTTGCTTGGTTATCATGAGATTGTTAAGGCTGCTGAATATGATGCAGAGGGATGATGATAACAATGATGATGACTGAGGGATTGCTGGTGGTGGTAATGATGGTGGGGATGATAACAATGATGATGATGACCAAGGGATTGCTGGTGGTGGTAATGATGGTGGGGATGATAACAATGATGATGATGACCAAGGGATTGCTGGTGGTGGTAATGATGGTGGGGATGATAACAATGATGATGATGACTGAGGGATTGCTGGTGGTGGTAATGATTGTGATGAAAATAACAATGATGATGACGATTAAGGGATTGCTGGTGATGATGATAACAATGATGATGATGATCGAGGGACTAATGGTTGTGGTGATGGTTATGTCATTTATAAAAAATATGGTGATTTTGCTATTAATGGCTATTATGATGATAAAAATTGCAAGTCCATGTAACTTTGTACTTGCAGTTCTATACTGCACCAACTGCCAAGTCAATTTGCAAAATATTGCCAGGAATTGAACCCACATGGGGAAAGCCTAAGTAGTTACAAGTTGGCCACTCCAAAGGCTTGGCCACACGTGCTCCACTTTACAATGATGACAGTGATGATGATGATGATGATGATAATCCTCTTGGTAAAAATGATGACATAAAGGTCACTTAGGTCATAACCATGCAGTCAATAATAATGATGTAGACCGAATAGTATCAGACAAAGACTGGCTGAACATTGTCCAATGCCAAATCTTATTAACATTTATGAACTTTGAACCTTTTTCATTCCTTTTCTTTACATATTCACACGAGATGCCTTGGGACATGTTTAGAGCACGATCTGATTGTCCTGTGGTTAGTGGGTAGTTTCCAGTGACATATGATCCATTAGTTAAGCCACGTCAGACCTTCTAACCTCAAGCCATGTGATTCACCATCATAAGTATCTTTTTGCTCAACAACCCTCCTGTCTAACCTTTTGAAGAAAGATTTATGTTTTTCTGTTGTTTTGTGTTGTTGGGTTTTTTGTACCTTTCCAGGTCTTGGGTTAGCTTTGAACACACTGGATGCTTAAACACAGACATTCCCTTGCATCTTATCATCATATACAATAATTGTTAAAAGGGTTGTGGTAATGGTTTTATTTGAAGAGTTGACCAAATTTTAAGGGAGAAAGCTTTAAATATATGTACTTGACCCAAAGTAAAATCAACTTTTTATTTTCTCATATTTAGACATTGAGCTCAAAGCTACATAACATTTCCCACCTTTTTATCAAATATTTTTACTTCAAATAAAATCTTAACCAATATTTTCTCCCTTTTTATCAGATATTGCTTCAAAGCAAAAGCTAACCAATATTTTCTCTATTTTTATCAGATATTGACCATAAGTAAAACTTAAATATTATTTCCCCAAAGTAAGATATTGAGCTAAAAGTTGCACAACATGGTTTTCTTCTTTGTAATCAAATTACGAACAAGAGTAAGATGTCAAATCTCTTTTCAGATTAAAATATTGATGCAAGGCAAAAGTAACCAAGTGTTTTCTCCTTTTTTATCACAATTATATTGTCTCCAAGTTAAAGCTACCTCTATTTTCGCTCCTTGTATCATATTATTTGGGATGAAAAACCTACATATACATAGCGTCAGTGCAATTTATTTTGCCTTTGTCCAGCTTTCAGATTATTGCTTCAAAAAGACCCCAAACATGTTAAAGCATAGCCAGGGACACATTGCAGGTCAGCTAGAAGACCTTCCCCACATTTTTGACAGGACTGGGACTTGAACCCATACGTTGACAGGCTAAGGACTCTAAGCAGTAGTGACTCTTTTCAAACAGCTTTGCCAAGTGAGCCTCCTTTGTGACACATGTCTTGAAGGGGTGATTACACTAAATACCGACCGGAAGTAGAATGTGTGACATGGATTTTTTCTCTTTAATAACAACTGTTGCTATAATTTGTCATCATATTTCCTATTTTGTTGGTAATTTGAACCTTTCAAAAGAAAGCTGAAACCATGTAGAATTAAAATCTAGCAAAAATGTTGCACTCCTATGCACAATAATGGACTGATCCACCTTTACAGGAACTACATATTTCATTGAAATCTGAGGGTTACCGACTGGAAATTTGATGGTATGTGCACTGTATGAAGCAGGACCTTCTTACAAGTTGCAAAAGTTGACTTATTTCTGGGTCTTTCTGATAGATAATAAATAGCTCTTTTCACCTATATATAGTTATGGGGATCTGTCATAGCTTGGTCATGGTGCAATTTGGTTCCAAAGTTTCGCGAATTACTATAAAATATATAACAAACTTATTTAGTGGCATCTAACCTGAAGCAGAGCAAGAGCACTTCAACATGGACTGTTCCTACACTGTCATTCAAATCTTTTTATATAACCAGAGATATTCCAGTCAGTGCGAACAGGTAGAATCAGCAGTGCACCACAGGTTAGCTGGAAAATATCCCCACATGACAGTTCTCACCCTGACCAGGACTCGAACCCTAGTGGTGAGGAGCTGAGCAGTTAAAGTCAGCAACTCCAACTACTCTACCATTGGTGCCCCCATCATGACCTAGGTATGAATAGAAACTGTATCAAAGCTATCAAAAGTAGTTTGTCACAAACACATTTTTCTCATGCTTACTGAAAGAGTGTCAAGACTTTCTCACATATTTTACAGACTCATTATACATTAAAGTGACTGTGAAACATGTTGGTGAAGACCCAAGGTAATGGAGCAGTAGACTAATGCGCCATAATGACCAAATGCCAGGTCATTTGTCAACAACATAGTTACAGGGACCGAGCCCTAACATTCTATATGTGACTCAAAAAGGTCCTGCCATCAGATGACCATTGTAGTCCTGTGAATTAGAGGTTGAGTTAATAAACGCAGATTGTACAATTAAATTTTCTTTTTAGTTTTATAACCTTTAATGGAAGGTGGAGAGGGGATGAGTGAGTCCAAAAAGTGTGTTAGTACAGGATGGCACTTTTGATGGACTTCTATCATGTAAGCAAGCATGCCTTCACAGGGTTAACCTAGTGTCCTTATTAAGCTTGTCAGACTATGACAGTCCACAATACACTAGTAGACAGGTAGCAATGTACATCCTGTCTGTGAGACAGATGGTCACTGACTTATGAACACTTACATGTACACCCAGATGGTCCCTTAATGGTCATTGTATGGTTACAGATGTATATTAGGGGTCAAATGTGACAGGACAGATACTGAACATGCACAGTGTCTACCTCCACTACATGTAGAACTTTGCACAATTATGTAACTGGGAAAGGAATAAAACAGTTACAAACTTCACAAGAGGACAGGACCTATCAGCATTGGAGGCTATACATGTTTAACAAATCATATCATTGTCTTCATTATGCCATAATCATCATCAACATCACCATCATTATCGCTTCTATCAAATCCCCCCCCAGCCACAACCAAAATCATCATCAGCAGTAACCCCATCATCATCACTATTACCATATCCATCACAACCACCACCACCACCTACTCATCATATCAACTACTATCAGTGACAATACTAACAAAGCCCCACAATAAACCAGTCCTTACATCTGACAGCCGGTCTTCCAGCTGACTTACACTGCACTAGTGACATTGGTCAGGAGTCTTCCTCCAACAATATTTTGCTGGATGTTGTCAATATGACCATAACTATTATATTGTAACAAAAACAATGTCTCATAATAAACAGTCCCCTATTATACATGTAAACTTTTTCTGAGGCCAAAGAGGGAGATTTTCACTTGCAAGAGGGAGACTTGTATTTTTCATATAAACAAAGAATAAATTTATATGTTTCCAAATAGGGAACTTTCTGAAAATGTGTAAAACACCTCTCATTTTCAAATAGTTTTGAAATTTAAAAGTGCGAGTCTTCCTCCCAAAGTAGGAGAGTTCACTTGTAGGGCCTACACCTGGCGACCCTCTGTTCAGATGATGTGTGGGTAGAACCAGAGCTTGTATACCTGCACTGAGTGATCTATGATCACATGATCATTATCTAAGGTCATGTGATTATTATCTACTGACCTGTCTGATGCACCCAGTCATCAAAATGCCATCAGGTAAACACCTTTATGGCTCCCTTGGTGTCAATCACTTGCTTATCAATTGTGAAATCAACCATAATTTATCATCATTATAATTTTAGATACAAATGTGCTATAAAATGTAACACAAAATAAACATCTTTTTACATAAACCAGCATCTAGAGCCAGTAGAAATACGGTATGTTGTAAAACATGGTATGTGTTATATAACCAGCATAGAGTGATAGAGATCTACTTTCAGGATCCTGGTCCTTGACCCTAAACATTCTGCTTATAATATGTCTGTTACAGTGAATAAGATGTTTAGTTTAAGAAGTGGCAGGTCATCCAACACAAAAACTGAAATCATCAGTTTCAAATGTGAATACTTTTCCAAAGCATGGAATATCCTGGTCACTTTCATATTTCACTTTAACTAATGTCTTGGTTATGTATATACAACTGTATACCTAAAATGTTTGTTAACCTCTCTATCAATTAGACATTTCTTAAATGAAAGTTGTTGTTTTTGCATATATTCTACTAATATGTCTATGAGTGTCTCTCTAACAAGGTTTGTCAGATATATAAATTGACCATCAAGAGAACACCGTTATGGGTGTCAATCACACTGATTTATTTATCAACATCCCAGCCTTATCTCTCACACAATCAACAACCAATATCAATGTGTACCAGAGGACCCCTTTCTATCCTGCACCCAAATGTTTGTTGAATGATCTGTCAATCAAACATTGCATGTCAGATACCTATTACATAACTTACTTTATAAATTACATAAATATTATTGTATATGGCTGGTATATTGTATATTGAACAGTGAAATTGAAGTTAGCTTTTCAACTTTAAGGCTGAGAATGTGTGTGCAAGTTATTCAGCCTTTGTATTTGTTATTTGTTGCAATGCATTGCTCCAGATAGTTTACCTGTTCACTTATTTATTTTATTTACAGAGATTAACCTGACAAACATATTTTTAGTAGGTTTATATGTATAATACAGTATCTTGTACAACTTGGGTCTGCTAGAAGTGCTTCCCACATTAAGACCTTCACTCCTAATTGGACTCAAACCCATGCAGTGAGAGGCTAAGTAGCCAGAAGAGTAATATTTTCTTGCTCTCAATACAAACCAGCCATTTACTCTTTTTCTTTCACCTTCCCATGCAGCCATTTACTCTTTTTCTTTCCCCTTCCCATGCAGCCATTTACACATTTTCTTTTCTCACCCTACCATCTAAAAATCTTATTTCCCCACTGTTTCATAATATATGATAAACATTCAACAAACAAAAGCAAATATTTAATGTGCCATCAGAAAAAGGATAATTAAAAAAGTCCTTTAAATATACTTATAAATTTAAATGAAGAAAACAAATGTAGCTGAAAATGTTCACTTTTTTTAGCAGCCACTCAGTACCAACTATTTTCAATAACAACTGTCAGTGTTATTGGTGGAGGAGGACAAAGTAAAACTACTAAGATACCATACCACAGGTAAGATGGACGTTTTCTCACATGAACATTTTGGCCTAATGTTACATAACTTAACAGCCAGTATTTCAGCTTTTCATATGTAATGGAACATCACTCTAAATTGTCAATCAACATTGGATTATCTCCCTTGTGATTTCACTTATTAATTTTTCAGACAGCTGGAGATTATATGCAAACAGATAAATTTATGAAAATGGTGGAACAAAATAAATTATAAGTAATACTGCACAAGCGTAATGATGAAAAAATAACAACAATCAAAATGAGAAACATGAAAATTCCTTTTTTGAAGGTAGATAACCATTACATTTCTTTCAGACCAAAAAAAGAGATGATGTGGACCTGGGATGAGTGCTTGGATTGTACCAAACACTACTCTCCAAATCAGCTGGAAGACATGCCAAAGTAACTTTTCACCCAAAAAACAGAACTTGACCCAGGGGGTGAGGAAATTATGAGTTCAAAGTAAACAAGAAATATGAAAATACTTACTCAAGGGAGACAACAAATACATTTCTATTATAATGCAAATAGGAAGTATGGGTAAATACCTCTCTAGCCGCTAGTTCTTCCTCGGTCCTATGTACGTTTAGCAGGGGCTTGACCTTAACATACAGTTTCCACCAATCCCAGTCCCGAATCTGGGTCAGTTTACGTACATTCTTCTGAATGCAGCTAATAGCAACGTGCTGGACCTGAAGTAAGAGAGTAAAGTAAATACAATCACAGTCACAACATATGAAATATATTAAAGCAGTAAAAATCATTGATTCAAGGCCTAGAGAGGTAAGGACTTGTTGTTGAGGGCACAAAAACTTTTTCCCTGGCTAAATCATTTTCATCCCCAACTATTCCTTTTAAAAATGCAATAACAATAGAACAATATAAATCCATAATTGTATGACACTGAGAAAGCTTATTTAAAAGCTCATTTTCAAAACAATACAAATGCAAGATTTTGACAAAGCTAGGTATATATGATAACATGTTATGCTGTGTCTGTAAGTATGCTGAACTTATAACCAGCCAGTCTAATCCCATTTCTGATTATTTTTATAATTTTAAAATTAGGTTTGGACAAAAAGCACAACAAACACATCCCTTTTGCTGTCTAAATTATGCATTACTGTAAAAGCCTCTTGTAGTATTGTTTTTATTATGTTCCTTGGTATAGTGCAAATATGTAGTACACTGATTTTTTATGGGATTTTAAATAAAACCCCTTAAAACTTAATGAAGATTTAATAAGTTGTATGTTAATTATCAGGTGACTGCATACCCATTATCAAATTGTGTGAATGATAGGGAGTTGTTTTATAAATTCAAAGTCATAAATGTAACTTCTATTTACATTAAACCCAGCAATTTTGAAAAAAGAACCTTCATGTATATTCTCAAAACACAAAAAAATAACACAAGTAGAGTTATGGTCCTTGGACAGTGTATTTCTACTCATCAATAACTTTCCAACCTTCAAGTATGAAGACAGTATGTGTTTAAAGAATTTAAAAATATGTTCTTAACAATATGATGATGGTAGAGACAAAGCCATGCCCCCCTCCCCCCTGTTAGACACAGCAACAGTGTGTAAAATTATTCCTGTTATTCTGGCTAGGAATGCTTCCTGTCACTGCCAATCTAATCACTTGTTCACTTGCAAGTAGACATATTGATGTGGCACACTACACATGTCTATTGTCATAAAGAATTAATATTGCCTACTTCCAATAACATATGGTTCTGATTGAGCAGAACATGCACATCATCACAACCTTAAAATAGCATTTGTTTATTATTGTTTAATGAACCACTAGCAGTCTGTTAGTTACCTTGAGAGGTAATAAGTATCAAATGAATCTTAAGATAAGAATTAGTAATTAAATGGTTAAATGCGTTCTTATTATTGTTGTGTATGTTTTTCATTATTTGTAAGTTTTATTGGAGGGGTTGGGGGGATGGGTCTCATAAACCCAGAATTAATGTTTTATTTTATGGAAAGATGACAGCATCCTCTTAAAGCAGACATAGCTGCCTCTCTTGTAGTATTTTAATGCTACAGTGCTAGAAAAAACAACAACTGTGATTGTGATAAACTTTCATTTTGTCCTTTTTTTCCCTGACATGGGGCAGATGACTGAACAAACCCTGCAATAATCCTTAAACTCTGGTCTGTTTTATTCATAAACAACCAATACACATTTTTGTTAGTTATATAATAACTACTTGCAAAGACTACTTGACACTTTTAAAGAGCCTACACAGCAACTTGTGCAGATCTTGATCAGACAGGTCAAGGTCAGGAGCTGGCTGATCTGGAGCTACACTCTCTTTTTCCTAAGCCTGACCGATTTGTGCTTAGCTGTTAAACTTGTTTCTTGAAGCAACAGCATGGAGGAACTACATCAGTGGCAATGTTTCAAATTGCAAGCCAGATATGAATGTGCCAAGTCATAATGTAATGAGACAATCAGAAAAAGATTGCATGAGAAAGGTATGGAATTAATTAGGATGGAATAAAAGATAGGAACGAATAAGCGTCTCTGTAGAAACATGACATCTTTTGGGGCTACAGTGGTTTAACAAGTAAACCACATAGAATGAATGAAAGAGGAGACATCTTAACAACAGCAAAAATATGTATTTTTAAAAAACAAAAAACAAGAATAGAATCCCATAAAAGAATATTGAATTCAGAACATGTCATAACAATGGAGTAGTCTCTCGTATATACCAGCAAAAGGTGTATAACCCAGCAAAGGTCACATAACCCACCAAAGAGGGTATGACGTAGCAAAGGGCATACAACCCAGTAAAGAGACCATAAGGGGCATTTATCCCTGTAAAGAGACTATAAAGGGCATATAACCCAGTAAAGAGACAATAACCCAGCAAAGAGTGAATAAGCCAGCAAAGGGCATATATCCCAGTAAAGAGACTGTAAAGCAGCAAAGGATGTACAACCCAGCAAAAGGCACACAACCCAATAAAGTGACTATAAAAAAGCAGCAAAGGGTGTATAACCCAGCAAAGGTGATATAACCCAGTAAAGAGACTATAATGCAGCAAAGGGTGTATAACCAAGTAAAGAGACTATAAAGCAGCAAAGTGTGTATAACCCAGTAAAGGGCATATAACCCAGTAAAGAGACTATAACCCAGTAAAGGGCATATAACCCAGCAAAGAGACTATAACCCAGTAAAGGGCATATAACCCAGTAAAGAGACTAAAAAGCAGCAAAGGATATACAACCAAGCAAAGGGAACATAACCCAATAAAGAGACTATAAAGCAGCAAAGGGTGTATAACCCAGTAAAGGGCATATAACCCAGTAAAGAGACTATAACCCAGTAAAGGGCATATAACCCAGCAAAGAGACTATAACCCAGTAAAGGGCATATAACCCAGTAAAGAGACTAAAAAGCAGCAAAGGATATACAACCAAGCAAAGGGAACATAACCCAATAAAGAGACTATAAAGCAGCAAAGGATGTACAACCAAGCAAAGGGCACATAACCCAATAAAGAGACTATAAAGCAGCAAAGGGTGTATAACCCAGTAAAGGGCATATAACCCAGTCAAGAGACTATAAAGCAGCAAAGGGTGTATATTTTGTCTCATTAATATAAACTTATGATGCTTATGTTGCATGTCATCAAGCATCAGTGAGATAGAAGAAACCATTTTTGAGTGGATAGAAAACAAATAGAAATTTTCCTATTATTTTAGGATATTACAGGAAAGATCAGTTAAAACCTTATTTAGTCCACAGATGCTATGTATCAGTTACATATAAACCCAGGTTTCAATACCAGCAAAAGACTATCAAATGCATGAAAAAAAAGTATATTTCTTTAGTATATGATAAGTTTATAAAAAAAAGTACTAGTAATGGTTAGCCTGCCATCAAGAAAATGTGACGTGTGGTCTTTTGTCATGTGTTTCATAACAGGCTATCACAGTGAAGGTAGCACATTTATGTATGCTTCATGTTAACACTCTCCCACTGACTATTTGTGAGAACGTTTTACTCCAAAAGAAAACTAAATCTATCTGCATTTACCTAATATTTGTCTGACGGAAATAAGATTTATTTGCTTTGACATAGAACTAGCCTGGAGGATGGGGCTGTTATTGAATCTCTGTCAATATTTAAGATATCCATATATTGACTGTTAAACATCAACAATATATATCAAGAAAATCAATTCATTTTAATGTTTACAGAATGAGATTATGAGCAAAATCATGCCAGGCTGTTTTCACAATACAATAAATTTAGTCTGTTTTCCCTTTTGTATTGCAACAAAAATGAAATCAACTCTTTTCTTGAAGATTTATTTCAAAACAATCTCTACAGTTGCTTCTTGAGATCGTTCTTAATATTCCATCACAATTAACTTTATTTTTCAGATGCATATTGGCAACTGTTCCAAAATAAAAAAAAAGAAAGAATGATAATTCAACGATAATGTTCAATTTACTGACAATCCCAGTAAGGACACACAAAAGAATCTTACCCGCAACTTTGCAAGACGTTTTCTAGCCAGGTAGCCTCTGCAATAGGCCTGGAAGGCAAGAATCCGGCCGGTCACACGATCGTCACGAGAGGACTCGAGTCGATTCAAAGCACCTGCTCGGAAAAATACCTGCAATTTCAAAGTAAAAAGATTAGTTAGCTTTTTAATAAAGTTTGGGTTGAAAATCAAAACTAACATTTTACTTTCACTAACAACATTTTGATTCATAACAAAATTAACGAATTTATTTCTTTAACTTTAATGAATTTATGATGATTACAAAATAATCTAATAAACAATATCAAATGTCAAAATTTGTCTTAAGGCATGAAACAAGATAGACAAAGTATGTCCTGACTATATGTCTAATCTTAAACTTTTATCATAAATATTTTAATAGAACAGAGCACATTTTTTTGCAACAACTAAAAAAAGATATTTCACACAAAAAATTAACATCAACATATATACACAATATCAAACTATAAACAGAAACAATTTTATCACTTTTTTGGAGTGAAAATGTTTTAAAATAATTGCAAAATATGTAATTCAGTGCATGACAAATGCATGACAGATATTGAATGATATTTATGACAGTTTAAATTTTCAAGTAAATATAATTTTTCGATAAAAAAACCCAAAAAGAAGCTTACCAAAGACTCATATTTTGAACAAAAACCACAAGGTAACAAACAACATCAGGGAAGTTGATGATTGTTGTAAATGATACAGCATATCACAAACAAGACAAAGTCCCAAAATATAACAAAAAAGACAAAGACCCAACATAACTGTTTCAAAATTCCAACATTGTGATAAATACTAACTACCAAATTTTTACCTCGAAATCAACCTTTTCAAAAAGTAAGAAATCTTATACACAAGCAAGAGCAACAGTCCAAATGTAGCTATAAATTCCCACAATTGTCAGCCATAATCCTGTACTATCCAAGACAAGACATCATGCCCAGTCCTTGGTAAGTGTCAACATATGTTAAATATTTAATCACCCCACTTTTCTCTCGAGGAGTAAACAGAACCTGCATACTAACCCTTTCCAGCCAATATTGTAATATAACACCTATAAATCACTAATTTTCTACAAAATACAGCAAGGAAAGATGCTAAGTGTATTGCTAAAAACTCGAAGGCAAATATTGCAGAACCTGACCAGACATCTACCCAGCAGGAACTGGCTGATCTGGATCTACACAATTTGTCTATGCTGGATTGATTCTTGCTTAGCAGGGAAAGTGTTAAACAAACATTACATGCTTACATATTAACTTTCCTATTTACACCCAAAACAAAGCAGTCAACAGGTTGCAAAAAGATATTCAATAAGGGCAAAGTGGCCCAATTGATAAAGGAAGACTTTGGAGACAGGTAAAAATGCAGTTTGACAACAATAAAGGATTTGAATGAATTGATACAATATAATTTGCCTTTTATTTTGTTGCTTAGAGTATTGATTGCATAAATTTTAAGCCTGAAGGCTGTATAGGTGAAACAATAAAGAATCCTCAAGAAAAAGTACATGATGTTCCAACACAAGATATCTTACTTTAAGACCAATTTAAGAATACTGTGTTTGTGTTTAAGGCCATCTTATTATAAAAGACTAACATAAATGTGGCAGCCAAATGAAGATTTTGATTATAATATAATTATTAAAAGTTTGTAAATTTTATAATACCACTGGCCAAAAAATACTGGTATTTAAAGAAGAATCTTATTGATTTTTTTTTATTTGGGTAAAAATTGCAAAAAGAACCAAACTGGAATTTTTTTATGACAAGTCAAAATGGTTTGATATTGAAGGAATGATCTGAAAGATAAAAGGACATTATTTATATTAAGTATAACTGTTTGGCGATATGTTTTAAACAAGCAAAGGTCTGGAGGTCCTTATAAGCCAATCCATGTTCAGCCCACCTTTCAGTTTTGCCCTTTGACTTCCAGGATTATTCATAAATCCTAAATAAGCACCAGGACCAGTATAACCCTAGCAGGTACCATTTTATATGCCAAGGTAGAGTGGGACAATTTGACATCAATTTCTTGCTCAAAGAAATCAGCAGCAATAAGATAATACTACGTTTGAACAAGCGACCCCACGCCCCAGAGTCAGGTGTACAGGTAGAACTAGAGAGAAATATAGAGGTAAACCACAGAAGAGTTACTGCATCAAAGACGTACAAAGACCAGTTAAAGTTTTTGTTGTTAAACCGACACAATTATGGCCATACTGGCAACATCCTGCTAATTATTGGTGGAGGAAGACCCCAGACTAATGCCGGGGTAGAACCACCAGAACACCGCAGGTTAGCTGGAAAACCTCCCTACATGACAGTTCTCATCCCGACAGAGACTCGAACATACAAGGTGAGGTGCTGAGGAGTTACAAGTCAGTAACTCTAACCGCTTGGCCACAGGCTGCCTGTTTAAGAATAAGGTAATAATGATAATGAAATGATTTTGACATAAGCCGTGATTGTTTAAGAAACTTACCCGACTTAGTCCGATACGGTAGTTGAGTTTATCCACGTCTAAGTTGTCAATAATCTGTAGAACTGCCTGAAAATAGATGTCAGAATTACAGATGAGAAGTTTCTACATAAAATAATTATCTTTAAGCATATTAAGGTTGTGTGTTTGTGTATATATTTATGTCATAAATAAATAGTGCAGAATTAGATTAACCATTTTAGGGTATGTGACGGATCAGGATCAGCACTGTTCATCTCTAGTCAAATGTTTTAATCAAATTGCTGTCCCCTTTTGAAAAATAGATTACAATCAATCTGCCTTAATAAGATATTAACCGACAAATGTTTCGGATATGACTGTCAAGGTAAAACTAAATGCTTATAGCAAATACGTATTCAAGTTACACAGATAAGAACAATTCTAATTTCTAAATTACCACTTTTATTAAGGTATATTAGATTTACCCGTATCAACAAAATAAATAAAATGCATCACCTCAAATCACTGCTGAATATCACCATTAAATAATATCCAAATTTATCCACAACTTTTCCTTTCACATCACTGCTCAAGATAGTTATTTTCCAATTAACATTGTTGCAAATAACTCAACAGAGTAAAAATCACACACAAAAACTTCCGATAAAATCTACAAAATTTTTCATAACTCGTGTCTCAGACCCAGAAATGGTCTAAACATCCTTTGAAAAAAATTCCCACCACTTTTCACCATTCAGGTACGTACTACCTTTACCCATGTAATACATTAGGTATGTTTCAAAAAATTGCCCTGAGGGTCCAATTTTAGCAAATTGACCAAGATCAAACTACCCCATCCACCCCCTTTCCCCCCTTATAGCCATTGCTGCTTTTCTGATATGATCTCACCTAAAGCAATGTTTGTCAATAGACAAGTAATTGGTCAATACAAATGGTTGTTAGCACATCCTTATCAAGGCTTTCCTAAATAAAAGTAACAATACATACATATGCTGGATAATGTTTGTACATATAGATCTTGTTGCAACTTGACTCTTAAGCATGCTGTATTTGATACTTATCTAAAAAAAGAAATTCTTTATTTTCTTTCTTACAGCTACGTTAAAAAATAACAATGAATATTGCTTGAAATACAGCCGCAAAAAGTGCAGATCCTGATCAGACAACTCCAGCAATGAGCTGGTTTATGTGGTTTATGTGGACACATACTGCTTACCTAGACTTGGCCAATTTGTGCTTAGAAGGTTAAGAAGTTAACCCAATATTACAAATGATTAATAGAATATATTACTTTAAGGGCATTGACTTTTGATCAACTTAATCAAAGATTGCTCAATAATCAAAGGGCACTATCATAATATTGGGATAAACTATTACCTTCAACAAATAACACATTGATACCCGCTCTTCCTATTATTTGATAATTCAAATAGGAACGTAAATCAAAAGGAGCATTCCAAAGGGATTATTAACAAATGTATCAAGTTAAGCATTTATATTATATTATATTCCTCTCTAAGTCCTACCATTATCTCGTGAAGTACAATTTGTCTTCATTAATCAGTTTTTCTTTTAGCTGTTATATAATTTTGACACCTAATTAGACTGTAAGTGAACCCTTTCCGTCATGTATACGCCATTTTATGCCTTTACAAAAACATTCACAATCATAAGAAGAACCTGCATGACTAAGGGTTTATGGGTAGAGTGGTTCAGCCATAAATCTATTATTACATATTGAACATACATTTATTAAAATCCTTTTATCTCTTTAAAAAACAACAACAACAAAGTTAGGTTAATTTTCAAAATTATAGATGAACTATGAATGAATCGGTTAAAGTGCCTTTTGTTTTGTTAACATTAAGTGTTCAATTCAAAATCAAAGTAAAAAGTAATTTTCTACAGTATTGTAATTGTTCTATGCAGATATCAACTAAAAACAGGTGTAACTAACCAACCATCATACATTGTAGTCACACCCTTAAAATCTTTATCAATCAAAACAATTAAGAGATCTCCAGCATATATGAAAGTACATAATTCCAAGACAGTCTATTGTCAAGCTGATTCTAATTCAATATACTTTATACAGTTTTAGTCATTAGGTAGTTCTGACTATTTTGTACTAACAATCAAAATGGAAGAAAAGATGGTGCTGGGTAGTACTATTTATGATCAAAATGCTATGGTACACATTTGTTTTTGTCCGTTATTGTTACATCACACCAATATATTGGGGATGTCCAGCTCATTATTAGTGGAGAAAGACCACAGACTAATGTCTGTGTAGAACCACCGTCACACTGCAGGTTAGCTGGAAATCCTCGATGTATGAAAGTTAATGCCCCAATCAGGGCTCAAACCTGCATGATTATCCAATGTACTGACCAGAGACTGCATGAACTGGACTCATGCACACTTCTATTGAACTATCCCCAGTACAAATTATGAAGCATCATCAGCTTATATGAATCACAAATACTGTGGACCCCTTCTGTCTTGCAATGGACTATCCCAAAGAACAAACAAATCTGAGCGTACCTGTTTCTCACTCATGTCCTTAGTAGGCCGGGTGTGGGGAGGTATAAGGCCCTCAAATCTCTGAATGAACTCCCCATATGTTATGTGGTCAGGGAAACCTGCAAGCATACATCAGGTGGTAAATAAATGTAAAATATTAGCAGTTTTGTGAATGTGAATTTGTGAATGAATACAACTATATTTGTTGTTGTAGTTTTTACGTTATTTTACTAAATCTCAGTTTTATTTGCCTTCATATCAGAAGTTTTACTGCTTTAAAAATGCTACATGTGTTATGGCTATTTTTAATAGCACATCAGTAGGTGTTATAATAATAAAATAAATGTCAATAATTAAACAAAGGTTTTATAAGTACCTGCACTAATGCATTATAATATGCCTATGTTTTACATTTTCCTATACATAAAGTTATTTAAAAATATTGATATTTTAATAGGTACACGTGCAATATATATTATAAGACAAAATATAGCTTTATATCAGCATCTAACAGAATAAATTAAAACAGAAAGTTTATGAGCTAACTCAAAAGGACATCTTTAATGTGAAATTTTTAATTTCTCAATGAGCGAATTACTATTTATTTATTTAAATGAAATCATGAGACATAACTGCAGTCAACACAAACAACTATCAGTCAAGCAGAGTAACATACCTTGCCTGTGTAACCTGACTGACTCTAATATCTCATTTCCCCTGAACTGGCCTCTAACAAGGGGTACATTCATCAAAATATCATCCTGTTTGTCGTTGCTGCCCTCTGTTGGGCTGCGTAACTCACATAAACCTGCATTGGCCTGTGGCAGGATACAGTGCACAAAATGGCAGTGGGTCTTGCGGAGGGTTTCGATAATAGTGTCCTGGAAAAAAAGTAATAGAGATTGAGGGTCGATAATGGTGTTCCAGAAAAGAATTAGAGATTGTAAAGAAGTATAATATTATTTCAATGCAGAGTAATGTGTATAAAGACCTTGGTCCAAGACTCTCTGTCGGTCCATACAATTTTATAAGTTAAATGGAACAACGGTCCACCAGAGTTTTCAGCCACATCATTTTCAAAATTCTGAATTTTTATGAAAACATATATGTTTAACTGAACTAAACAATGCTTAAGAGCCTTTTACTGAGCCCAACCACTCGTAACACTACAGTTAGCTTACCAACCTTTTGTGTCAAAATGCCTTAATTATTCTCGTCCGGAAAAATTCAGTCCAGTCCAGTAGATATTGCCAGCTTGGTGGACTGAAGGTCAAGTATTTTGAGACTTCCTCTATGAAGACTGTAAAGGTGTACACCTGATGGTCAATACTCAGTCTATGATATATATATACATACATATATATATATGTTCTAAGAATAAATGTACACATATGTCCCGCTGAAACATTGAGAAATCATCCTACCATTACACACTTACCACTTGGAACTTAACTTGTAGACACATAGACCTTTTTTTCAGCCCTGCGGTGCCAGACATGAAGGTGCGCCGCATGCTGCCCACCCTCCTAAGTGACGTGGACCCTTCCATTCCGACAATGGACCCACTGACGAGGCCTCCCACAGGGGCCTTCACACTGTTAAATAGTTCCTTGATGTTGCTCCTGCAATGATTTCAAATACATGTATGATAACATCATGTTAAAATACCCTGATATGTAAGTGAGCATCATGTTTGTGTCATATGTTTGTGTCATCATATGTTTGTGACATTAGATATTAATGTCAATATAAGCTTCTGTCATAATATGTTTATGTCATTTTAAGTTAGTTTCAATATTTGTTAGTGTCATCATATGTTTGTGTCATCATGTTTGTGTCATTACAAGTTTATGCTATTATATTTAAGTGTCATAATATTGTTGGTGCCATTACATAATAGTGTCATGTTTGTGTGGCGGTATTAGTGACCTACTTTTTGGAATCTTGGAGGACCTGTGTTGCCACCTTGCTGACAGGGTTTTCTCGACACATTTTGAGCCAACCACTGGCATTGTACTGGACTGGGTTTGTGCCCTGGAAGTGGTTAAGGATAAATGTGTTGCCTAGTGATGAAGCCTTTCTCAGCAGACTGTCTCCTGTAAAGAAATTAAGAAAATATATTGCGGGAAAAATGTATTCTTTTTTCATTTCAGACATTTTGAGAAATTTAATATTTTTCTCATGGATTGGTAATAACTTTGAAACTCCCCATAAAGAATTTGCAAACATTCTAATCTCTACTGAGATGAAAAATAATCCAGTTAGTGCAAAGACAAAAAACTACAATACTTATTAAAAATAAACAATAATATATCATGTTTTAACAAAAACCCATTTGACAAATGACAAACATTTGACAATATGCGGATCGGGAGGTCGTGGGTTCGAACCCCGGCCGGGTCATACCAAAGACTTAAAAGTTGGTAGTAGTGGCTTCCCTCCTAACGCTCGGGGCTAAGGGGACAGCATTACGCCTGACTCGTCGGTGTCAGTATAATGGACCGGCCGGGTTCAGTCCCTGGGCACCTCATAAGTGCCCCTGTGCTATAATGATAGAAATGTCGCTGCGCAGTATCGGCAAAAATGCCGGCTAATCCTAATCCCACATTTGACAATTGTAGAGCCAAGGCCTGAAATATTAAGTAAAATGCAAAAAAACATTAATGAAAGAACAAAAAACAATGTGCTTACGTTTCACTTTGTTGTCACCATGGTAACTGAAGAACCTATCCATGAAGGAGTCCTCAGTTGCTCCTGGGAAGATGGCCTCCTCATCCAGTATCCATAGCAACCCTTTCTTCTCCTGCTCCCTCACTTCTGGGGTTGCTGTCCGAACCTGAAGATAGGTGGTGGGGAGATACAGAGAACTGGTATTATTTAATATTGATAAAATTATATAATAATTGTATATGATTTATTAGGATAGTTCATGTACAGATTTTAACACAAGAGTTCACAATGATAACAATGATGACATCGTAAAAATCATTATTGGTCAATGATAATTTTATTTTGTATAGCCATTTTAGTAAATGTTTAACAAAAAAGCTAGGAACAAGGGGCAAGATTTTTTTGAGCTGTTGTACTTGACTTGCTATTATTAACTAACATAAACAGAAAACCAAAATCCATTACCTCCACTATCCACAAGGTACAATTGGAGATTATGGTTAAACTGAAGAAATATAAAGGCCAAGTTCACAATCTCAAAACTGTTCTAGCACCCTGCGATTTGTGGTAATATACATTATACTGATATCATAGATTGGATAAGGTTGTTATATATTTGGATTTCTTATCATAAGGTTGGATATTTTCAGAACAAAGGTATAGATGTAATTGGGTCATATCAAGGTTGGAAAAAACAAGATGAATATGATAAGAATATTACATGCATAAATTTAATCCCATTTAAAAATACACTTCAGGAAAGCATTTTACAAAATGGACCTCTATCTTTAGCCATTTAGTAATATAATTGGTAAACTTGTAATTGTTTTCTTTTTATCAGTACCGTTCAATAATATATGACAATGTCCTATGAGCATTGCAACATATACCAAACTCTGAAAGGCACAGGACAAAGACACTTCACATGCAAGTCATTTGTGTCATTAAACGAAAACAGCAAACCCGACAGTTACCGCCTTGGAATGGTCAGTTGGTAATATGGGCCAACTGGGGTGCTTAAACCAGTTTTACAGAGCTCTAACCTTGCACTCCCTGATGAGTTTCTCAAATGCAAGTAATGAAAAGAAAACCAATCTATTTGAATACAAAATGTCCAAGTGCTGATGTTGTCTTTGATAAGTTATAAAAACATGACCAAAATAATAGTTGCATGATGTCAATACAATGCAAAACATTATAACTCAGTGGTAAATATCTTAACTTCTGAATTCATCATGATAACACATTTTATTTGTAACAATAAATGCTAACACCATGAATGCCTCTGAGATCAACAGTTAATGCATAAACAAAACACCTAACTTTTTGTCTTAGCAATGCCTAACTTTCTTAATAAGTAATTATTTGACTGTCTTTGTTACCATAACCCGTTATTAGCTGGAAACACCATTAGTGTGGCATCTGCTTTATATCAATAGTAGTATTCAATAGTTTGGACCATTTCTTCTCTCTCATGCAACCAAATAAAATATTGTTACCTAGAAACATATATTGAAATGCTGTTTGTTGGAGCCCCTGATCCACGTGAGAGGTAAATCATAACATCTCACTTGTCATTACAAAATAAATTTCCTATCTGAGCCATGTTGACATTGGATATTTTTTAACTAGAAATCCCCATCATGCTTATTCATAGATTTTGAAATAATCGACATTTAACGTGATATATTTATCAAATTGTACAGTCCAACAATTGCAGTAATGTGATAAACAGCCTTTACTTGAACTGAAATAAAGGTTTGTGCAGCCAATTAAACTGGGGTAAGATGTGGCTGCATGTATGAACTGTAGGCAAACTGTTATATACCACCTTTAAAGGAGTGAATGGTGTTTAAAGGAAGTAATGGGTTTTATGCTATGGTTTGAAGCAATCAAAAGCATTTTCTTACTCCCTAAATACATTATTAAAACACATCCATATTTAGTGTATTTATAATGACATTTTTTACAAAAAATACTTATCATGTGAATCATTAAACTATTAAAAAGGAAGTATCTAACTTATCTAATGAGGAAACAACATAACTGAAGAAATTTGTGCAAAAGATTCCTAAGGCAGTGTTTGTAAGGTCTATGTGCCATAAATACAGGCAGTGAAGCTAAGCCAATAGCCCTGTTAATGGGTGTATCACTAGAACAATAAACAACTACATTTTTTATTTTTTTTGTTTTCATTTGTATTTCTTCTTCTTTTTTGGAAGTGGAGTGGGGTATGTGATGCATACAATATTTCTGTAGCTAGAGATGGTTGACAAATATTACCTAATAAAAATAATAATGGCTCATTTATTTGGTTCAAATATATAAAAAGTAATAAAATATACCTTTTACCAAATTTAGGACCAGGTATTTTTTTTCTAACTGACAGACATGAAGGGTTTTATGTTCAGAAAATTAAATGTTAACTTGAAATATTCTGCCACATTCACAATCTATTTCCCTTTGTATCAATATTAAAGAGAGATATCTGAAACAAATTCAGGCTCCGTAGCGTTAGTGGTATGCCTCCCTTGCTAACGCAAAAGCAAATATAGCGGTAGTTCCATAACTGGTAAGTCAGGTGTCAGGATAATGTGACAGCATGATATACACAGTGAAGGCAGCACTATAGCTGCTTCAAGTAGACACAGCCTCCAAATAACTGAAATACTGCTGATGTGATGAAAAACCCAACAAACAAACAACTAATAAACTCACAAGAACACCCCATGTGGCATTTACACAGAAAAGCCCATGTGACCCCACATTTATAGCCCAAGATAAGTCACATTCAACCAATGTATGAAAAAACAAGATGAATGTCAAGGTAGAACCACCAGTGCACTGCAGGTCTGATGGAAGACATTCTTATTAAATGAAAGTTTTCATCTAAGGTTGGACTGGAAATTAGGGAGAAATTTGCAGAATATTTAGGTACTAATGTTTTCAGATTTATCCAGCAAAGGAACATAATAATTCTTATCACAAATTTAAAGATGATAAAATGCATAAATTGTTAAATAAATAAAGTAAACTTCAATTTAAAATTGTGAAGAAAATAAATCACATTAATTATGTCTGATATTTAATAGGGTGAAATGATGGTGGGAAATCTACATCTAGATTTCTATTGTGGGAAAATAACATCATACACAAAAGCACTTTTTATCACAAATGCACAATACTGCTATAAGATATAAAATCTTATCACAAATTTAAAGATGATAAAATGCATAAATTGTTAAATAAATAAAGTAAACTTCAATTTAAAATTGTGAAGAAAATAAATCACATTAATTATGTCTGATATTTAATAGGGTGAAATGATGGTGGGAAATCTACATCTAGATTTCTATTGTGGGAAAATAACATCATACACAAAAGCACTTTTTATCACAAATGCACAATACTGCTATAAGATATAAAATAAAACTTTTGACTAACTGTGCAAATAAACACTGTACTAAAAAAAATGACATGCCACTTCATAGAGAAAAAGTGATCAAGTTTGCTTACTAACACCATATTTTCTATAGGTCTACATTCTAATTTTAAAATTATATCAAAGAATAAACAATATAATTATTACCTAATATGGATTTGGTTGCTTATCAAATTCTGTCCAATTATGCAAATGAATTCACAGCATTTTCTCATTTTGTCCTATCAAAACGATCATGCAAACGAACTTGCAGACATTTTCAAATTTCAAGAAATGAACTTAGTCAAGTGTTCCTTTTGTCCAGTCAAACTGATCAATGTAAATGAAGTCAAAGGCATTTTCCCTTTTTGACCATCCAAACTGATCAATGCAAATAAATTTAGAGGCAATATCAACTTCTGTCCAATCAAATTGATAAATGCAAATCAGTTCTAAGACTTATATAAATTCTAATTCATACAATTTATAAAAAACACAAAAATAACACCAGCAGGTGTTAACCAGACAATCAGCCTAAAAATATACATTTTGTTGTTGTTATTTTTTTAAAAATATGTTGTAGCAACAGAAAGAGTCTTTTTTAGCGAATGTTTAGGTAGAATCATAGATGAAATGTAGGTCAGCTAGAAGACCTCCCCACATAAAAGTATTTGTCATGAAAGTGACTCCACCCCTAAAAAGCAATTTGTTGATGGATCAAATATAGTCTACCATAAGCACAATGGCAGCCTGGGTGTGTCTAGTTTAGATAAGTTTAGATAAGGATTCTCATCTTTTTAAATCAAATGTTTACTAAATTAAAATTACTATACATAATTCTCGTAAACACATGAAGCATCCACAGAAATGTGAAACTCAATTAGGATTTTTTTTTTCTCCACATAATGTTTTACTACTACACATATTCTAATGCACACAATAACCACCAACACAATTATGAAGCTCCGGTTCAGTTAGGATTTTTCTTACTTTACAATCTAAATTTTTGCTAGTGCACACTTCAACCACCCACAGAAATTTAAAGCTCCTTATCAATTAAAAATCATTTTTTCCTTATTATCTACAGTCTCAACAGATACATTAAAAAAGAGACACAGTTTCCAACACAGCAAAATTACAGACACCCTTATCACCATGGATACCTCATGATGGTCGCTATGGAAACCGGGCACTGGTGGACAGAGGTGCTGATATGACTTCAAGGTCGAGGTCACTTTAACTGGGATTTTGGAGCCAAACCCAGGTGACAGGGGGCTTGTCAATGCCTTTTTATGGCCATAAATATTGCTGTGTGAATCAGCATTCAGTTGATTTTGACCTTTGTTTTTTTCATGTCCTTCATGACCTAGTATTTTTTCAGAATCAGAATGATGCCGATTGTGACCTTTGACCTTTTCGAGGCCATCATGACTTTTTGTCTTTTCAGAATCAGAATAATGCCTGCTGTGAACTTTTGATTTTTCATAACCTTCATGACCTTTGGACTTTTCGTGACTCTCATGACCTTTGTGTCGCTCATGCACCTCATGACCTTTGACCCTGTTACAATCCATGTGACCTTTATGATGGTCAGGGTATTTAAATGCCTCCTCATGCTCATGGTAACTTCTGGGTCGACTCAGCTGTTAGAGGAACAAGTTGTTTTCATTTACATTATTTTTTGCTTTCAATATTAACTTGTATATGGTATAGATATATATATATATTTCAAAAATCAAAGTAGGGTCACTGAGGACACGCATCTCAGGCCAACTGGAAGACCACAGAGAATGAATGTTTTTGTAGTTATCTTTTTATTATTGATTTTTAAATCATTTTTATTTTATTATTATATTTTTCTTTTTGTATTATTGTATAACTATTAATTAACAACACCATCTAAGTACAATGCACCAGAGAGTTTCTATTTTAAATAAAGCAAATTAACATCAAATATTTAAAAAAATTGGCACAACTGGTATATACGATTAAAGAAAATTTTAATGATACCATCAGAATTCTACTTGTTTCTTTTAACCCAACATTTAACCTTTCACAAAACATAAAATAAAAAACAAAATATAACACATACAAAAAATGTAGAAAAAAGCAGCTACAAAACTAACAAAAGATACAAAATGCAATTAAAATAAATATTTACAAAAAACAAGCATACAGTGGTAAGTCGTGATAAAACAGCTGAAGGAAGTATGGGGAATAAAGGAGATAACAAAGTTCACTAGAATAGAAGGTAACCATAGAAACTGCTCACAGGCATTGTTGCATTGCTCTGAAAGAAAAAAAGCAGTGCAGGCGTATTACAGCCACCATCCAGCTTCCTGTTTTGATGGAAATTTTTCACTGTAATGATTCTTTTACCACATATACTGGGTGAAAACGCTGAGTCATGCACAGCCTCAAAGAGATTTTTTAATAAATTGCATAAACACAATTATGGTTTATATGTCATGGATTTTATGTAGAACTGTGATTAAGTTACACAGAGCAAACATAATAAAGAAATGAGATATAGTATGTCTGAC
This sequence comes from Sinonovacula constricta, assembly GCA_007844125.1. Classification (NCBI taxonomy): domain Eukaryota; kingdom Metazoa; phylum Mollusca; class Bivalvia; order Cardiida; family Solecurtidae; genus Sinonovacula; species Sinonovacula constricta. The sequence goes on from CM017571.1 coordinate 20,187,853, forward strand.
AAAGTTTCCACTGATAAAATTTATGGTAAAATTTTACAAGTTTTATACATACATACATACATACATACATATATATATATATATATATATATATATATATATATATATATATATATATATTTTTTTTTTTTTTTTTTTTTTTTTTTTTTTGTTATATTTCACTGAAACTATTAAGGTCATATTGGTTACATCTGGCTAATTATCGGTGGAGGAAAGTCCCAGTCCCAGACCTCCACTTGTTAGAACCCCTGGCATACTGTAGGTCAGCTGGAAAACTATCCACATAAAAGTTCTTGCCCTGAATGGGACTCAAACCCACGAAGTTAGAAGATGACAAGTTACAAGTCAGTAACCCTAACCAGTTGGCCACATGTGCACCCTACATGTTATGTACACTTCATTTATGTACAAGGTTTGTCATGAGTGTATGAGGTAAACAGCTGGCAAAATCATTAATAGTTCTTTTAAATGTGAATTTATGAATTGTTTATGAATTTAAACATGACATGATTATTTAAATATAATTTTTCCTTGAATTAAAACAATTATGATGTCTAAATTTAATGAGAACATAATATCATGTACATTTATAAAAAATATCATTCAAGGAATATTTTATTAAATAAGAGATTGATTGGAGATTTTTTATTACCATTTTACCAACTACACCAATTTGTATATTCATCTTTAAATTCTGTTTTTTGAATTTTTTTACATGACACAATACTCATTTACATGAAAGCTAGAAAAATGTGTGAAATATACAAATAACAAAACAGCCTGAGACTGTTAAAAGACGCCTGTGCGATTGTTATACATTTACCTGGTAAAGCTAGCAAAGTACAAACAATAAACAACATAAATATATCTTTAAAATGCAATTATTCAAAGAATGCAAAATTAAGCACTTGCATAAAATATACATACAGTAAATATATGTTTCAAACAGGCAGTTAGTAGTAGCTGATATGCAAACACATTTAGAAATATGACGTAGACTTGTTTTTACAAAAAAGTAAGAAAACATTTTACTTAATATTCATTAACAATATGCATAAAAGTGTGTTTTAAAATAAAAATACCAGAAATAAAAACTATGCAGCGACCTAATATGGTCATTAAAGCAACATCCAGCTATTTTGTCACATCAAACTGTATAGCTCCTATACTGTCAGTTAGTCTGTTCACATAAACTGGTTTACCCAATCAGCACATGGTGAAACCTTAACCTGTTGGATACAGACAACATGTGCGGTTTTGCTTTTTTTGTGCACTTAAACTTAAGGCAATGTGGACGATTAGACAAATGGTTGAAGAATCCCTCAATATGTAGTCTGTACAAAGCTGCACTAAATCTAGCTTACACTTCTTATATAATTAGCAGCTCCTTTTACAACAGTAACAATCCTTAACTTAATATATTTCTCATTATATTTGTGTGATGACCAAAGTTCAACTGACTTATATTTGTTTTCCTTACTTCATTCTGACTTATCTTTGTATGTTCATTCCAGAGACTGGTATAATAATTTGCTTGTAAGAAAATATCAATTTGTTAATAAATATTAAACAGCCAAGCTTCATTTGCTTAAAACACTATTTCATATTTCAGATAAAGCAGATGGCACAGAATCCAAAATGGCTGGCTACCTACCAGAGACTGCTGGGAAGGTTTCTCAATTAGGGATACCATAGCTGCAGGACTGGTTGTCACAAACTCAAAGTCACAGTCTATATTCTCCTGTAATACAACATGAAAAGGCATTAAGACAGTTTATATGTAGCAGGTAAAAGAAAAAATAATAGTAACAGAAAAATGTTCTACCAACTTTGTTAGTTAAGTCAGTAGATCATTTAGCATAGAAAGCAAAGGTTTAAAACCAGTATTCACCAACAATTCGTAAATAAGAATTGCTAAAGACATGGATTTTAATCCACAATATCTTCATTAGGTATTTAGCTACATGTCTATACTTTTGCATGACATTTTAACTTTGCTACTTTCAAATTAAAAACATGTTCAAACTTCATAAGTAAGCTAAATTTTGTTGTAATAAGTCATGACTTTGGTTTAACAATGGTTGGTGAATATGGGCCTAATACCTACACTGGTTGCATATATTTTTAAAGATACATTTATTTTGGTAATACAACATACTTTACAGCAAAAGGGAGATAAATTCAAATACATTTTGTTATAATGAGTGAATAAACATGTATCTGTAACCTAATCAACAACAATTGCAACAGTGAAAGTGATGAATGCACTGCCACTCACCCCGCCCATGGCTGATTTTGTGGAAATACTCTTATACTTGCTTGAGTGCAAGCATGCAATCTATGCTACCACTACTGTTTACGACTTTAGAATGATTCTATCCAGGTTTAAAAACTTCATAACCTGTCCAACTAACTGGTTGTAATTATCTTGAGGATGCTGAAGACAAGATTAAAGATAATTATTTCTTTATTCATTTTGAATTTGTAAGTAAAATTAGTACATGCAACCTGATGTGCTAAGATTCTTTTCTGCCTACCCACAACACAACAAAGTACAAAAGAAATCCCCTTCTCTCCTTACCTGGCTGTATCTATCCTGTGGGATGGTGAAGACCAATTCATGGAAGAGCAGTTGTAGTCTCTCCTGGGTGAAGTTGTGGCACAGGTCCTCGAAGCTGGCACCCAACTGACGCCCACCTGTAGCAGGATTCTGAAAACCTGGTGGGTCCACAATGGTGATGTTGGCAGCTGACCGGTAGGTGGACGATAAGGTTCTGTTGAATATAGTAAAGAGATGACACTTATGTATTTTTCGTAAGGAGAATGCGAATTCATGTATGTCTTTGTTTAAAGAATGCACACTAAACAATGAGACTGAAAATGAGGTCAAATGATGCATTCTGCTTATAATAGTTTATCCAAGCATGGGATGAATCTAAGAATGCTTGATAAGACATGTCATTGATGTATATATAATATGCAAAGGAATCTATTATTTGAGTTGCTAGTTGGAGTTAAAATGTCACATGAAAAATATGAGTTTACATCTCACTAAGAATACTAAATACATGTTCAGGATATTAACATAAAAATCATGACAATGAAATTAAAGATTCACCATTTCAATGGAATCTTTATTATTATGTATTCATTGAAAAAAAAAAAAAATGAAAAAATTCTTTAAATGACTATGTTCCAGTACATGAACACAAGATGGTGATTTCTGCATTCAACAGTAAAAACAGTACTCTTTATACCGAATTTAAACAGTATTCAATTAAAAGGTCTGCCTACCTGTTAATGAGTGACACTATTGCATTAAAGCAGTCAGAGTAGAGCCCTATGACAAATCCTTCCAGTGCCTCCATAGCGGTTGTGGCCGCCTCTGCACCCTTGTCCGCAGGGCTGTTACGCACCGATGCATTACGTGTCAAGGTGGCGGTGCTGGACGATGAGAAGATGTTACGAGCCAGTTCCTCAACAGTAGTTCCCAACAGGGTCGCAGCACGTTGGGCCCCAGCAGGTCTTGCAAACTGGCCCTTATTGTTATTGCCTAACAACAAATGATAAATAAGATAAGACATGAAAAAATGTAGAAGACTCCGATATTTTTTGTGTGGTCAATTTTAAAGCTGTTATTTGGTCATATACCAGATTGAAGTAAGAAAACTTTTGTCTATTGTTTAAATGAAGCATTATCTCATTTGAGGCAAACAATAAAATAATGAGCCCCAATATAACCCCCTAACAATACATTGGTAACAAAAAGCGTACACAAAAGAAACATATCAAGAACATACAGACATATAAAGAACATAATAATTTTATAACATAGTTCTGCAAGCTTCCCAATTTGAAAGAATGTCCACATGAATGAAAGCCTGAGGAAATAATAGTTTGGAACAAACCCAACAGCTACAACATTAGTGTTACTGTTGGAAAATAGTGTTGCACAGATTCTCAGTTTTAGATTTTTGAGAACTTTAAATTCTTAAAAAAAAAATAAAATGCACAGGTCCAGGAACTGTAATAGGGCAGGCATTTCAGTATTAGAATGAATGCGCTGATCAGAATTGTTAAGGACGCAGAGCTACATAGGTGGTGATTTTAATTAGGCACACCTTTGCTGGCACCTGCGACACCCAGATGGTAGATGGCAGCCAGGACAGTACAGATGGAGTGGATTTCATCATCTGTCATCTGTAGAAGCTGCATGGAATGGTAGATTCTCGACCAGTACTGCATGGCCCGCTGTTTGTCCTCAGTCTGTGGGTGGGAAAAACAAGTTCAATCCTTTCACTCATGCACATTTCATTTTACGCCTTTGCAAAGTGTACATAATTATCATTTATCTTGGGATCTGCAAAACTGAGGCTTTATTTGTAGATTTGTTTAATCTACGATCTATAATTATATGATGAACATACATGCATTAAAATAAATCTAAAGAAAATCAAATCAACACAATGTTTTGTTTCCAAAATTGTATACATGTAATATAAATAAGAAGTTTGAATGTCTATGCAAACACTTGAAGCTTTTACTGCAAGTCATTAATAAAGCCCAGATTACTCTACCCCAAAACCTCCATGGGATGGACAAATTGAATGGCAAAGTGACTTCTATATGTGCCCCCTCCCACAGCGACCCTAGAGAAATGGGGGCATATGTGTAGTAACTTTTAAAAGAACATTTCTATTCAGTTCTTCAAGTTTCTAAGGCAAGCTAGATGATCCAAAGAAAACTAGACACATATTATGTTTATTTTGGGGACATATGGCAAATACCACTATTTCAAAGTTTAAAAAAACCATTTGGTATATCAATTTGATCTATATAATAATCTGTTTTATGACACTTTTGTCAGTCTGAGCCAAATGACATCACAGAAATGTCTGAATAATTATGACACCAAATGAATAAACTGTGCCAATAAAAACTAGCCTGGAAATGTTCAGATAGAAATGATTTTCAAGAAAACATCCATGAGCCAATACTTGTGCCAAAACTTTGCAAAAGCAAGAAGAGCTGTAACATACTTCTACATGCATGGGGAAAGTGGGGAAAGATTCATAAAACTTCAACCAGCAGTGCAGGATGATTTGCTTTCATGAGATTTATGTAAAACACCTGATACCTGCTAACATTTAATTGAGGAGACATAAAAAGAAATACATGTTTGTTTTAGAAATGCATCTCAGCGACCAACTATCCTTATTAAATCGATGTACAGCTACTTTGGTGGAGACAGACTTTAGACAAATGTCTGGTAAGAACCACTGGTGAACTGCAGGTCAGCTGGAAGACCTTCTCACATCAAGTCATTCTACCCAAATAGGACTCGTACCCACGCGGTGAGCAGCTAAACAGTCACAGGAGTTACAAGTCGATGACTGAAACATAAATATATAAACTAATACCTTCTGAAGGGGAGTCATGAAGAGGTTAGGCTCCGTGAGGTTGTTCAGCTGAAGTTCATTTCTTAACTTGTCGTCGACACCTGTCAGCAGCTGGTAGAACACATGAAACGTTGGCTCACCTTCCGGACGTCGCACCACACGGGTCTTCTCAAACAACAGCACCTGAAATAGGGAATAAGTTATGCATGACAATGTGGCATTTTACCATATCTGTTTTCATTACTGTCTACACTACAGTCAAAAGTGTCTTCAGTAAGCTCTGTCAGAACATTTTTCATAGCAAATGCTGATAGTGATGGATTTGATGATTGTAATGGTTACTTGGCTGTGTGATAATTTATTCTTTTGGCGACAAATATTTCTTGAGAAATATAGCACAACACACAATACATACACCAGAAAATCTATTTATACAACATTATAATTATATTAAAATAACAAACAATAAAAATAAATACAATAAATAATTATAAATCATATTAAACAGTAAATAACAAAAAAATAATACATGTAAAATGTACATTATAATAATAATAATAATATAAATAAAAGATACTTCTACAATTGACATAAGTCGACTATGGCATTCACTGTACATATCAACACAAGTTGCAAAAGCCGCCGAAAGGATAGAGTTTAGATTCAAGTGTTGATTCCTCATTATAATGAGTAAATTTTGGAATTGTTTATTAAAATGTAAGTTAAATATTTCTTTTAAGTGCCATACCTGTACTGATGCAGACACAATCTGTCCGGAGTGGTCAAAGTCAAGACTAGTTAGCTGGGCGAATCTGCTGGCACTAGTGTTCAGGATGGTACGACTGTTACCAAACGCTTCCAAAAGGCAGGTCATGGCATTTAATTTGTCCACTGCAATACATAATAATAGGATATATTAGATATAATTAATAACAAAGAAAAAAAGTGCTTGCTGTTGTTTTTTGTAATTTAAATACAATGCACATTGGTGACTGTAAACACTTGTAACAACCCTCCCAGCGAAATATAAACAAAAATACCTGTTAGAATACCGCCAACAGATCCCGCACTCATGGCGAGGTAGTGCAGGAGATGATTGGCATTGTATGTCTTTCCGCTACCACTTCTCCCCATTAGCACAATGGACTGGTCCTGACGAGAACTCAACATCTCTCTGTACGCGATCTGGGCAGAGGCAAAGATGTGTGGAGGCATGTCTTCCTGCTTACAGCCCTTGAACATCTGTATCACCTGGGGATGGAGAGGTTTAATTTTAATTTTTTTACGATGGTGTTTCTTACTAAGTCTGAGAACAATATAACTTTTAAAGCTTTTGCATTTTGATTAAATTTGTGACACACATGGCACAGACATTATTATGTCCAGTAATTACTGTTGAATATCTGGAAAATCAACACATGACCACAGATGGAAGACCTGTACATCTGGGAGCTGAACACATGTAATAAAGGGATAAAAAAATAAACATGATTTGTTAATTTCTGAGAAACATAGCAGAAGCACAACATGGTCACTGTAGTGATGTACAGCTAATATTGGTGAAGGCCAACTCCAGATAAAAAGTTCTTGGCCTGACCATCGGACCATGAACACGGAGTAAGAAGAGTTACAGTGATCAGCTCTACCCACTAGGCCACAGAATCCCCCTTTATATGTATCGACTATGACAATTATTCAGCATGCTTATCTTAATATGATATTTTATAATGTGGTCTTATTTGCAGAAAGGTGTTTATATGGAATACTTTAATAAATGAAAAATTTAGATAAATTGCTTTATAACTTTTTAAATATAGAAAAAATAAAGTTTATGCAACGAAATAGAGAAGCTGCAGCACTTTTCTAATAAAAAAAAAGACTATAATGAATCTATCAGTACTTTCATATAAAGTTAATTCAAAGATTATATGTAGTGTACCATAATGTATACTGGCAGCTGCCTCATACCGGTATATATTAAGTATTCACTTTAAACATAGTTTTAAGAAATGATTCAGCTGACAATTTTGAAGAAAGATGTCAAACCTCAAAAAGAGATAGTAAGTGCTCCAAACAATGCAAAAAATGGAAAATGCCCACAATTGACAACAGAGATGTCACTTGAAATCAATACAATTGTCTTGAAAACAAGTTAAATTGTGACAAAACATTCAAATAGTCATGTCGTTTACACAACTCTGTGAGACTTACCTTATCTGAGTATATCTGCAGAGGCTGCATGGGGTTGATGACGATGAGGGATGGTCCTGCATACGTGTGGATAAGGTTTCCGCCATATCTCTGGCGTAGAGTGTGGAGGGCACTCGACTCATTCAGGTGGCGTAACAGTGCCAGGTCTTCCGCTCGATCCATCTGAGGTGGGTTGGCCTGGGAACAGAGAAATGATATATATGTGTGATACCTATACATGTATCTGGTATTCAAAACATGTCTCAGACACTAACATAAAGATAATTATTATTCCATTTACAGTTGTTTCCTTGCTTTTTTTTCTTTTTGCGAGTGTGTTTTATTTATTTTATGTGTTTGTTGTTGTGTGTTGTGTTATGTGTGAGTGTGTTTTTTGTTGTTGTTTGTTTGTTTTTTGTTGTTTTTTTTGGGCATGGTGGGGTGTGGGGGGGATGGAGGGGTTGTATGCTTGTGTGTAGGGTAACATTCCACAAATAGTGTTTTATGCGTATGTGTAGGGTAACATTCCACAAATAGTCTATCAGCTAAATGAAGGAATGTTCACTCTGAGCCAAAAACTACTGCTGCTGTTGCTGTAAATAGGAAGTCATGTACGTCAGACCATGATGACACTTTTACTTTATCTGATCTGCAGAAAGACATTCTACCTTGTTATTCAGTTTAGTTTTCTTGAAGCTTTTCCTTAATACTGTTATAGCAATTTAAGGTGGTAGCAGACACTTTGGGCCAATTCGATTTCTTCAAATAAAACCAAATAAGTCATTGTTACCTTAAAAAGGTCCCGCAAAATGTTGTTTATTGATGCCCTAGATCACTGTGAACAGTGAAGCATAAAAACCCACTTACTACGGCAAACAGGTATTTCCTATCTAAGCCATACTGCAGAAATATATATTTTTAATCAAAGAAAACCATGAGACAACTTACATTTGAGATCACGTTATATCGCCATCCTGGTAATTCACCCTGGCATTTATTTGCAGATATCACTATGGTGCATATAAATAGATTTGGAGAGAATAAACAACTGGACTTGTTTTTTTGCGATTCTTCTTGTCATGCGTTGTAGGTATTGTCCAAAATCATTTTTACTTAGACTAAAGTTAGGGTTCATGCAAAAAATTATGCCTAGAATTCACCAAAGCAGTAGCAAGATATAGTACCAGTTATCTGATATAGGCAAACTGTTGGATACCACCTTTTAGCATGCCAGTCGGGAGATAAAGTTACAATGACAGCCAAAGGACTTGGGGTCAATGAGAATAAATATGTGGCAACAGTCTACCAACTTAGTTGTTTACTTTCTGTACTGCTTTCACTGTTATTACAAGCTGATGTGGTTGTAACATTACTGTGATAATACATAGGGGCCATTTTTTATGTAGAAATTTTTTTTTTCATCTAAATTACAGTGAAGAAAATAAGTGTGGAAAATAATAAGTTGAATGTAGTTTACTTTCTAACTTTTAGCCTGCTAAATATTATTGATCAGGCTTTGACAGATAATGAAGATCCTGATCAGCCAGGTCCGGCTGGAAACTGTAAATTGGAGATCAGCACTACTTGATGCTTAGACACTGTCAAAATGTGTTTTGATCTATGCAAGATTATTGACAAACAACTGCAAATTGTGTAAAGGCTAATAACACCTAGCCTGCTGTTCACAGATTTATAAGGCATAGACAAATTTAGTCCTAAAAATTAGCCAGATTCCTTTGGGAGCTGTCTGATGAGGATGTACACTATTTGCTGTGATGTTTCTATTTACATATATATTGACTTTTACATGAAATATGTATGATATAAGCAAAAACCCTAGAACTTAGTCTGGGCTTTGAATGAAATATGGCACAACAAGGGTTGAATTACAATGAAAACAAATCACATAGAAGGGAATGACTTCTGCAAGAATGATTCAGCAGACAAGTTGATTTACCTTTAATTCAGGCTGATGTTTACATTTTGGTTCTGTTTAAATTTACAGTTGAATAAATGCTCTTTATAATAGAGATATGCGGCTGGGTTGGAAAAAAGGAGGGAGAGCAAAGTCTCAAAAGCACAATTACGTCTGCAATATTTACAGAGGAAATTTGAAAAGGGCGCAATGTTTGTGGAGCAGTGATAATGTATTTCTTATACTATTGCAGTTTACAAATGCTGTATTTAAATTTTTGTGAAGAGTATGAACATTTGTAAAAACAAGTTAGTTACTATCTGTGAGAATTTTCTATGTAAAATATGTAAAAAGGTGATAAGATATTATTGTAAAAATATTAATGAATAAAATATTCAACGTATGACCATTTTATTTTAACAATGTATTTTTTTTATATGTGCAGTCATTGGTGAAATTTTGTATTACCAGTTTATTTTAAAATACCTGATTACAAATCATAAATCCTTACAAAATCTTAAGTCATCCTTTGTTTCAATAATTCCAATTATGTACTTAACAGTTACATAGTCCTAATTTAATTATTTACTAAAATTTACTATGGGCATAAATTTACAATGGTAAGTCTTCTGGGCATTTTAGTATAGGACTTGAATTTCCGAAGATTCTCCACTAACTGATCTATAGCATTAGTTGTTTTTGCCAAGAAGGTCAAATTCTGATCTTAGATTCTGAAGACCACTAAAGGTAAACTAATATACATGTTGGAACTAAAAGTTGATCACAAAATTATCTGCAATGTTATTCTACATTATTACTTCAAGTATCATGTTTGGAAACTCCTTTTTCAACCCTTTACTTGCTGGAAACACCATTACGGGTATGTTTTCTGTTAATAGGCATTAGAAATACTAAACCTTTTATATTTGATAATGAACTCAAGTCTTAGTTGTAATATTTTTCGAACAGCTTTGTTTCATATCTTAGTAATCATTTATGGTCATTTTAGCAAAATCCAGCTATTAAGGGGGAGAAAGAACCACTGCCAACTGCAGGTCAGCTGGAATACCTTCCAACATTAAGTCCTTCACCTTGAATGGGGCTTGAACCCACACAATAAGAGCATCAACATTCAGAGACTAATAAACTAAATAAAGCCATACTTGACAGCTAAACATTTTTTAATCTTAATCTCTTAGCTTCTCTATAACCTTAATTCTGAGAGGAATGTATTATTATGATGGATTATCCCCACAGTTATATAATCTGATGTGAATTATTATAAACATTTATGAAAGAATGTGAGGTGCAGTAAGTACCTCATTCATATTTTGGGTCAAAGCCATAATCAACATTTCTACTATAAGACATGTGTTTATTACCTACTATGAATAGATTTGTACTTATTTACAATAATAAAACACATTATATCAATAATGGGCATTTATTCAAAAGTAGTCTACACCAGTCCTGTAAATGTTATTTAATCCATGAAATGTTTTTGCAGTACTGAGATCTCAAATGCAAGAAAGCAGTTTGCACACTATTGTAAAAGTCTGTAGATTTGTTTAAAATTCATTTTTTTTTAAATAATGATATTTGTCTAGGGAACCTTAGAGCTTATTATTCTCCTATTTTCTCTTAATTTGCTCACCTTTTCAACATCATCTTCATCCACCTCCAGCACCTCGCCTCCATGGTCTAACCTGATCTTGACACGCCCCTCAGGCACCCCATGCCCCTCCCCTTTGAGCTGACTGGCTGATGCAAAACCGCCTTTGTGCACAAGCCACACCCTCTCTGCATCCATCCATGTCTTTTCAGACTGCACCTCCGTCTCTGAACGAGCCTGAAGTAGAGAGAATAGAAAAAATTAATTATCATCATTGTAAGGTAAACAAAATAATATAAGCATTTATTAATATACGCATTACATACAGCCAAACTGAATGTACATATTCCTCTTGAACTCTGCAGACATGAGAGGATCTTTTGTAGACTATTTGGTAAATTTTTATGCATCTTTATACAATGCCACTCATCCTTAAAGCTAGGCCTTGTTGGTCAATTGTGTTAGATCTGTTTTCTGTATATGTGTGTGCAAGTCTTTTTAGATTTTTACAAGCACAATTTATATAACAATTTAAATATCGGGGACTAAGAATGGTATGAACCAGTTAAGTATATATTAAAACAGAATAAAGGAAATTCCATAGTACATTGATCAACACTCATTCATACTGAGCAGGAAAGTATAAATATGCATTAAGAACCTTAAATACACTATACTATTGGGTAAATGGATAATTTAAAGCCAAACCACTTTAATGGCTTCTTTTAATTTATATTTCTTGAAGCAAGTGTAAAACAAATCTGGTTTAAACTAAGTATACCATCATTCAACACATTACATATGAATAAACCAAAAAACAGATAATCATCTTTCAATCACAACCTTTTTTGTCTATATAAGAAAACATATCAATTGGTACCAGCTAGTGCCAAAAAAAGCTTCATGAAGAAGCTATACCTTACAATAGAGCAAGTCCATAAATGAGGAGAATGGTATGTTATCAAATTACCCGAGTCATGAAGTTAGGACCCTTAGCCTGTTTATTTATTTTATTGCATATATATACTATATTTATACAAATAATGTATTTTTTAGTTTATGTTATTTTGCTTAAAACTTTAGACATTGATAATTTATAATTATGACAGGTCTAGCAGCAAATATTACAGTTTCTGAGCAGGGTCTTCTCATCGGAATGTTCACTGTTTGTCTTGGCCTGATCGATGTTAATATATCAAGCAGAACAAGGATTTAATGGCTATTGAACTAATCTACATACGTCAGCATAGAGGCATGAATAGTAATTTATAGCTTTATAGACATGTTCATAAATGAACACTTAGCCTTTAAAGGTTTCATTCCAAGCTCTTGTGGGTTAATATTAAATAAATTGACATTAAATACACATTGTGACATTAATAAATATCATTAAAAAGGAAAACTATGAAGCACTTATTTATTTTACAAATTACATGCTTGAAATTGAATGCCTTCTTAGAAATCAACAAATGTTTCAGACAAATGGATGTTTACTTTAAACTGATGCCTTCACTTTGTGAACACACAACACGATAATTATAAAATGATTCTGGCTAATTGTAGACATTAGACAAAACAAGTTCTTGAAATCAGAGTGCTGATGATACTGACTTGTTTTAGCCTGAGAAGTCAACATTTTTCAGCATCTGATTGGTTTGTTTAGGATATTTCTTTTTAAGTCTGACCAATCAGGAGCTTGAGAATGAAATCAGACCCAGGCCCTTAAGCAAATGGATTGGTCTAGTTAAGATATTTTTTATTTGACCAATCAGGAAATCAGACCCCGGTCCTTAAGCATCTGACTGGTCAAGTAAAAACATTGTTAATTTGACCAACTAGATTATTTTTTTCTATTCTTAAAAGCACACTTACATTTGTGTGTGTACAAAAAACAACAACTGGGCAATGTTATAACTATTTATATAATAGAGTAAAGGTTATACAACTTCGAGCTTGAAATATGGACCATTCTCAAGCCTCTCATTTTTCCAATTTCAATTCTCTTACAAATTCAACCAATCAGATGTATTAGAATGATTTTTCTGATTTAATTGCACTGACACAATATTGGTCATATTACGGCCATCCAGCTATTATAAGTGGAGGAAGACCCCACAAAAACATCTATGCCGATCCACCTTCACAGTGCAGGTTGGCTGAAAGACCTTCCCACATAAAACTATAAGATATTAATGAATAGTCTGCCCTGAATTATCTCTAACTGCAAGTAGGTCCTTTCATTTGTTTTACTTTTTATGCTTCTGCTATTTGGAGTGTATGTTGACTTTTCTGTCGTTCTTGTAATACCCAGGTTAACCATCATCAACAAACACTTCCATTTTTCTTTTTTAAACAACAAATCTCTGTAAGAATATAAATGCATTATAAGCTTATATTTATGCAAAAGTAAGAAATTTCACTGCTTATAATTGCAACATCTACAAAAGAACAGGCAATAAAGACCAAGAATTTTAACTAAAATGAACCACCTTTGGTTTGGAATATCTTGGATATTATCTAAAAAAGGGAGACAATTTCCATTTCATCAATGTACCCAACTGGACTCTAATAAATGGCAATAGGGCACATTGGTGAAATGGAAATTGTCTCCCTTATGAGTTAACATTACAACACAATAATAACAACACAAGCATAAAAACCGAGTAAAACAAATGAAAGGACCTACTTGCATTCAGGCATTATTCAGGGGAGACTATTCATTAATGTCTCTAATTCTAACTGCTCTGCAATTGGCACCTCTATGGGACGGGTCTCAGGCTAAGTGTTTAATAACCTTTTGCCAAATGACAGGTCAGTTTCTTTCTTTACCAATTACAGCTGTGGTCATCAGTCAAGTGTCTGTTCACCAGATCAATCATATCATTGACAGGTGTATTGTCCTCAAGTTATTACCCTGACCACATCAAGTAACATAAATATGCTAACACCACACTCTGTTGTACCAACAATCAGAACATCTGTCCCAAATCATTGAGCAGAAAGAAACAATGCATATACAGGAAATATCATACCATTTGTTTGAGGTTTTCTTGCAACTTTTTGATACTTTGTAATAAAGCTAGGCTAAATAAAATCAAATCAGTTACAGTAAGTTTATTTTATATTGTTTTTTTTAACCCTATTAAGTTACTCATAAAACAAATTATGTTCCGTTTTTTTTATATTTGGTATTTTAATTTGTAATAAAGCCAAAATAATGCTCAAATTTACAAGAATATGCAACAAAAACTTTAAATATTGCATACAAAATGAAAAAAAAAATCAATACAAATATCATTTAAGTGTGAAACAAACAAGGAGTATTTTCTTGGACATTTTCTGACATATTTATGACATATCTCAGGATGAAATATACATTTTCATTTCATTAACAATTAAAACTTACACATTCATCAATTGTTTTATTGATACACATACTTACAGATATGGCTTAACATATTTGACAATGTTCAGATAAAATTCTGAAATAATTTTTCAATGGGCATTGCCAGGGTTAACTCAGTTTTACGAGCTTTAACATCACAGAAAACTCATTGTTCTAACGAAATTGGCCAGTTTAAAAAGTTAATTTCTTTATGGTCCAGGTAATTGAAACAGAATGCTTAGGTGTATAAAACCTATGGCAGTTAATTCATGGAAGTAAATTACCACAAAGATTGTAATTAACATAATTAATTCACGAAACAACACTCCGGGCATGCGATCCATTACAGGTATATGTTGTCGTTTTAAGTTGAATTTAACTCTTCTGAACCTGCTAATCAGGTATTTATAAGGCTGAGACAAATTGTGCAGATCCAGCTTCCTGCTAGGTGGATGTCTGACTGGGTCCAACCTTGTTTGCTGCTTTGTCTCTATTAATAGATAAATTAACCTTAACATGAAATATGTTTAATACATAAGCTTTAAAGAGTTTAACATGAACATTGCACAAAATGCAGCATTAAAAGGAACAAAGCTTAACACATGCAGTTAAACTGTGTTTGACTAGAAGGAAAGAATGATTATACATAGTGTAGAACATGCATTCAGTACATATTTCACTTGATGTTTCATTACTTCAATACTTTTTTGTGTTGTATAGCCATAACAAGTCATATGGTCAAGTTTAGTACATTTGTGGTGAAGGAAAGGTTAGGATAAATGTCTGAGTAGAACCACAGACACATCAGAATAAAGCTGAAGACCTACTAATGTATAAATCCTTTGCTAAGTCTACAATTTTACCCATTGGTTGACACAATTATGGTCATAATAGGTATCCAGGGTGTTACTGATGGAGAATACAGACATAGCAGCTAATGATAACCTTGATTAGGTAGCTCCCCATCTCTGCGGGAGATTTTGGTCTGGACCGAAACTATTTGCCCAGGCCTGATTAATTTCCTGTCCACCAGTTTAAAGGTGGTATCCAGCAGTTTAGACCATTTTTTTCCTCAAACACCCAAAAAAATAAAAAAAATAAAATAAAATTGTTTCCTTGTTTTCTGCACAGATCATGCGAAATGATGTTTAATGATGTCCTTTAACTATGTGAAAAGTTGAAAAGGGAAGCATAACACCATAATTGTTATTACAAACATGTATTTCCTGTCTTAGCCAAGCTGTACGGCTATTTCTAAACTAAGAAAATCACCTAACCACTTAAATTTAGGATGTTATATCATCATCCTGGTCATCCACTATGACTTTGATGTCTTTTTTTAGTAGAAATCAGAATCATATTTATAGATCTGAAAAAAAGTGACATTTTAAAAGCATTTCACAGATGTTGATATAGGCAGTCTTTGCTTACACTATATAATGCAGACATTATGTTCAAATACCACCAAACAGGGTACAGATGTGGATATAGGCAGTCTTTACTTACACTATATAATGTGGACATTATGTACAAATACCACTAAACAGGGTACAGATGTTGTTACATGTATTTGATAAAGGCAATCTGATGGATTCCACCTTTAAGAGTAAACAGTTGTTCCAGTGAATATAAACTTGAAAGAATGTCCTTGTATACAACATAGATCTACACATGGTCAATGGCAGGTAGTAGAAAGAGAAAGTAAACATTGGCCAGATAGCCGGAGTGTTTGGAGTGGGTCATTGGTCCAGTGAGTCAACCTAACCATGGGTAGTTCTACTGACCACAGGCCATTGGTGTCAGACCAGCAGGTGGATTATAATGACGGAACAAACACTTCACTGCATACAAGGACTGGCTTAAGGGCAACAATTTAAACATTTCATATATAACTTAGTGCAAAGTTCTTCAATAACATATATTCTTTATATAAAATAATAATGAATTTTGGGTTTTAGACCAGCACGTGATATAAATTATTTGTTTAACAGTACCTACAAAAAAGCATTTTGCGTAGAGCAATCATGTTGCTAGATAGCAAGCATCAAAAATAGAAGATCCTGATTATACAGGTTCCTATGGGAGCTGGTTAGTCTGGATCTACAATATTTGCTTGCTCAAATAAATTCATCTTATGCCTGGAATGCGATAAAATGAGGGACCAAACTAAACATTAAACTATTTACAGAACTATTTAAACATGCCATATTTAAAAATGTTATCCCATTTTCTGGATAACAGTACTGAACTTTTAAAGATTTTATTGTCCTATTGTTTGCAGAAAAACAGCATAAGTGTATTCAGCTTTTTTACAATTATTACTTTTTAAAGGACATCTGAAAATTTAAATTAACTAGTCTGAAGTACGAAAGTAAATGTGTTCTCTTATTAAATATTTTGAAGTACAAAAGTAAATGTGTTTCCTTACCCTATTTTGTGAAGTTTAAGAGTACATTTGGTTTCTAATCCACTATCTTGAAGAAGAAAAGTAACAAACTGAGTCAAATATTTCAAACCAAGCCCCATATTCTTATAATAGTAACTGTCTGTATAAAAGTATACCAAATATTTCGAGTTTAAAATTCTAATAAGTTATATCACAATGAAAAGTACACATTCTTCTTTTAGAAAAATATTAGTTCAAACTATTTAAGATGTTATACTGCGAACAACTTCAAGTAAATACAATTTCAACATATATGCAAAGCCAGTAGATACAATATCTCCCAAGCCTCAACTAAGGTTTATGAATCACGTACATGTATGAAATTCTCACACTTATTCATTTATATCAATACAATGGACTACAAAACCCCCCAAACAGAATGGCCTCAAGAAAACATGAATAACTAGTATATTTATAGTTGAGATAATAAGTTTAAATCACACATACAAGATTTCCTGCTAAGTTGGGTGCATGTTTAAATATGAAAAACAAAAAATAGTTTTCTATAAGATCAGTAATGTTTATACAAGACCTTAACTGCTACAAAATTGATTTATAACAGTCATGAATTACTCTAACCTTCACAGCGACACAATTATGTCATAAAAACATCCAACCATATTCCAGCGAGAAAAACTAAATATCTGATAGTATTTGTGTTTTTTGGGTCTGTTCTCTTTTGTTTTAACATTCCATTAAATTTTTAGTCAATCTGTTAAATCTTTTGATTTAAGCTTCATTTTCTTTTGCATTGTGTGAACAACTAATGACAGTGTCAACATAAACTTTTTCAGATTTTATGTTTTAATAAAGAGTCACATGAAATTTCAGACTATTTTGCATTTACACCTTCCTTTTAACGTTTCCTACTGTTAATAATAAATGATGGAGCCAAATTAGGGCAGGAAATGAATTACCTAACAAGAAAATGTACATGCTGACAGAATGATTTATCTACCTCGCTCTGGATGCAACATGAGTTAACACATTTAATCCCACTATGAAATATAATTCATTTATGAACCATGTCCATATATGGAGATGAATTTGCATTTAGTATAAATCAAAATGGAAATAATGTTATAAATTTAGTAAGATGACAAATTGGAAAACTACTCAACTAAATCTAGATGGGAATGAGATTAAAACATCAGCGAGACAAAACATATTTATTTACCCATGTCTTGCTACATCTGTTGCAACCCCATATAAACTTTAAATACATGTGAACAGAAATATTTTTGTTTGTTTGCTGGGAATTAATCAGTATTTTATAATAATATGTTTTAATAATAATAAATATGCCTTTATAATAATAAATATGTCTTAACAGAAGAAACCTGTTTGCTGGGAGTTAACCAGTAACTTATAACAATAAATATGCCTTTATAATTACAAATATGCCTTTATAATAACAAATATGCCTTAATAACAATAAATGTGCCTTTATAATAACAAATATGCCTTTATAACAATAAATATGCCTTTATAATAACAAATATGGCTTTATAACAATAAATATGCCCTTATAATAACAAATATGGCTTTACAACAATAAATATGCCTTTATAATAATAAACATGACTTTATAACAACAAATATGCCTTCACAGAAGAAACCTGCTTGCTGAGAGTTAACAAATAACCTATAATAAAAAAATATGTCGTCACAGAAGAAAGTTAATTGCTCAGAGTTTACATATAACCTACATCGAATATGCCTTTATTGATTTACTTTGCATGCTGAACGTTCAACAAACATTAAGTGTGAAACAAACAAGCATTTGGCTGAATAAGCCAAAGTATAGTGTTGGCAGTGTTATCTATCAAGATTATTGAAAAGGTGGCAAACAATCGATTCCCCCAGCCTTTGTTAACTTACAAACAACATTTTACTCAATTAAATGGTTGCGTTATACTTTGTTTTGATCCAAAGCCCAGGTAGATCTTTAACTGGATAAAATGATCAACTCTTTTCACTGAATATGACAATAAACTGTCACTCATTGCCAGCACAATTTATCTTGAGGTATTATGAAAACAACAATGGCAAAATGTTAGGTTTTTCTTTCGATTTGAAGCCTGGGTATATCTTCAAATTGTTGAAATGATAGAAGTCTTTCTTTGCAAATGACAGTAAATTGGACAATGCTAGAAAATGTTATCTAAGGGGTTTCGAAGAACAGTAAAAATACAATGTAGATACATGAGTATTAATTTATTGAATGATATTTGCAAATATGTCATGATCATAATCAATAAACACAAGTTTTGAATTTACTCTGAACATTAAACAACTCAAAATGTAATAAAATAATAAGTTAACTTGATAGAGAAAGGGATTTAACAGTATAAAAGCTTTTGCTACTACATCATGCCATAGCATTTAGATCTCTAACAGGCTGTCTAAGGACATGTGATATTGCTTGTTTATTGGGTTTATCATCCCACCAACAGTATTTCAGTTATCTGGAGATGGTGTCCACTTGAAGCAGATATAGTGCTGCCTTCACTGTGTATAGCATGCCGTGAACACCTGGCAT
Organism: Sinonovacula constricta; assembly: GCA_007844125.1. Taxonomy (NCBI): domain Eukaryota; kingdom Metazoa; phylum Mollusca; class Bivalvia; order Cardiida; family Solecurtidae; genus Sinonovacula; species Sinonovacula constricta. Next base: position 20,207,342 of record CM017571.1, read on the forward strand.
GATAACACACCCAGTCACATTATCCTGACACTGGACCAACAAGTCGTGGAACTGCCCTTATATTTGCTTGAATGTAAGCAAGGAAGCTATATGACTGCCATTTTTAATGACTTTGGTATGTTGCGGCCCGGGGCCTCTTGTACGTGGAACTGGCGCTCTACCGATTGCACAACCAGGTACGGCAACATGTATTATAATTTACACATCTGTTCTAAACATCTCCATAATCTGTTAAACATAAATAATCCTTTTGATACAAATTTTGGTTAATTACCCAGCTAATTCTAATTATAGTCTGTTCACTTCTACACGCAAAAATACCTTGACATAATAACTGCCAATGACATAACAGCAAAGAAAAAACCCAGATCGTGATCAGACAACCGCCAGCACAAGCTAGCTGATTTGGATCTACACAAGTTTATATCCCTAAACTTGGTCAATTTATGCTAAGCAGGCTTAAAGTTAAAGCAGTGCAAGTGTTAATTTGAGCCTTTCATAAAAATCCTCTTCATAATCCGTTAAACATACATCAATAAGCCACTCCCTTCTATAGCAATTAGCCACCTAGCTGTGTTAATGAATGCATGAAAACTTGGCCCAGGTATGATAGCCCTATCGTTGATAAGCCATTGTAACATGTTTATTGAAAACATATCAAATACCAATCAAACAAATCTGTTTGGAAGATATTGTCTAGGGATTGTTCAGTATTGTTTTATATAATAGTCCATACCCCCAGTGCACTGTGCATCTACTGGGTATTTAAATGGTATTTTTTACTTATTTACTAAAGTATTGTACTAAAGTTGAAAGGTTTACAATAAGACCTATTACAGAAGACATCCATTACTGAGTGAATAAAAACCCTCCAGAGGCTCTGTCTCTCAATGCTGTCAGTTTACAGACCCAAATGAGCCAAGGTTTTCTGCTCACTAACACTGCATGTATCGGTGTTTCTACTCCATCAAATGGTAGGGGTTTTTCTCCACCTATTTTAGCCGAAAAAAGGTCAAATAGCCTTAGCAGTTGCTGCATGCAGGTGTCAATAAATCTATTCAAGCATGTGTAAAAGAAACTTTCTCTACCAATAGTTGCTGAAGTTGCAACGTTTCTTATGAGCTGAAAAACCCAAATAAAATAAAATGTTTGCAACTTTAACATCTTCAGTAAAAAAGTTTCTAACTTTAACTTCTAAAACACACCTTTTTACAATTTAAGTCTGTTGAAAGTTAAAATTTTGCAACTTTAACCCTTAAACAACACAATTTTGCAACTATAACCCTATAATACAAAAATTTGCAAACTGAACTCATAATATACAAAATTAAACTCCAAAAACTATCAACTTAACAACCTATTTTACCAAATATTTCAGCTTAACCACCTATTCTACCACATTTTGCAACTTACCTATTTTACCACATTTTGCAACTTAACCACCTATTTTACCATATTTTGCAACTTAACCACCTATTTCACCACATTTTGCACTTTAACCACTTATTTAACCACATTTTGCAACTTAACCACCTATTTCACCATATTTTGCAACTTAACCACCTGTTTTACGAAATATTGCAACATAACCTCCTTCAACACAAAAAAATGTAGATGCCTCATAAACCCACCTTAATCTTGCCATGAGTCTTCAGATGACTATGCCCTGTAGATCCATGGTGTTTAATCATCCTTCTTTATATCCAATAACTCCCTGGCTTAAATCCCAGCTGGGAATTTGAGCCCCACAAAAATATGCACACACAGTCACAACCGACCAAAACACACCAAACACTCAGTACTATAACATTCCACCACTAGATACAGATTGATTTCAGCACATGAAAACTAAGACAAATCGTGGCAAAGCAAGTCTCTGATGCGTGCCATGCCTGATAGACCCCAACGTAAATACTATACGGAGTATACTACCACATGTTAGCTACTACCTCTACTACTTATAAGGTATATGATAAAGTATACAGTATGTAAACCAGTGTGATAGGTACTTTGTCTATATAAAGTCAACTGTCATGGGCTCATTGACTGTATATAGACAAGCCCTGTACCTGCTGACAGGAATATTATACATAGGTGTTAAAGGCCCTTCTTAACTGCCATACTGCATAAATGAAGACCATTGTTCATAAAACAGACACCAAACCAACTAGAGAACTAGCAGGTGAGTTTATTTTTTAGTTTTAGATAAATCATTGTTACATGTTGTAACCTAGTGTGGGGATTTATAAAAACTCTTAAATCTCATTTGAAGATAAGAAAGTTTATTGAGGGGCGCCCATGGCATAGTGATAGAGTCGCTGATTTGCAACTCCTCTGACTGCTTAGCCTCTCACTATGTGGGTTCAGGTACTGTTCGGAGCAAAGGACTTAATGTGAGGTCTTCCAGCTGACTTACGGTGCGCTGTGGTCCTACCCAGATATGTGTCTTGGGTTTTCCTCCACCAAAAAGCTGGACTTTGCTATTATGATCATAATTGGTCACTGCAATGTACTTTAAAAAAAACCCCCAAAAACCAACAAAGTTTATTTATTAAAAGCACATGGTGTAAAATAGTGGTAGTAGATATACATGTGATTTGATCAGTGGTCAAGTGAAGACTGAATTGGGCTATGTCCTACACACATGCTCTAAGGCCCGCACATGTGTGAATGCACATCATTATCCAATTATCATATCTTAGATGGTTATAATGTTATAATTTTACAATGTTTTACAGCTGGGATTTTGAATCAGTGACCACTGTGTTTAAAGTGTCACCTGACAACTTGAAGACTACTGCTTATCTACTCTGTGTGTGTTGTGTTGTTTGCGTGTGTGGGGGAACAATTCAAACAAGAGTAACTTGACTGACTTGATTAAAATAGTAAAAAATTGATTAGAAACCTTATTTTCTTAAATGGTTTGGAAAATGAATTATAAGACTTTTCATGATCATTTATTATTCTTTGTTGCAGGAAAAGACTGAAAAAATTTGCTGAATGACTTGACATAAAAAAAAAAAGGTCTAACGAAAGATAAAAAAATATCTGTTTCAAGTCACCCGATGTTACCTCAAGACTGATTGAGCATGACTTATCCCAAGAAACAAACAAACAACAGCGACAGCTCCTAGGGTGAACAAATCTTACTGCGGGCTCAGATTATAGACCCAAAGCCCCCCTGTCCCCACTACAGATAAGATCTTTGCTAATGTGTTATAATCCACAAACAATATACAATACTCAGCCCTAATCAGTACACAAGCTAGGACAGGGTGATGAGCCATTGTCAGGTATTGCACTCTTGTTGTGATCTACAAAAGTGTTTAAAATGAAGTACTTGTCCATTTTTCACATATACAGGAAAGATAGCACCAACTAAGGACCCTCTTTGTAGTACAACTATAATCTGAAATTAGGTTTTATAGTACTTGTTAACTATCAATATTTGTATTTATGTTCTTAAGTTGAGTGGAAGTAGGAGGAATGTGTCACCAATAATAGACCATATGGCAGCCACACCTTGAATGAAATTTTTAAGAGTTAAATAATCAAAGAATATGAAACTTTTGCACATGGTCAACTGTTTATGTTTAACAGACTTGACAAATGAGACAATGGTAAAAGCACATTTTTGATCATGCGCTTGATATGATTTTAAGGTTCTTATGCTTGGGAATTGTGTTAATAACAGTTAATTCAACATTTGACGAATAGAACATTGTGCACACCGACACTTAACAGGTCATACGGCGCCAAATACAATAAAGTTTAAGGTCAATAGGGTATAATTAGGTTAAAATTCAAATAGGTAAGTAGAAATATAAAAATATATAAGATTAAATCATTTGGAGGAAATTCTCACATTAAGTCTATTGCCCCAAACAGGTCTCCCACCCATGCAAGAGAGACTAAGCAGTCAGAAAAAAAACAAGTCTGCAACTCTACTACTAGATCACTGGCAACCCACTGGATGCAGACTCTTGATTGGATTATGTGGATTAAAATCATGGTTTATTGGAAAGTACATCTAGGTGAAGAGAAACCAAAGTCAATTTTCTTTCATGATATATAGGCCTATTACATGTCAGTCACTAGGTATAACTATAAGGAAGACTATTTTTTAATTCAGAAAAAAGTCATTTTTTCTGAATATTTCAGTATGTTTAAGAATCCTTGATGCTAGTAATTTGGCAAACTTGTATCACATTAAATTTTAAGCTTAGCATCACCACAGGAACTGTACTTTTACAATTTTGTTGCAACCTCCAGGATTTAAACCCAGGGGCTCCTCTTCATAGACTTATACCCTTACCTAAACACTAGTCCGAGACTTAGTCTGGGTCGATTTAACTTTATCTTACTAATAAAAAAGAATTGTGGGTTATCAACTTTAGGCGCCCTGTCCCTGACTAAGTCTATTTGTCAGGATTACGGGTGGACTGTGTTAAAGAATAGACCCATTCATCAACACCAAAATGAGAAGAATAACCCACTGATCCCAAGGTTAAAAAAATCAAACAAGATACATAGATACGCACCGATACATACCGATAATTGATAATTGACTCCAAGTTGACTGATTATTGGTGACATGAAGAGTTAGAATTGTAACCCAACTATAGAATTACATGTATGTAGGTGTAGTGACTAGATGTAAAGTTTGCTTAGGTGTCAAGTTTTGTTGAATGCCATTGTTTCAACCGTAACTTGCCCAGTTTGAATAAACAAACAGTGTAGATCCACATCAGATAGCTATCTCTTTGGCACAAATTGATCCGACCATGACAAAAGCAAGTTATAATTGTAGATCTAGACCGCCAAGCTTTTTATTAATCATTTATAGATCTGTCCTAAGCAAAGAGTGAAGATGAAGATCAGCCAGGTTTCTGCTAATGACAAATTCATCAAACCTAGGCCAAAGGGTGCAACTTCACATTTGTCAATGTTCAGCTAAGAATGATCTCATGAAGTCTAGGCAGAGATTTAAGGCCCTGCGTAGAGATCAGCCAGTTCCCTACTGGTCGCCTTTTGATCAAGAATTACACTGTTTGCTACAAGGGCCAAAGCAATTAATGTAATTACCTTTGTAAGTAATTGTTAGAAACTAATATTAGATTTATATGAAAATAAAGGAAGGTATCTTGCTTCATGAATAAGAGGTCCTTTGAGCTGTTCATTTGTTGGGTTTATTGCCCCACCAACAGTAAATCAGTTATTTGGATATGGAGCTCACTTGAAGCAGTGCTGCCTTCATTGTGCATAGCATTCTGTGAAACCAGGCCTGATACCTCACCCAGTCAAATTATCCTGACACTGGACCAACCAGTCACGGAACAACCCTTAAATTTGTTTGAGCATTAACAAAAGAGCTATACCATTACCATTTTAAACAAGTTTGGAATGTAGCAGCCAGGGATTGAACCTGAGGCCTTCTGCACCTGGAGGGGATGCTCTACTGAGTGCATTATCGGGGCCTGTGTCCTTTGAGTTGTGGGTCTAAAGAGCAATATTTGCATAAAAATAAAAGGTCATGCTTCTTATCAATAAATCAATAGTCTTACCATTGAAAGACAGTACTTCTTTATATTAACATGGTGCAGATAAAAGGAATATGTAGAAAGTATTCATAAAGAATTTGAGCATAATTCACATAGGACAACAAGTTGGAGCAGGTTTTGTTTATAAAATGCTGAGTAATTACACTTGTAACAAGAATGTTTATTATAATGTGCCTGTGTTTACACAATTTGTCCCAATTATAGATATTAAATATTATTATTATCATTATTTTTATGTTTATTTTTTAAAATTTTATTCATATAACTATTATTATTATTATATTTATCATGAAAGAAATTACAATTATGATTTTTATATTACAATTATCTTTATTATTATAACTCTTTATTTTTATGACCTCTTGCTGCTATAGTACTGGTAGTTACATTGATAATCGCAAAGACAGTTAATGTAACATGACAACAAAGATACATAGCAATAAGTGATATCACAATAAAAAATTGTAAAAAGAAACAACTAACAACAACAAGGTACAGAAAAAAAAATGCCTAGAAACATGTTTTATAAAAAATGAAAAAAAAAAATGTCCACATTTTACCACCCATGTTGTCTTTGAGTGTATGTGAGTGTATTACCATAATCGCTTAATAGTTTGTTGTGTAATAGCCAATGATAAGTGGCAGATATGGCCGACAAGCATTCAAACATGCCAGGCAACCATGCTATTCTCTGGCATGTCACGGGTTCCCATTCCCTAGTTGGGACAACAGTGGACAGATTGTAGACTAATCCTCAAGTAGACAAATTGGATACAAATAAATCACAAGTGAAGAGTAATGTGTTACGTTATTTAACTTATACTAAAGGGAGGTAACTGCAAGTAATTGCAGGGTGGTTATAGAGAAGTGATTAATGGATTGTCTCCCCTAAACTTATTCCGCCCCCTCCCCCCCCAGCTTCTATTTTATGTCCTTTTCTTCAGTTTCTTGTAAACAAGTCCAATAACATGCTATCTCTCTCTCTCTCTCTCTATATATATACATATATATATATACACTAGATGTTTTATGCTAGTTAAAATTGTGCAACTTTTCCTATATAGGATGTGTGGCAGAAAAAAGTTGCATAATTTCAACTAGCATAAAACATCTAGTGTCTGATAGCTTGTGATTTACTGTCACCGATTATCATTCCCTAATAGGGGCAACAGTGAGCTGATTCAATCGGAACTCCACGGGTAATTCTGTCTATCTGGTGCAATAATACTTAATGAAATCACGATCATTTTTTTCACCGGAAATCGAAAGAAGAATATGCCTAAGTAGTTCACACAAAACATAAACACTGCCATCGTTTGACAGCTGCGTGTCTGCTACGCTGGGTAAATTAAAATTGTATGATTTTAATTTGAAACGGCCACAAATTCTTTTCTGGCATTGTACTGTAGTGAGCTGTCACCCGAGCTGCCATCTTTGTTTTGACATTTGTCTCAAAAGAAGTCCCATTTAGATAAATGGCCGAGGTGATCCGATTACCTACATACATCCGAGAGATGATTAATGAATTATCCGAGGTGTTCCAATTGTGAGCTGATTGTTGACTTATCCTCAACAAGACACACAGGATACATATTAATCACATTCAAATAGTTAACCAGTCTGAACTGTGTATCAAAGGGAGACAAGTACAGATGTCAATGAGAAGGGTTTTAAGATGGGAATAATGATCCCTTGGTTTATTTTTCCATTTTGAAAATTCACCCACTTTATGACCTACAGCCTACCAGTAGATTACTTAATGTGTAAACTGTTTTCAAACAAATCTGTAATAAACAAGAAGCAAAAACATCCATGTAATAGTATGTACTTATTATGTAACACTTAGTACTTGCCATTTTGAGCTGGCACTTTACAAGGGCTGTTTTGACATCCAAAACGTGTTAGTTAGTTATTACAAAAGTAAAATATGATTTCATAAATACAGAAGTTACATCAAGATATCATTACCTGATTATCTCCAATCTGAGCTGATTCCATATGAGTATGAGTTGCTATGACCTCTTGTATATCCATATTTTCACACTCATCAGCATATTGACACCTACTTTTTGTCACTACTATTTCTTCCTCCTCTAGAGGTATACATCTCTCCTTGTTTGGAGTATAAGACTCTCTGTTACCAGGGGAACCAGGTCTAGGTGATGGGAAGATGCTACCACTATATCTTCTCACCAACCTTGAACCTCCGCCTCCTCCACTACCATCTTCTCCACTACTACTTCCAGGGACAGTTAATCCTCCTACTACCCCACTTCCCTTATCACCATCCTTAGCAGTGACACCAGTACCCTTGAGTTCTTTCCCTTTTTCTCTCTCCCTTGAATTCTGTGTTCTAACACCATTCTGAATCCGATCAGATCTACCAGTATTTCCTTCCCTTGGTGAGGATTTTGATGAGCTGGTACTAGGTGTCCTGGGTGATTTCAGACTACCTCTAGGGGAGTGTGCCTTCCTAGGGGATGCAAGACTTCTTCCAGATGTTGCAGATACCACAGATTTCCGCGGAGATGCTGGAATATTGGCACGCGGGGAAGGGTAGATATTTCCCCGGCTAGACTTTCTTTCCAAAGGTGGTTTCTTGTCAGCAACAGCTGCAGCAGCCCCACGAGACGATGCCAACTCAGGACCAGAAACACTCCTGCTTACAGACTTTTTGGCTTCTGATGAGCCTGATGATGTATCTGAAGTGTTTAAAGAACCATCGGAGGCTGAACTGGGAAGTTCCGGACTTAAAACTGCTCCAGTTCTTGTCTTTTGTGCAAGTGTTGATGAATTTTTACCTTTTGATTCGGACCCTCTGGTCTTAGATTTAGCTTCACCTGCAGGCCAGTTTTCAAAAACACTACAAGAACTTCCTCCAAAGCCCAGATCTAATGCAACATACTCTGTATTGCCTTCTTTGCTTATTTGCAGAAAGCTATTATCAGATGTAACCCTATGTAAAGGCTTTGCTGGTTTTTCATTGGGTATTGGCAACTTTCTACCAGATGATGATCTCTTCACTGTGATCACTTCCCTTGCAGAATGTGACCTTTCAGCTTTTTTTCTTGGACTCAAATTTTCCTCTGAAGGAGCTTTCTTTGAGAGATTTAGTCTCAGACTCCTTGCTAGCTCTTCTTTAGATCTATCACCACTATCACTTCTATGTATAACAGGAATTTGTCTCTGTTTTACTAAACTACCATCACTGTCTCTCCTTTTTAACGATGACTGACTTGGCTCAAAAACCTTTACTCTCATTCCAACATTCTTTCTTGGACTAGAAATTGGTCTTTCCTTTCTCGGACTCTCACACTCTTCATAAACCTCATCATCCGAATCATTGAGTCCTTTCAGAGAAAGTTTAAGCGAGCCATCATGGATATCCATCATACTATTTGCAGCATCATTTACTTGTTTCTTTGATTCTAATGATTCAATGGTCTCCATAGCTTTGCTGCTGTCACTATGTGTTCCAATTTTTCCTTTAGCAATACCTGTTGCAGTTAACAGTTTCTCTTTATCCTTTCTTGGTGAACTCTGCTGTGCATTAGTTGTCTCTGAGCTCTGAGAAGCAATGACTGTAAAAGATGGTTGTTTTCTTTCAGCTGTTTGTGTTGAAGGTCTCATAGGAACTTGCGGTTTGATCCTACGAGGAGATTGGGCAGTTCTTGGAGTTCTTTCAGATGACCCTGTCCGAATTCTACCCCTACCACCACCTGACATATTCCTTGAAACTAACACTCCACCACTTTTTTTACCTCCAGACAATTGGTTTGCTGCATCTTCCTTAACTCTTCTAATCACATCTTCATTCACTAATTTACCAACAACTCTACAATCTCTATCTTCAGCAATGCTTTTATCATTACTTAAGCTTTGTCCATCAACAATATCAACAACAACTGCTTGTTTTCTGCAGCTTTTCTTATCAATATTAACTTCAGGTTCTGTTTCCTTTCTTATCACTTTAACAACAACCTGATTTCTTGCCCTTGGTGAGAAAGTCTTACAAATCTCAGTAACAGTGATCGATGATGGTTCTTTTTTATCATGTTCAGATGTTTGTTCAGATATGTTTTGTTTGTTCTCCTCTTGAAAACCCCCTGAATTTTGTTCGGTCACTGAGTTTGTACTGCCAATGTTATTATTTTTTTCATATTGTATGGAAAAAAATGAACTTTCAGCATCCATGCTAAGTTTTGTCCAAATAATTTACGACTGATAACCTTAAAACAAAAAAATATTCACTTAAATATACGAAATATGTGATTTTTTCCTTCCATGAATCCTTTAACATACTTAATACACTAATGAAATGGTATTGCCATAAGTTGATATAGTGGCTCAGTTATCTTTCACATATTTTCAACCATTCCAAATTACAACAACACATTGTTAAAATAATGTGCCATTATACCTGCCCCCACCCCAACCCCAATAAAACAAATTACAAAACAAAACTAAACAAAAAAAACCCACAAAAATAAAACCCACAAAAATAACATCAGAAAAAAACAAAACAAAAAAACCCCACCTCTTCCTCATCAACTTAGCAAAACATATTTATACCAATACCCGATACCCCCCTACTTAATGCAAGTTCACAAAATTTTAACATTTTTAATTAAAGCGAAACATGAATATACTGTGAACATACAGTACAGTGCCTTATGTGCTACACCTTGTGTTTGGTAGGTAGGTTGTTTTTACCACTATTGCCTCAGTTAATAATAACTGGTTAGTGACCTGCTACCTGATAGTGGCCATAGGCATGTTGTCAATAGGAGCTTTATGCATGGCCATTGAGCCACAGAGGGACCCATTGGTGAATACAGGGACTTAAACCTCCAACCTCACTACCCTGGTGGCTAACTAGATAGAGAATCAACCCCAGGCAGATATGGTAACAGGTTCACTTCCAAGACATAGAAGACCACGGGTTCAATACTAACCTTGGACGTGGCTTAATCTTGGTATAAGCTTAGTGAAACAGAATGTAGAGTTTCAGCTTGAGGCTTGTAAGGTTTAATGCTAGACCATGACAAATGGTTGATAAATTGGTATGTACCTAGCTGAGCTAAGGTAGAGTGTTGGCCCCAGGTACAGAGTGTCTTAGGTTCAATCTTAGACTAAGACATAACTTAAAAGTCTTTTACTAAAGTGGTGTTGTTTATTTTGCATATGCTTAACTTAAGGTATTTTGTCAGGGTAATGCAAATTGGTTTGGTTAACTATCAGATCATCACTGCTTTCTATATTAGATGTCTCCTACATTGCAGTGAAAATTTTGTCTCTGGATGACAAGAAGATTGTTAATGGGGTGTAATCAAACTAAATCCAAAAGTAAACAATTCACAGAAATAAAATAACCCCCATAATTAATCTAACACACTATCACAAATGATAACCTCAATTAAATAAACTTTTAAGCACTTGAGTTTATTTATTCCCAATGATTAAAATCTTTCATCATATTCCTTTAAATTATCCAAGTAACTGATAATCCCACCAATTCAGATAGAACACTAGCCTCCATCTGTTACGAATGTCTCCACACAAGTAACACAAACCTAATAGAACTAGTCTATTCCATCATATTCATAACTTTGGAACAACCACCAGTTCCAAATATTTCAGTCAGCACCATCATACCCTAATTATTTTACTCCATTGTTACTTTTAAACAAAACATCATGACTGACACTCGGCATGTCGTACAGTGTAGGCAAGACAGTGGATCCATTTATTTATGAGAGGTACTCCTCTACATTTCATCCTGACTGGGAGATTCCAATCTTTTATTTTTAGAGAGACACTCATACCTTACCTTATAACCCCATTAGCTCATATCTAAACCAATAGTGTAGATCCAGATCAGCCAGCTCTGACAAGGATCTGCAACCATTTGCTGCCAAGTCTTTAGGAAAATATTGCTGTTGTTTTTTTTTACCTTAGATGCAGAAAGTTTTAAATTATTTAAAAAAATTAAAATCTGAAGTAAGACAGATTTTTTTTTTACAAATAAAACGTGTTCAGGGTTACTATAAACTATTAAGGCATAGGGTGGCCAAAGTCATTGTTCAATTAAACATTTGTACACTATACCGATATCAAGCTACCTTAAACAATGTCCTTAAGACAATATAAGTAATCAGTACAGAAGTATCAGCAATTACCCCTTATCATGCTACATTTCTTAATAAGCCATACAAAAATATTGGTTATTGATAAAACAACATGCAAAGGGTCATATTCCATGAGACTCGGCAGCAATTTGAATTAGTGTAGATCCTGATCAGACAGCTCCCAGCAAGGATATGACTGATCTGGATCCACACTATTTACCTAAGTCTGATTAATTCATACTTAACTGGCTAAGAGTAAATTAACCGTTTTCTTGCCGGAAACACTATTCACTTGATTTACATTAAACATATACCCTACTTTAATGATGATACTAGCAGGAGAGGGGTTAAAACTATTCAATGGAATGAAAATGACACCAATTCAAGGTTGAAACAGCTACTCTTCAGCCTTCGTCAAATGATAAAAATCAAATTTCAATATATAATGATATATGAAAGAATATATGAGTCATTTTTTTTGCAGGGCATTGTGTTAAATTAAATGACGCAAGTAATCTATTTGCATATGCATAGTTTGCTTGCTTGATTAGATGATTACATTAAAGTGCAATATGATTAGTTAATGTTTGTTTGTCGGGTTTATCGTCCCACCAACGGTATTTCAGTTATTTGGAAGCCGTGTCCAATTAAAGCAGATATAGTGCTACCTCCAACGTGTATGCAAATGTCAGCAAATTTCATCTTCATAAATACTATACAACCTATATCGATAGTTTATTTCAATCTTAAATCAAAATTGCAATAGGATTTTAAAAAAATCTATTACATAATAAATCCTTAAAATAAAAAATGTCAAAAAGATAAAACTTAACAATGACAAATTGTCAACAACAAATTCCTCAAAAGAATAATTTATCAAAATTATCAATATTCAGAATAATAAATCTTAAAATTTTTATAAATCCTACAAATATGAAAAATCTTCTTAAATCTTTAAAAAGGATAAATCAACAAAATGATAAATCTACAAAATAACTTGATTCATTAACTGATGAATGCAAATACTCAATCCTCAACACCACCCTTAAGGATGGTATCCGACATTTTTTCCTAAATAACCAAATAAGTCACTGGTACCTGAAAAGATCTTGCAAAATGCCGTGTATTGATGCCAAAGATCTGTGTGAACAGTCAAGGATAAATCCCCACTAGTCAGTGCTACATGTAACAGAAGTTTCCTATCTGAGCCACGCTGCAGAGATAGCTATTTTTAAACTAAATAAATCACGTGACCATTTACTTTTATAAAGTCATCCTGGAAATCCGCTGTGACACCATTGTCTATTCTTAGCAGTGACCACTATCAAGCTTTTCATAGAGTTGTAAAGACTAAACATTTAGGGTATTGTTTCACGATTAGTACATTCTAACCATAAAGTTAGTGTTAAAATCGCCCTTATAACATAAAGTATGACCAAATTCCCCAAAACAGTGGTTACATATTGATTGCCTTTAATATAGGCAAATTGTCGGATACCACCTTTAACATTAAAATTCACCCCCTCCCAGGTCCCTCACTATATATAAAAGTAAATCCAAATCCAATCAACTCTCTTCCCCACTTCCTATTATTAACTACTGACTACACTGTACAGTCCCTCTATTAACTGACTACAATATTAAAGTTCGGAGTTTGGTTTTAATTAAATATGTGAGTCAGAGTCTTCTGACACCTGCTATATTTAATACAACCCAAACTATTTTTTGATAACTTCTTGCTCACAACCATTGATAGAGGTGACTTTGCTTATAGCTATATGCCTTGCAGTAAAAAAAGTGCTTCACAAGAGCAGAAAACGCAAAATCTGGACCAACACTTTTTCCATCAGTTTGCAGCAATTTTGTGTTCAGCAGGATTCCAGATAGCTTATGACCAGGTGTGAAGTATTCTCAATTTTTAATTTGACTCATTAAGGTGGTATACAAAAGTTTGGACCATTTTTTTTCCCAATTGATTTACCAAGTAAGTCATTGTTACCTGAAAATGTCCTGCAAAATTATGAAATTGGTGCCCTAAATCTGTGTAAACAGTGAAGTAATAATACCCACTCGTCATTGCAAACAGGTATTTCCTATCTAAGCCACACTGCAGAGGTAGCTATTTTTAAACTAAGAAAACCATGTGACATCTAACTTTTGAAATCATGTTATATCATCATCTGGGTAGTCGGCTCTGACGTCAATATCTATTTATATTAGCATGATTATTTATATATTTGAAAATAATGTACATTTAGAGTGACTGTTGTTTGCAACTTGTACTGTCTAACAATATAGGTACTGGTCATACTCGTATTTACATAGACTTAAGTAATTTATGCATAAATTCCCCAAAATGGTGGAAAAAATGGTACAGGTATTTTATATCGGCAAACTGTTGGATACCACCTTTAACCTGTTGAGCATGTATTGATCATGGTTAGGGCCATAGTGTAGATCCAGATCATCCAGTTCCTGCTGGCAGATGTCTGAGATCAGGCTCAACACAATTTGATGGTAAGACTCTTGAGAGTTTTTCCAGCTATTTATAAACTTGCGAATCTTGTTACTCTTTTTTTGCTTAGGTATTATAACTATAGTCTGTAACTAAACAACTTAAGATTTGAAGTTAACTTCATTGACACCAATCAGCTCCTCTAAAACCTCCAGTCATCATTTTCCATAAATTAATTTGGAGAAATCAATTTAATCTATCATCCCAGCCCCGCAATGTCTGACCAGAATCTATTGTACTTTCAAATTTTCACCTTAAGCACCAATAAAGTTCAGACAACAATTGAAAACCCAGACAATCAACATTTCAATTTAAATGCTATCTAACCTCTGCCCACTTCATTATTTCTGCTTCTAAACACATTGTACTTATATTCTAACTCTCAATATTGCAGGTGATATCTTTCACAGACGTGGAAACAATATGGGTGTTTCTTTTTTATTAAATGGATTTGAAATGCATTTGTTTTTTGTGTGTGTTTTTGTTTTTTGTTACTTCGCACCGAGACAATTATGGTCATATTGGAGACGTTCAGCTTATTATTGGTGGAGGAACACCACAGACATATGTCTGGGTAGAACCACTGGCACATACATGTTAGCTAGAAAACCTCCTCACATGAATTTCTTGGCACGAACCATAGGGTTAGGGGCCAAGAGAAATCTTTAACTCTACTGTCAGCTCCACCAAGCTCATACCAAGAATGGCATGTCTATACCTGGTATTAAAAAACTGTCTGCCCATATCTCTCCCAGAACCACCCAGCTTTTGTTGAAATTAAGGACTGAATAAATCATTTTTGTTTGAACCCGGGCTTTATTTTGATTCAAATAGTTAATAAAGCCATTATTATATTGACTTGTTTAATATTTGTTTATACATATTTACAAATTTACTTACAAAAGTCAAGTCAATTATAATTTATAAAAATGTTTCTTCATTTTATAAGTATGGTATTATAAAACCACATACAACTATGTTAACCAAATGGCATTTAGCTTGTAAGTCTTCTACATGTAGATGAACCAAATTAAAAACAGAGCCTGACATAATATATAGCTGTATGTATAAATACCAGATGAGGGTAGAAACTTAAAACTCCTGACACTCAGCCTCATGGGCTTATCAGCTTCTAACTTTCACCTCTCACTCAAAGAAGATCACTATATTATTTCTACCTTCGTCTAATGAAGAGCTCCCACCTGCACTATCATCCACTAGTGATGAATCTTAGTGATAAGACAGGTCTTCTCTATTTTAAGACTTTTTTTTTTTTACAAACATTACCCTTAAAATGCTATTTTTATAAATAACATAAACTTAAATCTTAGTTATTTGGTTTCAACTTGCTTTGCACCACTAACACAACATATGGCTTGGGATTCAACAGAAAATAGTGCAGATCCTGATCAGACAGCTCCTAAAGCCTGATAAACTTTTGCTGAACAGATCCAAAGTTTATCATTTTTTTTACTCATTTACGTGCTGAAAAAAAATACTAATATACCTTGCTTACGTAAAACATACCGCACCCTAATTTTATTTTCTGCAATTAAAGTTTTAAACAGTTTCCTAGGGTGGTGTACTAATTATAATTGCCTAATTGAGAGAACTCGCATCAATGTGCAGCAACCATTTTGGGAATTGTTGAGAATTATGGGATATGTTTCAAAATTGATAAAGGTTGGAATGGTTTTATGAATATCAAACTGACATTATGGTCATTAAGGTATTGTCCAGCTATAAGTGGTATAGAATAGACCAATGAGCATTGAATAACCACAGATGCACTGCAGGTCAGCTGGAAGACCATCCTAGATGGAAGTTCTAACACAAAGTGTGGGCTTGAACCCTTGCAGCGAGGGATTTAGAAGTTACCAGTTGTGACAAAACTGCTTAGCCATGGAGTCTCCTTATTTGGAGCTTTAATGGTGCTTGGTTTGTGGAGATAAATGTGCTGCCAGTCACAGGCTTGAACCCAGAGCCTTCAGCTAGCAAGCACCAACTGAGCTTAACAAGTCACTTACATATGAATCACTATTCTACTCATGGTTTTACTTCAAAATGAAGATAAAACATCATTTTCTTGATAAATTCAAAACTAACCTCCCATGGTTACTCTCAAATTATCTCTAAATCTCAACATACATAACATCTAAGTTACAACTACTTCTTTACCCAAGTAACACTACCTCTCCCCACAACTGAAACCCTTGATATCATTCATAAAGAACATTTTTTCTCAAGGAAAAGATTTTTTGGCAACAAGATAGGATTTTTCAAACCAAACAAAACTGGCTTGTCATTTCTAATGTCCTGTAACTCTACCTGTATCATCCCTTATTATATGCTTTAGAGGCAACCTATCATATTGTGGCTTGGATAGATCTAGTTTAACTACTTCCCAGGCATTATGTACTTCTTGTGTGTGTGCGTGCGTGTGTGCGTGTGCGTATGGCATGTGTGTCAAAATAATGGCATTTATAATTAAGGCATAAACATAAAGTATTTATTGGTGAGGAAGATGCTATATATGCAAAAAAAATCAAATCATGGGTTGCATAAATTCTGTTTAACTTCTTCAAAAGCATGATGCCCTTAATTCTAATGATACTTAAATTTTACTAAAGCATGTTCTTACATAACATCTTGGGTTAAATAAAATATCCACCACTCTTAAGGTCAACAGCACATGGTTAAAAATTTAAGGTAGCTTAAAAATATCTATTGTCAATTTGTGTGATAGTGATTTGTTTATTTGTTTTTTTGTTACACTGCACCAACACAATTATGCTCATATTTGCAACATGCATCTAATTAATTAGTAGAGGAGAAAGACCCCAGACTTATGTCTGGAAATAACTAATGGTGCACCACAGGTTAGCTGAAAAACCTCCCCAAATCAAAGTTCTCACCCAGTTTGGGACTTAAACCCATGCAATGAGAAGTAACAAGTTGATTTTATTTATTTATTTAATTTTTTTTTTAGAAGCAGTGAAATGCACAACAAATTCATTGCCACATTTTAGTTCCAATTTTACTTAACTTTTTAATTTTACTTTTTCCTGCAATTTATCAATAACTATTAAGTTAGATTTCTTTTCTTCATAATTTTTATCAATCTTTCTTCTTCTAGCTCTTATATTTCTGCCATTTCCAACCAGTGCATCCATATGTTGACAGCTGACAAATATTAACAGCACAACACTCCCTTCTTTGTGTATTCATTCAACTTCTCATAATTTCCCTTCACAAATTGCCTTCTATTATATTCATCCTACATTCACCTTTTCCATTCATTACCCCACAATATAAAAAGAAATTAGGTTATAACTCCACCACCAACCTTATTCCCCATTCTTTCAAATTTTTAACAACACTTTTCACAAATACAGTTGGTCAAACCAAAATTTCATGTTCAACCCTCATTCCTGATGATAAAAATGCTTGAAAACACTGTTTTAAATCCTGTTGAATGATTGTCATCATCACAGATGTCTAGATATGTTTATCCCGTCCTGGGTAGGTGTATATGTCTACGATGTACACTATTTACAGAATAACAATCACCCAGTCATGCAAGCTGGCAATGTATACCACGATTATTTGTCAGTTGTCGCAGATATCAGTGAGCTAGCTACAGCAAAAAAAAGGTATAGAGGTAGCAGAGGTAAGGGGTAGGTGGGGTGGGGGGTTGGGGTGGGGGTGATTTGTGGTAAGAGGGGGTGGGGGTATAAAGTGTATTCTAGTTTTTTAAAACAGATTTTTGTCATTGATAAGAAGATTGACAATTCAGTGAGGGGCTAAATTGGGCCAATCCACCTGATAAGGGTATACAGTTTCAATAGACTCTGTGTTACCACTTCCATCACAAATCATAAAAAAGTGCGCCCCACCCCTCTTCCACATTGCCAGCGATAACATCACCTAAAGAACTTAAACAAGTGACCTTGTAGGTGTCAGATTGATATAAATCCAGTGAAAATCAACACTTTGGATCTTAACAATATAGTTTCAAAAAGGGTATTTTGTAAAGAAAGCTTTACAAAATAAATTGATCAATAGGTTTAAATAAGACAGAGAAGAGTAATGAACTAAAAAAGAATTTTATCTCAAATTCATCAAGCCGGTTTTTGTCCTCATTTGAAAGATAAAAATTTATGGATTGTTTTCATAAAATGTAATTTCATAAAGTGTTTATTTACCATCAATGATATCAATGATAGCAAAAAGAAATATGACAGCAAAAAGAACTTAACATAAAAGAAATTTATATCAAAAGACCTCAACCCAAAATGAAAAAATGACAGACAAATATTGGCTAATTCTTCTACATTATGGATAAATTTACGTGCACACAAACTGTCATAGTATTTTAATCTGCAATTATAATAAATATGTTTTAGTGATTTTCTGAATAAAAAAACACATTTACCAGGATATTTTTTGGTCCATTTGGAAGACTGATATAAGTTTATGTTTCGAATCACTAAAATATCCTCCCCCACCCCCATTTCAAGGAAAAGTGTACCAAATTAAGGAAAAATCACTGACCACTTTAGTCACATGAGAAATAGACATTGCTTGTAAATAAGTGATATGTTAAAAGAGTTGGAATGAGCCAAAAAAAACTTTTTTTATTTGATATACATGTATAATACAGTCTGAGTTTTTCCCATTTTTGCCTCAATGATGTAAAAGTTTCCAAATTCTGAGGGTCAGGTTATGTTCCCAAAATAATAAGAAAAAAACAACCCTGTTCACATACAAAGTAATAAATGCAGCTTTGATCAATCAAGGGAGGTAACCTCAACGACAAATCAACTGTGTTCAATAATGATGCCCTCCCTTGATTTATTTCTGCAACCATTCAGTTGTTTTACATGCTCATTATCTTTCATCAGAGAAAAAACACCTTAATATGAATTTAATTATAACTACATATTTACACAGTTACTGTTAATTTGTTATCCCTATATCCTGTCCCCCTATTAGCTAAACAACTGTTTATATATCTATGTGTGTTATGCAAATTCCCCCGGTTGTGTTTTATTATTCTGTTTTGGGATATTTTATATGAAAATGTCTCCTTCCATGGTATAAAAATATATCTAATTCAGATGCTATATCAACTTCAAGAAGGTTCCTGGTAGTAGATTTATTTATAACACAAGATAACTCTATGACATATAAGAGTTAGATCATTTTACTCAGTGTACTGGTCTAGACATGCAAAATGGATGATGTTGGTGATAAATAATACAGACTTAAAAACTTAATCATAAACACAGCAATTTCAAGCTGCTTGTGCAAGTGAAATTAAAAGTTGTCCTAAATAAAATCTTTGGAGATACATAAAATAAATTTAAAATTTGTTTCCTAAAGTTTTATTTTTCCAAGCCATTTCACCAGTGTAATTATGAGGTGTTGCACTTAACAAATTGGTTTACCATGTAAAGTCTGTGGTTAACTTGTTAATTTGTTTTATAAACTTTATTTTACTATGTTTTTTCATCATTTTTACAATGATATAATAATCTATTCCACAAACTTACAATTTGTAATTTCCCCTTAACAAATTTCAAAGCATTTTTCTTGAATGATAAAATATAGAAATGGTGCAAACTTACTTTTCGAAGTCGTTTCACATGGTTGAGCTGCGAGTTCGAGGACTTAATTCTGGGACTAGGTCGCCTCTGGATGGCCGAGGCAACTACGCCACTACTCATGGCTCTCTACTGAACAATACTTTCACCACAGTAGTGTTGGGTAAATCCAGAACAGTCACAACACAAGCTTACATATAACCCTACAAACACTGGTTTTCCTTTAGGTTACTCCAATAAACACAGGCGATATATTCAAAAGTTTAAAAAAAAAAAAATGTCTCGTAAACACTGATGTTAATATATCCACATAATTTCAAGTATATACATATAGATTCCTCAGGCACAAGCAAAAAGTTTCGCTTTATGTTTCATGAACAGAATTCAATATAATTTAATCCATAAACACTTCAAGAATGGTTTTAGAGTGTCATGGCATTTATTTTCTTAAAGGCAACTTCTTTTACACCTTTATAAGCTTTTGTCTTGTACACTTTGTATTTTGGAGCATTATCTTAACCAATATCTGATGACATTGTTCAAAATGTTAGTTGTTCTTTCATGAGCAATGTTTTTTACTTACTGACATTATTTGATGTGTTCATTATCTTTCTGTTACAGAAAATCAACAACAAATTTATTTTTCATTTCTACTAAAAATATAGCATAATTTATCTACATACCAAGTGATAAACAGCATACAAAAACAACAACAATGAAAACAACAAAACAAAACACAAAATTACAGCTTTGAGCCATTTTTTACCTAACATACTATCAATCAACATTTATCACCCCTTTGTAGCAAAACTTGCAAGTGAAATGAAATGACCAGAATCTGAGACACAAATGTAAAGTTTTAGATCAATTCCTTTGATTCTCTTTTCAACGACATGAGACCGCAAAGCTACAACATCATCACCATTTAAGCCAGGATTAAAATAAATTACAAAAATATCAAACTTTTGCAACTATGACACTACGATACGTGAATACTGACAAACCAAAATATCAACTTTGATATCAAAAGTTATGTCCAATGTGACTCTTGAAAAAAGCATTAACACCAACCTTTACCATAAAGTGTTACTTATATTACATAATTATCCACTAAAAAAACAACAAAATCCCTGATGTTTTCTGAAAGTAGAACTAATTGACCAAACATAAGGCTGAAGTCAACTCCATTTGAATGAATAATTAAAAAGAAAAAAATCATTGTATAGCAAGTGACTGCGGAATAATGTCTATCTAGATCAATCAATCCCAAACCTGTCACAATGACCCACCCACCATCCCTCCAGTACAATCTTCACAATACATCTGTCCATCAGTACAATACCATACCTGATCTACTTACCACATAACTAACCAACAACTAATACCTACAGATCTTTTTTCATTTCTTAATACATTAAGGCATTTTTTTTGTAGATTTAAGGTTACAAAAATACCTGTCCATCAGTTCACCTTATCAGATTTACTTATCAATTATCTTAATCATCCCTTATTAAAGCATTTACCAGTTTCATCTGAAACCTACAAATTCTACCTGGTAGTTTGTTAAAATTTATTTTTTCTTGCAGATTTATGTTATAACAGCATTATAATCGAACAAGAGCTGTCATAGGACAACACGCTTGACTATTCAAATGCTTGATATTAAAATGTATGTGTAATTAAACTGGCAAAAGAAAATAAATAAATGTAAAAACTTCATGTCAGGGTGATATTCTCACACAATCCAGCCTGGAACTGTCCTGAGCCTACCAGTAAACATGATCACTACGACAACAATTAAAAAAATTTCATCCAATCTATGCATAGGTTTTTATGACATACAGTTGATTGTACCTGCATGGCAAACATAAACCAAAGTATCACAGCAATGATGACAGAGATGCCATCGCCATCACTAACTCCTGGATGAATTCTTCTTAGTCATAGAAATGTCAATTTGCAAAATCAAACTCTGTCTAATCCTCATATATATCCCACATTAATTATATCTTAGGAAAGATCATGGATAAACCATAACTTGGGCATGTTGAACACACCTTACCAAATGAAAGTCATTTCCTCATAATAAAATATACAATTCCCACAAGACTTCAAAGAAGGTAGTAAAAGCTTTGTTAGTCATCGCACTCCAAAGAACCATGGAAGTATACCAACAAATGTATTCAAAATCTATAAAGGCATTCAAAGTCCAATGTTTGTATTGTAAATAAAAGTGTTTTTTTTAAATCTCTTGTTCAGTAGTAAGAAAAATGCTTAAATGCCAGAATGTTTAACTTACAAGAATAAAATTTTAAACTGAACAGAAGGATGTATGTGTAATTATTATTGCTGCAAACGGACCAAGATATAATAATTTATATGTGTTGCCCTGAAAAAGGCTTTATATAATGTTAGCCCTATAAATGATGAAATGAGTTATCACAAACAGTGATTAATAAAGCCAATTTCAACTGCTATTATTCAGCCATTTCAGGACTGACAGATACAGTAACTGCTATTTATAACTCACTTCCTAAAAACCAAACAATAACATCATAAACATAAACCTCTTATTTTAACAGAAATGTATACATATTTTTTTTTTGTTAACAAAAGAACAACAACATCATTTTTAATGAATCCTCAAGATTTTTATACTGTCATAATTAATGCACTTAGACAAGTTGTGTAAAGAATGCTATTAAAACGTGTCCTTAAAAACTTCACTGATAAATGGTATGTATAAACTTCACAAAAACATCCCTCACTTTGTTACATAAAACATAAAGGTATTATAATACTCTGCTGTCACGCAACGTTAAACATGTTTCATGGTTAAATCGTAGGTATTTGTTGATGAAAAAATATGGTTCACCCAACTTTGTGTAAAGTATGTTTTGTTGGCACATATGTGAGAAATGTTAAAAAAAAGTTGCATAAACCAGCCAAGAAATTTAATAAAAAGGCAAAAGAATAAAATTTGAAAAATAAATAATGATGTGTTATCATCAAAAATAATTTAAGTCTTAAATTGTTAGTATGAAAATGCATTATTTAATCATATTGTTATACATACATTAAGCCTTTATAATGCTTGTTTTTTATGCTTGAAAAAAAAAAAGTTTGAAATATTTTACTCTGAGCCTGCTTAGCATGTATTCATAAGACTGAGGCAAGTAGTCTAGGTTTGGATCAACAGCTCCTGCTGGGAGCTGTCTGATCAGGATCTATACTATTAGCTGTTTAGATTATATCACAGTTATTATCTATAAATCTTTGCATGTTTATATGGTAAGATGACAAAGAATTGGTTTGTTAACAAAATGAAACATGGTATGGGGGTTTATAGAGGTGCCTTAAGCATTCAGCAAGCACTGATTTGATAGACCTATTGAATATAAGTTATTGACATGTCAGTGCTGAAAACTGAAATGGTGCTTAGAATAGAAGCTTTAAGATTCATTTACAATTTCCAAAAGGGTTCTATTCTAGTTTGAAGACCAATTAAGACTTTTCTACATTATTTTTCTCCTTTAGCCGTAACCTGCTATAGTGCTGTTATACAACCACTTGTAGGAATACTAAAGAACTTTTGGTGTAAAATTTGCACAATTTGTACTGTTTAACAAATGAGGTTTATAAAAAATGTGTTTATTTAGTCTAAAGTAAGGGTTTATGCAGAAATTATGCCCAACTTCCTCAAAACAGGGCTATGGTTTTTGTAATTATATGTGATATATGCAAACTTTTGAATACCAGCTTCATAGCATTGGTCAGTTAAAATGTATTAAATTTTAAAAGCAATGTGTTGTTACCCCATTTTCCATACTTTGATTCATGTTTGTTGAATGGCCAAACAGAAGTTCAAGTTCTTTCAACATACATTAAGTACTGTCCACTTATCGGAAGAACCGTTAAGCAAGGATGCAACTGCCTTATGAAATGTCTAGTAAATAGCTTGGGCTTTTCTCAAGGACGTTTACCTTGTCACAACATTTTTCTGGAAGTAAAACCCAGAACCCTACAAGCAAGAGTCCATTACTTACACCATTCAACCACAGTTGCTTCATACGATCATGAGATTATACGACCTTGGAGTCTGAGGCTGAGGTAATACTCAAAACATCTGATTGGATAGATTCAAATAAAATTTAAAATCAGACCAATCAGATGACTGAGCTTTGTCTCAGGCTCCATCTCAAAGTTTAATAATCTTGATTCCTGGTTAAGTGTCACAAGTACTTGTAAAGTTCATTAAATCAACAATGTGGGTTAATTTATACAGCTACCATATTATGTATTGTAATTTGGGAAAATATGTCAAGAGTTTTCAAGATTTATGAGAGAAAACGAGGCATTGTTTCAAATACTTGACTAAAGTCTGTCAGATTCTTGTAATTTATTCCAACAAACTGAATGACCAATTAAGAGACCTTAGAGTGACATTGGACACTTTGATAACTAACACATTAATACTGAAACACCAACAACAGGGGCGCCTGTGGTCATGTGGTTAAAGTTGCAACTCCTCAGCCCTTCACCATGTGACTTCAAATCCCAGCCTGGGAAAGAACTTATATGTGGATATGTTTCCAGCTGACCCTGTGGTTCAATGATGGGTCTACCTAGACATTTGTCTGGGGTCTTCATCAACCAACAAAAGCAGGAATGTATCAACATAATTATGTGTGGTCAAGTTCACTGCATTTTAAAATCTATTCAAAACAACACAGAAAAACACATTTGCAGGCATGACTTGATGTGAGTCCCAATAGGGTAACAAACTGCTGACACACTTGTGATACTGAGATTATGAGTACTTTTCTTTGAGATCTTTCTTACAGATGATTAACTGGGTGTGGGCATGGTGAACGCAATTGTTCTGTGATGTATTTAACACACAAGAAACATGAAACCAGGTTTTCAACGATTTAACGTATCCAATCCCAAGCTAGGTTTTCATGCAAGCATGTTATATCCAAAGTTTCAGCAAGATTGGTTTATCCAAACTAAAGTTATTGCCCAGAAACTGTTTCTAGTTTTAGTAACAGTGACCTTGACCCTGACTCAACTGGCCCAAAATCAAATCCCAAGCTAGGTCTTCATGCGAGCTTGCTATATCTAAAGTCTCAGCAAGATTGGTTTATCTGAAGATAATGACCGAAAACCCTCTGTTTGATGAAGCCCGCCCGCACGGATGCCCGACAGCCTGCCCACCACACCCCAATCTAATTTTAACCTGGTTAAAAAAACCCAAATAACTCCCGATTCTTTTCTTATTACTGAAAGCTTTGTCAAACAGTATTGATGGTCACTACACGTGTTCAAATATCACAGCGATATCAATTTGCTAATGCAATGCCCAGCCCTTAAGTATTGTGTAACATACTTTTTCTGCATAGCAAGTGCATAAATATGCTGAGGGAAGTTGTATAAGATCCAGACAACAGGCAGGAAGATTAGCCTGCATTAGACTGACTATCAAATTACCTACAATTGATCCTATTAATGTATGTTTTCACAAATCAAAGGAAGAGGAGTCAGGTCTGAACATACAAAAATATTGAACGTTGCAAGCCCCTATCTTGCTGTTTTAGTCAACATCTTTTACAAACTGAGTTAATTAAACACAAAAAAATCACACCAAAAAGTATTAACCTACTTGCCGAGACAAAACAACAACTAAAGCAGATCCCTGCAGGAGATGGCTGATCAAGATCTACACTTTTTGTTATATGCCTGATCCATTCATGTCTTAAGAAGTAGTAAAGAGGTTATGTTTAACCTATGAATGGGAGTTTTTTCTCACTGCTCCATGCTACTGACCTTTATTAAACCGCAGAAAACAAATTTCGATCCATTCAACAAAGTCAATAGTGAAAACCCACGGATTAGGAAACTATTCATACATCTACACATCAATTCAAAACTTGACTAGTGTTGACAATTACTGAAAACGATTAATATGATAAGAGATATATTTGCACTAATAAAAAGGTAAAGATAAGAGGAACTTTTGAGTATGAATATTTTATGGGGTCAAGTTGATCTCTAGTGACTTACCAAACATACAGCAAATTATTGGATGCTTGGGAAAGAGATATATTGAGCTAAAGGGCTAGAGATACAAATGTTGGTCAACTTATAGTAATTTTACAGTAGTAGGCAAACTACAAGAACTTTGACTTTTAATTGAAAGCTTTTGTAGAAGCTATCAAACAGCTAAGGATTGTAGAAGAAAAACTTTTCATTGAAAGCTAATTTATATAGTTATATAAAAAAAAAATGATCAGTAAAAAAACAACACTTTTTAACTGCAAGTTAAAGTAGAAGTTACAAATAAAAAAGGATGATAATCCAATTTAAAACTTTAAAAAAATATTAATTTTATTTTGTGTTTTTTTTTATAAAAGAAATTATTTATATACATAGAATCTCTTAAAAGAAGATAAATTTGATTATGATTTTTTATAAAAAATATTAATATACATAGAAACTCTTAAAAATACATTAATTAATTTTTGTACAATAAATTAGTTGTATAAATAAAAGTAAACATTTTTCTTTGAACTAAATGGCAATGCCATACTGTCAAAATTGCTTAAAATAAAATAAAAAATTTGAAAAAATAAAACAGAATTTTTTTTTAAAATTTTCTTTCAATAAAAAATGTCTGCACTTGTGCTTTAAAACATACATGCCATGCATGTTATGCTTGTACACCTTATCAATTACAGAGCCCAGCAAACCTAGCTGACACACTAACTGTTCCAAACTTAATCTACTATTAACACTGCATATATTGACAGGAACATATGTCTAAAAAGTCTTTTCAAATGTGAAAATACTCTACTACTGAGTCAATAGAGAACATATCCAACACAAACATTTCAGCATATGCCTAAATGTTCCTACATGTGAAGGACATTCTGTGCACAGCCCCAACTTAAAGGTGGTATCCTTATGTCAATATCTACTTTTAGCAGAAATCCCAATGGTGCTTATAAAATTTTTGAAGAATAAACATTTGGAGCGATTTTTCAAGATTTGTACTATCTAACAATTGGGGTAGTGTTCAAAATCATCCTTATTGAGCAAAAAGCATAAGTTTATGAAGAATAAATGGCCAAATTCACCATAGCAGGTGTACGATTTTGTAAATTTAATTTTATAAAGGTTAACTGTTTGATACCACCTTTAAGTTAACTGACCTAAAGAAATCCCAAATCATCAGTAATTAACTAAAAACTACAATGCAAAGTTAAAAGACAAATTGATAAAGACAATGTAGTGTAGATCCTGGTCTGGGAGATGGCTGATCTGGATCTACACTGTCTGCATTAGAATTGTCAATACCTGCTCAGCAGATTTAGAGAAGTGACTGAATTAAAGGTAAGGCATGTGTCCCAAAAAACTGCACAGCACGTAACTCCTCTGGCCCATTGCCCTGTTGGTTCAAGCCCTGGTCAGTGCTGAGAACTTTCAATGCCTTTCAGCTGACTTGAAGTGTGCTAGGGGTTTCTACCATTTCCTCTAAAAATAGCTCGACTTTTCCATCATATTTAAATTTTGTCAGTATGACAAATCTAGAAACCAAACCAAACCTACAGCATGACCTATCTTTACCCTGCACACCAAAACTTAAACTTATGATCAATATGCACACCCTAATTACCCACCATCTCCTGGGCACAGTTGCGCAATCTGTAATTATATTAATAATGAAGATAGGCCTAAAGATACCCCAACTGGGTACTTCTTAAAAAAATAATATAATAAACAGGTAATGACTCTGTCATTTCAGAAAACTTTATGCATGACCAGCAGCTTATAATTTTTACCTGCAGTGAATGAAGGTAAAAATTGCTTGTACTATGTATGGCTCTTCTTATGAGTATGACATAATGAAACTAGAGAAAACTTTAATACAGGGTCCTTCTTTTAATTTCCAACTGCAGCAAACTTGAGTGATAATTGCATATATATTTAACAGTAATGTAGAAAAGAAAACTACAGTTAAACTTAATGTATGACCCATCTTTATCTGTCTCATGGAAACCGAATTTATCTAGATGCACATACAAACTACCCATTTGCAGCACACGCTTGTACACTCTGTTACAATTGGAATATGAAATATGAATAAAATTGAAATAAGAATACCTAAACTGCAATATCTCTTTACAAAGGAACAAAACAAAAAACTGTATGTGCAACTAATCTTCAAATTTTCAAATGGCTCACTGAAACTTAAACCTGTACCATTCTGATGCACACATTAACAAGCCATCCTGACTGCACACTGATGCACAATCTGTAATTAAATCCACACACCGTCATGCTTGTCAAATACTGTCAACTTGAAGTAATGTTAACTGTACAATGCTACATTGGCTTTGTTTTTAAATACATCACAGCGACCAATTATGATCATTATAGTGACATCCAACTTTTTCGGTGGAGGAAGACCCAATGTCTGGGTAGACCCACCGGCCCACCGCAAGTCACCTGGAAGACCTTCCACGTTAAGTCCTACTTAAGAACAAGACTTGAACCCACATAGTTGAAGACTAAACTGTCAGAGTAGTTAAAAGTCAGAGACACTACACCATGTGCGCCCCCTATAAATTGATTTATGAACTATACTATATATTCTATTTTTTTCCCCCTTCTAACAACAACAACCAAATGTTACTGACCATAACACCAGAGACTCAGCAGAAAATCGTGAGGATCCTAATCAGACAATATTTTTGCATCAGCTTGATCAATTTGTTCTTAGCAGCTTAAGGGTTTAGCTACCCATCACAAGTGACTGTCTTACAGGCTTCATGATACTAAGAAATGATGAGTACAGATACTTATATAGAAAATCGATGACATTTATAGAGTATTTTTATAATGAATTGGGTACTGTGCATCATATGCTTTTGAGAGTGCTCCTTGAGTGAGGTTGAAAATTGTGCACAAAAATAATGTTGCAACATCATGAATAACCGATTCTATTTTTGTATATGTATATGTTGTTATCCCTAAGTTATAATACACAAAAAAATGTCACTGAATATGATAACATGTAGTTTTAATATTATTTTCTTCAATGCACCTTTAATTCATTTCAGCATGTAGATGATCATTTATACTGAGGAAATTAAAGTCAACAACATTGAAAAAAAAGTAACTTTGTAGTTTGCTGCATGTTTACATAAGGCAAGATTTGTTTGAAGTTTATAGCAAGATTTGTTTAAAGTTTATTACGAAAGGGAAATTTATATTGAAAGACTTGTTTTAGCTTGTAATGAAGTTATGTTAAAAATGTTACAAAATGCTCAGCTTTAATTAACCCAGGCATGCATGCAAGAATTTGCTATGAATATACATGTAATGTGATAAAAAATGAAATTTCCACCATTATTTGCTTTACTAGAAGGCTCCACAATCCCATTGACAGTAACACTTTCGCTATTTTCAACGTCCTACACAAAACACTGGTCAAAAACAGTTACAGACCCTTTACAATTTCAATTTATCTCCAAAATGTTCGACAAAAAACCTACAAAACAAACAAAAAAATGCACACACAAAAAATTATCCCAAAACACCCACGCACATCCAACACAATAAACAAAAGAACTGTAATATTCCCTTGTCTTACTATCCTCTTCCATCCTGGTGCTCACAATTTGGACATTTAATTCGACTTACATCTGCAAAACAATAACCCCCATTTGTCCATGTTGAATCACACACTGACACATAAAACTTTACAAATTCCACTGCTGTTCCTCCCTATTTTTGTGAAAACATAATGCAAGTACTAACATTTTATGCAATGTTCATGAAAATAATTTAAGCCTGAAGCCTAATAAAAAAATCCACATTTTGCTTTTGTGCTTTTCTTCACTTTACATACTTATTGTATGACATTATTTTTTATGACAACCCATAGAAGAAATCATAGAATTCACTTATGGTTATAATCCACTATTATGAAACTTTAAAAATCTTTGCAACATAACCATGCCTACAATATGAAAGAAAAAAACTTAATATGATGATACAGAAAATGAAGGAAACTCCTTCAGCAATTTTATCTTTGTGCTGTCAGTGCTATTCATTTTTACAAATCATACTAGTCTTTTTTAAGGAAAAATAATAACAACAACAAAAAAAGAGACCTGTGAACAACTATTATAACCCACTTTCAGAGAAGCTGCATGCAACTGACCATTTACTATTCTTACCTCCCATACCACAGAATCAAGACAACCCTCCTTCAGCAAACCTTTATGATATTCTTTCTTGCTATTTCTTTCAAATGTATAAAAAAGATTGAAAAAATAGTGAAAATGTAGATGTACCTATAAACGACCAGAATCACATAATCCAAATTCAACCAAGCTTTATCCTATTCCTTCCTGAAATTAGTACGTACATGAAGAACATAAAAAAGTAGATCCATAAACACAATTTATCCACCTTCAGAAAATAGAATGCTATTTCTTGTCAATCACACCAATTGTATGAAAACTTTTAAAAATACTAAAAAATGTAGATCCTTCAATGATCATATAATCCACATTCCTTGAATCTACAATCCTATCCCACACTTCCCACTCCTATCATTTTACTATTCCTTTATCATTACATAGAAAATAGGTCTACCTCAGCCAATTTTCAAACACTCTTCTACTGTATACTTGTCACAGAGCTCACTCACTGTGAAAATGAGTGTATTTAATTTTTCAGGTGGGTACAGTAGTTTCATGGTCAGCTGCTCATTTTCTCCCCTGCCTCTCTGTTTCTTCCCCACCCCACTATTTTTACTGTCACTCTCCATCCAATAGGTGTCCTAACCAGGTATATAAGGCAACAGTACCCTCATACCGTAGCTCTGTCTACTGACCAGTACTGTCAACATTGAACGACCTGATCTATGCTTTAGACAAGATATTGACACATTGATCTATTGTTTTCTCATTAAGTTCTGGTCTTTCTATTGTGTTACCCTTAGGTCGAAAGCTGCACCCTACAGGTAAAAGTTGGGGGGGGGGGGGGGGGGGGGGGTGTGTCATGTACAGCAGACTGAGTGCTGCCTTCAATGTGAAAGGCATTCTATGAACATGATACCAAACCCAGTCAAATTATCAGTGGTAAAATATTATGTAAGCAAAGGAAGCTTTACCACTGCTCTGTTTTACAACTTAGGTAAGTCATAGCATATGTTTAAACCTAGGACCTCCTGTCTGCAGGGTCAAGATGCTGCCAATTGACCTACTAGATAAAGTGTCCACCAATACATTGTTAGTAAGATAAATGGAGGATTCCTATAAGCACATCCGATCTGATAATTCTCAACCAAACCTTGTAGTGGTTGTACATAAAAGCACTGGCACGATGTGACCATCTTATGGTGTTAAACACGATAAAGAATTTAAATGAGAAATACAGGATTAAGCATTTGAAAAACTTCACACGTATTTTGAATAAAGCTTTTATATAATGCTTCACTTTACCTACAACTTCTAGGTTTTCCTTACCAGGTAGATTCTTTCAACTTTAAGTCCACCAACTGACCACCACAACAGCTATCAACAGCAAATGGTATAGATCCTGATTAGACAGCTCTCAACAGCAAATGGTATAGATCCTGATTAGACAGCTCTCAACAGCAAATGGTATAGATCCTGATCAGACAGCTCTCAGCAGCAAATGGTACAGATCCTGATCAGACAGCTCTCAACAGCAAATGGTATAGATCCTGATCAGACAGCTCTCAACAGCAAATGGTATAGAACCTGATCAGACAGCTCTCAACAGCAAATGGTATAGATCATAATCAGACAGCTATCAACAGCAAATGGTACAGATCCTGATCAGACAGCTATCGACAGCAAATGGTACAGATCCTGATCAGACAGCTCTCAGCAGTAAATGGTATAGATCCTGATCAGACAGCTATCAACAGCAAATGGTATAGATCCTGATCAGACAGCTATCAACAGCAAATGGTATAGATCCTGATCAGACAGCTCTCAACAGTAAATGGTATAGATCCTGATCAGACAGCTATCAACAGCAAATGGTATAGATCCTGATCAGACAGCTATCAACAGCAAATGGTATAGATCCTGATCAGACAGCTCTCAACAGTAAATGGTATAGATCCTGATCAGACAGCTCTCAGCAGTAAATGGTATAGATCCTGATCAGACAGCTATCAACAGCAAATGGTACAGATCCTGATCAGACAGCTCTCAGCAGTAAATGGTATAGATCCTGATCAGACAGCTCTCAGCAGTAAATGGTATAGATCCTGATCAGACAGCTATCAACAGCAAATGGTATAGATCCTGATCAGACAGCTCTCAGCAGTAAATGGTATAGATCCTGATCAGACAGCTATCGACAGCAAATGGTTTAGATCCTGATCAGACAGCTTTAAACAGCAAATGGTATAGATCCTGATCAGACAGCTCTCAGCAGTAATTGGTATAGATCCTGATCAGACAGCTATCGACAGCAAATGGTATAGATCCTGATCAGACAGCTATCAACAGCAAATGGTATAGATCCTGATCAGACAGCTCTCAGCAGTAAATGGTATAGATCCTGATCAGACAGCTATCGACAGCAAATGGTTTAGATCCTGTTTGGACAGTCGCCTGCAGTAAATGGTACAGATCCTGATCAGACAGCTATCGACAGCAAATGGTGTAAATCGATCCTGATCAGACAGCTATCAACAGAAAAGGGTGTATATCCTGATAAGACAGCTAACAGCGACCATTGACTGATCTGGACCTTCACTATTTGCCCAAGCGTGATAAGACTAATAGATAGACATGACATTGACACTGTGATCCTTTGTTTTACCTCATCTTGTGTTTTCTTGTCACTGTTACTGTTTGTTGTTTTTCTATTGTTTTCCTCTCACCTGTATGCTTTATCTATACTTCCTTCAGGGCATTAGTGAAATGGTTTTATTATACCAGGCAATGGTATACTTAGATGAAAATTCATTTTTCTATTTACCTCTAATATACTGATCAGTAAACAGAAAAAATAAATACTCTTTCACCTCTAGTATAATCTGACGAGAAACAGAAAAGTATGTTATTTCATTACTCTTCCACCTCTTTGAATGCTGATGAGGTACAAAATAAAATGGTAAAATGGTAATTTCCTTTTGTTTGACCTATAACTTGCAAAAGTAAAATTTAAAACACATTTTATTAAGAAAATGTGACAATATACAACAGTAAATAGTTTATAAGGAATACAACAAATGCAAAGCAGATACAATTTCTTTTTCTTTTGATTATTTAATGACAATCCTTGAATAACATCAATAACAATAAAAAGTCATGTCAGCAGCTGTTTCACTAAGGAAAAATAATGTTATTTTCTAAAAAAAATATTTTTTTTCACTCTCCACATTTGAAGTTTATACATGCTGATAATATTTTTTCTCCATATAATGTAATTTAGTATCACATTAGGAATTCTTACTACAAAGTATGAATAAGTTAAATTTTACACAACCAATATGTTTCAAGCATTTGTCATCACAAGAAGCAAATTAGATTGTCAACATATTTTTGAAACAAAAAATATTCAGCAAGAATAATTGAAGTGTGAAACATGCTTACTACTCACTACTATAAACCTGCAATAAAACAGCTTTGATGAGAGGTAATAACATTGTCACAGCTCAATGAAAGTATGTCAGCAATTTGTTTCATTCATTAATCTTTATTGTAAATGATGCTTAATACCAATGAATGTTTATCATGCACCATCTATTTTATAATTGCTTTTCATAAGCTAGAAAGCTCTTTTATTCAACTTTGGTGTCCATGGTATATTTTTTACCATGGAGAAGTTATCCATGCTGTACATACTGTAATGATAAGGGCAATTTGAGAATAGGTTTGTTTTTTTTGTTGATTATTATATACCTCGCACCGACACAACCATGGTCATATTGACGATGTCCAGCTAATTATCGGTGAAGGAATACCTCCACAATTATGTCAGAGTAGAACCACCAGCGCACTGCAGGCTACCTGGAAACCTCCCCACATGAAAAGTTCTCGCACTGACAGGGACTCGAACCCACATGGTGAGGGGCTGGGGAGTTACTAGTCAGCAAATCTAACTGCTCAACCATTGGCTCCAGCTAGAACAGATCTGACACCCTTTGTTCATGGCATGCTTTTCAATAGAGGTAGCACTATACATGCTTAATGTGAAATAGTCTTTGGTTGACACAAAACATGTTGTTAGGAATGGTTAATAGGCATCCACCTTATAGACTTCTGTCTTTATAAAATGCTCAGACTAAACAAGTAGAAAATTCTGCTAAAAAAAGTGCCAGTATGCTTTTCTCTTCACAGCTTAAAACTTTGTTTATGTACAGATTAAGTCTCAATGAGGTTTTTTGTGTCTAAGAAGCTCTCCTGGATGTTTTTATTATCCTTTACTGGCCCTCAGATGTTCGAGTAAATATAACCATAATCAGTCGAGCAAACATTGACCTTGGACTGTAACTGACCATCAAATGGACCTATTGTAGATCAAAGGTACAGTGTAATCAAATGGAACAAGATGACATATTATTCACACATATAAATAGATTGATAGTTAACTCTTAGCACCGCATTTGTAAAGTTTAATTATTTCCACTGTAAAAAACCCATGGGAGAAGTGGAATAATAACAGATACATAACACTTTCCTTGAGTTTTTCGCCAAAAGGGACTTCATTAAAAATTATTTAGTTCTTATTATTAGTTCTGTCTAACAATTCAGTTAGTGTTCAAAATTATATTTATTAAGACTTAAGTATAAATTTATACTGAAAATTTTGCCCAAATTTCCCAAAGCGGTCGGTTCGATATTGTTATATGTATTTTATACAGGCAAACTGTCAGATACCACCTATAGTATTGAACCAGTATGCTATGTTTGAAGTGAATATCTTTGATGGTTTTGAGATGCCAATGAGATGACTATGACAATACCATTGTTGTTTTTTTTCCTTAAAAAATGGGAGCTTACAAGAATACTTACATCACCCACAGCAAGGCTGTGCATAAACCACACAAACTTAACAAAATTTAAATTCATAACAAGTAAGAGTTGAAGGCAAAATAAAATAATGTTAGTGATTAAAATAGGGTTGAGTGAATGTTTGCCAGTACTGGGCTACATTTTAACCAATAAAAATTCATTTATATGTTTTAAGTTACTTATAACCAACAGTTTAATTGGCTGACAGTCCCTAATCCACTTCTCAGTGGATGGGTTAACTGAACTTAAGAGGTTGGCCTTACATTTCCTGCTGTACGTCCACTTGGCCAAAAATAGGCCCATGCTGCTTTGTATTCCAATCTTAACTCAATGAAAATTTATCTGCAAGAAGATTGGCTGAAAATATTATTTTATTATTTTAGTTTTATGGGTTTAAAAATGTATATTTGATTGCTTTAAAGAATAAAATTCCAATTTAGAATTAACTTACCCTTTAATATTAATGTTTCATCTTTTTCATTTTACAAAGAACTAAGCACTGATAGATGACCCTATTTAAACATAGTAGCTGCATACTGTGAATCATAATTTTGCTTAAATAGCATGTCATCCTAGCAATATCTTTCACAAAAACTTCAAAAGACATACCTACATCACCCATAATAAACCTGTTTGCATAATCTGTGAAAGTTAAACAAACATGATATTCATTTCAATGGCTGTAGACACCCAGTATTAATTGAGCACGGAATTTTACACAACAATTTCTCATACCCTAAAAAACCTCCAACAAACCTTTTGTAAATTTATTTTTCTAAGCTTCATTTACCTACAACCTATACCTACAACCTATTACTGAATTCTTTATATGTTTAATATGTCATTAATTCATGCAAAAATCAATCAATATGTAATCTTTTCCTTATCTCCATACCATATGTTGGGCATATCTTGAGTTTGAAAGGCAACAAAATCAATTTTAAAGCAAAACAAAAAGCAAATACACCACGTTCAATACATTATTGACTGACGACTTCGTTTAAATAAAGGCAATATTGGACTTGCCTTTAAGTCCCTTTAAAAAAACAATTCTGTCATCTTCTTGGATCCACATGCAAAGGTGCCTTGACACATTACTAAAGAGACTAAGTAACAAATTGTGTAGATCCTGATCAGATAAGATCCAGCAGGGAGCAATCTGATCTGGATCTACATTATCTGCCTAAGCCTGATCATTGCATGTTCAGTAGGATGAGAGTTAGAAGGGCCACAGTATAATAGTATTGTGTCACTGCCGGAAGGTATAGTGTTTGCTTGGGTAGGAAAGTAAAAGGTTGGGTTGCAAGTTTGGGAGTCAATGCTTTGATCTGCCCTGATTGTATGTCTATAATGACCCTTACTGCAATTAATAGTTTCCTGTATGTTTGCTTTATTAAAGGTGGCTACATGGGTCCACCTATTTAATAAAAACAAAATTGCAATACAGAAATGGATTATTCCGACTAGTTTCATCAGCTTATTATTAATAGGAGCAGAAATACTGCTGTAATTCTTAGATTGTTTAAATCTTTGTTTTGTTTTGTGTTTTATTGCACCATCACAATTATGGTCATATTGGCGACATCCAGCTAATTATTGGTGGAGGAAGACCCCAGACTTATGTCTGAGTAGAGCTACTCGCACACCACTGGTTAGCTGGAAAACCTCCCCACATGAAATTTCTTGTTTTTTTGTTTGTTTATAGTGTTTTTAGCGTCCCACCAACAGTATTTCAGTTATCTGAAGACAGTGTCCACTTGAAGCAGATATAGTGCTGCCTTCACTATGTATAGCATGCCATGAACACCTGCGATGATACCACACCCAGTCACATTATCCTGACACCGGGCCAACCAGTCATGGATCTAGTCTTATATTTGCTTAAGCGTTAGCAAGGGAGCTATACCACTACCATTTTTAACGACTTTGGTATGTCGCGGCCCAGGTTCGAACCCGGGGCCTGCCGTACCTGGAGCCGACGCTCTACCGATTGCGCTACCAGGTCCGGTGAGAAATTTCTTGCCTTAACTGTGATTTGAGTGGTGAAGGGTGTAGGAGTTACAAGTCAGGGACACTTAACCATTTGGCCACGGGTGTCCCAAAAACACTATACATCACTCCTCTATACAGCCAAACAGTAAATATTTGGTCCAATGAAACAACAAGAAGATCAAAAGTTATTTCATGCAAATGTTTATTAATGTTTTATAAAATGTACTCAATGCACCATTCCCCTGTCAGTAGATACTGTTGCTGTCTGCTCACAACCTATCTTTCAATCGGGATGCTGAATCACAAACTACAGGCTAACATAAGGCCAATATAAATTCTTAGTCAACATCCAAAAATTAATTAAGTCACTATTCAACATGGGCAACCATATAATATTAAGCTACTGATTTTGTTCTCAGTACATGTAACTAGTGATATTTAGAACTGTTTCATCAAGTTTTGCTCTGTTTAGAGCCCATGTATAAATTACACTCTGAAGGTTGCTTAGATTTTTCTTATTTGTTTGTGAGTACTTTTTATGGATAAATTAATTTCCATTCTTTAAATTGGTCAGAATAAGCTGGTTTGGAATGGTCCAGATGCAACAGAAAATGACAAAACTCATCGTACAAAAAGCCTTTCATGGGCTTCAGTGGTGCAGTGGTCGAGACGCTGATCCTCTGACAGCTTAGAATCTCATTGTGATGGTTAAACTGCTGTTCAGGGTGAAGGACTTAATGTGGAAAGATCAGCCAGCTGACCTGCAGAGCGCCGGTGGTTCTACCCAGACATTTGTTTGGGGATCTTCCTCCAGCAAAGTAGTTGGACATTATACTATAATGAATTAGTGGTCACTGAGATGTATTTAAAAAAAAAAAGAAATGAAAAAAAGACATTCTTCTTTCTGCAGCATTCTACATGACAAGGAACTTTTCCAGTAATATTATTAATGCCCCTTTAACACAACAGTCCCTGAATGGTAAAAGCTGGTCTATGGAAACTTTATAGAAACATACAGAAACCTTCAATCTTCATATACAGTTGAAGTACCATGGATAATAGACACAATTTCAAATATTCTTGCTGTCATGAAAGCAAAATAATTTTACAATTTGAAATCTCTTAATGTATGGGAAGACGAAGTGGTATAATACCTTTGTAAACTTTCACAAAAAATATCAACAAAAGCAAATCATATATATGGCATTTAACAGGAAGATCATATTTCATTAATTGAATCATGTAAAGCCTTGTAAGACATTATGATGCATAAATACATTCAACAACCAAGAACTTGTATATGTTATCTTATCTAACTCATATCAAGCACAATTAGTATACCTATAACCAAGTTTTTTTATAATTATTCCCCTACAATATTGTTCTCCATACTATATGGAACCAAATCAAATAGGTACTTAATAAAGATTCTTTGCATTGACAAAATACTGCTAAGAAAACATATATACATGTACTTTGAAACAACAATTGTTGTTGTCTGCTGGATTAATTAGCTGCAACAGAAGTATTATCGGTTATTTGGAGACAATGTCAACTTGAATGCAGATATACTGCTGCTTTAACTGTGTATAGCATGCATAACACCTTGCAAGATACCATACCCATTCACTTTATCCTGACACTATGCCAACCATTTGTGGGATGGGATTTGCCAGCATTTTGGTCGATACTGTGCAGCGACATTTCTATCATTATAGCACAGGGGCAATTATGAGGTGCCCAGGGAATGAACCCGGCTGGTCCATTATACTGACACTGACGAGTCAGGCGTTGTGCGGTCCCCTTAGCCCCGAGTGTTAGGAGGGAAGCCACTATTATCAACTTTAAAGCCTTTGGTTTGACCCGGCCTGGGTTTGAACACACGACTATGAAGCTATACCCCTACCATGCTTGAGACTTTGGTATGTTGTGGCCAGGGAATAACCTGGGGCTTCTTGAACCCAGAGCTTACACTGTACCCGTTGTACACTGGTCTGGATCTACAGTATATTGCTGGTGACACAGCAGGGACTGGCTGATCTGGATCTACACTATATTGCTGGTAACATAGCAGGGACTGGCTGATCTAGATCTACAGTATATTGCTGGTGACACAGCAGGGGCTGGCTGATCTGGATCTACACTATATTGCTGGTGACACAGCAGGGACTGGCTGATCTGGATCTATACTATATTGCTGGTGACACAGCAGGGACTGGCTGATCTGGATCTACACTATATTTGTGGTGACACAGCAGGGACTGGCTGATCTGGATCTATACTATATTGGTGGTGACAAAGCAGGGACTGGCTGATCTGGATCTATACTATATTGCTGGTGACACAGCAGGGACTGACTGATCTGGATCTACACTATATTGCTGGTGACACAGCAGGAACTGACTGATCTGGATCTATACTATATCGGTGGTGACACAGCAGGGGCCAGCTGATCTGGATCTACACTTTCTGATTAGCCATATTAATATGTACATAGAATACTATGGGTGAAGCTTCTCATTGAGGTATACTTATGTTTCCAAGATGTTAATCTGCCATCTTTCTCTACCTATATGGTAACTCGATATTTCTAAATTGGCCATTTTAATTTAGTAAAATTAACATATTTAAAATCTTGCAGGTTATGATGACCAGATTGTGTTAATTAAACAAAACAAACAATCATTTCAATTATAATGACATTTTCTAAAACAGTTTATTATAAAGACAGGTATTCATGGCAGTGTTTTACAATGTAACTGAAGCTAAAGAAACCGGACACAACAGTTTTATAGTGACAATGAAATTCATCAACAAGGATGAAATTACAGTCAGCATGGTAGGATGGTCCTTACATACACTACATAGGTATAAACTTTCATTTAGACTGTGCAACCATATGAATTATGCATGTTTAAAATTATAAACATCACCTGTGGCATAGTAGTAGAGTCACTGATTGTAACTCTTCTGACTGCTTAGCCTCCCAACCAGTAGATTCGAGTCCCATTTAGGGCACTGAACATAATTTGGGAAGATCTTCCAATTTACAAGCAGTGCACCTGTAGTTCTACCCAGACATTTATTTGGGTACTCTTACACCACCAAAACAGCTGGATGTTGCTATAACTGATCATAATTGTAGTGACTGATGTTGATTTACTAATCTGTAAATAAAATAATCAGTATAACAGAAATTTTGTGACAATTTCTTTTGATATTGTTTGTTTTAAGGTATAACATGCAACCAACATTTGTGATTGTGTTCACTTGAAGCAGGGCTAGCTTAGGCCTTCAATGTGATAGAATACTGTATACATCTCACATGACACCATGACAACTCACACTTTGTCCAACCAGCCATTTAGCTATATCAATAAACTGAGTATCAGTAAGGGAGCTATATCACTAGAACTTAGTATAAGAGCTCTAGGTACAAAAGTCCCCTCAGTTTAATCACTTGCCAAAAAAATAAAAACAAAAATGTCTTAGAACAGAAGGGTTTTGGTGTAGTTAATTCACAGTTTATATGTTGTTGACCAGTGTCTGTATATTGCAACTAGATATGCAACTGGTATCATATCATGTATTCACAACATGTAACGAAAGGCAGCACATTTATCAGATGACGAAACCCAACTTAAACTCTAAGATTTTAACACAAGTGTTAAACTGCATCCTGAGAAGCATTTTAAAGTCATAAATCTTTGTTCTTTTTTTATTCATTCACATTTGGCTACCATCTTCTCACACATGCTAGTTTGACCGTGGTAATAAAACTTCACTGACCATGATGGCAATCACAGGGGTGAGAAAATGATAATGATAGTTATCCTTAACCCTTGTTCTGCCACAATTTTATTTATACCCTACCAACTCATAGTTGCATACCCTTAAAATGGGTTCATCTGTTTACTATGGCCAGGTGGGCAGCTGCCAAATTACATGCCAGGTGAGGTTTCAACAGACAACCTGTTCAACAGTAAACAAGACAACTACCCAAAACTACTATCTAGGAGTTCCTTTAAGCATAAGCACCATTCTCACTATCAACATCACTATCATCATCATCACATCCATCATTATTGTCATCACCATCGTCATCATCATCTCCATCATCATCATCATTATGCCAATCATTACTGTCACCATCATCATCATCACCGACATCAACATTATAGCCACCAAACTCCCCATCCCTGTGACCAATCCTATCAACAACCCAACAACCATTCCTTTAATGTCAGGCTAAATTATTTTATTCATGCATAAATTTTTTCTCATCATCTCTGGCCCAAAGACAGGACAATATATTAACCCTTAACCTTCTGAACACAAAACTGATCAAACTTGGGACAAACAGTGTGGATCTGGAGCTGTGGGATTAGCGTCTGCACTGTTTCCTGTTGAGTCTCGGGCAATACAACTTTGTGTTAAAATCTGTACATGGTAGTTAGGAAATAACATAACAATTGATTCAGATTGTTCACAAAATTATTGTTGCAAGCCATGCTTATCACAAACTGATTGGCTTGGGCTAACAGTGTAGAGCCAGATCTACAGGGATCTGAGGTAGCCGTCTGATTAGGAAATGCTCTATTTTCTGCTAAGTTTCTAGCAATTTGTCTTTAATTCATATAGTTGTTATTAAAACCCCAAAATTTAATACTGGTTATAATAACTTTATCATGATAAGGGTTTAAGGTGATGAAGGAATGTCACATTAAAGGGAGCTTACTCAAGCATGAAGATTGACCTAAAGATAAAAATCAATCAAGGGAGATAACCTCTGACACCGACATAAATTAGTTCATGCCTTGCTTGCTTACCCTGGGGGCAAGTAACATCTACATAATTGAGCAATTTAGAAGGTTCATTGAAATATGTTTATTATTGTTGTCTATCTACTCATGCAAATAATGACATCTAAGAGTGGGCATGACTATTTTTTCAATGAATGGTGATGAGTCTAGATGAAGTGAGATAAAGATCATATTTATTAGATATTGTTAGTGAAATAAATTGCAGCACCTAGTTACAATAATTTTGGTGGAGGAAGACCCCAGAAAAATGTCTGGGTAGAACCATCAGTGCACCACGTGTCATCTGAAAGACCTTCTCAGATTTTGTCCTTCATCTTGAACGGAACTCAGTCTCACACTTTGAGAGGCTAAGCAGTCAGGAGTGACAAGTTGTTTGTTTGTTTATTGGGTTTATCGTCCCACCAACAGTATTTCAGTTATCTGGAGACGGTGTCCACTTGAAGCAGATATAGTGCTGCCTTCAATGTGTATAGCATGCCTTGAACACCTGGCATGATACCACACCCAGTCACATTATCCTGACACCCAGGCCAACTAGTCGTTGAACTACCCTTGTATTTGCTTAAGCGTTAGCAAGGGAGCTATACCACTACCATTTTTAACAACTTTGGTATTTCGCGGCCCGGCATCGAACCTGGGGCCTCCCGTACCTGGAGCCGACGCTCTACCGATTGCGCTACCAGGTCCGGTGTGACAAGTTGACAACTCTACCACTATGCTCACTATATTTAATAAATTTTTTATCATATATTAGAAATGTATAGCATACAATGGGTGAATGATTAAAGTGCTGGAAAAAGGATGAAACTGGGTACATCTTAAAGCATTTCTATAGAAGCTTTGACTGGGGGCAGTTTTAAACTGTTTGACGTGGAAATTTTTATGCTAGTACTGGTGATCCTTAGAAGAATTATTACCCACATGCTATACATTATATATAAACAACACTTATCAATGCAACTAACTTTTACAAATATAACTGCAACATCTTTCTTACATTGGGTAAGTTTTTATTTGATTTGGCCAATTGGGATTTGACATTTGTTATTTGGGTTTTACGGCACACCAACACTTTATATAGGTCATACGGTGCCGATTTGACATTTGTGTCTGATAACAACTCACCAAATAAAATGAAGATACCAAAAATGTAAACAATACAACAATATGTTTTTGACAGTTGTTTGCAGTGATAGGTTAGACATCAAAAGAAATGTTATGTAACAGTGTGTCCACCACTGTCTACCTGCCACTTATTGGCTGTCTTAATTAGCTGTCTAGCCCACCTGACCTGTCAATCAAGCAACTAGGTCACAGTGACCTTCACCATTAATTAGTTATATTAGAAACCTTTTTGTGTTCTATATGAATAGAAATAAACAATGTAAGGCATTGTGTATGGTAAGAATCTAAACCATTTTCGTTGTTGTTAATACTGAGATAGACACATATTGGATGATAGCAATGTAAAATGCTACAAGTTAGAATTACAGTTAATTCAGAGAAAAAATGCAATTTCTGCACAGGAAATAGTTTTTTCATTTAATAACAGATAGTGATGGCCTTTTGTTATGTTGTGAAGGTTTTTACTATCAACTTACTTGAAGGGGCACCTGGCATGGCTAATAGAGTAGAGTAACTGCTGTGTTATTCCACATCACCCTTTACACATGGTTTCGAGTCCCAGACTAGGCAGATTTCCATGAAGGGAGGTAATTCAGCTGACCTGTGCTGTGCTGATAAAAACAGCTAGACCCTTCCTTTATGAGTATTGATGTGTTGCTGTGATGTAATTTTAAAAAATGGCAGCATTCATTTCTTCTGAAAACTATTCAACAAAACAGTAGTTAAAAACTTTTTATTAATTTATTAACTATATTGGATAAGTTATACACTAGAGACAAAATGAAAATTATGCATTACAAGTTTTTAACTATTATTCTGAGAGTGGGATTTACCAGCATTTTTGCTGATACTGTGCAGCAAATTTCTATCATTATAGCACAGGGGCACTTATGAGGTGCCCAGGCAGGGCTTTTTCAGCCTGTCTCACAGGGTCGATATTCGGCCCCGTTCCCAATGCCAAATAGCGACCATTTTTCCCAATTTCAAGAAAAAAATTCCCAATCTCATAAGTTAATTCCCATTTGAACCAAAATGCCTTTGACCTTTAAAAAATAAATAACCAAGAAACCATAAAATCAAGAGACTTTTCCAATTAAGCGAATCGTTTGTTTACTTTTGATCGGTGATCTGTGAAAACTACTTTCCTTGAATTTATGTATGAATGTAACTAGTGAAAACATAGACTCTTACCCAGCCGTATACCGTAACGCAAGTTGAAGATGTGTCACGGAGCCATTCCAGATAAGATTGTAATTAATATATGGTTTGAAAATTAACAGGAATTATTTTTTATTTCATAAACAAAAGTATTTTCGCCATAACTGTTTGACTGCGTATAAAACTGAAAGGAGTAATGAAGCAAAAACTGTACATGCAGTACCGGCTTTTATACTGACCCGCGAAATATAGTGACGAAAAATTCGTACAATATTAAATACTACGCGATCTAGAATCTACCAACTTCTGTAGATGATGACCATAATACCATCCAGCACAGAAGCTGTGGAGATGGGATTTAGCATCTTGAACCTACTTTGCACTTCTTTGAGAAGCTCCCTTGGCAAGGAAAAACTCTCCAATTTAATGAGAATCTGTATTGAAGGCCCTGCAGAGCTTTCTGAACAAACTCTGGAAGAGCTCTGTAACACTTTCAGGGACACAAAAGCAAAGCAGATTAAGCTTTAATTCAGAAAA
This sequence comes from Sinonovacula constricta, assembly GCA_007844125.1. Classification (NCBI taxonomy): domain Eukaryota; kingdom Metazoa; phylum Mollusca; class Bivalvia; order Cardiida; family Solecurtidae; genus Sinonovacula; species Sinonovacula constricta. The sequence goes on from CM017571.1 coordinate 20,251,861, forward strand.
ATAAATGTTGAAATTTCCCAATTGGTTTGATTTGTCGATATTTTTTCCCAAATTTGACTATTTACCGCGTCAAAAATTCCCAATTTGGGCTGGGGCCTTTTTCCCAAAAACCCCTGAAAAAGCCCTGCCAGGAACTGAACCCAGCCGGACCATTATACTGACACCGACGAGCCAGGCGTAATACTGTCCACTTAGCCTCGAGCGTAAGGAGGGAAGCCACTACTTCCAACGTTAAAGTCTTTGGTTTGACCCAGCTGAGGTTTGAACCCACAACCTACCGATCCTCAAGCTGACGCTCTACCACCTGATTTATTTCATGACTGGTCAATTTCTCAGCTGATTGAGCATAATTATTTCTCAAATATAACATTTCCCTTTATATTAAAACAACAGATTATCTTCATAAACTACAATGATGTTTTGTTGTTGTTTCTTTTGTTGTTGTTTTTTAAAGTTGTTGCAGAGACTGTATAATAAATTTCAACTTGATGTCCATATAGCACTTATGAATTGAAATACAAGTTTAAAAACAACACCCAAAATCCGGAAACAAGAAATTTTAAGGACCAATTCATGCCACAAATCCCATTCTTGTGCGATGGTAAATAAAAATCCCTGATGCAAAACTTCAAAAGCATATTTCAATGCACTGATAACAATTGCAATTTGGTTGATAACACAAATTAATATCTGTAACAAGAATGCAAGTTAACTTACCATGCCTATGCATCCTCCATTAAACTATTCCCATCTTTCAACAATACCAGACCGTTGAAGCAAACCGACTCACATCACACCCATGCTGTCTAAACCCAAACTCCCAACCTGCTAAATTACAAATTTAACACACCTAGATAAACAACGTAGATGCATATCGAAAGCTGTCTGATCACAATCTCCAGTTTACTGATCTATTCTGAGCAACTAAGTTTTATTTACCTGTCTATAACCACTCTATGTTATTGTCAGCAAATAACTAAGAATTAATTAAGTCAGGGTAATAAAACATATGTGGTGGCTCAAGGGCTTAACAGAGTTCCCTAAATTTCATTCCCAGAAACATCCCTGGAGAAAGCGAGTACTTTTTTACAATGATCTGCATCTACATCTTATATCCTTGGTCTCCATAGCAACCAATGAAAGGGAGAATAAAAAACTATTTCACATTTACCAACATTTTAATATATCCCTTTTAAGCTGTTTTTTTGCTGGTATTCATTAGAACCAAAATCCTTTATTCTACTCCCAAGTCATTGATACTAGTTCATTAGATTAAAAAATCCTTTATTCTACTCCCAAGTCATTGATACTTGTTCATTAGATTAAAAATCCTTTATTCTACTCCCAAGTCATTGATACTTGTTCATTAGGTTCAGAAATATTTTATTCTACTGCCAAGTCATTGATACTAGTTCATTAGGTTCAGAAATATTTTATTCTACTCCCAAGTCATTGATGCTAGTTCATTAGATTCAAAATCCTTCAATCTTCTTTGAACAAACTGATGCTGGCTTTAAGTGGGCTCAAAATCCTTTTATTCTACTCATAACTATTGATGTTGGTTATGATTAGATTCAGAATCCTTGCACTTCAAACTTGTTGATGCAGACATTAATTAGAATATAATTCATTTATTTCTCTCCAAACTTGTTGATACAGGCATTTGATTGATTCAAAATCCCTAACTCTACCCTTAACTCATTGAACATGACATTCATTAGGTTTAAAAATCCTTCATTTTACTGCCAAACTCTCTGATGTTTAATAATTCAAATTGCAATGCAATAAACAAACAAAAATGAGACAGATCATTGCACCAAACTGATTTACTTGCCTTTATCTTCAAGATATGCAACCCCCTAATGTTTATCATTCTTTAGCTTTTTGAGCCAACTCATTTTCATTTCAACACCTGGAAAATGAGAAAAACATCAACACCTGATGTATAGCTTGGCTTCAAATACATCTGCTCAAGAGTTAATTCCACTGCTCTAATTTTTTCAAGGCTATCACTTTTGATATAACCTGACATGAATTGATGTACGCTTTTATAACATTGTACTTACTAATAATGACCAATGAGAATTTCTAGTTTCTTATGCACTTCTGTTTATCTTTTTCAGAATCATTTAGGATTTCTAGTTTCTCATGCATTTTGCTTATCCTTTACTAAATTTATTAGAATGTCTAGTTTCCTATGTACTTTGTTTAATGTTTCCCAGATCAGTTAATGTTTCCAGTTTCTTATGCATTTGTTTATAATTTTCCAGACCAATTAGAATTTCTAGTTTCTAAAGCATTTTGTTTAACTTTTACTAGTTCAATTAGAACTACTAGTGCCTTATGCCTTTAAAAAAATCTTTTCCTATCTGATTCTTGCTAAAAGAGAAGGCTGCTATCTGTTTACTTAAACCCTTGAAGATTTGAATTTCGTCTCAACCAAAAAAAAAAAATGTGGAAATTATGGACTTTTCTTTTTTTATTACTTTTCTGTACTATATATTTAATTTAAAGATATCACAAAGACACACTTCTCCTTCCTGAAAAGATACAGCACATTAAACATTTGGTAAAACAGTTAAACATATTTTTACACTTATTAACACCAAAGTCATGTCCAAGATTCAAATTACCATAGACTTTTTTGCCTCTATACATGTGAAAACATTCAACTAATATTTAGAGAGGCATGTCAGTGTCTGCTTTACAGCAGTATGGTGAACGAAGGCAGGTAAGTTATGTTACTGCTATCGATAAAGTTAATAAATGTGAAAGTAAATGAATTCCACATAAGTTGGCTTAAATAAATGACTGGTTTTATTTTAGGGTTCTATCCAAGAATCTTCAAATCATTTAAAATAGTGTGAAAAAATGTACTAGTTAACTAGAAAGTTGCTTTAATGTGGTTTTTGTTTTTTAAATTAGGAAAAATTAGAAAAATTATATCACTGCATCCCTTTTCTGATGAAATATATTAAGGGAAGTAACCAGTACAGGTATCAAGAAAAATAGTCTTTACTGGATTATGCCCCTTTAAAACTGTTCTGGCATATAAAATTTTCTTTCAACTCTTTTTCTTCTATGAATAAAAGGTAGTCCCAAATTATCTTCACATTTGCTCTTATCCTGTTATGCATGAACTGATAAAAAAAACTGGAAATTGAGAGCAGCCAAATCTCTGCCCAGCATTCATATGTACACATATCAAAGAGCCATGCTAACTCAGTGGAGTTATAGAAATTACAAATTAGTCTGTGAACCTTGCTTACATAAACAAGTTTATCCAATCAGTGAAGGTGAAAAGCAAGTGGTGAATGGCTGGTGAGCTTTACACAAAAGAACATGTGTGTTTGTGATACTATTTGTGAGCACCGAACTGAAACAGTTGCAATAAGAATACGAGGAGTTTCGTAGAAATCACCCAATGACTCATATAAATCAGTACGGAACAATTCAAAACAAAAACATATTGCACGGAAAACAGACAAAAACAATAGCAAATGACCTTCAGAGTGGGACACCACTTTATTTCAAATAAACTTAGAAGCACCAGTGGAAGCCGATGAAATATCTTAACAAAGAATATGATAAAAGCTCTGTGTTGTTATTGTTCAGTGTTGTACTGTAAAATTTAACTTTATTTAACACGTACATACTTTGTCTTCCCACACAGTCTGTAAAGAAATGGACAGTTATACAAAATGTTCCTCAATCCTGGTTTGAATAAAAAAAAAATAATCTAATTATCTTTCCTTTTATTACCGCTACATTTACATCTTAATTTCTCTTTCGATTAGCAAATATGTGAACAGCTGTGTAAAAATATATACAACCATTAAAAAATGTTATAAAGAAAGAAAGCAACGTGTCTGACAACAAAGGTATTCACCATATTCGAAATGGAAGAAATGTTTTAGTTTTCTCCCTTATGGGAAGGTGTTTTCTTATCCTTTACATACAAAATATAATAAATGTTATTTTTAATTTGCTTATTTTTTTTTAAAAAGGGCTAAACCTTTTTAATAAATTTTTATCTCAATCAGAAAGATATCATTTTATGTGCATGCTTCAGTCTTAAGTGTTTTTCAAAAGTTAAAAAAAGAAAAATCTTTATTTTTCTGCTGTTACTATATTCTGCAGAATGCAGGGGGTGGTGGGGGTGGGGGTGGTAATAATGCAGTTTTCTTATAGTTACAGTGAAGTCCCTATACAAACATAAAGAGGGAATAGGGATGTAGTCCCACACTAGATGCACAATTTCTTCTTAGGTCCACATGCTTGTAAGGGTATTTGCATTATGGAGAAATAACATGAGGATGTGAAATTCCCACAACGGCAGCATTTCATCACCATCTGTCATCAACCTAGCTGGGTATTGATAGTCTAAACAGGCAATAATGATGTATGGACTGCACCTATTGTTCTCAACTAACAGTATCAGGATGGAATGGAAAGGCAAGAGAAAACAGACTTCTTAAAATTTGTAACATTTGTCTATATTAAAGTATACAACTCATCTGTTGTGTTAACTTTTAAATTCTGTTTATTTTCTATTACATTTGTTTTACCTTAAAATAGCTAAGTGTGTGTGTGTGGCCCTGGGAGATAGGAAATATATGTTTGTTATGATGGGGGGAATGTTATGCTTCACATTTCACAAAGATGAAGGACATAAATAAGCAGCATTTCATGGGATCTTTTCAAGTAAAATATAATTAGATAATCAGACACCAGCTTTGAGTCAAGGTTAGCCGTTTCATAAGATCAGTTTGTTTCTTCCATGAGAGGTATCTTCCATGAGAGGTATCTTCCATGAGAGGTATCTGACATGAGAGGTATCTGACTATGAGAGGTATCTGACATCAGTGTTTTTTTTCTACCAAACATCGTGATGCAATTTAAAGCTTCAAGAATCAGAAAAAAATTAACCAACACATTTTTTATGTTTCATGACACAGAATGTGACAGCCCATGGACTATCAAAAAGTTGATATCATGCTATCGCAGCTATGACAGCACTGGATAAACTTTATGTTGGCCAGTCTCAGAATGACTAACATATTGTCACTGGATACAGAAAAAAGCCAAAGAATCAGAACAGTCAGCAACCAATGTTATTGTTTCAAGAAATAAGATGTGGATAGTTACAGATACAAACCAAATGGAACACAATGACAAGGGCACCGTGGCTTGGTATACAATGACAGACAAACCAAATAAAAAACAATGAATGATGACCCCACAATGTCTTGATGACATACTGGTACATCCAGGAATGTAAAAACTGTTGAAGCAATCAGTGCTGATACCACATAGCATTAACTGATCATGGTAAGTAGTGTAGATCCAGATCAGACAGGAGGTGTCAGATCAAGATCTGCACAGTTTGCTGCAATCTTTAGCAATATTTCACAGCCACTTCTGCATGTAGTTGTTTGCAAATGACAAAGAATGGGTATGGGTTATTATCAACTGTAGCTGGACAAAGGGTTGCTGTAACAATTGAGCAGCTATAGCTAGAATAGGGACCCTGTTATGTAGATAAATGGAAGGTTTTTGTTTACTTGTGTACATGTCTATCTATTTTGGGTCGTAAGCACACACATACTTGATGGTCATATGGTGCCGATTATTGTCTATAGACAATAATCAGCAGTAGGAATTTCCCATTTGTTTCTACCAGCAGTTATTAAGGACTATCATCAAACTAAAATTTAAAGGTTGTGAAGTTTAATTTTAGCTTCCTTTTCATTTATGTGAAGTTGTACTTGTATGAGGGATTGTTATACAGAAATTCTTTTTAGCAAATTTTATGCATCCTTCATAGAAGTCGGATCATTTGAACCAATGATGTATCATTTTGTCACCCATGCGGCAAAAAAATACTGAAATATTTACTTCTTCTTTAATGCATTGAATTTTCTTATATTTTTTAAAAAACAGGTTTTATATTATATAGTGCCACAGAAAAAAAGTCTTAACAGCATAACTCATAAGCATAGAAATATATTACATACAGACAAACTGATTCCATTAATTCTTCAGCAAACAAGATTACTGTAAAATATGGGTGCAGCAAATTATCAGTTTGTTTATTTGTTATCGATTGGAACTTTTTTATTCTTGGTGTTTTTTGGTTTGTTTGTAATGTCCTCAGGGAATGGTGTTCATATGAAGGAGGTATAGTGCTGCCTTCACAGATATAACATGATTTGCCCATCAAGAGTGATATAATTTATTTCATTTATTTTTATTTATTTTATATACATCATTACTTTAAACAGTTAAAAAGCAGAATGTATATCTTTCCTATCATCATCATCCACATTGAAGCCTAATGTGATAACAAATGCTTTATCAGCCGCTGTTGGTTTGTCAGATCTGGATGGGCTACTTTTTTCAAATCAATAACTTAATCTGACAAAGCTGTAAAATGCTAAGACTGGAGCCTGGGGTAATTAAATTTTAATGCAAATTTCATACACCCATTATTTTTTATATTTGATTTAATTGTTCAACAAGCCTTGCAATATGTATTTCATCAGCCAATTTTGATAACACACTCTTATTCAGCAATGCCATAACATTCTCTATTTATGTTATTTTTAGAATTAAAATATAACATAAAGCGGATTTCACCTCTGGCGTTGATTTTCTTATCTACTTAAAACATAAGAAGAAACACAACCCTTTTGTATTATTCTGATGTTTTATTCAATTGACATACATTGCTTCACGTAAAACTGGCATATGGTTGCCATTATAAGAAATGTCAGGCACCAAATGAATGCCTTGCCAATGATAACTGACAGTAAGGCAATTAATGCAATTATACACATGCTTTTGTTCAAGCTTAACTCTTAACCTGCTAATCAAGTATTTATCAAGCTTTGGCAAATAGTGAAACCCAGTTCTGCAAGCTCTCAGAATGGAATTGTCTGATCAGGACATACACTCTTTGAGTTTAGTTTGTATTAATAGCTATTTTTACAGCTATATATACATATTTTATGTGTAATATTTATAATATATAAGTACAAAGTGTGGCTTTAGCATGACAAAATGAAGCATGATAAGAGCTAAGACATCTTTTATGCCCCCCTGTTTCCCTGTTGTGAACTCAGACATAACATTAACTGGCCCAGGTATTGCAATTCCCTCTTTCCATGTACAAAGGGAAGTTACTCTAACTATCTGATTACTACTTTCTTACCTACCTTTTGAGGAGGCATACTGAATAAGTAATTACTGAATACATTTTCTTTTAATTATTTTAAAACTTATGAGACAATTGAGACATAATGTGCACATTAAATTGTATCTTATTGAGATAATGAGTTAAAGAGCTTGAGCAATGTTTTAAAAAAAAGAGAAAATTAAAAATGAATTCAAACACATTTTTATATAACACTAATGAAAATACCTGCCCATAAGGGAGATACAGTTTTTCATTTTGAAAATGAGGAATAGGTAAACTGTTGGCTCTAGACATATAAGGCGCCAGTTTCAAACCCAGGCTACGATACATTTCTTTATTTATTTATTGGGTTTATTGTCCCACCAACAGTATTTCAGTTATCTGGAGATGATGTGTATTTGAAGCAGATATAGTGCTGCCTTCACTGTGTATAGTATGCCATGAACACCTGGCATGAAACAACACTTAGTCACATTATCCTGACACCAGGCCAACCAGTTGTGGAGCTACCCTTACATTTGCTTGATTGTTAGCAAAGGAGCTATATATACCACTACCATTTTTAATAACTATGGTATGTCATGGCCAGCGATCAAATCCAAGCCTTTCAGACCTAGAGCCAACACTCAACCAATTGCGCTACCAGGTCCGGTTACGAAATATTTGCAAAAATTCATAGTGTTATAATAGTTTTATTGGTAAGAATCTAGCAATACTAAGGTACATCCCACAACTTGTCAGCCTAGTGACAGAATTATATGAATGGTTGTGCAATGTCAGGTGTTCACAGCATGCCTTCAACATGTCTGGAAGAAACGAATGACTGACAGTTGGTGGAATTATATACATAAACAAACATAGCCGCAGTAAGTCATGACAACTCCATACAGGCATACAGGACACAGACACTTGCTAGCAGGAATTCTAGACATAACTTTTTAACTCAGGTAGAGAGAATTTTTAAAAAAATCACACAATGCTTCCTTCTACAATGCAATAAAAAATGAATGAAAGAAATAATGAACATAATAATTGTTAAGATTTTTTCACAGGATTGGAACTCAACATCAGAAATAATCACAATGCAAATAATCAACAACATTTTTTCAAATTTCCTATAAAGAAAACACAATGCAGTACTGTACAAAATGTGTTGTTTTCTCTTGGTAACACTGCAGTAAATCGTATTCTCAAAGTGAGGGATAATTCCTTATCTAAATGATATTTATACAACAAGAGAACAGAAATAAATGTAATATCAACCTCCTTCCCATGTTGTTGGCCTATATCTTGCCAGCTCAATTAGAGCAAGTACTGGAAATCACTGGATAACAGAAAATGATGAGGGAGATTTACCACAAAACAGCGTGGCAAAACAGGGCCACAAAACAGCAGTATTTTGTTTGTTTGAAACATCTTCACAACACAATTACTGACCTTACAGTGATGTCAATTACTATGGCTTCTAGTAATGCAAGTAATGTTGATCAACTACAGCAATGTCTAGCAATTATTATGACTTCTATCAATGACAGAGATATCTAGCAGTTACTATGGCTTCTATCAATTACAGTGATGTCTAGAAATTATTGGGGCTTCTAGCAATTACAGTGATGTCTAGCAATTATTGGGGATTCTAGCAATTACAGTGATGTATAGCAGTTACTATGGCTTCTATCAATTACAGTGATGTCTAGAAATTATTGAGGCTTCTAGCAATTACAGTGATGTCTAGCAATTATTGGGGATTCTAGCAATTACAGTGATGTCTAGCAATTATTGGAGCTTCTAGCAGTTCAAGGGATGTCTAGCAAATAGTGGGGCTTCTTGCAAATACAATGACATATAGCAATTATTGGAGCTTCTAGCAATTATGGTGTTGTCTATCAATAATTATGGTTTCTAGCAATTACAGTGATTACTAGCAATTATTTGGGCTTCTAGCGATTACAGTGATGTCTTGCAATTATTGGGGCTTCTAGCAATTAATGTGATGTCTAGCAATTATTGGGGATTCTAGCAATTAGTGATGTATAACAATAATTGGGGCTTCTAGCATTTACAGTGATGTCTAACAATTAATATGGCCTTTAGCAATTACTGTGATGTCTAGCAATCATTGGGGCCCTAGCAATTATGGTGATGTCTAGCAATTAAAGTGATCACACAACAGCTCAGCTTAAAAATCACAAAAATTAGTATTTGCCTAAACAGGATTTGAGTATACACTGTGTAGGACTGTGGGGTTAAAAGATGGTGTTAACAGTATGTATATACTAGGTACTATAACCTAAACCATGTTCTATACTCCCCAAATAGATTATAGATATTCATTTATTCTGGATTTTAGCCACTGCCTGTAGACTCTGTCAGAGCCAGGTGAAGATCATAAAAACATGAGATCAATGGGGAAAAAATGTTGGCACAGGTACACAGTTCCAAAAACCATAGTAATTTTTATTTTATATTAGGGGAAAGTTATTCTTGACAGGCTATCAATTTAAGGTACAAACAGTAATCCCAAAAGTGGAAGCATAAGCAAGATTTTTTTAGCCACCTAAACAAGGGTGTTTTGCCTGTTATTTTAATAGTATGCAATAAAGTATTTCTTTTATCAACCTTTATTCTAGTAAGAGTTCTATTTAAAACAAACTTAAGGATTTACATTCAAGTAATTAGATCCGAGCCACTGTAGCTGTTTTATTTATTCAAGTGCAGAAAGATGATGACAATGTAGCCCGGTCACCATTGCAGGTTATGTTGTATTTGAGGTGTGTTATCATTTAACCACAGCAGTTATCTTGTTGACAAGTACTTCACAGACCTCTCCCCAGTTATTGCTTTGCCTGCTGAGCACTTATTGATCTGACTAGGGCAAATAGTGTAGATCCAGATCAGCCATCTCCTGCTGAGAGCTATCTTATCAGTATCTTCACTATCTTGTTATAAGCTTTCATTGATATTCATTGTATATTTCTAGTCATGATATGTGAAGATAATTTAAGAATTTTGTATGGGTTACTAACATGTAGCATTGTAAGGCTTATGAATGGGTTGGCCATCGTCCAGTCATGCTCAACACACACATATGCAATAATCATTCTGACACTGTGACAGTTTGTCAGTCACGTGTAAGTAATAGTTATATGCATAAGTCAACATGCACAGTATACATCACTGTCAGTCCCTTTGGACATGGTGTTTAAGGTTCAAACCCTATACCAGACTGGAGACATTTAAGTGTTTGACCAAAATTCTTTTTCTGCTAGATTCTGAGTTGGTACTGGAACTACGTGGAAGATTGGATTGAGTTTGTAAAGTTTTGAGAATGAGTATGAGACAGATATCAGGCATCTGATTGGTCAGATTTTAAATTTCATTCAAATTTCAACCAATCGGATCCTTTAGAATGGTCTCAAGACTCAAGCTCAAAACTTTATAACCTCAGGCCCAATTCCTGGGTAGGACTTTTGAAGTGTGGCAATTGGAAAGTCAAGAAGAATACAAAAAAGGTGGAAGAACTTGATTCCTAATTGATCATGAATAAAAAAAGTACAAGTCCCTTTACTTGAAGAAAACACCATTAGGGTGGGGTTATTTTATGTTTATGGGGTGAATGTTTTTCAAGCAAGTAAATGGGTAACTAATCTAAAAGCCACTCTCACCCACATACATGTATGTGTTTATAGTTCTGACAGTTTGACATTCATATGTAAATGATAGTTATATGCATTGCTTGTGGGTATTATGTCATGCACAGAATGACATACGCTCTAGGTGAAATAAATGGAACATGGATTGCAGAAATGAGAAATTTGGTACATGGTCACTTTTGATGTGACACTGTTTATATACTGCTGCAAACGGAACTGTTTTGGACAAACTTTAAGGTCATTACTCAGTCAATCTTCTATGAGGAAGAATCCCAATCCCAATTAGAAAAAACTAATATTTAAGAGCCCTGATTACAAGATTATGTAACAAATTTCCATACAATATGTGACTCATTTTTGTTTTTATGCATAGACATAATAAAATATGTTTTTTTAAAACATATTCAACAAATCACCAGAGTTGTGCACTCCCAATGTCAAAGGTTTTGTTCATCTTTCCAATGTTGTGTGTGTGGGGAAATCCCTGCAGCAAAATAATGGTTTGGTCATTTAAGTAACTTCCTGCTATCAATAATGGATTCTATGTATTAAAAGCACTAAATATTTTTAATGATGGAGGGAGACCATATTCAAATATCTAGTACAACTCCTAACCCATAGCTGCAAAAAATATATTTAAGCACAGCTCCATTTTAATATATTTAAATATAATTTTTAGCCACATAATTTCTGTTTCTATTTTTATGCCTTAACTCATTTTTATATTTTAATTTTTCTTCTATATATTTAACCGAATGTTCTGGAATTAATCATCAAACATCTTGGTCCTTTCCTTTTCATGCAGTCTTTGACAAAAGCGGGAGGACCATGATCCAAGTCAACCAAATGCCTGTTGGTCAGGACAAAATTATTAAAAGTTTAGTAGAGGGATCTATAGGTGAAATTAACAGATATCTTCAAGGTGGTATCAGACAGTCAGATATCTTAGAGGTGGTATCCGACAGTTTATCTTCAACAAATACACATAAACCTGGATTGGGGGAATTGTGGTATAATTTCTGCAAAAAGTCAAAACATAAGTCTAATACAAGACAATTTGAACATTGTCTAAATTGCAGTACAGTAAAAATCTTGAACTAAATCACTCTACATGCCCATTCTATCTAAAACTATTAATAAGAAAAATTGTGATTTCTAAAAATAGACATTGAAGTCAGAGTGGATTCCCAGATTGTTTATATAAAGTTACGGGTCACATGGTGTAAAATTAGCTTACTGTGGAGCTTAGCTTAGATAGAAAAAAAAACATTTGTAATGAAGCGCGATGTATTGTGCTTCATTTTTCACATAGACGTAGCTGGACATCAATAATCGCCATTTCGCAAGTTCTTTTCAGGCAAGAACAATTTATTTGGTTCTATGATAAAAAAAAAATCTGGCCAAACTGTCAGATACCACCTTTTAAATGGACACATCTATAAATAAGTTGTACAAACTAACAAGAGTTGATAGTATTATGGATGGAGGACACCTTGTTTCTAAATTTCTTTCATGAAGACTGTTCAAGTATGACATGTATGCTATTATCTATAGCTATTTATGACAAGATGTCAGATAAGGTGTGGTCTTTTTTTATCCCTTTACATGCTTTCATTTACTTATAAACTCTTGATTCATACTGCTAACAACATGAAAAAATTAAGACGCATCGCTAGTAACTTGGCTACCAAAAGTGCATAAAGTCTAAATAATGATTAGGCTGCCCTCAGTGGCAACTGGCTGATCTGATTCAAAATCTGCACTAGTTTCCAAAGCTAGATCAGGAGTTTCCGAATGGCAGGTTGAGAGTTGGGTAACAAGACTATGTCAAACATCATCATAACTCAGGCATATTTTTGTGACCAGTCCAGCAATGATAACTGGAGAGTCACAAACTTATATAGAACAGTAATATATATTTCTTCAGGTATAAAGTACTGATAACCATGTTAAACTTTGTCTGGCATGACAAAAAATATTGAAGAGACAAGATACTGCTGAACCTGAAATAAGCGTTATATGTTGTTGAAAACTTTCCTAGAGGCATTTCATATTTCCTTTCTATAAAAGCATCAGCAAATGATGATGATGGTGATGATGAGGGTGATGATGATATGAAGATAATGATTGTGATGATGGTATAGATAATGAATATAATGATGATGATTTTAATGATGATAAGGATATGGTGGTGATGAAGATGATGATTATAATAATGACTATGATAGTTAAGATGATATGAAGATTAAGATGTTGAGGAAGATTATGATGGTTATGATGTTGACCATTATATGAAGATGTATCAAAATTACCAACATTTACAGAACATATGAGAATACAACCATTATAAAAGGTGTGTAAAATGACCACATGTTAATTAAATACCAAATTTTTGTTAAATGACCAAAATGTTAGTTAAATGACCAAAATGTTAGTTGAATGACCAAAATGACTGTCAACTTGCCAAAATGCTCTTTAAATGAGCAAATCCACCACCTGGAGGGCATTTAAAGGACCCACTTTAACTGTAAGGCTGAGAGAGTAAAAGTGAAACATTATACAACAACTGACTATTAAGGAAAATTCAAACAGGAAGATGCAGAACTAATTCGGCTACTAGCTCGAGGAACCTTAGGTGTATGCACAAAATTAAAATCTTGACTTAGAGGCCCTGATATGGCAGAAAAATGGAGTTTTATATTAAAAATTGCATAAAAGTGGACAGTATTTTTTCATGAAGAACGCACATTCTCTCAAAGAATCGCTCATTTGTTTATAAGTATGGTCATAACTTTACAAGAAATGAATTGGGGTTTCTTAGTCTACAGACTGCTTTCTAAACTAAATCTATCATGGCCAGTATTCAAGAAAAAGCAGTTGACCATGGCCCATGCCCATAAAAAATGTTAGTTATTCTTTTACAAAATAAATTTAAAGAGCCAGGAATTGGATTTGCTGGCATTTTTGCCGATACTGTGCAGTGACATTTCTATCATTATAGCACAGAGGCACTTATGAGGTGCACAGGGACTGAACCCGGCTGGTCCATATTACTGACAACGACAAGTCAGGCATAATGCTGTCCCCGTAGCCCCGAGCGTTAGGAGGGAAGCCACTACTACCAACTTTAAAGTCTTTGGTTTGACCCAGCCGGGGTTTGAACCCACGACCTCCATATTCGCAAGCCGATGCTCTACCTGTTGAGCTCTTGCGGCCGGTCCTGAAAGAGCCAGTAAATCATGATAGCTTCATGGACCAAAAGTGCTGTGTTTTTAAAATCTCATTAAAAAACAGGAGGGCCTCCTGAACCTAGAGTGGAATGTCTACCTACCTCACCACCAGGGAGGTTCAGGGGCTCTCTTCTAGCTTGTTAAATGTGCTCTTATTACAAAAATGTCAAACAACTGTAAAACACACAACATAAACATCAAACAGCCATTAACTTCATCCAAGTTGGAGAAAAAACATTTATCAGTGATCAAACATCTGGTTTGCTGTCTATATTTATAATGTTTAATTGATGTAGCTAGCATGTACATAACTGTACAGTGGTGATTGTACAGTAAACACAAACATTGTGTAGGGCACCTGTGTAATATGTAAAAATGTTAACTGCTACATTGTAAATAAATATGTATGTAGTGATTTTTCTAATCAAATGTATGGGCCATTTTGCATTTGAGTATACAATGTTTAGTCAGGAAATGTGGTTAATCAGAATGTAAACTTGACTTTTGAAGACCTTGAACTTTCAACTAAAAAAAATGTTAAAAATCATCTACTTCATATGTCTGATATATGTATATATTAGGGATGTAAGAGAACATTTTGATAAGTATTTCAAGGATTCAAACGTTTGGTAAACAATATAGGATTCTTTTCTAAAGAAAGCCAATTTGGTTTGAATAAACTATATATATAATCTGAATGTTTTCCAAGTGGGAGGAGCATGGGGTACTGTAATCTACTCAATTTTCATAAAGTAACAGTAACACAAAACAAACAAAGAAAAAATAGAAAATGAAAAAAAACTAAGTTAAACCAAAAACCATGACAAGTTTGAAAAAGATCTAACGCTAAGTTATTAAATTAATTAAATAAATAACATATAAAGATACCAAACCATGAAATTATCTAGAAAGCATACATTCACTATTAAGTATAAACAATTTATACCAGTGGGAATCGTGGAAACAATTATTCAGACTTTCTTATTTGCATAAAAATACCTTGCTTTGAAACAATAAAACAACTAGGTCCCTTATATCTTGTAAGGCCCCTCTAATGCCTGACAGCTAGTCTACAGCCATGGGTTATGGGGTTAATGTCCCTGTATCAGTTCCACAGATAACAGGGAACCACTGGTTCCTGTGTCTCTCTACCTGCCAGCAGTCTCTGCCACCAAAACCAAGGTATGGCATCTTTCAGGCAGAGCAAAAATGTGTATTGTTTTGTTTCTTTTTCTATAAGGTTAAGGACAGGTTTATGGTCTGTTTTTGTTTTTTATTTTGAAATACATGAAATGACACACTTAAGGTTATGAAAGAGAAATACAGTTATTTTGGTGGAAGAAGACCTACAAACAAATGTCTGGGTAGAACCACCAGTGCAATCCAGGTCAGCTGGAAGATTGTCCCACATTAAGTCCCTTGCCCCAACTGGGACTTGAGCCCATGCACTGAGAAGGAAGCAAACAGAAGATGTACATGTTCGCGACTCCACCCCATGGCAATGAGTGCCCCACAGTATTTAACTTGTGAGCCAATGCGTATTTATTCAACTTTACAATTTTACCTCTGGTCATTAGTAACATTCATGAACTCTTTATGAGATGCCATTCCGATAGGAGACAAATCGCACTAGGAAGCCAGATGCCTGACCCAAATTATCTTCATAGGTACTATTTTAACATCTGGGTAGAACTATTCTAAGTTAATTTCTTGGTAAAGTAAATAAGTGGTGCCCCACTCCCCAAATTGAACCACTTAAGCAGTCATGGGTCACTGTACAATATCTGGCTTCTCAAATATACCACAACATAATTATGATCATTATGTGTTTTCAAAAGAAATAAGAAAAGAAAAGAATGCAAGGCAATGATGATCCTGGCTAAAGACGCTTCAAAACAGTTATGAACCAACAATCCCTTGTTACTCAATGAAGAATGTTAGTTCTCAACCACCAATTGACAGCAAGACAGCTGATCTGTGCAAGGTTTGAATAAAGTACACCATTCAGTGTTTGGGTATAAGCTATTATAAATTAGGACAAATCAATTACTTCTCATGTCTAACTCCTACAGGCAATTTAAACTTAACTTGGTCACAAATGAT
The DNA here is from genome assembly GCA_007844125.1 of Sinonovacula constricta. Classification (NCBI taxonomy): domain Eukaryota; kingdom Metazoa; phylum Mollusca; class Bivalvia; order Cardiida; family Solecurtidae; genus Sinonovacula; species Sinonovacula constricta. The sequence goes on from CM017571.1 coordinate 20,268,045, forward strand.
TGAGTTTACCAATTACTAACATATATGGTGCATGTTTAAACTGCAAACTGTTTGACAGTTGTTACATATAAACTTTGCACATTGAACATTAAGTTACTTCAGAGTTGTTATTCTTTCATGATAAGTAACTATTTTTGACATCTTTTTATATATAATATCTTAGCACAGGGTTGGAAATCAATGGTACATCAGCCAACCAGCTACAAGTATAGTTCATGTGAAGTGAATGAAATTTACTCGCTGGTCATCTGTACAGGCAAGTAGATTCTAAACTTTCCAAGTATTGATAAGATGCAAATAATTCATAACAAATGTAAATGTTTGCTTAAAAAATTAATTTGTGTCTGTTTATCAGTGCAGCTTTGCTAACTACATTTACAAAAATAGTATCAATTTATTTTGCAGCCTCCCACCACGTGGGTTTGAGTCCCATTCAGGCGAGGGACTCAATAGACCTGCGGAGCACAGATAGTTCTACCCAGACATTTGTCGGGGCTCTACCTGCACCAAAACAGCTGGACATCGCAATAATGATTATAACTGGTCACTGCAATGTATTTCAAAAACAACAAAAATAACAAAATATGTGGACTGTTCGAACTGTACTTAACTGCCTCTAAATAACTTGGATAGGACAATTTTGTATAACTCCCAGTCCATTTTTTCATACACAAAATTAAACTTCAGTTGCTTTAAAATAATAAAAATGATGAAATTCAAGACAAAACAAATGAAACCACAACTGTCAAAATATACAAACAAAATTTTCTAAGTAAAGATTGTTGGTGCAATCTAAGGTGGGCCGGTGGTTTTACCCAGGCACAAGTCTTGGGTCTTCCTCCACCAGTATTAAGCAAGACATCACCATTATGACCATAACTGTGTCGGTGAGATGTAGCTTAAACAAACAAAAATATTGTAGGTGCTTAAATAAGGTACAGGTTGCCAAAAAAACAACACCTGGAAACTACTTGAAAACAAAAGAAGAAACCCTCGTTCAGACAATTGTCTTAAGTTACAGCCACATCACTGGAGAGAACATTGAGGGTTCTAAAAAAGGAACAATAAACGAAAACAGTGTAGAAAATAACTTTAAAACATGCAAGCCACCCACAAAATTTGTCCACAAATACAGCCAACTTACTAGAGAAAATACTATTTCATGTTACAATGAAGTGCATGTAAACTGCATTGAAATTTCTCTCAGGTTTAAAGCCTAACCAACAAGTCTGCACTTTTGTTTCTTATCAGCTTCTTTCTATGAATTGCCTATTTATAGACCATAACAAACAAAGGGGTATTTAAAGCTTCAGTGGGCTGAACAGGTATATTACAGTTGCCATGATGACAGATGTTTAGCTATAAAATCACCAGCACTTTATGCTAAGTTGGAATAATTGTATAATATATATGTACATAAACAATAATTTCTAGACTTTTTTCTGTTTCTATAAAAATGTATCTATAAAGAATACTTTATTCACTTGGTTTCCTTCATGTTCTAAACAATATAAAGCTAAAGTCTTCAGATGTGTGAAAGAAAATTAGCAAAAAGTAATCCTACTTCTTATAACCAGGAAAGGTGGGTTTGGTGTTTGGTTTTGAGGGTACACTGTTTTGACATATTCCTAATGTTGATTTCCTGCCATCATCTGGGGAACAAAAACACTAACAATGTTCAAGCATGCCCGCCATCTCAATACAGGACAGATCTGGGGTACAACACTGACATATGTTCAAGCTGGCCAACCATCTCAATACAGGACAGATCTGGTGTACAACAACACTGACATATGTTCAAGCATGCCCGCTATCTCAATGCAGGACAGATCTGGTGTACAACAATACTGACATATGTTCAAGCTGGCCAACCATCTCAATACAGGACAGATCTGGTGTACAACAACACTGACATATGTTCAAGCATGCCCACCATCTCAATGCAGGACAGATCTGGGGTACAACACTGACATATGTTCAAGCATGCCCACCATCGCAATGCGGGACAGATCTGGGGTACAACAATACTGACATATGTTCAAGCTGGCCCACCATCTCAATACAGGACAGATCTGGTGTACAACAACACTGACATATGTTCAAGCATGCCCACCATCTCAATGCAGGACAGATCTGGGGTACAACAACACTGACAAATGTTCAAGTGTGCCCACCATCTCAATGCAGGACAGATCTGGGGTACAACAACACTGACAAATGTTCAAGCATGCCCACCATCTCAATGCAGGACAGATCTGGGGTACAACAACACTGACATATGTTCAAGCTGGCCCACCATCTCAATGCAGGACAGATCTGGGGTACAACAACACTGACAAATGTTCAAGCATGCTCGCCATCTCAATGCAGGACAGATCTGGGGTACAACAACACTGACAAATGTTCAAGCTGGCCCACCATCTCAATGCGGGACAGATCTGGGGTACAACACTGACATATGTTCAAGCATGCCCGCCATCTTAATGCAGGACAGATCTGGGGTACAACACTGACAACACTGACATATGTTCAAGCATGCTCGCCATCTTAATGCAGGACAGATCTGGGGTACAACAACACTGACAAATGTTCAAGCATGCCCACCATCTCAATGCAGGACAGATCTGGGGTACAACAACACTGACAAATGTTCAAGCTGGCCCACCATCTCAATGCGGGACAGATCTGGGGTACAACACTGACATATGTTCAAGCATGCCCGCCATCTTAATGCAGGACAGATCTGGGGTACAACAACACTGACAAATGTTCAAGCATGCCCACCATCTCAATGCGGGACAGATCTGGGGTACAACAACACCGACATATGTTCAAGCTGGCCCACCATCTCAATGCGAGACAGATCTTGTGTACAACAATACTGACATATGTTCAAGCATGCCCACCATCTCAATACAGGACAGATCTGGGGTACAACAACACTGACATATGTTCAAGCTGGCCCACCATCTTAATGCAGGACAGATCTGGGGTACAACAACACTGACATATGTACAAGCATGCCAACCATCTCAATGCAGGACAGATCTGGGGTACAACAACACTGACAAATGTTCAAGCTGGCCCACCATCTCAATGCAGGACAGATCTGGGGTACAACATCGCTGACAATGTTCAAGCATGCCCACCATCTCAATGCAGGACAGATCTGGGGTACAACAACACTGACAATGTTCAAGCATGCCCACCATCTCAATGCAGGACAGATCTGGGGTACAACAACACTGACAATTGTTCAAGCTGGCCCACCATCTCAATGCAGGACAGATCTGGGGTACAACAACACTGACATATGTACAAGCATGCCCACCATCTCAATACAGGACAGATCTTGTGTACAACAACACTGACAATGTTCAAGCATGCCCACCATCTCAATACAGGACAGATCCTGTGTACAACAACACTGACAATGTTCAAGCATGCCCACCATCTCAATACAGGACAGATCTTGTGTACAACAACACTGACAATGTTCAAGCATGCCCGCCATCTCAATGCGGGACAGATCTGGTGTACAACACTGACATATGTACAAGCATGCCCACCATCTCAATACAGGACAGATCTGGGGTACAACATCGCTGACAATGTTCAAGTGTGCCCACCATAGGACAGATCTGGGGTACAACAACACTGACAAATGTTCAAGCATGCCCACCATCTCAATGCAGGACAGATCTGGGGTACAACATCGCTGACAATGTTCAAGCTGGCCCACCATCTCAATACAGGACAGATCTGGGGTACAACAACACTGACATATGTTCAAGCTGGCCCACCATCTCAATGCAGGACAGATCTGGGGTACTACAACACTGACAAATGTTCAAGCTGGCCCACCATCTCAATGCAGGACAGATCTGGGGTACAACAACACTGACATATGTTCAAGCTGGCCCACCATCTCAATGCAGGACAGATCTGGGGTACAACAACACTGACATATGTTCAAGCTGGCCCACCATCTCAATGCAGGACAGATCTGGGGTACAACAACACTGACATATGTTCAAGCTGGCCCACCATCGCAATGCAGGACAGATCTGGGGTACAACAACACTGACATATGTTCAAGCATGCCCGCCATCTCAATACAGGACAGATCTGGGGTACTACAACACTGACATATGTTCAAGCTGGCCCACCATCGCATTGCAGGACAGATCTGGGGTACAACAACACTGACAAATGTTCAAGCATGCCCACCATCTCAATGCGGGACAGATCTGGGGTACAACAACACTGACAAATGTTCAAGCATGCCCACCATCTCAATGGGGGACAGATCTGGGGTACAACAACACTGACAAATGTTCAAGCTGGCCCACCATCTCAATACAGGACAGATCTGGGGTACAACAACACTGACAATGTTCAAGCATGCCCGCCATCTCAATGCGGGACAGATCTGGTGTACAACACTGACATATGTACAAGCATGCCCACCATCTCAATACAGGACAGATCTGGGGTACAACATCGCTGACAATGTTCAAGTGTGCCCACCATAGGACAGATCTGGGGTACAACAACACTGACAAATGTTCAAGCATGCCCACCATCTCAATGCAGGACAGATCTGGGGTACAACATCGCTGACAATGTTCAAGCTGGCCCACCATCTCAATACAGGACAGATCTGGGGTACAACAACACTGACATATGTTCAAGCTGGCCCACCATCTCAATGCAGGACAGATCTGGGGTACTACAACACTGACAAATGTTCAAGCTGGCCCACCATCTCAATGCAGGACAGATCTGGGGTACAACAACACTGACATATGTTCAAGCTGGCCCACCATCTCAATGCAGGACAGATCTGGGGTACTACAACACTGACATATGTTCAAGCTGGCCCACCATCTCAATGCAGGACAGATCTGGGGTACAACAACACTGACATATGTTCAAGCTGGCCCACCATCTCAATGCAGGACAGATCTGGGGTACAACAACACTGACATATGTTCAAGCATGCCCGCCATCTCAATACAGGACAGATCTGGGGTACTACAACACTGACATATGTTCAAGCTGGCCCACCATCGCATTGCAGGACAGATCTGGGGTACAACAACACTGACAAATGTTCAAGCATGCCCACCATCTCAATGCGGGACAGATCTGGGGTACAACAACACTGACAAATGTTCAAGCATGCCCACCATCTCAATGGGGGACAGATCTGGGGTACAACAACACTGACAAATGTTCAAGCTGGCCCACCATCTCAATACAGGACAGATCTGGGGTACAACACTGACAAATGTTCAAGCTGGCCCACCATCTCAATGCAGGACAGATCTGGGGTACAACAACACTGACAAATGTTCAAGCTGGCCCACCATCTCAATGCAGGACAGCAGGAAAACGTTAAGGGGCACTTATGAGGTGCGCAGGGACTGAACCCGGTTGGTCCATTATACTGACATCGACTAGTCAAGCGTTATGCTGACTCCTTACCTAAGCATTAGGAGGGAATCCACTACTACCAACTTTAAAGTCTTTGGTTTGACCCGGCCGGGGTTTGAACCCATGACCTCCCGATCCGCAAGCTGGCGCTCTAACACCTGAGCTATTGCGGCCAGTCGTGTGTGTGTGTGTGTGTGTGTGTGTGAAGCTTATCTGGATTAACACAATTTGAGGAAGCCTGTTTGATTTATGCTTAGAGTTAAAAATAAGTAGCCTGGTCTTTTTTTCCACCATTTTACTGGGGAGAATACTTTTTTCTGTCCTTCACTGTCTTCTAACTGACATGCTATACAACTGAGTTCCTGTCACTGCAACCACTTCATAAGAGGTATTCTATCAATGTAGGTTACAAGGTCCATGGTGGAAAAAAAAAATCTATTGTTCTATCTTGCTATCTCTTTGAGATCGTTCTCCACTAATATTTGCTAGAGTTGTCCTTTCAATAACCAATGGTCAGTGTTATTGTTTAATTTTAAGTACCATTATTAGTATGGACAAATTACATTAGTTTACCTTGACCTGACCTAATCAAAAGATTACCAAGTCAAATGAGAATAAGAAGCTCAGTGCATTCAAACAGGGCATTAAATAAATCAACCGTAAGTTATCCCTTAATCTTGACAAGATTTGCTAGTAACTTCTACTTATTATTAGTCCGCAAGTACATGTACATGAACAAAATTTATCATCCATATTGCTAGAGAATTGGAAGAAAGTTGTGCAGGTCCTCAGTGGACAACTCTTGCTTTAAGGTGACTCAGCACTTATAACCAAGAAAAAAAAGTGCATGAAAAAATGTAAATCTGGGCTATCAAACTGATAAATGTTGAGGTAATTAATCAATGTATGTGCTACCTAACTGAGTACTGTTTAGGTAACTGATTAATGTAGCTGTTTATTGGGAGAATTGACACACCAACAATCTTTCAGTTATCTGCTGATGCTTATCACCTGAACGAGAAAAAGTGTTGCCATCACTGTAAACAGCATGCTATGGCATGATACCACACCCAGTCACCTCCTTTGTTTTTGTATTTAAAATACATTGCAACGACTAATAATGATCATTATAGTGACATCCACCTATTTTTGGTGGAGGGACATCCCAGGCAAATGTCTGGATAGTATCACAGGCTCACCCTAAATCTGCTGTATATGATCGTACCACAATAAGTCCTTCATCCCAAATGCTACTCGAACCCATAAAGTAAGAGGCCATATAGTCAGAGGTGTTACCACATGTTGGCGACTGTACCACTACGCCATGGGCACCCCATCCTAACACCTGCTTGACTAGACATGGCATTATTAATAAACCAATCGTTTTACATGTACACTGACTACATAAACTGATTTACATAAACAATCTTGACAAACAGTTTAGAAACTGGTCATTAACATTAAAAAAAATAGCACTTGGGATAAAAACAACACCAGTTTATAGCATATATAGTTTATACACATAAGGAAAACATCTCTTCTGAATATATATGGCCGAATATTCAAAGTTTAAACAAAAAAAAAGAAAAAGGAAACCAAATAAAATCGTACAGATGTAGATAATCTTCAATAAAACAGATGCTTAGAACCACTTCTAGGTTATCTGAAGTTAAGAGCACTCAGCTGTACCTTCTAAGAGGACATTATCATACATTTCTGTATCCTAACAAGACCACTGCTGACAAGAGGTTGTCTAGTTTGTTTTGTTTATTAAAGGTGGTATCCAACAGTTTGCCTGTGTCAAATATATGTAACAATATCTGACCACTGTTTGGAGTATTTGTGCAGAATTTCTGTAGAAAAACATTATACTTTAGTCTAAGCTTGGACGATTTTCAACAGTTTCTCAATGTTGGGACAGTAAAACTCGCTAATTGACACTTAAAAGGTTCATTCTTTTCAAATCTATAAATAAGAATGATTGGGATTTGGGCTAAAAATAGTCATCGACAACATGGCGTATAACGTGGATGAGCTAAAACATAAGTGGTCGCCGGGTTGTCTTGGTTTTAAAAATAGCCAACTAACTGTGCAGCATGGCTCAGGTAGGAAATACAAGTTTGTCATGACGATTTTGGCATTATGGTTTACTTTTCAGACAGGCGTAGGACATCAATAAACTGCATTTTGTGTGACCTGTTCATGTAACAATAGTTAGAAGATGTTTAATGAAAATATTTTTTATTCAACTATCTAAGCCCCATCAAACACTGTCCACTGATGCCCTTTATACAGTGATGCATAATCCCTCACTGTCAATGGTATTTTCTATCTGAGCCACTCTGTAGAGACAGGTTTTTTTTTAATAAGGAAAACCATGTGCGATTTACTTTAAAGATCAGGTTAAAATTGTCATTAGAGCAATCCGCTATGACACAGATTTGGAAAGAATGAACATTTAAAGTGGGTTTTTGTTTCCTGATGATTTAGGAGATGCTTTGTATTCTAAATTCTTTGAGAATGTCTTTGTATTTGCTAAATTGTTAAGCACATGACACACTTGTTCCTGTATTAATTTTGAAAACAGTGGTGTTGAAAATTTTTAGCAGCCGACAAAATGCATGGGCATTCAACTGGACCAGGTAGCGTAATCGGTAGAGCGTCTGCTCCAGGTACGCCCCAGGTTCGATCCTAGCCTGTGATATACCAAAGGCATTAAAAATGGCAGTGGTATAGCTGCTTGCTAACGCTCAAGCAAGTATAAGGGTAATTCCACGACTGGCTGGCCCGGTGTCAGGATAATGTGACTGGGTGTGGTATTATGCCAGGTGTTCAAGGCATGCTATACACAGAAAAGGCAGCACTATGTCTGCTTCAAGTGGACACCGTCTCCAGATAACTGAAATACTGTTGGTGGGACGATAAACCCAACAAACAAAAAACAATCAAAGAAACAACAGACCCATGTTCAATAATGTAGCATGGTATGCCAGGGAGCCAGTGTGCCAAAATTCACACTTTGTTTATCTATTACATTTCTATGTCATAGACAGATAGCATCTGGTATTGAGTTACACAAACAATCAATGCAATAATTAAAAGTGGATAAACCTTATGAAAACTTTATGACTTTGTATTTAACACTTGCAAGTTAAGCATATTAATGTCTGTCTGTCTAGCCCCAGATAAGCTGAGAGTACAGCTCTTGTAAGCTCCTTTATTTCTCCTCCAAAATATTTATACATGATCCTTGTTAGAATTATTTCTATAAGACTATTACAATTAGTACCTGTATTATTGGTCTGGTTGAGAATTATGGGATACATGGCAACAGAAAATCAGATTTACTTCCCCAATAAGAAGCTCACTCTCTACAACTTTCCTACATACATGTAGACAGAGAAAAGACCCCAAACAAAAGCTAAAACAGAACAAAACCTTCTAACAGGTCTACAACTTTTTTGGATATGAACATTCTCACTGAGAGTCCTCACTGAGAGTCAAAGAGCAAAGTATTTAGTGCAGCCATGGATGACCCTTAAATGAAAAGTGTTGCCCTCCCTGGGACCCGAACCATAGTGACGTTGAAGCCAATAGAGTTACATTAGGACCTGAATTGGGATGCGAGAAGAATTGAGAATGTATCACTGTTGAAAGTTTTGTTTTGGCATAATGTTGCAGACACAAATATGGTCATTAGGGTGAACTTCCCCCTTTTTTTTTTGAGGAGGATGACATCAGAAACTTGTCTGGGTAGAAACAAGGATGAATGGAAATAAATGGTAAGACCATCACACATAAAAGTACCTACGCACCAAAGGATTAAAAAGTTAAAGGTGGTATTCATCAGTCTGTTTGTTTGTTTATAGGGTTTATCGTCCCACCTACAGTTTTTCAGTTATCTGGAGATGGTCATCAGTCAGTCTTTATTAAATAAATGTGCTTGCGGGTTTTGTGCACAATTTCTGCAGAAAAACATACTTAAGTCTACGCAAAGGCAATTTTAAAACACTTTCTCAATTTAAAGACAGTACAATTCATTAAAAACACTCAAAATGTTCACTTTTTTTTTTTTTTTAAATAATTACTTGGTATTTCAGGCTAAATATAGACATCAATGTCAGAGCGGGATGACCCAGATGATGGTTTAAAAGTGACCTCAAAAGAAAGTGGTCATGTGGTTTTTGTTGTTTAATAATAGCCAACTCTGCAGAATAACGACTCAGATAGGAAATAAAGACGATTGTTGCGCTATGCTTCACAGTCCAAATAGGTGTAGGACATCAACAAACAGCATTATGCGACATCAATTCAGAAATTTCATGAGACCGATTCAGGACACAAAAATTTATTTGGTTGTTTGAAGAAAAACATTCAGTCCAAGCTGTCAGCAAGCTTTATACTGGCACCCAACCCTCAGTTAAGCTCCGAGGGTCATACTCTAGAATAACAACAAAGTTGTAAGTACAACTGCCTTAATCAATTACATCCTTCTCAATGCTTACTTTTAGCCTGCTTAGCACAAATTAATCAGACTATGGCATATAGTGTAGATCAAGATCAACTAGCTCGTACTAAAAGCTGTCTAGTGAAACAGGAGCTGGTTGATCAGGATCTGCAATATTTGCTGTTAAGTATCTATCAAAATATCAAGGCACCTTTGCATGCTGATGTAAACAGACGACAAGGATTGAGTCTAGGTTAACCCGAAGCTTGCTTCATTTATAAATAACCCATTCATATTCTTAGTCATCTTCTTACATTGACATGCAAAGATGTCCGAACATCTGAAGGATTCAGCAGAAAAAAGTGCTGAGCCTGATCAAACAGCTTCTAGCAGGGAGCTAGCCGATCTGGATCTACACTATTTGCCAAAGCTGTTTAAAAAATGCCTAACAAGCAAAGAAGTAATCATAAAACATCGGATGAGAAGAGCTAAGACAGAGAAAGGGGTGAAGTGGGGTGTGTGTTATACATTCAGAAGACACTTCTATTGTATCTTCAAGTGTCATCTTACATTTTCAATATGATATGGTGACTACACTTGATGTAAACATCTTCTGTTCTATACACACAATACACACATTATACTGACTGCCTTTATTTTATTGGCAGACATTGCAACATAAAGTTGCTATAAAGTTTAAAGGGAAGTTAACAAGTGACAATGCCCTCAAGGGGCCTTCAAGTGTCAAGATGGGATTTAGACAATTATAATGTTTGTATGTTGGGTTTAATATCCCACCAACCTTTTTTCAGTTATTTTAAAATGGTGTCCACTTGAAGCTGATATGGTGCTGCATACACTATATAAAGCATGCTGTGAACACCTTGCAATATACTACACAGAGTCACATTATTCCTGATACTAAGCTAACCAGTTGTGGAACTAATCTTATATTTCCTTGAGTGTTAGCAACCAAGCTATACCAATACCAATTTAAACGATTTTGGTATGTCATGGTCTAGAATCGAACCCGAGGACCACCTGAACCTGGAGCCGACACTCTACCAGTTGTGCTACAAGATCTGGTGAGACAGTTATGTTTGAATGTTGGACTCCACATCTCACCTTTTATCAGTTCAGTTATCACGATATGAAACTACCTTCACTTATAACATGATACTGCAACCAGTAATATTATCCTGCCAGAGAGTAGACTAGAACAAGCAATATAAAACTACTGACTATTATTTAAGAATACATCATGCCAACACAATTATGTTATTTTTTTATATTTTCTTTAAACAGAGATAATTAAAAATCAAAATGATTTGTGATTTTAACTCAGGTTTTTGCTTGTTTTTAAAAATACAACAACAGTTTCACAATTACGGTCATCACAAAAAGCACCAAGTGAACAAGTTAAGTGTTTTGAATCAAACAGCACCATCAATATTGAGGAAACCTCATTCTATTTCTGTACAGTAATACATGTTGGTGTAACATGCAACTGACTATTTCTCGCATCCAATCACTCACTTGTTAATCAATAAGTTACTCATCGTGCATCATCAGGTATCAAGTTTTCAATCAACTATTTTTAGTTGATCAATGTTAGATACAAAATGTATTGTGTTTATTGGTGAAAACTTGTGACAGGAAGTGTTCAACAGGAGAGATAGTGCAAGACTTAAAATGCATAGATTTGCTTTAAATGTTTCAAGTTTAGAAAAAAAAGATTTAAAAAAAAAAAAAGTTTAAAATAGCAGATTTAACATTGTCACAGCTATCATTTTTCTCATTTAGGATATATAACTTATATATTCACACACACAACTCAAGAACTAATGTTAATATACATGAAACATCAGCTACCGCTCAATATTATAGTCAACACTGCTGTATTGAGACAAGCATAAAAGAAATGACAAGATGTGAGGTTACTGCAAAATTGTGCTGACTGTTTTATACTCTTTCACTTTGCACATTATGATAATACAGATATGTAATCATACTAATATACTCATAATCATACAAAGAACATCATGAGAAATTAATAAAAGGGTAACTATCCAACATCCAACAAGTATGGTATAATCGTTCTTATTAAGACTTAATTAATATAACAAGTAAATTGCAGATTGCATACAAGAACTTTGCAATAAGCTTTTTTTACTTGCCAGGGAAATATTTAAAAAGGTTTAGTTTCAGTGCACCTAACATTTGTGTTGTACAAATTTAATTCCTAGAGCCAATGTAATCAGCAAAAAAAAAATCATCACAATAAGATATATGTTTCTTTCTTGCCCTCTTAGTCTTCCTACATTTGTAACTGTTTACTTGAAGTGTACTGATCAACAGTGTGACTATGCAATAAGTCTGACTCTTAAACTCTTAGCCCACTACACACTTATGGAACAAGTTTAGGCAAATACTTGAAATAGTGCAGATCCTGATCAGACAGCTCGAACTGGGAGCTGCCTGACTAGAGCCGGTATTCACCATTTATTTTACAGGTAAGCAAGAATTACTCAAGTTCATGGATTTCAATCTACAACATCTTCATAATTGAAGAGTATTTAGCTACACATCTGTATTTTTGCAAGACACTTTAACTTTGAGCTTAAAATCACATTGAAACTTTCATAAACAAGCATAGTTTTGTTTATATGAAAATTGAGACTTGGACTTAAGTCATGACTAAGACTTAAGAATGTTTGGTGAATACAGGCCCAGGATCTGTAAATTCTGCTGCTAAGTATGATGAAAGTAACAAAGAATTAAGTATGGGTTACTAGCAACACAAGTAGGTTAATGTTTAAAGAGCCTGATGTCAAGTCATCCCTGACCTTTGAAAGATCTATTTATTGCACTGCTATTAACTTTAACCAATAGTCTGTACATTGACTGCCGATAGCTGCAAGCAAATAGTCACTCACCAGGACTCAAACATAGCAATCTTCGCTCAAGCAACTTTTAATACTGTGAACAACTGCTAAAAGTATTTTTATTCTCAGTTGTTGTTTTCTTCGTTGGGCAAATGTAACTTTATATTCATAAAAAAAATACATTATAATATAGGGAATAGAAAGGGTAAAATCTTTCAATTTGCCTAGAACAATAATTGTCATTATATGGATATATATTAGTAGGGCTGTCGCAGTATACCAGTATATTGCGAGAATGAGTGAAATCAATACTGTATTGCGATACACAATGGTCATACCTGTTTTGGGCAATATTTTGTATAATTTGGTTGCTGCCATCATTTTGTGAATCCAATGTTAAAGATGCTCATATTGATGCAATGCAATCGCCAGTTACTGACTGAAAATATAGTCTGAGGTCAAATCCATGTCAGGGGAGTTCATTTTAACAGCCTGGTAAATGCAGCCAACACAATTTGTTTTTGCAGCATCCCTTACAATTGAATAAGAGTTTAAAATAGGATTTTGACTTTAAGGGCAGAGTTAAATTTCTCGATATGAGAGAAACCAATATAGGATGGAAGCGTGAAATTCACTGGACACACAAATTACTATAACAGCCATATTGTTATGAGATAGTGCATTGCAGAATACTTAGAACATTACAATAACCTATTATTTGTCAATTTAATCGAACAAGACCATTGCAATTTGTGAACAATATGGCCAAGCAGAATAAGTGACATGTGGGACCACTTTGAGCTGAAAAAGGACAGATCATTGTTAAAGGAATTGCAATGCATAGACATTTTAAGCGCCTGAAGGATACAGTTGAGGCCCAACCAACCTAAATACACTTGTATATCGCCATCACCAAAAATTTTTGGGAGCATCATCATACTACACTGTTGTAAAGTTTTGCAGTTAATTTGCTGTTTGACTGTTTGTACTTTGCCCCGTCTAGTTTTATTACTTACTTTCTTGTTTCTGTGTTTACCTTTTGTGAAGCTTATAAAGCTATGCCATATTTTACCCAGGTATTGGTTGTTCATTCTGCACATCATATTGCCAGCAATAGCTTGTAATAACATTATAATCGTTTGTTCAAATATAGTAATATATTGTGGTACGCATTGCAATTATGTCTTTTCTGTATCGCAATTTATCGCTTTACGCATATTGTCACAGCACTATATATTAGTGCCTGGGAAGGCACTTGATATTGGTCCTTCTAATTAAGCATTTTAATCGGGTCAAAACAAAATTAATGATACGTTTCCAAAATTAGAAATACATTCTTGCTTAGAACAAAATACTATAGATATATTCTGCATATATGTGTCTGAAATCATATCATGCACCATTTAAGGCTGAAATATGAGAAAGTCACGTTCATAATTGTTGTTCAGAAAACCATGCAAAAATCACCAATATAGTACATTGAAGGTGAGTTTGCACCTTTATTGTGAGGTTAAATTCCAGGATTATAGTTTTGTTTTTCCCATACCTACAATAAAAATATCATAATGATAAGAGTTATAATGAATAACTGCCGTCTTACCTGTTTCTTGTATCGGATGCTGCCACTACGTTTGAGTGTTCCTCCCTTGCTCACCTCTTCCTCAACCTCGACATGCCCCGAACCATCAACAGCAGGACGCACTGATAGCTCAACCAATTCTGGTATTGGCTGCACTTTCAGTTTCACCATATCACCTGTGTTACGAATCATCTCCACAATTTCCTCTCGAGGCCGGTTCTCTACATGAATGCCATTCACTTCTATCAGACGATCTCCAGGAATAAGACCAGTCTGAGTGCTTGACTGACCTGTACCAGGCTCTGCAAAAATCACTGACTGTTTCACATCTTTTCTACCATCACTACTTTTCTGGGTGATAGCACCTTTCCTTAGTGTAAATCCAAAATCTCCCGCTTTAGATCGATTAATGACAAGTTCTCGAATCTTTGGTGGTTTAGACTGCACTATGTCTGGCAAGCAAAGGTTGGCTTTGTATGACTTCTCGGGTGGGGGGCTCTCTGGAGGAGGTGGGGGCATGAACTCAGGGGGGCGGTCTTTCATGGAAGCACTAGAATCCCTAGCCCCCCTGGGAGCTGGCTGGGGTTTACTTTTGTTGGAGCCATCCTCAACAGGCACCCCTGACATCTCCATATTATAATATGTGTTTGATTTCAGCACTGTTGTGTCATCAAGATTCTCTGAAACATGTTGACCACCCCCCTTGGATTTCAGAATTGATTTAGGCTTTGGAAGAATCTTAGGTGGCACCTTTGTTGCCTTATCACCAGGAGGGTGCTCCTTACCCGGACTTAACCTCCCCACGCTGCTCAGGCTGGTGCTACTGTCACTATCTCGTTGAAGAAATCCACCCTCATCGTCATCTGGTGATGCCACCTCACCAGGTTTTTTCTTATCACTCTTCCTCCGAAATA
This sequence comes from Sinonovacula constricta, assembly GCA_007844125.1. Classification (NCBI taxonomy): domain Eukaryota; kingdom Metazoa; phylum Mollusca; class Bivalvia; order Cardiida; family Solecurtidae; genus Sinonovacula; species Sinonovacula constricta. The sequence goes on from CM017571.1 coordinate 20,283,309, forward strand.
TACCTTTCTTAACATCTTCTAATCTGTTAAGCTCCTCTTGTGTAAAAGTTTCTCTATGTTTTTCTTTCTTTTCTCTTTCTTTTCTTTCCTTCTTTTCTTTTTTCCTCTCCTCTTTTTCCTTGCTACTTTCCTTATCTTTATGTTTTAAAAACCCAAACATGGCTGCCTGTTATTGGCAGGCTCTTAACCTAAAAATAAAAGATTTAATTTTTTTTCTATATATCTGTAATTGAAAAATAAAATATAATGTCAATTCTTAGTATTGCTGCTTGGAGCATAGATGTTGCCTAAAAGTTGCATGTACATGTGTTTGTAATTCCTTGGGTTGGAATAAAAACAAAGACATACACTTAATGAGTGAACCTACATCTCACGGCTTTTTTTCCTTTTTAGAAGGAGCCATTTACAGGCACCTTCCCACCCCTAAAAATTCTTTAAAACCATGCAGTTCTCGCCAAAAAGTAACTTTACATCAGGGTTTTTTCATTCCCCTTCAAGGAAGAAACCATGCTATTATCCCCTCAAATTATAGGGCATAGGCCCCTTCCCCAGGCAGTAAAAAAACAAACCCTTGCCTTTCATCAATATACAAGGCCACCACTCAAAATATTAATAAAAAAACAACAACACAGCGATGATAAGCTACAACAGTTGGAAATTTGCAACAATCGGGGTTGGGACCCATTTGATATTTGGATAAATGCAAGATGTTTGGACAGATTGATTGGTCCAAGTTAGTCTCACTGGTGCCACTTTTCTGGATAAAGAAATACAGATGCCATGTTTTCTAAAAAAAAACAACAACAGTGTTTCCAATGTATTTAAAGAAGAAATTTGATGTCAACACAAAACAATTGCATATGTGAGTCAGTTACAAAGCAATTTAAACCTAAGATTATATATCTGGAATCATTTTTTTAAACATGGTAGCAATTAAAGTGCATACCTGTAACTAATGACATAATTAAACGCCACACAAATAGAAGATTAACATTTAATTTTAACAAGAGAAATGACATCAAGTGATGTGATCTGTTTGGTTAAATCTAGCATCAAAATTGACAAAGGACTGCCTGGTGAAGAATTATATGAAACCATAAATATTTTGCAAGAGTTCGTCATAGAGACAAAGCGATCAAATGATTTTCGTTATTTCGAATGTGAAAGTGACAGAAGAATACAGCTTCCGGTTAGAGAGGAGGGAAGCGTTAGCTTTCGGCTTGAGATTTCTGTGAAAACCAAAGCGATAATTTATCGACATTGTAAGGACAGATCAAAACACATTGAAAAAACTTATATTACAGTAGTTATTGTATAGGTGCATTCAAAACTATACCTTACTTGTGGAAAAAATATCCAACAAAGCTGTCAGACTCAGTTGCATTTACTCGCGTACGTTTTATCATACGGTGGCGTAGGTTTCACACGATTGTGAATAAGATCAACGATCTGAGTTCTTTCTGAGGATGGGAACGTAGGCGTGTTCTTAATTAACTTAGGTGTTTTTTAACAATTCTTTTAGGGAAAAAGCTTGATACTTATTAAAATAATATCATCCCAAAGCTAAATTTATTAAATCTAAACATTTCTAAATTCTCAATAAATAAAAAATGATAAGATTTATTTCGGAAGAAATGCTAGTGTCCAATGCCATGTGGGGAAAATTGATGCATGGAAATATCACATACACATTGATTAGAATATGACTCATATGTCACGGATGTTAACCAATCTAAAGGATAGTAAATATAAAAAAACAACAACAGTGTTTTCTTATTTCCAATGCGTCCCTGACAATCACATAAAGTCATAATATTATATAATGTACAAAACCCAGTAACAAGCGACACCGTCCAGAATTATGAAGAAGCAGAATTTCGGAAGCACGAAGGATTGACCTTGCATGATCTTGACTACTTTCGGTCATTCCTCATGCCTGGGAAGAAGTAGTGCGCGTACAGAAACAAATATATACACGTATGTCGAAAGAGACTAGACTCGTCACGGTCTATTGTGTCAAGGCATGCTTCATAAAAATGTGAAAATTTTGATAGGACCTTTTCTTATTTACCAATTCATATTTTAACATTAATATCGTTATCTGTTTAAACTATAAATTAAAGTGATTATATTGTTCAATACTGATGTACATGAAATGCAGATTACGAATGAACAATGCTGCGAAAGGCTATCACTCAGTGACTAAAGAGACAAAGGAGAAGTAGACATAATTTTAATTAAAATACAATCATATGGTAAGTAGGCTATTGTATGTTTAATATAATAGTTTATATAATCTGATGCTAGCGAGTGTGGTGTAGCCTTTGTCCTAATGTATAATCTACATTTAGGAGATTTGGTTGTTTTGCAGCTCAAGACTTGCCTGCAGGGGCGGACCCAGGAAATTTTGGTGTAGGGCGGGGGAGTATGAATTAAGATCTATTCAACTTTATCGCAGCAAATACTAGATATATATACACACAGTTAGAAACCCTAACTTCGACCTAAGCAGTCAACAGACAAAATTTACTTAGTATTTTCTAAGCTTAGCCTACATGTATGTATTTTCACAACTCTACTCTTTTACTTGGTTGGTGGTGGGTTGGGATGGGTTGCATTTCTTTCCGATGCGTTGCGTTGCGCCATGGATCTTACAACGGAAGAAATTATAAGTGGTTTCCGACGGTTTGGCAAAAATTCCTTCCAACCAAGAACATTATTGTTACCCGAACAGATCCTACAAAATGCTGGTTTTATGTCATTCATTTACGTGAAAAGTAATTCATGCATTTCTAATCGTAATTTTAAACAAATATTTTCTATCAAAGCCAAGCTGCACTGTTATGTAAACTAAGAAACGGGATCACTTAGTTCTAGGGATGTTAACGAATATTCGAATATTCGAATATTCGAATATCAAGTAGCTATTCGAATAGAGATTTTGGGATTCGAATATTTTATAAGTTTTATTCCGCTTTTGAACATTGAAAAGACATTTCTTTAGTTGATCGTAGTGTCCCCAGCGTCTTAAGACGCTAGCGATATGTGATCGCGTTCGCTCTAAGATAGAGGGGGTGGGTCATGTCTCCTGATAACGAATTGCCATCTGGTTAACAGCATGAAATCACCTTACCGCGCACAGCTCCTTCTCTGCCCCCTCTCCCACTTAGACCTAGTCACATCAACCACATCACCATACAGCTGTGGAAACAGTTGCCAACGTACAATAAACACACATGTCAGTTCAATGATGCGGCAATTAGCTACAGCAATTACGTAACACTGACTCTATCCAGCTTCGGTCGGGATAGTGTGTAATAAATACATTATATAAGGCTATACTTATTGATAACAGTCCACCAGAAGCTGAGAACGTCTTTTCTTTTTTGGAAAGCACAACTAGATCACTGTCAAACAAACTTTAATTGCAAACACTTTCTGTTTTTGTCACTCTACTTCATACTTGTTATTTTATTCCTATATAATACCGCGACATCTGTTATTTTTTGTCACCGCGATTTTCTGTTCTTTGTTTTTGCTTCGTTCTCTCCGAATAACAAAAATGTAAATCTACAGACTTTTTTAATTGTTCGTCATAGGTTTACTTAACACACTTAAAACTCACGAGCTTACAATTTTAATCATTCTTTATATATATACTGGTTGGTACTTCATCAATTTATCAACAGTCAGGTAATCTTGACACTAGCCAATCGCAGTAATTATCGTCATCAAATGGTTTTGTTTACATTCGCCTTTCACCCATAGGCATATGGCGAGCAGGTTCGTAATTGTCACTTGTGTATTGGTAACTAAATGTCTCTAATTGACATGTTATGGCTTCGGATTAACGCCCTTAGCGATATCAGCCAATCACAATTAAACATCAATCCGACCACCAACCAATCAAGACCGTTAATTGGCTGTACACTTGAGCGATTGTGTATTGGTAACTAAATGTCTCTAATTGACATGTTATGGCTCCGGATTAACGCCCTTAGCGATATCAGCCAATCACAATTAAACATCAATCCGACCACTAACCAATCAAGACCGTTAATTGGCTGTACACTTGAGCGATTGTGTATTGGTAACTAAATGTCTCTAATTTACATGTTATGGCTTCGGATTAACGCCCTTAGCAATATCAGCCAATCACAATTAAACATCAATCCGACCACCAACCAATCAAGACCATTAATTGGCTGTACACTTGAGCGATTTTATTTCATAAAACCTTCGTGGTTTTGCCTAATTGTCTTACAGTCGATCCAGTATCACCGGCATTTTGTCCTTTAGAAAATGCCGCCTTTAATCATTAATGTATTTTATAAGATTAGTTCACAAAACATAATTGACTGTTTGTTGTTATACATTGTTTGCGGTTAGTAGAGTAAAATATTAAAATTGTAAGCTATTTTGCATGTGTTGTACAGTTTCATCTAATAAAATTAGGATATGGTTTTATTAAATCGATAAGTAGCCCCTTAAATACGTCATATGTTAATACAAATGAGTAATTAATTTCACAAAATGTCTTTAAATTGTAAAGGTTATTACACGAAGTACAACACGTAACAAAAAGACACCCAAGTTTAAGGTGACTAATTAATAATGTATATATTATACGGGACTTTGCAGGTCATCTTAACATTGATTGGTTACTTATTAGTTTTTATAAGAGTTTCAATAATAATAATAATAATAATAATAATAATAATAATAATAATAATAATAATAATAATAATAATAATAATAATAATAATAATTGTTAAGTAGCAATGACATTATTTACGCATTTACTGGCATTCTTCACTGACAGTATTTTCTTGCAAACTACCACTAACCAAGTAAAGAAACGCCCCGTCTGGTCCTTCACTATAAACAGGATAATGGCGGATTCATAATATTGCCGTTTGTATTTCAAAAAGAAGAAATCGTCGTTTTAAAATTAAATGCTATGATAAAATCATAAATCTACCGCCGCTTCTGCATTAAGTTAGGCTAGCAATGTAAATTGTGGTCAGAAATAAACATTTTACAATGAATAAACACACTGAATGTAATGGAAAATTACCGTGTTATATGCCACTATGATATAAATTCGTTCCGAATATTCGAATATGATTCGAATACACGTTCCGAATATTCGAATATCGTTTTGGGATTCGATTTACATCCCTACTTAGTTCACATCACGTTATCCCAACATTCTGGTATTTCTCCCTGACGTCGATGTCTATTTTTAACAGAAATCCCAAATAGTTCTTATTTCCAAATTTGGAAAGAACGAACATTTAGTGTGATTTTTAACTACCTGCACTGTCATACTATAAAGATAATGTTCACAATCGCCTTTGCTGAAACTAAAGTAAACTAAACTGAAGTATGCTTTTCTGCAGAAAGTATGTACTTACAATACAATTAACATGGGTCAGATATTGTAACATACGGGTATTCAAGTACTTGATATAGGCATTACCACCTTTGAAGAGACCAGTATATTTTAGTCGCTTACACCGTAAAGCTTACAGCGCCCAAACAGCGGTTTTCAGCGCTTCGATTGTAACCCGCAAGATCCATTCGACCTTTGAAAGAGCAAGACTAGGCCTGAATGCATGACGTAATGCGCATGAATAGATCAAGCGCGCATGCTACTTTCTGCTGTTGAAGAGATAAACCGCCGTTTCATCACAACAAAAACACTCGCTTTCATTTTCTTTGTTTAGTAATTTATTTATAAACCATTTTGGTTAACAATTGGTTTTAAAAGTACGTTCTTCAACGAACTTTTTATATGAGCATAAAAGTAAACTATATAAGTAGGCGTGTACTGCGAAAGCAAGTGGCTAGCTAATAGATCGATATGATTTTCCCTTGTGATGCGATTATTTTAGATCCATTGGAACACTTGTTTTAAATGGGATATTCGAAAGTTTGGTGTGGGTGTTGTGTGTGGGTGGGTGGGGTGGGGTGGGGGTGGGGGGTGGGGGAGGGGCGTTGCATCCCACATTCTCCACCTGGATCCATCCCTGTATCCGTATCGTTATAAAAACATATACGTTCTATTTGTGCCACGTTGCTCCGTTAGCTTTTTTTAAAAACACAGACCACTTACTTGTGAGATTATGTTATATCATCCGGCTAATCCGCCCTGATATAATTTTTTAGCAGGACTCACAGTCATGCTTATTTACATATTTGTGAAAATCAACATAGAAAGCGATTCACTTCACGATTTGAATTGTCCAACAATTTAGGTAGCGTTGAAAATCGTCTTCACTTACAAAAAGTGTAACGCAGGCCCGCGCTCTCCAACGGTCACCCATCCATACACCAGCCACGGTAACTGTTGCTTAACCGCGCAACTTCGGAAGACGCTTAAGAGTTAGCCCAGCAGTGAGGCTGGTTGAAAGTGCTTACATGTCTACCACTGTGACCATTTCAAAAGAATGAGTTTATGCAGAAGTTATGTCCATATTTCCTCAAAACAGTGGGAAAATATTTTTGCATGCTTTTGATATAGTAAAACTGTCGGATAATACCTCTAAACACTTCACTTTAGAAACTAATCAACACTTCTTTACCGAATGTCCATTATACTCCCAACAAAGGCTAGCCATGTTCAAATCACTGGAACATCAATGTCGATACACTTTTATTTGGTAATGTTAACATGAACCTTAGTCAAAACTATGCTATTTTCCATACTGTTCAGAAATATATTTCTGATACTAAAAGATTTGAAGTGTAATATATCAACCAGTAGACACGGTAGACCCCTCCGTCTCTCTTTCTCTCTTTCTCTCTTTCTCTCCCTCTTTCTCTACCCCCTCTCTCCATCTCATTTATGTGTAAACTCCATATACCTGCATACTTCTCTTATTTAAATTTAGTATATCTATATTTGTCTAAAACTGTAAATTGAAACTGTTATTCGAACGCCTAGTACTTATATTTTCTTGCAAAAGTATACAACCACTGTATTTACATGTTGTCTTGTATATTGATCAAAGGAAATGAACATTATAAGCTTTGCTTTCGTTCAAATCCTCTCTCTACTTGTATGTATATCCTGTGTTTGTGTACCGCAAATGTATTGTAAAATATGAGAATAAATATGTTTAAACTAAACACTTTATCGTGTCTAACCCGAAAATTTAACTGTAAATACATTTATAAGGTTGGAATCTCATTTTGCTGAGTGTTTAACGCCTGTCGCCGTGCGAGCAACTTAACCATGCAAAACTAGTTAAATGGAACATATTGGGTTAAAACCAGCGAACCAGCGATCTCAAGCCTTTTGTCAGGAGAATCACCAGAGGCGTAGAACACAGACATTCTACATCTCTGGAACCAGGAGACAACATGAAGGCAGATGTGAGATATTTGCTGCTGACAAAAGGTTACTGTGATACAAGCCTTTTGTTTAGACAATTATAATAACTCAGTGACAGAACCGTTAAACTATGACCTATAGTATCTATCTTATTGGCTCTTGGTGCACATGCAGTTTTACTGGCGTTGTTTTCATATAATATTTGCCGCGTTTCTATTTATTTTGCCATTTTCCGTAACCGTGAATGTGTTGGTAAGCATTTGACAAAAAGACAAAGTCCAGGTTATCTCATCGGCAGGGCTGGTAGTCTTCATTCACATATCACTACTGTCATCATTTATATCTCTCCATTCACATATCTTCATTCTCATATACTCTAGTGTCATCATTTATATCTCTCCATTCACATATCTTCATTCACATATACGCTGTTGTCATCATTTATATCACTCCATTCATATATCTTCATTCACATATACTCTACTGTCATCATTTATATCTCTTCATTCATATATCTTCATTCACATATACTCTACTGTCATCATTTATATCTCTCCGTTCACATATCTTCATTCACATATACTCTACTGTCATCATTTATATCTCTCCATTCACATATCTTCATTCACATATACTCCACTGTCATCATTTATATCTCTCCATTCACATATCTTCATTCACATATACTCTACTGTCATCATTTATATCTCTCCATTCATATATCTCTTCATTCACATATACTCTACTGTCATCATTTATATCTCTCTATTCATATATCTCTTCATTCACATATACTCTACTGTCATCATTTATATCTCTCTATTCATATATATCTTCATTCACATATACTCTACTGTCATCATTTATATCTCTTCATTCATATAGCTCTTCATTCACATATACTCTACTGTCATCATTTATATATCTCCATTCACATAGCTCTTCATTCACATATACTTTAGTGTCATCATTTATATCTCTCTATTCATATATATCTTCATTCACATATACTCTACTGTCATCATTTATATCTCTTCATTCATATAGCTCTTCATTCACATATACTCTACTGTCATCATTTATATCTCTCCATTTATATATCTCTTCATTCACATATACTTTAGTGTCATCATTTATATATCTCCATTCATATAGCTCTTCATTCACATATACTCTACTGTCATCATTTATATATCTCCATTCACATATCTTCATTCACATATACTCTACTGTCATCATTTATATTTCTCTATTCATATAGCTCTTCATTCACATATACTCTACTGTCATCATTTATATATCTCCATTCATATATCTTCATTCACATATACTCTACTGTCATCATTTATATATCTCCATTCACATATCTTCATTCACATATACTCTACTGTCATCATTTATATATCTCCATTCACATATCTTCATTCACATATACTCTACTGTCATCATTTATATCTCTTCATTCATATATCTCTTCATTCACATATACTCTACTGTCATCATTTATATCTCTCCATTTATATATCTCTTCATTCACATATACTCTACTGTCATCATTTATATCTCTCCATTCATATATCTCTTCATTCACATATACTCTACTGTCATCATTTATATGTCTTCATTCATATATCTTCATTCACATATACTCTACTGTCATCATTTATATCTCTCCATTCATATATCTCTTCATTCACATATACTCTACTGTCATCATTTATATCTCTCTATTCATATATCTCTTCATTCACATATACTCTACTGTCATCATTTATATATCTCCATTCATATATCTCTTCATTCACATATACTTTAGTGTCATCATTTATATATCTCCATTCATATATCTCTTCATTCACATATACTCTACTGTCATCATTTATATCTCTATTCATATATCTCTTCATTCACATATACTTTAGTGTCATCATTTATATATCTTCATTCACATATACTCTACTGTCATCATTTATATCTCTCTATTCATATATCTCTTCATTCACATATATTCTACTGTCATCATTTATATCTCTCCATTCATATATCTCTTCATTCACATATACTCTACTGTCATCATTTATATCTCTCCATTCATATATCTCTTCATTCACATATACTCTAGCTGTCATCATTTATATCTCTCCATTCATATATCTCTTCATTCACATATACTCTCTTGTCATCATTTATATATCTCCATTCACATATCTTCATTCAGATATACTCTAGTGTCATCATTTATATCTCTCCATTCATATATCTTCATTCACATATACTCTACTGTCATCATTTATATCTCTCCATTCACATATCTTCATTCACATATACTCTACTGTCATCATTTATATATCTCCATTCACACATCTTCATTCACATATACTTTACTGTCATCATTTATATCTCTCCATTCATATATCTTCATTCACATATACTCTACTGTCATCATTTATATCTCTCCATTCATATATCTTCATTCACATATACTCTACTGTCATCATTTATATCTCTCCATTCATATATCTTCATTCACATATACTCTACTGTCATCATTATATCTCTCCATTCATATATACCTTCATTCACATATACTCTACTGTCATCATTTATATCTCTCCATTCATATATCTTCATTCACATATACTCTACTGTCAATATTTATATCTCTCCATTCATATATCTTCATCCACATATACTCTACTGTCATCATTTATATCTCTCCGTTCATATATCTCTTCATTCACATGTACTCTCTTGTCATCATTTATATCTCTCCATTTGCATATCTTCATTCACACATACACTACTCTCATCATTTACATCTCTCCATTGAAGCCATTCATATATCTTCATTTATATAAGCTTTTCTTTGCTCATATGTCTGCATTTGTGCTTTCAATATATATGGCTTTATTCATAAATAAATCCTCATTGGGACGCCTAGAACTGCGACCGGCGACAGCGACCCTTATATTACAAGAAAAGTCGTTGATGCGAAGCATCAAAGGCGACGCTAAAAGTGGAAGAGGTAACTTGATTAAAGCAATAAATGAGCTAGTAACAATGACATTTGAATTGTTATGGTTTTTATTTGAAAGTTCTCAGTATACTATAAATCTCGAGAAAAAAAGTATGTGTAACATATTCCTAAGGCCATAGAATGGTTTAAAACAAAATAAAACGCAAAATCCGACACAATTTAATAGGTTTTCATATGTAACATATATAGAAAATAAATAGATAAATATAAAAATAAAGTACTGAAATAGAATGCCGTTTACCGAATTCGGACCCGTATTTTATCAAGTTTAGAAAGTCCGCAAACAAACTTTTCTCCATGTGCAAATTTCAGTGAGCATTTCATTACAAAGGCGTCGCGCTCCAGCGCGTCGCCAATACTGTAATTGGTTTTGAAAATGTCTGGGGAAGACGTCACAGCTTTGAGAAGTGATAGTATTTTTAACGGTTGTGTTTATTCTATTTCAGCAGTAAATGGCCATATTGTTATTATATATCTCTTATAATGTTTGGTTTCTTTTGCTTCTTAAACAACAACCAGTTAAAAAAATAAACATAAGAAGTGTGACAAAAATTATAATTTAAACCTTACTAATATGAATTGTTCATCCTTATTAGCGACGCGCAGTAGCGGTCTGTTTAGCGAAATATTTGTCTTCCGAAATTACTCGAAATAATTTCAAAATGTAAAGCATCGGGTTGAGAAAAGTAAAATCAACTTTAATTCAAACAATAATGAAAATTACAACCAACCCTTTTCTCTAAGAAAACTTACAGAAGCCGTGAATAAAACTCATGTTACCGCTGCTGGACCTGATAATATTCCCTATCAATTTCTAAAACACCTACCGGGAACATCATTAAATTCACTTTTACCTATTTATAATGAAATTTGGTTTTCCGGAGAAGTTCCAAATTCGTTTAAAAATGCATTCGTTATTCCTAAAACACCTACCGGAATCATCATATTAAACAAATAAAATGTATAGCGTTAGAATAATAGTTTAAAATTTTATAACTTATTTAAGAATGCCAATCTCATTCAGGAAGCATAGCTTCGGATACTGTCTTAAATAGTTCATCTATGTAATTGACATTACAATATTTAGACCGAATATGGTCTGTGTCAGTACAATGTAATAAAATATGATTAACTGTAAGAGGTTCCTGACCAGGAACACATTCAGGTTGAGGTTCTCTTTTTAAAAGATAAGAATGAGTTAATCTAGTACGTCCAATGCGACAGCGGGTAAGAGCTACGTCTTCCCTTCTACTTTCTCTGCAAGTAGAGATATTGACACCGACGTTTGGTTTAATAACGTGTAATTTGTTAAAAACGGTATTGTCCCAACTTGTTTGCCATTCGGTTAAAATATATCGATTGATAAGTGGTTTAAAATCTGTGTGTGGGATGCAAAGATCTGTCTCAGTAAGGATTGAAGCAGATTTTGCACTTTTATCTGCATCCTCGTTTCCTCGGATGCTTACATGACTAAGTAGCCAACAGAAAACAAAATTCTTATTAAGACAAATTCATTAAGTTTGAAAAGTAATTCTCTAATGAGGGGGTTGGAAAAATTTAGATTTTTAATAGTCCGTTATACCGACAAAGAGTCGGTAAACACTACAAATTTATCGCCAGGATGATTTGAAATGAAGTCAAGAGAAAGCCTGAATTTCGGATGTAAAAATGGATGAGTCGGGTGGTAATTTTTGTTTAAAACTGAAATGAATTTCACTTACGGAAGCACAGCCGACATATGAGTCTGCTTTTGAGCCATCAGTATATATTTCGAGTAATTAGAGTATTTCTTGTCGCGCAGTTCGATAAAATTTAGCTAAGTATGAGGTGGTCTGTTTTTGACTTATTATTTTGTACAGAGAGTTAAATCAACAGCGGGAATTTTTAGTTGCCATGGTGGAAATTCCAAGACATTGTTTTCGATAACTTGATTTAAATTAACGTGTGATGAGTGTACGATTTCTAACATTCGCAAACCAAAAGGTTTAATTGTCATTGGTTAACGCTCATAAAAGTGTTCATATTAAGGATAGAAAATAACACTATGTGCTGGATATTTAGGGTTAGATTTCACTTTTGTTATGAACTAAAGCGCAAGTTTCTAGTTATAATGATGGCTGATTAACTTCAACGTAAAGGCTCTCAACAGCTCCAAGTGCCAGAGGGAGTCCCGGGTTGTGGACAACGTTAAGCAACTGGAGATATGATCTCCTGGCAGAACCGTAAACAATGGTGCCATAATCTAATTCGATCTTACTAGTGATCTATAAAGTTGCAATAGAACTTTTCTGTCAGCTCCCCAGTCACTATGGGATAACAATTTCAACAGGTTAAGAGATTTAATACATTTAGTTTAAACATATTTAATATAGGGTATAAAAGATAATTTCTGTCAAATATGACACCAATAAATTTAGTTTCCTTGACGTCAGGAATACGAATGTCATTAAGAAATAGTTCAGGGTTGTTGTGCAAATTTCTTTTCTGACAGAAATGAATGCAGTTTGTTTTGTTGGATGAAAATTTAAAACCATTGTTGTTAATCCAAGTTTGTAGTTTGTTGAGGCATTGTTGTAATTGCCTTTCTATCGTATTCATATTTTTGGAACCATACCATATAAGGAAATCGTCCACATAGAATGAACAATATACTCCATTATTTAGAGTTCTTACAATGTTATTTACCGTCTCCAGATAACTGAAATACTGTTGGTGGGACGATAAACCCAATAAACAAACAATGTTATTTATTTTTATGTTAAAGAGAGTAACGGATAAGATACTGCCCTGAGTGACACCTTGTTCCTGTTTATGAACAGAAGGCAAGGTAGACCCAATTATAACTTGAAAATTTCTGTCAGAAAGAATACTGTAAATAAATGTGGGTAAACGGCCCTTGAGATCAAGGTCTCCTAGATCTTTTAAAATCCCATGTTTCCATGTTGTATCGTATGCCTTTTCGAGGTTAAAGAACACCGCTACAAGGTGTTCTTCCTTGATAAAAGCATCTCTTATGAACGTTTCAAATCGAACGAGATGATCGAGTGTACTTTATTGGTTTCTGAACCCACTTTGAAATTCTGTGAGTAAATTATTTGATTCAAAATACCAAACGAGTCTATTATTTATCATCCGTTCTAAAGTTTAACAAATACAACTAGTCAAAGTAATAGGTTTATAACTTAAAGGATCTGTTGGATGCTTTTCCTGTTTAGGTATAGGAATGACGAATGCTTTTTTAAACAAATTTGGAACTTCTTCGGAAAACCAAATTTCATTATAAATAGATAAAAGTAAATTTAATGATGTTCCCGGTAGGTGTTTTAGAAATTGATGGGGAATATCATCAGGTCCAGCAGCGGTAACATGAGATTTATTCACGGCTTCCTTAAGTTTTCTTAGAGAAAAGGGTTGGTTGTAATTTTCATTATTGTTTGAATTAAAATTGATTTTACTTTCCTCAACCCGATGCTTTACATTTTGAAATTATTTCGAGTAATTTTCGGAAGAAGAACTTTTTTGCAAAACTTTTAGCAAGAGTGTCGGAAATTTCTTTTTTTGTTTGTTATTATTGAGTCTTTAGATTTTTAGTGATTAACTGTTGCTGAAGCAGATTTACCGCTAATTTTCCTTATGGCTGACCAGACATTTTTGACCGATGTTTTACTGGTTTGTTGACATTATTAAGATCAGCACTAGTAGGTTGAATATTGAATTTCTTAAGTGCCGCTCTAGGTTTCCTTATGGGTTTTTTTGCATTCATCATTAGACCAAGGTTTGTTACGCTTTGAGTTTGTCGTGGTCTTAGGTATACACTTTTCTGCTATGCTATGAAGAATTTTTGATAATGAGTGTATTTTATCGTCAGCATTCTCAAATGTTGAAGTAGTCAATTATTCAGTACAGAACTGAGAATAATTCCCAATTCGCTCTGTTCATCCCCCAGTAAGTATTGTTATCACTTAAGTTTACGGATTCATTGTTTAATATTATGGGATAGTGATCACTTCCACATAAATCATTATGTACATCCCAGCTTTTATCGAGATAAATAGAAGGATGACACTAAGAAAGGTCAAGAGATGAATAACGACTTGAAGCAGGATGTAAGTAAGTTGCCTTTTTATTATTAATTAGGCATATATCATTTTGTGCTATAAAGTCCTCTAACGTTTTACCCATATTGTTAAAATCAGGACATCCACACAATGAATATAATGAGAAGGTAATTGATTTATTAAGTCATCTAATTTTTATTTTGAAATATCTGAGTTAGGTGGAAGATAAACAGAGCAACCTTTATTCTGTGACTTTTCGGAGTTTGGTATATGTTGCACTGCTCATAGGACTTTGTCATATATTCTTATTCATGATCACAACAATGTTACTTGTGCAGTGTGGCGGTCGTAAAAAATCTCCCCGTGCATGTAATCTATGTTGTCATTTAATTCATCCTATAAGGATTGTTACGTGTATTTTCTTTGATGAACATTGGACTTTGGTTCTTCAATTCCATCTTTACATGAACAGGATGCTACAACCATTACTTTGTCTCTGGTTATGTTTGTTCATGATTCAGAAAGTTAATTTTATTTATAGTCAATTATTTTTGTGTAGTTTTTCAAATCGAAATAATACCATATTCTTTTCTAAACATTATGTGGACATTATTTTTCAATGACGTCACAACTTTCGTCATTACTTATAAAAAATATCAGCGCTTGGACATTTTGTATTCAAAAAGATCGTTTTTCATTGCTTGCATTTGAGAAATTCGTCAGGAAGTGCGAGGTTAGAGCTCTGTTAAACCGGTTAAAGCACCCCAGTCGGTCCATATTGCCGACTGACCGTTCCAAGGCGGTTACTGTCGGGTTTGCTCTTTTCGTTAAATGACTCATGAAAAATTTGTTCTTACTTTTCGCTTGGCTTGCATGTGAAAAACCTTTGTTCTGTGCCTTTTCGGAGTTTGGTATATGTTGCAATGCTCATAGGACTTTGTCATATATTCTTATTTATGGACTGTTAAAAGAATGGCAACAGCCTGTAAATTAGTATTGAAGTTAATTTTTATTGTCGATCCCCCAGACGCCCTATCACACATTGTATGAATATGATTATGTATAGAATAACCTTTAATGTCAATGTTATCACTTTCCTCCAGGAATGTCTCCTGAAGGCATAGCACAACAGGGTTTAATGGTCAAATAAAAGTAAAATTTCATTAAAACTGGCTGTAAGACCCCGACAATTCCAATGCACTATTTTGTTATTCATGGGATAATATTAAATGGTAGTTAAAACGTGTCATCTTGGAGCCTTAACAGGTGACCTTGATGTTTTGTCCTTGTCGGGTGGAGAATCTGTCTCCACCAGACAATCAAATATATTGAGAGTGTTGGACCGGCCAACTCTCTTCTCCTTGGTATTAGGAGTACTAAGTCCTCTTGTTTTCCCCGAAGGGTTTGTAGTTTCTCGTGAAACTTTTGCATTGCGGCAGCTTTTCTTTCTGCCTTGGTCTGCTTTGAAGTAGGTTCTGAAGGTTGGGTAGATGAGGATTTGGTAGGTTGGGTAGAGGAAGGTTTAGAAGATTGTAAAGACGAAGATGGTCTGGGTGGGGTAGTTTTTGTAATTTCAGAAGACAATGTGTTTTTGAATTTTGTTGGAATTATTATTTTGTCAGAGACTTGGTCACCAAAAAGTATTTCAAATTTAGTCGAATTTGTCTTAGCAAACCGAAGTGTTTGATTTTGTGATTGCAGCGTAAGATGTTTTGGAAAGGATAAATTTCTGTTTCTCTTGCACTGATTTACGCGCTTTAGGAAATGAGATGTTGAGGGTGTATTTTATTTTCAGTATCTCTTTCTCGAATGTCCAGGTTGAACAATCTCTGGACCTACATTCGTGAGGTCCGGAGCAATTTGGACACTTCGGTTCAGCTTCACACCTAAAGTTTGGGTCGTGAGCGGGTTCACTGCATCGTCCGCAGATGATATTGTTTTTACAAGTAGACTCATGGTGCCAAATTTCTGACAATCAAAACAACGTAATGGATTTGGAATGAATACCTGAACTTTGACAAAGATAACCGATTTTGATTGGTGATGGAAGTTTTGGGTTATTGAATGTTAAAACTAATCTGTTGGTGGGGATCCTATGGCCTTCTTTGGAGAAGAAAATTCTCCTGACACCGCTTACACCTTGTTGTGTGAGCTCCGTCAGGATCTTTTCCTCCGACAGTCCAGATAGGTCGGGGCATTGAATGACGCCCTTTAGAGTATTTAAGCGAGTTATGGGGGAAAGTGCCCACTTTAAGTGCACAGAATTCTGTTAATTTCAAAATTGTGTCCAAAATTGGTTTTCTGTTTGTTTTCAATTAGTAAACAATCATCTTTCATTTTTCGTACATGGTCCACTGTTCCAATGAGTCCTTTGATAGATTTTTCAATAACGAAGGGTGATATTTTTGCTATGGGGGTTTTCTCAAGTGATTGTATTACAAGGAAATGTGGAAAACTTTCGCCAGTTGTTGCAGTGACTGTATCAGAGTCTTCTGATGATAATGTAGGAATCGGTTCAAAGCTTTTGCGTTTGCGATCCATGAGAATGTTATTTATATTTTCGTTACTTTGAGTCACAACCCGCCTCGGAGCCCAACAGGGGGGCGTTGACATGGAGTGGGCATACGACCTCCCAACGCCAGTGATATCAAAGTGCTATACTCTGACATGAAATACAAAATGTAAATGATGCCAGATTGATCCTATAACCGGCTGTCCATTAGATTATACGTAAAATGAGACAATTAGAGGGAGGGGTTGTGTTGCACGGTATACAATAAAGGAAAAAGCAGAAATTAGTGTGGATAGTAGGAGGGCTAAGTAAGTGTGTACAATAGGGAAATAGTAGCAATCTATGAACAACGCGGCCAGCCGATTGGTTATACCGGACTAATATAACCGCCCGTCTACCCCGCAACTTAGGGCCAATATAGTGTGCTGACTTATATGTCATATCCTGACAAGCCAACAAAGGCATCAACCACCAGGATCCTCTCGTCACAGAGATACAGGGTTGCCACCCACGGCAAACAGGTGGGCAAACTTTGGAGGGGTTTTAACACGCTACAGGTAGCGGCAGCCGGAGAATTCTATGCCCCTTCCGGCAGGGCCGCAAGAGGTTAAGGTTATTAGCTCAGAATTGGAGGGTTCTGGGTTCAAACTCTAAACCTGACATAAGATTTTGTTCCTTGTCCCAGGCCTTTATTACACGAACATTTGCAAAGACTTTTTTTTGCTCCCCTAAACCAAAATCTACTAGACAGCAATATCTATTTTGAATACTATGAAAACATTGCTTTTCGTAAAAACTCATTTGATACTGTGTAGTATTTCGGTCCTATATTGAATGACATACTACCTTTCACTTGACAGCAACTTTTGCTAGTCTTGTACGCAGGACAGCGCTCCCCAACGGTCACGCATCCATACACCAGCCACGGTAACCGTTGAGTTAAACCCAGCAGCGAGGCTGGTTTGACCTGCACTCGTTACATTACTTCCCCGTCCGAGAGGTCTCGCCCCGAGACTTGGCCTTGGAAGTTCTGTGGGCAAGCAATTCCAGTCCGGCAGTTGACTCTATCCCCCGCTGCCACCAATGTAACGCAGGCCGGCGCTCTCCAAGGGGCATACATCCATACACCAGCCACGGTTACTGTTTCTATATCGCGCAAGTTTGGAAGACACACCATATCGCTAAAGAGTTAATCAAGCTGCGAGGCTGGTTTGAAGAGCTTATAATTCTACCTCAGCTGTTGTTTCAGGTTGTATTCTTAATGTCTGTTCAGCGTGTAATTATAAATCACCCTAGCACATACTTACGTAATAACATTGCTTTGTTACAACATTAATTCCGTCGGGATTAAGGACATACCAGATCGTTCTGTTTTTACTGTTTCTCTCAATCTGTCTACATCCATTTCACTTTAAAGGTTAATGTAAGGAAATAATAAACATTGTTCTTTGTATACATAATCCATATACAAAAATGCTTCCATGCAAAACAACATTAAAATAAAAATTAAGGATACAGAGAAAGAAATGTAAATGTGTAATGTAAGGCAGACGCACATGTGCATTTTCTGTTTGTACACTTTAGTTTTATAGTTAATATATGTTACCTCTTGGACAACCTTTTAATTGGTGTCGGGTTTTTACTTTGTATTTTATTTTTAAACATTTCTAAGGTCTCAGGAATTATCACTATATTTTTTCTGGAGACTTATAGTACACTGAAAACTTTCTAATAAAACATAACTTTTCACATGTCTCTTTGATACTTGGTTCCATATTGCTTGAACCTGTTTATCGGTCCCAGTTTTGCGTCGCCTTTGATGCTTCGAATCAAAGATTTTTCTTGTTTTTATATTACACAACTGCACTTTTTCGTCTGAAAGGACAGACTGCACCAATTGCATACTTCTACAGAAACATTTTAATAGATAGATGTGTAAAATTTCTTCGTCATTCAAGTACTGTTAGGATTTAATCTGTTTTGTTGTACTTTTCATAGTTACTATGTATAAAGCGCACTAAATACAGAAATGGTCTGAAAATTAGCAATTGGTATACAAGCTAATTCCCACGCATATGGTACTGTAGTTCAGGTTTTTTTCCATCCGTTTTGAATTTCCAGACACTCATGTGAATTCGACCAAACGGTGCTAATGTAAAATGTGCCACATATGAATTATACCTAGTTCAATTTTGTTTCTGACTAAATTTTTATGGTATAGATAATAGAGACATATATTTTATATTTTCACATATGTCCACATTTAATGACCAGTAATAACGACTAAAATGCACTCTGAAGTACATAATTGGATATATAATTTATTTCGTTTGAGGAACGAGTATGAAAGAAATTATTTTCCCTTAACGTTACGCAGTCACTGTTAAGATGGTCACTATAGCATGACATCAGTGCACGATATGCTCGTGCGATTGATATTGTTTTGTGTAAGTAATTCACCTTTGGATAACCGACAGGTTTGCATTGATAATTTTGCTGCGTTAAAACACGACGCTTAGTGGTTAAATTGTACACGTGGCATGGCCGACATGGATGAAGATAACTCTTCCGCTCAGCAAACATCTGAGTCTTCATTAAGAGAAGTTTTGTTTGAAGTAAGACAGCTGCACGAGGAAGTAAAAGAGCTCTGCGTGCAGAATTTCAAGGGAATTCAGAAAGTGTTGTCAACATGAAGATGTTGAAAACTGAAAGTGACATTTCGTATCGTTTTCAAGGTAACAAAATACAATATGAATTCAACAGAGAAATGTGCAGTACGGTAGAGCAGCTAGTTTGGGCTATAGATAACCAAAAATTTGATTATTCTAGGGAGCTTTGTTCGGAACTGTCAGATAAACTTAAAAACGCATCAGGTTGATGCGTATTTCAGATTCATCAACAGGCGGTTGGAAAACTGTGAGACAGTGTGAAACAAACCAAATTGCCAGTGATTCGGAAGATGGAAGTGTTTTAGTTTGATACTTGGGGGCTGAGACAATAATAAAACATATTTTAATAGTCACTGTTTTAATGTAATACTAAATATATTCATATAAATCCTCTAAGAATAATTATCACAACAATTCGTTTATCCACAGATAAATTATACAGCCGAGTATATCTTATATTATTATTGTAGAGAATGTAATCAAGGTCGAAGATGTAGACGATGTAGTCAATGTGGATAACGTATCCAACTGATGTCAGTGTATACTAAGTAAACAATGTAGATAACGTAGAAAACGTATAACAGACACAGTGTAGACAACTGATGAGTGTGGACAACGGTTGAGTGCTGACAACGGATAAGTGTGGACAACTGATGAGTGTGGACAACTGATTTAATCTGAAAATAGAGAAGTATTAACCAGAGGTTTAGAATCTTGACATGAGTACGCTAATTTTTTTATAAAAATACAACAATAAAATGATAAGAATCATAATAAGACAATTAATGCAGCAGTGCTAGCGGCATTTAATTTATAGATTAAAAACATATTAAAAATAGTTGTATTCATGAAACTGTCTAACATTCATATTTTATATAGTAAACTAATTACACACATAACAACTTGTCAACATACTGCACACATCAAACCACTGTTTGCTTCCCTACAGCAATGAGACACTCACATGCTAGATACCGTTCTGTACAAGAACAGGTAATATTATTATTTAGTTTAGACAATACTTTACAATGAAACTCACCAATACATGGTATTGAAAAACTCACTTCTCCACTCCTCTCGCAGTGAGTTTTAGTATGGCCGTTAGACTCTAAGTTGAAAGGGTTATGTGAAAGTACAAATAAAGTTTGTTGTGACAGAAGAAAGGCAGTTTAAGTATTTCGCCATTACCATGAAAATCCAGAGTTTGGCTAAAACATCAAAGTGACTATTTCACATTCTTTCAAACAAATGCACGATACGCGAGGGCTCTAACAATTCAGCAAGACAATAAATACAATTAATATGATCACAATAGTTTCATACTAACCTACATTACAGTTGCTCTAATCACATAATATTACTTTTTTATGGCTAAATTGCAAGATTAAGGCATGATGGCTTTCCGAACGTTCCAACTTCCCGGTAAAAAGGCACTTGCAAATCATGTAACCAATGACACCGCTTATACAGTCAACCAATCAAAACCAACGTAAGAAGATGAACACTCAAACGAGGCTAAAATGAAGAAACTAGAAACTGACTTTAAAATCAACCTGTCCAAAAATCAAAATCAATAAGGCCGAGACTCGAGCCCTTAAGCGCAAGCGTTCAAGTTCACGTGGCAGAGGCGTTATTTTCCTCATAATGATGTTGGTTTTTACACTGGTGCTAAGTCTTCAAGTAAGAATGATTTTCGTTTTTAACCCGTGTTAACGTTTCCCAGAGGTAAGTCCTTTCGTGACGCATTCAACGGTTCCAGTTCCGGAAGTTGCATGCAACCGTCTGAGAACATCTCTGGATTTCCGGGGCCCTGTTTCTCCTGCGGCGAATACAACTACTTCAAAAAGAATTATCTAAACATCAATCGACCATCAGTCCCAGCCGGGAACCAGTCGTCCAGTGGGAAGTAGAAAATGTGAGCAGACTCCTCCTCGTGAAGACTAGGTAAAAGATGAATATTCTTTATGATTTTGAGAGATTTACGCCAATACATATAATTGTGAAAGGACGATTAAAAGAACATGGACAATATTGGCGTCCTATAGGTTCAAGTGAATGGAAGCTGACTGGTTATAGAGAATGGTTATAAATTGTCGTTGTATTTAACTACGCCTAAAACAGTTTGTAAAAATAATAGATCAGCTTTGCTGAATTCAGATTTTGTAAATGAAGCTATCCAGGATTTGCTAGATAGATGTTTAATTAAAAGGTGTACTGTTATTCCATATAATGTAAATCCGTTGACAGTTTCTGTAGAAAGATCTGGCAAGAAAAAACTTATTCTTGCGTTGCGAATTGTTAATCAACATCTTTGTAAACAATCGGTTATATTTGATGATTTAAAAGTAGTACTTTCATATCTCCGGAAGAACATTCATTTAATCAAATTTGATTTAACTAGCGCATATCATTTTATTGATATATATCAGCCTCACACAGAACTTCTAGGTTTTGCTTGGCCAGATGTTAACGGCATTCTCAATTATTATACATTTCTTGTACTTTCATATGGTTTGTTAAGTGCTTGTTATATTTTTAAAAAGCTGACAAGACCACTTGTTAAGAAGTGGTGGAGTGAAGAAAAAATGTTTCCATGTTTTTAGATGACGGGTTTGGGTGCGGTGAGGATTTTGAGAAGACGGAGAAGGTTTCGTCTGATATTAAAAAAGACTTACTACTTTCTGGCTTTTTACCTAACGCACAAAAGTCAATTTGGATCACTGTTCAGATTTCGGAATATTTGGGAATTGTATTAAATTCAATTTTTGGGTATTATCTATTTTCCGGATCGTAGATTGGTAAAGCAAATGATACTATTCTTGGGCCTTTAAATGCGCACAAAGTTCATAGATGGGTTACTGTATGAAAAGTTGCTAGTATTGTCGAGCTACCTTTTTTAATATCAGAGGTGATAGGTCACGTGACACAGATTATGACAAGATATTTAAGTGCGGATGTACTTACCGCTGTTCACTGAGATTCATATTTATCCAGAGTCTGTAGGGCAATTATTATTTTGGGAGTCTAATGTCAGTTTGATAAACGACGGAAATATATGTCAACGTCAAAAGAGTTCGAAAATAGTACACTCTGATGCGAGTTTCACGGGTAATGCAGGGTACGAAGTGTCGGCTATAAATGGCGTTTCTCAAGGTAATTATGATTGTAAAGAATCACTCAATTCTTCCACTTGGAGAGAACTCGAAGCTGTGTATAGGCTTTTATAGTCTTCTGTGCATATTTTGGCTCATGAAAGAGTTAAATGGTTTTCTGATAATCAAGCTGTTGCTACGATAGTAAAAACGGCTCTATAAAAAAAGATTTACAAGATATATCTTATAAGACATTTTTTTTCAGTTTTGACGTTTTGGTCATTTGAGACTGACTGGTTTGCTTCAGAAGATAATTCGAAAATAGTTCGTTTCTATTCTAGATTTTGGAATCCATCTTTTACAGGCGTAGATGCATTCACAGAGTTTTGGGGCAATGATTTTGGATATTTTGTTCCACTTATTCCCATTATTAACAGAGTATTGTCAAAGATGAAATACAATAAAATGAAAGGCGTTATCGTTGTGCCTTGCTGGGTTTCCGCTGTATTCTGGCCTATTCGCTGTCAAAGTCGGCATTTTGTGTCTAGTGTTAAGGATTGGACAGATTTGCAGACGAGTAACGAGTTTTATACTCGGGGTAAGTAAGGGGAAATAATTTTTTGCAATAAAGATTTGAAATACCGAATGCTTGCTTTATGACTTGAATTTTCAAAGGAAGATTAATGTGATTACTTACATGTGTTTTATTTCCGTTAAATGCAAACTGAAAAGGCAGGACTGCCAGAAACGAGACAGAATTGCCAGATATGAAGCAGTTTTGCCAGAGATAATACAGAATTGTCTGGTATGAGGCAATATTGCCAGAGAATAAGACAGAATTGACAGATATGAGGCAGCATTTCCAGAGATGAATATATCAGATGTAAAGCAGGATTGCTTGATACCATACAGAACAAAGATATACTTTGTATACCTTTAAAGAGTTGTATTTCAATTATATTTACTAATTGTTTCCTATGATATACGTTTTTTTCTACGGATGCATAATGATGAAATTGAGGCATTACCAGAAATTTTGGTGGAAAAGGTGGACCTACTCCAGGATCTATTACGCAAGTCTAGAGCGGATAATACACGTAGAAATATGAAAACAGTTTTTCTCGCTGGGAGAAGTGGGCAAAGTGTAACTTGTTTGGGAGTGAGGATATCTTAACTGCCTAGGCTCTTCCTTTTGCAATTTACTTGACTTCGTTAATACAGACAGTAATTACGCATAGTCTTGTGATTTCAGATTCTTATGTAATCAAATGGATTCATAAGTTATTTGATTTCAAATCACCAACAGATTTAAAATTAATTATAAATATTTAAGAATCATATAAAAGGTTGTTGGGAAAACCAACAGTTAAAAAAATCCTTTAACAAAGGAAATATTGTTCGATATGTATAATCGGTTGTATTCTTTAAGAAATTTTAAAAATCAGAGAATCATTTGTGCATGTCTTTTAGGTTTTTCAGGATTAATGAGAAGTCCTGAATTGTTGAACATTAAAGTTTCTGATATTGCATTCTTTCAAACCCACATGTCTATTTTTTTTGTAAAACTGACAAATATAGAGACGGGTCTTGGATAACAATCGCTAAAACAGGAAAAAGTTTATGTCCGGTTGTTAATGTTCAGGAATATATTTCATGGTCGTCACTTCAAGATGATGATTTTTATATTTTGCAACTTAACTTGCGAGTGAGAAGAATTAACAAGGCTATGTCATATACGACGTTACGTGGAGAGTTTATCATTGCTCTAAAGCCCCATGTTAAAGACGTTAAGCAGTATTGCTTACATTCGTTAAGATCAGGTGGTGCATCTGCCGCGGCCAATAAAGGGACTAAAGACAGATTATTTAAGAGACACGGCCGTTGGCTTAGTGACAGTGCGAAAAATGGATATGTTAAAGACGATTTAAGAGAACGTTTATCTGTGTCTTTCTCGTTGGAACCAAGAGGTTGTAAAAACATTATTACGTAGAGTTATCTTGAGCTGATGCAAAATGAACAATGTACATGTAATTGTATATTAATATAATTGATATTGAAATAATTATCTTTAACATTCTACAATTATGTGTAAAAGTCTCAAAGAAATTTTAGATCAATTATCCTGTTCTTTTAAACTTCATCGGTTATCTTACCCAATTGCTTCGTTTACAAATTACAATTTTAATATTGAAACTTAAATTGTGTTGTGTTTTGTTTAATACAATTTGACGGAGAAAATTTAGGGAAATATAATTTATTTCGTTTAAGGAACGAATAGGAAAGAAATTATTTCCCTTAAGGTTACGCAGTCACTGTTAAGATGGTCACTAAAGCGTGACATCAGTGCACGATATTTTTGTGCGATTGATATTGTTTTGTGTAAGTCATTCAGCTTTAGGTAACCGACGGGTTTATATCGATATTTTTTCTTTTTGGTTCAGAAGTAGAAAGTAAATGGACATAAAGTACTAGTAGAGTGTGAACAGATCTGTAATTGTGGAATTGTTGTATGGCATAAAGGTTTATGATTTATTAAGATAATATGATGATTAGTTGTGAGATATGAGATATGTTGGAATATATTTTATGAATTGATGAATTTTATCGGTTACCCAAATGATTCGTTGAAACTTAAATTATGTTGTGTTTTGATTAATACATTCTGACGGAGAAAATCGAGGGAACAATAAATACCAAGTAACTTAGCATATATACGAAACAATATCGGTACGAATTTACCTTGTAATGACCGAAACAGTTCGGGAAATTAAAGAGTAAAGTATTGTGTATAAAGAATATTTTATTGATGGTTGATTTGGAGGATGATTTATTTATCAAATCAGGAACTGTATATATACAATGGAGTTTTTCTGTTAATTACTATTGTCAATATTGTTCCGAGGTATAAGATTGTCAAGGCTCATATATGTAACTGCATCGCGAAAACAGTTTCATTTGTTGAGTGCTCTGTTTACAGCATTCTATTGTTATATTATTTACCGGCGACTTTGAAGCTCTGCATCAATTTTTCTTGTTTATGTTGTAATTCATTTATATGTCGTCATTGACGAGTCTTGATGTCTTCAGTTTAATATCTTAATTAATATGTTTTTATTTATATGTCTTCATTTATATGATTTCATTCACGTCTTCATTTATATCTTTTTTTTGTATATTTATCCAGATGATTCATATATCAGCAGTACCTATAATATATACCTTCATTCCCATGTCTTCATTTCTATCATCAAAAATATGTCTTATTTTCATGTTCTTTTAATATGAAGTTATTCATATCTTCATTCATGACTACATTCTTGTGCTTTTAATCATACATATTTATTTATATTTTCATTCATAAATCTTTATCCATATGTTTTCACTCATTCATCTTAATTCATACGTCTTCAGTCATACGTTCTGAGTTATTAGTTTTCATTTAAGTTTATTTATTTATCCCTATTATGCTCTCTATTCACATGTCTTCAGCTTCAGTCATGTTGTTGTTAAGTCATACGTCATCAGTAATGTTGTTAATCATTGATATATCTTCCTTCATAAGTCTTCACCTAACACAAACCAGGTTTAAGCAACTCAGTGGTAGTTCAATTTTTAATATTTGTGATAATTCTCATAGAGCCTGGACCTTTTTTTATTATCCTGTTATAAAACATTTTATACAAAGATAGTAAAATGTATAATAATGTCAAATATGTTTTTAAACCAATAAAAACAAACGATACCGAAAAGGATTTGTGCGAAGGTTGGCTTGCAGAATACGCATGATTGCAAACTATTAAAGAAATAAAGAACAACAAAATCCCTGTGTCTGATGATCTAACAGTAGTTTTATTTGTAATGATATAAAACAGTTTTTTCGCTGACTCTTTTAATTATTAATTTAAAATTGGTTTTCTTACCCTGTTTAGATAACAAAGAATAACGGAACTGACCAAAACCATACAAAAACCTAGAAGATTTAAATTTAACCAGTTAGAGGCCAATTGTATTGCTAAATATTGACTACAAAACTGAAGCCAATGCTATAACTAACAGAATAGAAAAGATTATATTAAAGACAACATATTGAGTGGTTTAATAAAGGCAGATATAAATGTAAAATTTTAGAACACTTACGGATATAATATAATATTAAAAACATCTCAACTACAAGGATTGCACTATTTTTTGTTAACTTTCAGAAAATATTTTGATAGTATTGACCATACTTTTATTTTTGACTGCCTATTTAACTTTGGCGAAGAAATTATCCAATGGGTGTCTCTCTTATATAAAGACATTCAAAGTACCAAAATTAATAAAGGCCATATATCAGAATACATTAAAGTCGGAATGGTGTTCGTAAAGATTGCCTTTATTTACATTTTTATTTGTGTAAAAATGCTCACTATATATATATATATATATATATATATATATATATATATATATACTATAAACACAAATTAAAGATATACTAGGATTTATAATTGGACAAGAGGAAAAAATAAATCAAACCCTTGCTGCAGATGTAGTTTTCTTTATTAAATGAAACAAACACACTTTAGAACTTATAGGACTTAATTAGAGATACTTCAATGGTCTGGTTTATAACTAAACATAAATAGAAATGAAGTGTCGCTGGTGGGTACGCGAAAACATAAATGTTAATTTCTGTACAAAAACAACAACAACATTTACATCGACATCTGAAAATGCAAGAACTCTAGGAATTACATTTTTCGACTCTTTAGCTCTGGAATAGGTACCCGAAACTGGATACCTGATAGGGGCCCACTTTTTGGCACACTGTTCAAAACTCTTTGAGTCTTACTTGGGCTACATGACGGGGTCACGATAAAATACGAATGTATGTGCTGACCCTTAATTAAACCAGTTGTCAGTTAGTCATATAGGCAGTGTTACGAGAAAGGTAAATTTTTGTACAAAAAATAAGCATTTACATCCACCTCTGAAAATGCAAGAGCACTAGAAATTACAATTTACAATGATAAACAAAAACATTAAACGAAAACATCGACCAAAAATGATTCAAGAAAATATTTTATTTTTTTCCTGAAACAGTTGGAACATCGTAATTTAAGCCTGGAAAAGTGACAGTAATAGAGACATTTGCTTTACTAATGATAATTGATCCCTTCCCATAAGCAGACCAGGTTTTAAAAATTAAAAGTCAGTATTTAAATTTATATGAAATGGAAAACAATAAAAACAAATTTAATGTAATTTATAAAAGTATGAAAAAGGCGGATAAAGGCGGATTAAAACTAACTAGTATTAAGCTTTTTTTCGACGCATAAAAAGGATGGTGTGTAAAAAGATATTTAGACAGAAATACCACCCGGCAATAAAAAGTCTTAACCAAAAAAACAACAACAAACAAACTGACAAAACATGTACACCCCCTGGTATGTGGAAGTGATCTTGGTAATACATATTTTAAATATCTTGTGATATAACACTTTAAATGATGTTTTAAATACAAAGGAAAAGAACATATGGTAAACAGTATGCATCAAACTACATTTAAAATCCAGCAATGTGATTTAGATCCTCATTTTTGTCAAAATGGTCAATGTCAGGACGTGTTCAGGCAGATTGCTCTTGAACTATAATGTTCGAATCTACCGCTCTCGGCACTACCTTGACTTAGTGTAGTTTTTCAAATCGAAATAATACAATATTCTTTTCTAAACACTATGTGGACATTATTTTTCAATGACGTCACTAATTTCGTCATAACTAATAGAAAATATCAGCGCTTGGACATTTTGTATTCAAATAGATCGTTTTTCTTTTCATTGCTTGCATTTGAGAAACTCGTCAGGAAGTGCGAGGTTAGAGCTCTGTAAAACGGTTTAAGCACCCCAGTCGGTCCATATTGCCGACTGACCGTTCCAAGGCGGTAACTGTCGGGTTTGCTCTTTTCGTTTAATGACTCATCACAAATTTGTTCTTACTTTTCGCTTGGCTTGCATGTGAAATACCTTTGTTCTGTGTCTTTTCGGAGTTTGGTATATGTTGCAATGCTTTGTAGGACTTTGTCATATATTCTTATTTAATACCGGTCCTGGCACTAAGGCGTCAGTGACATTGCTTCATTTGAATACAGTTACAATGAAAATAAATTGATACCCGGCATTGGGTTCTAGGGGTTTGGATGAGCATAATATTTACAAACAAGTGCTCGACATTAGGTGTTTTACAATATTTACAAACTACTAAATACAAACTACAACTTATATAAACATGAGAAAAACGATGGTTTATTAAACATGAAACCAAACAACATGAATTCTATTTTACATGATGAAAAATGGCGATGATTGTAAAGTCAATGACAACTAAAAAATCTTGTAAACACTAAATCAACACTATAATATAAGCAATATTGAACTTTATACTGCAATACTGCCCGCTGAACTGACCAAAACAACTCTAATCTAAAGTAAAATTTAATAAATGATTGCATACGTATACTTAAATGAAAAAAACTTGGTATAACGAAAAACAAAAAAAGCATAAGTGATAAGTAATAAGTATGCACATGTCCAGTAGATGTTTCAATTTAGTCAATACATGTCAAATAACAATAAAATATAAGGAATTACAAATGCCTACGCTACTACAACAAAAAATGTAATAAAAGACAATGCTAATGGAATTTTTATATTTTTCTCCAAGAAGAGACACAGAGGAAAAGTAAACTATATATAACATTACCAAAGGTTACATCAAGTTTGTTATATACATTGAAGCGGCGTCGCGCAATCCATGAGATTCTATAATTGCGTGGTCAGCAAGTGACGTCACAGATAACAAATAGCGATAACATTTACATCGGTCGATCGATCATGATTGCTGTATAGGATATAAACTTGGCAACAGCAAAACAATAAGCTAGCAAAATACCATACGTCGCATGTGTCATACGCGCCATTTTGTCTTTTAAAGCGATTAAATTCCACCTGACATACACGGGCAAACCAATTGCTGGCAACACGGGTCCATATATGATTTGTTACCATTTTCTACCACAGTATCTTATTAGGAAATTCTTCGCATATTGAATATAGTGTAAAATATTTGTCTATTAAGCACATCAGTAAAAAAGCCACTGGTTTAATGAAGAGAAAATGTTGACAACATCTGAAAAGAAACATGTTTTTAAAACTGACACTACCGTTTAAGCGATACAATTGACCAAATAAAATTAATTGTATTCTTTTGTCAATTTCGGCTTTGAGCGGAAGGCAACCACGAGACTCAATGCAATATCAGACCGCGTGGTCATTGACAAACGTTCCATGGATTTAATATATCAGCGATGGGCATGTTCTAGTCTGGTGATCTCGTATTTGGTTAGACCATAAATACACCCAGTACCTTTACGTGCCCTGGGTAGTACCCCAATATTGTATTTATAAGTGAAAACTACATTTCCCCGCGATCCCACCATCTTGAATGAAGGTATACCCAAGTGAGTGTATTTATAAACGTCATTTATGACATTTTACCTAATTACCTTGTTCTGTTAGCTTTAAGTCAATCTCTGTACTTTCGTTAAGTACAATAATGACACGTTTAGCGGGATTCTACTGATATCGCATTCCATATGCTGGAAATATCACAATAACCAATTAAGTGAGTAAGAAATATTGAAACTTTCGCCGAAAACCCCAAAAACTGCAGCTAGAATGCAACGAAACTTTATCCCGCTACAAAACAAAGTGTCAACACTAGATTGACTGACTAGTCGCTTAAAGGATTATAGGCACGAACTCCCTCAACTACTGCTGAGTGTGTGCCGTTAGCCTATTGGCTGACAGACGTGTTCTAAGTGACTTTTGTCTAAGTCAGATTTTGCTCAGTGATCTAAAAAAAAGATCAATTTGCCTTATTTTGTACAACACACAAATACAAGTCCACACACAAATTTACTTCTGGGCATAAACACTAAAATCTAGATTCTAAAATTGCTTAGATAAAGTCAAATGGATTGTTTCTGAATAAGGTGTGAAAACGATATTTGTTTTAAAGTATAAGCATTTGACCGCCGGACGTTTGTGATTATAGCAATTATAATAATTAAACAAAACGCCAGACTATTTCATCTCAAAAGACCCCGACTTGCCAACAATGTGAAATATGTTTAGACATACATCTGTAATATACAAACTATAAAACCTATAAAATCTATATTCGTACCGCATTAACCATAAAATAAAACATTATACACGATGATGCCTTAGTGTATTTAAGATACTATACATGCTATTCATGAACAAGTATTTGTAAAAAAATAATTAATCATATTCTTATTTATACACGGAATTATCTTACAAGCAGAAAATCCCCCAACTCGGCTTGTTGTGAATCTTTGAAGTAAATAGAGGACTAAAGTATATTAACGTCACCGCCTATGTTGAGAATGTGAACAAATACTGGGGATAAACGCAATTTTGACGCATGTAATAACACAAATTCTGCGATTAGCTGCAATTTTGCAATTTTGAGCTGAAAGTCAAGAATTTTAATTTCTAAAATGAAATAATCAAAATGTCCAAGTGTTTTACCTTAACAGTAAAATAAACAGAAAACAAATTATTGTTTATAATGGAGTTTGGTAACACGTTCCAGTTTCATCTCCTACAGCAAAAACAACATGGTGGACCCATATTCACCTGTTTTTACAAGACGGCATCAGTTGAAATATCGTGACAAAGCTAAGTTAGGTATGTTACCTGGATTAAACTAGTCATTCAGCAAGTTTTCAACCCAATGTTCAGAATTCTGTCAGAATTTCTGCGTCAGAAGGACCTTTTGACAGTACCTTTATTTGGGATTACTTTAATAAAAATCTGGAAAATATAGTTTCACTAAACAATAACTAATAAAATGAAACAATCTGTTAAACAATGGAACAGTAGAAAACTTTACTTTTCATAAAATATCACATTTATAAAAAAATGTATTTACAGTTATTTACAATGAGAAAATATAAATGAAAAGCTGAAAATATAAATGAAAAGCTCATATGAATATAACACATCTAAACAAAGGCACACTCACAAGTTTATGTAAAAGATACAAAATCACTGAAACATTATACACATATAGAAAAAAACAGCAGTTAACTCCTTGGAACAGTCAGTCGACTGTGTGCTTAAACCTGGTTTACGGTGTTCTTCAGTGTATATCTCAAAGACAATCTGTGTCAATATACATATCCAATCAAACTAAACACAACCAACAGAAAGGACATTTTGTTTTGAAAATATTCTATAGAACAAAATGATGCAATTTGTTAACGGCAATCAAATTTTAAAAAGTTCGAACAATACTATGTTTATACATCTGATAGCATCTGATT
Source organism: Sinonovacula constricta (assembly GCA_007844125.1). Classification (NCBI taxonomy): domain Eukaryota; kingdom Metazoa; phylum Mollusca; class Bivalvia; order Cardiida; family Solecurtidae; genus Sinonovacula; species Sinonovacula constricta. The sequence continues at coordinate 20,315,410 of CM017571.1, forward strand.
ATTCAATTACATACGAATGGTATTATACATCTGGGTTCATTTAATATTGCCACAAGAATTCTGTGACGCCTAGGCCTGTATTCACGCACCATTCTTAAGTAAGATTGGCTCAAGTCGTGGATTTTAATCCACAATATCTTCATTATGTATTTAGCTATATTTCTGCATTTTTGCATGACACTTTACATTGCTATTTCCAGCTTAAAATAACATTGAAACTTCATAAATAAGTTTGATATGCAGATATGGAATGTACAGATGATACAAATGGACAGATTGATAAAGGGACGTTTATCTCACTGTAACAATACAAGGGAATATATGTGATTACACGAAGTGACATAATATTAATATATATTTTTGACTTAAAGGTGGTACCGGACTGTTTGCCTATATCTAATACATGTAACAACATCTTACCGCTGTTCCGGAGAAGTTTGCACTATTCCTTCATTAACTTATATCTTAGTTGAAGTAAAGGCTGTTTATGACATTAGCTTAATTGTGAGACAGTACAAATCGTGAAATATATTGCTTAAGATGTCCATTATTTCCAAATCTATGAATAAATACGATTGGGATAACCAGCTAAAAAAATATCGACGTCAGAGCTGATTACCCTTGATGTTTATGTACAATGATCTCAAAAGTAAGTAGCTAACTGTGCAGTGTAGCTCGGATAGAAAATACCTGTTTACAATGACGAAGAAAGATTTATGCTTCGCTGTTAACACAGATCATCTAGGGCGCCAATAAACAACATTTTGCATGACCTTTTCAGGTAAAAATGACTGTTGTTTGTGACAAAAAAATTTGGCCCAAACCGTCTGATACCACCTTTAAGTTGCAATTATGGTATTCAATTAAGCACAGCAAAGTGATATATTTGTTAAATTATTATTATTATTATTATTATTATTATTATTATTATTATTATTATTATTATTATTATTACTATTATTATTATTATATAGTTTGCTCAGACAATATTGTATATTTTCTATTTGAAGTTGCCATTTCGAATCGTCTGTTGTGTTTAATTTTGTAAAGAGAGGTAAAGATACTTAATCTTGTTGGTTGACTTACTCCCTTTTTGCTTCTCTTACATAAACATACAGTCCAATGGTCTTTTGGCTCATAATTGCACCATTGGCGTAATAATACTTTATTTGGTTTCTTATGCCTACTTACGTTTGTATTCAGGGTATTTTCGTATATCTTTAAAATCACGCTGATCAATGCAGTGATTGTTTTCCGAATTCAATAGTGTCTCCACAGTTAAGGCACCGTTATTATCACCATCGGGAGATGCATTTGTGTCACATTGTAACCCTGGGTTTCTTGACACCAGAGACTTGCATATCCGATTCCCCTATGCAGTGATTGTTTTCCGGATTCAGTGGTGTCTCCTCACTCGGAATGTCATTTAAGGCTCCATTTTTATCATCATCGGGAGATGCATTTGTGTCACATTGTGACACTGGACATCCTGACTCAGTGACATGCTGATCTAATTCAACAATGCAGTGATTGTTTTCCGGATTCAGTGGGGTCTCCTTACTCGGAATGTCATTTAAGGCTTCATTTCTATCACCATCGAGAGGTTTATTCCTATTTAAGGGCACGCCGTGTCGTTTCTTATATCTGTAAAAAACACAACATAATATAAATGTAAAAAGTAAGTTTCAATAAAATTGCAGCATATATTATTCAATTGTCTCCGCGCGTGTGTACATGTTACAAGTATCGAAACAGTATGGGAAGGTAAATCAGACAGAGAGTGAGAACGTTTTTTTAAATAAACATTAATTAATTGAAATTGTATTTCATTACATAATTCAAAAAAGCTTATGTTCAATGTGTGTGGAACTTAGGCTTCATATATGTAGGAGTACGTAATCAATTACCCACGTGCCTTAAAATATGAAACAGATGTCAACAAAGATACTACATACTACTTGACAAATGGCACTACCGATATTTATCTTAAAAGTACCAAACTTCTAAAAAACGTTTTCATACTTAGATAATATCAGAATAATATGCAATTATATATGACACAGACTTGTTATGCCGATAGCTTATGTTTTAAGGAATTAGTACAACTATTCTGTATATAAATTTCAGGAAACAGTGTTCTGTTGAATACAGACAACCTGTCAAATGGTGCCAGGGCTGTTTTGACATGGATTTCCTTCATGTCCTGTGCATAGGATTCGGCTTGAATTTTCCTCCCAGCATTACCGAGTTTTGATGAGCCGTAATAATACGACTTTTAAGTGCTAGTTTAGATAGTATGTCGTGTTATATAACATACTGCAAATATTGCTTGCCCACTCTATGTATTTAAATAAATAATAAATCATTATGTTTATGCTTGTTTGTTATTATTGTTGCGAAACTCAAGAGACCGGCTCTCAATGCCGATGGAAATTAACTTGTTCTCAGGTCATGACTGGCAGTACCCTTAAGCCAATCAGGTAACGGGATTTTCCTACGTGTTCGCGATGGCCAGCCCAAGGTTAGACAGGTAAGACAATTGTTAGTGAGGCGGTGGATAGTTCGTTACACATAATTAATGGTTTAAAACAAATTAACACATTAATAACAGATTTTTAAACGAAAGTTAACTGATTTGGGAATATTATATATGGTGTAAGCAGGTTTGTCATTAAAGCCGACTTTCTGAGTATTGACACTGTCTGTAGTCGATACTGGTTACTACCAGTCAATACTGGTAATAACTGGTCAATAGTGGTCAACTGACATAAACGTGTAAAATACATTTGTGCAAATTGTCCCTAAAAGCCTGGTGACCATTATAGTAGGCACAGGGTATTAGTATAATTAAAAGTGCATCTTATTTTACTACTTACAATGCTGGTAAAATCATATTGTTAATAACTTACCGATAAACAGTAAACTGTGTAAAATGTAGTTGGCATATTATTTTATGACCATCTCTCATATAATTGCACTACTCTCTAAATGATATCTATTTAGTTTATTCATACTTTTATCTTTAAATTATTAGAAATGTAGACTTTTTGAAAGCATTGAGCCTTCCTCGGCTTTTTACTGACATTTTTGTATATTTGTATAATTATTAAATACAGAAAGCTTATCATTAAAGTTAAATAGTGGAAGTTTTCTTTTGGCCTACAAGTACAGCAAAAACACAAACAATGCTTAATAAGTGAATTGAACAGTGTGTTAAAATACTACAAAATGTGTTTTATGACCTTAGCTACAGACCTGTCACTCAAATTATCAACCACCAAACATACTGGCAAATGTACATCCCATTGAAAAGATTAGTTTATCCCATGATTCAAGTATCTATTAATTGCCCTTTGTCCAAGTCACTGTTTATTGCTTATTCAATATGTGGCAGCTTAGTATCATTAGAGGCTTAAGAAAAAAATCACAGTCCAGTTAGGCAGCAATATGCGTATTTAATTTCCAAGTAACCAGTATTAACCATATTTTAATAAATGGGACCACATAAAATGTACTTTCTTAAAATTAAGATGTTTTAAGGCACGTCGTTGGTATTTATAATATCTTAAACTCAACTAAAAAAACATACTAAAAGAGCAAATTAAATTGCTGAATTGACCACTATTGACCACATCAGGAGTATTGACTCGTTGGGATGGTTTAAAGTTTTAACCATTTAAAACTTATGGTTAAAGCCAGGGGTTCTCAATACTGTCTAGCACCACATTAATCAAGGAATATTTTCTTTTGTACCCATGGTCAGTTGCAGGTTTATGTAACATACTGTTTAAAATTTACAGGTTCGCATTTTCTTTAGTTTAATCGCTAATAATTATTTCAAATAAATTAAGTGTTAGAATGTAACGTATTATATTTGTACTATGTATTTTATAAATAAGCTTTCATGAACATCATTGTTTTATTAAAACTGGAAAGGATGTCAGCATGGAATTTTATATCTCATCGAGAAGATATTAGCAACTTAAAATGTGTAGCGAGAATATAAAACACAACCATATCAGCTTTACGAGCTTTTTAAAATTGATTACTTTGACTGGCTTTTTTTGAACTTGGAATAAAGTTTATGCAGCTGCACCAGATGTTTAATAAAAGAAAGTAGGGTTGTAATTAAAACAAAAGTATAACAAGTGTACGGATGGCCGACCTTATAAGCTCTTCTTAACATTCTACGTCTGAACTTTACTTCTGAATAATGTCAGAACTGCATTTTCGTTCAACATAGTCCAGTATTTTATACCAAGCTTCCAACTGATTTAGGTGGTAACCGTGTTTTCTTCCAGTTAAATAAGTTAAACCAACTAAGCTGTCCATTGACTTTATTTTCAAGTCCACTTCAGTTGGCCCTTAAACTTTGTGCCGGTGTGCTGTATATTTCTGAAAGCGCCTAGAAGCTTTTTGGGCGGTGTAAGTTTGAGCAGGTACGCGAATTCAGGTGTACAATGGTCAAAATTATTAAGTAATAAATCATATGCAAGTCACTAACATTCGATAATAGAAACAAATTGATATTACCTACAACCTATTACACACCTGTGATTTAAATAAAAAAATATTGAGTGTGCCATTCCTTTTTGAACGCGTGCATAACCTTTCGACTGTAGTGCTAAATGATACGAATGTACTAGATTAAATAACCTGGTTCAGAGCCACAGAAGGCAATGAAGCTCGGCGCAGGATATCACAAAAATCTCGACATAGTAGATTATGCGTAGTCAGTGGAACACTCGTTCTAATAACAGTTCGCTAGTCTGTTGGTCACTGAGTGATAATCCTGCGCCGCGTTGTTCATTGATATATCTGCATTTCATGTATATCTGCATTACTCAATATGATCATTTGAACAGTTAGTTAAAACAGATAACTGTATGGGTGTTTAGAAGCAAATCTTGACACAATTTACGCATCTAGTTAACATTAACATACATATCTGTTTCTTTACACGCTTAACTTTCCTAAACATTTACTGACTGCGGGTAGACAAGTTCATGCATGGTTAGTCCTTCGTACTACAGAAATCCAGCTTTCTTATTCCTTTGGACGCTGTCGCAAGCGACTATGTCCAAAAATCTGCCTTTTAATATGGAAATAATGATAGTATACCCTGCTCTCATATGCATATTTTAAAATCCTAGCAATTACAGTAAAGATCATTTATTGGGACAAACGCTACACCATAGTCAGTAACATCCGATAATAGGCACTATTATCTTTACAAATTGTACGAATGCGTTTTTAACTTTAATAAGGTAAAAAAATAAGTGATACCGGGAGCGACCCCCACCCCCCAAGTTTATTTCGTTAACACAACAATCATGTGATCACAATCTAAAATAACGATTGTGTTGGTCATGCTGGTTCAATTCTATGTGTCGCACCGCCCAAAATATGCCTATAATAAATATCGGCTGTATGCATATTTGTTAGAAAAAATAAGAAATGCGTTTAAATAGAAGGTTTTGAATCGATTTAAGTAATGTTTATTTTTCATAATAGCGGTCCTAATCATGGGAAATTGGTTATTTTACGTTAAGAGCTATGTCAGCTTACTTAACTGATTCTGCAAATATAATTGACCGGGTCTGTTTTCATCACTCATAACCGGTTGTCCCCGTTTTGACCCTAATTTCCGCCATTGTGCCGCATCAAACATTAAAATATTCCTATGGGTTCGTATAATACATCTTTAATTCAGTGGCCTAAAAGGCCACAGTGGCGCAATAGAGCTACTGAAACTTGTTTTGAACGCTGAGCATGATAATAAATTGACCAATGATGCAGACCTTAGTGATAAAACAAACTGAACTGTACTCGAAGGATGTCGTTTTGCAGTCGATACAGTAGACAGGTGTACAAAGAAAAAAAGGCAGCAGAGAGGTTGCAATTGTAATCATCATACTTTAATCTATACCTGGATAAAATGTATTTTTTTAAGGATTAAAACAAAAATCTTGCAAGTACGTATTCTATTGTACTCATGGCATTATAATCACATTATAGTAGTTGCATAACTTCTTTGTTATTTTTGTGTGAAATAGAATCAGAATTAAGGAATCTGGATTCTGCTATCATATTCATTCACGTTCCATTAATAGTAACAAGTAGGCAATCATATTGAATTATAAGGAACGTTTAAAATTAAGAAAACATCAAATACAATGTGATTTATACATCATTTTATAACCAAATTTTAGTGCTTTAATCAAAAATGATTCTGATTATGATTACCTATTATTAATTTCAAAATTATCAAAATGATCGAATGCATTTTTACAATTTTATGGAGTAGTACGAAACATGCGGATACGAAATTGAGATATACTTATGCAACAGGGTCGAGATATCTCGTATGACTGTGTTTCAATTAAACTGTTCTTGGTCCGTTTTCGTGAAATACCGTAATATTTCCACTTTGGTAACGTCTTATTTACTGAAATCTCAACATTATAAATAGACGACTAGGCCAGACACATTTTACCATTTTCCCTTTTTGTGAATGCTAGCAAGTACTTAGAACACCATGTTCAGTTATTTTATTGTAAAAGATGCCCCAATATACCAACAGACTTAAATTGATTTACAACTGTGTAAAGATTAAACTTAATATTTCTTACATTTCCAGTCTGTTTCAGAATAGCCAAAATGTCTACGCCTTTTCCCGAGCTTTCCGTGTTCTTTACAGTCAGCCTCAATAAGTTTCCAGTGATATTTTCTAAGCGGAGTACGCCATCATCCCTTGATGGCATTGCGTTTTACTATTTTTACTATTTTTGCTTATACATGTGTGCTCGCAGTCTTACGTTTCATTGACCATTTTTCTCTATTCAAACAGATACACAAAGCCTAATTTAATAAGCGAAGATATATCTCTATATGCCTGCCAGTGTACGTTTACTGCAACACATTCCACCCCTTAGCTTTGCAAAATAAAAATACAAATGTACATGTATACTGCGAAGATGCTGCTGCCGATGATGAGGACGGCGATGGTGAGGGAGAGTATTAAAATAGTGTCATTCACTTGCGTTTTTTCAATCGTGTCTGCAAAAAAGTAAAAAAGTATTGGCTGCGAAAATAAATGCAGTTAATAAATACAATATGTCTAAACTACAGGCGGATGTGTGTATTTTGTGACAGAATCCCCACCCCCCCAAAAAACAACAACAACAACAAAAAAAAACGACACGGTCATGCCAGTATATTTGATTATGGATTGCAGAAACTTAAGTCAGAATGATCTTGTCAACAGTTCAAGAAAACAGCATCAACAAAAAGAAAAATTGTATCATTGTGTTAAACTTTATATTGCACTCGCTTACTCACAAAACATCGGCATTTATTTTGTCTAGATCAAACCCTACATTAGTAACGCAGTAAAGTTGAATAAAGTGGCAAAGGTAACTTCTTGGGCAGTTCATTTAACAAAAACAATTGGGATACATTGTATCAGATTCAGTCATTGCAACGAACAATATTAACAAAATACGTTTTAACAACATATTCCTCTCATAATCGATGCCCTTGGATCGAACCCATCTTGCTTTTTTTTTTTTTTTTTTTAGAAAATGATTATTCTACTAATGCATATTGACTGTATTTTTTACATAAATGAAGTTGCAGATACAATGGCTAAACTCTGACGGAAAAAATCAATTTATATAGCTTAAGTACCTTTGGTCTGACTGCAGCTGTGTTTAGATATCTTCTTGAACAATTCATCGATACGCGGCAGGCTATCATCCACCAAACAGAATGGAATATCGTTCCCACTGTCCTTTATTCTTAAGCTGCAAGTTGTGTTACATACCAGAAAAGAATAAACTTTTTGGCATTCGTGATGACAATTGTATTGCATGTCAATAGCACAAGTGGTCTGTTCAGTGGAATCTACGACGCATTTTACTGAGTTAAGACATGTTGTATTTTGCAGGCAGTAACCACTTGTTGAGCAACTATACCTGTCAGAATAAGCATCGCATGTGTTGATATCGGTGTCTTGCACTATTCTACACTGGTCATTCTTGCCATAGTTAATGTATACAGGCGTATCATTAGCTGGACACTTAAATAGACAGGAACCGTTGGTAGGCCCGAAAAACTCTTCTTTACATGACAGACAGTTATTGACTGTATTGCATAGTTGACATCCATATGGACAACGTTTACATTGCCCATCGACAAGAAAAAAAGTGTCTTTGCATTGTAAGCAATTATTCTTAGATTGTTCGCATCGTATGCAATGCTCAACCTTACAGCTTTCACGGTACTTCCCATCTGTACAATTTCGACATCTTGGACTATTCGGTGTGAAAGACTTATACAAACAGTATCCGTTCACCTTGTGGCATGAAAGAGTACAATTTTCTTTGCACGGGATCTCACAGATGGAACCATAAAACCCATCCATGCATAATGTACAGTTAATGTCAGACACACATTCTAAACAGTTGTCAGGGCATTTGTGGCAAATGTCGTCAATGAAATATCCATTGGAGCATCGTTCGGTTTCCAAGATGGCTGCCAATGAAAAATAAAAGATTCATTATACATTCGTACAAATGGTGGCATACATACATCTTTTTTAACATTCAAGACACTCAGAATGGTTGTCAGTATCTCTTACAGGAGACTTTAGACTGAACATATATGAATAACTTCTAATTTACATAAAAGAGTTAAGAGATTACTAAAATCAGAAAAATACAATGGTCCTACGAGGCCTGCCGATAAACTTGGTGTATTGACAACATACTTAGAATAACAAAAATAGTAAACAAGAGGTCAATGATGGCCCTTAATCGCTCACCTGAGGACACAGGCTATAAGTAGGCTCATATCTGACATCAGGTAATTAAGAGTTATTTACTTCTGAAATCTTTGGTGAAGACTGAACCATTAGTGTGGCCACTGGGTTGATAACAGTTTCAAGAATTTTACCTAGTTACCTACTAAATCCACATGACACACTTCAAAACATATGTAAGTTTTCATACTGGCAAACATTCTGGCCAAATTTGGTGAAAAATGGGCCATCAATGTGGCCTCTACGTGTTTTCACAAAGTTTTTCTAAAATGTGACCTAGTTAACTACTTTTTGACACCACGTGATCCAATAATTTATTCATCCAAGCTTGTTGTAAGATTTGACCAAGTGGCATACTTTTTAACCTCACATGAACCAATAACGGACTCCTCCAAGATTTCATGCTGACACACATTCTGATTAGGTTTGGGCTATAAATGTGGTCTCTAGTGTATTCACAAACTTTATCTACGATTTGACCTAGTGACCTACTTATTGACCACACGTGATCCAGTTATGAACTCATCCAAGATTTCATGCAGGTTAACATTCCGATCAAGTTTGGTGAAGTGTGGGCCATGAATGTGGCCTCTAGTGTGTTCACAAGATTTTTCTAAGATTTGATCTAGTGACCTACTTTTCGATCCCACGTAACCCAATAACGAATCCGTACAAGATGTTATGCGGACAAATATTCTGACCATGTTTGATGAAGATTGGCCTATAAATGTGGCCTCTAGTGTGTTCAAATACTTTTTCTACGATTTAACCTAGTGACCTATTTTTGACCCCACGTGATCCAGTTACGAACACTTCCATGATTTTATTCAGACAAACGTTCTGACTTACTTTGGTGATGATTGGGTTTTAAATGAGGTCTCTACAGTGTTCACAAGTTTTTCCTAAAATTTTACCTAGTGATCTTTTTACCCCAGGTGACCCAATAATGGAGTTATCCAAGATTTCATGCAGACAAACCTTCTGACCAAGTTTGATGAAGATTGGATAAAACTGTGGCCTCTAGCGTGTTTACAAGCTAAAATTTTGACGCCGCACGACGGACGACAGACGTCGGGCGAAGCGGTATCTCAAAAGTTCACCCTGAGCACGCTGTGCTCAGGTGAGCTAAAAGTTAATGAGATAGAAATTTTAAAGTTATTAACTTCACAATTGACCCCATGTTTTAATCTAATTTATTACGCACTTAAAAACCCACCACTAAAACCACTAATGCAGAAGCAGTATAAACAGGTGCAGCTGTAAAAGCAGTAAACCCGTAATAACTGTAGCAGTTATAATCTATAAAAAGTAAATTTAACTTTTATTAAATAGTTATTTTCATTCTTGTAGTTTCATTTGATAATCTTTGCCTCTTGTCCTTTTTTAGACCACTCCAGTAATAAAGCAATATGGTATGCATATTTTTGTATGTATGTAAATATTTACATGCCTTTGTTTGCACTCAGTCTGTTCTGTTTGACTTAAATATATGTTTGATGAACTGCCGATCAAAACTGATATGAACTAAAATAAAAACAAACTAGCATTAGTTATATCGAAAATTGCAGTCCTTGGCAAAAGTAGTAGCTGAATCACAAGCTGCAGTCTGTAGCAAAAGCAGTAGTTGAATCGTAAGATACAGTTTTTAATAATATCAGTAGAAGGGTCGTAAGGCACATTCTTTGGTAGATAAAATGACGAAAATCTGATAGGAAATGTATTTAAAGTATATAGATATAAGTACCTTTTGGCCGATGGCAGACCATTTTATATATCTTCTTGAACGGTTTAACGATGAGCGATAGGATATCATCCCTCAAACAAAAATACATATTATTCCCACTGACCTTTTTTCGTAGGCTGCAAGTTGTGTTACATTCGAGAAAAATATAGACTTTTTTGCATTCGTGATCACATGTGTATTGCATGTCAATTGCACACGAGGTCTGTTCAGTGGAATCTGCGACACATTGTACTGATTTAGAACATACTGTATTTTGCAGGCAGTAACCACTTGTTGCGCAACTATACCTGTCAGAATAAGCATCGCATGTGTTGATATCGGTGTCTTGCACTATTGTACACCGGCCAGTCATGTTATACACATTGTATGTAGACACCTCATTATCTAGACACTTAAATAGACAGGAACCGTTGGTAGGCCCCAAAAACTCTTCTTTACATGACAGGCAGTTATTGGCCGTGTTACATAGTCTACATCCAATAGGACAACTTTTACATTGTCCATCGACAAGAAAAAATGAGTCTCTACACTGTAAACATTCTCCACTAGATTGTTCGCATTGCACGCAATGATCAACCGGACATGGATGTTGACATGTTTCACCGTACTTTCCATCCGTGCACCGAAAGCAGACAGAAGGCGACTCACAAATATCGCAATTTTCTGTACAATTTCGACAGGTTCGGTCGTTCGGTGTGAAATATTTCCCTTCAAGACACCCATACAGACAAAATCCATACACCTTGTGGCATAAAAGAGGACACGGTTTTTTACACGGTTTGTCACAGATTGAATCATAAAACCCATATATGCACCGTGTACAGTTCGTTTTAGAAACACATTCTAAACAGTTGTCAGGGCATTTGTAGCAACCGTCGTACTTGTAATATCCATCGGGGCACCGTACCTGGGAGGCTGTCACATAAAAATGTACATTCGGATTAAAATGATACATTCAGGTGAAAGAGGAATTGTTGTCAAAATATCTAACATAAATCTGAAGACCGAACATATATGAAAACCTTTTAATTGTCACAAAAAGAGTTACTTAAAATTGCTTAAATTAGATTTGAACAATGGTCATACGAGGGCTGTCCATGAAATTCGTGTATTGAGCAGTACTAAGAACAAAATATAAAGTATAATGTTAATAATATTGAAATTTAATTTCATGAACGCCATAAAGGGTTTATCTTGTAGACTCATTTATTATGCAATAAATAGTAAAACCACTAACAGCAGAAACAGCGGTATAAGCAGTAATGTAGTAAAAGGTGCAGTACATTGGCAGGTGCCATAAGTCGTTAGCATTCGCAGAAGAAGGTTTGTTCGGTGCATACTTTAGCAGTAGCAGCAGTAGCAGTAGTTAGGTGCAGTCTAAGTAGAACCGTTAGGTTCAGCCTGCAGCAATAGCAGTGCATTTTTGTGTAGCTCTTCTAATTGAAATAATACCCCTCTCTCATCTAAACGCTATGTGGACATTACATTTCAATTATGTCACTACTTTCGTAATAACTTATCAAAGAAATCGTCAGCGCTGGACATTTTTTAATCAAATATATCGGTTTTCTTTTCATTGCCTGCCTTTGATAAACCCATTAGGAAGTGTGAGGTTGGAGCTCTGTAAGAACGGATTAAGCACCCCAGTCAGTACATATTGCCAACTGACCGTACCCAGGCGGTAAATGTCGGGTTTACTCTATTTGTTAAATGACTAAACACAGATTTGTTTTTCTACATTAGTCTTACAGGTAATAACCTTTGTCCTGTGCCTTTTCAAATTTAGCTATATGTTGCAATGCTCATAGGACTTTGTCATATATTTATATGACAGTAATAGCAGTAGTAGAATCGTTTAGTGCAGTCTGTAATTTAGTGCAGTCTGTAACAGTCTGTAGCAGTAGTAGAATCGTTAGGTGAAGTCGTGCAGCAATAAAATTAGTAAAATCGTTAGGTGCAGTCTTGCAGAAATAGCAGTTGAATGATCGTTAGGTGCAGTCTTGCAGTAATAGCAGAAGTATGATCGTTAGGTGCAGTCTTCCAGCAATAGCAGCAGCAGAATAGTTGAGTGCAGTCTTGCGGCATTAGCAGTAGGAGAATCGTTGGGTGCAGTCTTGCAGCAACAGCAGCAAAATGATCGTTAGGTGCAGTCTTGCAGCAATAGCAGCAGCAGAATCGTTGGGTGCAGTCTTACAACAATAGCATTTGTAGAATCGTTAGGTGCAGTCGTGCAGCAATACCGGCAGCAGAATCGTTAGGTACAGTCTTGCAGCAATTGCAGTTGTATGATCGTTAGGTGCAGTCTTGCAGCAATAGCAGCAGCAGAATAGTTGAATGCAGTCTTGCGGCAATAGCAGTAGTATGATCGTTAAGTGCATTCTTGCAGCACTAGCAGTAATAGAATCGTTTGGTGTAGCCTTGCAGCAAAAGCAGTAGCCGGATCGTTGGGTGCAGTCTTGCAGCAATAGCATTAGTAGAATCGTAAGGTGCAGTCTTGCAGCAAAAGCAGTAGTATGATCATCAGGTGCAGGCTTGCAGCAATAGCATTTGTAGAATCGTTAGGTGCAGACTTGCAGCAATATCAGTAGTATGATCGTTTGGTGCAGTCTTGCAGCAATAGCAGCAGCAGAATAGTCGGGTTCAGTCTTGGAGCAATAGCAGTTGTATGATCGTCAGGTGCATTCTTACAGCAATAGCAGTAATAGAATCGTTAGGTGTTGCCTTGCATCAATAGCAGTAGCTGGATCGTTGGGTGCAGTCTTGCAGCAATAGCAGTAGCAGGATCATTGGGTACAGTCTTGCAGCGATAGCAGATGTATGGTCGTTAGGTGCAGTCGTGCAGCAATAGCAGATGTATGGTCGTTATGTGCAGTCGTGCAGCAATAGCAGTACTATGATTGTTAGGTGCACACTTACAGCAAAAGCATATGTAAAATCGTTAGGTGCAGTCTTGCAGCAATTGCAGTTGTGTAGAATCGTTAGGTGCAGTCTTGCAGCAATATCAGTAGTATGATCGTTAGGTGCAGTCTTGCAGAAATGGCAGTAATACCATCGTTAGGTGCAATCTTCCAGCTATAGCAGTAGCAGTTAGGTGCATTATTGCAGCACTAGCAATAATACCATCGTTAGGTGCAGTCTTGCAGCTATAGCAGTAACAGAATCGTTGGGTGCAGTCTTGTAGCAATAGCAGTAGTTTGATTGTTAGGAGCAGTCTTGCAGGAATAGCAGTAGTGTGACTGTTAGGTGCAGCATTGCAGCAATAACAGTACTTTAATCGTTAGGTGCAGACTTACAGCAATATCATTTGTAGAATCGTTAGGTGCAGTCTTGCAGCAATAGCAGTTGTATTATGTTTAAGTGCGGTCTTGCAGCACCAGCACAAGTAGAATCGTAACGTGCAGTCTTGCAGCAATAGCAGTAGTAGAATCGTTAGGTGCGGTCTTGTAGCAATAGCAGTAGGATGATCGTTAGGTGCAGTCTTGCAGCAAAAGCAGTAATATGATCGTTAGGTACAGTCATGCAGCAATAGCAGTAGTATGATCGTCAGGTGCAGCCTTGCAGCAATAGCAGTAGTATGATCGTCAGGTGCAGACTTGCAGCAGTAGCATTTGTAGAATCGTTACGTGCAGACTTGCAGCAATAGCAGTAGAATGATCGTTAGGTGCAGTCTTGCAGCAAAAGCAATAGTATGATCGTCAGGTGCAGACTTGCAGCAATAGCATTTGTAGAATCGTTAGGTGCAGTCTTGCAGCAATAGCAGTAGTATGATCGTTAGGTGCAGTCTTGCAGCAATAGCAGCAGTATGATCGTTAAGTACAGTCTTGCAGCAATAGCAGTAGCAGAATCGTTGGGTGCAGTCTTACAGCTATAGCAGGCGTAGAATCGTTGGGTGCAGTCTTGCAGCAATAACAGTATAAGAATCGTTAGGTGCAGTCTCGTAGCAATAGCAGTAATATGATCGTAATGTGCAGTCTTGCAGCAATGGCATAAGTAGAATCGTAAGGGGCAGTCTTGGAGCAATAGCAGTAGAAAAATCGTTGGGTGCAGTCTTGCAGCAATAGCAATTGTATGATCGTTAGGTGCAGTCTTGCAGCACTAGCAATAGTAAAATCGTTTGGTGTAGCCTTGCAGCAATAGCGGTAGCAGGATCGTTGGGTGCAGACTTGCAGCAATATCATTAGTAGAATCGTTAGGTGCGGTCTTGTAGCAATAGCAGAAGGATGATCGTTAGGTGCAGACTTGCAGCAATATCATAAATAGAATCGTTAGGTGCGGTCTTGTAGCAATAGCAGTAGGATGATCGTTAGGTGCAGTCTTGCAGCAATAGCAGTAATATGATCGTCAGGTGCAGACTTGCAGCAATACCATTTGTAGAATCGTTAGGTGCAGTCTTGCAGCAATAGCAGTAGTATGATCGCTAGGTGCAATCTTGCAGCAATAGCAGCAGTATGATCGTTAAGTGCAGTCTTGCAGCAATAGCAGTAGCAGAATCGTTGGGTGCAGTCTTACAGCTATAGCAGGCGTAGAATCGTTGGGTGCAGTCTTGCAGCAATAACAGTATAAGAATCGTTAGGTGCAGTCTCGTAGCAATAGCAGTAATATGATCGTAATGTGCAATCTTGCAGCAATGGCATAAGTAGAATCGTAAGGGGCAGTCTTGGAGCAATAGCAGTAGAAAAATCGTTGGGTGCAGTCTTGCAGCAATAGCAGTTGTATGATCGTTAGGTGCAGTCTTGCAGCACTAGCAATAGTAAAATCGTTTGGTGTAGCCTTGCAGCAATAGCGGTAGCAGGATCGTTGGGTGCAGACTCGCAGCAAAAGCATTAGTAGAATCGTTAGGAGTAGTCTTCCAGCAACAGCAGTATTATGATCGTTAGGTGCAGTCTTGCAGCAATAGCATTAGTAGAATCGTTAGGTGCAGTCTTGGAGCATTAGCAGTTGTATGGTCGTTAGGTGCAGTCTTGGAGCAATAGCAGTTGTATGGTCGTTAGGTGCAGTCTTGGAGCAATAGCAGTTGTATGGTCGTTAGGTGCAGTCTTGGAGCAATAGCAGTTGTGTTGTCGTTAGGTGCAGTCTTGCAGCACTATTAGTCGTAAAATCCTTAGGTGTGGCCTTGCAGCAATATAAGAAGCAGGATCGTTGGGTGCAGCCTTGCAGCAATAGCCGTAGTATGATCGTTAGGTGCAATCTTACTGCAATAGCAGCAGCAGCATAGTCGGGTGCAGTCTTGCAGCAATAGTACTTGTATGATCGTTAGGTGCATTCTTGCAGCAATAGCAGTTGTATGATCGTTGGGTGCAGCCGTGCAGTCATAGCAGTACTATGATTGTTAAGTGCAGACTTACAGCAATACCATTTGTAGAATCGTTAGGTGCAGTCTTGCAGCAATAGCAGTTGTATTATCGTTAGCTGCAATCGTGCAGCAATAACAGTACTCTGATTGTTAGGTGCAGACTTGCAGCAATAGCATTAGCAGAATCGTTAGGTGCAGTATTGTAGCAATAGCAGTAGGATGATCGTTATGTGCAGTCTTGCAGCAATTGCAATAATATGATCTTTAGGTACAGTCATGCAGCAATAACAGTAGTATGATCGTCAGGCGCAGACTTGCAGCAATAGCATAAGTAGAATCGTTAGGTGCAGTCTTGCAGCGATAGCAGTAGTATGATCGTTAGGTGCAGTCTTGCAGCGATAGCAGTAGTATGATCGTTAGGTGCAGTCTTGCAGCGATAGCAGTAGTATGATCGTTAGGTGCAGTCTGGCAGCAATAGCAGTAGTATAATCGTTAGGTGCAGTCTTGCAGCAATAGCATTAAGATGGTCGTTAGGTACAGTCTTGCAGCGATAGCCGTAGTATGATCGTCAGGTGCAGTCTTGCAGCAATAGCAGCAGTATGATCGTTAGGTGCAGTCTTGCAGCGATAGCAGTAGCAGAGTCGTTAGGTGCAGATTTGCAGCAATAACAGTAGTACAATCGTTAGGTTCAGTCTTGCAACAATAGCAGTAGTATGATCGTTAGGTGCATTCTTGCAGCAATAGCAGCAGTATGATCGTTAGGTGCAGTCTTGCAGCGATAGCCGTAGCAGAGTCGTTAGGTGCAGATTTGGAGCAATAGCAGTAGTAGAATCGTTGGGTGCAGTCTTGCAGCAATAACAGTAGTAGAGTCGTTAGGTGCAGTCTTGCAGCAATAGCTGTTGTATGATCGTTATGTGCAGTCTTGCAGCATTGGCATAAGTAGAACCGTAAGGGGCAGTCTTGGAGCAATAGTAGTAGAAAAATCGTTGGGTGCAGTTTTTCAGCATTAACAGTTCTATGATCTTTAGGTGCAGTCGTACAGCAAAAGCAATACTAGAATCGGTAAGTGCAGTCTTGCAGCAATAGCAGGAGCTGAATATTTGGGTGCAGTCTTGCAGCTATAGCAGTAGTATGATCGTTAGGTGCAGTTTTGCAGTAATAGCAGTAGTATGATCTTTAGGTCCATTCTTGCAGCAATAACAGTAGTCGAATCGTTAGGTGTAGTCTTTTAGCAATAGCAGTAGTATGATCGTTATGTGCAATCTTGCAGCTATAGCATTAGTAGAATCGTAAGGTGCAGTCTTGGAGCAATAGCAGTAATATGATCGTTATGTGCAATCTTGCAGCAATAGCATTAGGAGAATCGTTAGGTGCAGACTTGCAGCAATAGCATTAATATTATCGTTAGGTACAGTCATGTAGCAATAGCAGAAATATGATCGTGAGGTACAGTCTCGCAGCAATAGCAGTAGCAGAATCGGTGAGTTCAGTCTTAAAGCAATAGCAGTAGTATGATCTTTAGGTGCAGCCTGGCAGCAATAACAGCACCAGAATAGTTGGGTGCAGTCTTGCAGCAATAGCAGTTGTATGATCGTTAGGTGCAGTCCTGTAGCAATAGCAGTAGTAGAATCGTTAGATGCAGTCTTGCAGCAATAGCAGTAGTATGAATGTTAGGTGCATACTTGCAGCAATAGCATTTGTAGAATCGTTAGGTGCAGCCTTGTAGCAAAAGCGGTAGTATGATCGTTAGATGCAGTCTTGCAGCACTAGCATACATCGTTAGGTATAGCTTTGCAGCAATAGCAGTATCAGGATCGTTGGGTGCAGTCTTGCAGCAATAGCAGTAGTATGATCGTTAGGTCCATTTTTGCAGCAATATCAGTAGTATGATCGTTAGGTGAAGTCTTGAAGCTCTAGCAGTAGTAAAATCGTAAAGAGCTTTCTTGCACCAGTAGCAGTATCAGAATCGTTTATTGCAGTTTTGCAGCAATAGCAGTAGTATGATCGTTCGGTGCATTCTTGCAGCACTAGCAGTAGTAGAATCGTTAGGTGTAACCTTTCAGCACTTGCAGTAGCAGGATCGTTGGGCGCAGTCTTGCAGCAATAGCAGTAGCGGAATTGTTATATGCAATCTTGCAGCAAAAGCAGTAATAAAACCGTTAGGTGCAGTCTTTAGTAAAGTATTAGTATAACCGGTAGGTGCATTCTTTCAGCAACAGCAGTAGTCGAATCGTTAGATGCAGTTTTTCAGCAATAGCAACAGTAGAATCGTTTGGTACACTTTTGCAGCAATAGTAGTAGTAGAATCGATAGGTGCAGTCTTTAGTAGTAGAAGTAGTAGAAGCGTTAGGTTAAGTCTTGCAGCAATAGCAGTGCATTTTTGTGTAGTTCTTCTAATTGAAATATCCCCCCTCTCTCATCTAAACACTATGTGGACATTATTTTTCAATGGTGTCACTACTTTCGTCATAACTTATCAAAGAAAGCGTCAGCGCTGGACATTTTTTATTCAAATATATCGGTTTTCTTTTCATTGCTTGCATTTGATAAACCCACCAGGAAGTGCGAGGTTAGAGCTTTGTATGACAGGGTTAAGCACCCCAGTCGGTCCATATTGCCGACTGACCTTTCCAAGGCGGTAACTGTCGGGTTTACTCTATTTGTTCAAAGCATTTAGATTGATATAGATTTTTTTTCTACATTAGTCTTACATGTGATACCTTTGTGCTGTGCATTTTCAAATTTTGTTATATTTTGCAATGCTCATAGGACTTTGTCATATATTTATGTTGCAGCAATAGCAGTAGTAGAATCGTTAGGCGCAGTCTGTAGCAGTCGTAGAATCGTTAGGTGCAGTCATGCAGCAATATCAGTAGTAGAATCGTTATGTGTAGCCTTGCAGCAATAGCAGTAGTAGAATCGTTGGGTGCTGTCTTGCAGCAATAACAGTAGTAGAATCGTTAGGAGCAGTCTTGCAGCAAAAGCAGTAGTATGATCGTTATGTGCAGTCTTGCAGCTATAGCAGTAACAGAATCGTTGGATGCAGTCTTGTAGCAATAGCAGAAGTAGACTCGTTAGGATCAGCCTTGCAGGAATAGCAGTAGTTTGATTGTTAGGTGCAGCCTTGCAGCAATAGCAGCAGTATAATCGTTAGGAGCAGTCTTGCAGCAAAAGCAATAGTAGAATCGTTAGGTGCAGTCTTGCAGCAATAGCAGTAGCAGAATCGTTAGGTGTAGCCTTGCAGCAATAGCAGTAGTATGATCGTAAGGTGCAGTCTTGCAGCAATAGCAGCAGTATGATCGTTAGGTGCAGTCTTGCAGCAATAGCAGCAGTATGATCGTTAGGTGCAGTCTTGCAGCAATAGCAGTAGCAGAATCGTTAGGTGTAGCCTTGCAGCAATAGCAGTAGTATGATCGTAAGGTGCAGTCTTGCAGCAATAGCAGCAGTATGATCGTTAGGTGCAGTCTTGCAGCAATAGCAGCAGTATGATCGTTAGGTGCAGTCTTGCAGCAATAGCAGTAGCAGAATCGTTGGGTGCATTCTTTCAGAAATAGCAGTAGTAGAATCGTTGGGTGCTGTCTTGCAGCAATAACATTAGTAGAATCGTTAGGTGTAGCCTTGCAGCAATAGCAGTAGTATGATCGTTATGTGCAGTCTTGCAGCAATAGCAATAGTAGAATTGTTGGGTGCAGTCTTGCAGCAATAACTGAGACTGCAGCAATAACAGTATTAGAATCGTTAGGTGCAGTCTTGCAGCAATAACTGTATTAGAATCGTTAGGTGCAGTCTTGCAGCAATAACAGTAGTAGAATCGTTAGGTGCAGTCTTGCAGCAATAACAGTAGTATGATCGTTAGGTGTAGTCTTGCAGCAATAGCAGTAGCAGAGTCTTTAGGTGCAGATTTGCAGCAATAACAGTATTAGAATCGTTAGGTGTAGCCTTTAGCAATAGCAGTAGTATGATCCTTATGTGCAGTCTTGCAGCAATAGCAGTAGTATGATCCTTATGTGCAGTCTTGCAGCAATAGCAGTAGTATGATCGTTGGGTGCAGTCTTGCAGCAATAACAGTAGTAGAATCGTTAGGTGTAGCCTTTAGCAATAGCAGTAGTAGAATCGTTAGGTGTAGCCTTCAGCAATAGCAGTAGTAGAATCGTTGGATGCAGTCGTGCAGCAGTAACAGTAGTAGAATCATTAGGTGCAGTCTTGCAGCAATAGCAGTGGTAGAATTGTTATGTCCAGTTTTGCAACAATAGCAGTAGTATAATCGTTAGGTGCAGTGTTCATTAGGAGCGTTAGTATAATCAGTAGGTACATTCTTGCAGCAACAGCAATAGTCGAATAATGAGGAATTTGAAACGCATGTGTCGTTCAGCAATATTAGCAGTATATTAGCTACGTGCAGTCATCCTAGCAGTAACTGTACTTACTGTGCTAGCTAAAAGTTTTGCAGTATCATCAGAATAAAAGCACTAGTTTTAGCAGTAGCAGCAGTATAAGAAGAAAGCAGCAACCGTAGCAGCAGGAATATGAGTATAATAAGCAAAAGATGCAGTAGTTACCTCTGCAGGAGAAGCATATGCAGCATTTGTAAAATTAATAGAAGCAGAATAGAAGTATGGTAAATACTGTCCAAAACTGACCTTGAACAGTCTGAATTAAAAGACTGTGTATCAAAATGTGCACAAAAAGATGTTCCATTGTGTAAGTTCTGAAACATAAAGTGGATCAAAATCTTTAACAACTAGGAATTGAGCTTGGGGCTAGAAGAGGGATGTATTGATGGAGGGATCGATCTATGTGGAAGAGTTGGATTGGAGGGCTGATGTGACCTGGATGGATAGAGGATGGTGTGGTATGGGGCTTTGAATGGAATGACAAATTGAGCATAGAATAAATATAAATAGGGACATAGATAAGAAGACAGAGAGATGTGTCGATCGGAGATTGATTCATGCGAGGCGTGTGTGTGCGTGTGTGTATGCGCATGTGTGTGTGTGTGTCCATGGAGGAGATGTTAGTATGTGCATGTCCATTCATGCGTGAGGAAGACATAACATTATGGAGAGGCTTTGGGAGATGGAAATGGATTGAAGAAGGATGTTTGCCAGGGAGATATGGAATGAATGATAGACTTTGAAAGGTAGGGATTGACTGAGAAGATAGCATGTCGCGGACAGGTGGGATGAAGAAGAGACTGTGGAAGGTAGGCGCTGACTGATAAAGTGTGGCGGACATGTGCAATGATAAATAGTCTGGAAAAAGCACTGATAGACTGATAAGATAACATGTGACGGACAGGTAGACTAATTAAGAGACTGTAGAAAGTAGGCACTGACTGTTAAGGTTGGATATTGTGGACTGGTGGAATGGCGGAATGGTGGAAAGACTGTGAAAGGTACTGACTTACTGATAAGATAACATGTGGCGGACAGGTGGAATGATGAAGAGACTGTGGAATGTAGGAATTGACTGATAAAATAGCATGTGGCGAACATGTAGAATGATGAAGAGACTGTGAAAGGTACTGATTTACTGATAAGAAAACATGTGGCAGACAGATGGAATGGTGGAGAGACTGTGAAAGATACTGATTTACTGATAAGATAACATGTGGCGGACAGGTGGAATGATAAAGAGACTGTGAAAGGTATTGATTTACTGATAAGATAACATGTGGCGGACAGGTGGAATGATGAAGAGACTGTGAAAGGTACTGACTTACTGATAAGATAACATGTGGCGGACAGGTGGAATGATAAGGAGACTGTGGAATGTAGGGATTGACTGATAAAATAGCATGTGACGGACATATAGAATGATGAAGAGACTGTGAAAGGTATTGATTTACTGATAAGATAACATGTGGCGGACAGGTGAAATGATGAAGAGACTATGAAAGGTACTGATTGGCTGATAAGATAACATGTGGTGAACAGGTGGAATGATGAAGAGACCGAGAAAGGTAGAAATTGACTGAAAAGATAGCATGTAGCGGACATGTGGAATGGTGAAGAGATTGTGGAAGGTAGATATTGACTAATAAAAAAAGCATGAAGAGGACATGTGGAGTGGCTAAGAGATTGTGGAAGGTACTGATTGTCTGAAAACATGTGGCGGACAGGTGAAATGATGAAGAGACTGTGGAAGGTAGGGATTGACTGATAAGGTAGCATGTAGCGGACATGTGGAATGGTGAAGAGACTGCAAGGTAAAGATTGTCTGACAAGGTAGCATGTAGCGGACAGATGGAATGGTGAAGAGACTGAAATGTAGAGATTGACTGTCAAGGTAGCATGTGGCGGACATGTGGAGTGGCGAAAAGATTGTGGAAGGTATTGATTAACTGATAACATGTGGCGGACAGGTAAAATGATGAAGAGACTGTGGAAGGTAGGGATTGACAGATAGAGTAGCATGTAGCTGAGATGTGGAATGGTGAAGAGACTGAAAGTTAGAGATGGACTGATAAGATAGCATGTAGCGGACATGTGGAATGGTGAAGAGACTGAAAGGTTGGGATTGACTGATAAGATAACATGTGGCAGACCGGTGGAATGGTGAAGAGACTGAAAGGTAGGGATGGACTGATAAGATAGCATGTAGCGGAGATGTGGAATGGTGAAGAGACTGAAAGGTTGGGATTGACTGATAAGATAACATGTGGCGGACTGGTAAAAATGATAAAGAAACTGTGAAATACACATAAGTGCTAACTAACTACTATTTTCACTTTTTCCCAAAGTATAGACCATAACTTATTAATTGGTTATATTTTTGTACACAAACAATAACAGGTAGGAACCTCTGAACCTCATGAATACCACCATGTACATACACCCCACTATACAACTTTGAAGATGATATACTTAGTCTGAAAGTGGGGACACTAATACAATGGTAGTCAAAAGCATTGGTATTCCTGCATCCTAGAGATGTTACATAATTTAGTCTTCTGAAAGTTTTTTTTATTTTATTATTATTACATTTTCGTTCACAGCAACATGTACAATATAGACATTTCAATTTTCAAAGTTTTAACATATTTCAAGGTATCAAGGTATAGCATAGTATAACATCCAATTAATATTATTTATAGTGAAGACAATATAGACCACAAACTATTGATGTCATCTGGAACAATATAAGAAATAATATTAATAAATTGTGGTACAAAAGCATTCCAAACAAACACAAAGGTACAACATTCAGAAAAAAAAAAAAAAAAAAAAAGAAATATTTTTACTTGAAAACTAAAATTGTACTGCTTTTAGAGAAAAGAGGTAAATAAGGTCAAGTAGTTTTAATATTATACAGAAGCTAACATTTTCTTTTGTAACAGTATAAACAGAATATGTATACAAAAGCTTTGCCTTACAAAATTAAAAGCAACTGCAAAAGAAAGCCAACTTCTGTTAGGAACAGAGAGTCTGTTAGTTTAGTTTGTGCTTGTAAGGTTTAATATGTTATATACAAAGTTGATTTAAACTAGTCATCTACTTTGTCTATGCTAACATGTTGAGATGTATGACAAAAGTCATGACCAATAAGTAACAAAACAACTATTAAAGGTTATTATTTGATCAAGATCAAAGAAGGTGTTGTCAGCAAAAAGGGTTTATTGTATTTTATTCTGTATTTTCCTTTCTGTTAATTAAGGTAATAACTGGTTTCCAATATTCCTCATTTGTTCTCTGGTTCAAACTTTCACATGCAATATATTGATCCGCCCTGTATTGGTAAATTATATATTCTTTAAATACTCTTATATTTGGAAGCTGGTTCTTTTCTTTAGTCTTAAATATGTAGTATTTTGCTAGTATTAAAATCATGTTGATAACACTATGGAAGTATTTATTTCCAAAAATAAAATCTGTCATTGACAATTGAATTCTTGTTGTAGAGCAATTTGTATTGATAAGAGTTATTAGTTCATGCAAAAATACCTTTGCAACATTGCATTTGTAGAAAAGGTGTACAATGGTTTCTTCTTCCTGATGGCAGAGAGAACACGAGCTGTCATTCTTTAGATTCATTTTTTTAAGGAGAGAGTTAGTTCCTAAAATTCTGTGATTTATTCTACATTGGAACCACTGTAAAAACGTATTTGTGTTGCACTTAAAAGGTAGCTGATATAGTTTTACAATGTCACTATTTAAATTTTTATCACTTAGTTCATTAAGCCATTTTTAATCGATTTCGGCTGTGTATTCTTATTTAACATAGCATCATATAAGGCTCTACACCCTTTTTTTGCTTGGATTAATATTGAAACTGTAAAAGGAAGTAGTGGTTCCTCTAATTTATCTCCAAGATTGTGCACTTTAATTTTTGTCAAGTAAGCTTTTACAGATGAAAGAATGCTTGCATATTCTAGGTAGTTAGTAATATTACCATGTATTTTAGCAAAGTCTTTGAAGCTAAAAAATGTGCCATTTTTATTCAAGAGGTCATTAATAGTATATATTCCCTTCTCAATAAACTTTTTCCTATATATAAATTTTCCTCCGATTTTAATGTTATTATTATAAAACAAATGCTCACACTTTATTTTAATGTTATTATTATAAAACAAATGCTCACACTTTATTTTTTCGCAAAGTATTGGTACACAGGACCTTTTGAAGCTATAATATGAAGTATATACATCTTTCCAAAAAGGATTACCTAAACTATGTAATTTAGTTAATATATATTCTGCTCCAAGAACATGTATATATTTCAAGTCTTCATTTTGCCAACCTGTTATTTTTAAACATTTTCTATCATATAATATCATTTTTCTTAGCCATGAGGTTTTTAAAGCATTTATAAATACTTTAACATTAATCATTCTTACTCCTCCCTCAGAATAGTCTTTGTACATTGTGTCTCTCCTTATCTTATCTGGTTTTCCATCCCATAGGAAATCAAAAAAAATTTCTGGATACTATTTATTATTTTATTTGAGGGATTTGGCAAAGCTAAAATTAAATGGTTGATTTTAGATATGGCTAATGTTTTTATTACAGTTATTTTTCCTAAGGGTGTAAGTATTCTCTTTGACCATTTTGACAGAAGTTGTTTGATTTCTTCAAGTTTTTGTTCATAATTCAAAGAGGTGATTTTGCTGAGATCAGTTGAGAAGGTTAAACCCAGTAGTGTACATTTTTTATCCCAGCTGATATTAAAATCAGGTAATTGTTTTATTTCACTGTCTTTATTTTTACCTATCCAAACTGCTTTAGTCTTTTCCATATTTAAACCTAGGCCAGAGATATTTGCATAGAATTTTAAGACATTAAGAGCAGAAAGGAGAGATGTTTCTGTACCATCAAGAATAAGAGAAGTATCATCAGCATATTGTGATATTTTATATTCATAATTATCTATTTTTACTCCTTTAATGCTACTATTTTGTCGTATCAACATGGCCAGCACCTCTGCACATAAAATAAATATATATGGAGATATGGGGTCACCCTGACGGCACCCTCGTTGTAGATAAAACCATTCTGAACAATGCCCATTTATTAAACAGCATGATTCAATATTTTTAAAAAATATGTTTATCCACTGTTTAAAAAGTGAACCAAAGTTAAAGAAGTCAAGTACCTTGTTTATAAAGGACCATGACACCGAATCGAAAGCCTTTTCAAAATCAATAAGAAGTAAAAGACCTGGGATGTTAAATTTTTCAGTATAAAAAATGATGTCATAAATCAGTCTAGTATTTTCCCCAATATACCTGTCAGCAACAAAACCTGTCTGGTCTTCACTTATAATCAGATGGAGAACTTTTTTTAATCTATTAGCTATAGCAGATGATGCAATCTTATATGCTACATTTAAGAGGGAAATAGGTCTCCAATTTTTCAAATATGTTTTGTCCTTATTAGCTTTAGGAATACATGTTATTATACCTTGTTTTTGTGATATTGACAGTTCACCTTTTTGCAAGCCATAATTGAGAGATCTAACAAGTAGCTGCCCAATATCTGCCCAAAAGAATTTATAAAACTCAGTAGTAAAACCAGACAACCCAGGACTCTTGTTATTTTTCATGACCTTAAGACTTTCAAGGCATTCTTTATCTGTTAAATCTCCTTCTAGTTGTATTTTTTCTTGCTCCTTTAAAACTCTTAAACCCGTGATTTTAATTACTTCCTTTAGGTCAACATCAACAGTATCCTTGTGGCTATATAAATCTTTATAAAATGATTTTACTGTTTTTATTTTTTCTTCTTGTTCATCAACTACTTTACCATTATTTGTAACTAATTTAGACATTGACTTGGAAATGAAATTATTGTTTTCTAAGTTACAAAAATATTTACTAGATTTTTCCCCATTCTCTATCCATTTTGCCCGGGATCTGATTTTCACCCCTTCCATTTTTTTCTCTCTTATTTTCTCCAGCTCATTACGCTTTTCATTTAGAAGTTTATTGTCAGTAATCAGTTGTTTTTCTAAAAAATTAATATCTTTCATTAAAAGAGTTTCTTTTTCATTTTCAATTTTTTTTTAATTTTGAGCTGTATGCTATTGTTTCGCCCCTTATCTCAAATAACAACGTTTCAAAAAGCAGTTGGTCATTAATAGTAAATTTTATTTCATTATTTGGAATTTCACTAATGTTTCTATAATCAAGTGAGCTTCTCTCAAAGTATTGTTCTTTAACTTCTTGTATCTTTTGTTTTATCTTCTTGACATAGGTTATATCTTTTAATAGAGAATTGTTCATTTTCCAATAAGACTTCCCCTTTTTAAAATTTCCAAATTCTAATTGCAACTTAATTAATGAATGGTCTGTCCTATAGCCTGCTGAAATAAGACACAGTTTAACCTCTACCATTAAAGAGCTAGATATAAGGAAAAAATCAAGCCTTGCCTTTTTATTAGTATTCTTTTTAAACCAAGTAAATTCCTTTTTTTCTATATGAATGTCCCTCCAACAGTCTACCAGATCTAATTCAAAAATAGTTTCTATCAGTTGTTCCCTTGCTTTTGGATTATTAATGTGCAAATAATCCATGCAGTCTATCTCTTGGTTCAAAACTAGATTAAAATCCCCTGCAATAATACAAGGGTCATCATATTCTTGTAGATATTTTTTAATATGTCATAAAACTCAGGTTTATCTTGATTCGGGCCATAGATATTTACCAGTGATAGTTTTTTATTATAAACTAGACAATTAACTATTAACAGATTACCATCTTTATCACTATGTTGTGCTTTAAACTGAAAATCTAGATTTTTTTCAATAAAAATTGCAACTCCCCTTGAGCTGCTGGTACCATTATTAAAATAAACTTCATAACCAAAATCTATATAGATCTGTCTCATATCTTCGTCAGTAAAATGTGTATCTTGAAGAAAATAAATGTGTCCTCTTTTATTTTTTAAGAAATCAAAAACATCTGTCCTCTTAATTTTGTTTCTAAGACCTTGGGCGTTCATAGAGTAAATAATCAATTTATCCGTCATTTGGAATTATTTGAAATATTACATGTGTGCAGAGGTGCTGAAACATACATACATATAAGAAACTGAATACATTGAAAAAGGTAAACATACACGTAGATGCCATACAAAGGTTGATCAACATTTAAAAGAAAAAGCAAAGTAACCAGAGAACATCCATTATTATCATACATTGTTTTAATGTTTTGCCATAACATGGCTTAACTGGTAGTGGTTGTAATTGCCACAGTGGAGTTTGGAGATTTTTTTAAGTAATTTTCAATGAAACAAACATGTTCAACAACATTTTAGGAACATGAGTTCATATTCCTTGTGTGGAGTATTTAAAGATAATTTCAATTTATTTGTACAGCAAAAGAACAGCAAACAAAAAGACAGAATAGGCATTGGCGGTCCAGGGGCATGCACAACAATATATTTAGAAAAAAAAAAAAAAAAAAAAAAAAAAAAAAAAAAAAAAAAAAAATGGAGCATAAAGCAAGGCAAAAATATACATGATTAAGGGTTCTTGCTATAAGAAGGAGTAAAACTTTGACATTATGATAAATTTTGCAAAATGGCTTAAAAGCTTTGTTCTGAAACAAAATGCCAATTTACGGTTATAATCATTTTTACACTTTTCCCAAGCTCCCTAACAAAAAGGAGCAAGGAATAAGTAAGTCAGCTAAATATGTACATCCTTATTTAGTTCTCTTTAATTTTCATATTGTAAATGTACTGGTAAAGTTTTTAAGAGTTCAGTACTTTGTAATCTCTCCGTGCCCCAGGCTCCTATGAAAGCGAAAGCAAAAAGAGGAGCAAGGGGAATATAGAGCTGTACAAATTATTTTTAACGAATTTAATTTAGTTTGGATTAATTAAGGGTTGATGTAGAAGAAGCAATTGTTATGCTTAAAAGAGTTTCCTGGATAAATAAAAATTATCACTTTGTGTGTATTGTGCGTTGATATATCCCACACTTAACTCGTGATTAAAGTACTTGTCTTCTGAAAGTTGATTTAATATTACAAATTAGAGATGGTAATGGTTAATCTTCATAAAATATGTATTGCTGTCTTATAGCTTCAAGAAATATGTCCGGCAAGCAAAGAAAAACAAAAGAGAAAATAAGGAATTTCTACGCCTGGACCTACACAAAAATAGTTTCCCATGCTACTGTAGGAAAGGACAGACACCCCAACAACATGGTTTTCTTTGCCATTAAAACAAAAAAGGTAAAAATCTGTATATCAGTACAGATTTTGATAAAAGGTCAAGTCAGTAAAGCTGACCTCCATTCATTATTATTGTTGCTGCATTTGTGTTTTTGTATTGTCGATATTGTGTTTTTTCTTTCAATAATAATAATAAAGAAGAGAAAAATATTGCGAGTGCTTGTGGTTTGAAAAAAATAATACAGAAGAGAAAAGATATCATATGTTTAAGGATTTTAAGAGGATATCTTTATTTTTGAGAGATAATCCATTTTTCACAATTTGTCAGTACATTTAATACTCTTCTTGTTCCACACCAATTTAATTAGTAATAAGCGACATTCTACGAAATAAACTAAATTATATTAAGCATATCAATTAATGTGCAAAATGTTCATACGATACTCTTCTGTAATACCTCATTATGTATTTTCCGTTGTTTCAGCTCCAGATAATTAAAAACCCAACATCCTCTTTTGGTCCAAATCTTCACCAATATGATCTACACCTAAGCCAAATACTAGAAACTGTTATAATTTTTAGCCTGTTTAATATATTAACCCTTTTTCAATTATAGTTCACATTATTTAAACCTTAGAGATTTTTCTATTTTTCTATATTTTACTAACATAGTTTAGTTTTTAGCTGATTATTCTCTATTCACATTTAACTTCTTTTTATTCGGCGCCGTATGACCTGTTAAGTGTCGGTGTGCCGTAAATCCCAAATAAATAAATAAATAAAGCCAAATGCCACTGCATATACAGGTATATCTATTTGCAATCTCTATTTTTGTATCATACTTCTTTGACCAGCCTGATGCAAGGGGGTAAGATTGCTGACTTGTTACACGTACAAATCCTTGGCTTCTCACTCTGTGGGTGTGGCCGTGTTATATGGAGAGAGTGTGTTAGTGGTCCGGTTGCCTTAATGGGTAGAGCATTCGCCCTGTTAGCAAAGGTCCCCGGGTTTGAGTCCCGAACTAGCTGCACATTATTCTCCCTATGTTACATGGGTATGATTTTAGATGGGATAAAGGACTAAATATGGATGTCTTAATATAACTGAAAATACAGCTAACATGTTCTGCCTAACATTGATTTGGAGTCTTCTTCCATAATTAAAATGTTAGATATTGGATAATTTAAGTGTCATTTCAATTTGTTGGATTGTCTGTTAATGACAGATAACATAGAACACATCTATTTGCATTTTATTTCATCCGAACTGCTTTACACGTAAAGATTACTAAATGCCATACCTAAGGGAATCAGCTCACTGGATTGAGGGAGGCGTTTGGTAAACAGAAAAGATATCACTAGATAGCTAGACCAGGACATTCCAGAAATGTGATGGCAAATGCTAAAGTAATTTGAGTGGATTCTACTTGATCCAGTATTTCAAAGCAATTCACGTAACAAGTAAGTAATTTATTGGTTTTTTTTCCAGAAATCTTTTGTAGGAACAAAGTATGCCCATAGTAGCGATGGTGGATAAAGACCCCAGAAAATGTTTGGCTAGTACCACAGGTAGAGTTCAGCTTGAAAACCTTTTCCCTTCAAGGCATTTACCCAATCTAGAAGTTGAATCCATGTTGGGAGAGGTCATGGTCCAAAAGGAGTCTGAGGAGTTAGGCCCCTTGTCCATGGACAACACCTAAATCTTTGTTTTTGCTTTTAATGAAATCGTTCAGTTTGGAAATATTATGACAGTCCAGTTGTTATGAATGGGGAAACGTCTAACACTTGGTAAACATTACAGTTCTTTTACCTTCCATCATGAACATTTTTAAACTAATTGAGGCTCAAATCTTAAGTAATTGTCAATTTTGATTTTTGACAGTCTGTTGTTATTATAGCATTGTTGTCAACTTAAAAAGCCATCATGTTAATATACTTATTAAGGCAAAATTTAAGTTGGAAAAGGTCTTTCTTCTGAAATCATCTGAAAAAAGATGGTTCATTAATCAATGAAGCTTTTTTTTATCCAGATTATGTACACTATTAACATGTATTATTGTATAGATGAAAAGCTGCAGCCATTTGATAATTAAATCATCTCAAAGCAACTTGGTTACAGTTTAGCGTAGGAACATGACACATACAATCACTGATCTTTATTTTACAACATCATTACTGACTCAATCAGCATATTTTTTACAATTGACATACACTATTAATAAATATTACTGCATGCACAGTTTGAAGATGAATTAGTTTAGATTTTGGAGCTCAGTACGGTTAAAAAACTACAGGAAAATTGTTGCAACATTATTATTTTCCAACCTAAACACAACTTTCGAAGGGCAGCATTTTACATTTAATACAGTGGTCAATTGTATTAAAAGCAATTTTTTGTAATACTATCTGTGTAACAACAGCTATTACAAGAAACAATTTCTGAAGTTATATGAAGAGTATTCTTATGTTGAAAACCAGATAATGTACCAGATGGCATCTACTTTTTGTATTAAATGTTAAGTCTGGGGAATTTAAGACTTTTTGGCTAAATACTGGGATAATTGTTAGCTTGTATTGATACAATGTGCAACACACACACACACACACACGCACACACGCACGCACGCACGCACGCACGCACGCACCCACGCACGCACGCACGTACACACGCACGCACGCACACACACATACACGTACCATAGCTCACATCTAACTTTTTTCACTAATCCCTTTGATGATACCATTTAAGTGCAACATAACTGCTGCTATGCTACGGCTTATCATTATCCAACAGAACATTCACATAAGACTTGAAGTGAAGACATTTAAAGACTTGTAAAAAATCTATGTGATGCCTTTAATGCAGTTTGTATATTAACTTATTAATATGATTACAAGGAGTTAAAATAATACTAAACAAGTTCAAGATTTTGCATGTGCTTTTTTTATTTCAGTAACTCCTGCTCAAAAGCGGATAACCAAAGACCAACGTCTGATTATATGAGACCCCGAGTTTTTAAGATTTTGTCCATCTGCGCAGGAGAAGCCCCTTAGGTAAATGATCAACGATAAATAAAAAAAAAGCTTTTACTGCAACGATGAAATATATACAGTTATGGAGGTAATGTTAAACATGTTAAATATATTCATATCAGCATGCAGTGTAAACTACTTATATTTCTTTTCAGACATGTAAAAGTAACAATCATTGCAGAACTTTCTATATGAAGTTTGTTGCTTGTTAAAATAAAAGTATTTCTTAAAAAATTTGTTATATTGTTCTTTGAAGTAACATGCACCAACACTGACCTGATCCTGACCCTAAAATTAGCATCACTCAGTAATGCATCTAAAATGAGATACATTTTCTTCCTGTCACTATTTTCAAAAAAGTAAGTCTTGTATAAATAAATAACATTTTGTTTATTTCTGTGTAAATGTCAGGATAAGCTGCATGTTGGTGCATAATCATCACCTTAGTGTATTTTTTTATTATTGAAAAAGGTTAGACATATCATGCAAACACAGTGTCCATCTTTTTTGACATAACTTTAAGTGTAAAAAGGGAATTAAAAAATGAAGTAGACATTGTTGAAAAAAACTTCTTTTAATTCCAAAAGGCATTACATCGTTTTCATACACGTGAAAAGCAATTGTTTACTCGAAAAGAAGCATGCTATAAACTCTTTCTTAAAAATATAATAAAAGAAAGTCAGTAGACTGCATCATGACTTTTTAATGTTCATTGTCATTTTAAAAGATTGCATCCAGCTCTGTAATGATCCACAGAATGTCCTGGAAAACAGAGGAGTCATTAAGCAAAGAATTTAAGCTAAATTAACGCAATAACTATTAATGTATGTATAATAAACTGGAATATTTAACCTGTGCAATAAACCAGCAGACCCCTGGTTTTGGTAGAGCAATCTATAGTGCGTCGGCTACAGATACGGCAGGCCCAGGTTCGGTCCGCCTCGACATACCCGTCGTGGAAGTAGTGTAGCTCCCTTTCTAAAAAAGCTCAAACAAATATATGGTTAGTTCCACGACTGGTTGATTTGGGGTCATTATAATGTGACTCGGCATAGTATCATACCAGGTGTTCTTGGCATGCTATACAGTGAAGGTAGCACTATATCTCCTTCAAGTGAACACCGTTTCTGGATAACTGATAAACTTGATAAACCCAATAAACATAAACCAGCAGAAACGAGTAACTCTAATCAGTAAATAAAGCAATAGGTCTGTTGCACAACAATGTAAAATTAAAAGATACAAATGACTCATAAAGTGAATGACACATTTGTTGCAACTGTTAAACTTTTTTTAATTTCTGTTATGCAAAATTTATGCTTGCTTACATTACACCTGTTATTTCTTTTTGTTTTTATCTATTGGGCAATCCTTTGAAATAGTACACTCAATTTGAATATACATGTACATGTGAACATAAACAAACAAATATTTTAGATCGAGAAACGTTAACAGTCCTAGTAATTGTGTTTGTTGGGTTTATCTTCATTTTAACATTATATCAATTATTTATAGACTGTGTCCACTTGATTCATATATGGTACTGCCTTCACTGTGTTTACCATGTTGTGAACACCTGGCATAATACCAAACCCACTAACATTATCCTGAAAAACAAATCAACCTGTCTTGGGACCACCTTTTTATTAAACTCAAAGTAATTAGATTGTTTCACACAGTTTTGATAAGAAGGTTTGACTTCCACATTGTTTGTTACCATTTAATGTCTTTAATTACTATCGTGACACATCTTTTATTTTCTTAATTTTGAATTGAAAAATAGGGTTACCTGTTTTACCTTTTTTAACAATTGAAAACAATTAAAACATGAAACAACTATGTCGTATATTGCTTATCAATGTGTTTTTACTATGCACCAAACAACCCCTAATCAGACAAGCTGAAGCCATTGCCCACCTATGCGATAGGTTCTCGCTGTAACTAGGTTAGACATGGAATTGCCAAAATGGTGTTGTGGTCGATAAAACGGTGGTATTTTGTGATTGGAGTTTCCGTTGTTTCCTGGTGTTCAATCACAGATGCTTACAATATGGCAATTGTTACGGACTATTATTGTGAGTATTTTATCAACATCCTGCGGTTCCTTGGTGTTGTTTTGCAAACTTATGTTTCACATTTTATTGAAAATACATCAAGAAACTGAATAAAGTATCTGTACTCTTATAAAAGTTAATATTTATATTGAGAAAATAATCAACCTTATCTAAAAGTATTACCAATTTGCGTTTTTGTTAATATAACAATATCAGCACAATTATTGAGCCTAAAGTACACAAATCTACTTACATCTTACAGTCATAATATCCCAGATTAGTTTTATTCCTTTGAATTACTGGTGATAACTTAATTAGTTTTTAAACATTTATTATGTATGACAAGATATCAACTGCTTGTCAAGCAACGGTCTAACCTATCCAACCAAGGGTTGACCATCATAAATACCTGGGGAAATCCTGTTAGGTAATTGACTAAGAGAATACATGAGAAAGGGTTCTTATTTTATGTTCACAGTTTCTATTGGGTATATATGATGTCAGCAGACAGAAATATTCTAAATTGTTTGTACTTACTGTTTTGTATGTTTGAAACCTATCTGTTATTTAATCTTGTAATTTAGCCTGAGGAAAAGAGGTGCTCTATGGCCAGGATGGCCGCCGAAGTACCGGCACAATTGCATAGTGGTCTGAGATGATTTATGCTAAAAGGACATCCATGAAAACACTCCTGTAGGAGAGGTAATGGTTTTCACTGTTTGATTTGCTTAATAGTCAGATATGTGTTCTATTTTTTCTCAAAATAATTACTATTTACATTAATATCAGTTTATTCTTCTGATTTAGATTAAATGGTTTAGCCACAATTATATGTAATCTGATGTTTGCTGATTTCTTTTGCAATTATTTTATCTTTTCATTTGTCAATATCTGGGATTGATTGTCATAGCCTCTTTCCACTTAGCTTAGTTGAAAAGCAGCCCAACACTACCAGTTTTATTTTGGGTAGATCCAGGTTCAAATTCTGAACTGGAATACCTTTACAGTCCCGTTTCTTTTCTTAAGTTTTCTTTTTATTTTAAATATACTTGTTTAAATACTGGTTTAAATTTATTTTGTTATGTATAAAACATAATTATCACATTACATACAAAATAAATACACTTCATTAAACTGTTTCATAAAAAAGTTTCAAAAAACTATATAGTATATGTAAATGACTCAGGCATATGTTCAATGCCACGTACCAAATATCTGGCTAAAATATACATTTATAGTCTCTGCATAGTCATGAAATATATAAATACATGTACATCATTTTAATAAACTTAGCCAACTTTTAAAATTGTATTTCAAAATTGTTTTGAATGTCAGCATGGGTAAATGTATATTATTCACACATACCAGTACACTGTACACAAGTTCACTTTATACCAATATATTACTTTATTAAAACTATTGTTGTTACAGGCACATCAGAAGCTATTAGGGTGAAAATAGGCCTTATAATGTACATGATTATATAAAAATAAACTCTTTTGTCTGTATTATTTTATCAGGAAAAAGTCTTCTTTCTATTAAAATAGCCATTTGTTTTGAATTTTGACAAGTTGGCTAGGTTGTGCCAAAGGATTAATCCCGATGTTGCCTCCCAAATAGAGGCACTAACAGAGAATGGTGTTAAAGACAGTACAGAGATGAAAGGACAGATTTCACAGTTTGTGTCTGCTACACATCAAGCACACAAATTTTCCCCATTAAACCGCAAGTTTAATCCGACCAAAATGGTAATCAACTACCATATGACGAAGTGGAAGGAAGGGGCTGATGATTTGTATTTTATGTGTTTCTTATAATATAATCTTGTCTTGTCAATTGTCTGGTCGATTGTCTTTCAACTGTCTTGTCAATTGTCATGTCATTTGTCTTGTCAGCTGTCCTGTTTTGTAAATTGTCTTGTATGTGGTATTGTAAAGTGTGGTGTCGATTGTCTTGTCTGGTCAATTGTCTTGTAAATTGTCTTGTCAATAGTCCATGAACAATAAATTACTATCAATGCATATAATACACATGTACTTTTCACAGGCTAAATCAGTAAGAAATATACTACACAATAAAGATGATTGTGAATGATTCTTTCTTTCTAAAAGTGTATGAGAATTCCTTGAGAGCATGAGACGTTTGAAGGTGTGAGTCATGACAGTTATGTTGTATTTTGGTGTTAAATGGTACGAATGAAAAGACATTTTAATGTCACATATTCTGAAGTATTTTGCTACCTTGTTTGTTGCTTCCTCCACCAATAATTGGCTGGACATCAGCACTATGACCTTTACAGTGTGTGTGTTGGGGGATGTGACAAAAACAAACAATAACCTATGATAAGTTGAGTGTATATTAGCTTACTAGCTTATTGTCTTTCAACCTGCAGACCAAAGAATGTTCAGGATAAGGCAAGGACTTGTACTATATGTTTTAAAGTTTGGATTTTCTTTTAAGTTTAATTTATCTATTGCATACATTATTTCATAAGAAAATGCTAAACCCGGAATATGCAGTAAGTAAAATGATAAATGCATGCTTACAGAAGTCTATTGGGGATAAAGTTTCAGCTTAAAGACACTGTAAAAGGATAAAGAATATAGCCCTAATAGAAATGACGGGTAAAAAGATGCATGCATATATAATGGAGTTACAGTACATTAAGAATACTGGTATCATGGAGTTATACATTAAAAATACTGGTAACATGAAGTTATACATTAAAAAACTGGTAAGATGAAGTTATACAATAAGAATACTGGTAAGATGAAATTATACATTAAAAATACTGGTATGATGAAGTTATACATTAACAATACTGGTAAGATGAAGTTATACATTAAGAATACTGGTACGATGAAATTATACATTAAGAATACTGGTAAGATGAAAGTATTCATAAAGACTACTCGTAAAATGAAGTTATACATTAACAATATTGGTAAGATAAAGTTAAACTTTAAGAATACTGGTAAGATGAAGTTAGACATAAAGAATACTGGTACGATGAGGTTATACATTGAGAGTACTGGTAACATGAAGTTATACATAAATAATACTGGTAAGAGGAAGTTATACATTAAAAATACTGGTATGATTTACCAACGAATATAATATTATTATGTATATATTATTTTTGCAGAAAAAAGAGCATCATTCATTTATGACAATCTACAGAAGAAAACAAGAAGGTATTGAATATGCAATAAACCTATTAATGGATGGATTTGTATTTTTTATTAAAACAAGAAATATGAAAAGTCCTTTGAATACTACAACATATACTAAACTTTTGCAAAAAGCACCAGTAGACAAAGGTAAATAAATACATGCCAGTTAGAAATTTCATTTTATAAATAAATATTGATATAAATGATATTATGAATATTTAAATATCTCTATTATTACATTCTTTTTGTCACTAATTAAAAAACTACCACAGTTTAGTTTTCTTCACATCTCCTTAATCCAAGATCATAATCTTCCAGTCAAATGAAATCAAATATTGTAAAAATGTTGCTATAACTGAATGAGTAACTTACTTAATTATTTTAGGTTAATGAAAAATCTTTCTCAGTATGGCTGAGATAATTGATTTTGGTTAATTTGACAAATATTTTAACTTATATTAACATATTGTACTGGATGTGTGATATGCTACAATTGGTTCCACCCAGCATGTATGGGAATGTCTGAGGGGCAAAATGTTTTTGTTGTAAAAACAGCCAATAATCCTTGGTCCAATAATGAAAGCTCTTCAGCCAAAGAAATCTGTCATCTGTGAAACATCAATAGCAATAATAACCTCTTATATAAAAAAATGTGTTCATCCCATGATAAGAAACTAATAATCTGATGAACAAATCGTGTTACTTTCTCACAGTATAAAGGCGAATCTCTGAGAGCAACTACTGAGCGACTTTGGGGGCAAGCAATCGCATGCATATACCTAAAGACATAGTAAACACACACTGTTGCAAACTGAACACAGAGGCAAATATTGTTAAACTAGTTGTATGATTATGTATTTTTGTATATAAGATCTTATTATATTTGTGTGTGTCCAAGATGACAATAGTTTACCCAGTTATTGTTGTGTTGCAATACACAGAGTTGAACCATCTGAACAATATCTTTCCCACTTTGTCCAAGATGTCTCCATGCTTGTCCTTGTAGTGTATTCTGCTTGAAGGTCCAATGGAGGATTTTAATGAAGAACTATTGGTTTTAACACACACATGATGAGACATAATTTAAAAAAAAAAGTCTTTGTAATTAACAATTGTTTATGTCAATGTATTTCATTAAAATTAACAACGGTCATCTGTTGTATTCATTTTTACTTCATTCATGTCTTATTATATGTATTTATACAGATTAAAATACTTTAAGTTCAATAATACCAGCCCAAATTTCTGGCGATTTATTGCCCTTTTTCCTTTAGGAATTTTATTACATTAGTCATGACTTAATAGCAACTTATTATGAAGGCTTTATCTTAATACCCAATGCACTGATTGAATTAGGCTGCCAAGATTTCAATGTTCATTACTACAATAGTTTATCAGCACAACATAAGCACATATTCAACTGAAACTATACAAATAGGTTTTGTAGATTATGCAGGGTTAGAATGATGGCTTTTGAAAGAACAGGTTAAAAATGTCATACCTTGGACATATTGTTACGCACTTAGGCTAATGTTATGTACTCTGACAGTCCATGTGAACTGTATTTTTGACAAATAATTGTACTCTTAACATCTATACTTTTTCCAACAATATACATTTATTGTTATTAATTGTCAAATGTTTCATCTTCAGTATCAGACATATGTGCTGTCTTTATGTAAATTAGTGGTTACTGTTTTAATTGTTTAAAATCTTGAGGGGTTTAAAAACTACTAGTATTGTTAAGTTTTAATAATAATTATTGTTTTGATATCATTTGTTTTTGGTTATTATTGACCTTTTTATTCTAATGATGCATAATTGAACTGTAAATATTCTTTTGATAGCATAAAATAGTTATTTATATTATTTTGAGTACATTCTTGAAAATATTTTTTTCATAACATTCATGACTAATGTTTTATATTGTTTTAATCACAATTCTCATTATTAAACTGGTTATATTCTTTAATAACAGTATTGAATAGCTTTTTCTTTTGTTTCGATTACATCATTATGAAGCTATCCTTTTATAATGATTCCATTATTGACAAGCAATTTCGGCTATTTTTATTACATTTTTGAATAACATTTTGTATTATTTTTGCTTTATTTAGTAAAGAATCATTTGTGTGATTTCAATAAAAATGTTAATAATTTTGATGAGCTTTATTTATACACTTTTGTAAGACATTATTGACAAAAGTTTATAAGTACTTGTTCGGTCTATATGACATTCTTGGCTAACTTTTTGACCTCGTTGTTTGATTTTGATTACATTTTTAAGTTAATATTTCTAAGCTTTTTTAGAATTCTTATATAATTTATGTGTATGGCTTGATTACATTTCTAAATAATTATTTTTGTGTATCTGTAAGATTCTTGAATAATTAAATAGTCTACAGCTATACATTAATGGACATGTATCCTGGCATTATTTGTGGTTACAGTTTAAACTTAAATGGCTTTATGCATTGGACAAAAGTTAGGTCTTAAATATTATTTTTTTGTTGCTTTAATACTATAAAAATATTTGCTTTAAAAGTCACAAAGTTAATTGCTAATTGGAATAGGAAACCAATTCAATTAGTTAGATACTAAAGTTTCTCATATTTTTAAGATGTTATGTTGATTACTTACTCTTGCACAGACATTTTGATTGTTGAAATGTATTGTTGAATTTTATTGTTCGAATCAAAGAACATATAGGTCTTGTTTATTTCATTAATGTAAGAACAATTTAATATAAAGCATATTGTCTCAGAATACTTCAATGACTACCAAAATAATTTGTTACTGAATAAAGGAATTAATTTTCCAATGTGACTTATTTTTACTATGTTAGACAATGTGAATGCAACATTTAAGTAACTGAGTTACACTATATCTAATAAAAACAAAGAATATTCGTGCTTAAATTGGGCCAATTAAATAATTTAGCGTTCATATAAACAGACTCTACTGATATTATTATGCTTATAAATTGAAAAAGCTACTTACATCTGGTTTTAATCATAAATGATTGCTTAAGTAATTCAGACATAAAACTGCAGATAAAACAACAACAACAGACATTAGTTGCGACATGTAGTCTGTTAAAGAGTCTTCAAACATGCTGTATAAACTTGTGACATAACTGAAAACCAAAGGATGTTGCAGTGGATCAAGAACGTAAATAAATATGCACATTTGACTAGGAAATGACCACTCGAACACAGTGGACAAGGAATGAACACAGGTGGGCTCATATGACTATGTAATGTCCATCAGACAACTGTTGATCAGGATTTGACACAAGTCGGTCCGTATCACCAGGTAATGGCCATCAGACATCTGGGGATTTAACACTGGTAGGTTCATCTGACAAGGGAATGGACATCAGACATATGTGGATGAAGATTTGACAGAGGAAGGCTTCTATGACCATAGAATCGTAATTTGACAGAGCTGGGCACATATGGACAGGTAAAAGTAATCAGACCAGTGTGGGTCTGAATTTGGGACAAGTGTCCTAATACAACCATGTTAGCGTCATGAGACCAGTGTGGATCGAAATTACAGAGGTAATCTAATATGACCAAGTTATTGTCAGCAGACCAGCGGAGATCTCAATTTGACAAAGGTGGGCAAATA
Source organism: Sinonovacula constricta (assembly GCA_007844125.1). Classification (NCBI taxonomy): domain Eukaryota; kingdom Metazoa; phylum Mollusca; class Bivalvia; order Cardiida; family Solecurtidae; genus Sinonovacula; species Sinonovacula constricta. Next base: position 20,355,777 of record CM017571.1, read on the forward strand.
CCACTGTGGATCATGATTTGACACAGGCAGGTTGTATTGCCAGGTAATATTCATAAGACTTTTGTGGATCATGATTTTATAAACTAGGGTCTTATGACAAGATAACGATCGAAGTACTTCTGATGTATGCCTATAAAACACAAATTCTATTGTAATTTATAATCAAGCGTTTCACACGATTGTAAATAAGATCAACAAACTTAAAACAGAGTGTTTTTTTCTGAGGACGAGAACGTAGGCGTGTTAACTTATCATCCGCGTCCAAAGCTAAATTTATTAATGTCTTAACACTTTTAAATTCTCGATAAATGAAAAAGATAGATTTATTTCGGAAGAAATGCTAGTGTCCAATGCCATGTGAGGAAAATTGATGCATGGAAATATCACATACACATTGATTAGAATATGACTCATTTGTCACGGATGTTAACCAATCTAAAGGATAGTAAATAAAAGAAAACAGTGTTTTTTATTTCCAATGCGTCCCTGAAAGGCACATAAAGTTATGATATTATATAATGTGCAAGCCCGGGAAGAAGTAGTGCACATGAGCAAATATGTATGTCGAAAGTGACTAGACGCGTCTATTGTATCCAGGCATGCCTCAAATGTTAATGTTACTATTTGTTATCTGTTTATACTATAAGTTAAAATGATTATATTGTTCAATACTGATGTCCATGAAATGCAGATTATGAATGAACAAAGCCAAGAAAGGATATCAATCAGTGACTAAAGGGCCAAAGTAAATTGATTTTCTGCAGAAATTATTTACGTACAAATAGCCTTAACATGGGTAAGATTTTGTAACATATACTTGATATAGGCATTACCACCTTTAAAGTGACCTTTACCTGTATACCTTTAGTCGATTACACCGTAAAGGTTACAGCGCCCAAACAGCGGTTTTCAGCGCTTCGATTGTAACCCACATGACCCATTCGACCTTTGAATAGGCAAGAATAAGCCCGAATGCATGAGGTAATGCGCATGAATAGATCAGGCGCGTGTGCTTGAATTACTTTCTGCTGTTAAAGAGATGAAACGCCGCTTCATAAGAGCAAAAACATTCGCTTTCATTGTCTTTGTTTAATATTTTATTTATAAACCATTTCAGTTAACAATTTGTTTAAAAAGTACGTTCGTCATCGAACTATTTTATTCGAGCATTAAACAATATGTAAGTGGGCGTGTCCTGCGAAAGCAAGCGGCTAGCTAATAGATCAATATGATTTTCCCTTGTGCTATCATTCCCGATTCCCCGGGAGACTCCCGATATCAGGGGTCTGTCTCACGCCTCACGTTCAGCAAATCAATTCTTCGCTTTGATGTTCCCGGCAGACGTAATCTCACCCCTCCTGAAGACTGCCCCATTCAGTAGCTACCAGCCTATCATTTGATACGCAATATAACCTACTGCAAGCGACCAGTACCTGCGTGTGTATGTGTGCAGCTAATCAGAACAGGTCACTGCCCATCATTGAGCGTACCGAGTGTTCATTGGTGGGGGTGGGGGCGATAATTTCGTGTCATGCCTACTGTGTAAGAAAGCAACCGCCACAAAATGTAAAGCCTTAATTGGAAATATATATAACCACACCCATTTAGTAAATGGTAGAGATCATGCCCAATCAGTGTCACATGTTCTGTTTTCTACCACAACACTATGTTGAAAATGGGTGCAATGCTTAATGCACGTGCGGACGCAGGCATTGCGCTAAGCATCGAAATTTTAAATGTTCAATAACCCGTTAATAGGGTGCTATAAGAACTATTCTGTATTTACCAAAAATGCAAGCTCATGATCATTAGATTTAACGTCTTAAGTATTTTCCAGCATTAATATTGCGTTTGACAAACGTCCTGACTACAAAAAGTAGCACTTAAATGCACGCAACTAACATGACCGAATAATTCACCAACTGACCTGCGTACGTGCATTACAAAAACAAACAAAAAACCAACTTATGCTTTTGTTTTGAGGTTCTGTAAAATTACGGGGTAAATATAATAAATGAATGTTATTTCTATGCAATATTGAACTTCTAAAGTACTAAAACCTTTAATCTGGTAACACGGTTTATTATCGAATTTTTATTCCAGTTGTCTCCCTTAGACAACGTAGTCCTTACAGTAGACTGTGAGAGGCAGTAGCCTAGAAACATGTTCAAATCAGGCGGGAAAGTTGGAAACCAGTCTGGGCATGTATATACCCCACTACATGAAGAATACTATATAGAAGGAGGCAAGCGGAACAAACGTTTATTATAGTACATCAAACAAGTTTGTGACTTTTTCACATATCACTTCTGCATTTTGAAGCTGCAGAAGAGGCTTTTTTTCTATGAAAACAAAAACAATAAAAATCAATACAATTCCATAAAATATCACATTTTCGTAGAAAAGTATACTTAGTTACTCATGATGCATATTATACCAAACATATATAATCAAACAACAGCAAGAAGCAGACTTGACTATATACCAGTTCAATACAATATCAAGCAAATGGCATAGATTTAAAAGCTTTTAAGTTAGATGTAACCCTTTATTCAACTGGTAGTTGGTTCCATGTCTCCATACAAGTGTAACTAAAAGTACGCTCTGGATAATTTGTATCTGGTTTCTTATGTATTATGTTTTTTTCGGGTTTTCGATCTAAGTTCAATTTTTTTGACTGTGAAATTGAGTCACTGATGTAAGATGGAGTCATATTATTAAGAGCTTTGTACACTAAAAGATTAATAAAGTATATGCACCTAGAATCATACTTCTTCCATTTTGAGTCTTTAAATAAATCTTTTAAGTTTGTTTTGCTGTTTGAGTTAGTGATCATCTGAAATGGTACACCCATAGACATATAAATAGATAGACCGGGCGCGCTATTTATAACCCGCGCGCTTTTGGCCGCCATCTTGGAGAGCATAATCGTTTAGCGCGTCTATAGATACGCTATGATAATACAAGAAAAATCGTAGAATACTTTCCGATAACACTGCGCGTTTTATGTATTTTTATTTTCATCAGAGTATTAAACAACACAGTTTCTGCAGAAGCTTATATCCCTTGTGTCTTCTCATCACAAATTTGTTCTTACTTTTCGCTTGGCTTGCATGTGAAATACCTTTGTTCTGTGCCTTTTCGGAGTTTAGCATATGTTGCAATACTCATAGGACTTTGTCATATATTCTTATTTATATGCATAGTAATTCATATTATTTAAATTAATTTTTACCTGATCTGATTTATAGAAATGATGCTATACATAGTAGGAATCTAGACTGGATGTAACGATCGAGAAGTATAGAGGGGATTTTACCCTATTGTATCGCTCTTATATGATTTTTATACAGGATGACAATACTACAGTTAGAGTAATGTTATTTTTCTCTTTTATTTCCATAATAACGGACTATTTAGGTTTACTCGGTAGATAAACTAATGTTAAGAACCATATAAGCAAGTATTTCTGCTAGCCAAGGCAGACTGAGGCCAAGTATTGAATTTAAAAATATGAATAAATAGTTATAAGAATTGTCAGTACTTTGTTGCACGATCCCAGAAGATGGTGCATACACTTAGCTAATATTTTTTCATTAAAATCGCTTTAATATATTTGGCATGTATATATGCAAACATGTAGATGTACACCTACAAAGATTGAGGTTTTGCTTACCATAAGTTACTGATTACACTTGGCGTGTATGTTTTATTAAAGATAATAATTTTCGTTAATACTAGATCTATCTTGTTCACTTTGCACGAGGATTTACACATGGCAGCACCAAATTCTTCAACATCACAAGACATAACAATACGAATTAGTAAGTCAATCAGTTAGTAGCTTTTATTTATACTCATTATCGATACAATTTAGTATTCTGACCACAGTTATACACTAAAATATTATCACCAAACAATGAAAATCACTGATTGCAACACAATGATGGCCATTATAAACCTTTTTTAAAGTTTTCATGTCCCATTGCTCGCAGTGGCAGACGCCATTTTCAGCAACTGGATATGCTCTCCAATATGGCGGCCAATGGTACGATGACGCATCAGCACTCGGCCAATAGGATAGCCGGTCTATCTTTCTTATGGTTATGGGTACACCGATTAATACTTCAAACGGAAAATAGGTTAAATATTGAACAGTAAAACAATATTCCTATTTCAATAATAGTTACATAAATCATTAGGCAGCAAACCCAGATGTATTCCAAAGAGAGTTCTTTAATGAGAACCTTCCCATAATTTATAAATGCTATACCCCTGGCGTTGGAAATATTTACGCTAATTTGCCAAAACTGGGCAAAAATTGCACTTTGTTCCAATGCATTTTTTTTTCAAATTTATTTTTACACTATTTTTCTACCACAAAAGTTTACAATATTTTTCTGCCACAAAGGTCAAGAATTCGTTCTCAATGACATTTTGTGCTTGGTTAGCACATATCGTATATACTGTTTATGCAGTGATGTGTGCGTGTGTGTGTGTGTGTGGGGGGGGGGGGGGGTGAGGGGCTGGTACTTGTTGTAATGCACGGTTTAATTTTGTGACGTGTCGTTTTGACCATATTTGTGGCCTGTATTTACATGTAAACCAACGAACTAAATCATGACCCCACTCATCCGCCCACAACTTATCATGTCAAATCTCTAGCCAGGTGCGTAGCTGACTGTACGCTGAATAAGCAGCTGTGTACACATTGTCCCAAAATAATGAAAACACACAAAGATAAAATCTGCAGTTAATATCTTATCCTAGAAGGAGTAAGGGGTATATTTATTACGATCAATTTACACACGAAACGAAAAGATGTAAAACAGCTAAATCAATTTGTTAACCTTCTGTAGGGGCACGTTTTGTACTCTTACATAAGTAGGTAAATAAGAAAAGGTCCTATCAAAATTTTCACAGATATTTAAATTTTTATTTACCTGTAGACAAAGGCAAACAAGTAATTCCGTTCTAGGGACGATCACGCCTCAGTAGTATCTGGTAAATGGATATGTACAGAATTGTAACTTTTTGTTCGTCGATTATTTTTTTAATTTTCATGTTTCGTTAGACAAACAGTGGTTACTGTATTTAACATCTTTACATTTATCTTTTTCGTTAGGAAGACGTACAAGTCGCTAGACAGTGCTGCTGCCAATTACAAATTAATAGGGATCATTTATAAACCACAGCATAGAAGTTTGGAGATCATTCAGAATAGCGAAGGGTCATACTATCAATGTATAGATCTACATGGTATTAAAACATATTTCAACGCATGTATTTATATTTTTAGTTGCTATATAACTTACAAAGTGGGTGGAGTAAAGTTAAAAAAATACCTAATTCCATTTGCAATAGTTTTCTTTTGTTTCAGTCTACAAAAGAGCAAATCTTCTATTTATAACAAGCTTTCGGGTTTTGAGAAATAGATATGAGACTTTTATCTGTCAGCATTTTGATTCCAGACCGCAGCTAAATCTTGACCTGGTATGGTTTCTTTTAAACAATTAGCCTTATTCACATGACAATGTGATTTGACATACCATTATTAGTCATAACATATTCTGTATTGTTAAACTGTCAAGGATGAAAGTCACATGACAGGCCTTTTAGGTCCAATAGGCAAGAGACTCGCCAAAACAAAAATATCACGTGCAAACAATACACTAGTCATGGGTTTACTGCATTGTTTGCCATTTACAATAGAAATACAAATAAATTGACGACCTTCGCATAGCTAAAAATGATGAACAATGACTTTCAAATACTTTTTGAATTTCCTCGTAATTTAGTCCTTTCCGATAAGGAGCGAGGATAGGTTTGTATATAATTTCCATTTTGTCGATTGTTAAGAATCTTCCTTCATTAAAATATTGTGATAATATGCATAAAAACAGCAATTTATTTATTTATTTTCTTTTTGTCATATCGTATGCTGATAAAATTGACGAGTGAGTTCAGTACCGCGACAATGTTCAAAGCAAAAGTGCTGATTAAATTATCCCGAAGTCAACGACATAATGGGAGCTGTAACTTATACTTTGTATTGCCAGCAATGCCAAAGTGCTCGGAAAGTTTAAATGCAAACAGCCTTATCCTTAATCTTTAAAGTTTGTTTGTGCTATGTTTTGTACTCCAGGAATGGTGATTTTAGTTGCAGAAAAGCTGATATAACTTAAATTTTTGGTTGTGTCATGTAAAACGCAAAATGCTCTTATGACTGCGAAAAACTTCATTGGCATTCACATTTGTTCACTCACGGGACTTACTGACATTAATTCGTGACTAAATCATTCTGAGTTTTCCTACCAATTCGACTTATTCCACAATAACCACTTTTCTGTTGTGATTTCTCAAAATGGATTAAATACAATTTTCGTTTTCTCCATTTCGTTACATTTTCTTGAAGACACGGTAACATTGGCATGCATTTATTAAAAGCGGTTTATTCCATGTTATAGATAATAAGTGTGGATCAAATTGTACATAAATAGACATAACCAGAAAATTGGCGCTTGTGTTTGGGTGTCGCCTCTATAAAAGTCTTAATCTGGAATGAAAAATCCTTGTTTTAAAGGTGGTATCCGACAGTTTGTTCCAAAAATATTTTCTTTAAAGATCATAATAAACAATTGTAACAAATGCTGTTAATTGATGACCTACATCTGTCGGAAAAGTGAACCATAACACAGTTAGCTATTGTTAAACCAACAAGAAAACATTAATGCGACCATTAATTTTTTAGTTCAACCACGTCATCCGCTGTGACGTCGATGTCTATATTTAGCAAGAATTCCAATTGTTCTTATTTACAGATATTGTAACATATATAAAATGTAGACAAAATGTCGGAAACCACATTTAACGTAAAATGTGGGTACAATAGCATTTTACTTCAAATCTAGTTGTATCTTGATACTAAAACGTCCCAAGAAACAAACAAAAATACAATCTAGGAGCTATGTCTAGCTACGCCCCTGCTAGCGGGGACAAAGACGTTGCGCGTCAAAGACCAATAATGTTGGAGAATTAAGAATACAATTTTAAAGGGTTCTACAATGGGATGTTAGGTTAAAAGAATTTTTAAAAGTGAGAAGCTGTAGAGCTATTGTGATTGATGATCAATACAGCAGATCGTTGCATTGCACTGCTCAATGGTGACGAACGTAGGCATATTAGGGAAGGACATTCCAGTGCAAGACAGTCCTTAGGAAATAGGGATACATGCACTTTTTGTAATCTGTGGCTGCTGTTATTAACTTATATGACCATGGGTGGGTATGGGGAGACTGGCGGGAAATGGTGTTAACGTGCCTCCATTAGAAATAGCAGCCAGTTTATTTGTAATCTTATACATTAGGCACAATAGACCTTATCAATACGTCTTAGGTCAAGATGACGGAGGTTTAATGACTGGAGCATATCTGTGTCACTGGATTTGCAACTGTAATCAGATTTGATTGGGGTACAGAAACGTGTTCTATTCTATTCGTCATAATTAACCGCTACTAGAAGATGTTTTCCCGAGTACTCTTTATGACAGAAACGGTACATAAATTGACGGTTACAAAATTCTCATTATTATTTGAAACTTTCTTTTAAAAATTATATTATGATTATTATGAAATTTATCTCTTTACCGTATTCTTAAGTACCGGAAGAGTACTGACTGACAGTGATAAGACACTACCGGAAGTTAAATTGGAAGAAAAGGGCGCTACAAAGAAATGTTGACCGGTAGATTGAAAATGATTCCTAGTATATAAAAGTGAGCTTGTCGGTCGGTCTGTCGGTTTTCATGGTTTCCGAACAATAACTCATGAAAGGCTTCACAGATTTAATCAAATTTTGGTACACATGTGTAACATCACAAGATACAGGTCACATTTGACTTTGGGGCCGTTGTGGTCAAGGTCACTGTCACTTAAAATAAAAAAAAATGTTTAAGCTAGGAATGAGATATTGTTATCTTTCAGTATAGGAAGCTTCTGTGAAGACGACGCTTGGGATTTAAAGTGGGACCAGTGGGGTCAAGATTTCTGTTACTAAAAATAGAAAAAAACGTTTCTGCTCAATTATCTTTAGTTAGAAATGAGATATTGTTAATACAGTTGCTGTATAGATAACTTCTGTGAAAACGACGCTTGAGATTGAAAATGGGGCCGGTGGGATAAAGGTCACTATTACTAAAAAATGTTTGGCGAGTTGAATAAGACATTCCATTGAAAAATCTCATTTTCACCCACTTATTACCATAATTTAATATGCTGTTATTTAGAGCAAATACCTAAAAGTCTTGACAGGTGTTTTAAACATGTATTGTAGTTCTTAAACATTTATTTCGGTTTTTAAACATTTCACAAGTGTATTTTGGTAATTGCTTGTTTATTTCGATGTTGAGCTGAATTCATCATTTATAAGTTATAACATTTGTTTTATATGTCAGTTTAAAGTCACAAAATGTACTAGCTATTAAAATTGATGGTAGAAAACAGAGTTATGAATACGTGTGACACAATATATGTACATCCCCTTTTTGTCTCAACACGACGCGAAATTCTCCTTCCTGAAGGTACGGGTACCTGTCCCCAAAGTTGTCTAGTGCCCTGATACATCACAGTACAATGTGCATGTACAAATGTGATCATATAAACATGCAGGATTCAACATTAATGCTAAACCATAGGCCATAGCTAGTTCAATGTTGGTTCGGTCTAGTCAAACCTAACATTGCTATCCCGTTGGTCTATTAGATTCTTAGCAGAAATAAAACAACTAACCTGTAATGAAAGCTTGTTTGTTTCAGTTTAAATCCTTTTTATTTCCTGTCAAATGTTTTAGCATTATATACACAATGTGTGACATAACACAAACGTTAAGCACTTTGACTAAGCTTCAAAAGTTGTCGTATGAGTAATGGGATACAATTTTATTTATAAGTTTTCCTTAGATTTTTTGGTCCAATCAAATGTTTGCATTCTGAATGAACACTCTTTTTGCGATGCGTGCGCATCAAACAAATGATGAAACCAACTTAGATAATAGTGTTTCCCAAATATGATTGACCAATTTTAAAACATGATGTAACGACACAGAGTGAACCTACAATTTTCAAACTTTGTGTACAGGAAGTATATGACATAAGGCAAACACCCATAGTTGTTTGGGTCAGTAGGTTAAAGGTTAAGGTCACAGGCATTTTTGTATAAGGTATACATTTTCTATGTGCTGCGATAACTTGAGTATTTTTATCATACAACTAACAAACTTTGAATACAGAGAGTATATGGTTGGTTGGTTGTCTGCTTAAGGTCTCTCCTTAACAATGTGAGGATCTCGGTGTACCCTCCTTGGTGTGCACCTTAAAGGGCTTTTTAGAATCGAAATGGAGTTGCATTCAGACAATTTTGAACCCATAGACGGCTACTGAACGGCGTCAATAAGACCTAGATGTCCAGTTAATATTTCCCTGGGTTGAACCAGTACGTGCAATTTTCCTAGCGTGAATCATCAATGCCCACAGTGTAGCAGAAAAACAGTATATAGTATCTCTTAAATTCTCCGCCGGGACCCGGATTCGAACCAGGGACCCTTAGATTGGCAGGCTGACGAGCTTACCACTTGACTACCACGTCACCAACACAGGGAGTATATGAGATGAGTTAAACACCTGTTTTTTTGTGTTGCTTTTTTTTTAGGGGGGGGGGCAGCAAGTCATAGGTCAAGGTCACAGGCATTTATTGTCCACATGGTCCACACTTTAGGTCATATTTTTGCATTCACTGTAAGTTTTCTGTTGCGGGGTCCTACCTGACTCAGTCATTCTTCTAGTTTCTTTCTAAAATCAATTAAAAATACGACTAACAATGTTTCTTTGTTTGTTAAATAATTAAATAATAAAGGTAAGACTTTATGTGATTGATGTATTGCAAATCTGCTTCTGTAACTCTTTCAATATTAATCTTTTTGCTGATTTTCCTTTTTTCTAGGGTTGGGTATTTTTTCAAAGAGTTGTCTTAAAAAGGTGGGCATGCCCATTCCTATTTAGCCAACAGTTTTCCCGTGGCGGGGGATGTAGCTGTCTTTGACTGCATCTTGTTTGACATTAATTATATCTTTGCCTGTAGTGTAAAAATGATGTCTGTGCTCCTTGCATTACCGTTGCCGCTCATGAAATGTGTTTCGTCAAAGTGCCATATCCTCTGACCTTCTAGAATGAACATTAAAATATTTTGCCTTTTATAAGGTATATATGTTAAAGCTGCATTGGGCATGACCAAGCTATGTGTAGTGCTATACAAAAGAAAAAAGTGCCAAAACAAGTATACGTGTGTAATACATCAAATAAAAAGGTCAGAATCATGTGTGACGAACATCACCACACAGAGTTTGACTTCATGGGGCTTGAACCAGCAGTCATCAAACCACACTCCCATGGCTGTACTGATTGAGCATGATGTGGACTTGATAAATGTTAAAAGATTCCAAAATAATACAGTGACTGAAATGGACTTACATATATTGCATGCATGTTATGAGGTTATTGTAATGTTCCATGCTGTGGGGTATAAATGCAATACAGTAGACACATGTTAAGTGGGGCTTGACTTCTGAATAAAGTGTGCATTTTATGGGTTACAGCAGAACCTCACTTAAAGGGCACCTCAATATTAAAGCCACCTCGCTAATAAGAAAACTTAGGCTTGGTCCCAATTTCTGGTTTCTCTCTGTATCTAAACTCAATTCTAAGGCAACTTTGCCAATGATGCCAAATTTCTTGGTCCCAAAAATGGTCTTATTATTGAGGTTCCACTGTATATGTATTAAGGCTACATTGGGCCCCATAAAGCTGTATTTTGTTACATATTGAGGAATTTCAGTGGTGGGGTTTATAATGTTATTGTAGTGCTATCATTGCTGTTTAGGCCATGTTGTGGTAATCAGGGAATGGCTTTGAGGGAGACTTGGGAGAAATAGTCTCCCAAATTTGTTAAACTTCTCCCTCTACTGAGCCTAGATAGAAGTTTTCCCTATATGTTTCTTATAGGAAGCCAAAAAGTTCCAAAACTTCTCTCTAAATTTGGAAAATTTTCTCCCTGTTCTCACAGCCTAAGCCGATCCCTGGGTAATTAAATACAATATTGCAGATACATGTAAAGTGCAGGTCTATTGAAATGTTTAATGTCTTTGAATGTAGCGTGCATTGTATGGGGTATATGTATCAATGCTGCATTGGGCCCCACAAAGCTATAAATATAAATAAATATAATATATATTGTGCTATATAGAGTTTTCGGTTATTGGGTTTATCATACACAGGAAATGACATAATTCTAGGCAGCCATTTAGATAAAAATAGAAAGTAGCACTTTTAAGATTATATTACTTGTTCTCAATTCATTAAGCTTAATTGTTCTTGCCATGATTTGTGTCATTATATTTAAGATAAGTAGAGAATGGACAGCTTTGTTTCATTCCTGGAATAAAGATCTGCAGTAGCTTGTAAGGCACATCTCAAATGTTCATAAACTATTTTTAAATAATGAAATCATTCAGTCGAATTAATACATATCCCGTTTCATTAAAATATACCCTTCATCAAACTTTAAATAAGTTAATAAGAAAAGGTCCTATCAAAATTTTCATAGATATTTAAATTTTATCTACCTGTAGACAAAGGCAAACAAGGTAAATGTAAATGTGACAAAAACACAGACACGAGACATAACACACCAACAGAAAAACATTCAGTTACCGCCTTGAAACAGTCAGTCGGCAAAAGGGCCGACTGGGTGCTTAAACCTGGTTTGTGGAGCGCTCCAACCTCGCACTTCCTGAAGGTTTTTCTATCAAACAGTGTAAATAAAAATATCACGTCAAAGTGAAACAACTAACAGTAAGCACTTGCATCTAGAGTTAAAACAGATACAATGAACTTATGTACATACATAATAACTAGTAATATAATAAACTTTCCACATATGTACAGTATGTATAGTAGAGAAAAGCATCGGCAACCTTAAAATTCCAAATAAGAGAGTAGTTTTAAATAAAATAAAAAAGTACAAGCGCTAATATATAATAAGAACAATATAATGACGTCATACAATGCCATAATGTCATATGTCAAAAGTGTCAACAGTGAAATGTAAAAAATACGAAAGAAATCATCGAATTTTAGATAACAACCAAAATCAACGAAATAAAATGTAGTATTGTTGAAGACTTAGTACGTATTAAAACATATAATAAAAGCCGAGAATTTATCCGCAGTTGGCATATTATATATACTGTGCAATCTCACGTAAAGGGTATGGAGACTGCTCAAGTTGTCCCGCCTATATAGGGCACGACTGAAGAGATGAAGAGACAAGAAATCCAACGGTGATTGTCCAATTATGGCTTTAAGTCACTGTTTTCATATAGTCTCAGCGACCTGTTCGGTCATCGTGTAATTAAAAAGCAATGCAAGTTCTTGAATGTAAAAGGGTCAATTGCAAGCAATGCAGTACAATGAAGGGTTTCGGGGTTGTAACCGTCTGCAATAAATTTTCTGATAAGTTTTGTAAAGTGGTCAGAAAAGTTATTGAGGCCCTTGATTTTCGTTAACTTGTATAAAACATTTTCATAAAATACAGGATGGCTTATGCCTCTCTGCACACGTGTTTTCATACTGCTATTATACTTAGAAGCAATAAAACCATTGCGGTGAAAGAATTATGAAAACGCCTTTCTTAATTTATGAAAACGAAAGCCTTGCTGTAACAGTTTAGAAGAAATAAACCGGTTCAAGCATTGAAATCTTCTACTTTAGTACAAACTCATACAAACCTTGTAAGTTTTGATATGTAAATACCATAGGAGGTAGCACGAGGTGAATCACCATCAAGGTATGGATAATGCACAATACTAAAGTTGAAATCATCTCTCTTGTCATAGATTTTAGTAGGACGTTGTCATTGGAAAGAGCGATCTCAATGTCTAGACATCCTGCATTTGAATGTCAGTTATTTGATTTATTAAGTTTAAGTTCTGGAGGGTAAATCAGATGGATCATTTGAGAAAAGAAAAGATTATCTATAGTTAGAATATCGTCAAGATAGCGTGACGTTAAATTGAAAGCCTCTACAATGTGGATTTGGTTAGAAGGGGATAAAGTTAACATGAACCCACGTCCAAAGCAGTATAAAAACAAATCTGCAATTAATGGTGCTCAGTTGGTTTCCATAGGAATACCAATTACTTGTCTAAATAAAGTGTCACCGCATTTTATGTAAATATTGTCTAATAGGAAACGTAGAGCTTCACAAACATCCGTGCAAGTCCACATAGTAAACTTTTCTTAGGTAGTGTTGGTAAAAATGCATTACTTTCATGACATGCCACATATAGACGTTGCTCTCGAGCAAATGTTTTCTCATAAGAGCAATCAATTTGGTCTTAATTAAATCATGAGGTAAAGAAGTGTACAGAAGTGTATGAGTCCTGTGTGATGATTTAGCTCAGTTTTTATAACTGATGTCAAAGATAGCAATATTAACATGATAGAGGAGGAGTATATCCTTTGTATGTATATGCACATTATGGGGTATATATTATTATGATATGTAGACCATGTTATGGGGTATATCACAATACAGCACTGACTGGGCACCTTGTACGGTGAACACAATGAACGGTGAACTTGCTGAACGGTGAACACACTAAACACACTGAACGTGAATATTGTGGTGGTGTTCATGTGTAGAGTGAACACAGGCTGAACTGTCACTTCTTGTGTCCTGTCCACTGTCCATAGCATTTCTTCTATGTACCACACAAATGTTGTTCAAACAGGAAGTACTGAAGAAACCATTATTACAACAGGAAGTATTGTAGAAGCCATTAAACATGGGCGTGTTTGCTGGAATTGCTTGTTTGTTGGATGTTTTTTGAGTTTAGCCAAGCTGTAGTTTATGTCATGACACTCAAGCAGATGTTTTAGACATAAGAATATACACTTTTTCATGTATTGTGTTTTTTGATTGGGATGCATTACTGATTTGCAGAGCATTTTTTGAAGACTGCCATTTTTCTTTAGAATATTTCATCTCTGCTTAGCAGTGACTTGTTTTTGAAAAGGTACTTAAGAATATTTTTCATACTTGTTTTGTTTAAAAGAATTAATAAAACTGTCTTCCAAATTTTAGCATGTGCATGGGTTGCTATTTAAACCATTTTATATTTAATTCTCTAATAAAATATATATTATATACTATATACTAAACTAACTGAATTACCAACCGAAGCTTAACTATTTTCACACTTTTCACGTACTTTTTTCACTTTAAAACATCCTCGTTACTAATGTGTCACTTAATGTGTTATTTTGTTCATAATCATCCGATTTCATTCCACTTTTGGTTAAAAAAGTGCCAGCTCTAATCAGGAGTAGAAAACATTTCAATAGTGAAAATTTTAAGAAATAATTTCTTAGAGGTGTAATGCCTTTAAGCAAAAAGCAGTCATAATTTTCCGCCAAATTGGGGTCCAACCAAACGGAAAATAGGTTTACTAGGAATGATTAGATTTTAAAGAGATTTCACCCTATCACGTGTCTTGTGGGTTTGGAAACTTTAGTTATTGTTTGATTCGGATATGATATCGGTTGGACATTGTATTATTTCAGTTTATGTAGGTGTTGTCTTATATTATTAATTAAATATTTAATGAAATGTATTTATTAAAAAAAAATTAAGAGCGCGTATTATTAGTTCTGCTTTGTCGAGGGGGTGGGGAGAAGCTTTTTTTTCTTCACCTACGTAGCTGGATCCGAGTCTGAATCTAGTAAATATTTAATCATAGGCTATATTATGATGGTGAGTTCCAATCTCCAAGTTCTTGTCTATTTATTTATTAGTTTTATTTATTTGGGTTTTACTGCACACCGACACTTAACATGTTATACAGCGCCGAATACAAAGTTAAATGTGAATAGAGCATAAACAGGTTAAAACCAAATTACGCAATTAAAATATAGAAAAATATAAAACCTATCAGGTTAAAAAAATATAATTGAAAACAGGTCAACGCATAAAACGGTTTAAAATGTATAACGGTTGGTAAATAAAAAGTTGATAAATTTATAACTTATTAAGAATACTAATCTCGTGCAAGAAGCAAACGAGTTTAGAATCCGACACTGTCCTAAATAGTTCGTACATGTTATTGACATTAAACTACTTCGACCGTATGTGGTCTGTGTCGATACAATTAAATAAAATAAAGTTGACTGTCAGTGGTTTCTGGCAAGGAACACATACAGGTGAACTTCTCTTTTTAAAAGGTATGAATGAGTTAATCTGGTATGTCCAATGCGACAGCGGGAAAGAGCTACGTTTTCTCGTCGACTTTCTCTGCAAGCAGAGACATTGGCACCGACGTTAGGTTTAAATACGTATAATTTGTTAAAAACAATACTGCCTCAACTTGCTTGCCACTTGGTTAAAATATGTCGGTTAATAAGTGGTTTAAAATCAGTGTGTGGGATGCAAAGATCTGTCTCAGTGAGGGCTGAGGCAGATTTTGCACCCTTGTCTGCATCTTCGTTTCCTCGGATGCCTACATGACTAGGACACCAAAAGGGATTTCGTTAGTGTCACAGATAATGAGTCTGAAAATATAACATATTTTTCACCGGAATGTTCTGGAATGAAATCAAGGCTTAGATTTATAGCTTGGATTTCAGCGGTGAAGATAGACGAGTTGTTAGGAAGTCTTTGTTTAATGCAGTGGCTATTACTTACGGAAGCACAGCCAACGTGAGTGCGCGTCTTTGAACCATCAGTATTTATATATGAAG
This sequence comes from Sinonovacula constricta, assembly GCA_007844125.1. NCBI lineage: Eukaryota > Metazoa > Mollusca > Bivalvia > Cardiida > Solecurtidae > Sinonovacula > Sinonovacula constricta. The sequence continues at coordinate 20,371,624 of CM017571.1, forward strand.
GTGATCAGAATACTTGTCACGGAGTTCGAGAAATTCAGATCGTAAAATCAAAGGATCTGTGTTCGACTTTTTATTTTTACAGAGTTCTGAATTCACATTAGTGGAACGGAGTTGCCATGGTGGATGTTCAATTGTGGGATTTTCAGAAATGTTATCGAGTTTTAAACCTGATGTGTTTATGCTATCTTTAAGCCTTAAACCAAGAGGTCTGATGTCTTTAGGTGATCGATCATAAAGCTCCCAGAGCTAGACGAAGTCCCTGGTTGTAAACGACGTCCAACATCTGGAGATAGGACCTCCTGGCAGAACCATAGACTTGGCTGCCGTAATCTAATTTAGACCGAATTAGGGAATGTACAGAAGTAACAATGTTTTCCTATCGGCTCCCCAGTCTGTATGGGATAAATATTTAAGCAAGTTAAGAGCCTTGAGACATTTCTTCTTGATGTGATTGATATGTGGAAGAAAAGTCAGTTTCCTGTCAAAAATGACCCCAAGAAACTTAGTTTCCTGGACGACGGGAATGCGAACATTATTTAAAAACATTTCGGGATCAATATGAAGACCTCGTTTCTGACAGAAATATATACAGATGGTTTTGGTTGGAGATAATTTAAAACCGCTAGTGTTGCTCCATTTTTGCAAGTTATTTAGACATTGTTGTCATTGTCTTTCAATTGTGCTTATATTTTCAGAGCGGTAACAAATAACGAAATCGTCCACAAAAAGTGAACAGTCAACGCCTTCATGAAGGGTTTTTACAATATTATTTATTTTTATCTAAAAAAGGGTAACAGATAAAATACTACCCTGGGGGACACCCTGTTCCTGTTTATGAACAGATGACAGGGTGGACCTAATCTTGACCTGAAAATTTCTGTCAGAAAGGAAGCTGTCAATGAAAATTGGTAAACGACCCCTGAAACCAAAGTCACCTAAATCCTTTAAAATCCCTTGTTTCCAAGCCGTGTCATAAGCCCTTTCAAGATCGGAAAACACAGATACAAGGTATTCCTTCTTGATAAAAGCATCATGAATGAGTGTTTTAAACGAACAAGATGATCGACTGTGCTACGTTGGTGTCTGAATCCACTTTGATATTCTGAAATTAAGTTGTTGGACTCAAGATACCAGACAAATCTATTATTGATCGTTCGTCCCAAGGTTTTACAAATACAGCTCCTCAAAGCAATAGGTCTATAGCTTTGAGGATCTGTTGGGTCCTTACCTTGTTAATGAAGTGGAATAATGAAGGCATTTTTCCAAGAATCGGGTACTTTACCGGATATCTAAATTTCATTAAAGATTGACAGAAGTAAGTTTAGAGATCGAATTGATAAATGTTTTAAAAATTGATACGGTATGTCGTCTGGACCAGCAGCGGAATCATGCGATTTATTTAAAGCATCTTTAAGCTCTTTCAAGGAAAAGGATTGATAGTAAGTTTCGTTATTATTAGATTTAAAAAATCAATCTTTTCCCTTTTAGCAGAGTGTTTAAAGGTTTGAAATTGAGGCGTGTAGTTTGCCGATGATGAATTTTGGGCAAAATTTTCAGCCAGTGTGTTCGAAATGTTTTGTTTATGTTACTATGGTGCGATTTGTTTTAAGGTGTTTAACAGTTGAATGTGATGGTTTACCGCTAATCTTTATAATAGCAGACCAAACGTTTTTGATGGAAGTCGTGCCATTTATTTTTGAAACGTACTTTTGCCAAGATGATCTTTTTGCATGTTTAATAATCCGGCGACTTTGAGCCCGTTCTTTTTTAAGGTTATTAAGATTTGTATCGGCAGATCGATCAAATTGCTGTAACGCCGCCCTTCGTTTACGAATAGAATTTTTACACTCTTCATTAAACCAAGGCTTATTACGTTTTGATTTAGTCGAGGTCTTAGATATACACCTTTCTGCAATATTTTGCAAAGTGTTTGAAAATGCGACAATTTTGTCATCAACATCTCTACTGAAGTTGGAACAAGTTCTGCAAAACAAGCGCTGAGAACAGGTCCCAGTTTGCTCTGTCCATCTTCCAACGAGGATTATCGTCGCCTATTGGTGAAATATAATTTGTAAGGATTATAGGAAAGTGATCACTTCCACAAAGGTCATCATGTACATCCCAAGTGCAATCTAAATATACAGAGGGGTCACAATGTTAGGTCTAACGATGAATACTGTCCAGTTGCGAGGTGCAAGTATGTTGGCTTTTTATTATTGACCAGACATATATCATTATGAGCAAAACGTTTTCTATCGTCTTGCCCATATTGTTAAAGTCAAAACATCCCCATAGCGGGTTATTACCATTAATATAGTCTCCAACGAGTATATATGGAGTAGGCAGCTGGTTAATAAGATTATCTAAATTATCTTTAGATACATTTGAATTCGGTGGAAGATAAACAGAGCAAATAGTTACAACTTTATGTAGGGTTACACGCATAGCAACAGCTTGTATGTTTGTGTCAAGTTCGACTTGAGAGTGTGGCAATTTGGAGTTGACAATTATTGTCGATCCTCCAGATGCTTTCTCGCAAGCTGTATGTATATGATTATAACACGTATAACCCTTAAAATTGAATTTATCAGGGTCATTAAGAAAGGTTTTCTGAAGACAAAGCACAACAGGATTTAGTGTAGATAATAGAATAAATATTCCATTGTAACTGGCCTGCTGGACCTGATGATATTCCCTATCAATTTCTAAAACACCTACCGGGAACATCATTAAATTTACTTTTATCTATTTATAATGAAATTTGGTTTTCCGGAGAAGTTCCAAATTCGTTTAAAAATGCATTCGTTATTCTTAAAACACCTACCGGGAACATCATTTTAAACACATAAAATGTATAACGTTAGAATAATAGTTTAAAATTTTATAACTTATTTAAGAATGCCAATCTAAGTCAGGAAACAAACAAGCATAGCTTCGAATACTGTCTTAAATAGTTCATCTATGTAATTGACATTAAAAAACTTAGACCGAATATGGTCTGTGTCAATACAATGTAATACAATATGATTAACTGTAAGAGGTTCCTGACCAGGAACACATTCAGGTTGAACTTCTCTTTTTAAAAGATAAGAATGAGTTAATCTAGTATGTCCAATGCGACAGCGGCTTCGAGCTACGTCTTCCCTTCTACTTTCTCTGCAAGTAGAGATATTGACACCGACGTTTGGTTTAATAACGTGTTATTTGTTAAAAACGGTATTGTCCCAACTTGTTTGCCATTCGGTTAAAATATATCGATTGATAAGTGGTTAAAATCTGTGTGTGGGATGCAAAGATCTGTCTCAGTAAGGACTGAAGCAGATTTTGCACTTTTATCTGCATCCTCGTTTTCTCGGATGCCTACATGACTAGGTAGCCAACAGAAAACAAAATTCTTATTAAGACAAGTTCATTAAGTTTTAAAAGTAATTATCTTATGAGGGGGTTGGAAAAATTTAGATTTTTAATAGACCGTAATACCGACAAGGAGTCGGTAAACACTACAAATTTATCACCAGGATGATTAGAAATGCAGTCATGCGAAAGCCTGAATTTCGGATGTAAAAATGGATTAGTCGGTTGGTAATTTTTGTTTAAAACAATGAATTTCACTTACGGAAGCACAGCCGACATATGAGTCTGCTTTTGAGCCATCAGTATATATTTCGAGGTAATTAGTGTATTTCTTGTCGGGCAGTTCGATAAAATTTAGCTAAGTATGAGGTGGCCTGTTTTTGACTTATTGTTTTGTACAGAGTGTTAAATCAACAGCGTGAATTTTTAGTTACCGTGGTGGAAATTCCAAGACATAACTTGATTTGACTTAACGTGTGATGAGTGTACGATTTCTAACATTCGCAAACCAAAAGGAGGTTTAATTGTCATTGGTTTACGCTCGTAAAAGTGTTCATATTTAGGTGTTCAAATTTAGGATAGAAAATAACACTATGTGCTAGATTTTTAGGGTTAGATTTCACTTTTGTTATGAACTGAAGCGCAAGTTTCTAGTTGTAATGATGGCTGATTAGCTTTAACGTAAAGGCTCTCAACAGCTTCAAGTGCCAGAGGGAGTCCCGGGTTGTGGACAACGTTTAGCAACTAGAGATATGATCTACTGGCAGAACCGTAAACAATGCTGCCATAATCTAATTTCGATCTTACTAGTGATCTATAAAGTTGCAATAGAACTTTCCTGTCAGCTCCCCAGTCGGTATGGGATACAAATTTTAACAGGTTAAGAGATTTAATACATTAAGTTTTAACATATTTAATATGGGGTATAAAAGATAATTTTTGTCAAATATGACACAAAGAAATGTAGTTTCCTTGACGACAGGAATACGAATGTCATTAAGAAATAGTTCAGGGTCGTTGTGCAAATTTCTTTTCTGACAGAAATGTATGCAGTTTGTTTTGTTGGATGAAAATTTAAAACCATTGTTGTTAATCCAAGTTTGTAGTTTGTTGAGGCATTGTTGTAATTGCCTTTCTATCGTATTCATATTTTTGGAACGATACCAATTAAGGAAATCGTCCACTTAGAATGAACAATATACTCCATTATTTAGAGTTCTTACAATGTTATTTATTTTTATGTTAAAGATAGTAACGGTTAAGATACTGCCCTGAGTGACACCTTGTTCCTGTTCATGAACAGAAGGCAAGGTAGGCCCAATTTTAATTTGAACATTTCTGTCAGAAAGAATTTTGTAAATAAATGTGGGTAAACGACCATTGAGACCAAGGTCACCTAGATCTTTTAAAATCCCATGTTTCCATGTTGTACCGTATGCCTTTTCAAGGTCACAGAACACCGCTACAAGGTGTTCTTTTTGATAACAGCATCTCCTATGAACGTTTCAAATCGATGAGATGATCGAGTGTACTTCGTTGGTTTCTGAACCCACTTTGAAATTCTGTGAGTAAATTATTTGATTCAAGATACCAAACGAGTCTATTATTTATCATCCGTTCTAAAGTTTAACAAATACAACTAGTCAAAGTAATAGGTCTATAACTTAAAGGATCTGTTGGATGCTTTTCCTGTTTAGGTATAGGAATGACGAATGCATTTTTAAACAAATTTGGAACTTCTCCGGAAAACCAAATTTCATTATAAATAGATAAAAGTAAATTTAATGATGTTCCCGGTAGGTGTTTTAGAAATTGATAAGGAATATCATCAGGTTCAGCAGCGGTAACATGAGATTTATTCACGGCTTCCTTAAGTTTTCTTAGAGAAAAGGGTTGGTTGTAATTTTCATTATTGTTTGAATTAAAACTGATTTTACTTTTCTCAACCCGATGCTTTACATTTTGAAATTGTTTCGAGTAATTTTCGGAAGACGAATGTTTTTGCAAAACTGTCGGAAATTTCTTTTTTGTTTGTTAATATTGAGTCTTTAGATTTTTAGTGATTAACTGTTGCTGAAGCAGATTTACCGCTAATCTTTCTTATGGCTGACCAGAAATCCACATAATGAATATAATGGGAAGGTAATTGTTTTATTAAGTTATCTGATTTTTATTATGAAATAATGGAAGATAAACAGAGCAAACTGTAATGACTTTATGGCCTGTTAAACGAATGGCAACAGCCTGTAAATCAGTATTAAAGTTATTTTTTATTGTCGATCTTCCAGACGCCCTATCATACATCGTATGAATGTGATTATGTATAGAATAACCTTAATGTCAATGTAATCACTTTCCTCCAGGAATGTCTCCTGAAGGCATAGCACAACAGGATTTAAAGTGGTCAATAAAAGTAAAATTTTATTAAAATTGGCTCGAAGACCCCGACAATTCCAATGAACTTTTTTGCTGTTCATGGGATAATATTAAATGGTACTTAAAATGTGACATCTTGGAGCCTTAACAGGTGACCTTGATGTTTTTTCCTTGTCTGGTGAAGTATCTGTCTTCATCAGAAAATCAAATATATTGAGAGAGTTGGACCGGCCAACTCTCTTCTCTCGGGTATTTGGAGGACTAGGTCCTCTTGTATTCCCAGAAGGGCTTGTAGTTTCTCGTGAAACTTATGCCATTGCGGCAGCTTTTCTTTCTGCCTTCGTCTGCTTTGAAGTAGGTTCTGAAGGTTGAGTAGATCAGGATTTGGTATGTTTGATAGAGGAAGGTTTAGAAGATTGTAAAGACGAAGATGGTCCGGGTGGGGTAGTTTTTGTAATTTCAGAAGACCCTGTGTTTTTAAATGTTGTTGGAGTTATTATTTTGTCAGAGAGTGATTCAAATTGAGTCGAATTGTCCAGGCAAACCGAAGTGTTTGATTTTGTGATTGCAGCGTAAGATGTCTAGGAAGAAATAGATTTCTCTTTCTCTTGCACCGATTTAGGCGCTTCAGAAAATGAGATGTTGAGGGTGTATTTTATTTTCAGCATCTCTTTTTCGAATGTCCAGGTTGGAAATCTCTGGATCTACTTTAGTGAGGTCCGGAGCAATTTGGACACTTCGCTTTAGCTTCACACTTAAAGTTAAGGGCGTGAGCGGCTTCACTGCATCGTCCGCAGATGATATTGGTTTTACAATCCGACTCATGTTGACCAAATTTCTGACAATCAAAACAACAACGTAATGGATTTGGAATGTAGACCTGAACTTTGACAAAGATAACCGATTCTGATTGTTGATGGAGGTTTTGGGTCATTGAATGTTAAAACTAATGTGTTTGTAAGGGAACATATGGTCTTCTTTGGAGAAAGAAATTCTCCTTACACCGCTCACACCTTGTGGTGTGAGCTCCGTCAGGATCCTTTCCTCCGACAGTCCAGATAGGTCGGGGCATTGAATGACGCCCTTTTGAGTAATTAAGCGAGTTATGGGGGGAAAGTGCCTACTTTAAGTGCATCAAAATTTTGTCCGAAATTGGTTTTCTGTTTCTTTCAATAAGTAAACAATCATATTCATTTTTCGTACATGGTCCACTGTTCCAATGAGTCCTTTGATAGATGTTTCAACAACGAAGGGTGATATTTTTGCTGTGGGGGTTTTCTCAAGAGATTGTATTACAAGGAAATGTGGAAAATTTTCGAGCCAGTTGTTGCAGTGTCTGTATCCGAGTCTTCTGATGATAATGTAGGAATCGGTTTAAAGCATTTGCGTTTGCGATCCATGAGAATGTTATTTATAATTTCGTCACTCTGAGTCACCACCCGCCTTGGAGCCCAACATGGGGACGTTGACATGGAGTGGGTATCCGACCTCCCAACTCCAGTGATATCAGAGTGCTATACTCTGACATGATATGCAAAATGTAAATGATGCCAGATTGATCCGTATAACCGGCTGTCCATTAGATTATAAGTAAAAGGAGACAATAAGAGGGAGGGGTTGCGTTGCACGGTATACAATAAAGGAAAAAGCAGAAATTAGCGTGGATAGTAGGTGGACTAAGTAAGTGTGTACAATAGGGAAATAATAGCAATCTATGAACAAGGCGTCCAGCCGATTGTTTATACCGGACTAATATAACCACCCGTCTACCCCGCAACATAGGGCCAAAGTAGTGTGTTGACCAGTGCTGACTTATATGTCATATCCTGACAAGCCAACAAAGGCCTCAACCACCAGGATCCCCTCGTCACAGAGATACAGGGTTGCCACCAACGGCAAACAGATGGGCAAACTTTGGAGGGTTTTAAACACGCTACAGGTAGCGGCAGTCGGAGAATTCTATGCCCCTTCCGGAAGGGCCGCATAAGGTTAAGGTTATGGGCTTATAATCGGAAGGTTCTTGGTTCAAATTATAAACCTTACATGAGATTTCGTTCCTTGTCCCAGGCCTTTATTAATCGAACATTAGCAAAGACGGAATGTGTTCAGACTATTTTTGTTTCCCTTCACCAAAATCTACTAGACAACAATATCTATTTTGAATACTATGAAAACATTGTTTTTCGTAAAAAATCATTTGATATTGTGTGGTATTTCGGTCCTATATTAAATGACATACTACCTTTCACTTGACAGCAACTTTTGCTAGTCTTGTACGCAGGACAGCGCTCCCAATCGGTCACCCATCCATACACCAGCCACGGTAATCGTTGAGTTAAACCCAGCAGCGAGGCTGGTTTGAACTGCACTCGTTACATTACTTCCAGCTCCGAGAAGTCTCGTCCCGAGACTTGGCCTTGGAAGATCTGTGAGCAAGCAATGACATTCCGGCAGTTGACGCTATCCCCCCGCTGCCACCAATGTAACGCAGGCCGGCGCTCTCCAAGGGTCATACATCCATACACCAGCAACGGTAATCGTTGAGTTAAACCCAGCAGCGAACCTGGTTTGAACTGCACTCGTTACATTACTTTCCGCTCCGAGAAGTCTCGTCCCGAGACTTGGCATTGGAAGATCTTTGAGCAAGCAATTCCATTCCGGCAGTTGACTCTATCCCCCCGCTGTCACCAATGTAACGCAGGCCGGCGCTCTCCAAGGGTCACACATACATACACTAGCCACGGTAATCGTTGAATTAAACCCAGCAGCGAGGCTGGTTTGAACTGCACTCGTTACATTACTTCCCCGTCCGAGAGGTCTCGTCCCGAGACTTGGCCTTGGAAGATCTGTGGGCAAGCAACTCCAGTCCGGCAGTTCACTCTACCTCCCCCCCCCCCTATATAGGGCTTATATTTCTACCTCTGCGGTTGTTTCAGGTTGTATTCTTAATGTCTGTTCAGCGTGTTATTATAAATCACAGTAGCACATACTTACGTAATAACATTTCTTTGTTACAACATTAATTCCGTCGGGATTAAGGACATACCAGATCGTTCTGTTTTTACTATTTCTCTCAGTCTGTCTACATCCATTTCACTTTAAAGGTTAATGTTAGGAAATAATAAACATTGTTCTTTGTATACAAAAATGCTTCCATACAAAACATTGAAAATAAAAAAACGTGGATACAAAGAAACAAAAAATATACCTTGTTCCAGAAAAAACACTACCTGAACAATAATGATTTGTGTAATGTAAGGCAGATGCTCATGTGCATTTTCTGTTTGTACACTTTAGTTTCAAAGTCAATTTTTATAATGTTCGTCTTCTTGTACAATCGTTACCTTTTGGAAAATCTTTTAAATGGTGTCGGATTTTGACTTTTTATTTTGTTTTAAACCATTCTAAGTTCTCAGGAATTATCACTATATTTTTCTTGAGAATTATAGTAAACTGAAAACCTTCTTATAAAAACACAGCCAATTGCATACTTCTACAGAAACATTTTAATAGATAGGTGTGTAAAACTTCTTCGTCATTCAAGTGTTGTTAGGATTAAATCTGTTTTGTTGTACTTGTCATGGTTGCCATGTATTAAGAGCATGAAATGGTCTGAAAACAAGCAATTGGTATACAAGCTAAATCCCACGAATATGGTACTGTAATTCAAGTTTTTCCTACCCGTTTTGAATTTCCAGACACTCATGTAAAATCGGCAAAATGGTGCTAATGTTAAATGTGCCATATGAATTATACCTAGTTCAATTTTGTTTCTGACTAAAATTGGTGTGTTATGGATAATAGAGAGATATATTTTATCTTTTGACACATGTCTACATTATTTAATGACCAGTAATAACGACTTAAATGCATCCTGAAGTACAAAATTCTATACATAATTTATTTCGTATGAGAAACGAGTATGAAAGAAACTATTTTCCCTTAATGTCACGCAGTCACTGTTAAGATGGTCTTTAAAGCGTGATATCAGTGCACGATAATTTCATGCGATTGATATTGTTTTGTGTAAGTCATTAAGATTTAGGTAACCGACAGGTTTGCATTGATAATTTTGCTGCGTTAAATTGAACACGTGGCATGACCAAAATTAATGAAAATAACCCTTCTGCTCAGCAAACATCTGAGACTTCATTAAGAAAAGTTTTGTTTGAACTGCGACAGCAGAGTGAGGAAGTTAAAGCTCTGCGTTCAGAATTTCAAGAGAATTCACAAAGTGTTGTCAACGAAGTGAAGAAGTTGAAAACTGAAAGTGACATTTCGTATCGTTTTCAAGGTAACAAAGTACAATATGAATTCAACAGTGAAATGTGCAGTACGGTAGAGCAGCTAGTTTGGGCTATAAATAACCAGAATTTTTTACTATTCTAAGGAGCTTTGTTCGGAACCGTCAGGTAAACTTAAAAAAAACACAGCAAGTTGATACGTATTTCAGATTCATCAAAAGGCGGTTGGAAAACTGTGAGACAGTATGAAACAAACCGAATTGCCAGTGATTCGGAAGATGGCAGTGTTTTAATTTGATACTTGGGGGCGGAGACAATAATAAAACATGCTTTAATAATCACTGTTATAATGTAATACTAAATATATTCATATACACCCTCTAAGAATAATGATCACAATAATTCGTTTTTCCACAGATAAAGTATACAGCCGAGTATATCTTATATTATTATGGTAGAGAAAGTCGTCAAGGTCGACAATGAAGACGATGTAGTCAATGTAGATAACGTAGCCAACTGATGTCAGTGTAGACTAATTATCAATTTAGATAACGTAGAAAACTAATAACAGTCACAGTATAGACAACTGATGAGTGTTAACAACTGATGAGTTTTGACAACTGATGAGTGTGGACAACGGATGAGCGTGAACAACTGATGAGTGTGGACCACTGATTTAATCTCAAAATAGATTAGTATTAACCAGAGGTTTACAACATTGACATGAGTACGCCAATTTGTTTATAAAATACAACAATAATATAACCATAATTAGACAATTAATGCAGCAGTGCTAGCGGTATTTAATTTATAGATTAAAACATATTAAAAATAGTTGTATTCATATTTTATATATTAAGCTAATAAACGTTTGTTTCCCTACAGCAATGAGACACTCTCATGCTCAACATTCTGTACATGAACAGGTAATATATATATAGAAAAAGAAACAGTACTTTACAATGAAACTCACCTATATAATGTATTGAATAACTCTCTTCTCCACTCCTCTCGCAGTGAGATTTAGTATGGCCGTTAGACTGTAAGTTAAAAGGGTTTAGTGAAAGTACGAATAAAGTATGTTGTGACAAAAGAACGGCAGTTTAAGTATTTCACCATTACCATGAAATTCCGGAGTTCGGCTAAAACATCAAAGTGACTATTTCACATTCATTTCAACAAGTGCACGGCGCGAGGGCTCTAACAATTCAGCAATAAGAATATATAAGACAAAGCCCTACGAGAATGCACAATATACAAAAATATGAAAAGACACAGGATCAAGGTATTCACATGCACGCTAAATGTAAAAGTGAGAACAAATCTGTGATGAGTCATTTAACAATAAAAACAAACCCGACAGCTACTGCCTTAGAACGGTCAGTCGGCAATATGGACCGACTGGGGTGCCTAAACCGGTTTTACAAAGCTCAAACCTCGCACTTCCTAATGGTTTTCTCAAATGCAAGCAATGAAAAGAAAACCGATCCATATGAATAAATTTCCAAGCGCTGATTTTTTGTTTGACAAGTTATGATGAAAGTAGTTACGTCATTGAAAAATAATATCCACATTGCGTTTAGAAGACAGATAGGTATTATTTCGATTAGAAGACCTACAAAAAGTTAATAGTAAATGAAAAAAACTTTTTGAATCAAGAAAAACAAATGACCAAAGAAGAGTAAATGATTGTAGCATCATTTTTTTGTGTAGATGGATTTGAGGAACCAAGTCCAATGTTCATGAAAGGAAATACACGTAACAATCCTCATAGGATGAATTAAATGACAACAAGACAATAAATACAATTAATACTATAACACTAGTTTCATACTAACCTACATTACAGTTGCTCTAATTACACAAACAGTACTTTTTAATGGTTAAATTGCTAGACAAAGTCATGATGGCTGAGATTGACTGATTTGCTTTAGAAGATAATTCGGAAGTAGTTCGTTTCTATTCTAGATTTTGGGATCCATCTACTACGGGGGTAGATGCATTCACAGAGTTTTGGGGCATTGATTTTTGATATTTTGTTTCACCTTTTCCCATTATTAACAGAGTATTGTCAAAGATTGAACCCGATAAAGCGAAAGGGGTTATCAGTGTGCTTTGCTGGGTTTCTGCTGTATTCTGGCCTTTTCTCTGTCAAAATGGGCATTTTGTGTCTAGTGTTAAAGCCACCCATTAGGTCAAAATCACCAAATTAAAAGCAGATCAAACCTATCAAATATCAGATCAAAATTTAAGCATAGTAGAACGTAAATTAGACCCCGATTGCCATCGATATACAGTGGCGTAGCCAGACCGAAATCAATGTTACGCACCAAAGGGGGTGGGTGTGGGAGGGTGTGTTTACCCCCTCCTGCAGGTGGGGGTCCGGGGGGCCTCCCCCGGGCCGAAAAATGGTTTTGGAGATCGAAATGGTGAGCTCTGGGGTATATCCAGGCCACAGATGCTGGTCTTTTATAATGCAATTTTAGATATAGAGTCTAGCCTAAGTTAATATATTTTAAGTCATATTCTGTCGTCAGGCGCGGAGCTACCTATACGAAAAATACGCATTTGCGTACACATCGTCGGAAAATGTGAAAATTATAAAACGGCGAAACTTACAATAAAACCTTGAGTAGAGGTATACATGTTTATTTTATCAATAAATCGGAAATGTAAAAGGTAGAAACGTGTCAAATGTTTGTTAACAATGGGTAAAAAAGCTCCATTTGGAGATTTTTGACCCACCGTAAACCAATATTTGTCAAAAAAATCTTAAAAACGTCATCTGGTTTATGTAAGATTTAGCTCCGAGTAATGTAAATAACCGTTTACAATACTGTTTAGCTTAAACCTGAGAAATAAGGAGGTCATATTCACATTTTATTACTACAAACACATGTCAACAGAAAGTGCAAAAGCTCCATCTGAAGATTTAAGACCCCAGATTGACCGGCATTAGGTAAAAGCTCTAACCAAAACCCTATAATTTGCTTTCAAAATGTTCGACTTTTCTCAGGCTTTATTGTATTCTTGAAACTGGTTGTTCTAAATTGTATTGGTTAACCCTTTACCTCATAAAACTCATATTTATGTCTTTACAAACTGAAAAGACCCCAATGAAACAGCTCCCATTTTTCATCAGCGTCTGCACGGTTTGCTTTGTTAAGGATATCACTTTGAATCACGGCTACAAGGTAAGCAATAGAAATTCAATTTTAAAAAAGTAAGTATTTATTTGAAATGCACCAATTATTATTTATGAGGGTCAAAACAATTTTTATTTCTAATAAGGGAAAAGGTTAACAAGGCGTTTTTGCCATATGTCATTGCTGCAGTGTCGCTAGGATGTTGTACTGAAAACACTCATTTGGACACATGAAACAAAGAAACTGTTTGAGTGTATAGATGGGATCCGTCTTTGTATGATCGAGTCAGTTTAATGGAGATCTCACATTTAGTTAACTAACGTTTGACACCACATGTCGCAATAAAGTTCGTCAATAGCATACATTACACGTTCATTTCGGTAACTGATAAAACCGAGATTGCTCTGAAGTACGATGCAATGCATGCGTTGCATTTATAGCAAGAGATTACATACATGTATCTTGCGAATTCCTAAACAAATCACGTGTTTTCCCATTTCTGTGGCGTACGTTTCACTAAAAAACTTACGCAAATAGTTTGCGTAACTCAAAACAAGGTGCTCGTTTCACTAAACAATTTACGCAAAATTCTTGCGTAACTCAAAATGAAGTAGGTACGATTTTTTAGATACCGAACTGTTGTATACAGCAAATAGCTAGATCAGAAACCACGTTTTCAGCGCGGCTTCTAATCTTGCTATTCACTGTTTACACTGAATAATGACTGAGTAATTGTGGAAAGCTGGTTTTGCAATAAGTATTAATAAGTCGTTTATCTGACGTATGTTGGAAACGGTAAAAAATTCGATCAGAAGCTGCATGTAATCTGGCTTTTGATTAAGCAATTCGCTGTTTACGTGAAATAATTATTTAATTGTTGTGGACCGCCGTTTAAGAATCAGTTGTCTTGAAAAATGAGAGCTAAGCGCCGTTGCTTCCTTTCGGCAAACCGGTCAACTACTGTAGCTGCGCTCAGCTCGCGATCTCGGTGTATGTGCAGAAGACCCAGTCCAGACAAACGATTAGTTGTCATCGTGGATCGCAGGTATGTCTTCAGGCGACGCATACTGCTGAAAGACCTCTCCGCAGACGCAGTAGAAACTGGCATTGCCAAAAGCAAATGGAAGCATCGGGCAACATTTGGGTAGAGGTCCTCTGGTAAAGCGGCCACTACATCTTGCAGACACTCTGTGGAGTTAGTGACCACCTGGTCGCACCGAGTCTTCCATCTTTTGCATTCTCTGTAGAATGTGCCTCTGTCATCGTTAAGATCTGGGCTTGCTGCGTCGAAGATATCATCGATCTGCTGGTCGGTTATTGCACTGATTCGTGATGGCAGAAGATGTTGGATGCAATATCGCTCGTTTCCCTGTAGTAGGCGCGAGTCTAATTCAGCCAACAAATGGTCGACGAACGGCAGATACATATTTATCCGCCAATACTCGGATGCGTTTGCAGCTGGGGCGTTGGGGCGGTTTGCCTGTCGACCAGCACGTGGAAAGGTTGGCAGAACATCTATGGACTGTGCCATTTCTGCCGCTTTCTCATAGAGCGCCTGCCACACTAGGGGGTCGTTCCTCTCTGCCTCTACCTGCGCTTTAACGACTCCAGCCTCAACTACAGCTTGCAGTAGATCGCATGATGGAGACTGCAGCTGCTTGGAGAGGGCCACGCACGCTGATAGCACATGCTCAACAGCAACTAATGTTATTACAAAACTGAACTGTGATACTGCAGCTTTAAACGCTACCGCCTTGGCATCGTTATTCTGACCTAATTCATCCAGTGTTCGTACCACGGTGCCGAATGCAGCTTTGAAGGTGTACAAAGCGTCCGCTCTTGCTGCCCACCTTGTCTCGCACAACGTCTTTAGCTTTGTCCTCCTCTCCATTTCAGCTCGGTCCGCGTCATTCTCACCCAACACCTCCTGAAATCGAAGCAGCCGCTTCGCAGAGTAGTCGAACGCAAACGCAACCTCTTGAACGATCTGCATCATGTTTCGTGGATGTTGCTCTTTTGAGGCGTGTATTATAGTCAAATTCAGAGAGTGGGCTTTACAATGCGTGTAAGTGGCGCGTGGGATCAGTTGTTGAATTCTCGTCTTGACTCCACGATGAATGCCGGACATATTGGCAGCGCCGTCGTATCCCTGGCCTCGCATATTGTCAATGTTGACACCGGCTGCCGTTAACTGGGCAATAAAAGCTGCGGCTAGTGACTCTCCTGTTGTCGAGTCGCATTTGGCGAAACCGATAAAATCTTCCAAAATCTTTCCGCTGCTGTGATCAAAGTACCTAAAACATACATGTAGGGATACATACATACACGTTAGGGATTTGAAAAGCTAACGCGGTTCAACCCGTGTTGATATCGCATCATTGACGCTTTAAAGACCTTGCAACGCAAGAAATCGCGAGATTTTGTTAAAAACATTTGTACTAAAGTTCCGCTTTCAACACGACAACTAGTATAAAGAGACTGTAAACGATTGCTGTCATTATGTAAAATGCTTATGCTTTTCTGTTAGCCGTAGCAAACAAACTCTATGTTTCCCAACGAAATACGTGATGTATACACAATTAATATAATCAATTGTTCAAACGTTATTTGTTTTTTAAAAAATCTGTTTAAATTAATAAAATCGATGAATGAAATCGAAAGCTATAGAAAACATAATTCACTTATCCACTGACAAAACTCCGATGTCTTTTGTAGCTTCACTTGTATTCAAGACTTAAAAAGCATTCACACCGAAGCAAACAGAGCAGACCCTGATGAAACATCTATAATAGGAGCCGTTTTATCAGGATCTTCTCTGTTTGAAAATGTGTGAATATGAGTTCCCATTGGGTAAAGGGCTAAATAGAATTACAGTTGTGTAACATGTACTAGTTTTGCAATTGACTGATAGAAGTTGGATGTCAGATTTTACATTTACCTAAGAACCAGAGCCATCTGTTCCATCGTTGCAGCGTCCGTAGCCTCGTCGGCGATAAACCCAAAAAATGGGGCTTTGTTACACGCGGACACTATTTGGTTTTTCAGAAGCTCTCCGCAAATACTGATTATTTCATTTTGTATGGTCGGAGACGTGTATTTGTTCCGTGAGCTGCAGTTCTGTAAGTGGTCTGCGAGAAGGCTGTTATCTTGAGCTTTGAATTTCAACAAAGCAACAAAGTTACTTTTGTCTTCATCGTTGCCGCGAATAGCAATATTTTGTTGCCCGCATAAAATTATCGTGTCCACTATTGCTGTAAGGATACGCCTATTTTGCTCAACCTGTTCATCATGGGCCTTTGATATACTACTCAAGATGTCCTTTTTCTTGCCTTCCAAGATCTCCACAAAGTTGTGGGCAGCTTCACATGAGTCGGAGTGCAAGGGAGACGATGCGTGCGACTTAATCAGTTTTCCGATGTTGCTCGGATCCGTCACAGGCACTGCTGTTAAAGATCGTTGTTTGTCTTGAGACGTTTTCCCTGCAAATAGGTAGCAAGGCGCACAATACACACCTTCCTTGCTCACTGAATACCGCAGCCAGCTGTTGCTGATAAACCAGTGACACTGGATTTTTCTGAATTTGCCGCCCACGAATCTGAAACATAACGCATGTTTTGTATAAGAATGTTATATTTAATAAGAAAAAAAAAAACAGAAGAAGGTGCTTGTGAGGATCGAACCACAGACCTTCGGATCAGCAGTCATATGCTCTACCTTTACACTACAGCGCTTTCGAAAATATGAAGTTTATAACTACTATATGAATATATCTTATGTTTAATATGACTCAATCACATTTAGAATCGGCTTTTAAGTTTTTTTTTCATATTGTACAACTTTCAATAAGATGTTGCTTAAAACTTAAATATAAATATATATGATATAAAAAAATCTAAAAAACATAAAAAATTAGTTAAAACTTAAATTGTAAGGTAGTCCTATTGCAGGGTATTAAAATCGATAATTCATAATAAAACAGAGTTAAAATCTACCTTTCCGGGAATTTATACTGATGCACAGCATCCCACTTCGACGTCAGCAACGATTTCTTCTCGGAGACCTCAAGACTACCCTCATCCGAACGAGAAAAGACATCAGGATATGGCGGATCCGCAGATTTACATGTGTTTTCATTAGAAGCCATTTTGAAAAAAAGTGCGTCAAAAACTTCAAACAAAGGGCAAGCAACTCTTCCGTTGCTAAGAAAAATGGGCTGTTTCATACTTACCTTTCTTTATTTGTAAAACAGTTTCCAACGTGCTGAACATAGACAGCAAACTAGCCACACAACGTCCGAGTTCATTTTTTTTCAGATTTTGATGTGCAAATGATTACATTTCCCCTTACAGCTAGGCTAGTCCACCATTGCCTCGAAAAACCTTACCCTCCCTCATAAAAATTTTCAACTTTTATTGCATTTTTGGCATTTTTATTTTTTTCATTTTTCAAATTGATGTTACGCACGTGCGTACGTGCGTATCGCTGGCTACGCCACTGATATATATCTCAATATTTGTTTGTGGTGGAAGTCTTCCGACATTGTACGAATCATAAGCGCCACATGATCATTCATAACGCATACGCAGTTCATCGCTAGCGCAATGGCGAATTTGTAAACATGGCCATGCTGAATCGAAAAGCTTGTTTGACTGAATTGAAGAGATAGTGTCGATAGAAATATGTTCTAGGATAAAAATAAGACAGGAAAATTCAACAGAACCTGAATCAGTCGTAGGACGAAAGTAGGAAAAGGATTTTATGCAGCTGGATCAGCTAGACGCTGTCAGCTTACAACAAGTAGGTCAATATTCTACTTTCGCTTTCTCAGTTCCTAAAAACTTGTTAAAATCTTTCTGTGTGCATACGATTGGTACGTGTTTGTTTGTTGTTGGACCATTATAAAACGTGTATTCATTGCATGCCGATGATTGCTCACATCTGTGGCGTAAATTTTTCATAAAATATAAAAGATCGTGTAAGCAAAATTGAAATGCTTATTATTAATGTTGTTTGAACTTCAAGTTACCTTATTACTGCCACTTTATAATAGTTGTTTACAATTAGGTCCCACGGTTATCAAACCAAAAGAAACAGGGATGGATCGGTATGGGCGGGGGTGGGGGCAGGTAGGATCCCCCTCCACTAACCAGGTAAAAGAGTTGTGAAAACACATGGATGCAAGCTCAAGTAATGCGTGATATTAAACAGTGGTATATTGTAGAACCTGGGATGTGATTAAGGGTGAACATCTTTTTGCTAGAAGAGAAGTGTAGCAGTTTCACTGCAGGGGCGGATCCAGAAAATTTTGGTGGGTGGGGTTTTAATCAAGATCAATTCAACTTAAGCACAGTAAATACTAGATGTGTATACACAGTGAGGGACCCTATCTTCGACCTAAGCAGTCAACAGACAAAATTTACTTTAAAAGCTTAATATTTTTTAAGTTTACATGTATGTGCTTTCACAATGTTACCCATTTACCCGGTTGGTGGGACAGCCCCACCCCGCATCCCTTGTTCACTGGTAGTTTATTCACTGAACCTTTTTAGCTCAGTTGGTATTGTGATCCGCTAGAGTTGGGAAGGTCTATAGTTCGAATCTTGAGGAGGTTCACTTCTTTCGCTCCTTTCCATTATAAATGAGTGTGTAAACACAATATTAAATAAACAAATTCAATAAATCAGAATATTGTCATTCTCATAATAAGTGCAAAGCTTTATAATTTTCATTTGTGTTCACAGGAAATGAAAACCTGATGCTAAAGATGACCTGATCCAATATGCGAAATAAATTAGTGCAGGAGAATGCAATGCTCAATGACCAATCAGGAAAGGTTAGGATGTATTTTGTTTCAATCACTCAGACTGTATAATGATTAAATTTAGAAACATAGAAATAAGATCAAGTGTTTACTGCCACTGGGCCCCCGAGTCTAGTCCTTCATAAAAAAATGCCCCTAAAAGCAACTAACTGTACAGCTCATATTTTTGTTGCTGACTTTGAAAAGCATCACAAAGACACAGAGGTGCTTATGATAATGATGTCCAGCTACAATGGTGCAGTAAGAACCAAGACAAATGTCCTGGTAGAGCCACCGGTGTACTTCAGCCCAAATGAATTTTAAGTTAATGTAATAATGATTCCATCTTGTCAACTAGAGAACAAAAACAGTACATCTGTCTTATAACCTCAAAGAAGGGTTTAAAGACTATATTGACATATTTTGTACTTAAGGTTACTGGATAGTGACGAATTTGGAGCGTCTGCTCAGACGATCGCGCAGATTTGTTGAAATTAGAACTATCCCGCATTCACGGCGTTGTGCTGCACCTTAAATTTCTGCATGGGGTATCCTATAGTGGCTCTGCCACTTTTCTTGTTTGTAGATTTGCATGAATCTGGTTTTGGGAAGAACTGTATCATATAATGATAATTGTTATTTTCTATGTACTGTATTGAGACTTTTGCAACTAAATCCAAAATGTATGCCAGTTTGTGTGTTTAGTTTGTTGCAAATATATATATATATATATATATATATATATATATATATATATATATATATATATATATATATATATATATATATATATATATATATTATATTTGACCAGCTGATTTTTACCCCAAAAATCTACCTTTTTTGTTGTTGATTTATTTAGCAAAATGTGTTCTACCTATATGTTAAGTGTTCAGACCGGTGCATTAAAAGAAAAATATGAGTGATATTTTACATTTTTTAAATTGTATTTTTTACATATTATAAGCTCGAATTCTTAAATTTTACAAGATAAAATCTACTTTTTTTTTATATATGTACAACAAAATGATTTCTATCTATGTGTAAAGTTTAAAGACTACTGCATCTCAAATAAAATAATAGGTGATATTTTATGAATATTTTTAATCAAAAATATTATTTTTTTAATATTTGACAATAGGTAAATAAGAAAAGGTCCTATCAAAATTTTCACAGATATTTAAATTTTTATCTACCTGTAGACAAAGGTAAACAAGGTAAATGTAAATGTGACAAAAAACACAGAGACGAGACATAACACACAAAAAGAAAAACCATCAGTTACCGCCTTGGAACGGTCAGTCGGCAAAAGGGCCAACTGGGGTGCTTAAACCTGGTTTGTGGAGCGCTCCAACCTCGCACTTCCTGAAGGTTTTTCTATCAAACAAACAGTGTAAATAAAAATATCCATAGCTCTTCAGTTTGCATGGTAACACATACATTTTTTGTATTTACTTTAACCAGAATAAAAAGTTCTATTGAAGTGTGAAGTTAAAAGAACTCTGCATCTAAATTAAGTATTTTCTGATAGTTTTTCTATATTTTTTAAGTTTAATTAATTATTTTATTTTTATTTATTATAAGATATTTTTGTAATTATCACTTCAGGGATAGCCTCGTTTGGTTTTAAATGAAAGCTTTATTTGTGCTGAATGTTAGAAACTGCCATATAGGCTTGTTTACCCTTTTTTCACAAAAATATAGTTGATATGATATAATAAAGTAATGTCTGAAAATGGCAACATTGCTTGTTTACATCAACCATACACATTAGGCAATAAAATTATTATTTCAATGGTAACCCACTGATTTTTTATATTTTTTATAATCTACAGCTCATATATAAACTATACTAAACTTTTCAGAGTGATTGCAACTAACAATTTGTCACTATCGAGTAACCTTAAATAAAAAAGTTTGTGACTAAATTAAAGTCTAAATCTGACACACGTTTTGTGACTAAATTAAAGTCTAAATCTGACACACGTTTTGTTAGTAAAGTCTGTTTTTTTACAGCTGCCAATATAGCCAGCTTAGTTTTCATTCCATTCTCTTATATTTTGGCACATTACTGTACATGGTGATTACATTGTTTCTTTAAATTTTGTTGTAATTAAGGGGCACCCCAGATCAAGTACATGACTTTATCCTGCATGGCATGGGTTTGCATTCCCTTGAGTGACAACTTCATAACATTATTAATTAAAAATATTATTTATTGTCTTTACATGGAAGTTGTGTTGTCTCCCAACGATTGCACATATTTTTTTAAAATATGGATTTAAAAGAACAACAGGCCTAGTTATTATTATTTTTCTCGTTAACTTAATGAACCAAAATGTAAAATATGTTGTTTCCTTTTTTTATTTTGCAGACTCCAAAGAGACAGAAGTTACTGGTGCGATGATTGTGGGTTGTATATCAACGTAGAGAAAACAGCAAACTGTTTCTATATACTGTTAACTGCTGAAGGCAAAATGATGAGAAGGAAGTTTGATGTGGATAAAAAGGTCGCCACAAAAAATAAACTGGTTCATGTCCTACAAGAGGAGTTCAATGATAACCTGCATGTGTGCTAATAACTTGCCTAATCAAATGGACATTGATTTCACACACATTGTTTTACTATCAAAATCATTTTTTGTAAAAAATAAAACAACATTAATACTTTGTTTTATTTATTTGTCAATTAGCACAACCTAAAACATGATTATAAGATTAAAACTGCAATTTAGTTAAGACTTCAATCAATCCCGCTGATATTCACTTACTTTCAATGTTATTAAAAAGCAAACATATTTAAATTCTAACTTATGTTTTCAATCTTCTGTCTGACATGTCTATCTCAAATACTCATATATATACTATTTATTATCTTACATACATTTTAAAATTAAATAAATATTAAGCAAATTACATAAAAAATTCATGAAATCTAAATACAAACAAGTACAAGACACAAAACGTTAACATGAAGACAAAATGTCTTATGTCTACTTGCACTCATTTTAATCCTCTTTAACAACCTTATTTAAAGCCCTGATCCTCATCACGACTACATGTATATTGTATGTGCATGTAAGAATTTGATTTGCCATAGTGGTTTAGAAAATAGAAAAGAAGAATGTTTACAGCTGTAAAATTGTTTTTATTGCTTCCTGCTTACCTATTAGCATGTAAACATATTGGTTTAAAGCAAGTGAGTCTGGCATTTTGTCTTAATTACCTGTAATCTTCTTATTCTGACACTACATTGCTATCCATCTTTTAATAGTATTATTTATAACTGAATAATATTCTTTTTTGGGGGCTGTACACGGTTATTTCATGTTAACTCAAGACACAAGAACGTTTAAAATACAACTGCGTTGTAACATAAGTAAAGATGATGTCTTGCAATTGTTTGCCTGGATGTTTATAGTACCTATATAGGTAATTAAAAAGTAATGTGGATCACTTGACTTTGTAATTTCCAATATAGGTACTATAAGCATGTGTAAACCCTAACACGAGAAAATCAAAACATTTTGAGAAAACACATGTTTACACATAAACATGAAATAAGCATTTATATAGTAACTCAATATTATTATAAAATAAATTTAAACAAAAACATTACACTAGATTCTTAATTCAACCAGTGAACAATCTTTTATTACTCTCAGTACAGCACTAGATTCTTTATACAAACATAGTAAACAATCTTTTATTACTCTCGGTCCAGGTCTGTACTTTCTCCATTTTTTCCTATGTATATCAAATCGTAACTAGAGTGATTTAATGCATATTTGTGTCCCTCTAATAGGCTTCATTAACAGATAAGTTACAATTTTAATCCCTTGCTGACATATTTATGAAAAATGTAACATTCTAAGTACTACACAGTCATTAAGCTGGTCTAATAACTATTTTTGTAAGGTAAATAATACAAGTTAGCATACTTATAGTGATTGTTTGACAAAGTTTCCTTGTCTATGGTAAAAGGGACACACAGGTCCCTTTTTTACAAATAACAGTGTTTTCATTCCAAGAAGTCAGTCTTCTGTATTGACAGGGTTATTTGTTCATAATATTGCACTCCTTAGAAATCCCTGCCAGGGAAAAGTTACTGTCATTCCTGAATGATCATTCCATAAGCAACATGCCTTCCTCTGTCAACAACATCCCTTCTTCTGACCGTTGTCTCAAAATCACTAAAACAATAAACCAATCAAATCAAATCAAACACTCTCAATGGGAAAATAACAACATACATATCTGCTATACTTAAAAAAAATAAGTTTTATGACTATAGTTTTTTACACTAGTGTCTCCTAATGATACTACACTATCATGTGTGTACACTACTCACGTAATGCAGACTTTCTACTGCCTCTTCACAAAAAGTAAGACAAAAGTAGGGCATGTTTTTACAATAAAAGTAGCAAATTTCATAATTAAAATATAGGGCTAAATAAGAAATTTATTACTTAGGTTACTGTCATGATGTTGCCCAACATAAACCATTGTTCTGTCCATGTTTGAAAGACAGGCACCTCTGACCAATATGTCTGGACTGACTGGCCAAGGGGACCATGTTGCTTTATAGGATGGACATTCCAAGGAGTACCCACTAGCACATCTTAACTGCTATTCACTAGAAATGGAGAAACTAAAAATACATGTAATGAAATATTTTGAGGTTCATGTTATATTTTTTTTCTGAAAGCAACAAGTAGGGATAATACACTTAGGTATTTAAATTGCTGTGCCACTATCATGCCAATTAGTGTATTGTTTGTGACTGACAGCACTGCAACACTTTTGATCCTCGCCAAAAAACGACAACAGAATATTTTGAAGGACAGCTGGTTAATATATATAATATAGTGGTCAGAGGTTATACTTTATTCCACTATTTATTTTGACTGATTAAGGCCTTGCTGTTTGGAAGAAAAAGAGTACAAGAGGTCTATAATGACCCTATATCGCTCACCTGAGTGTCATAGAAATTAAGTTATAGAGAGCAAGAACTATCAGCAATGTTTTAACAGACCAGAATAATGATTTATTGGGTTTATTGTCCAAGTAACATAATTCAGTCATTCGGAGATGGTGTCCACTTAAACAGATAAGATGCTGGCGTAACTGTGTAAAGCATGCTGTGAACACCTGGCATGATACCATACCCGACATAAGGTCTGGATCTAACATTTTAAATACAGCATGCCATGAAGATCTGTATGAAACCACACAAACTCCGCTTATCCTGACACTGAGCAGACCTGTTGTGTAACTACCATATGTTTGCTTGAGCATTACATGAGAGCTATACTACTACAATTTCTGATGACTTTTGTTATGTCACAGACCATGAATCTAACCAGAGGTCTCCAGTACCTGGTTCCTATGCTCTAATGATTACGCTACCAGGTCCGGTCTAGAATAATCATACTATATGTAAGTGCACAGAAGCAACATTTGGACAATCAGTTTCAATTTCTGTTTACTTCAAAGTCATATAAGGAAAATGGCATATACCCTGGCTGCCTTGTCTTTTAACAGATCAATATTCTTTTAACAACTTTTCATTCCCTCTGTCTGCTGAAGCGCCTGTCTGAGGAAGTTTGCTGGGCTAGCAGTTTCAGAAGTAATGTCATTTAAAGAATTTTTATGAATGTTTGATGGTGGTGGTGTGCAATCACAATAGCTTATCTTGAGTTATGCTTAGGTGAGCTGAAAATGCTAATTTCACCAATTGTGACCAAGTTGCTTTGAAAAAAAATAAATCTAAAAATAATACATGTACCTGGTATGTAATTCTTACCATATTTATTAGCCGATTGGTGGTCTGTGTTTCAATGATCTCCCCTTCGGATGACCGTTGGCCACATAACTGCAATTTAAATAAATTTGCTAAATATGTGATTATGTGTGACTTGTTTTGTTTTTTATTGAAAATTTTGCAGTATGGGTTATTTGTTGGGAAAGACCCCAAAACACATCTTTAAAAATTCAAAACTGCAAATAACACAAAACTTTCACAAATTAAAAAGGTCAAAATTGGAAAAAATGGTACTCTTGATATCAGTTGCAAGCTCTTCTATTTTGGGCTGCAACAATTCATTTACAATTGCATTTGATCAGATATATTCCCCTTTAAAAAATCTTTCCCCTAAGCTGGCAAGTCAATCCTTTAGAATTTGTCATAATTTTAAAAGTATAAAAATATTCACATGGGTAATAATTGATTTTCTAGTGTAAATTATCTTAACCCTTTGGTTTCCCTACAAAAGTTTACACTCTTTATCATGAAAAACATTTTTGTAGTGGCTTGGACACAGTTAAGTGACAGCTATATTCACATTTAGACTTTTTTGTGAGCCATACATCATATATGTATTTCAAATACATCATAACAGTCTGGCAAATAATTGTACTATTTAAAAATGACACATTAAGTTAACATAGTTGCATATAATATAATATTTCTAAGATCATTAAGCCTCTAAAAGAAAATAGTTTGAAAACTCTTTCAACATATTAATTCTCCCAACCTGAAAACATCATGAAAGGTATCATAGTCACATATCAATAATATGTTTTCAGTGGTGGTGATATTTTAATCCATTATTGTGATTTTGTTTGTACTGTTTTTCAATAGATATGACATGGCAACAATATTATGGTTACTAAGTTACTATTGTGAAGTTCAGTTATGACTGTGAAGAAGGCCCCCCCCCCCGCTTGATTGGGTCAGCTGACTGAGCCTTCCACATGAATGTTTTCATTACAACCAGGACTAAAACACACAGTGAGCCACCAAGGACAATGGAGTAATAGCTGACGACACATTCACTTGCTCACATTCCAAAACTTTTATGAATAAACTGATCAGCTATCAATTTTAAAACTGGTTGCACTTGCACTAGTTTCAATTTAAGTCAGCATATGGGCACAGATTATATTACCACTAATTAATAGACTACTTGTCATTATAAAGCAGCATTTCAGTGTGGTGTAGTGATTTTTCAAGTTAACAGAATGTGAATAATGAAAATATAGTAAGTGGCTAGCCTCATTGTGAGCTTATGAACTGATCTAATAATAAATTTGTTGCGGACCATAAATTTCTAGTAGTACACATCCTACATTCAGTTCTAAAACTTACTCCAAACACAAATTACCCAACTTGTTAGCTGGTGCTTGGCTATTTGTCGTGCATTGCAAGAGGTAATATGTCCCTCCCTTTTTCTCTAGGTCTGTTCCCATGGCTTGGTCCAGCAGCGGGATGGTCTAAAACCGTATATTGTAACAAGGTGACTGCTACTCTATAAATAGAATGCATCCTAATATAAAGTAAATACCATATAAAAAAGAAATATGAATGTTGTCGTTATGAAACTTGCTTTGTTTAAAGAATGGCCTGCCAGGATGTACGGTTATAAAACGGCCAAAAACGCCAGTTTTATTTAATTACGAATATACATGGGTACGAAAGAGAAATGTCCGTTTCTACCAAAATGTTGCTTACACTGTCAACTATGACAGCATCATGAATTTGAAAAAGTAAAATATACACATGTTGAAAGAAAAAATAAATCGGTTGAGTTAAAATAAACTATAATCTCTTTGATACTCTGGAGTCGTAGGCGAGCGAAAAGTGAAAGTTGAACGGTAAAAAAACATCAACAGTACTGTCAACTAATGTCAAGGAAACCGGCTAATTTAGTTCAAACCATCAAATGTGCTCCCGAAAATAGGGAGCTCAATAGCGAATGAATCAATTACATACAGCAATCATACATGTTCACTAGAAAATGTGCATAAATAGAATAACAATACTCACCGTTGAATACGGCATCTTGTCAAAACAGTTTTCAACATGGCGGGCGTGGCTTCGTATGTAAAGTAGTTAGTTCTCGGCCAAGCTTCGACCTATTCCGTAAACTATCGGTATTTCCCGTTGAAATTCGTTTGTTGTTTATATTGTCAATTATTGTTTATATTGTCGATTTGTGTAAAAGATTATTACCGGTTGGAGACATTTTTTGGCTTGTTGGTAACATGAATGTTTAAGTTGATGCTTTTATATTATAATATGGCATAAAACATTAAATTTGAGTTTTCAACTATTTTAGTGCGACCGAACTAAAGGGTATCTTTAAGGATTGGACAGATTTGCCGACGAGTAAAGAGTTGTATACTCGGTGAAAGTCCGGGAAAGGAATACTTGGCAATATAGATTTATAATTCCGAATGCTCGCTTCAAGACTTGATTTTTTAAAGGGAGGTTAATGCGATTATTTACATGTGTTTTATTTTGTAGAGTTTATTTCCCTTAAATGGAAACTGTGAAAAAGCAGGATTGCCAGAAACGAGACAGAATTGTCAGATATGAGGCAGTATTGCCAGAGATAAAACAGAATTGTCTTATATAAGGCACTATTACCAGAGAATAAGACAGAATAGTCAGATATTAGGCAGCACTTCCAGAGATGAAATTGGGGGATTACCAGAAGTTTTGGTGGAAAAAGTGGACCTACTCCCGGATCTATTACGCAAGTCCACAGCGGATAATACACGTAGGAAATATGAAAACTGTTTTTTTTTCTCGCCGGGAGAAGTGGGCAAGGTGTAACGGGTTTAGGAAAGAGGATATCTTACCTGCTGAGGCTCTTTGTAATTTATTTGGCTTCGTTGATACAGACAGCAAATACCATAGTCTCGGATTTCTGCTTTTTATGCAATCAAATGGTTTCAAATTACCAACATATTCAAAAGTAGTTATAAATATATTAGAATCATCTAAATGATTCTTGGGAAAACCGACAGTTAAAAACACCCTTTAACAAAGGAAATATTGTTGGATATGTATAATCGGTTGTATTTAAGAAATTTTAAAAATCAAAGAATCATTTGTGCATGTCTTCTAGGTTTTTCAGGATTGATGAGAAGTTCTGAATTGTTAAACATTGAAGTTTCTGATATTGCATTCTTTCAAACACACATGTCTATTTTTTGTAGAAATCAGTAAGACTGACAAATATAGAGACGGGTATTGGATAAACGTAGCTAAAACAGGAACAAGTTTATGACCGGTTGTTAATGTTCAGGAATATATTTCATGGTCGTCACTTAAAGATGATGATTTTTATACTTTGCAACTTAAGTTTTTCAAAAGAAAAGTATTCAGTAAGAAGAATTAACAATGCTATGTCATATACGACGTTATGTGAAGAGTTTTTTTTCAGGACTCTAAAGCCCCATGCTAAAGACGTTAAGCAGTATTACTTACATTCGTTAAGATCAGGTGGTGCATCTGCCGCGGCCAATAAAGGGATTAAAGACAGATTATTTAAGAGACACGGCCGTTGGCTTAGTGACAGTGCGAAATATGGATATGTTAAAGACGATTTAAGAGAACGTTTATCTGTGTCTTTCTCGTTGGGACCATGAAGTTGTAAAAACATTATTAAGTAGAGTTATCTTGAGCTGATGTAAAATGAACAATGTACATGTAAGTGTATATTAATATAGTTGATATTGGAATAATTGTCGTTAACATTCTACAATTTTGTGTAAAAGTCTCAGAGTTTCATCGGTTATCTTACCCAATTGCTTCGTTTACAAATTACAATTTTAATATTGAAACTTAAATTGTGTTGTGTTTTGTTTAATTCAATTTGACGGAGAAAATTTAGGGAAATATAATTTATTTCGTTTTAGGAACGAATAGGAAAGAAATTATTTCCCTTAAGGTTACGCAGTCACTGTTAAGATGGCCACTAAAGCGTGACATCAGTGCACGATATTTTCGTGCGATTGATATTGTTTTGTGTAAGTCATTCAGCTTTAGGTAACCGACGGGTTTATATCGATATTTTTTCTTTTTGGTTCAGAAGTAGAAAGTAAATGGACATAAAGTACTGGTAGAGTGTGAACAGATCTGTAATTGTGGAATTGTTGTATGGCATAAAGGTTTATGATTTATTAAGATAATATGATGATTAGTTGTGAGATATGAGATATGTTGGAATATATTTTATGAATTGATGAATTTTATCGGTTACCCAAATGATTCGTGGAAACTTAAATTATGTTGTGTTTTGATTAATACATTCTGATGGAGAAAATCGAGGGAACAATAAATACCAAGTAACTTAGCATATATACGAAACAATATCGGTACGAATTTACCTTGTAATGACCGAAACAGTTCGGGAAATTAAAGAGTAAAGTATTGTGTATAAAGAATATTTTATTGATGGTTGATTTGGAGGATGATTTATTTATCAAATCAGGAACTATATATATATACAATGGAGTTTTTCTGTTAATTACTATTGTCAATATTGTTCCGAGGTATAAGATTGTCAAGGCTCATATATGTAACTGCATCGCGAAAACAGTTTCATTTGTTGAGTGCTCTGTTTACAGCATTCTATTGTTATATTATTTACCGGCGACTTTGAAGCTCTGCATCAACTTTTCTTGTTTATGTTGCAATTCATTTATATGTCGTCATTGACGAGTCTTGATGTCTACAGTTTAATATCTTTATTCATGTTTTCATTTATATGTCTTTATTAGTAAGTCTTCATTTATATGTTTTCACTCACGTCTTCATTCATGTCTTTATTTACTGTATATTTATCAAGATGATTCATATGTCAGCAGTTATATATCTTCATTCCCATGTCTTCAAAAATATGTCTTATTTCCATATTCTGTTTATATGAAGTTATTCATGTCTTCATTTATGACTACATTCTTGTGCTTTTAATCATACATATTTATTTATATTTTAATTCATAAATCTTTATCCATATGTTTTTACTCTTTAATCTTAATTCGTAAGTCTTCAGTCATACGTTCTGAGTTATTAGTCTTCATTTAAGTTTATTAATTTATGTTTAATATGCTCTCTATTCACATATCTTCAGCTTCAGTCATGTTGTTGTTTAGTCATACGTCATCAGTAATGTTGTAAATCATTGATATATCTTCAATCATAAGTCTTCACCTTACACAAACCAGGTTTAAGCAACTCAGTGGTAGTTCAATTTTTAATATTTGTGATAATTCTCATAGAGCTACGACCTTTTTATTATCCTGTTATAAAACATTTTATACAAAGATAGTAAAATGTATGATAATGTCAAATATGTTTTTAAACCAACAATAAACAAACGATATCGAAAGAGATTTGTGCAAAGGTTGGCTTGCAGAATACGCGTGATTGCAAACTATTCACATTTTTATTTGTGTAGAAGTGCTCACTATATATATATATATATATATATATATATATATATATATATATATATATATATATATATATATATATATATATATATATATATATATATAATATAAACGCGAATTAAAGATATACAAAGATTTATAATTGGACAAGAGGAAATAAATCAAACACTTGCTGCAGATGTAGTTTTTTTATTAAATGAAACAAACACACTTTAGAACTTTTATGACTTACTTAGAGTTACTTCAATGGTCTGGTTTATAACTAAACATAAATAGAAAGGAAGTGTCGCGGGTGGGTACGCGAAAACATAAATGTTAATTTCTGTACAAAAACAACAACAACATTTACATCGACATCAGAAAATGCAAGAACACTAGGAATTACATTTTTCGACTCTTTAGTTATGTGAATAGGTACCCGAAATTGGATACCTGATAGGGGCTCACTTTTTGGCACACTGGTTAAAACTCTTTAAGTCTTGCTTGGGCTACATGACGGGGTCACGATAAAATACGAATGTATGTGCTGACCCTTAATTAAACCAGTTGTCAGTTAGTCATATAGGCAGTGTTACAAGAAAGGTCAATTTTTGTAGAAAAAATAAGCATTTACATCGACCTCTGAAAATGCAAGAGCACTAGAAATTACAATTTACAATGATATACAAAAACATTAAACGAAAACATCGACCAAAAAATGATTCAAGAAAGAAATTTATTTTGTCCCTGAAACAGTGGGAACATCGTAATTTAAGCCTGTAAAAGTGACAGTAATAGAGACATTTGCATTACTAATGATAATTAATCCCTTCCCATCAGCAGACCAGGTTTTAAAATTAAAAGTCAGTATTTAAATTTATATGAAATGAAAAACAATAAAAACAAAAATGAAGGTAATTTATAAAAGTATGAAGAAGGCGGATAAAGGCGGATTAAAACTAACTAGTATTAAGCTTTTTTTCGACGCATAAAATGGATGATGTGCAAAAAGATATTTAGACAGGAATACCACCCGGCAATGAAAAGTCTTAACCAAAAAAACAAACAAAACAAACTGACAAAACATGTAGACCAACTGGTATGTGGAAGTGATCTTGGTAATACATATTTTAAATATCTGGTGATATAATACTTTAAATGATGTTTTAAATACAAAGGAAAAGAACATATGGTAAACAGTATGCATCAAACTACATTTAAAATCTAGTAATGTGTTTTAGATCCTCATTTTTGTCAAAATGGTCAATGTCAGGACGTGTTCAAGCAGATTGCTCTTGAACTATAATGTTCGAATGTACCGCTCTCGGCACTACCTTGACTTAAATACCGGTCCTGGCACTAAGGCGTCAGTGACTTTGTTTCATTTGACTACAGTTACAATAAAAATAAATTGATACCCGGCATTGGGTTCTAGGGGTTTGGATGAGCATAATATTTACAAACAAGTGCTCGACATCAGGCGTTCTACAATATGTACAAACTACTAAAAACCAACTACAACTAATATAAACATGAGAAAAACGATGGTTTATAAAAAAATGAAACCAAACAACATGAATTCTATTTTACATGATGAAAAATGGCGATGACTGTGAAGTCAATGACAACTAAACAATCTTGTAAACACTAAATCAACACTATAATATAACCAATATTGAACTTTATATTGCAATGTACATGGCCCGCAGAGCCCTGCTAACAAACTGACCAAAACCACTCTAATCTACATTCTTAGGCGATGCAGCTTAAACGCGATACTCTCGTATACGACAAAACAACAGACCACAACCGAGGTGTTGAAAATGTCGTCTGCTGCGCCTAACTGCGAAAGCGCTTTTTTTTGTTTCTTAAAAAGATGTGCTGATATAATTATACGTATGTTTCCATGCGTTGATATTAAGTATTGATATAGTCTTTAGCAGATACAATTAGTTATTTGCGTGAAACTAAGATTTTCTGGCAAACAAGACCTATATTAGTACAGCCACAACAGAGTCAATGCCCTGTTATGACTGGTCAAAGATCAAGATTTGCCTTATTTTGTACAACTTCGAAGTCCACACACAAATTTACTTCTGACATAAACACTAAAATCTAGATCTCCCAAAATTGCTTAGATTAAGTCAAATGGATTGTTTCTGAATAAGGTGTGAAAACAATATTTGTTTTAAAGTATAAGCATTCGACCGCCGGACGTTTGTGATTATAGCAATTATAATAATTAAACAAAGCGCCAGACTATTTCATCTCAAAAGACCCCGACGTGCCAACAATATGAAATATGTTTAGACATACATCTGTAATATACAAACTATAAAAGCTATAAAATCTATATTCGTACCGCATTAACCGTAAAATAAAACATACACGATAATACCTTAGTGTATTTAAGATACTATACATGCTATTCATGAACAAGTATTTGTAAAAATAAATCAATCATATTCTTATTTATACACGGAATTATCTCACAAGCAGAAAATCCTCCAACTCGGCTTGTTGTGAATCTTTAAAGTAAATAGGGGACTAGAGTATATTAACGTCACCGCCTATGTTGAGAATGTTAACAAATACTGTGGATAAACCAATTTTGACGCATGTAATAACTTAACACAAATTCTGTGATTAGCTGCAATTTTGCAATTTTGAGCGGAAAGTCAACAAGTATTATTTCTAACATAAAAAAATTAAATGTCCAAGTATTTTACCTTAACAGTAAAATAAACTGAAAACAGACCCATATTCACCCGTTTTTACCAAACGGCCTCAGTTGGAATATCTTAACAAAGTTAAGTTAGGTATGTTACCTGGCTTAAACTAGTCATTAAGGAAGTTTTCAACCCAATGTGCAGAATTCTGTCAGAATTTTTGCGTCAGAAGAACCTTTTGATAGTGTCGTTAATTTGGATTATTTTAATAAAAATCTTGAAAATATAGTTTCAATAAACAATAACTTAATTTGGGATTATTTTAATAAAAATCTGGAAAATATAGTTTCACTAAACAATAACTAATAAAATGAAACAATCTGTTAAACAATGGAATAGTATAAAACTTTACATTTCATGAAATATCCCATTTATAAAATAATGTATTTACAATTACTTGCAATGAGAAAATATAAATGAAAAGCTGAAAATATAAATGAAAAGCTCATGTGAATATAACACATCTAAACAAAGGCACACTCACACGTTTATGTAAAAGATACAAAATCACTGAAACATTATACATATATAGAAAAGAACAGCAGTTAACGCCTCAGAACAGTCAGTCGACTGTGTGCTTAAACCTGGGTAACGGTGTTCTCTAGTGTATATCTCAAAGACAATCTACGTCAATATACATATCCAATCAAACTAAACACAACTAACAGTTAGGACATTTTGTTTTGAAAATATTTTATTGAACAAAATGAAGCAATTTGTTAACGGGAAGCAAAATTTAAAAAGTTCGAACAGTACTATGTTTATACATCTGATAGAATCTGATTACAACAATTACACACGAACAGTTATGCGTTTTTGTACCTCGGGATTCATTTAATGTTGCCACAAGAATTATGTGAGGCTTAGGCCCGTGTTCACCAACCATTCTTAAGTAAGAAATGCTATATGTCTGTTTTTTTGCATGACACTTTAACATTCAAATGTCTCGGCCGTTTTCGTTAAAAAACGTAAAAAAGGAAGTAGACAGACATAGAATGCAAAGATGATACAAAATGGATAGATTTATAAAGGGGTGTTTATGTCACTCTAAGAATGCAAGGGAATATAGGTGATTACACGAAGTGACATATATGTCAATTAATATTTTAGACTTAAAGTTGGTACCCGACAGTTTACCTATATCTAATACATGTAACAATATCTTACCCCTGTTCTGGATAAGTTTGCACTATTCCTGCATAAACTTATATCGAAGTCAAAGTAAAGGCCATTTACAACATTAGCTTAATTGTGAGACAGTACAAATCGTGAAATATATTGGATAAATGTCCATTATTTCCAAATCTATAAATGTATACGACTTGGGATTCCAGGTAAAATATAGATATCGACGTTAGAGCTGATTACCCGGATGTTCATGTAAAATGATATCAAAAGTAAGTGGTCATTATTCATTTAACTATCTTTAATACACCAAATATAAGTCGCTTATACACTGTATTATAAATCTTTGGTGCATTTGGGTATTTCGGATAATATAAATAGTTTGTTCAGACATAACTGATTATTTTCTATGCTGAAGTTGCCATTTCGATTTGGTTTCTTATACCTATTGACATTAGTCTTTAGGATATTTTTGTATATCTTTAAAATCATACCGATTGTCAATGAAGGGGGTGTTTTCCGGATTCAGTGATGTCTCCTCAGTTGAGGCTTCGTTTTTATCCCCATAGGGAGATGCATTTGTGCCACATTGTGACACTGGCTTTCCTAACTCTGTGACACGCGTAACCATTTCAAACCTCTGGTTATTGTCGGGTTCATCATTATCAGAACGTGTACTTCTGGCCGCAAAACAACATTTCTTATATCTGCAAAAAATTACAACATAATATAACTTTTGTAAGTTTCAATATATTTGCAGCATACATTTTTCAATTGTCTCCGCCCTCGTATACGGCATTCATATTTAACCGTTCCTGGAAAAGTCCTAAGATGTCGCCATGTTGTACTTTTATGCGTTGACATTTCGGTCATTATATATTTGTATAAATATCAGAATTAAATAAAAGTTTTTATTTAGGTAAAAATGCATCTACTTTCTCATTAAAGATTTGAAAATGTTAAAGTAACATATGTATATGTTTCAGTTGCTTAAATTGCATTGTAATGACTATGCACTATGAACACGTCGAATAAATTTGCCGATCTCAGTTATTAGGTGCTTTGGCGGCATAAACAGGCCAAGTAACAATGGCTAACATGGAAGAATATTGGAAAGGATAGAAATATCAATAATTTTTTTAGTGATGAAAGTTTGGACAGTATAAGTGACCACAAGGATGTGCCGTATCAAGTGGAACAACCAATAACGAGGGCGACTGCATAGACAGATTTTAATAAAAAGGATAAAATCGCCAGATAATGGTATGACACGCAAACTGGTTAGCATAAGTTTTTCCGTTCGTTTGGTAGAAGAACGTAATAAATTACCCGACCACGTGCCTTAAAATATTAAACAAATGCTGACAAATGCTGAAGACCTAAAGGAGTTCAAGAAGAACTGAGCATGCCTCGATCTTTCTTTCTTAACCACATTAGGATCCACAGTACAGACCTGGTAGATTTGAGGGGAGAAGGCAATATTATACTTCGGGTAAGCGCATAATGCAACAAAAAGATATAATTTTGAGAGTACAATTAAGTGATTTGTAAAAGTGTTTTGTCGCTATGTATTTATTTCCCCGAAATGATATGTTGATCAGCTATTGGATGAGGTACATTTGACTTAGTTCTATTCGTTCACCCTTTATATGCCATCCTTATCAATAAAACACTAGGAAAGTGACAATTAACATAAATAATCGTTCTTTGATTAGAAAGTCTCAAAATACAGTCAACTGAGAAAAACGGTATCTGTAGGGTGGTGTATATTACTTCGAATTAGGGTAACATGTTGATTGATCGAAATACAATACTTTAAGAGACGTTCTTATCTAAAGATACTACATGGTACATGACAAATGTCACTACCGATTATAATCTTATAAGTACCAAACTTCTAAAAAATGTTTTCATACTTAGATAGTATAAAACAGTATGTCATTATATATGATACAAACTTGTTATGCCAAAGTTTTAAATAATTAGTATAATTATTCTGTATCCATATTTCAGGAAACAGTCTTCTACTGATTACAATCTGTCAAATGGTGCTGGGGCTATTTTGCCTTCATGTGATGTGCATAGGATTCGACATGAGTTTCCCTCCCAGAATTACCGAGGTTTGTTGATTCATAATAACACTTGATTTAAGTACCAGTATAGTATGATCGATTGTATGTTGTGTTATATAACATAATGCAGATAATGCTTGCCCACTCTATGTATTGAAACAAATCATAAATCATTATGTTGATGCCTGTTTGTCATTATTGTTGCGCAACTCATGACAACGGCCCTCAATGCCCGAGGAAATTTACTCCTTCTCAAGTAATGGTTGACTGGCCCCTTAAGCCAATCAGGATTTGGGATTTCCCCACGTGTTCGCGATGGCCAGACCTAGGTTAGTCAGGTAAGACAGTTGTTAGTGAGGCGGTGGATAGTTCGTTACACATAATTAATGGTGTAAAACAATTACCACTTTAATAACCGATATTTAAATGAAAGTTAAATAATTTAGGAATAATATATATGGCGTAACCAGGTTTGTCATTAAAGCCGACTTTCTGAGTATTGACACTGTCTGTAGTCAATACTGGTTACTACCAGTCAATACTGGTCAATAGTGGACAATTGACATATTGTCAAACATGTAAAATACATTTGTGCAAATTGTCCCTAAAAGCCTACTGACCATTATAGTAGTCACTTGGTATTGGTACAATTAAAAGTGCATTCTATCTTACTATTTTCTGTGCTGGTAAAAAAAAATCTTAATAACTTGTTGATAAACAGTAAACGGTGTAAAATGTAGTTGGCATATTATCTCAAGACCATCTGGTCAACTATTATCTAAAATATTTATATTTTATTCATACTATTATACTTTAAATTATAAGAAGTGTAGCTTTCTTAAAAACAGTATGCTTTCTTCGGCTTTTTACTGACATTTTTGTATAATTATTGAATACAGAAGGCTTATCATTAAAGGTAAACAATGACAGTTTGGTTTTGGCCTACATTAACAGCAAAAACACAAATTATGCTTTATACGTGAATTGAACAGTGTGTTAAAATACTACGAAATTGTATTTTATGACCTTAGCTACTGACCTGTCACTCAAACTATCAACCACCACACATGTTGTCAAATGTACAGCCCCTTCTCCAGCTAAGTATATCCCATGATTCAAGTATCTGTTTATTGCCCTTTGTCCAAGTCACTGTTTATTGCTTATTCTGTATGTGGCAATACCAATTAGGAAAGCGACAGCAGGATCAACAGTTTATTAGCAATAGAGGCTTTAGAAAAAACATAGTCCAGTAAGGCATCAATTTGCCTATTTAATTTCTAAGTAACCAGTATAAACAATATTTTCATAAGTGGGACCACATAAAATGTTCTTTCTTAAAATTAAGATGTTTTAAGGCACATGGTTGGTAGTTATAATATCTAAAGCTGAATAAGTCAAAGAAAAAAAACATACAAAGAAGAGCATATTAAATTGCTGAATTGACCACTATTGGCCACATCAGGAGTATTGACTCGTTGGGATGGTTTAAAGTTTTAACCATTTAAAACTAATGGTTAAAGCCAGGGGTGCTCAATACTGCCCAGCACCACATTGATCAAGGAATATTCTCTTTTGTACCCATGGTCAGTTGCAGGTTTATATAACATACTGTTGAAAATTTACATGTGATCAGTATTGAGTCAACAGGTTTGCGTTTTCTTTAGTCTAATCGCTAATAGTTATCTGTATTTAATATATATGTAGTGTTATAATGTAACGTATTATATTTGTACTATATATTTTATAAATAAGCTTTCATGAATATCATTGTTTTGTTAAAACTGGAAAATGATGTCAGCATGGAATTTTATATCACATTGAGAAGTTATTGGCAACTTTAAAGATGCAGCGAGACAAGCTTATTTTAATTTATTACTTTATTGGCATTTTTTAAACATGGAATAAAGCTGCACCAGATCTTTGATAATAGAGAGTGGAGTTTTAAAAGTATAACAAGCGTTCGAATGTCCGTCCTTATAACCACTTCTCAACGTTCTACGTCTTAACTATACTTCTGAATAATGTCACAACTGCATTTTCGTTCAACATAGTCCAGTATTTTATACCAAGCTTCCAACTGATTTAAGTGGTAGCCGTGTTTTATTCCGGTTAAATGAGTTAAGCGAACTAAGCGTGTCCATTACCTTTCATTTTCAAGACCACTTCAGTTGACTTTTAAACTCTCTGTGCCGGTGTGCTGTATAGTTCTAAAAGAGCCTAGAAGCTTTTTGGGCGGTGTAAGTTTGAGCCGGTACGCGAATTAAGGTTTACAATCGTCAAAATTATTTAGAAGTAAATCATATGCAAGTCACTAACATCCGATATATAAAACTAATTGATATTACCTACTACATATTACATCCCTGTGATTTAAATATAAAAAATCCAGAGTGCGCCATTCTTTTTCGAACGCGCGCGTAAGCTTTCGACTGCTTCAGTCATTCCAGAAATATCGTACATTTGGTCATTATAGAAAATAAAACATCACAAAGACAACTAATGTTTAGAATCCATTTTATTTAATATCTTTGATGTTCGTAGATTTATAAAATTGCCACAATTTTAATTGTTCTTTGTTTCTTTAGGACTCACAAATGCTGAAAGATTTATCGTGATGCAAATGTGTAACTCCGTCACTTAACATTTTTTTGTGAAGAAAATTAAGCTTTTATCAGTTTTTGACAATAAAATTTGACATAGCAAGTAAATATTCATTCATTATTATTAAAAAGCGTTTGAAAATCACATTATCGACACAACAGCGCACACCATGATAACATTTTTGCAAGACAACGAAAACACTACAAAATTAAATTACGTATTATTAAAGAGTAGGTCTTTCTAGTAAACAATCTAATATTAAAATAATAAACACGCCTTACTCTTATTTACCTGAGATAAAAACAAACTACCTAGCACCCCTACCACCTTATTAATACTTTTACAAGTTGTAACGGAGTTGAAATAGCGTAACAAAATAGTGTCACGGAGTTGACTTTGTGTAAAGAAAATCTTTATCTTTGTCATGATTTTCTTACAAAAGCAACATTAATAACAACCTTTGCACATATGTACTATGATATCTGATATATCCGTTGACCACGTATTTCTGGTCTAGCCCTTGGAATAGTCTTATATGTGACACCCTTCGTTTAATATATGTGCTACAAGTTTATATAGGCAGACAAAGAAGACCCGGATAAGGCAGCTCCTGTAATCCTGCTCCGTTTTCTATGGCATGAAAAGCGCTAAACTAAAGCAGTGGAGGTTTAACTCTTAACCTGCTAATAGCGTATTAATAAGGTTATAGCAAATAGTGTAGATCCAGATCAGCCAGCTCCCTGCTGATCAGGATCCTTTGTTTTTTGCTGCTAATAGTCTATTATATTCAATTATTAAGGTAAATTTACCTTAAATACAGGTACTATTTATATAAAATGTAAAATATATAAACTAAGAATTCTGTTTCATAAACAAAATGCTGCATCTGAAGGGTTAAAGGTCAAGTTCTTCCTCAACTTAATTTCCAGATGTTTGGAGGAGTTTCACAGTGTCTTGCTGTGACATTCTTGGGCTCACAGTCGAGCAGGTTGACAATCTTGTCAAACGTGTACCAACATAGGTCATTCGATCTTGGCCAAAAAAACCTATTCCTTCCTATGCTGTGCATAACCTGAAAAGTAAAAAAGAAAGCTTATACTTTATTGTAAATGCTGATGTTGGTGTTGCTGTCAATCATTGTTGTAGTTATGATTGTTGAAAATACTTTACTATGTTTCGCTAAGAATAAGATGTGACATATCTTTTAATGTAATTAAAACACGACAAATGCACAAAACCTATGTATATTATATTGAGTGAGCTCACCTGAACCTCCAGATCGTCCTCATCAACACTTACTACAATCCCGGGGTACAGAAGCCCATCATAATTAACAACAGCCAACCGGCCAACCAAGCTCTCGTCAACGCATGCTACCTTGCGCAGCTGACAGAATATATTTTAATAAATATAGTCATATCAAATAGTGTGCTTTTAGAATGATACATTTTACTAGATGGGATATAAAATAGATACAAGTAGACTTTCAAATTAAGAGTTCTAAGCAAAACAAAAATTAAACCAAAGAACAAACCATATTATGATTATGTATGTATGTTGTATAAACATTTTTCAATTATTTTAACATATAAATTAACACTGCTGGACTTTGTAATGAGACTTGAAAAAACAAGGTTTAAAATATCAATGCTTTACAATAAGTTTGTACAAGAACCAGAAAACCCAAACAAACTACAATGTACGTTATTGTTTACCTCTGTGGCCATTGCCTTCTCGGAATCTTTCTAAGATGGGCCAGCATGTGGTTGATCATGATCGTCCACAGTCATCTGATCTCCATGTACTCAGATGAATCAGTGATTTGCTTTAAAATAATATTATATATATATAAGGAATGAAAAGGACAATCAAACATTCTCATAATTGTTTATTACATAAATATTGGATGCTAACAAATATATATATATATTTTATTCTACATATAATAAAACATAAAAATGAATCTTATATGCAAGGAGCAATGACAATGCTTTAAATTGTTAGCACCTACCCGTTCATCGGTGGACATGTAACACCGGAAATTGACGATGTTAGGGTTGATAGCAGTCACAGGTATTTGTGTGGCTACAAAAGCAGGACATGACTCGACACCGTACTCCAGGGCTTCTAGTATTAAGCTCGAAACAACACTAATGATCTTATTAATAATTAGTCTACAATAAAGCGATTATAATAATTGTTAATATGATATATTTCAACGATTCATTTTAGAGAAATACAATAACCCACTCCCACTTGTATACGTATATAGCACAAAAGCAAACATAGCAGACCCAGATCAGACAGCTCCTTCCAGGGATTGTCTGAACAGGGCCTCCTTTGTTTGATTACCCAGAACTGATGCTTAATTTTTAATATTGATTTGCGAATCAAAGGAAAAGTAAATATAATATGTTGTATTGCTCATTGTTACACAAACATTTAAAATGTTGTTTGCGCGTGTCGCGTTTATGTGAAGTATATACATCCACTTCATTGCCAATATATAAAAGCTTGCTGTATATAGTAAAATCTAATTGCTGTTACCTGGTGTATCTTCATTGTACCAGCGATATGCCAAGTCAAGTCACAAGGCAGCTGCTTCTCGACGGCATTGATTGACGATTCTTCAACAATGAACAATCGGATTGAACTTGACGGCTGTACAGCAGTCACGAAGTCCGCAGCACATGTGATGTCTCGCTTGACACTGACCTGGTTATCTGCCACTCTTTTCACCGCCGCCCCAATTCCGTCGGCAGCACCCTTGCCATGCGAGGCCTCGAGAAAATTCCAAGTCCAAGTCATTTGTTCCGGTATTGTGTAGTCGGTCCATCTGTTAGAAAATGTATTCCACGCAGTGGCTCTTGGCTTATCGTTTTTATGTAACCAATTACTGGTGCCAAGTGCGACCATATTGCTGCTGGTCCGTGCTTGAGGCAATCAGACACTGTACAAAACAAATAAACATTGTTCTGCATGTACACTTCACCTGTATGGAGACTGATTAGTCTCGTTGAGCCGCCAAAATGCATAGACTGGATTTTAGATGCATACTTTGCACTGTAATTTTCACTGAAGTCGACGTGTAAAAGAACGTCGCCAGTACTCATTTTGTCTTTCAGCATATTAATAGCGTGGTATTGGTGATCTATGTTAAAAACATGGCGACACGTCCTCTGTACGTCTAGCTCTTTTGCTAGTGTCTGCATTGTACCTCTGTTCTCCGCTTTTACTGTTATGCTCACAACCTTGTTGTTTTTATTAACTATTCTCTTACTCTGCCAGTAATTCCATTTAAGCTGGCCTCCATCGAGATTTTCCACTGTAAGTTTCTTCGTTGTACAGATTTGACACTCTCTGTAGGTACATTCTTTACTTTTCATATCACAAACTATCTGCTTCATGATGTCGACTGGATCTCTTGTCGGCACCATGCCCGCGGCAAAAACAGGTGTTGATCTTATACGTCATGTTTTCATGGATTTTACACAGGCATGTACTTCGGTCTCTTTATTTTGGCTTTATAACCCAAAATGGTCGAAGCTGGCAGAAAAAACTGTAAGACATTTTGTTACCTTCGAGTTTAAACTTTTTTGTGGAGAGTATTCATGTCATCATTCAAAAGACGAATTTGCTTTTTAATGCCTTTTCTTGTGACTGTAGCTTGTTTGTCTGCCTTTAGTCTGCTGTTGTCATCTCTCTCAAGGAATACTTGTACCTTTTCCTTCATATGAAGACTCTTGACATTTGGCCGCCTCACTTTTCCCACCTTTAAGTACCGCCTAGAAATGCCAAAAACTTGCCTGCAGTAGACTCCCAGCTTATATTTCCTTAAAATCTTCTGGCAGCAAATTGTATCAGCGATAAGTTGACGGAGTTTTCTGCTGTTTGTTTGATTGTATCTCTTTTTTATGTTCAATATAATCGAATTGTACATCTTATGTGATGTTCTATTGAACGTTTCTGATGTCCCAGCAGCCTGTTTCTCTGTGAAAATGGGGTATGTTACTTCTTCTAAACTGACTGACATCTAATATGTAAGGTTGACGATTAATAATATGCGTGTTGATTGCTTTGTACCCAGCAGTTTACTTGTGCACATTGAGTTTGATACATGTA
The DNA here is from genome assembly GCA_007844125.1 of Sinonovacula constricta. Lineage (NCBI taxonomy): Eukaryota > Metazoa > Mollusca > Bivalvia > Cardiida > Solecurtidae > Sinonovacula > Sinonovacula constricta. The sequence goes on from CM017571.1 coordinate 20,414,419, forward strand.
CCCTTTACTTGTTAAGTTAGACATATAAAGTGCACGCGGAATTATCTCAAATATAATGGGGTGAAAACAACAACATAAAATACATAAAAATATGTGTGTATATGAATAATGAACATATGAAAATTTAAAGTCAACTCCATTACAATTGAGTCAGCTCCGTTACGAATTATTGCGTAATGGAGTTGACTGTAATGGAGATGACATTAACATATGAATTAACACGCATAAGCATGGTCGAAGAACATTTTTTTTAAACAAATATGCTCCGTCTTTACTGAACGGATCGGCTATTTATATGCTTGATTTGATTTACATATTTCTGTAAACATGCTAAGCAACACCATGAACGGAGTTGAATCTCTTAAAGAATACGTATAAAATCTGACATACCTGAACCTTTAATTTCCAATAACCTTCAATACTTCATCGTAGCCATCTTGGTCAAAATTCGCGGGTGAAAAGATTGTGTACTACGTCACCAATTCGTGTTGGTAAACAAGGGAAGTAACCAAAAAATCTTCCTATCTGCTTATCGTAACAGAGTTGACCGGCGTACACAGGGACACTATTTGTTGTCCATTTTTATTTACGTTTTTTTCACGTAGACGGGGTATTCACTCTTTCTTTTGTTTTAGAATTTTCATGACTCGATATAAGTAGCATTAGTAATCATTCATTTGTCAAATCAATATAAATTAAAAAAAAAAAAAAAAACGTTTGCCGGTCACCGGGACGTAGTCAAAATATTTAATCAGTGTAATTTTATTAGTGAATTTTACAAAGTACATAACAAAAATAGGAAAAATAAAGAATGAGTCGTATGACTTAACTATTTATTTCAATAAAGTAAAAAAATGTATATTTTTTAAACTTAGTAATATAACGTGTAGATCTGGCACAGGGACATAGGTAGGCCTATGTACGTTATTTCTGGAATGACTGACATAACCGCAGAAGGCAATGAAGCTCCGCGCGGGATATCACAAATATCTCGGCATAGCAGATTTTACGTAGTCAGTGGAACTTGTTCTAATAACAGTTAGCTAGTCTGTCACTGAGTGATATTCCTGCGCGCGCCGCGTTGCTCATTTATAGATCTGCATTTCATGTATATATGCATTACTCAATATGTTCATTTGAATATCTAGTTAAAACAGATAAATGTTTGGGTGTCTGGAATCATGTCTTGACACAATTTACGCATCTAGTCTACATTAACAAACATATTTGTTTCTTTACACGCTTTACTTTCCCAGACATTTACTGACTGCGGGTAGACAAGTTCATGCATGGCCAATCCTTCGTGCTACAGAAATCCAGCTTTCTCATTACTTTGGACGCTGTAGCAAGCGACTCGGTCCAAAAACCGGCTTTTAAATACGGAAATAATGATAGTATACCCTGCTGTCCTATGCAAATATTCTAACATTTTCAGGAAGGAAAAAGCAAGCAACTTTCCAAAAAGTAAAGATCATTTATTGGGACAAACGTTAAACCATAGTCAGTGACATCCGATAATAGTAACTATCATCTTTATAAATTGTACGAATGCGTTTTAACTTTAATTAGGTAAAAATAAATGATACCTGGAGCGACAAAAATAACGATTTTGTAGGTCATGCTGGGTCGATTCTATGTGCTTCCGAAATTAAGCTTTCTCATTACTATAGACGGTGTCGCACCGCCCAAAATATGCCTAAAATATCGGCTGTATGCATATTTGTTAAAAAAAAAAGAAATACGGTAAACTAGAAAATTCTGAATCGGTGTAATGTTTATTTTTCATAAAAGCGGACTTTTAATGAACAGAGAGTTGAAGTTTAAATCATCGGATATTGGTTATTTCACGTAAAAAGCCATGTAAGCTAACTTAAGTGGTATTGCAATTGACGGGGGCTGTTTTTATTACTTATGACCGGTTGTCTCCATTTTGACCCTATTTTCCGCAATTGTGCCGCATGAAACATTAGGAAAAATATTCCTATGGATTCGTATAAATCATGTTTAAAGGCCTAAACGGATACAGTGGCCCAATAGAGCTACTTAAACTTGTGTTGAACGCTGAACATGATTATAAATTGACCAATGACGCAAACCTTAGTGATTAAACAAACTGAACTGTACTCGAAGGATGTCGTTTTGTAATCGATACAGTAGACAGGTCTACAATAAAAAGGCAGCAGTTGCAATAATAACCATCATACTTTAACGTATACTTCGATAAAATGTATATTTTGGTATTTTTAAGAATAAATATGTTTCGAACATCTTGCAATGTATCCTATTGTTTTCACGGCACTATAATCACATTTTTGTACTTGCATAATTTCTTTGTGAATGTCTTTGTGAATAACAATTAAGGATTCTGGCTTTTACTTTAATATGCATTCATTTTTCATTAATAGTAAGAAGTATGCATTCAATATTGAATTGTAAGGAACGTTTAAAATTAAGAAAACATAAAATACAATGTGATTTCTACATCATTTTATAACCAAATTTTTGTGCTGATGATCAGAAATGATTCTGATGATGATTAATGTTTTATTAATTTCAAAAAACAAAGAGCTATTGGTATGCTCCAAGCTGGTATGCCAGCAAGAGACGTCGCTCGTCATTTCAATCGCCATGAATCGACGATTAGTCGCCTACGGAGCAGATTTCAAGTGACTGGGGCCGTCAATGACAGACCTAGATCTGGTAGACCTCGTAAAACGACGCTCCGAGAGGACCGTTTTATCGTTACGTCATCTAGACGTAACCGATTTCTGTCAAGCCGGAAATTAAGACGGCTCCTTCGGAATGCCACAGGGACTATAGTGAGTGACCGGACTGTCAGGAACAGGCTCCGAGCCGCTCGGCTTAGGGCCCGTCGGCCTTACGTAGGAATTCCGTTGACGTTGAGACACCGACAGGCACGGTTCCAGTGGGTTCGGACACATCGTCAATGGACTCGCAGGCAATGGAATGACGTCCTGTTTACGGATGAATCCCGTTTTAATGTGTCATTTGCTGACGGCAGGTTTCGTGTTTGGAGACGGAGGGGCGAAAGGCTCGATCCAAATAACGTCATCCAACGAGACCGTTACGGTGGTGGTAGCGTAATGGTGTGGGCAGGGATTTACCATGATGGGAAAACAGACCTTGTTACAGTTGCAGGCAATCTAACATCGCAAAGATACTGCAACGAAATTATCCAGCCAGTAGTTATGCCGTTCATGCAGCAGCACAATGTTGGGATCTTTCAGCAGGATAATGCCCGCCCACATACGGCATGACACACACAGCATGTTCTCCGTCTCAACAACGTACGTGTGCTGCCTTGGCCTGCAAGATCACCTGATCTTTCACCTATCGAGCACCTTTGGGACCATTTAGGTAGGCAGGTTAGAGAAAACCATGATGTCGATAACGTCCGTGACCTTGAACGTGCCCTCCAATATGAATGGACCAGAATTCCTCTGCGTACCATCAGGAAGCTTGTTGGCAGCATGAGACGACGTTGTATGGCTGTTCTATCCGCTAATGGCGGGCACACGCGATATTGAAGTTTTCGTGATTTTTTACTTCTGACCCCTATATCATTTAAGGCAGCACAGTTGTTTAATGCCCCAGAGCTATGGAGTAAATTTGACAGGTATCAACAGCAATTTGAATGTACATTCAAGATCAGTTCAGTATTTAAGGGATTCTTATAGACTTTTTATCTGGGGATCAAGTTTCTCCCAACTTGCTAAACTTTTTTCCATCAGTATATCATATGCATTTTTACATATGGAGTGGTACGAAACATGCTGATACGAACTTGTGATATATTAAACTTACACAACTTGGTCAAGATGTTGTCATAAAAGTCGTATGACTGTGTTTTAGTTATTCTGTTCTTGGTCCGCCTTCGTGAAATGCCGCAACATTTCCACATTGGTAAGTTCTAACTGAAATCTCAACATTACAAATCGACGTCTAGGTCAGACACATTTTACCATTTTCCCTTTTTGTGAAAACTAGCAAGTACTTAGGACCCCACGTTCAGTTATTTTAGTGTAAAAGTTGCATCAATATACCATACAACTTAAATCGATTAACAACTATGTAAAGCTTAAATTTAATATTTTTTTACATTTCCAGTCTGCTTTAGAATCGTCAAAATAGCTACGCCATTTCCCACACTTTCTGTGTTTTTAACCGTCAGCCTCAATGGCTTTCCGATGATATTTTCTCCATTTTCCCGCAATGGCATTGCTTTTTGTTGTTTTTGTTTGAACATGTGTGCTTACAGTTTTACTTTTCATTGACCATTGATCTCTATTTAAACAGATACAAAGCCTAACTTTAATAGAGACGATGTATCTCTACACGTCTGCCAGTGTACGTTTACTGCAACACATTCCACCCCTTAGGTTTGCAAAATAAAAATACCAATGTAATTCAAAGTACGCATACCTGTATATTACGAAGCTGATGCCGCCGATGAGGATGATGATGACGAGAACGGCGATGATGATGTAGAGTTCTAAATTAGCGTCATTCACTTGCGTTTTTTCAATCGTGTCTGCAAAAATAAGTAACAATGCATTAGCAGCGAAAATAAATGCAATTAATAAATACAAGTGTGGAATCTACAGGCGTATGTGCATATTTTGTGACAGAATCCCAAATTAACAACACAGTCATGCAAGTATATTTGATTATGGATTGAAGAGCCTAAAGTCAGAATGATCTTATTAACAGTTCAAGAAAACTTATCCTTAAAATAGCAGCAACAAAAACAAAAGGAAAACGTGTATTATCGAGTTAAACTTTATGATGCACCCTCTTACTCACAAAACATCGGCGTTCGTTTTTTCTAGATCAAACCCTGCATTATTAACGAAGTAAAGTTGAATAAAGAGGGAAAAGCAACTTCTTGGACAGTTCATTCGACAAAAAATACTTGAGATATTCCGATTTAGTCACTTCAACGAATATTAACATAATACGTTTTCACAACATCTTCCTCTCTTAGTCGATTCCCTTGGTTCGATCCCATCTTGCTTTTCGTTTAGTTCTTTTTGTAGAAAATTATTATTCTACTAATGCATATTGACTGTATTTCATTTTTTACATAAATAAAGTTGCAAAACACATAGGACTTTGTCGTATATTTTTATTATGAAGTCTGGAAGCAGATACAATAACTAAACTCTAAGGGAAAATAACATGAAATTATATAGCGTAAGTACCTTTGGTCTGACTGCAGCCCGATTTATATCCCTTCTTGAACAATGCATTGATACGCGACAGGCTATCAACCGCTAAACAGAATGGAATATCACTCCCACTGTCCCTTTTTCGTACGTTGCAAGTTGTGTTACATACCAGAAAAGTATAAACATTTTGGCATTCGTGATGACAATTGTAATGCATTTCAATTACACACGAGGTCTGTTCAGTGGAATCTGCGATGCATTTTGTTGAGTTAAGACATGTTGTATTTTGCAAGCAGTAACCACTTGTTGAGCAAGTATAACTGTCTGAACGAACATCGCATGTGTTGATATCGGTGTCTTCCACGATTCTACACTGGTCGTTCTTCCTATAGTTACCATATATATGCGAATCATTAGCTGGACACTTAAATAGACAAGAACCGTTGATAGGCCCGAAAAACTTGTCTTCACATGACAGGCAGTTATTGGCTGAATTGCATAGTCTACATCCATATGGACAACGTTTACATTGTCCATCGACTAAAAAAAGAGTGTCTTTGCAGAGTAAGCATTTACCCTTAGATTGTTCGCATCTTACGCAATCCTTAACCTTACAGCTTTTACGGTACTTTGGGTCGTTCGGTGTGGAAGAGTACTTTAGCCGGCAGTATCCGTTCACCTTGTCGCATGTACGAGTACAAGTGTCTTTGCACGGGATCTCACAGATTGAACCATAAAACCCATCCATGCATTGTGTACAGTTACTATCAGATACACATTCTAAACAGTTGTCAGGGCATTTGTGGCAAACGTCGTCAATCATATATCCTTTGGAGCATCGTTCGGCTGCCAATAAAAAATAAAAGATACATTATACATTCGTACATACATAAATCTTTTTTAACATTCAAGACACTCGGAATGGTTGTCAGTATCTCTTACATGAGTCTGTATACTGAACATATATGAATAACTAATTAACATAAAAGAGTTAAGAGATTACTAAAGTTAGACTTAATACAAAGGTCGTACAAGGCCTGCCCCTGAACATTGTGTATTGAAAACATACTTAGAATAACAAAAATGAGTAAAAATGTTAAAGTTATCAATTTCATAATTGACTTAATATTTTAATCACATATATTATGCACAAAAAATAAAACCACTAATGCAGAAGCATTAGAAACAGGCGCAGCAGTAGAAGCAGTAAACCCGTAAAAACCGTAGTAGGTATCATTTGTACAAAGTATATTTAACTTCCATTAAATAGTAATTTTCGTTCTTGTAGTTTCATTTAATAATTTTTGCCTTTTGTCCTTTTTGAGACAACGCCATTAATATAGCAATATGGTATGCATATTTTCGTATGTATGTAAAAATTAACATGCCTCTGTTTGAACTCAATCTGTTCTGTTCGGCTTAAAACATATATGTTTAATTGCTGAACAAAACTGATATGAACTAAAATAAAAACAGACAAGCATTAGTTATATCGTTAATTGCAGTTAAGCAATAGCAGCAGTTGAATCGTAAGTTACAGTTTCTTTTAGTAATATCTCTAGATATTTGTAAGGCGCATTCCTTGGCAGATAAAATGACGAAAATCAGATAGGAGATGTATTTAAAGTATATAGATATGAGTACCTTTTGGTCGAAGGCAGACTTCTTTATGTATCTTCTTGAACGGTTCAACGATACCCGACAGGATATCATTCGCCAAACAAAATGAAATATTATTCCCACTTTCCTTCTTTCGTACGCTGCAAGTTGTGTTACATATGAGAAAAATAAAGACTTTTTTGCATTCGTGATCACACGTGTATTGCATGTCAACTGCACACGAGGTCTCTTCAGTGGATTCTGCGACACATTTTACTGCTTTAGAACATACTGTATTTTGCAGGCAGTAACCACTTGTTGCGCACGTATACCTGTCAGAATTACCATCACATGTGTTGATATCGGTGTCTTGCACGATTCTACACCGGTCAGTCATGTTATACACATTGTATGTAGACACCTCATTATCTGGACACCTAATCACACAGTAACCGTTGGTAGGCCCCCAAAAATTATCTTCACATGACAGGCAGTTATTGGGCGTGTTACATTGTCTACATCCAAAAGGACAACTTTTACATTGTCCATCGACAAGAAAAAATGAGTCTTTGCACCGTAAACATTTACCATTAGATTGTTCGCATCGAATGCAATGATCAACCGGACATGGCTGTTGACAGATTTCACCGTACTTTCCGTCCGTGCATCGAAAGCAGACCAAAGGCGACTGACATACCTCGCAATTTTCTGTACAATTTCGACATGTATGGTCGTTCGGTGTGGAATATTTCCCCTCAAGACACCCATGTGGACAAAATCCGTACTCCTTGTGGCAGGAACGAGGACAATTTTTTTCTATACACGGTTTGTCACAGATTAAACCATAATACCCATCTATGCATCGTGTACAGTTCATTTTAGAAACACATTCTGAACAGTTGTCAGGGCATCTGTGGCAATCGTCGTCCCTGTAATGTCCATCGGCGCATCGTACCTGGGAGGCTGACACAGAAAAATATTCATTCATATTAAAATGATACATTCAGCTGAAAGAGGAATTGTTGTCAGTATCTCTAGCATAAATCTGAAGACCAAACGTATATGAAAATCTTCTAATTTAAACAAAAAGAGTTACTTAAAATTGCTTAAATTAGACTTGTATAATGGTCATACGAGGGCTGTCCATGAAATTGGTGTATTGAGCAGTACTTAGAACAAAATATAAAGTATAATGTTAATAAGATTGAAAGTATTAAATTTCATGAACGCCATAATGTGTTTAATATTTTAATATCATTGCAGGAATTATTAAAACCACTAACAGTAAAAGCAGCAGTACAAGCAATAATGTCATAGAAGGTGCAGTACAGTAGCATGTACCATCAGTAATAGGTCGTTAGCAGTCGCAGAAGTAGGTTCGTTAGGTGCAGACCTTAGCAGTAGCAAAAGTAAATCATTAGGTGCATTGTTTAGCAGCAGCAGTAGTAGAATCGTTAGGTTCAATCTTGCAGCAGTAGCAGTGCATTTTTGTGTAGTTCTTCTAATTGAAATAATATCCCTCTCTCATCTAAACACTATGTGGACATAATTTTCCGATGATGTCACTACTTTCGTCATAAAAAAGAATGCGTCAGCGCTGGACATTTTTTATTCAAATATATCGATTTTTTCATTGCATGCATTTGATAAACCCATCAGGAAGTGCGAGGTTAGAGCTTTGTATGACCGGGTTAAGCAACCAAGTCGGTCCCTATTGCAGACTGCCCGTTCCCACGCGGATAACTGTCGGATTAACTCTATTTGTTAAATGACTAAACACAGATTTGTTCTTCTACATTTGTCTTGCATGTGAATACATTTGTCCTGTGCCTTTTCAATTTTCAGGCAATTTTGTTATATGTTGAAATGCTCATAGGACTTAGTCATATATAATCATACTGCAGCAAAAGCCATAGTAGAATCGGTAGGTGCAGTCTGTTTCAGTAGTAGAATCGTAAGGTGCAGTCTTGCAGCAATAGTAGTAGTGGCATCGTTATGGGCAGTCTTGCAGCAATAGCAGTAGTATAATCGTTATGCGCAGTCTTGTAGCAATAGTAGTAGTGTGATCCTTAGGTGCTGTCTTGCAGCAACAGCAGTAGTAGAATCGTCAGGTGCAGCCCTGCAGCAATAGCAGAATCGTTAGTTGCAGTCTTGCAGCAATAGCAGTAGTATGATCGTTCGGTGAAGTCTTGCAGCAATAGCAGTAGTATGATCGTTCGGTACAGTATTGCAGCAATGGCAGTAGAAGAAACGTTAGGTGCAGTCTTGCAGCAATTGCAGTAGCAGTATCGTTAGTTGCAGTCATGCAGCAATAGCAGTAGTAGAATCGTTAGGCACAGTCTTGCAGAATTAGCAGTAGTATGATCCTAAGGTCCGAGTCTTGCAGCAATAGCAGTTGCAGGATCGGTGGGTGCAGCCTTGCACCAATAGCAGTAGCAGAATCGTTAGGTGCAGCCTTGCACCAATAGAGTAGCAGAATCGTTAGGTGCAGTCAAGCAGAAAAAGCAGAAATAGAATTGTTAGGTGCAATCTTGCAGCAATAGCAGTAGTAGAATCGTCAGGTACAGTCTTGCAGCAATAGCAGTAGTATAATCGTTAGATGCAATCTTTTGCAGGAACATTAGTATAATAGGTGCATTCTTGCAGCAACAGCAGAAGTTGAATTGTTAGATGCAGTCTTGCAGCAATAGTAGTAGTAGAATCGTTAGGTACAATATTCAGCAACAGTAGTTGTTGAATCGTTAGGTGCAGTCTTGCAGCAATAGCTGAAATAGAATTGACAGTAGTAGTAGTAGTAGCCTCGTTAGTAGTATTTAGCAGTAGTGTAATCATAAGGTGCATTTAGCATTATCAGAATTTGAAACGTAAGTGCAGTCGTTCAGCAATATTAGCAGTATATTAGCTACATGCAGTCGTCCTAGCAGTTACTGTACTTACTTTGCTAGCTACAGGCTTTTCAGTATCTGCAGAAAAATACTCAGCACTAGACTTAACAGGAGCAGCAGTATAAGAAGAAAGCAGCAACTGCAGCAGCAGGAATATGTGTGTAATAAGCCAGAATAGTTGCAGCAAAAGAAGCAGTAGTAACAGCTTCAGGAGAGGCATGTGCAGCATTTGCAGTATTAATAGTGGCAGAAATAGGTGGTATAGTAAATGCTGTCTAAAACTGACCTTGAACAGTTTGAATTAAAAGACTGGATATCAAAATGTGTACAAAAAGATGGTCCATTTTGGGCGAATTCTTCTGTAGTAAATTCTGAAACATTAAGTGGATGAAATCATTAACAACTAGAAATGGAGGTTGGGACTAGAAGAGGGATGTGTTGATGGAGGGATGGATCTATGTAGAAGAGTAGGATGGGATTACGGATATAACATGGATGGATAGAGGATGAAGAGGTATGGGGGGAATGAAAGGAATGATAAATGGGGCATAGAAGGAATAGAAATAATAGGGACATAGAAGAAGGAGAGATGAATCAATTGGAGATTAATCCATGCGAGGCTTGTGTGTGTAATTGTGTGAGCGCGCGTGTGTGTATATGGAGGAGATGTAAGTACGTGTATGTGTGCGTGTGTGAAGAAGAGATGACATGATGGAGAGGCTTTGCAGGTGGAAATGGTTTAAAGAAGGATGTTTGCCAGGGAGATACAGAATGAAGAATAAACTGTGAAAGGTAGAGATTCACTGAGAAGATAGCATGTAGCGGACATATGGAATGATAGGTAGTCTGTGAGAGGTACTAATTGACTGATAGGATAATATGTGGCGGACAGGTGGAATAATGAAGAGACTGTGGAAGGTAGATTGACTGTAAGATAGCATGTGGTGGACAGGTGGAATGGTAAAGAGACTGTGAAATGTACTGATTTACTGATAAGATAGCATGTGGCGGACAGGTGGAATGATGAAGAGACTGTGGAAGTTAGGGATTGGCTGATCATAAAACATGTGGTGGACACGTAGAATGATGAAGAGATTGTAAAAGGTAGGGTTTAACAGATCATATAGCATGTGGCGGACAGGTGGAATGGTAAAGAGACTGTGAAAATACACACTTTTTTCTAAAGTATGGACCATAACATTTCAATTGATAATATTTTTACACAAACAATAACAACCGGCCGCAATAGCTGAGGTGGTTGAGCGTCGGCTTGCGGATCGGGAGGTCGTGGGTTCGAACCCCGGCCGGGTCTTACCAAAGACTTTAAAGTTGGTAGTAGTGGCTTCCCTCCTAACGCTCGGGGCTAAGGGGACAGCATTACGCCTGACTCGTCGGTGTCAGTATAATGGACCGGCCGGGTTCAGTCCCTGGGCACCTCATAAGTGCCCCTGTGCTATAATGATAGAAATGTCGCTGCGCAGTATCGGCAAAAATGCCGGCTAATCCCAATCCCACAAACAATAACAGGTAGGAACCTCTGAACCTCATAATTACCACCATGCACAAACATTCCACTATACAACTTTGTAGATGGTATAGTCTATGGTGACTCTAATACAATGGTACTCAAAGGCATTGGTATTCATGCATCTCAGAGATGTCACATAATTCAGTTTTCTGAAAGTTGATCTAATATTACAAATTAGAGATTGCAATGGTTCATCTTCATAAAATATGTATTGCTGCTTTTGCTTCAAGAAAGATGTCAGGCCAGCAAAGAAAAACTAAAGAGAAGAAAAGTGATGTCTACACCTGAACCTTCACAAAAATAGTTCCCCATGCTACTGTAGTAAAAGGACAGACAACACCAACAAATGGTTTTCTTTGCCATTAAAACACGATAGTTAAAAATCTGTATATCAATATAGATTGTGATAAAGTGTCAAGTCAGTAAAGCTATTCTCCATTCATTATTATTGATGTTGCTGCATTTGTGTTTGTATATTGTCAATATTGTCTTTTTTCTTTCAATGTTAATCGAGTCCCGGACTTACTGCACATTTTTTCTCCCTATGTTACATGAGTATGATTTTAGATGGAATGAAGGTCTTCCTCCACCATTAATAGTTATATATTGGATACTGGATTATTTAAGTGTCACTGCAATATGTAAGCTTTCCAGTTAATGACAGATAACATAGAACATATCTATTTACATTTTAATTTATCTAAACTGCTTTACAGGTAAAGATTACTAAGTGCCATACCTAAGGGAATCAGCATTCACTGGATTGAGGGAGGCGTTTGGTAGACAAAAAAAATCACTAGAGAGCTAGACCAGGATATTCCAGAAGTGATGGCAGATGCTTAAGTCATTTGAGTGGATTCTACTTGATCAAGTAGTTCAGAACAATTCACGTGACAAGTAAGTAGTTTGTTGTGATGTCTTTTTATAGAAATATGTTGTAGGAACAAAGTATGTTCATAGTAGCGATGGTGAATAAAGACTCCAGAAAATGTTTGGGTAGTACCACCGGTGCACCAGAGGTCAGCTTATAAATATTTTCCCTTCTAGTCCTTAAGCCGAACTGGAGATTGAACTTTTGTGGTGAGAGATGATGGTCCAAAAGTCATAGGAGTTAGGCCCCTTGTCCATGGAAAACCCCTAGTTCTTTGTTCCTGCTTTTGATGAAAACATTCGGTTTGGGAAGATTATGACCGCCCAGTTGTTATGAATGGAGAATCATCTAACACAATTATTCATTATTATTATTATAATTATTATTATTATTATCCTATATTAAGGTGCATTTATCACAAGAGTGCTAAAAGGCACCTAAAATATAAACTTGTAACTAAAACATTGACAAGAAATAAAACAATGTAGCAATTGGCAATGATAGATTAAACATTTAGAATATAAACGAAATTAGTGCAAATAGGCATTTATAAAAATATGTGTTTTCAGAGCTCTCTTAAAGCTTGTCAATGTTAAAAGGGCTCTGAAGTTAACAGGAAGGCTGTTCCATAGCCTCGATGCAGCAGAATAAAGGGACCGCTTCCCTATGCGTGACTTGTTCCTAGGTGTGACCAGGAGTTGATGATCACCGGAGCGAAGAGGTGTTCTGTTCGGTTGATAGATATTGATTATATCTGATATGTAGGCTAGTGTAGTGCCATTGATCACACAGAAATTGTGCACCAGCGCCTTGTAGTCGATTCGACAACTTACTGGTAACCGGGGAAAATCAACCAGAATAGGAGAAATGTGGTAAGACCGCTTCGCACCGATGGTAAGACGAGCTGCTAAATTTTGAGCTCTTTGTAAACAGTGGATGAGGTTATTTGGAAGGCCAGTTAACATTGCGTTACAATAGTCCAAGCGTGAAGTAATGAGGCAATGAACCAGTGATTTATGTGCGCTTTCAAACAAGCAGCGTTTCATATGACCTATTTTCCTTAAATGCATGAAGCAAGACCGTGCAACCGATTTAATTTGGCGGTCCTTGGATATTGCGCGGTCAAACACAACACCAAGATTTCTTACAGATTCACTGGATCTGACAGAAATGCCAATGACGGTGATATTAATATCAAATATGTCCCGTGATGAACTCTTAGGCGCAAAAAGCAACACTTAGGTTTTATCGCCATTGAGCTTAAGAAATTTGCTATCCATCGATGTGCGGATGTCCTCCAGACAGGTTTCTAAGCGCTGGATAGATTGTTCGCGACTCGCAACATATTTGCGTTTAAGTAAGACGTACAATTGTGTATCGTCAGCATATATGTGTTAGTCCAGGCCATGTTGCGTGATCAGATCACCAAGAGCCGGTGTGTACAGAGTGTAGAGTTAAGGCCCAAGCACAGACCTCTAGGTCACACCAAATCTGAGCTCATGGGGCTTTGGGCAGTTGCCTGATATATACACTGACTGATGACGATTACTAAGGTCCGAGGCGAACTACTCCAAGGCTGCACCAGAAATAAGTGTTTTGTGGTCTAAAGTATCAACGGGGTGATATGAACCATCTTGGGTGACTCGGAGACTACGCCTTCACGTAACGAAGCGTTCACAATGTTCTTGAGTAGTGGCACAAGTTCGTCAATACAATCTTTCATCAACCACCTTGGTAGAGGGTCCAGTGCGCAAGACTTATTCGGACTGGCAGTGATGCGTTTCCGAATCTCATCATCGCTTGTAGGAGTGAAACATAAAAGAGTAGACGTCGTTCTGGACCTGATGGAGCTAGCACTTCTATGACGGCCTATCCCCTTCCTGATTTTTATGATCTTGTTTTCATAAAACTAATTAAAAGTTCAACGAGGTCGATGGTCGATAAGTGCTACGGAAGCACCAGGTCTGTACTCGCACGCAGGAGATGTTTGACAATGCGGTATATGTCCTTGTAGTTGGAGCCGCAGTCTTCAATCTTGAAGTTGAAGTAGGATTCTCGTGCCTTGACCAATATTGTGTGCACTCTACGACACTGAACCCGGTACATCTTACGATGAACTTCCAATTTAGACTTGAGCCACACACGTTCAAGACGAGATTTCTATCGTCATAAAGCTCTTCGGCGAACCATGGAGCATGTGGTCGGAGTGTGATGGTCTTATGTCGTAACGGAGCATGCTTATCGACTAGCCTCCTTGTACCGATCTTGTATGCATCAACAAGTTGCTCACAGCTTCCTTGCATGATGTTGAACTCAGGAGACTTCCTCATGATAAGATCAATCGAGCGATATTTACAGTCGGATCTGAATTTGACGGGACTGGCAGGCTTTTCAAACACCGTTTCAAACTGCGCTGCCAAGTGATCCGTACAAGAGTGACCATTGTCATCCCAGACGGCTGGATTAAACACACTGACGTCAGATACGACTGCACTAGTGTCCTTCGTGATGACACCATCCAGGATGTGGCCTTTCTGATGGTTGGAATCCTTGACAAGTTGATGAAGTCCACAGATCTCAATTGACTCGAGAAACCGACAGGCGTCACGCTATCTGACTGACCATCAAGGTGAAAGCTTGTCCGGCCTGGCACTTTGCACACCTATAAATTGAGACCATTCCTCGAAGAAGACACAATTTTGCAGTCAATTGGTCCTGGAAGGGGAGGACGATAGACGACGGACAGATAGACTGTCTGCTGAAAAAGCTCGATGCAGTGGTCCATGTAATCAAAGTGAGAATATTACTTACTGGCAATAGAGTCATTGACTCTGACTTGTAAGGGTGGACCTGAACAATAAGGCCACACCTCCGCCAACTCTACTATTCTGACGAGGAACAATGGAGTTGATATCCCGTTGGGACAAGTTGTCTCAGACAGACATCATCAACAAATAAGCCAAGTCACGTCTCCGTTATTGCTACGATGTCAAAGTCATTACTGGTGACAGAATCTGAGAAAGAGATTGTCTTGTTTTCAGAGAAAGGCCATTTAAACAGCATACATTCAGAAACGTGCGGTGTGTCTGTCTATGGTATCCATGGTTTACAGACTTGACATGAATGAGGTTGCTGTTGTTGTGTTCCTTAGATTTATGATCTTACTCAGTAAGCATTAGAGGGTTGACCGCCGTATGCGTTACAGGAAAACTCCTTAAATTGGGATTGGTCGCACATGGTTGAATCTGCTTCACAACATTAACCCAGCTTTCACGCCACGATGAGCCACTTTCGGTAACCGACATGGATTTCCTGAATCAATGACTGTTTGATCATGCTTAAGTAGCTCTGACCTATTTTGCACAGTGGTACTAGTAGTTTGTAAGGAGTTCAATGAAGTAATTATCGGAATGTGACAAGGGTCTCTTGAAAAATTCATGAAGGGAGTTGATTTTCCCTTTCTGAGCCCAGCTGACACACCTCTGTGTGTTGAATTGAGAGAGCGGTAATATGTGGAGATTCCATTAGGCAGCACTTGTTGCCCTTTCACCAAATCAGGCCTGACTAATCGTTCTGAACCACCGAACCCGAGTTCCCTCAGCTGATCTCCTGTGTGCTGGATAACACACATACTTGCTTGTGTACACACACCTATGGAAATATCTTCCCTGTAAGAATCAGAATAGGGTTAAGAAATCAATATCAAAAGGCTTCCTCTTAGTTTCTTAGTTGGATTAATTCACACCGAGCTAGAGTCGCTGTGAGCCAGGAACATTTACAAAAACAAAGCTCACAAAAACAAAGCATAGTTTAATAAAGAGCAAAATTGAAGGGCAGCCGTCACTTAGGCGCACACTTCAATATCAGCGCATGCAAATTATATATATTTTTTTCACAAAAAAGCACTTATAATCTTTTTCTAATACAAAGTTTGTTTTGTCTAAGATTTGAATAATAAGAAAATTGAACTTTATTTTATTCGTTCTTTATAAAAATAGGGGATAACAAAAACAGTTAATTTTTATGGTATGACAAATGTTGGAGCGTTTGTTACCACAACTTGAAAGAAAAATACCAGCCCTGCTTTACGGAAATAAATCGACAAGTAGTAGAGTCAAATAAAACGTAGAAAGATCAACTACAGCATAATTTCGGCAGATAGAACCTTATCATACGTATAAGGTAAGGATTATAACATTTCCAAGCTCATAATTTAAGAAATGAACTGAAGCGATCTAAAGAACGTCTTGTCATTATTTGTACATGCGCTGATTGAAATACCTTGATCTTTTTTGCTTTCCACAACGGAATTTTTAAACCAACTGAGGCTCAAATCTAATCTTAAGTAATTGTCAATGTTTGCTTTTTGACAATCTGTTATTATAGCATTGTTGTCAACTTAAAAAAGCCATCATGTGGGTATACTTGATAATCAAGGCAAAATTTAAGTCAGGAAAGGACTTTCTTCTGAGATTATCTTAATGAAGGTGGTTCATTAAAAGCTTTTTATCCAGATACATGTACACTATCAACATGTATTTTTATATAGATGCAACGCTAATGCCGTCTGCTAATTACGTAATCTTAAAGCAACTTGGTCTCAGTTTAGCATAGTAACATGACACTTATAACCACTGATCTGCATATTTATTGTACATCATCATTGACTCTATCGGCATATTGTTTTATTATTGACATACACAAGTCATGAATATTACTGTATGCACAGTTTGAAGATGAATTATTTTAGTTTTTGAGCTCAGTACGGTTAAAAAACTACAGAAAAAATGTTGCAACACAAATTCTTTTTCCAACCTAAACACAACTTATGAATGGCAGCATTTTATACTTAATACTAGTATAGCGGTCAGAGGTATCAAAACAATTTATTGTATAACTATATGTGTAATAAAAGCTATTACAAGTCAAGAAAAATGATCTGAAGTTATTTGAAGAGATTCCTTATGTTAAAAATCAGATGATCTGCCAGCTCACCAGATGGCATCTACTTTTTATGTTAAAAGTACTATAGGTAAATAAGAAAAGGTCCTATCAAAATTTTCACAGATATTTAAATTTTATCTACCTGCAGACCAAGGCAGACAAGGTAAATGTAAATGTGACAAAAAACACAGAGACGAGACATAACACACAAAAAGAAAAACCATCAGTTACCGCCTTGGAACGGTCAGTCGGCAAAATGGCCAACTGGGGTGCTTAAACCTGGTTTGTGGAGCGCTCCAACCTCGCACTTCCTGACGGTTTTTCTATCAAACAAACAGTGTAAATAAAAGTATAGCGCACATCCAACTTTTTTCATTATCCCCTTTGACGATACCATTTAACTGCAAGATAACTGCTGATGTTCATTATTATGCTACAGCTAATTGTAATTCAACAGATAATTCACATAAGACTTGAAGTAAAGACATATAAAAATGTGTAACATATCTATGTGATGCCTTTAATGCAGTCTGTACATTAACTCTTTTTATATGATTACAAGGAGTTAAAAATAATACCAAACAAGTTCATGATTTTGCATATGCTATTTTTTTATTTCAGTTACACAAATTCGTGCTCAAAAGTTGCTTACCGGTCTCTCGCGACTCCAACGCTATTGTTTTCGTGAAACTTCGCTACCTCACGTTTATCCGGTGAGGTAAGGCTAATGAATTTCCCGAATTCTTTTGTTTACATAAGCAGACTTACGGACCTAAATAGTTTACATGTTTGGGCTATATACTTAAAATAACTTAAGCAAAGGTGTTAAATATGGGATTATGAATTTATTTTTAAACAGATATGCTTTATTCCCAGTATTCCCGTATATGTTACTCATGTGTGTCCCTTTAAAGAAGAGAAATGACACCAAGTGGTGTGTTCTGTTTGGTTAAAACTTATGTTAAAACTGACAAAGGATTGCCTGGTAAAAAGTATATGAAACCATAAATATTTTGCAAGTGTTCGTCATAGAGACAAAGCGATCAAGTGATATTCGTTATTTCGAATGTGAAAGAGACAGAAGAATACAGCTTCCGGTTAGAGAGGAAGGAAGCTTCAGCTTGCGATTTCTGTGAAAACCAAAGCGATAATTTATTAGGTTCCTGGCGATTCGTATCTCTGATATATCGTACCCGCTATTTTCGGTCGAATTGTACCAGTGGGCAGGTCATTTCGCACCTCTCAGTAGGCAAATTCGTACCTCTAGTGGTTATACATTCACGCTTAATGTATGAACTTGGGTCAAATCGTACCTCGCTATGTAATTAATTCGGAAATATGTTATAAAGTTAGTAAACTTGAATTTGATATTTCGTGGTTGATTTATTCATTTATCCCTTTTCGTTAAACGATTTCCCCTATAAAACATACCAAAACTGATTATTGAAAAATATTTTTGACAGAAATGCGCCTGTTATTTTTTCAATATTCATGGAGAATATGTATTTCTAGAAATTTATGGTCCGCAACAAATGTATTATTATATCAGTTCATTATCTCATAACGAGGCTAGCCACTTACTACATTTTCCTTATTCACATTCTTCTAACTTGAAAAATCACTACACCACACTGAAACCCTGCTTCATTATGAGTATAATAAGTTGTCTATTAATTAGTGGTAATATAACCTGTGTCCATATGCCGACTTAAAATGAAACTTGTGCTAGTGCATCCAGTTTTGAAATTGATAGCTGATCAATTTACTCATACAAGTTTTGGAATGTGGGCAAGTGAATGTGTCGTCAGCTATAACTCCAGTGTCCTAGGTGGCTTACTGCGTGTGATTGAGTCCTGGTTGTAATAAAAATATTCTGAATGATTCATGCGGAAGGGTCTGTCAGCTGACCCAATCTAGGGTCCTCCCCCACAGTCATAACTGAACATCACCGTAGTAAATTAGTAACCATAGCATTGTTGCCATGTTATATTTAAACAAGAGGGCCATGATGGCCCTTAATCGCTCATTTGATGACACAGGCTTTTAGTAGGCCCAAATCTGGTATCAAGTAATTAAGAGTTATTTATTCAAGTAATTAAGAGAAATCTTTGGTGAAGATTGGACCATTAGTGTGGCCACTGGGTTGATAACATTTTCTAGAATTTTACCAACTAACCTACTGAATCCACATGACTCACTTCAAAACATATGTAAGATTTCACACTGGCAATTATTCTGATCTAGATTGGGCTATAAATGTGGTCTCTAGTGTGTTTATAAGCTTCTTCTAAGATTTGACCAAGTGACCTACTTTTTGACCCCCCTGACCCAGTTACAGACTCATCCAAGATTTCATGCAGACAAACATTCTGACCAAGTTTGGTGAAGTTTGGGCTATAAATGTTGCCTCTTGTATGTTCACAAGCTTTTTTCTAAAATTTGACCTAGTGACATACTTTTTGACCCCACGCGACCCAATAACGAACTCATTCAAGATTTTATTCAGACAAACATTCTGACCAAGTTTGGTGAAGATTGGGCTATAAATGTGGTCTTTAGTGTGTTCACAAGCATTTTTAAGATTTGACCTACTTATTGAGCCCACGTGACCCAGTTATGAACTCATCCAAGATTTCATGCAGGCAAACATTTTGAGAGCCTATAGTGTGTTCACAAGCTTTCTTTAAGATTTAACATAGTGACCTACTTTTACCCAACATGACCTAGTTACGAACTCATCCAAGATTTCATGCAGACAAACATTATGACCAAGTTTGGTGAAGATTGGGCTATACATGTGGTCTCTAGTGTGTTCCAATCTCATAAAAATCACATCCTAACTTTCGCTTCATTACTTTCCGCTGGTTAGGATCTGATGGCATCGCATTAGGTGTCCCCTCGATTTGACCTTTGATTAGCCAATGAAATCGTCGGCTGCAAAATGTTGGGGTATAACTTCATGAATATTCGCCAGATTACGGCTATTTACGGAAATTCATATTGAGCGGCAATGTCCAAGGTATTCCGATTAAAGGTGCGTCACATTTTCAAGATGGCAGCCCCCATTGACATTTGCGATCCAGTAAAACAAACGCCAAAGAAATTACATTCGTTAGTTGATCGGTGCTGTTTTTGCGGGATGTCATTTCTCCAGGTTCTGATAACAGATAGTGGGAGCAAACACACTCAAAACAGTTCAAACAAAAACTCAGAATCAATGAAGAACGCCTTCAGAAGGTAGTGAAGTGTTTGCCGAACAATGAAGTGGTATCACAAAAGCTCCCCTTGAGAACGTTGTGCTCAAGTGAGCAAAAAAAAAAAACACACAACACAACAGTACAAACAAACGGTGTTAAAAGTCAATAGGAGATTACAATATCATCACCACTGAAAACATATTGATATGTGACTATGCTATCTTAAATGATGTCTTCAGGTTGGGAGTATCAATATGTTGAAACAGTTTTCAAACTATTTTCTTTATAAAAGACCTAATAATCTTATCAATATTATTCGTCCATGTTTGAACATGCAACTCTGTCAATTTAATGTGTCATTCATAAATAGTACAATTATGTGCCAAACTATTTGAAATACAAGTATGATACATGGCTCACAAAAAAGTATAAATGTGAATATTACTGTCACTTTACTGTGTTCAAGCCACTTAAAAATGTTTTTCATGATAAAGAGTGTAAATTTTAGTATGGAAACCAAAGGGTTAAGATAATTTACACCTTACACCAGAAAATCAATATTTTTATACTTTAAAAGTTATGACAAATTCGAAAGTAATGACTTGCCAGCTAAGAAGAAGGATTATTTAAAGGTGAAATATCTATAATCAAATCCAATTGCAAATGAATTGTTGCAGCCCTACATAGAAGAGCTTGCAAATGATATCAAGAATATCAGAATTTGTGTTCAATTTTGACCTTTTAATTTGCATGATACTGACACAACAATTTAAATATCTAAGTGTTGATTTTCACCCATGTGTGGTTCTGTTTGTACGTTGCAAAACTTTGACTTGGCACCATAAGATGCAACCTGCAAGCTGCAGCTATTTCTTTATAGAAACATTTGTATATCTGTTATGGTAGTTTTATAAACCAACATCCCTGTTGGCTTATGGTTCCATCATAGAACATGTCATACCAAAGTCTTCGAAAATGTGATCGTTGGTCTCCATCATCATTTACTAATGCTCTCATTATACAGACTTTCTAATGGTCCCTACTTTCCTACTTTTCCCTACTTTTTCAGACATAGCCCTTTTACCCTTCTTTTTGCTTTCAGCAAAAATGTAACATGAACCTCAAAATATTTTATTAGTTGTATTTTCAGTTTCCTCATTTCTTGTGAATAGCAGTTAAGATGTGCTAGGGTTACTCCTTGGGATGTCCATCCTATAAAGCAACATGGTCCCTTAGCCAGTGAGTCCAGACATATTGGTCAGAGGTGACTGTCTTTCAAGCATGGAGTGAACAATGTATTATGTTGGGCAACATCATGGCAATAACGTAAGAAAAAATGGTAATTCCAAATGGAGCTAACAAGAAATCACTTATTTAGCCCCATTTTTTACTTACGAACTTTGCTACTTTGCCCTATTTTTTTTGTAAAAACATGCCCTGCATTACGTAAGTAAAGTACAGACATGATAGTGTGGTATCAACTAAATGACTGTAGTTATGACTTGATAAACATAGGAAAAATGGAGAAAGTACCCCACATGCAAAAAGTTACAGACCTGTACTGAGAGTAATCAAAGATTGTTTACTATGTTTGTATAAAGAATCTAGTGCTGTTCTTCGAGTAATAAAATATTGTTTACTATGTTTGTATAAAGAATCTAGTGCAATGTTTTAGTTTAAATTTGTTTAATAATAATATTGGGTTACTATATAAATGCTTATTACATGTTTATGTGTCAACATGTATTTTCTGAAAATGTTTTCTACTGTTTGGGTTAACAAATGTTTATAGTACCTATATTGGAAATTAAAAAGTCAAGTGATCCACATTACTTTTTAATTTCCAATAAAGGTACTATAAACACCCAGGTAAACGATTGCAGGACATCATTCTGACTTATGTTACAACGCATTTGTATTTTAAACGTTCTTGTGTCTTGAAATAACATGAAATAACCTTGTACAGCACCAAATATTATTTATTATTAATAATACTTTTCAAAGCTGGATAGCAATGTAGTGTCAGTATAAGAAGATTACAGGTAATAAAGACAAAATGCCAGAATCACCTGATTAGAACCGACATGTTTACATGCTAACAGGTAACCAGGGAGCATTGAAAACAAATTTACAGCTGTAAACATTCTTCTTTTCATATTTTGTCTCAATTTAACTTCTAAAATTTTTGAATTTAGTAAAATACTATAGCAAATCAAATTCTTACATGAACATACAATATACATGTAGTCATGATGAGGGTCAGGGCTTAAAATCAAGTAGTTAAAGAGGATTAAAATGGGTGCAAGTAGACATAACACATTTTGTCTTCATGTTTACGTTTTGAGTCTTGTACTTGTTTATATTTAGATGATTTTTTATGTAATTTGCTTAATATTTATTTGATTTTCAAATTTACGTAAGATAATAAGTAGTATCTATATAAGTATTTGAGATAGACATGTCAAACAGAAGATTGAAAACTTAACTTAGATTTAAAATATGTTTATTTTTTAATAACATTGCAAGTAAGTGAATATTAGGGGGATTGATTGCAGGCTTAACTGAATTGCAGTTTTAATCTTATTATCATGTTTAAGGTGGTGCTTATTGAAAAATAAACAAAATAAAGTATTAGTGCTATCGTTTTATTTTTTTACAAAAACAAACAAACAGATTTTAATAGTAAAATAATGTGAGTGAAATCAATGTCCAATTGATTAGGCAAGTTATCAGCACACATTAAGGTTATCCTTGAACTCCTCTTGTAGGACAAGAACCAGTTTATTTTTTGTGGCGATCTTTTCATCCACCTCAAACTTCCTCATCATTTTGCCTTCAGCGGTC
The DNA here is from genome assembly GCA_007844125.1 of Sinonovacula constricta. Classification (NCBI taxonomy): domain Eukaryota; kingdom Metazoa; phylum Mollusca; class Bivalvia; order Cardiida; family Solecurtidae; genus Sinonovacula; species Sinonovacula constricta. The sequence goes on from CM017571.1 coordinate 20,437,476, forward strand.
ATCAGTATAGAATGTAGATACAGTTTGCTGTTTTCTCTACATTGATATACAACCCACCATCATCGCACCAGTAACTTCTGTGTCTTTGGGGTCTGCAAAGAAAAAACCCAACATATTTTACATTTTGGGTTATTAAGGAGGAAAATAATAATAATAACAAGAGCTAGTATTCTTATATAAGTTATATCGATATTTTATTAACGATAATAATAATAATAATAATAATAACAAGAGCTAGTGTTCTTATATAGGTTATATCCATATTTTAATAAAATATGTGCAATCGTTAGGAGACAACACACCTTCCATATAGACAATAAATAACATTTTTTTTATTAATTATGTTCATATCAGCCACTTTTAGCTACTACTGGTAGGAGAAGACCCAGATTTATGTCTCGGTAAAACCACCAGTCCATCACAACTAAAAGACGACCTACAAAAATGAAGTTGTCTTTCAATGGAATGCAAACACATGCCATGCGGGATAAAGTCGTGTATTTGATCTGGGCAGCTCCTTAATCACAACAACATTTAAGGAAACAATGCAATACATTTTTTATCATCATGTACAGTAATGTGCCAAAAAATAAGAGAATAAAATGAAAACCAAGCTGTATATTATGGCATCTGTAAAAGAATTTTACTAACAAAACGTGTGTCACATTTATACTATAATTTTAGTCACTTGGCTAACATACATCAAAATTAAACATAAGTACATTTTGCTTTTGTTATATAAATAAGTACATTAAATGCTGGTCTATGGTAAGAAAGTGGAACTTTTATTTTTATTGCATGTTTCTAATAAACTGTCTTAAAACAGATGTGTTCACTCTTTTAATGTTTAAATAATGCAAAGTTATGTTTAATTCATTAAGAAGATGTTTCCACATGTTAATCGATTTATTTCTTTTATTGCTTAAAAAGTAAGTTTTGTAAACCGTGTATCCTATAAGACTTAATATTGTATTTATCATGTTATACTTATGTGTGTCTATATTATAACCTACAACTAAATAATCTTATTGATTAATCTGTTTAGAAATGCCACACTCTTTAAGAGTACTATTTACATTTAACCCAAAGGAATTGACATATCTGCACGTAAAGAAATCAAAGGACTGAAAGTACTGATGGGTCGGTTAACCATACACAATTGAGAGGGAGGTTGAATTAAGAGGTTGAGATGTATCTAGTTGTATCAGAGACAGTGATGTCGTTTGACCAGGAACTGCTTGGAATATGACATTGACCTTTGGTCTCGGGATTGGGATCATTCAGGACGCAGGGCCAATTTGAGTGCAGTCTGAAGAGGCAGTGATATGAACTTGTGTAACTGAGCAAGTAAGCTATATGTCTGAAGACATTATAAGCTGGAGACCGGAGTTGAAGACAATATTACTTGCCAATGTTTTTTAAAACATGTTATGAAATGAAGTACCATTTTCCAGAAAAAGATAAGACAACAGTTCATTTAACTTTTATTAAACTTTTATTTAAAAACTTAGTAACGAAGTCATACAAACAATACGTATATCAGATAAAAAAGTTATAAAAAGTAATATATTATGCATAATTATAGGTCAGAAATGGTACTGAACAGACAAGAAATTTTTAGGTCAATATTTTTCTCAATGATAATATATGTGTAATTGATAGTGGTTATGAACAGTTTTGATTTGTTCAAAGTTTTATTGAATGGCTGAGAGGGACAAAAAGGATTATTACAGTTATCTTTTTTTATTATTGACAATACCTTTTTTTTATTATTGACAATACCTTAACTAAATAAGTTAATCCCTCAAATTAAGTTTAACAATTGCCCCATCAATGGAATGTGGAGTTCTTGTCTGCTCAGTATACAATGACTAGCTTCACAGCATTACAGTAGCAAATGGGATTTGCAATACAGTCTTGACAAGATGAAAAGTACAGGTTAACATTTAGTAATGCAATCTTCATTGATACTGTTTTTATCCTAAAGCAATAAACTGTACTGAAAGATTGCAACTGATGGTTTTGAAACCTGACAGTTTTTAAACAAACTGTTTGGAATGTTTTCTAAGTGGGGAAAGGAACAATTTTGTTTAATCATGACAGAAATAGAGGATGTGTTTTTACCAGTGCAAGACAGAAATGTGAACAACTATGGACATTCCCCAGTTAGCCACTTGCCTTCAGGAACCATAAACAGCCAGTTGGAACTTGTCCTGAACTGACATTTTGTTCTTATTTTAACTGTCTAAAGCAGCCTCTTATTGTACTTTTTTGGGTGTTTGCTGAATAAATGTTTGACTGTATGTCACTGATGCGCTCTGGAATGTGTATTTTAACAAGTGGCGAAGAGTGTATAGGAGTTCAAGGGTGACATATATTTCTATTGTTCAGTTGTAAAAGAAAGTATACTTTATACTTGGAATGCACGGTTTGTGTTACATAAATTGAAACGTTGCATACAAAAGTGCCTAAAAAAGGGCTGGTAAACAATCAGAATTTGCAAGACAGTGTTGACTAGAGGGAAGATGTACAGGTTAACATTTAGTAGATTTAGAAAAAAAGGTAGTACAGGTGAATATACTGACAAGTACAAGAGATAACCATAAGAAACAATTTGTCTTGGAAATTTGGTAGCAGCTTTTCAGTCATGTTAACATAGTATACACATAGCAAGGTTAAGTGAAAAGAAATGCAAGCAACCACACACATTCACACTGCATAACTATTTACAATAAGCAATTAAAATGCATCAAGCATTTCTAAAGGTTGAGTTTCAGTGATTTTGGCACATTCACAAAGTTTATGTTTATTGGGTTTATCGTCCCACCAACAGTATTTCAGTTATCTGGAGACGGTGTCCACTTGAAGCAGATATAGTGCTGCCTTCACTGTGTATAGCATGCCGTGAAAACCTGGCATGATACCACACCCAGTCACATTATCCTGACACCGGGTCAACCAGTTGTGGAACTACCCTTATATTTGCTTGAGCGTTAGCAAGGGAGCTATACCACTACCATTTTTAAGGACTTTGGTATGTCGCGGCCCGGGATCGAACCCGGGGCCTACCGTACCTGGAGCCGACGCTCTACCGATTGCGCTACCAGGTCCGGTCATTCACAAAGTTACTATTTTTAACGACAACAAAAATGCAATGCAATGTTCATTAATGATGTTTTATTTCTTAAAGCAGGCCTTCTAACACGCCTAAATGTAAAAAAAGGTTTTTGTAACGTCTTCAATCTATGGAGATCAAGGTCAAAATAGAAATATATAATATTATAACATTATTTACTCTAAAAGGCCGTTTCACTGCATTCTTGTTGAAAATACTTTATATGTATTTACTGGAAAAACAAAAGCGTATTTATTTGTGGAAATGCACACAAAAAGGCATGTTAATATCATCCCATACAATTACTGATTATGACTGATTTATAAGCAGTATTCTAATACAGTAATAACACTTAAAAAGGAGCAGAAATGCAGTATATACTGCAACCATTTTTTTTTTACTTAAACTGCTGGGCACAGCAAGAAGTTGTTGACTAGAGGGAAGATGTACAGGTCAACATTTAGTAGATATAGAAAAAAAAGGTAGTACAGGTGAATATACTGACAAGTACAAGGGTAAACAATAAGAAACAATTTGTCTGGGAAATTTGGTAGCAGCTTTTCAGTCATGATAACATAGTACAGTAGAAACTCACAATGCGGGCAACTCGATAATACGGCCATTTTTATATTACGGCCAACTTTCTCGGTCCCGAACAGTTTTCTATTTGATTCTATATACTTGAAACTCAAAAATGCGGGCAACTGGCTATTGCGAATTACGGCCATGAGTTTCGGTCCCGAACTGGCGTCTAAGCGATAAACGAAACTGACTAATGCGGCCAAGGGAAATAACTCTTATCGACTGTTGCCAGCCTGGGTGCGTGAATTTTACTACCATGCAGCGCAGCCTATTCATAGACATCCATCAGCATATCGTACACCAGTCTGTGTTTACTTAGAGGCGGCCGATATTTTGACACTTCTTTTGTTTAGACTGCATTTCACAAAGGATTAACAGACATCATAGGCATGTGTCATGTGTCGCCATAATTACACTTTGTACGATAATGCCGAAATCAAACTGTTTTAAGTTGATTGGGTAATTTTAATGGTCGTTAATATTGATACGAATGGTTAATTGACAATCGTTAGGTGTGAAAAACGCAACGTCCTTATATACTTGAAGGTTTGGTTTGAAAACGTATGCTTTATTGATTCTGCACTTCTTTGTGTAGATTGTAGTTTAAAAGTGTACAAAATCAACTAAAATAAATAATACTGAAAAAAATGAAAGTGTTCTACATTTTATGAATCATAATGCATATTATATTATTGATTTAAACTACTACTATTATACTAACTTAACAAAATATGATATTGGTTTAAACACAAATATAAAGTATACAACACGTATATAAAATGAATATAAACACACATTTAGTTCATTATGTCAAAGGGGCATAACTTGTTACAGCTTTTATCAAAACTCGATATTAAGGCCAAACTTTAAATTAAGGCCACTTCTTGCCGGTCCCAAAAGTGGCCTTAATAGCGAGTTTCTACTGTATACAGTATACACATAGCAAGTTTAAGTGAAAGGGAATTCAAGCAACCACACACATTCACACTGCATAACTATTTACAATAAGCAATTAAAATGCATCAAGCATTTCTGAAGGTTGAGTTTCAGTGATTTTGGCACATTCACAAAGTTACTATTTTTAACGACAACAAAAAGACAATGAATGTTCATTAATGATGTTATTTTCTTAAAGCAGGCCTCCTAACACGCCTAAATGTAAAAAAAAGGTTTTTGTAACGTCTTCAATCTATGGAGATCATGGTCAAAATAGAAATATATAATATTATAACATTATATACTCTAAAAGGCCGTTACACTGCATTCTTGTTGAAAATACTTCATATGTATTCACTGGAAAAACAAAAGCGTATTTATTTGTGGAAATGCACACAAAAAGGCATGTTAATACCATCCTTATACAATTACTGATTATGACTGATTTATAAGCAGTATTCTTATACAGTAATAACACTTAAAAAGGAGCAGAAATGAAGTATATACTGCAACCATTTTTTGTTTACTTAAACTGCTAGGCACAGCAAGCAGTTTAAACAAAATATAGGTTTATAGTGAAAATTACCCGCTAATTGCTTGCTTAGTAAAACATGGTTTGTGTAGGCATGACAAGAAAACCTAAGAACTTGTTTCTAATAGTTATATTTACACCAACAACCAGTGTTCATTCTAGGACGCGCCTTTGCGCCATTGGCGCTTAAAAAAATTTGGGGGCGCAAAAAAAATAAAGAAATGTGCCGATCGGGCGCACATACATTTAGAGCCGTAATTTCGTAACACGGAACATTATTCTTTACTCGATTAAACTAGTATGATAAAGCGTGGCCTCAAAGCACAACCATTTACATTACGACTTTGCTGATTGGACGCGGCACTGTGACATAGGCGTAGCAGACTTATCAAATGACTCGTTGCAAAAAATAAGAGCGCTTACATCATTTCAGTTTAACAATGGCGGAAAATCGAAAACGAAAGTCAACACTTTTGCATTTTTGGGCAAAACAAACAAAAACTGACGATGAAAATAACAACAAATGTACAGAAAATATTCCAAGTAAGAATTCCAATGGCCCCCCCAAAGAATCTACCGATACTGACGCTGGCACTTCTGATAATAGAACAAGAACGTTTCAGTCTGTGTGGTTGCAAAAGTTTACTTGGCTTCGGTACGATAGCGCAAAATCACAAATGTTCTGTGAAACATGTAAAAATCACAACAAGCAAAATACGCTAACCGAAGGGTCGTCAAACTTTCGAACTAGTACTCTTACAAGACACGCTGAAAGTAAAGACCATGTAGGGGCACTTATGGCAGTTAAAATGCAACCAGAATTTTCGGCTGCAGTTCAGAATGTTGTGAATACAAAAGAAGAAGGCATCGTTGTTGCTATGAAATCAGTCTATTGGTTAGCGAAGGAAAACTTGCCTATGCACAAATATGGCAGTCTTGTGCAGTTTTTGTCTGATGTTGAATGCAAAAGTGTTTCAAATTTGCCTCAAGCAAAAAATGCCACATACACGTCTGAGACATCAGCAAATGATATGTTGCAGTCTATAGCTGCTTCTATTCGTGCAAACATAGACACTAAGTTACAGAAGTCCCCATTTGTGAGCGTGTTTGGTGATGAAAGCACTGACATAGGACTGTCAGAAAAAACTAGTAATTTTTGCCAGAGTTCTAGATACTGAATCCTTTACGCCCTCCACTCACTATTTGGGAAATGTTAAAGTGCCAGATGGAACTGGAAAAGTTGTAAGCAAAGCAATATTAGATTGTCTGGCAGATAGAAATGTTTCAATGTCAAGTGTAATGGGCTTTGGAAGTGATGGGGTTAAAGCCATGACAGGAACACGTGAAGGTGTCACAGGCCATTTACTTAGACAAAATCCAATGCTTCTGAATTTTCATTGCATTGCCCATCGGCTAGCCCTTGTTAGTTCCCAGGCAGCCATGTCCATTCCATATCTGAAAGAGTACCAGGAGACACTAACTGGCAAGTTTTACTTCTTTAAGGCATCTGCAAATAGATGCCAGAAGCTTCAAGACATTCAGGCATTGTTGGAGGAGCCTCAACTGAAGATCACAGAAGTGCATGAGGTTAGATGGATGTCAATTTATAAAGCTGTTGAGACTGTCTACAGGTGTTTAGACTCATTGATCACAGTGTTCAGCACTGAAACAGATGCAAAAGCAAAGGGCTATGGGAAGAAAATTGGAAATACTGACTTCATATCCACTACATACATGCTCATGGATATATTACCAGTCATAACTGAACTTTGTCTGGTCTTTCAAAAGACTGATCTGGATGTGTCACTAGTTGAAGTGTCGGTGGAAAACTGTAAACGAACGTTACTTAATATGAATACTGACTCTGTTGAAAGAAGACTTGAAACAGGAGAAAGGCAAGCAGAAGCTGACATTCAAGGGGAACCATGTTGTCACCACAGGACACAGGAACATCGAAAGGGTAAAAGACATTTTCATAGACAAGTTGATAGAAAACCTTGATGAAAGATTTCCTGTCAAGGATAGCAATATCATGTACAGCTATGGTGTGTTAGGGATGAGACCAATTTCCTTTCTGTCCAAGAAAGAACAGCTCATGGGGAAATGACAAGTTGGAAACATTAATAGATCACTTTGGGCAAGAACAAAAACATAGTTTTGGTGATGAAACCAAGTCTGCAGACATCAATGCTGAGGAAACAAGGAATGAGTGGGACAAGTTGAAGCACCTGGTTGTTAACAATGGGTACCCCAGAGACAAACTATGTGTACTTTGGGGATTGATCAACAGGTATCACAGTCAAGAATTCCCCAATATGATGAAGCTCTCAGCTTTAGCTCTTACAGCCCCAATACACACTGCAGATTGCGAAAGGAGGTTCAGCTTGCAGAACATCACAAAAACTGCTCTTAGAAGTAGACTGTGTCCTGAAAGAGTGAATGACTTAATAACTGTAGCTGCTGAGGGGGGACCACTTGCCCAGTTTGACTTTCAAGGACCTCTCAAGCACTGGAAAGACAAAAAGCAAAGAAGGCTTTATAGTGCTTAGAGTGATTTAGTGTAACAGTGACTCTTTCTAAGTAACTACCATGTAAATATGTTAAAACAGTTGGAACAGTTGTTTTAAACAGTTAATTGTGTTACAAATTTAAGTTCAGTGATTTGGATATCAACAGGGAGATGAATTCTACAGACAGTGAAGATAAAAAGCGCTGTATGACATAAATCAGGTATGTGCTTAGCTTTAAATTCAGTATTTGTATTAAGTTATATGGTGGGCCCCTGTTTTTTGAAAATGTCCCCTACTTTTTACCAAAGGCGGGCCCTGTGTCCCCCATAAATTTCATTTCTAGAATGAACCCTGAATAACTGAGGAATGATATGTTGTCATTTTCAAGCGCCCAGTCCTGAGTTTGTTTGACATTTGAACATAATGGCACAGCATGTTTTGCAGAAAAAGTAACAAACAGTATGCTTTAAATGGGGCATGTTACAGGTAAAGATGCCTTCAGGAAATGATGTCATGATGACATTACAAATTATGACATTTTTTAAGTAGAACATAATCTAGTGAAAATAAGCTATGAAGTAATACTAGAAAAGTGCAAGTTTTTTTAAATATAGTAAAAAGTGAAAAAGAGGAAATGATGAGCAAAGACTCCTTTTCATGTAGCATGCCCCGAATAAGGTAGATACTATAACTACTGATGTGTTTGTGAGATGCGAATGACATCAGATCCCTTGGTTTCAAAAATAAGTATTTTTGGTCCATATTCTGTTATAGTTTCCAAGTCGTTGACATCTGGGAAGGCTTGCTGCAGTACCTCTGCAGACACAGTCAATACTTCCTCTGTCTCGCAGAGGAGCTCTGCAGTTCCTTCTTGAATGCATATGCCCACAACAGTCTTCGTCACTCTTAGAAGTGGGGCTTCAGTTTTCTGTACATATATAGAAGAGAAAGGCATTTATGGTATACACTATCACTTATTACTTGGATTTGCTGTATGAGCCTGAATGCGGGACATACAGTAAAACCTCTCCACAGCAACATCTGGCGGAGGCACGAAAAAGTGTTGCTGCTGAGAGGTGTTGCTGCTCAGAGGTTTTAATGAGACGAGAAAAAATGTGTTTTTAATAGTTTTATACTTTAGGCAATCAGCATTTGCTTGTCTATTGCAAAAACAATATCGTCAGTAACGAGTGTAGTAGTGAATGTATGTGATTTCAGTAATTTCTGGGTCAATAGAACAATTTATTTTATCATTTAATAAGTCTGGATTGAAATCAAAAAGCTGTATGTATATATATATATATATATATATATATATATATATATATATATATGGACTGGATTGGATTAGTTTGCATTTTGCCGATACTGTGCAGCGACGTTTCTATCATTATAGCACAGGAGCACTTATGAGTGTGCCCAGGGACTGAACCCGGCCGGTCCATTATACGGACACCGACGAGTCAGTCGTAATGCTGTTTCCTAGTCCTGAGCATTAGAAGGGAAGCCACTACTACCAACTTTAAAGTCTTTGGTCGGACTCGGCCGGGGTTATATATATATATATATATATATATATATATATATATATATATATATATATATATTATTTATATATTTATATATGTGTGTGTGTGTTAATTAATTAAATAAAACAAACTGATGTAGTATGAACATTCATTATAATAAAGGTATTCAGAGTAATACATTTTTAGAGAAAATGCTAGCCTTTTCTTCACAAGATCAAAAAATCTTTTATGTAAAAAAACACCAAATGCTCACATTGAATGAGGCAATGGATTAACTATTAGTGAAAGGATTCATAACTATTGTAATGAAAAGTTTCTTATTAACTGGTTGAAAAAGTTAACTTTTTGCCATTATAAGAGTATGAATGATGATCAACTATGAAATAAGGTGACAGAAAACCAGTGAAGGAAGGCAATAGTATTGTTATGGTGTAAACTTACCTTTACTGCGGAGTTGGAAGAGGCAGACAGACTGATCTCCGAATTGTATGTAGATGGGATAAAGTCTGTGATCTGGACGTAATCCCCGGGCCTGGTGTCTCCTGATGAGGCAAGTTCTCTCCATAGTGTAACTTTTACACGCGACGCGGAGTCGTCTGTCAGATGGACTGTTTTAATGGGAACGTTTTCCCCCTTGACGCTGACGAAATGCATTTCATCTTCCTGAAATAAGTGAACAAGGAATTAACTTTCATGGTCTCCATACTTAACAGTGATGAAGTTCTAAGATTGACTTCTGTTTTCTGAAAATGTTTTTTAAGATACACTAGTCTAGACCATCCATCTCCATATTGTCGTTCTTTACAGCTAAGGCATATATGTGGAGAATGTTATTGTTGCTGGGAGGGAACAGGTGGCCTGTTATGTAGTTGAAACTTGTACATTAGTGTCTTTGACATGCAGCCAGTTGTCAAAAAGAAATGTCCAATAAAAAATAAGCAACCAAGAGTGTACATGTTTCAGATACTAGCCCTTCTCTGCATATATACACATGCTACGCATGTGCGATCAGTGTGAAGACAGACCAGTTATCAAAACCTCAAATTAGGTTTTGCACTATTGTTGTCAGAAAAAAAAACGAAATAAAACTTAAGAAATAAAAAAAAAATAGCAGAGCCTGATCAGTCAGCCAGATGTGTTGGCTGATCTGGTTCTACACTGTTTGCCCTTTTTATACAGGCATGTATATGGAGGAAAGGGCTAGGTAAGAAGTAAGCAAGTGACAAATGGTATAATTATAAGCAGACATTTCATTTGTTGTTGCATGTCTGCAACAGTAAATTGCCAGCAACTGTTATTCTTTGTAAACCTTATTGATGGATGTAATTGGAAACAGTGATAACTTGCCATAACCCATACATTTTTCTGCCCAATTTCCAGCTTTTAACAACCCCTTCAATTTAAGGCAATGGAATTCAAACTGATAGGATTTTAGAATTAAAATTTCAATAAAAGACCATATTCACATTTGTTGACTTATCACATTATGGAGATTTCAACACACTGAAAAATTGAATGAAGCAGAATGATTTTTAAGTAGGCAACAGACCTCATCAAGTGTGGTTACTATAAAACTGGCTTAATTTCTGATGATGGAGAAAACACACCGCGCAGTGGAGACATTGCCTACTTTCACCAGAATTGTTTCTGTAGGAAACAGGTTCCTTCACAGCCACACCTCAGTCCTCTTGCCTAAAAAAAAGAAACAAATATGTAATATTCAGATTTCATGAATTTATCAGCAATTCTTAACCATTTCCTGCATAGATACACCTTTACTGCGAGGGTGAGCAGTTTAGATCAAGATCAGCTGGCACATCTGTGCTGTCTGATCAGGATCTAAACTATTTGCATATTGATTAATTTGGTTATTTCTGACCAAAATCCACCCAGTGCAGATCCAGATCAAATAGTACAGATGTGCCAGCTGGTCTGGATCTACACTGGTCTCAGACACATAAAAAGGCATATATATAAGGGAAAGGGTTAAACTTATTGACGCTAGCATAAAATTATTGCAAATGGCGACAATGTCGACTGACAAGGTGAGCACTGCCACTGATAAACAATTAGTTTACAAAGAGACCAGCTTTAACATGTTTTGTGCTGTATTAGAAAAGGAAACTTTCATTGAAATCAGGGATCATGGTGCAAACTGATGAAGCCTTAAAAACCAAAAGTGCTACACTTAATTTTATTTAAATTATGTGAAGGTCAAGCACAAGATTTGTCAGCAATGTAAAGACAGAGTGAATTGGAGTTTCAAAGAGCAAAGCAAACATTTTTTATATACATAAACAGTTTTGCCACTTTTTTTTGCAAATATCCATCTGATGGTAAGGCTAACAAAAACTACCAATGAATAGCCAGAAACAATGGTTTATGATCTGAGTAGTAGGATTCTAAAGTTCCTGAAGCCTTGACTTCCACATCTGAAATGTTTGTGTATATGTGATCAATGCAAGAATCATAGTCAGTTGTTGCACACTGAACAAACTGTCTTAAACCCAAGATGTCCTTGAAGGTTTGAGAACATGTGCTGTTTTCTGTGTAATGAAAATTGAAATCACCCATTAGAATGAGTTTTTTCGGTACAAAATGGCCAATATATACACCTGGAAAAAAGTTTAGCACCCCCTAATATTTTTAAAGCGTCTTCAGTATAAAACTTTCCTATGACATATTTCATATGAAAATAACTAGACAAATTGTAAAGTATGAAATGTCAACATGTTTGCTAACATAGCAAAGAGAAACTGGCCCGAAAAAGAAGTATTTAATACCGAAAACGTTACATAATATGTATAAGGCGTAAATTACGTCCGAAAATCGCCAGCGTACGCCGAAATTTAAAGTTCAGGAAGTCCGCGGGACGTCCTGTTTAATTGTATTACGCCAGATCACAGAGCGCTCGACGTACATGTGCATTGCTAATTGACCAAATGCATTGTTAATCACCACATGCGCCGTAGGCGTGTATGCTAAGCGACTCCATTGATAAGGAAACAGCAGGTGACATGATCTCTTTCGCCATACAACTCCTGTCAAGCTGTACACTAGTGATGTAACTATGGTAATTCCCGCGAACTTCGGAAACTCCGCCTACCTGATCACTGCGGGGATCGCGAAAGCCAAAAGCGAGAGTTGTGGACATATACTAATTGATAACTATGCACAAACGTGCGGGGATCGCGAAACTGTGAGAGTTGTGTTATACTGACGGGTAAACTTTCCCGAAACTCCCCAAAATAGCCTGATTATCTGTGCATGATTCGGAATGCTCCGCCTCCGTGCAATTTATTGATATGTTAATAGTTATCGACCTTTACGGTTCGTTCATCCACTACCTTATATATTCGATCTTACAAGAACTTTTACTCTTTGAAAAAATGATAGACCAAGCAATGATAGTAATGGGCGGAGTTTACGCAAATTAACCTAGACGTAGACCTATGGGCGAGCCGATACGTCATAGTTTATTTGGCAGCGTCTGTTTAAAGTGCCGACATGTTTGTGTGCTCGATTGTCGGCATTTAATTAGTGCAATCAAGGTAAAGTTTGATGATGGTAACTGGCTTCGTCTATCCCGCTTGATTAATTTGTTCAGACGGCATTCATGTAGGTTTTGATGTCCAATTAATTGTTACAGCCGTATTATATCGGTCTGTCTTTAAAATAAATATGTGCTTTGAAGTCAGTAATTAATACCTTCGCCGATCATTTAATAACACTTAGAAGATTTAATTATTCGAAGTTTGTAGTAAAAAGTGATAATAATTGGATCCAAAACTAATATAAATTCTGTTTCTAATTCCAGTCCTTTGCATCGAGTTGCCTTATCTATAATCAAAATTCTCTACTCTACTCTAAGGTGTACATGGATAAAAAGAAAGAACTGATAAAATAAAAGAATAATATCCATGTATTAACCTGTCTATACTATTAAAATAACAAATTTTCAATAATGACAGTGGTTCTACCCAGGAAATATATGGAAATCAAAAATATTGAATATACATACCATAACATTTCTATAAATCCCTTTTATAGTTGAGCTCCCCAGGATGCTGGTAAGAATAAGAAAAAAGCTAATAAAATGGAAATAACCATGCATCAACAGTAATACATAACTCCTATAGGAACAAGGATCAAATTAGAATCTCTTAACACTATTTATATATTAAAAATTGACTATATACAAAAAGAATGTATTACGAATAATGTACTAGTATTTATAATAAAGTCCTACGATTTATTTACATAATAAATAGGCAAGAAAAGAAGAAATCTAACATTAATAGAATAATTTAACATACTTGCCTGCTTTTCCCGAACAACGTGGGAAAACAAATAAAAAGAAGGTGAAGGTCGCCATATATTAAATAGAAAACCACCTTTACCGTTACGAACAGTCCCATCCATAAGAAGGCACCCGGTTATACCAGTGAAAACATGGTAAATCCGTGCGAAATCCCCCTCAGTGACACAATTCAAACACCTAACATGAACACACAGCCGATTTTAATCCATCTCGGCAACACATGGTTCCACAAAAATGGCGAACCAAAGAGAAAAGGAGACTTAATCTCCGTATTTTAATACAAACACCGTTCTATACTTCTAATAAGCTACAGTATTAAAATGCAACATATAATTTTTTAATAAATAAGCATTGTAATTAATATCTATGAAAACTACGTGTTGTTAAATAATACCTATACTTATGAAACATTACAACGTTACGCATAGTATAGAGGCTATAACATCGAACAGATATGTTGCAGGCACTGATCATACGGGGGGGGGGGGGGGGGGGGGGGGGCGCCCGCACGGGTTTCATCGGAAGGGTGAGGCACCTGAGGGAAAAATACGTTACCATAAATCTCTCCTGCGCTCTAGTTATTTTCGCCATACAGTGCCTCTGAGGGACACAGGCCTGTCCATACACATAAAATAAATAAATAGAATTAAGTCCCAAACCCTCTCTCTCTCTCTTCAGTTAATATAAACATTTAAATAATATTCTTACTCTATAGGGAATGGGAGATATCCTTTGTAATTGTCAAACACAGGTATATATATCTCCCTTCCCTTCTTTTTAGTTGTGTTGTCTATCATATCTCTGCTTCTATGGTGCATGTGGATGAATAAAAAAAATCTGACTGCCAGCGGGACCTCTCAATTAAAATATAGGTCCCATCGTCCACATGTTAACCAGTCTTTTCTATCTATAAAATTGGTTGGAAATGAATGATTGTAGTTGATACATGGGACATGCCTGTTAACATGTACATTGAAAACTGTAAATATAAATGTAAATGTAAATATCATTCATTATTTAAATTCTTGATTTTTTAAAATGAACATACTTTTAAAAAGGTCCTAAAAAGGTGCCTCTAGCATCGGTTTAATAATATAATTTATATGTTTTATCTTTTATTTTAACGGAATACATTTTTTGGTTTTTAAATTATTGTATGATGCCTTTTTATCACTATTATAAGTCCCAAATGAGGCACTGTATAATAATATACTGTATCTTTACAATGAGGCGAAATAAACTATACTCGATGTTAACTAGGTGGACTGGAAAAGAAATGTACTAAAAAAAGGGAAGTGCGTACTGAAATTTTATACAAAACAATTCTTACTACACATTCATCTCAGCACACAAATTCAACACAGATAATACAATCACCCGTACATATTATATATTAGCCTATTGTCAATCCATTAGAAATTCATAATCATCTTTATTTTGTTTAATTTTTAATCCTTTTTAATTTACCAGACATTAGGCAACCCTCACGCCATTATAATAACCCACTGTGATATTTTATTTTAAACTTCCATATATTAATGCTCGCCCTATAACAATAGTTAGGGCGAGGGTAAACAAAACCAAATATTGATTGAGTCCTTTGCAAAATGGCACAACGGTCACTGCTCGATTTTGTTGTGTCTTAGACGCGCAAGTTAAGCGAGTCGGAGAATGATGAGGCACTGCAGCAGCCAGTTAAGAAAAGTGCTATTGAGTCGAAAATACGAACTTTTCAGTCTGTTTGGCTATATCAGTTCTCATGGATAGAATACAAGGCTGACACTAGGAAGATGTTCTGTAAAATATGCAGAGCATCCAACAAACAACTCCTTCACGATAGGCGGTGCAGGCAACTTGCAGAGATCAACTGTTGTGAAGCACAATGACAGCAAAGAGCACCGGCAAGCTAAAGATGCAGACCAACTTCGCAGACAGATTTTCAGTGTCGAAAAGTCACCAACAGAAGCAAGAAAAGTGGTGGTTTCAGAATCAGAGATGCACCTTTTCCGGACAGTTTACTTTGTCGCCAAAGAGCAGCTTCCGAACAGCTTTGTGAACATGCAGCTGAAGTTTTTAGCACTGAGTGGGATTGACCCAAAGATGCAGGACCTCCACAGTGAAACCATCCATGATGTTCAGAGAAGCCTAACTTGGGTCATTTCTAAGAAGCTAAAATCTGATCTTCAGGCAGCAGGATTCTATGGTGTTCTTTGTGATGAATCGACGGACTTGTCAGTTCACAAGAAGCAGATAATGTACATTCGTTATGTGAGCCCTCTACATTCAGAAACCTACATTCAAGTGTCTGGGTCAGGAGTACGAACATACAAGCTGGAAGCCCTGCAGAAGATCATGGATGAACCAACACTGAAGCTGAAGGATCCCATCAATATCCGGTGGCTGTCCATGGAAAACGCAGTAAAGGTCATCCATCAGTGCTACGGCTCCATAGTGGCATACTTGGAGTCAAATGAAGGAAAGAACACTGTGGGGGATGCCGTCGCAGACGGTCTCCTCAAAGATGTGCTCCACTACAAAATCCCAGTCTTCACAGCGTTCTTAGTGGACATTCTCTCAGTAGTTGGATTTCTGTGTCGACAGCTTCAGTCTGAAGCACTTGACATCAGCCAGCTGGATGGCCTTTGTGACAGCACCATTGGAAGGCTGAAGGCACTCAAAACTATATGTGGCCCCCACACTAAGGAGTTGGAAGATGGTCTGTCCCATACAGCCAACAAGATATTTTACAAAGGGATACAGCTAACCCATGCCAATGAGAAGTTAAGCATCGACAAGATGAAAACGACTTATATAGAGAAAGTAGCTGATAGCATCACGTCTCGTATGCGGAATGATACAACACCCATTCTGAAGGCCTTTGAGGTGTTTGTGCCAGCATCACAGGACTTGATGAGAGATGCTGACATCAAGTCCTCAGAAGATCTCTCACGCTTGTATGGAGTTCCAGTCGATGAATTGAAATTAGAGCTCTGTGGCCTTAAACCTCTACTGGAAGGAACTTACAGATCACTGACTTTGAGAGGCATAGCAAAAGTTCTTCTCAGGAGACATCGCGAAGACTTCCCGCACTCTGTCCGACTCACTACAATCGCCATGTGCATCCTAGTGAGCAGTGTGGCCTGTGAGAGAGGGTTCAGCCTCCAGAACCGAATAAAGACAAAAGCCAGGACAAGTTTGACACCGGAAAATCTTGATGTTCTGATGCAGCTGTCTGGAGGGCCTGAATTTGATGTGTACCCTTATGAAGAGGCAATCAGCCACTGGAAACGGGAAAAGAAGAGACGCCTGGCAAGGCTATATCAACCAAGCAAATCAAGGACCCAGCTGGAGAAATGTGACTGAATTTCTGATATGAAACTTGTTGTTTAACAGTTAGGTCATACTTGTGTGATGTATATTAAAAAAGTTGTTTTCCAGGGCAAATAAAATGATTGTGTTTCAGATTGCAGCAGCTGTGCGTTTCACTTACTCTTGTTATACATGTAAATACTAGTTTATATTTAAGTCACAGGTCTAATATATAGGCATATTTCATGCTAGGGAGATGCGTTTTACATTTCTGATTACCACCAACTTTAATTTATTTGACATATTGTATGACAATGTGTTTGCATGCATGTGTTGTTATAAATAAACTGTTAAATATTTATGAACAAAACTCATAAATTTTGTTACTTTAACCCTCTAGTATCTTTTCTAGTATATTATATATGTCACATGCATATATATAATTATAATTATGCTTTTCGACTCAGTAGTACTGTAACAGAGACTTCCAAAAAAATAATCTTAGTGGAAGCGCTGACATATTCAAGACGTATCATTTTCAGAAAAAACATACGTAGGTTTAAGTATAGAGCAGCAGATGTCATTAGCAACTTGTTTGTTACAGTGTCTTGGTAAAAAGTCTATTTGATGTCTTAGGATCAATTTTTTTTACCTTAGTTGGTCAATACCGGGTGAACCCTCCACGTGCATGGATGACTGCCTCGACCCTACGTCTCATTCCACCGGGCAAACGTCATAATCACGTTACGAATGCTAAACTACGCACAATATGCGTTATAAATACCCATAGATGTTGCAAGGGCAAACTGCTTTTTGCCAAAAGCACGGGGTGCATGATACTCTTGCCTATATCTGCGTACTGATTTTTTTGTTTTATATACAAAAATATTAGGGGTGCTTAACTTTTTTCCAGATGTATAGTTGTCAATGTCAGCTGAAATTGCAGACAGGAAACTGGTCAGTCTTTGAACAGTTGCTCTTTGAGGAGGGCAATAGACATAACCTATCACAACTTTTGAAAGGCTAAAAAGAACATATTCTATGTCACACACAGTCCTTGAAACATAATATTTGAACAACAAAGTACTTTTGTAGTAAACTGCTAGGCCATGTGAAGCTTGCTCAGAAACAGTAGTGAACATTTCAAACCCATCTATTTCATAACCAACCCTTCCTTCATCTGGCAGTCTAGTCTCTGCTTAGCCAATAACATCAGCTGACAATAGATTACTTTCTTGTGAAAAATCATGGAAGTGTTTTCTTAAAGACCTGCAATTATGAAAACAGACTTTCAGCTTGCAGGCATCAAAAGATTTCAGACTGGGTATATCATCATTTATGCTTTTTTCATTTCTCAACCTGTCCATTTCTGCTTCAACCTCAGGTGAAATGCTTATTTTAGAAGAATTCAGTTTCAATATGTGAACACCTGACAAGTTTGTCACCCTGCTAAGCCCTACATAATGGATATGATCATTTTTTCTTGTTCCAAAATGCATTACAGCTGCCTTCATTGTTGATCCCTGAGCTTTGTGAATTGTTTTTCCAGCAGAAATATATAGAGGAAATTAACGACGAGCTATCAAGTAGGTTTTGTAATACTGAAATGTGAACTTTCTACATTTCTCAAGGATTAGTGTCCAGGTCAAGGGTTTATCCTGGCAATATAAATGCTTGTACTGAAGGTGCCACTTTCTTCCTATTGATTCATCATGAAATTCAACCCAAACAATGCTACATCGTAAGGAATAAGGAACCCTGAAGTCAAACTTCTTAATTATGCATGATGCACCATTAGTTAGACCATCACTTGTATCAACATTCAAACATATTTCAGCAGGCAAGTCAATACCAAGTGTAAGATATTTTTGTAAACCCAATTGTCTTGCTCGGATCATCTGGTATTTTAGAAATCACCATCTGTCGCATTGTTTTACTCAGATCACCAGAAATGTCATCAATAGCCTCAATACTAACTTTATTTGATACTGCAATGTCTGCAATTACTGACTGGTTATGATTGTTTGCATTCTCTCTTGTACAGAAAAGATGTGGCAACTCCTTGGTAACACAGCTCTCAGTTAAACTCTCAACTTGGCGACTTCTTAAAACATGCAAGTCTTCCTCAGTATGCAGACCTTCTCTCAACCTGTTTAACAGTTCTGCAAATGCTTGATCATCTTTCTGTCTCATAACAACTTTCAATTCAAAGAATTCAAATAGATCGACCCACAGATTTGTTGCCAAGCTTTGTTGCTGAGGAGTCTTGAACACCTGTGAAAATACCCAGGAATCCATTACAGGTTTTAACTGATATAAACCTCTAACAGCCAGAATACTGACATTACCAAAAGGCCTGGTACTACCCATTACTTCTTGCAACCTTAAGTTAATGAAGTTGAGCATGCTTCGACCCACCATGGAAATTTCATCAATAATAACAACTTTCAAATCATGGTAACAAGCCCTCATACTATTCAATTGATGCATATCAAGAGGTTTGAAGTGAAAACCTTGATTTGCTGGTATACAAAATGCTGCATGAATTGTTTTCCCTCCGATATTATGAGCAGCCTTACCAGTTGGAGCGCACAATAGCAGCTTTTCACTATCTGGATTTTCAGTTCTTTTATGATTGAAGTACTTGAACAAAGCTTTATAAATGCATTTTGTAACAGCAGTTTTGCCTACACCAGCTCCACCAGACAAGAAAATATGAAATGGCAAGTCAGAAAGTTTAACCCTGTGGAGAATGTAGTAAAAAAATTTCTTCTGTTCATAGTTCAGTTTTCGGACAGTCTCCAAATAGAAATCAGTGTCCATCTCCTGATGCGGAAGTATTCCTTCATAAACAATTCTACTTCCAATGCCCAAGTCATTTCAAAGATCATAAACATCTGTGTTTGTATCACCAGTCCCTGGATCAAAGCAATTGCATTCAGCTGGTGTTGATGTGCCTTGGTCTATGTCAATCAACTCTTGATGCTGATTTTCTTGATTGACTACAGAGACACTATATGAATCATTGTCAAGTGCAATTTCAGATTCACCTAAAGGACATCTTTCATACTTAATTTTATTTGTGGTTATCTCTGCTTCCTTTGCTTTGTAACTTTCTTCAAATGATTCAAAATCTGAAGTCAGATCATTTTCTTCATCCCTCCAACTATTGGCTATAGTGCTCTTCAACATCTTCATTAATGGGCGTTAAACATGTGTATATCACCTTTTGATTTCGTCGTCTCTTGACACGAGTACCACACGGAAATATAACAATATTATCACAACCACCATTGTCACCAGCTTCTATATCATCAACTTTGTCATGTTCATACTCGGTCTCTGGCATCTCAACAGTCGTTCTATCTATGGGCTCTACTCTTTTGGTAGTGGTATACAAATCATACCAAGAAGCGAAATCTGCATAACATATTTCTTCGATTGACCTTGGTCTCCTCTTATACCTTTTCAAGATATTGTCCATTTCTATGTCGCAGGAGTTTTCAGGTAAGTCTTGCAGCTTGGAAAGAGGTTTAATGAGGGATGTTCTACTGTCTGGAAGTTTAGTATCTACATAAATAACTGCCCTTGAACATCTTCTCAAAGGCATTTGAAGAACCAGATACACAGCTTCTTGAGCACCAATCTCAACACTTGACAGAAATTGATTGCCAATTCGCCTCACTTGCTGCCTGGCATCACTGTCAAACTCTTGAGCCTCTGCACAAGCTGCTGCAAGCAAGTTTGACAGACCTCTTTAGCCTTTCGAAATGTAGGAAACTATGTAAGAGACACATGAGTAAGGGTCTAGCACAAATTGCAGATCCATATTTGCTTTCCAGCATTTTATAAGTAAACTGTTGTAGTTGTTTACTCTTGTTTCATCAACTGAGCGTTTCAAGAACAATTTTGATCTTTGCAAAGTGGATCTGATCATGCCAATGTATTTTGCATAATCCATTTCAATGCTGTCAAGGAAATCCTCGAACCCCATTTTGGTGTCTGTTTTATGCAAATCATTCAACAATGAAGTAAGTTTACAAACACTGTCAATATATAAAGATTGCTCCACTTCCTCCAAAGGATACAATACACATGTCTCTGGCAAAGGAAACAAGGGAAAATTGAACCTGCAAACATTTTTTTCACCTTTTCTGCATGTTTTAGCATGCCTGTGAGTTTGATAGTTTATCAAAGTTGGAATAGTTTGATCATTCTTACAGGTGACATACTTGTCTACAAATGTAGCAATAGCAGTGTCAGAGGAAACTCTATGAACTGGTGCATCCTTGATCCAAATCAGCATGTGTATATGAGGAGAACCACGTTGCTGAAACTCCACACGATAAAAGAAGTCAACAATCTCACCAACTGGTTTAGACTTGTGTTTCAAAACATCTCTAATGAAGATTTGAACCCTGTGGTCAAAATATCTTGCACATGTCACTGGATCTGATTTAATCAATAAACACTTCTCCTGCCATGACAGGGCATTTACTTCATCAATGGATAGGTCTTTGTTTTGCACAAATTTAGCTAAGGACTGTAACAGCGGTTCCCATTTGGTTTCAGCAGCTGAAAATATACAAAACCATGTGGGAATTCCTATTTGCCTTATCATGGAAAAGATATCACGTTTGGCTTGTTCCCAATAGGGTGGTGAACCTCTCAATGTCCTCAGAACTCTATACCCACCATTTTGCATAGTCAGTTTTTCAACAAAGCCAGGAGTTCTCATTTCTCCAGCAGTGAATTTACGGCCGCCTGCTTTGCATTTTCTGATTGCAAGTGATATTTTGTCACGAAGCTGTTTGATTTGCAACCTTTTTAACTTAAAGAAAATGTTTGGAATACAAAGAGCTACTTTTCTGTCTACATTCCTCATTTCCCATTTACACTATAATGCAATGGAACTAGACGTTCCGAGTTCTCAATGCGTTTTTGGCCACAAAATATGCTTGGGAAAGAAAGAACCTCAGAATGATAATCATTAAACAAACCAATTGGTGAATTCTTTTCCCCAGGTGCAACGCAAAGCACTTGATTGAATTCTCGAAAATCAACTGACTGCAAGCAGGTATCCAAGTTACCAACAGGTCTTTCAATAAAAGTCTCTTTTGTCCAGCCATCATCACTGCAAATGTTGCACTGATCAGCAATTTCAGATGTCTTATGTTCCTCAGCCAAAATTTGATTTGGATGTTGCAGCCATGTTTCATTAACAACAATTCCTTCATTCCCGAAGAGGACACTGTTTGCAACTAACCACTGTGCTGCTTCAAAAACTTTGTTTGGCCGTATGTTTTCAAAAGAAACATGATGTTTATATGACAGGTTTCGTTTCAGTTTCAACATGATTGTCTCATTTTCATCTATCATACGAGGCAAAGACATAATAGTACTGTTGACATCTGCAGGAACATTTACAATATTTCCTTTTAAAGTCACCTGGTCACCTCGAGGCATCTCTCGCAATTGCATAAAAGGCAGTCTAGGTGACACTAACCTCTCTTCTAAATTGGACAGTTGCAGCTCATTAGGTTTGTGAGGAAACTTAAGACCATTTCGTAGCCAAAATTGGGGAGTCTTCCTTTTGCGACTAGTGTCAAAACAGCCGTTACAAACCCATTCCAAATCATCAACACTTTTGTAACCATTCAGAAAGATACTGACATACTGCATTTCAGAGCCTGATATGTCCAACACTTTTTTCATGTAATGCTCAAAAAAAGTTTGAGTACAACATGAGCAAACATAATCTGGTCCACTGGAAACTGAATTCTCAAAGTTTGTAATGATTATACTCTGTGTGCTCTCATTTGTGTACTTCAAATGACTGTCAGGAGTGACCTTGTCACATGCACTATCCTCAACAATCTCATCACACCCAATGTCATCAGTAGCACAACTTTGTGTTATACGTGCTATGTCATTAGTAGCATTGGTTTGTAGAGTACCATCATTTGTGACACTTTTAGAACATTTATTTCCTGTGTGTTCAATTAAATCAGCATTAGGGCTTTTGGCCAAGTTTCTCTTACGAGTTATCTTTATTTGAAAACCTTTCTGATTATCAAGAATTCTTACAGCAATTGGAACATATCTGTACCTCTTTGTGAACTTGTAGGCATGCAAATCATATTGCACTAAATCTGAATTTTGACCAAGTGATGTCACTAACGAGCACAAATATTCACACAATTCAGACAATGACTGAACCAACCTTAAAACAGCTGAACCATCCGGACAGCTTAATCCATTTCTACTCCTTGAATGGCTATCAAAGACATAAAATAATGAATCATTGCGGTAATACCAACATACATTCCATGAAAGACTTAAATAAAGTAACAGGAGTGTTCACAGCAAGCTTGCAAGAAAACGTATTGAAGAGACTGGTATGCATTTTCATCAACATGGCATTGTGCATTTTCACCTATAAGCCCAGAAAAAACCCCAGTGTGTTCAACATATACACTACGTTCCTTGTATATGACATGTTTGGGAAGACATTCTGGATCTATTAAATCCGATCCCAATCCAGACTTCAGTAGTGCACAGTACAAATAACTTCCAGCATAAAGTATTTCATGCATATCAGCAATGGCAATAACATCAATAGGCTTCACATATTTAGCAGTGATCAAGAACATCAAACTACTAGGGACACATTGTCTCCCTCTAGCCTCTTCAGGTAAACAACTTGCAGCTTGACTGTAATCAGCGGATGCCACTATTGTGTACACCATTCTTTCAAGTCACTCAAAAACAATCTTATGGCACAAACAGAACATTACATCACCGACTAAAGTACAAAACTCAAAGCCGTACAAATCTGCAAGTTGTTTCTTGGGTTAAATGCTGTGTCACTTGTAACAAAATTGCACAGATGTCACTTTCAAAATAATTGCGGACCAAGGAAACAATCAATATCAATATGTTTGGATCACACCTGCTTTAATTCCAACTTGGTAACAATTAATAACTACCTATGTTAATTGTTTAACTCTAGTTATGATCATACATATGTTCAACTGTAATTTAAATCATAAAGCTAGTATGTTCAACTCTAGTATAGATCAGAAGTAGGTGCTATTAATATTTAAGATCAGAAGTGGGTTCAACTTTAGCTAAGATGATAAGTTTGTTTAAACCGAGTTCAGATTTTAACTTTGTTAAAGTTTGTTAGTATCAAAAGTTATTTAACTCTTATTTAAGTCAACTTTAGTTCTTGTTCAGGTCATAAATAAGTGCATAACTAGTTCAGGCAAGAAGTATGTTCAAAGCGAGAACACATCATAAATGTTTTCACACAAAGTTCAGATCATAAATAATTATGGCCAACTCTTTGAAGGTTGGTAAGAAGGTTCAACCCTAGTTCATATCGTAAGCATGTTCAAGTTGAGGTCAGATCATAAGTATGGTCAACTCAATTCAGATCAGTTTGGTCAACACTAGGAACTGGTCAAAAGCATATCAAACTCTAGTTCAGATCATAGATATGTTCAACTTCAGCTGAAATCATGAGAAAAGTAATTTTAACTAGAGTTCATATTAGACGTAGGTTCTACTTAAAGTCATACAACCGTTCAAAAAGTGTTAAAATATAACCATTTTTGTCAGCAATGCGAATTGAACAATGAAAAGATTACACATTTTATCCGTGTTTTTTCAATGTTACATACTCTCCAAAAATATGGGTAAGTTGAAATCTACCGTTTCATCATCGAGAATATCACCGATCTTTGTTTATAAACAATCGCCGAATGGGGTTCCGAAGTGTAACGCTAAACATTCGGGTCCGTTCGTAAGAAATCGTATTTTCCACACATTTGTGTGACGTCATCACTTTCTGTAGTAAACACAAACGTAACGAAAATATCTTCAACGTTAAGTTCGGCTTTAAGCCCAGAAAGATTTCGGGGAAGAGGACGATCCAGGGGCCCAAGAGGAGGACGGGTGAGAGCAGGAGTAAGATCACGGGTTGGACGATCCACAACTGTTTAAAGTCAAGATCGCGAGGGTGAGTTTTCTTGTGATTCTTTTTCCATTTTACAGATATTCACACTTCTAACACATGTGTCATGGATTTTTTTGTATTTTTTCCCCCAAGTAAAATTCGAAAACATTTTGACTGCTGTCGGATTTGTTGATGATACAAACCTACAGGTAGCTTATGTTAAACGCTTTAAAAGACGATGAAATTGATTCTGCTGTCATCTGCCACTGTTCAAATGTTGGACGAAACATTGTAAAGGGAAAATAAACCTTCAGAGAGAAGAAAAATAGGACAGATTGTTACAAATTTGTATACGTTACAACAATATTTGATACGAATAAGATTCTAAATCTAGAAATATAAGTGATACTCTATTAATTGTGTAAGTATTTTGCACGCTCTGCAAATAATGGCCTAATAACTCTCTATTTGTAATTCTTTTGGAAAATCTCGTCAATCTTTGGAGTCAAATCTTTCCTGGTAACATGTTAACTCAAAACTTGTATTAAACATGCATTAGACAGGCCTTGTTCAGGATTGTCGCATGATGCTTTATTATTAATTAATCTTTTACAGAGCATCATCAATGACCTGACCCCATCAAGGATGCAGGAGATCCTTTTTGAACTTGTTGAGGTACACCCTTCTTTGATATTCAGTATCATTGAGCCAACCCCCAGGGAGCCAGGAGGATATCATCCACCAGGAGATTGGGCGGTACCAGACTGGTCCGTCTGCCTTAAGTGTAGGTAGATGCCATCAGAAATGGAGAAGATTTGCTGTGAAAGAGTAAACTGCCTGTCTTGTCGGTATGTTTTGTGTACCTTTTAAGCTGTAATAATATAATGGGTTTTATCTGGATTTTCAAGGTGGATTTAAATCACAAAAGCTACTTATCACTTCCAGTTAACTGTTATAATAATGTTGCAATCATGTTTACTACAGAACACAACAAATTGATTTTTTTGTCAATATAATAATTAAATGAAAAAATTAAACATCTCTTAAAGTAATTTATTGCTTTTAAATTCAAATATTACATGGTCTTGGTTATACTTATAATGCAATAAAATACAATCTATGTCACTTCGCAAGAACGCTCTATGTCACTTCGCAAGAAAAATTATCAGAGGGGACAGGGTGGTTACTACATATTAAAAGGGGAGATATTTCATGCTGCAAACGTTCTCCACCCTGGCCTCTCTCCCATCAATGATGATTATGATTGAGGTGCAATTTTAATATTTCTGTGAATTAAATGAAGAGAATCATGGTTTCATTGCTAACAAATGCAGATGCCTGGTTGTATATACTTGAGGGCTGGTGTGGCAACACTCTATACTAAATGTGATAACATAAGTGATGGTTATGTCAACTTATCTGAGTACATTGTTTATTATTACACACACAATACGTTACCTTATAAGGGACACAACGAAAAGTACCCTCATTTGTGTTCATTATTCATTGCAGGAATTGCAAGTATATATCTTAGATGAAGGAGTGTTGGCGCTTTCACGACTATATCGACAAGATCTTGTGTTGGAGGATGGGGGAGACATTCTAAAGGCAAATAGGCACGCTGCTTATCGACAGTTTGTGCTTTGGCATCATGGACGTCTTGGGACGGGCAACAGGATTGTCATTCCGTCATGTTGCTTATAGGCAATTAGGGACAAGTTTCCAGGTGCCTTTGCAGCTATGAAGTATAAACATAAATAAAAATAACACTCGTTAACTGATTTTGGTGTTATATGATTACTTTTGCACAAATTGCATTTAACTCAGTAAGACATTGTTTTTTTAAAGGAAATTCCTAGGAAAGATTTTTTTATAACTATTGTATATAATTGTAAAGGAATGCCATACTTCAAAGGATATTACATCATTTCAAATCCGTTTGGCATATTGTATTTAATTCAATCATGCTGTAATGTACTCAGACTTGTTTTACTGTCTTTTTATAGTTTTTTTGTTACTGGAACTGAATTTGAACATTCTTTCTGTAAACAAGTCTGTTTTAGACATTTAAGATCACTTTTGTTGTTGTAAAAGAGAAATACTGGAATATAAACTATATGGAAGGATTATACAAAGCAAAAACAACACATAGTTTACAGCTTTAAACATCTTTTTATAGGCAATTTGTCATGCAGTGTAGCATCACATGCAACATTTATTACAAAGTGGCATTACTGTGTGAAAAACTTATGTTAGGTGTTTTATTTAGTGAACAGAAAGCATAAGAAAAGATTATAAAAAATGGAAACTTTTCAAGTTGAATAAGAACAGTATGTGTTAGAGAGAACTCCATGTCTATTGACTTGACTTGACTTGACTATATCCAATAAATCAGAAAAGCAACATAAGCAAAAACAGAAGAATTATACTTAAACATTACTTTCTTGTTGATTTCAGGGAAATCATGTATCCAACTTAATTAAAATGCTCTGTATATAATATTGCATGGTTTGCTTCATGAACTTAAACTGTGAGATCATATGTTTGTGTTATATGATATGTATTGGTGTTTTTAACAAGGCTGTGAATTAACATAGAAGCAAAAAAAAGAAATGTTAAATCTATATATGATTTTTATAAGTAGGCTGATTCACTGATTTATAGTTACAAACTTCTATCAAAAACAAATATTATAAAAAAACTGATACAAAGAGTTATCATGTATATATAAATGCAAATTACAACAATAAATGATCCACATAATGTAAGTCTTGAGAGTGTTTACTGCATCTGATCATTACAGAAAAATAAGTCATTAAACACAGTTCAAACACATAAATGGCTTTGTTGTAAATCTGGTTTTAAAAATGTGGTACACAGGTATCATAAATTAAATTTAGCCTTTATTTTTGCTACCTTGGAAAAAAAGTGGTTATTAATTTTAGAGATATAATATAAAATAATATGAATTAAATAACAAGAAGAAACGTCGCCATGTGACGAAATCAGGTTTTCATTTTATGTATTAATAGAAATCTGAGAACTATTGTAAAGAAAATATATGGTTGATAACTGTAGAAACTGACACATTAAAAAAGAAATGTCTACTTTTAGTAACAGTTTACATTAAAAATAAAAAAGGGCCATGGTTCTTGGATGCAAACCTGTTTCATTGAAGGGAACATTCTTCTATGCATCTAAGCTGAAATACCTTTTGTAAGTACTGAACTAAACTCCGGAAGCTACATTTTGGCATTTTTTGATACTTTATACTCTAGATATGACATTGACAGTTGAGGTAGGGCTATGGTTCTTAGACACGACACTCCATCATATTAAATGAACACTTGTTAATTGAAGATATATTAAGTTTCAAAGCTCTTTCATGATTGGTAACTGAGAAAAAGACAACTGAAAAACAAACTTGAAATGAAAATGTTAAGTGCAAAAAGGGGTATAACTATAACAAAATACAGTCAAGAGTTATGAAACTTGTCCGGATAATTGCTACTTTGATATCGGACAAACATATCAAAGCTCTACATTGAACGGTTACTGAGAAAAATACAACTTTAACGAAAAACTTTATGAACTGTTGACGCCCGCCTGCCTCACGACATACCCCAGTCTAATAACCAGGGTTTTTCTAAAGAAAACCTGGTTAAATTATACAAGTTTACAAGCAAATCTTTCTTAACAAAATAATCGACAATCATAACAAAGAAAAAAGTGCATAAACTGATGCAATTTACAAACATGTACTATGTATACATAATTGCAACACTCACAACTTGCATAACATGTTTTATAAACAAACCTTATCATATATACAGGGTTAGGGTTTAATCGAGTCTGACTTCATCAGAAAACGTTCATGCATACAGCCATGTATAATGGAAATGAATAAATAAGACCAGCTAACAATATGCACAAACTTAAAAAGAACTGCAAACTTAACAAATACAATGTGTTAATGGATGTCAACTTATAGGTAAAATACTACTTAACAACTGATTGTAACAAGAGCTGTTGCAGGTTAGCTTGCACAACTAATAATGTTTCTGATAGTAATATGTGAGCTAGAGTGTACTTTCACAAAGATCTTTAAAGCAACTTGGTCACAGATTAAAGGGACACACCTGAGTAACAAACACGGGAATATTGGGAATAAAGCATATCTGTTTAAAAATAAAATATTAATTCATAATTACATATTTAACACATTTGCTTATGTTTTTTTAAAAGTATATTGCACAAAAATTTAGTTTATTGAGGTCCGTAGGTCAGCTAATGTAAACAAATGAATTCGGGAAATTAATTAGCCTTACCGCACCGGATGAACGTGAGGTTGCGAAGTTTCACGAGAACAATGGCCGTTGGAGTTGCTGGAGACCGTAAGTAAATAGTATTTTGCATTAAATATTTGGAAGTTTTACATGATTCTACGCGAATTCTAGTTATTTTAAGTGTGTTTCATGCTTGCGGACGATGCCAAAGAGAAAGCAAGTGTCGAATGCTTATTTTTAGCCACCAATCATGAAAAAGTCGGCTTTATTTACAGATGTTCATGATTAGGGGGAATCTCAAAACACACATTTGCTAAAAAATACTGTTTTACAATGTCGTATTTGTACAGGCCACGACCAGAATTGATTAGCATTGTTTTTAACATTTTTAGTTTATGATGTTTACACATTAACTTGACCAAATATTTTGAGAAAGCAAACTGGGATACATGCAATCGCTAATGCATGTGCATACAGGGCCATAATTCTTTCAATATTATTGCACTAATTTAAATCTTGGCACACAGTAATTGGCACTAGTCCCATCTGGCAGTAGTTATATTAGGCCATAATATATTTTGACACATCCAAATTGGCCAGTTTATTTGAGAATATGGGTGAAAATTCAGTGTTTTTAAGTATTTATTAATTTCTACATTTTTTGTGCATTCTAAATATATATTTAAAATTACATGTGTAATGTGGCCATTTTGACTGTAACTCCCCATTGTAGTACCAATGCCAGCAGTAGCTCTTCCTTGCTTTTAAATGCCTAGATTTACACCAAAAAATGAGTTGTTTTTTTTAAATTTGTAACTCAGTAAAGAAGTCTTAGTTTGCTATCTTCATTTTCTGCCTGTTTTACCAAATTATTTATCTAGTGTTTAAGCAAAAACTTATGCATTTGTGTTAATTAGACTTTCTTTTCTTTCTTAGATGTCTTCAATTGTGGCACCAGTGAAAACTAAAGAAAAGCCATGATAAAAAATGAAGGTTGGACACGGGGATGAGTAGTAGGAGAGAATGGGACTGGAGTCTTGTCAGAGGGCTAAGAAGAGTCTAGATGGTCACAATGATTTGCTGAAGAATCAGAAAAATATGTGTAAGCCTTCTTTATTTTGATTTTGCCACCTCCACAGATTTATTCCGTCTTTATTTAGTTAACCTTTTGCTGCTCAGAGACCTATTTATTATGAGCCCCAGGCATACAGTCCAGACCCTCATTGCAGGTGGCTAGCTGTCTTTGCACCCCTGTGTGCGCATACAAAACTGGCTATTTGGTGATAAAATTTACACTAGCATTAGTAATGAAAATCCAATCCCTTCATAGCATTAAAATGCTTTTTCTGAAAGCAAACTATTAAAACATAGTATTAATCATACTAGCTATAATGTCCAATTTAAAATAATCAGTTACAAACTAGTTTCTCATGCTTTGCTTTTTGTATGGTGAATTAAGGTCACTGTGTTGGATTTAACTAAAAACTTCTAACAGATTCCTTTCTAATTGGTTGTATTTTTTTAATTAAATATACTGTTAAACACTTAGAGCTCAGCTTTTAGTTTGTGAATAAATGTGGATAAGAACTTAAAATGCTTGTAAATATATTCATGTCTTGTACTTTTCTTCAGGAAAACAAAACTGTCATATTTCGCTTTGGACCCAACTGAATGGCCTCCCTATGACTCAATCAGACCCCTTGATGTAGCCGTTGACCCCTTGATATGACATGGTGAAGCGGACAATGGTCCAAGGAAATGTACTTCAGTAAAATGCCAGTAAGTTCATTTTTGCCTACTATCTTACCAATTAAAATTGCATTATTATCAAGCTGTAAATTACCTAAGTTATGGTCTTACATATGACAGCCTTAACTTTAAATCATTCTTGATTTGGAAATCAGAGCCTATGGAGTGTATGAGCAAAATGTACACATTTAGCTAAAGAGTTCACTTCTCATCCCAGTTGTTAGGAATTGTTTATATACACAAAAGCACAGCAGGCTGTCAATGTTGGTTGGGTCTACTTAGGGAGCAAGACAAGGTAGAAGCCCAGTCGGTAGAGTGAGGCTCCAGATCAAGCAAATATAAGGGTAGTTCCACAACTGGTTGATCTGGTGTCAGGATAATGTTAGTAGGTTTGATATTATGCCAGGTGTTCACAACATGGTATACACAGACTGAGTGAAGGCAGCACCATATGTGCATCAAGTGGACACAGTATCTAGATAATTGATATACAGGTGAATTAAAGATAAACCCAACAAACACATTTACAATGGCTGTTTGTTTATATACACATTACCATGTGTATTCAACTTGTGTGTAATATTTCAAAGGAATGCCTAATAGATAAAAAAGTGTTATGTAAGCAAACATAGATTTTGCATAACAGAAATTGTAAGAAGTTGAACAGTTGAAACGATTTTGTAATACACTGTACAAATCATTTGTATCTGAATTTTACATTTTTTGTGCAAAAGACCTATTGGCTAATTTACTGATTAGAGTTACTTGTATCTGCTGGTTTTTGTTTATTGTGTTATACAGTATTTCAGTTATCCAGAGACAGTGTTCACTTGAAGGAGATATAGTGCTACCTTCACTGTGTATAGCATGCCGTGAACACCTGGCATGATACCACACCCAGTCACATTATCCTGACACTAGATCAACCAGTCATGGAACTCCTCTTATATTTGTCAGTGCGCTTCTTGGGGAGCTACACAACTACCATTTTTAATGATTGGTATGCTGCGGCCCGGGATTGAACCTGGGACCTGCCGTACCTGGAGCTAACGCACTAACGATTGCTCTACCAGATACGGGGTCTTCTGGTTTATTGCATGAGTTCAACGTTCCAGTGTATTATACACATATTAATAGTTTAGGCATAAAAATCAGCTTAAATCCAATGCTAAATGACTCCTCTTTTTTTCCAGAATATTCAGTGGATGATTACAGAGCTGGGTTCTTCAATGTGCGGACATGTTTACAAAGGATCCAGTCTTTGAAAATAACAGTGAACACTCAAAAGTCATGCTGCAGTCAACTGTTTTTTTAATTATATTTTTATAAGAAGGAATTCATAGCTTGTTTTTTTTTAGTTAACAATTGCTTTTCAAGTGTATAAAAATGATGTAATGCCTTTTGGAATTAAATATGTTTTTAACTATGTCTGCTTCATTTTTTAATTCCCTTTTTACACTTAAAGTTATGTTATAAAGATGGAAACTGTTTGTATGATTATGTCTAACTTTTTTCAAATAAGAAAAATACACTAAGGTGAAATTATGAACCAAAATGCAGTTTATCCTGATCGTAACACAGAAATAAACTGTTATTTATTGATATTAAATTTTTGGAAATAGTGACAGGAACAGGAAGAAAATGAATCTCATTTTTAGATGCATTAATGATCGATGTTAAATTTAGGGTCAGGGTCAGGTCAATGTTAGTGCATTATGCTTCAAAGAACAAAGCAAATAAATTTTTAAGAAACACTTTTATTTTAACAAGTAACAAATTGCAATACAACAAGTAAGTTCTGCAATGATTTTTACTTTCAAGTGTCTAAAAAGAAATAGTTACACTCCACGCTTGGATGTATATTAAACGTGTTTATCGCTGCCTCCATAGCTGTATACATTTCACTGCAGTAAGAGCTTTCACTTTTTAGCTTTATTTATCGTTGATAATCTACCTAAGGTGTTACTCCTGTGCAGATTGACAGAATCTTAAAAACTCAGGGTCTCGTATAATCAGACGTCGGCCTTTGGTTGGCAGCAGTTGAGCAGGAGTTTGTGTAACTGAAATATAATTGTAACTGAAATATAATAAAAATTCCCAGATAAAGCATATGCAAATTCATGAACTTGTTAAGTGTTAGTTTTAATTCCTTTTAACAGTTTAAACTGTATACAAACTGCATTAAAGGCAACACATAGATAAGTTACAAGCCTTTAAACGTCTGGACTTCAAGTCTTATGTTAATCGGTTGGACAATGATTAGCTGTAGCATAATAATGAGCATCAGCAGTTCTGTTGCAGTTAAATGGTATCCTAAAAGGGGATAATGAAAAAGTTGGATGTGAGCTATGGTACTTGTGTGTGTGTTGCACATTGTATCAATACAAGCTATCAATTATTCCAGTATTAAGCAAATTAGTCTTAAATTCCCATGACTTAACATAACAAGACTAAAACATAATACTTGACATTCACCACAATACTAAAACATTTAACCCAAAAAGTAGATCTGGTTAGCAGGCAGATCATCTGGTTTTCAACATAAAAAGGCCTTTCATAATTTCAAATCTTTTTTCCTACACTAAACTGTGACCAAGTTGCTTTAAATTATCTTAATTAGCAGATGGCTGCAACTTTGCATCTATACAATAATACCAATTGATACTTCACATATATCTGGCTAAAAAAGCTTCACTGATTAGTGAACCACCTTTATTCAAATAAAGTCAGAAGAAAGACCTTTCTCAACTTAAATGTTGTCTTGATTATCAAGTATACCCACATTATGGCTTGTTAAGTTGACAACAAAGCTATAATAACAACAGATTGTCAAACATCAAACTGACAATTACTTCAGATTAGATTTGAGCCTCAGTTGGTTTAAAAACTTTTATGAAGGAAAGTAAAAGGACCTGTAATGTAACCAAGGCATTTGTGTTAAATGTTTCTCCATTTATAACAACTGGACTGTCATAATCTTCCCAAACTGAATGTTTTCATTTAAATCAAGAACCAAGAACTAGGGGTTGTCCATGGACAACTCCTCTGACTTCTACTGGACCATGGCCTCTCACCACATGAGTTCAATTTCCAGTTCGGGGAACAAACATGAAGGGAAAAGGATTTCAAGCTGACCTCAGGTGCACCAGTGGTACTATCCAAATGTTTTCTGGGGTCTTCATCCATTATCGCTACTATGGGCATACTTTCTTCCTTCAATACATTTCTAAAACAACAACAACAATAAACAACTTACCGAGAGTTCTTCGGCAATATTGGACCAAGTACAATCCACTCAAATGACTAGCATTTGTCATCACTTTTGGAATATCCTGGTCTAGCTATCTAGTGATTTTTTTCTGTCTACCAAATGCCTCAATCCAGTGTTGAATGCTGATTCTCTTAGGTATGGCACTTAGTAATCTTTACCTGTAAAGCAGTTCAGATGAAATAAAATGTGAATAGATCTGTTCTATGTTTTCTGTCATTAACTGGAAAACTAACAAATTGCAGTGACAATTAAATGATCCACTATTCAACATATAACTATTTATGATGGAGGAAAACCACAAATAAATGTTAAGCTGCAACATTCAGCTGTATTTGCAGTTAATCATTTTAGTAACATCTGGCTATTGATAAATGTCTGGGTAGAACCAATGCCACGCCAATCAACTGGAAGACTTCCACTTTAAGTCCTTTATCCCATCTAAAAATCATACCCATGTAACATAGGCAGACAAATGTACAGTCAGTCTGGGATTCGAAACTGGGACCCTTCACTTACAGGCCAAATGCTCTACTGACTGAGCTTACCGGACCGCTTATATATTATCTCCCTATCCAGCTATATACATCCAGGGCAACTTGAAATTTATCCTCATATTTCCACAGACCATTAGCTCTACCTGTAACTCGCAAGCACCCCTCAAGCACCTGTACCATAACAATCGCTGGTCATTAATGTTGGGCACCATTGTAACATAGGGAGGAAAATGTGCAGTTGGTCTGGGACTCGAACCCAAGATCCTTTGTAAACAAGGGAATGCTCTACCGGTTGAGCCAACTGGATCATTTACACATTCTCTACCTATTACACGGCTACACCAACAGTGAGAGGCCAAGGATTTGTATGAGTCAACAAAACTGCCACTTGGCATAATGCTGGTAAAAGCAGTATGATAAAAAAATAGAATTGCAAAGAAATAGATCTACCTGTACGTGTAGTGCTATTTGGCTCAAGTGTTAGCAGATAATGTTGGTGAAGTTTTGGACCAGAAGAGGATGTTGGGTTTTTAATTATCTGACGCTGAAACAACAAAAAATGCATAATGAGATATTTCAGAAGAGTATCATATGAACATTTAGCTCATAAATTGATATGCTTAAATTAATTTAGTTTATTACTTAGAATGTTGCTTATCAATAATCATATTGTGGTGGAACATGAAGAGTATTTAAATTTGCAGAAAATTGCGAAAAATGGATTATCTCTCAAAAAATAGACATCCTTTGAATCCTTAACATCGTATGAAATCTTTTCTCTTCTGAATTATTATTTTCAAACCACAAGCACTCACAATATTTTTCATTTCTGTATCAATAACATTAAAGAAAAAAACACAATATTGACAATATAAAAACACAAATGCAGCAACAATAGTAATAAATGGAGGTCAACTTTACTGACTTGATCCTTTATCACAATCTGTACTGATATACAGATTTTTACCTTTTGTGTTTTAATGGCAAAGAAAACCATGGTGTTAGGGTGTCTGTCCTTTCCCACAGTAGTATTGTGTAGGTTCAGGTGTAGACATCACTTTTCTTCTCTTTCTTCTTTCTTTGCTGACCAGGCATCTTACTTGAAGCTAAAAGACAGCAATACATATTTTATGAAGATTAACCATTGCTATCTCTAATTAGTAATATTAGATCAACTTTCATAAAACTGAATGATGTGACATCTCTGGGATGCAGGAAGTCCAATGCTTTTGAGTATCATTGTATTAGTGTCCCTACTTTAAGATGAAGCATACAGTCATCTACAAAGTACCGGACCTGGTAGCGAAATTCGGTAGAGCGTCGGTTCCAGGTACGGGAGGCCCCAGGTTCGATCCCAGGCCGTGACATACCAAAGTCATTAAAAATGGTAGTGGTATAGCTCCCTTGCTAATGCTCTGGCAAATATAAGGGCAGTTTCATGACTGGTTGGCACAGTGTCAGGATAATGTGACTGGGTGTGGTGTCATGCCAGGTGTTCATGACATGCTATACACAGTGAAGGCAGCATCATATCTGCTTCAAGTGGACACCGTCTCCAGATAACTGAAATATTATTGGTGGGACGATAAACCCAATAAACAATAAACAAACATCTACAAAGTTGTATAGTGGGGTGTATGTAAATGGTGGTTCCTACCTTTTATCGTTTGTGTACAAAAATATAATCAAATGATAGGTTATGGTCTATACTTTAAAAAAAATGAAAATAGTAGTTAGTAAGCACTTGTGTGCATTTTATTTTTTAAAAACATCTGCACTTTGTCTGACCAAGCGGTACACTATATTCTGGTTTGAAATTTAAATGTCTGTTTGTGGCATATTTCTCAAAGAAACAAGCTAACACAATTTTTAGAATTGATTTCACTATAATGTTATTAGTAAAAGGGACACTGCAACATAAAGAGCATAAAATAAATGAAGCAAACCAATAGGAAAAAAGAAATAGTTCAACTCAGCCGAGTTAACCTACTTACATAAAGTCTATTAAAATAGGATTTAAACTACAATGTATATAAATATTTATACCTTTATGTGTTTAACTGGTGCAGCAGACCATGTTGTTAGAGTGTTTGTCCATTGCTGTTAAGATACTGTTCTTGGTAGGAATCCAGGTGTAGGTGTAAGTTTTCTTTTCTTTTTCTGGGCCTGGCATCTTTCTTGAAGCTAAAAAGCAGCAAAACATATTTTTTGCTATTGGTAATTTTGAAATAAATCAAGTAGTAGTTCTATAAGATACCCAAAGCTAACAACACATGTAATCATATCAACTGGCACTTAAGTTAGCAATATCAATGTAATAAATCAATCACTTTCCATAATTCCATAAGGTATGGATTAGAAGAAAAATAACTTTGTCTGAATTGATATGCATCCTTTATTTTACCATTGATTCAGAACCATTTTTTGATAAAAGAATTCACTCAAGAAAACATAGATGAAATATTTAAGAGATGGCATAGATAAGGCAATCAGTTACAAACTTTCACCTCTTCAATATTCAATGTCACCCTAATTTTGTACTTATAACAAGACATATCCATTTATGGTGGTTATATGCAACAAAATAAGATTAGCAACACTTGAAAGCACTTTGTAATAAATCATTGAGCAATATGTGAGTGATAGTTTCATGTGCATGTTTCTTAGAAGCAGTAAGTATAAATACTAATTTCAAGTAAATAATTTGATGAAGTCCACAAAAAAATGTAACAGTGACCTTGTTTTAAGCTTTGCAAAACCCATCTTGACCGTGTGATGCGTCCAAATAGGTTTGTTTGTTTGTTTATGGGGTTTATCGTCCCACCAACAGTATTTTAGTTATCTGGAGACGGTGTCCACTTAAAGCAGATATAGTGCTGCCTTCATTGTGTATAGCATGCCGTGAACACCTGTCATGATACCACACCCTGTCTCATTATCCTGACACCGGGCCAACCAGTCGTGGAACTACCCTTATATTTGCTTGAGCGTTAGCAAGGGTGCTATACCACTAACATTTTTAACGACTCTGGTATGTCGCGGCCAGGAATCGAACCCGGGACCTCCCATACCTGGAGCCGACGCTCTACCGATTGCGCTACCAGGTCCGGTGTCCAAATAGGTCCTAAGCCTTTGTGATGGTATTGAGTTCAATCTACCAATGTATCCATTATCAGTTCATGAGAGTAACTTCAACTTAATAAGTCGAAAATTTATGTAAACAAATATCCTGTCATCTAAAATCGACGTTTTAAGACCATTTTTCGACGTTTTTTAAATATATCATGAACTTTTGTTACAACACCCTTTCGATTCTAACTAACTAAATTGGAAAAATCTTAAAACTGAAGCTTAAGGGTTAAAAACCAACAATAAAAAATACCGAAACCTCGAAATGTGATATCGTGTCGACAATTTGTTTGAGAAAACCCCTGACGTACCTTTCCAAAATGACGCTTGGCCAATTTCTCGTTTACTCTGATCAACATAATGTTTCGTAAATCCATCCATTCGGTCAAATCATCGTCAAAATTCACTCTTTGTGAACGGTAGCTGCGCATGCATTCACTTCTTTCTATCTTCAACTCCGAAAATTTTACTCTTCTTGCTCTGCTCGCCATGTTGGATTTTTCGGCCAATGAGATTCAAGAAAATAGTACCCACAATGCGTTACGCGTGTTTTGTTTGTAAACATTGTCGAGAAAATTGAGTTACGAACTTATCAAATGTAAACACCACATTGGCGGCTTATTACTAATGAACCCCCGAACTTTAGGGTCGACTCAATGGGTCATATGGAATATATCAATGACCCCTAGCAGTTGATAATCAAATTATTCGAATCTGTAACTCGAACTGAGCCTATTTTACCCTCAGGTGTGTCCCTTTAAAGTAGAAAAATTGCTCCCAATTTATAGATTTAATGTTAAATATTATTACTATAATTCTTTAGCAAATCAGTGTACCGTTTATGACAGATGCATACACATTACATGGCCAGTTAAAAATATATATTTTATTGCAACTTAAAACAGCTAAGAAAAGTTCACATTTTGATTCTCCAGCACAAACACAAACACTACCGGACCTGGTAGCGCAATCGGTAGAGCGTCAGCTCCAGGTACGGGAGGCCCCAGGTTCATCCCGGGCCGCGACATACCAAAGTCGTTAAAAATGGTAGTGGTATAGCTCCCTTGCTAACGCTCAAGCAAATATAAGGGTAGTTCCACCACTGGTTGACCCGGTGTCAGGATAATGTGACTTGATGTGGTATCATGCCAGGTGTTCACGGCATGCTATACACAGTGAAGGCAGCACTATATCTGCTTCAAGTGAACACCGTCTCAAGATAACTGAAATACTGTTGGTGGGACGATTAAGCCAATAACCAAAAAAAAAAAAAAAAAAAAAACAAACACAACACAATCCAGATGAGAACATGGTTTTTAGCAGTCAGTTAAGATTTCAGAATCCTCTAATTTTTATGTTTCTGCATAGTTTGGCTTTATTGACCAGTTATTTAAACATGCCAATTTGACAAACTGTTACCAAGTAGTTTTAATAATCTGCATGCATAGGACCTAATTTTTTACCAGATGAACTAATGCTATATTTTTAAAACCATCAACAATCCTGAAACAATAAGACTTGTTTGACTAGTAAGTCTGATAAATAAGAAAGACATATTGTTATCCAATTTATGCACTGGTTACTGAAATATAAACATGAATGTATGCAACTTGAACATGGGCGTTATGGCAATATTCAGGTTAGAGAAATAGAAAAGCCAAATATGGGCTTAGAATTTAGCTTGAAAGGTTGTGTTACATCACTCCATTTCTGCTGCACATCTGTCAAATCTATCCACCTTGATAAGTTACTTCTTTACGAGACCTGATGCTATAAAACATTAGCCAACTAAATTATTGGGCTTCATCTATATTCTGCTTAAATTAAACCTTGTTTCCCTCCCTGCTGACAAAAGTTTGTTTCTTCATCAGTTGTCAGAGTATGCAAATCTTGAAACATGCTCTTTGACCAGCACTTGGGTTGGTTGTGGTGGCATTGGTGCCAAGTGTCTGCTGATTATTCTAGGATCATCAGTCTCCAGTTCCCTTGGTTTCATCCCTATGTTGTCGGCCAATCGCATCACAAGGCCTTGACACACTATTTTCAGAATGTGAGAGTATGTCTTTTCTTCTTTTACAGGAAACACTGACCATTTTCCAATTTTTGTTGTAGTACCTGTTGTAGCTAGAAAAATAGCAACACATACATATTAATTTTAAAAGCCTGTACAATCAACACATTTTTATAATATTGTTATTTACACCATTTGTCAAAAGAAACCACTTAACATTTTTCACAATAGTAAACATTTAAATTCTCACACACAAAGTAGTAGTACATATATATTATTATGAAAGATTTTTACATGTTTTTCTAAATTTAAAATCAATACATAAACCACCAACTGTATTCGTTACAGCAGCGTCCAGCGTCTCAGAAAAGATTAAAACTAACACAATGTTTCCATCTTTACTCCTTTTCACTATCCTGTCTGTATTCATGTTGTGATAAAGTGCTGCTAGCAGATTCCTGATGCGATATACAGGTGAGCTGTATGGAAACTGCTTGGCACAATACATCAAGATGAGCTGGTTAAAAGCCTCTATCTCAGACATGCTTCTACAGATTATAATAAATACGTTTCATGAGCTCAATTGCTCTTATCTATTTTAGTTGTTTTCGTTAAAGTAACTTACTTATTATGTTATATAAACAAAGAAAACTTTCCACTATATTCAGCAAACCATTTGATTATTGTTCTACAATGTGTGAGGTTAAATTAGCAAAACATGTCGGGAACAATTCAGCAGTTATTGGTTGATTTTGTGGCATTGGCAAGTCATTGACATATCAGTGGTGTGTTAGTTTGATAATACAAATGAGCAAGAAATGTTTACATTTTAAGGTTATATAATTAGTTTGTGGAGCAGAAGGTATGTTACCAAGGTAAAAATTGTGGGTGTTTCTCAATCAATAGTAGAAGTTAAGTTTGTCTTCCAGAAACATTTCTGTCATCTGAAGACAGTGTACAACTGAATATGACTAAGATTGTTGGGAATTTCCTACACCAACAGTACTGTAGTTATTCTGAGACTATATTCATTTGGGAGAGCTGACCTCACTGTGTATAGCATGCCATGAAAGCCTGCAATGATACCACTCCCAGTCACATCATCTTGACACTTTTGAACTACCCTTAAATTTGTTAAAGCATCAGCATGGGAGCTATACCACCACCATTTTTATGACTTTAGAATGTCATGGCCTGGCATTAAACTTGGGAGTCCAATACCTGTAGCCAACTCTCTACAGATTGCGCTACTAGGTCTGATGCTGATACAGTGCTGCCTTCAATGTGTAAAGAATGCCACATACAACTAGCATGATACCATCCTCCCAGTCACATTATCCTGTCACGGGCCTGTCTGCTGCGGAACTAACTTTACACTTGCTGCAGTGTAAGCAGTTCTATATGGAACCATTTTAGCAACTATGTATGTCCTGGATCTGGAGCTCTTAGGTCAGCCCTTAGACAGAAATAATTTAGATAGTGTTGCAAGATATTGATAGTTATAGTGTTGCAAGATATTGATAGTTATAGTTTCACAAAATGTTTGGTTTAAAAGGTATAAGGATCTACAAGGACTATACAGTTTTAAACACACCTGAAGTTTAGAAGATAATGTATCCTGTTCAAGAATCTCTTGTCTAAGACGACACCTGCTAAGGCAGACAGTGCTTCAGCATCTACTGTTGGATCAAGCCATGGCTTGTTTTGCTCTTTCTCTGACAGTGGTCCGTGGCTGCACTGGTTGGTTCCTTTACCATGAAAAAGTATCCAACTGTGCCTGTTGGTAATGTGGTGAAGATCACTTCTCCACATAGACTATAACATAAACAAGATAAATGTATTTTACTTTGGAAGTAAACATTTTAGCTAGGGAATTAACAAGATATCTGACAAAAGAAGTTAACAAATATCAAAAGAGTGTGATCTGAATGATTTACACTTTCTGTCTCCTTTCCATATTTTAATTTTTATGCACTGTATTTCTATACTTAAAATGCTTTCGGCAATAATAGCCGTCTGAACTGTAAGTCAGTTGAGAAACAGTTGCAATGTGTATAGGTGTCTGGTAAAGAATAACAGTCAAGACTTTATTGTGTTGTTTTCTGTCATGTTTTTTAAATTATAATAAAGAGAATCATTGATCTTACCACAAATTCAGCATAAGTACTGGCTTGCCTACAACAATACTAAAAATGGTTTACAATGTCCCTGGACCGCATGAGCAATATCCCACAACCTCTTTTCTGGCCAGCCTGTAAAATAATGTTTTCTAATCTAACCAAAACAAGATTGAATTTTTTTTATTTTATTATTTTGATTAGTTGTTTCGAAGAATGTGCTTTTTTTCAAATTAAAGCTCATGATTGATGTGGATTTAAAAATTCTAGATGTGTTAAAGCTACCGGAGTTTTGAAGTGTATCGGTAAGGTTTTACTGTGTACCTGAAACAGACACAGTGTAATCTTTTTTCGAACTGCTATCATAAACATCTGAAACACAACCCTCAAAGTAACAATATAGTGCATAGTAGACTACGAAAATGAAAATTTCTAACATGCAGTATTTTCTTCCCTACATTTTTGGCAGCATGCCAGACATCATTGAAATGCTTGATATGTCCATATTGGGATTTTGAAAGAAAGTATTCAGAATTGCTCATCTTTTTAAAGAAGATGTTGTGTTCTAGGTTAAATATACAACCAATCTTTCAGTAATCACAAACTTCACTATAAGCATATGTAATCCTGCATTTACTGTGATAGCATGCCGTGAACATGTACTTTAAAAAGAATATGATTTATATACATCCCAGTGACACAATTATGGTCATTTTAGTAACATTTATATATTTTGGTGGCAGAACACCCTGACACAAATGTCTGGGTAGAGCCAGATATTGCTGATACACAAATTTTAGAATATAGTTGCAAAACATTTCCCTCCACTGAAACAACAAATACATGGGGAAAGTATGCGGAATATCTACGTAAAAATACTTATATTTGCCAACAGTAGACATTTTTTACATTGTATGTAAACAATAAGCTGACAAATATGTTTGGATGACATAACTAAATACTGTTAATCGTGAAATTAAAAAAAAAAAATAAAACAAGGGGATCTTGAGGAAAGCTACCTGTCGAGCAAACACTTCGCCATTTCATCGTCTTTACTCCGATGTCCTTCATTAGAGACCTCCAACGGTCAAACTCATCCCCTAATACAACGCGGCTTCTGTTCAGCTTTGATGCAGATGTTTTCTTCCTTTTAACCTTTTCCTGCCGACGGCAACAAGGGCCTTTTTTTCTGTTTTTTCCCTCTTTTCACATCCTTGACGGATGCTACTTCTGCATCCATGATAGCTTCTGGACTGCTTCTGTTTAAATCAAACTTTTATGTGTATCACATGACTTTACGTCTTTCTCGGAACTTACCGTAGCACTCAGCGGAATAGCGGAGATCGTCGCTGCGTTTAAAATGTAAACAAACAAACTTATCTTTCTATGAGAGAAAGATAAAAAATCGACGCATTCGACGGTCGATTGTAAGAAAAGCTGTACAGATGTGGTGGGTTTTTGCACGGATTTTGCGGTGATTTTTGGATAAGATTAGAGAAATAATGCTTAAATTGCGCGATTTTAACACTTTTTTGAACGGTTGTATGACTTTAATTTTAGATTAGAAGCTCATACTTTAAGTATGTTTGAACAGAATTCAGATATTAACTTTGTTCAACTGTTGTTTGCCTAAAAAACTACTGAACTCATGTTCAAATCAAAAGGATGTTCAACTCTAGTTCATACTATGAGTATAATGAAACTGAGTTTGTATAAATATTTTTTGATAAAATTCATTTTCAACTTTAGTTTGGGTTCAGAATTCTATTAACACTCCAGTTCAGAGCAAAAACATGTTTAACTCCAATTCATATCATAGTATGTTCAACTCTAGTTCATATCATAAGTATGTTCAACTCCAGTAGATCATAAGTATGTTCAACTCCAGTTCAGATCATAAGTATGTTCAACTCCAGTTCAGATCATAAGTATGTTCAACTCCAGTTCAGATCATAAGTATGTTCAACTCCAGTTCAGATCATAAGTATGTTCAACTCCAGTTCAGATCATAAGTATGTTCAACTCCAGTTCAGATCATAAGTATGTTCAACTCCAGTTCAGATCATATGTATGTTCAACTCCAGTTCAGATCATATGTATGTTCAACTCCAGTTCAGATCATATGTATGGTCAACTCCAGTTTAGATCATACGGTAAGTATGTTTTATCACATGATAATGTGTTCAATGCTAGGTCAGATCAAAGTCATGTTCAACTCCAGCTGATATCTTAAGTAAAATCAACTCCAGTTCAAACAAGAATTATTTTTTATACTAGTTTACATCATAAGTCAGTAAATCTCCAGTTCATCTCAATATGTATGATCAGTTCAACTTGTGTGCAAATCACAAGTATGTTAACTGTTCTTAAGAAAGAAGTATTTCAACTGCAACTCAGATCAACTTCAGTAAAGATCCTATGGAAAGTAACA
Organism: Sinonovacula constricta; assembly: GCA_007844125.1. Classification (NCBI taxonomy): domain Eukaryota; kingdom Metazoa; phylum Mollusca; class Bivalvia; order Cardiida; family Solecurtidae; genus Sinonovacula; species Sinonovacula constricta. The sequence goes on from CM017571.1 coordinate 20,481,758, forward strand.
AACATATTTCATTATTTATTATGCATGAACAAACAGGTATTGCTTAATTCAATCATAAGTTATTACAGACACTAAGACCAACAACAATTTCGTCCCACTTAGCATAACAATAACAAATACTCCATTTTGCAGGAAAACAGCACAAGTATGAAAAGCCTGCTCTTAAACAAAACTTTCAAATCACTAGAAACACTGACAAATGATAAAAACAAGAGGCCGTCAGAGACGGGTGATGCTCCCCGAATGGGTACTTTGTCACAAAAAAACATGGTGATCATCTCAACATGGTGATCATTTCTGTGAAAAAGTTTCGAAATCCGACTTCAAATAACGAGGATAATGGCAGGACACATGTTCACTGCAACGTCACGCTGTGACCTTGACCTTCAAGGTAGGGACCCAAATGTTGCGCGTGACACGTTGTCTCAACATGGTGGTCATTTCTGTGAAATAGTTTCGAAATCCGACTTCAAATAACAAAGTTATGGGCCGGACACGATTTTGTTGCAAGGTCGCGGTGTGACCTTGACCTTCAAGGTATGGACTTAAATGTTGCGCGCGACACGTCGTCTCAACATGGTGGTCATTTCTGTGAAATAGTTTCGAAATCCGACTTCAAATAACGAAGTCGGATTTCGAATGTTGGTCATTTCTGTGAAATAGTTTCAAAATTCGACTTCAAATAACGAAGTTATGGGCCGGACACGAATGGGACGTACGTACGGACTGACGGACGGACAAGGCGGCGACTATATGCTCCCCCGAAAGTTTTTGGGGAGCTTAAAAACAAATCTGCTATCACATCTGACAAAGAGTAGAAGAAAGTAGTAGTCAAGTCTCTAGATCGTTAATGCAACACTGACACTTAAATGTTCTCCATATCAATTTCCACTAAACAACTAAGTTTGCTAAGGTTTTACAGGACAATCTGTTTGACGAAGACTACTGTTATGTACTCCAATTTTAACAACAACCAGCCACCGGTCACAGGTCTACTGCTTATATTAGCATTTAAACTTCACTAGGAAAAAAACCCAGTTCTTTATGCACTTGGACAATACTTCCAATTTACAAATAAAAGCTGAAAATGTCAGACTCCTTGGACAACAAAATTGCTTTTACATGTATGAGATCACAAATTGTTTATTTGCACATCACACCTTAAAACTGGAATCCAGGTCCAGCTCAAGTTGATATTAGCAGAAATTAACAAGTAAGTTCATGAATCATATAAAATTGGGTCCTACTGAATATGTTAATATTTCAACACATTAACTAAATAAAACAGCAAATTCTGCTTTAATTTCAAAGTATTCAGTGTATTTCGGTAATCAAAGTCATGTGGTATTTATCATGTTTGTGTACTTCTCACGGCATTTGTAAACAATGTCTTATAACTATCAAAAGCTTATTTCTATTACAATGAATCTTTGGCATTTTGTTCATATACTAATATTTCAACTTATTAACTAAAGAAAACAACAAAAGATGCTTTTATTACGTTTTATTAAGTGTCTTTCGGTAAAACAAAGTGTCTTTCGGTATCTTTCGGTAAACAAGTGTCTTTCGGTATTCAGTAGTACCGTATAAAATGATATATACTGTAGACGGCGACGGGAAAATCTGTCAGAGGTTCATTTCTCACATATGCATGGACAATTTGATTGGAAAATAAATTAATAAGAACGAATCTGTAATGTAATAGCTAATGGAAAAACAAACCTATATAAAACAAATTAATGCAGATTCATGAACAATCTACGGCTAAATCACTGCATTGCAAACATGGTTTACCGCAAACACTACGCCACGGTGACTACAGTTGTTTGGGGTGTAGTGGATCTTAGGGTATTGCGGATCAGCCAAATCTGAGCTTGATATTTTTACAACTTTTGTTGATTAAACCAAATAAAAAGTATTTCATTAGAAAAAATGATGTCCTGTTAGGATTTCCACGGTGAAATTTTCAGCCTAGCAGTTTTCGATAACCAAAAATGATGGCGTAACCAAATCGAGGTCACCGGAAGTTGACATTTCTACGGAGAAACACAAAAACGAAAGTGCAAATCAACAGCGAACTTTCCAACAATATAGGGTAATTGATTAAACCAATGACATCAGGGGTATATGTCCTTTATCACCATACGAATTTGTTTGTTCGTTGGACATGTTTTTATTGATGTGTGAGCTGAAAAGTGAACGCACATATTTTTGGGTATTACGGATCATTAAATTAAGGGGGCCGTCTCATTAGTGAACCTGAATACGACCTGCCAAACATATCTCAAAGTTTCATCCCAACTTATAAACTCATTCTATGTTATTCTGTTAAGTTATTTCATTGATTGCTAGCGGTGTGCACCTCTTCTTCCACTTCATCATCCTCATTATTACGTTCACTGCAATTATGTTAGCTGTGTTCAACTCCTTCAGTATAAGCTGCTAATCATGATTATCATTCTAATCATATCACCATCATATCACCATTGTAACAAATTATTTAAGCATCCAACAAACAATTTTTCAGTCATATGGAGACAGTATCAACTTAAAATATCTTATAATATATATAATACCACAACCAGTCTCATTAGTAATATCATGCCATGGATATATGACATGATACTACAATCAGTCTCATTATCCTTACATTTGGTGTACCAGTCCTGGGATAACCTTTAAAATGCAGATGATATGATGTATCTATGTATGATAAATATGGAATTGAAGTGATGTAAATAACTGTTTCTGATATGTGTACTGTTTCCACATGGGGGTTGGGGGAGGGGAGGGGAGGGGGGTGCGGTGATATGTCTGTTTGAGTTTGAACAATATACACTGGCATATCCATAGTCCTCCTCCTTCTCCTCATCTTTTTTTTAATATATCATCATCATCAACATCGTCCTTTTTTTTTCAGAACAAAATGCTTAGACAACCAAATAAAAAGGCTGCTTCATGAAATGAGATTAAGTCTGGCTGTGAAAAATGCCAAAACCATCAAGAAGAAATACCTTTCACCTGGGAAGACAGTGCGTGTTCGGAGAGCTATTTTGCTCATAGATAAAGACAATGTATCTATTGGAAAATCTGCAGTTCTTGGCTGGTGAAGAAAAAAAAAAGGGCAACTCCATTTACAGATTCTCGGCGGGAATAGGAATAACTGTTTAATAAATAATCTTTTTGTTTGCTCATAGACAATCAGATTTGTGACTTGGTTCCTGTCATGTTTTATGCCAAACAGATTCACTGCTTTATTTATCCTTTACAATCCATTAAAATCATACACCCAATATACTGTGATAAATATTTATGATTTATGAAGTTAACTGTTTACAACTAACACTGCATAAGGTATGCATCCTCTTTTAGGTATGAAAAATAGATCTCAAAAGTACTATAATGTTTACTGTATGTTGAAATACATGGCCTTTCTTAGTGTTCAATCCTTATTATTGTATTTTTATGCAATATTTACAAATGTTAAGTAGTTAGATTGTGTTCACATATGATCTAGTCAGTGGCATTTTGTGTATATTTTATATCATTTCATAAGAAATTGTTGAGGAGAGGTTTTGGTTTTCTTTTAATGATTTGCCTTTGTCTTTACATTTTTAGTAGACTTCATTCCATATTTATTATGCTGCAATAATGTTTAAAGCAGCCTGGACACAGATTTTCTATTTAGCATTTTTTCAACTTTTGCTCATTTACTAAACCTTTGATGAACCACATTCAATCTGTACTGAAATATCATGACAGATTACTTAAAAATATATTATTATACCTTCCATTAAAAGATCTTAATGCATCATCAAACTGTGCATGCATCGTCGGTAAACAATAGTGATAAGCCCATGAGTTACACACTATTTGAAATGAAAATGCATTATCAATCACAACTCTTAACGTCTTGCACCGCCCCTAAAATTATTAAAAATGCGGAAATATCCCAACTCATGTCTGGTGTATGGATGTAACTGGTATGTTTTAATAGATAAGGTTTCAAATTGATTTGTAAATGCTATCGATAATATATATGGCACTTAAATTATGTTTATCACAGAATAACCCAGCTTTGTCTAGACCCTTTAAAGCATTTGGCCTTATTTGTTATTAAAATACTTGTTATCTTTCACATACATCTCGTACTAATGAACAAATAAAGCAGCCACAGGTCAGAAAATTTCTTATTAAGATCTGTTATGTTTGCTTGAATGCACGTTTGTTTGTCTTACCCGCCTTTCAAATTCCAGTAAATTCATACTAATAAAATCCAGGATTGTTGTGAAAACTTATATTTGACCTGACAAAACGTACAAAATGCATGTGATTTAGTCATTGTAAGTTAAAACTTCTAATTCCAATCACTGATTTCAATTAAAGTTTATTCAATGTTATTTGATCTTGTATTTATATCCCATCCCAATTAACTTTGTGTGTGTGTCTGTGTGTGTGTGTTCTGTGCGTGCAGCAGTTGTTTTCTTGGGTGATACAGGTGTATTTTAAACTACCATACTTTGTGCAGATGTTGCACCGAAATAGTGAACGAGAGAGACGTAGACCAGACAGCTGCTGGAAACAGCGGACTCAACTTGAGGGAGCAGCCATATGATATGAGTATGCTTCATTGAAAACAATTTGATAGCATTATTCATGAGAAAAAAATCAAACATATCGTTGACATATTTAAGTTGCCTTGTTGTGACAAATACGCCGTTTCTGGTGCTTTGAGACGGGTGGTGGTCTTAATGTACCATTACCGTAATGTACCAGGACTTAATGTACCATTTTGGGATCGAATGTACCATCTATAGTTTATATAGGGATTATGGTCGGCCTATTGTTCAGTGTGGAGGACCCCATTGAGGGGTGATAATTAGGTGTGAAAATCTCCATGGGGCATTCTGTTGTGTATTTGACAAATAATTTGTCAATTGATAAACCTGTTTGTTAATATGACAGGCTAGTTTTTAATCATTTATAAATCTGTTTGAAGAATAAACAAGTCTTGTATGGGTTATTAACAATTTGTTAATATGACAGGCTAGTTTTTAATCATTTATAAATCTGTTCGAAGAATAAAAAAATCTTGTATGGGTTATTAACAATTGTTTCATGTGATTAAGAAATTATAAGATTGTTTTACTTAAGTAAAGAATTTATCAATAAACTTTAATAGTAAAAAATAATTAAACAATACAACACATCATCATTTAAATATATATATCCCGATATCAGTCAATGTCACACAGTCAATGTCACTGGTCACTCGATCCATTTCATATGCCCATATTAATTACCATTATAAATCGTCTTCAAAAGCAAACTTTCACATCTTTAATACTTTAATCATGACCATTTGAAACTTTAAATACCCTTAATTACACAATTGTGCTAAAACATTTACAGTTTAAATTAATGTGTGAATAACTAAAAAACAAACAATCACAATGAATGTTTAAACACATCACTTGGAGATGTGTGGGACAATAATCTTATACATTAAATTGTTATCCATTTTTATCTTAATTTAATTAAATACAAAACACATTTGTGCCTGGATTAAATTACGAAAATATAGGTTTATAACCACTTACTTTAAAGAACAAGCACAGGTATTTATGCATTTTATTTAAATAAAACTCATTAAAATTTCAATACATACACATTAAATATCATATACACAAATTTACCACATGTTTTAACTTTATTTGAACTAAAAACAATATATATAAACGTTAAAAATAATTCCCTATATATTCTATATATGGTACATTCGATCCAAAAATGGTACATTAGGTCCTGGTACATTACGGTAATGGTACATTACGTCCGACAACCCTTTGAGACGATCCCTAGGTGACGTTTATCACGTGATCCGCTATACCCTAAAGTGATCCGCAACTACCCAAATTGATACATATCAAAAACTGAAGCGTTTGCAAAGAAATATACGTCCGAGATTAAAATGGTTAGCATTTTTGGAAAGAGAACATTTTTTTTGCAATTTAAATGCATATTCTGTATTTTGAAAACACTTGTCTCTAATGGGTATGCAGCGAAAATGTCGTTAGTGATCCGCTACACCCCAAACGACTGTACCAACCCCTAGTTTTCATATTAAAGAATACAATTTACAAAGAGCAATACCTCCTGCAAAATACCCTTAAATGTATGCAGGGTGTCAGAAAATAATAAAACATTAAAATCTCTCAATAAATACTCACTGTTCTGTTGTTTTCGAAGAATATTGGATCTCTCGTCTCTTCCACGTAGTCGTAGGCAAAATGGCGATCAGGAACATGGAACTTTTTTTCTTCGCATCTGTATTCATGCGCGTTCATGACTCAATATAGTGTGTGAAGTTCCACGTGTTTCCATTCTTCTAATAAATTCTAATTCTAATTTCATATTTTAAATATATGTTTCATATGTTTGCACGGCATTAACACCATTAAACACCGAAAAATCAGTTATCAGCTGCACCTTAGTACTACTTTATTAGGTTTGCAGTAACTGAAATAAGAATATATGACAAAGTCCTATGAGCATTGCAACATATACCAAACTCACAGAACAAAGGTATTTCACATGCATGCCAAGCGAAAAGCAAGAACAAGTTTGTGATGAGTCATTTAAGGAAAAGAGCAAACCCGACAGCTACCGCCTTCGGAAAACGGTTAACCGACCCAAAATTGACTGCAATCCTCTACTTCATTACAAAGGAAGCATAATGGTGAACCTAAAATGTTCCAAGTAAACAGGATCAAACTTGTTGGGATAAGATTATGTAACAGCTTGTATTTAAATTGCTGTAGTTAGTTTTGTGCAATAAATAGTACCAGGAGTTCCAACTAATTTCTTTGTTGAATATCCGTGTCCATTGTTTATGCATGTATGGTTGTTCAAAAATGTTTTCAATGTAATTTTTATATATTTGTTTATTTGTCATGTGTTGTATATAGTAATTGTTGGTTTTAATTACATTTTTAGTATTAATATACGTTTTTATCGATTGATGTGTTTTAATAAGCTCCATCCACTTTTTTGGAATGGCGGATAATATACTATTTATTTCAGCTATCCAGTCTCTTTTTATAATTAACTTATCATAGATGTATTTTGTATCTAGTACTCCTTTGTGAGAAAGTAGATCATTAATAAAAATAATTCCTGAATCAGTCAAATGTTTGAAGAGTAAACTTTTACCATTTTTCTTTATGAATCTGTTACCCCAAATGATCTGGATTCTGACGGAAATAAAGTTGTTGCAGTCATGAGTGGTAGACCGTATGTTGTTGAAATTAATCCAGGTGTTAATTAAATCTGTATAAAAAGGAGTTATTGTTATTTTGCTTGTATTTAAGGATTTAAGAGAATCAACGTTCATGTCAAATATGAGTAAATTTTGTCCGAATTGATTAAGGAGATAAACAGGTATTTTTTTCCAATTAGCAATCGTTTCGTTTTTTAAATGCTGGATCCATTTAAGCTTAAGTGCTTTAGAAAAGTAATTAAAGTCTGGCATTTCTTTTCCTCCGGCTAATTTAAATCCAACAACAGTTTTTCTTTTTATTTTGTCTCATTTGCCATCCCATAAAAATTGAACATTATTGTGTTAATGCGTTTAGCGATAGTATGTGGTGTGGTATTGCTCTGTGCTAGGTAAATGGATTTTGACAAGAATAATGTTTTTAAAACTAAGATTTTACCAAAGATAGTTAGCTTTCGTTTTTTCCAAGAATTTAATATGGTGGATGCTTTGTTTATTGTTTCTTCCCAATTAAGCTGTTCACATTGTGCTGTACTTTTTCCAAAGTAAACACCAAGCGATTTTACTACTTTGTTTGTTATTGCAATACCATACGTGTTTTAATAACGAACTTAAATCGCCCTACGAGGTAAAATATCTATTCGCGTATACATTGTTTAAGAATTGTGAAGGGAATTAACCATTTTTTTCTATGGATTTAACTGTAAGAAAGGCGTTATTTCTCTTGGACGAAAAAAAAATGTATTGTATACAAGCTTTCTCAAGAAATATCTTTCTTAAAAGGTTTAATCGGAATGTCTTATATAAAAACTGTCACATTTTGTCATATAAATGTTATTTATCATTAAGCTATTTCATGCCATTAAATAATTTGCTTTATTTATTTTTACATGCAACCTTGTGTTGTTGTGTTGCTAATAGGAATAGGTTTTTTTTTTTTTTAAATTGGATGTACTAGAGCTAAACGTGTTTACTAACATGTATTTATTTATATCATTGATTATTTTTTAACGTAAAAATTTCAACATATTTTGTTTATTTGATTGGAAACAAGTTCTTTCAACCAATTATTAGTTTGCTCGTAAAGCCTCAGTCCTGTGATTTGACTTGAGGCGGTGATACATTATTTTAACATTGATAAATGCACAAAGAATAAAGCGCACGGAAATAAATAAAATTATAGGCTCATCCTTATACAAAATAAACAGTGTATATTCTTTGGTTGTATTCTTTTTACCTTTTAAACTATCAAAATAAAGTTTTGATATTTAAAATACATACTAAGAGCTGTTAAATTGGATATAAAATCCAGTTACATAGACTGAAAAAAAACCCAAAAAAAACAGTGGTGAGTTAATACAGCACATATTTCCAGTTTTCGACCTGCATTATATTCTGCCTTTCAAAATGGCTGCCTTAAACTGTCTTATCAGTGCCTATGACATCACATGGAAACTATCTATTTTTGCCTGCTGTGATTTGTAAATATAACTATAACTTAATGATAGTTCCATGGGAAGTCGTGAGTTGGTGTTTTATCAGTGGTCTGATTGCCTTCACCTACTTATATAAGTCTACTTGTGTCAAATCCAGATCCACAGTGGTCTAAAGGTCTTTACCTACTCGTTTAAGTGTACCTGTGTAAAATCCTTATCCACACTGGTGTGATGGCTTTTACCTACTAAAATGAGTCTACCTGTGTCAAATACTTTCTTTGCAGTATATAATTAAACTTATATCTACCCCTGACAACCCAACGTTTAACTGTGTTTCAACCCTAAACATGAAGAGCTTTATGATCGATCGCCTAAAGCCATCAGACCTCGTGGCTTAAGGCTTAGAGGTAGCGAGGTAGCATAAACACATCAGGTATAAAACTCGATAGCATTTCCGAAAACACCATTGAACATCCAGCACGGCAACTCTGTTGCCCTGGTGTGAATTTAGAACTCAGTAAAAATAAAAAGGCGAACACAGATCCTTTAATTTTACGATCTGAATTTCTCGAACTCCGTGACAAGTATTCTGATCACCTTCATATATCAAGACGGACATGTACGCTGGCTGTGCCTCAGTAAATAATAGCCACGGCATTAAACAAAGACTTCCTTATAACTCGTCTATCTTCACCGCTGGAAACCAGGCTATAAATTAGGGATGTAAATCGAATCCCAAATCGATATTCGAATATTCGTTACGTGTATTCGTATCATATTCGAATATTCGGAACGAATTAATATCATAGTGGCATCGATATTTAATTGTGATTGGCTGATATCGCAAAGGGTGTTAATCCGAAGCCATAACATTTCAATTAGGGACATTCAGTTGCCAATACACAAGTGACAATTACGAACCTGCTCGCCATATGCCAATGAGTGAAATGCGAGGGTAAACAAAACCATTTGATGACGACAATTACTGTGATTGGCTAGTGTCAGAATTACCTGACTGTTGAAGTACCAACTAATATATATATAAAGAATGATTAAAATTGTCAGCTCGTGAGTTTCAAGTGTGTTAAGTAAACCTATGACGAACAATTAAAAAGTCTGTAGATTTACATTTTTGTTATTCGGAGAGAAAAAAGCAAAAACACAGAACAGAAAATCGCAGTAACAAAGAATAACAGATGTCGCGGTATTGTGTAGAAATAAAATAACAAGAATGAAGTACAGTGACAAAAATAGAACGTGATTGCAATTAAAGTTTTTTTGACAGTGATCTAGTTGTGCTTTCCAAAAATAAAAGAAGTTCTGGTAGACTGTTATCAATACGTATAGCCTTATATAATGTATTTATTACACACTATCCCGACCGAAACTGGGTAGAGTCAATATTGCGTAATTGCTGTAGCTAATTGCCGCAGCATTGAAATGACATGTGTGTTTGTTGTACTTTAGTAAGTGTTTACACAGCTGTATGGTGATGTGACTTGGTCTAAGTGGAAGAGGGGGCAGAGAAGGTGCAGTGCGCGGTAAGGTGATTTCATGCTGTTAACCAGATGGCAATTCGTTATCAGGAGACATGACCCACTTCCTCTATCTTAGAGCGAGCGCAATCATATATCACCAGCGTCTTAAGTCGTTGGGAGACAAAACGGTAAACTGAAGAAATTTCTTTTCAATTTTCCTTCAAACTTAACAAAAGTGAAATAAAAATGATGTTAAAAATGATGAAATATTCGAATCCCAAAATCTCTATTCGAAAAGCGCTTGATATTCGAATATTCGTTAACATCCCTACTATAAATCTAAGCCTTGATTTCATTTCCGAACATTCCAGTGAAAAATATGTTATATTTTCAGACTTATCATCTGTATTGCATAGCATAAATTCACTGACATATTCAAATCCACATGTTCGCAAAATCTGCCCCAGCCCTCACTGAGACAGATCTTTGCATCCCACACACCGATTTTAAATCACTTATTAACCGATATATTTTAACCAAATGGCAAACAAGTTGGGACAATATTATTTATAACAAATTACACGTAATTAAACCTAACGTCGTTGCCAATGTCTCTACTTGCAGAGAAAGTAGACGGGAAGACGTAGCTTTCACCCGCTGTCGCATTGGATATACTAGATTAACTCATTTAGATCTTTTAAAAGAGAAGCCTTTACCTACTCGTTAAAGTCTACTGTGTCAACTCCTGATCCACAGTGGTCGGATGGCCATTACCTACTCATATTAACCAACCGGGAGCCAGACAATTGGTCCCATGGACATTGTGTCCCATGCCATTTTTGACAGGGTGGACAATTGGTCCGATCTAGTTTTGCCTGACTGGACAATTGGTCCCATCCCATTTTTGACAGGGTGGACACTTGGTCCCATCTCATTTCATCCCGTCTCAATTTATAAGGGGTGGACATTAAAATTTTGGCCCCATGTGTATAATTCTCATATACTGAGCATAAGAGAAAGTCACGATTTATATACTTATACACTTATTTATTATTTATTCATGGGTCCTTCCGGTGTGTGGCCTCAGATGGGATAATGCGGTTCCGCAGGACCCCCCACCCCCCACCCCTTCGATCCCCCCCCCCCTAGTGTGTGGAATGTCCATGAAGTGACCATGAGTGAAAATAATCGAACAAGCAAAATCTGCGAATCATGGAATAACGGATTCAAGCACCTCGTCGGAAGCGCCAACCCATCACTATGGACAGTCATCGCCAGCCTGAAGAAAGACGTCGCCCACAAGAAACCGAGAACCTGCATCACCAACATGGGATCCAGCCAAAGAAGAGGAGAAGAACGAAGAACATCAACCACCAGAACAGACTGAAGACGTTGTGTAAACAACTCGTCGGAGGGGAGATACTGTGAAGGAGTTTCTGGCTTCGATTGGACAGTGTAATAGGCGTAAGAAATTCTTACGTGATCTGTTGGACTCTACATATATTGTTGTTAATTTCCATATACTATGTTATTCTGTACTGGGTCCTCAAAATAGTGCTCAAGATTTTGTACTTTTCATATTTGCTATATTGCATGCTGTAGTGCTTTGATATTTATTTATAATTTATGTTCATTTGTCATCAAATTGGCGATATTTTATGCTGTAAATACTGTGTCATTTATTCAATGTAGCTTTTGATATCTTCTTTAATTTATGGTCATGTGCTATATTTCATTTTTAAATAAAGTGATAATATATTCTATTATTAACTTAATAATGGGACCTAAAATGAGTGAAATGGGACAATTATCCACATCTGTCAAACTGAGATAGGACAAATTGACCACCCTGTCAAAAATGGGATGGGACCAATTGTCCAGCCTAGTAAAACTTCATGGAACCAATCGTCCACCCCTGTCAAAAATGGCATGGGACCAATTGTTAATGGAACCAATTGTCCTACATTCTAACCAACTTATATCAGATCCTGATCCACAGTGGTCTAAAGGCCATTACCCTCTCATATGAACCTACCTGTATTAAATCCTGATCCACAACTGTCTGATAGCCATTACGTACTCGTATAAACAGTAGTCTTTTGGCCATTATGTAGTCATATAAGACTACCTGTGACAAATCCTGATCCACAATAAGTAGAAGATTTTAATGTTAGAAACCGGTCCATTTTTTCTAAACTGTTACAGCAATGCTTTCATTTTCAAAAATTAAGAAAGGCGTTTTCAAAATTCTTTCAATTGATTTTTTTGCTTCTAGGTATAATAGCAGTATGAAAACACATATGCAGAAAGGCATAAGCCATCCTGCATTTTATGGAAATGTTTTATACAAGTTAAAGAAAATCAAGGGTCTCAATAACTTTTCCGACCGCTTTACAAAACTTACCAGAAAATTTATTGCTGACGGTTACAACCCGGGAACCCTTCGGTGTACTGAATTGCTTGCCATCGACCCTTTTACAGTCAAGAACTTACACTGCTTTTAAATTACACGATGACCGGACAGGTCTTTGACACTATATGAAAATAGTGACTTAAAGCCATAATTGGTCAGTCACTGGTGGATTTCATGTCTCTTCATCTCTCCAGTCGTGCCCTATATAAGTGGGACAACTTGAGCAGTCACCATGCCCTTTACGTGAGATTGCAATGTAGGTATAACATCGCGATTTTTTGTACCTTTATAATATAATATGCCAATTGCGGATAAATCTTCGGCTTTTATGATATGTTACTTTAAAACTTATTAACTCTTTACAATACCACATTTTTTGTGTTGGTTTATGTTGTTTTCTAATATTCGGTTATTTCTTTCGTATTTTTAACATTTCACTTTTGACTTTTTTGGGCATAAGAAGTCCTTAAATTGTTCTTATTATATAGCAGCGCTTGGGCTGTTTTATTTCAAACTACTTTTTCATTTGAAATTTTTATGTTACCGAAGCTTATATCTATTGTACATATGATGATAGTTTAATATATTACTAGCCATTATGTATGTTTATAAGTTTATTGTATCTGTTTTAACTCCCGATGCAGGTGCTTACTGTTAGTTGTTTCACTTTCATGGGATATTTGTATTTACACTGTTTATTTAAAAAAAACAACTTCAGGAAGTGCGCGTTTGGAGCGCTCCACAAACCAGGTTTAAGCAACCCTGTCGGTCCTTTTGCCGACTGATCGTTCAAAGGCGGTAACTGATGGTTTTTCTTTTTGTGCGTTATGTCTCGTCTCTGTGTTTTTGTCACATTAGAGGTATATCTAATTTAAATATCTGTGGACATTTTAATAGGACCTTTTCTTATTTACCTACTGTTTATATTTACAGAAGCAAAAATTAGTAGTGCTATCCTGCCACATCTATGCAAAGGAAAAAACTCTCAATGCTGTGTTAGACACAAAGAAGGTTGGCTGTCTGGCGAGATACACACTGAAGAAAATAATTCATTTCCTCCGACTCAATATAAGATTGTCATACAGTTTTGATAAGAAGGATTGACTTCCACATTATTTGTTACCATTTAATGTTTTAAACTACTATCGCTACGCATCTTTTATTTTCTTAATGTTGAACTGAAAAAAAGATTTACCCTGTTTTCATTTTTATTACAATCGAAAACATTTAAAAGATGGAATAGCTGTGTCGTATATTGTTTGGAATTGCCCAAATGGTGTTGGGTCAATAAAACGGGTGTATTTTGTGATTGGGGTTTCAGTTGCTTACAAGATGGCAATTGTTACAGACTATTATTGTGGTTATTTTATCAAAATCCTGCTGCTCCTTGGTGTTGTTTTGCAAACTTATGTTCACATTTTATAGAAAATACATTCAGAAACTGAATAAAGTATCAATAGTCTTATAAAAGTTAATATTTATATATTGTGAAAATAATCAACTTTATCAGAAATGATTATCAATTTGCGTTTTTGTTTAATAAAATGCAACAATATCAACACATTTATTGAGCCTAAAGTACACAAATCTACTTACATCTTACAGTCATATTATTCCCTGATTAGTTTTATTCCTTTGAAGTACTGGTGATTACTTAAATATTTTTTTTTAAATTATTATGTATAACATGATATCCACTGCTTGTCAAGTAACGGTCTAACCTATCCAACCTAGGGCTGACCATCATAAATACCCGGGGAAATCCTGTTAGCTTATTGACACAATTTCTATCGGGCATATAAGATGTCAGCAGCTAGAAATATTCAAAATTGTTTGTACTTACTGTTTTGTATGTTTGAAAGCTATCTTTTATTTAACTTTGTCATTAAGGCTGATGACAAGCGGCACTCTTGGGCCAGGATGGCCGAGGAGGAAGGGGACACTTGCATTGTGACCTGAGACGATTTATGCTAAAAGGACGTCCACGAAAGCCATCCTGTAGGAGAGGTAATGATTTTGACTGTTTGGTCTGCTTTATTGTCAGATATATGTTCTATTTTTCTTATACTAATTACTATTTACATTGATATCAGTATATTCCTCTGACTTAGATTCAATGGCTTTAGCCACAATTATATATCAACTGCTGTTCGCTGATTTGTTTTGCAATTTCTTTTTATCTTTTCATTTTTCAGTATCTGGGATTGATTGTCATAGCTTCTCTCCAGTTAGCTTAGCTGAAAAGCAACCAAATCTAAACAGTACCAGCTTTATTTTGGGTAGATCCAGCTTCAAATCCTGGACAGAAATACCTTGACAGTCTCATTTCTTTTCTAATGTTTTCTTTTTATTTTAAATATACTTGTTCAAAAACTGGTTTAAATTTTTTTTTAATGTATAAAACATAATTATCACATTACAGACAAAATAAATACACTTTATTAAACTGTTTCATAAAAAAGTTTCGAAATACTGTATAGTATATGTAAAATAACTCAGGCATATGTTAAATGCCAGGTACTAAATAACGGGCTAAAATAAACATTTATATTCTCTGCATAGTCATTAAATAAATATATATATATATATATATATATATATATATATATATATATATATATATATATATATACATCATTTAAATTAAACTTTTTTAAATTTTATTTCAAAATTGTTTTGAATGTCAGCATGGGTAAATGAATACTATTCACACATACCAGTACACTGTACACAAGTTCAGTTTGTACCAATATATAACTCTATAAAAAAACTATTATTGTTACAGGCACATCGGAGTTATTAAGGTGAAAATAAGCCTTTTAATGCAAATGATTATATAAAATATACTCTTTGGTCTGTATCATTTTATCAGAAATCTTTTCTTTCTATTAAAATAGCCATATGTTTTGATTTTGACAAGTTGGCTAGGTCTTGTCATAGGATTAATCCCGATGTTGCCTCCCAAATAGAGGCACTAACAGAGGATGGTGTTAAAGACAGTACAGAGATAAAAGGACAGATTTCACAGTTTGTGTCTGCAACACATCAGGCACACGACTTTTCCCCATTAAACCGCAGGTTTAATCCGACTAAAGGGGTAATCAACTACCATATGACGAAGTGGAAGGAAGGGGCTGATGATCTGTATTTAATGTGTTTCTCATTTTGTCGATTGTCTTGTCTAAAAGTGTATGAGAATTCCTTGAAGGCATGAGACGTTTGAAGGTGTGAGTCATGACAGTTATGTTGTATTTTGGTGTGAAATGGTACGAATGAAAAGGCATTTTAATGTCACATATTCTGAAGTTTTTTGCTATTTTGTTTGTTGCTTCCTCCACCAATAATTAGCTGGACATCACCACTATGACCTTTACAGTGCGGGGGTTATGTGACAAAAACAAACAATAACTTATGATAAGTTGAATGTATATTTGCTTACTAGCTTATTGTCTTTCAATCTGCAGACCAAAGAATGTTTAGGAGTAAGTAAAATGATAAAAGCGTGCTTTCCGAAGATTATTAGGGATAATGTTGCAGCTTTAAGACACTGTAAAAAGGTAAACAAGCCCTTATAGAAATGACGAGTCAAAAGTTGCATGCATTAATAATGGAGTTACAGGACATTAAGAATACTGGTAACATGGAGTTATACATTAAGAATACTGGTAACATGAAGTTATACATTAAAAGTACTGGTAACATGAAGTTATACAATAAGAATACTGGTAAGATGAAATTATACATTAAAAATACTGGTATGATGAAGTTATACATTAACAATACTGGTAAGACGAAGTTATACATAAAGACTACTGGTAAAATGCAGTTATACATTAATAATATTGATAAGATGAAGTTAAACTTTAAGAATACTGATAAGATGAAGTTAGACATAAAGAATACTTGTACGATGAAGTTATACATTAAGAATACTGGTAACATGAATTTATACGTGAAGAATACTGGTAAGATGAAGCTCTACATTAAAAATACTGGTAAGATTTACCAACGAATATAATATTATTATGTATATATTATTTTTGCAGGAAAAGAGAGCACCATTCATTTATGACAATCTACAGAAGAAAACAGGAAGGTATTGAATATACAATAAACATAATGATGGAAGGGATTTGTATTTTTTTATTAAAACAAAAATATGAAATGTCCTTTGAGTACTACAACATATACTACATT
Source organism: Sinonovacula constricta (assembly GCA_007844125.1). Classification (NCBI taxonomy): domain Eukaryota; kingdom Metazoa; phylum Mollusca; class Bivalvia; order Cardiida; family Solecurtidae; genus Sinonovacula; species Sinonovacula constricta. Next base: position 20,498,558 of record CM017571.1, read on the forward strand.
TTGCAAAAGGCACCACTAGACAAAGGTAAAAACATGTCAGTTAGAAATTTCATTTTATAAATAAATATTGATATTGATGATATAATGCATATTTTAATATCTCTATTATTACCTTCTTTCTGTCACTAATTAAAAACTACCACAGTTTAGTTTTCTTCACATCTCTTCAATCCAAGATCAAAATCTTCCAGTCAAATGAAATCAAATATTGTAAAAAATGTTGCTATAATTGAATGAGTAACTTACTTGAAAATTTTCAGGTAATAAACCTTTCTTAGTATGCCTGAGATCATTGATTTCGGTAAATTTGACAAATGTTTTTTTAAAAATTTATATTAACATATTGTACTGGATGTGTGTGTTATGCCACAATTGGTTCCATCAAGCATGTATGGGAATGTCTGAGGAGCAAAATGTTTTCTATTGTAATAATCCTGGGTCCAATTATGCAAGCTATTCAGCCTGAAATCTGTCATCTGTCAAACATCAAGAGCAATAATAACCTCTAATATAAAATATGTGTTCATCCCATGATAACAAACTAATAATCTGATGAACAAATCTTGTTAATTTCTCACAGTATAAAGGTGAATCTCTGAGAGTGACCACTTAGCGACTTGGAGGGCAAGCAAACACATGCATATACCCAAAGACCTAGTAAACACACACTGTTGCAAACTGAACGCAGGGACAAATAATGTTTAATTAGTTGTGTGATTATGTATTTTTGTATATAAGATCTTACTATATTTGTGTGTGTCCACACAAAAGATGACAATAGTTTACCCAGTTATTGTTATGTTGCAATACACAAAGTTGAACCATCTAAACAGTATATTGCCCACTTTGTCCAAGATGTCTCGATGCTTGATCTTGTAGTGTATTCTGCTTGAAGGGCCAAAGGAGGATTTTAATGAAGAACCATTGGTCTTAACACACACATGTTGAGACACAACAATTTTAAAATGTCTTTTTAATTAACAATTGTTAATGTCAATGTATTTCATTAAAATTAACAACGGTCATCTGTTGTATTCATTTGCACTTCATTCATGTCTTATTATATGTCTTTATACCAATTAAATTACTTAAAGTTCAATAACACCAGCCCAAATTTCTGGCGATGTATCGCCTTTTTTCCTTAGGAAATTACATTAGCCATGACTTAATAGGCTGCATGCAACTTATTATGAAGGCTTTATCTCAATACCCAATGCACTGATTGAATTAAGCTACCAAGATTTCAATGTTCATTACTACAATGGTTTATCAGCACAACATAAGCACACATTCAACTGAAAATATACAAACAGGTTTTGTAGATTATGTAGGGTTGGAATGATGGCTTTTGAAGAACGGTTAAAAATGTCATACCTTGGACATATTGTTACGCACTTAGGCTAGTGTTATGTACTCTGACCATGTCCATGTGAACTGTATTTTTGACAAATAATTGTACATCTATACTTTTTCCAACAATATACATTTATTGTTATTAATTGTAAAATGTTTCATCTTCAGTATCAGACATCTGTGCTGTCTTTATGTAAATAAGTGGTTACTTTTTTAATTGTTTAAAATTTTGAGGGGTTTAAAAACTACTAGTATCGTTTAGTTTTAATAATACTTATTGTTTTGATATCATTTGTTATATTGGTTATTAGTGAGCCTGTTATGCTAATGATGCATAACTGAACCGTAAATATTCTTTTGATAGCATTAAAATAGTTATTTATATTATTTTGGGTACATTCTTGAAAACGTTTTTTTTTTTCATAACATTCATGATAAAAGTTTTATATTGTTTAAATCACAATTCTCATTATTAAACTGGTTATATTTTTTAATAACAGTATTGAATAGCTTTCAATTGTTTCGATTACATCATTGAGAAGCTATCCTTTTATAATGATTCCATTATTGAAACAATTTCTGTTATTTTATTACATTTTTGAAGAACATTTTGTATTAATTTTGCTTTATTTAGTGAAGAATCATTTGTGTGATTTCAATAAAAATATTAATAATTTTGATGAGCTTTATTTATACACTTTTGTAAGACATTATTGACAATAATTTATAACTATTTGTACGGTTTATATGACATTCTTAACTAACTTTTTGACCTCGTTGTTTGATTTTGATTACATTTTTAAGTCAGTATTTCTAAGCATTTTTTTAGAATTCTTATATAATTTATGTGTATGACTTGATTACATTTCTAAATAATTATTTGTGTGTATCTTTAAGATTCTTGAATAATACGGTAGTATACAGCTATACATTAATGGACATGTCTCCTGGCATTATTTGTGGTTACAGTTTAAACGTAAATGGCTTTATGCATTTGACAAACGTTAGGTCTTAAATATTTTATTTTTATGTTGCTTTAATACTATTAATATATCTGCTTTAAAAAGTCACATAGTTAATTGCTAACTGGAATAGGAAACCAATTCAATTGGTTAGATAATAAAGTTTCTCACATTTTTAAGATGTTGTGTTGATAACTTATTCTTGCAAAATACATTTTCATTGTTGAAATTTATTGTTGAAATTTATTGTTCAACTCAAAGAAGATATAAGTATTGTTTATTTCATTAATGTAAGAACAATTTAATATAAAGCATGCTGTCTCCAAATATTTCAATGCCTACCAAAATATTTTGAATAAAGGAATTAATTTACCAATGTGACTTACTTTTACTATGTTAGACAATGTGAATGCAACATTAAAGTAACAAAGTTACAACATATCTAATAAAAACAAATAATATTCGTGCTTATATTGGGCCAATCAAATAATTTATGGTTTATATAAACAGTCTCAACTGACATAATTATGCTTACAAATTGAAAAAGCTACTTACATATGGTTTGAATCATAAAAGTCTGCTTAAAGTAATTCAGACAATAGACTGCAGATAAAAACAACAACAGACATTAGTTGCGATATGTGGTCTGTTTAGGGTCATCAAACATGTTGTATAAACTTGTGACACAACTAAAAACCAAGGATGTTGCAGTGGATCAAGGATGTAGATAAGTATGCACATGTGACTAGGAAATGGCCACTAGAACACAGTGGATAAGGAATTAACACAGGCGGGCTTATATAACTATGTAATGTCTGCCGAGTGATGTATATTAAGGTATAAGGTCCGAGGACCGCGTTCAGCCGAGGAGACAATCTCTCACCATTGGAGAGTTTTTTCAACGTTGCTGTTCATGTCGGAAGTCATTCCTTTTCGAAGAATAAAGTACAGTCCATGTCAAAAGCCATTTCAGTCATAGAAAATTGGAAGTAAATGCCACAGCTTTGTGTCAAGGTAACTGTTGGTTTAAACATATTTTATTTGCCATATAAATGCAAAAAAGGGTCAGGCAGCAAATGATTAGTACCACGTTAATAACAGCCATCATCTGTAAGGTATTTAACATAATATATTGGCTATTGTAATTTTATATCAGGTAATATTAAAGGTTTTATATAACATGGCAGTGTTGTTGTTGCAAATATCTTTGTCAAATCATGGAATTCACGTAAAGCAATCAAGTGTCCGATTTTCTGTTTATAGGAAAGATCTATAAATTTTAGAACACTTTTAATTATTTCAAAATCGTTGAATGTCTTTAATATATTGTTGTTTTGCTTTAAATAGTAAAATATTTTGCTCAAACGATAAATTAATTCGATCATGTAATAAGGTTTGTATGTTCAGCAGATGAAACTGTCTTGTAGCATTAAACAGTTTTATTCTTTGTTGTTGATATAGTCAGCATCTTACGAAGATTCACTATTTCAATTTCACTATTACATATACAAGTTTTGTTATCAGCAAGGTGGTTCATGTATAAATCGTCATTAAAATTACTGCAGTTGTTGCGAATTCGCGCGTGATATACGGTTAATGTTCGGTTTCCATATTTGAAATATTTCGGCACTTTCGGTTGTTTTTTATACTATTGATCTCGGTTTTTGTTTAAATATATCAAGCGCTTCTGATTCTTTAGTGTCCAGTGATAGATTATTCCACGACCTTGTGGCTGAAGTTACAAATGAGTGAGAAAACAGTGCTGTACGTCTCGAAAGTGTATTAAAGTTGTCTGATCTGAATTCCTCAGGTTATATGGATTTACGTCTGCGAAGGTGTGTGGAAATATATCTGAAAACCCGCTTGGAAGTACAGTAAAATCTCCCATAAAGACTACACCGAAATTAAGACCATCTCAATAATAAGACCATTACTTCAATTCCCTTTTAACGTTTTTTTTTACTATTTTCTACCCTGAAATTAAGACCACCTCTTTTAAGACCATATTTTCCCGTCCCATAGGTGGTCTTAATAGAGGGGTTTGACGGTATTCCATTCTTAAGTTTGTGTATTACTGTTATCTTTTGCATTTCTCTTCGAGATTATAGCGGGACCCAACCTTTCTCTTTAATAAGTTTACTTATTGAGACAGACCTAGTGAGACCGGTCACTACGCGTGCTGCCTCGTGCTTGAAGACGTTCGAACTGTGATTTTTCATAAACTTTACACCTATCCCATACGACAGATGCGTATTCAACAACAAGGCTCAAAAGGATATGTAGATTTGGTTAAGCGTTTTTTATTAACTTTTAACTTGATTGCTTTCACCAGTCTTAAGATTATTTAAATATATTGTCTATATGTACATGCCATTTTCCATCGTTGCTTAAAGTTACCCCTAAGTGTTTGTTCGAAGAAACCAAGTTTAGTTGGACATCGTCAAATAATAAAACTGGATTTTTAATATTTTTATTGCAAGAAAAGAACATAAACTTAGTTTCATCTAGATTAAATTTAACCAGCCACTGTTTTGTCTAGGCACTGATCATTCTTAGGTGTACATTTAATAAGCCCCCAACATCGTCAATAGTGGATGTAGTTTGAGCTTAGGATGTGTCATCCGCAAATAATCTAGTTAAAATTAGCAAATTGTTTTTTATGTCATTAGCGTAAATCAGGAATAATAATAATAATAATGATAATAATAATGATAATAATAATAATAATAATAATAATAATAATAATAATAATAATAATAATAATAATAATAACAATAATAATAATAATAATAATAATAATAATAATAATAATAATAATAATAAAAATAATAATAATAATAACAATAATAATAATAACAATAATAATAATAATAATAATAATAATAATAAAACAAAAAATCATCATATTAAACTCTTTCTTTAGAGAAGGTAACCCATTAAAATTACATTTATTCAAAAGAACAAAAGTAATATTATTTTCAATGAGGATTCTAAATTCAGCATACAAACAACAGAAACATTAGAAACGACAGACATACAAAATCAATAAAAATCAATATAATGCCATAAAATAACACATTTTCGCAGAAAAGTATACTTAGTTACTCATTATGTATATTATACCAAACATATATAATCAAACAACAGCAACAATCAGACTTGACATATATACCAATTCAATACAATATCAAGCAAAGGTCACATATTTGCACAAAATACTTCTAATTTTTACTCATGATATTTTAGGAATACTTTCAATTTAGATTTAAACGCTGTTAAGTTAGATGTAACCCATTATTCCACTAGTAGTTGGTTCCATGTCTCCATACAAATGTAACTAAAAGTACGCTTTGGATAATTTGTTTCTGGTTACTTATGTACTATGTCTTTTCGGGTTATCGATCTTAGTTCATATTTTTGGTTATTTGACAGTGAAATTAAATCACTGATGTAAGATGGAGTCATATTATTAAAAGCTTTGTACACTAAAAGATTTGTAAAGTATTTGCGCCTTGAATCAGACTTCTTCCATTTTGAGGCTTTAAATAAATCTTTTGACTTTGATTTGCTGTTTGAGTTAGTGATTATCGGAAATGGTTCACCGATCTATACTTCAAACGGAAAATAGGTTAAATATTGAACAGTAAACCAATATTCCTATTTCAATAATAGTTACATTAATCATCAGGCAGCTAACCCACTTGTATTCCAAACAGAGTTCTTTAATAAGAACCTTCCCATAATTTAATATAAGCTATACCCCTGGCGTTGGAAATATTTACGCTTATTTGCCAACATTGGGCAAAAACTGCACTTTGTTAATAATGTTCCAATTGTGTTTTTTTCAAATATATTTTAAAACTATTTTTCTGCCACAAAAGATCAAGAATTCGTTCTCAATGACATTTTGTACTTGGTTAACACATATCGTATATACTGTTTATGCAGTGATGGTGATGTGTGCGTGTGGAGGGAGGGGCTGGTACTGGTTGTAATGCACGGTTTAATTTTGTGATGTGTCATTTTGACAATATTTGTGGCCTGTATTTACATGTAAACCAACGAACTAAATCATAACCCCACTTATCCGTCCACTACCTACCATGTCAAATCTCTAGCCAGGTGCGTAGCTGACTGTACGCTGAATACGCAGCTGCGTACAAATTGTCCCAAAATAAAGAAAACACACAAAGATAAAATCTGCAGTTAATATCTTATCCTAGTAGAGGTAAGATGTATATTTTTGTGATCAATTTGCACACGAAACAAAGCAATGTAAAACAGCTAAATCAATTTGTTAACCTTCAGTTTTGTACTCTTATACAAGAACTTCTCAGATACTTCCGTTCGCAGGACGATCACGCCTCGGTAGTATCTGGTAGAGGGATATATACAGAATTGTAACTTTTCGTTCGTCGATTAATTTTTTAACTTTCATGTTTCGTTAGACAAACAGTTGTTACTGCATTTAACATCTAAACTTTTATCTTTTCCGTTAGGAAGACGTACAAGTCGCTAGGCAGTGCTGCTGCCAATTACAAATTGATGGGGATCATTTATTAACCACAGCATAGAAGTTTGGGGATCATTCAGAATGGCGATGGGTCATACTATCAACGTATAGATGTACATGGTATTTTAAAATCATATTTTAACGCATGTAATCATAATTTAGATGCTATATAACTTACAAAGTGAGTGGAGTAAAGTTAATAAGATACCAAATTCCATTTGCAATAATTTTTCTTTTGTTTTAGTCTACAAAAGAGCAAATCTTCTATTTATTACAAGCTTTCGGGTTTAGAGAAATAGATATGAGACTATTATCTGTCAGCATTTTGATTCCAGACTGCAGCTTAATCTTGACCTTGTAGGTTTTCTATTAAACAATTAGCTTAATACACATGACTTAAAGTTTTGGCTGCGTCATTAAAAACGCAATATGCTCTTATGACTGCGAAACACTTAATTGTCATTCACATTTGTTCAGTCACGGGACTTATTGACATTAATTCGTGACTAAATCATTCTGGGTTTTCCTACCAATTCGACTTATTCCACAATAATCACTTTTCTGTTGCGATATCTCAAAATGGATTAAATGCAATTTTCGTTCTCTACATATCGTTACATTTTCTTGAAGACACGGTAACATTGTCATGCATTCATATGAAACAGTTTATTCTTTGTAATAAATAATAACTGTGGATCAAATTGTACATAAATGGACATAACTAGAAAATTGGCGCTTGTGTTTGGGTGTCGCCTCTATAAAAATCTAAATCTGGAATGAAAAATCTTTGTTTTAAAGGTGATATCCGACAGTTTGGTCCAAAAATACTTTCGTCAAAGATCATAATGATGCTGTTTATTGATGTCCTACATCTGTCGGAAAAGTGAACCATAACACAGTTAGCTATTGTTAAACCAAAAAGAAAACCGTGCGACCATTAATATTTTAGTTCATCCACGTCATCCGCTGTGACGTCGATGTCTATTTTTATTAGGAATTCCAATCGTTCTTATTAACAGATATTTTTACATATATAAAATGTAGGCAAACTGTCGGAAACCTCCTTTAACGTTAAATGTGTGTACAATAGCATTTTACTTCAAATCTAGTTGTATCTTGACACCAAAAAAGTCCCCAGAAACAAACAAAAATACAATCTAGGAGCTATGCGTACACATCGTATTATGTCTAGCTACGCCCTTGCTAGACAATCCTTAGGAAATAGGGATATATGCACTATTTGTAATATGTGGCTGCTGTTATTAACTTATAAGACCATGGGTGGGTATGGCGAGACTGACGGGAAATGGGAGTTAACTTGCCTCCATTAGAAATAGCAGCCAGTTTATTTGTTATCTTATACATTAGGCACAATCGACCTTATCAATGCGTCTTAGGTCAAGATGACGGAGGTTTAATGACTGGTGCATATCTGTGTCACTGGATTTGCAACTGTAATCAGATTTGATTGGGGTACAGAAACGTGTCCTATTCTATTCATCATAATTAACCGCTACTAGAAGGTGTCTTCCTGAGTACTCTTTATGACAGAAACGATACATAAATTGACGGTTCCGAAATTTCTTATTTATTATTTAAAACTTTCATATAAAAATAAATTATTATGAAATTTATCTCTTTTTGCCGCATTCTTAAGTACCGGAAGAGTACTGACTAACAATGATAAGGCTCTACCGGAAAATAAATTGGAAGAAAGGGCGCTACAAAGAAATGTAGACCGATGGAATAAAAATGATTCCTATGGATTTCAGTAGATGCAGATGCTTGCATTTTGAAGCGGGTAAATTTGAATATTTCCGCTTTGACTTCCGTCGTATTCTGAGTTTGGTGTCATTTTGATCATAGACACCTGATTATAGCAATAAAACACCTCTAGATTGTAAAGTTGAAAATTTTGATGGGCACTGGCTGGTTTCACAATGTGTGAACAGTGTATTACGTTAAATAACACCCCAAACATGACATATCTTTATGAACATCTGCTTTTGCATGTTATGTAGATAATTTTTATATCCCCCACAAGCAAAGTTGGCGGTTGGGGGTGGAGATGGGGGTGGTGGCGTATATAGAAGTGAGCTTGTCGGTCAGTCTGTCGGTTTTCATGGTTTCCAGATGATAACTCATGAATAGCTTCTCAGATTTAAGCAATTTTTGGTACACAGGTGTAACATCACAAGATACAGATCACGTTTGACTTTGGGGCCGGTTTGGCCAAGGTCACTGTTACTAAAAATTAAAAAAAAATGTTTTAGTTAGGAATTAGATATTGTGATGAAACTTCCAGTATAGAAAGCTTCTGTGAAGACGACGCTTGGGATTTAAAGTGGGGCCAGTGGGGTCAGGTCACTGTTACGAAAAATAGAAAAACGTTTCTGCTCAATAACTTTAGTTAGGAATGAGATATTGTGATGACAATTGCTGTATAGGTAACTTCTGTGAAAACGACGCTTGGGATTGAAAATGGGGCCGGTGGGACAAAGGTCAATGTTACTAAAAATTAAAAAATATGTTTGACGAGTTGAATAAGGCATTCCATTGCAAAATCTCATTTTCATCCACTTATTACCATGATTTAATATGCTGTTATATACAGCAAATACTTTAAATGTCTTGACAGGTGTTTAAAACATGTATTGTTGTGCTTAAACATGTATTTCGGTTTTAAACATTTTACAAGTGTATTTTGGTGATTGCTTGTTTATTTTGGTGTTGAACTAAATTCATCATTGATGAGTTTAAAACATATTATTGCAAAATTACTTCTTAATATTTAATTAAAATTATTTATTATCCATCATATGCTTAAAAACTACAATCTATATGTAAACCGCATTTTAGAAATGAATTGAAACATAGAAGTGTAATTTGGTGATCAGATGTGCAATTTTGTGATTAACGAAACACGCTTTTCAAGTTGTTCATAAGTTTCCTTGTGTAATTCAATGCGTAAAAATCCAATATAACTTCTTTTTTAAAATGAAATGTTAGCTTTGGTGAAGTATTTATAAAAGTTCAGGAAGAAAGTTAGCTTAAAACAACGTGAATGTGATATAGCTAGTTCAATGTTGGTCCGGTCGAGTCAAACCTAACCATTGCTATCCCGCTGGTCTATTAGATTCTAAGCAGAAATAAAACAACTTACCTGTAATGAAAGCTTGTTTGTTTCAGTTCAAATCCTTTTCATTTTCTTCAAATGTTTTAGCATTATCTGCACAATATGTTTGACTTAACACATACGTTGAGCACTTTGACCAAGCTTGTCATATGAGCTATAAGTGTTATATAAGTGTTCCTTAGATTGTTTGGTCCAATCAAATATTTGCATTCTGAATGAACACTCTCTTTGCGATGTTTGCGCATCAAACCTATGATGAAACCAACTTAGCTAATAGTGTTTCATAAATATGATTGACCAATTTAGAACATGCTGTAATGACATAAGGCAAACACCCATAGTTGTTTGGGTCAGTAGGTTAAATATTAAGGTCACAGGCATTTTTTGTAAAAGGTATACATTTTCTATGTGCTGCAATAACTTGAGTAATTTTTATCATACAACTAACAAACTTTGTATACAGAGAGTATATGTTTGGTTGGTTTTCTGCTTAAGGTCTCTCCTTAACAGTGTGAGGATCTCGATGTACCCTCCTTGGTGTGCACCTTAAAGGGCTTTTTAGAATCGAAATGGAGTTGCATTACGATAATTTTGAACCCAAAGACGGCTACTTAACGGTGTCAATGAGACCTAGGTGTCCAGTAACCTTTTCCCTGGGTTGAACCAGTACCTGCACTTTTCCTAGCGTGAACCTGTACTCAATGCCCACAGTGTAGATAGCAGAGAAACAGTATATAGTATCTCTTAAATTCTCCGCCGTGACCCGGATTCGAACCCGGGACATTCAGATTGGCAGGCTGACGTGCTTACCACTTGATTACCACGTCACCAACACAGGGAGTATATGAGATGAGTCAAACACCTGTTTTTTTTTGTTTTTTTTTTTGGGGGGGGGGGGGGGGGGGGGGGGGGCAGCGAGTCATAGGTCAAGGTCACAGGTATTTATTGTCCACATGATCTTTAGGTCATATTTTTGCATTTACTGTAAGTTTTCTGTTGCGGGGTCCTACCTGACTCAGTCATTGTTCTAGTTTCTTTCTAAAATCAATTAAAAATACGACTAACAGTGCTTTTTTTTGTTAATTAATTTTATAATAAAGGTAAGACTTTATGTGATTTATGTTTTGCAAATCTGCTTCTGTAACTCTTTCAATATTAATCTTTTTGCTGATTTTCCTTTTTTCTAGAGTTGGGTATTTTTTTCAAAGAGTTGTCTTAAAAAGGTCAATTCTAAAGCCACTTTGCCAATGATGCCAAATTTCTTGGTCCCAAAGATGGTCTTATTATTGAGGTTCCACTGTATATGTATTAAGGCTACATTAGGCCCCATAAAGCTGTATTTTGTAACATATTGAGGAATTTCAGTGGTGGGGTTTATAATGTTATTGTAGTACTATCATTGCTGTTTAGGCCATGTTGTGGTAATCAGAGAATGGCTTTGAGGGAGACTTGGGAGAAATAGTCTCCCAAATTTGTTAAACTTCTCCCTCTACTGAGCCTAGATAGAAGTTTTTCCCTATATGTTTCTTATAGGAAGCCAAAAAGTTCCAAAACTTCTCTCTAAATTTGGAAAATTTTCTCCCCGTTCTCACAGCCTAAGCCGATCCCTGGGTAATTAATTGCAATATAGCAGATACATGTAAAGTGCAGGTCTATTGAAATGTTTAATGTCTTTGAATGTAGCGTGCATTGTATGGGGTATATGTATCAATGCTGCATTGGGCCCCACAAAGCTATAAATATAAATAAATATAATATATATTGTGCTGTATAGAGTTTTCGGTTATTGGGTTTATCATTCACAGGAAATGACATAATTCTAGGCAGCCATTGTGATGAAAATGGAAAGTAGCACTTTTAAGATTATATTACTTGTTCTCAATTCATTAAACTTAATTGTTCTTGCCATGATTTGTGTCATTATATTTAAGATAAGTAGAGAATGGTCAGCTTTGTTTCATTCCTGGAATAAAGATCTGCAGTAGCTTGTAAGGCACATCTCAAATGTTCATAAACTATTTTTAAATAATAAAATCATTCAGTCGAATTAATACATATCCCGTTTCATTAAAATATACCCTTCATCAAACTTTAAATAAGTAAATAAGAAAAGGTCCTATCAAAATTTTCATAGATATTTAAATTTTATCTACCTGTAGACAAAGGCAAACAAGGTAAATGTAAATGTGACAAAAACACAGATACGAGACATAACACACAAACAGAAAAACCTTCAGTTACCGCCTTGAAACAGTCAGGCGGCAAAAGGGCCGACTGGGTGCTTAAACCTGGTTTGTGGAGCGCTCCAAGCTCGCACTTCCTGAAGGTTTTTCTATCAAACAGTGTAAATAAAAATATCCCGTCAAAGTGAAACAACTAACAGTAAGCACCTGCATCTAGTGTTAAAACAGATACAATGAACTTATGTACATACATAATTACTAGTAATATAATAAACTATCAACATATGTACAGTATGTATAGTAGAGAAAAGCCTCGGCAACCTTAAAATTCCAAATAAGAATTATTTAAATAAAATAAAAAAGTACAAGCGCTGATATATATAATAAGAACAATATAATGACGTCATACAATGCCATGATGTCATATGCCAAAAGTGTCAACAGTGAAATGTAAAAAATACGAAATAATCGAATTTTAGATAACAACCAAAATCAACGAAATAAAATGTAGTATTGTTGAAGACTTAGTACGTATTAAAACATATCATAAAAGCTGAGGATTTATCCGCAGATGGCATATTATATATAATAAAGGTGCCAAAATCTCGATGTTATACCTACTGTGCAATCTCACGTAAAGGGTATGGACACTGCTCAAGTTGTCCCACCTATATAGGGCACAACTGAAGAGATGAAGAGACAAGAAATCCAACAGTGACTGTCCAATTATGGCTTTAAGTCACTGTTTTCATATAGTCTCAGCGACCTGTTCGGTCATCGTGTAATTAAAAAGCAATGCAAGTTCTTGACTGTGAAAGGGTCAATTGCAAGCAATGCAGTACAATGAAGAATTCCGGGGTTGTAACCGTCTGCAATAAATTTTCTGATAAGTTTTGTAAAGTGGTCAGAAAAGTTATTGAGGCCCTTGATTTTCGTTAACTTGTATAAAACATTTTCATAAAATGCAGGATAGGATTGGGATTGGGATTAGCCGGCATTTTGCCGATACTGCGGAGCGACATTTCTATCATTATAGCACAGGGGCACTTATGAGGTGCCCAGGGACTGAACCCGGCCGGTCCATTATACTGACACCGACGAGTCAGGCGTAATGCTGTCCCCTTAGCCCCGAGCGTTAGGAGGGAAGCCACTACTACCAACTTTAAAGTCTTTGGTTTGACCCGGCCGGGGTTCGAACCCACGACCTCCCGATCCGCAAGCCGACGCTCTACCACCTGAGCTATTGCGGCCGGTATGCAGGATGGCTTATGCCTTTCTGCACACATGTTTTCATACTGCTATTATACTTAGAAGCAATAAAACCATTGCGGTGAAAGAATTATGAAAACGCCTTTCTTAATTTATGAAAACGAAAGCCTTGCTGTAACAGTTTAGAAGAAATATACCGGTTTCAAGCATTGAAATCGTTTATTTTAGTACAAACTCATGCAAACCTTGTAAGTTTTGATATGTAAATACCATAGGAGGTAGCACGAGGTGAATCACCATCAAGGTATGGATAATGCACAATACTAAAGTTGAAATCATCTCTCTTGTCATAGATTTTAGTAGAGACGTTGTCATTGGAAAGAGCGATCTCAATGTCTAGACATCCTGCATTTAAATGTCAGTTATTTGCTTTATTAAGTTTAAATTCTGGAGGGTAAATCAGATGGATCATTTGAGAAAAGAAAGGATTATCTATAGTTAGAATATCGTCAAGATAGCGTGACGTTAAATTGAAAGCCTCTATAATGTGGATTTGGTTAGAAGGGGATAAAGTTAACATGAAACGTCCAAAGCAGAATAAAAACAAAGCTGCAATTAATGGTGCTCAGTTGGTTTCCATAGGAATACCAATTACTTGTCTAAATAAAGTGTCATCGCATTTTATGTAAATATTGTCTAATAGGAAACGTAGAGCTTCACAAACGTCCGTGCAAGTCCACATAGTAAACTTTTCTTAGAAAGTGTTGGTAAAAATGCATTACTTTCATGACATGCCACATATAGACGTTGCTCTCGAGCAAATGTTTTCTCATAAGAGCAATCAATTTGGTCTTAATTAAATCATGCGGTAAAGAAGTGTACAGAAGTGTATGAGTCCTGTGTGATGATTTAGCTCAGTTTTTATAACTGATGTCAAAGAAAGCAATATTAACATGATAGAGAAGGAGTATATCCTTTGTATGTATATGCACATTATGGGGTATATATTATTATGATATGTAGACCATGTTGTGGGGTATATCACAATACAGCACTGACTGGGCACCTTGTACGGTGAACACAATGAACGGTGAACTCTCTGAACGGTGAACACACTAAACACACTGAACGTGAATTTTGTGGTTGTGTTCATGTGTAGAGTGAACACAGGCTGAACCGTCACTTCTTGTGTCCTGTCCACTGTCCATAGCATTTCTTCTATGTACCACACAAATGTTGTTCAAACAGGAACTACTGAAGAAACCATTATTACAACAGGAAGTACTGTAGAAGCCATTAAACATGGGTGTGTTTGCTGGAATTGCTTGTTTCTTGGATGTTTTTGAGTTTAGCCAAGCTGTAGTTTATTGTCATGACACTCAAGCAGATGTTTTAGACATAAGAATATACACTTTTTCATGTATTGTGTTTTTTGATTGGGATGCATTACTGATTTGCAGAGCATTTTTTAAAGACTGCCATTTTTCTTTAGAATATTTCATCTCTGCTTAGCAGTGACTTGTTTTTGAAAAGGTACATATAAATATTTTTCATACTTGTTTTGTTTTTAAAGAATTTATAAAACTGTCTTCCAAATTTTAGCATGTGCATGGGTTGCTATTTAAACCATTTTATATTTAATTCTCTACTAAAATATATATTATATACTATATACTAAACTTACTGAATTACCAACCGAAGCTCAACTATTTTCACACTTTTCCCGTACTTTTTTCACTTTAAAACATCCTCGTAACTAATATGTAACTTAATTTTGTTCTTAATCATCCGATTTCATTCCACTTTTGGTTTAAAAAGTGCCAGCTCTAATCAGGAGTAGAAAACATTTCAATAGTGAAAATTTTAAGAAATAATTTCTTAGAGGTGTAGTGCCTTTAAACAAAAAGCAGTCATAATTTTCCGCCAAATTGGGGTCTAGCCAATCAGAAAATAGGTTTACTAGGAATGTTTAGATTTTAAAGAGATTTCACCCCATCACGTGTCTTGTGGGTTTGGAAACTTTAGTTATTGTTTGATTTGGATATGATATCGGTTGGACATTGTATTATTTCGGTTTATGTAGGTGTTGTCTTATATTATTAATTAAATATTTAATGAAATGTATTTATTTAAAAAAAATTAAGAGCACGTATTATTAGTTCTGCTTTGTCGAGGGGGTGGGGAGAAGCGTTATTTTCTTCACCTAGGTAGCTGGATCCGAGTCTGAGTCTAGTAAATATTTAATTATAGGCTATATTATGATGGTGTGTTCCAATCTCCATATTCATATTTTAGATTTTGCTTAACATTTATATTTTAGTTTTTTAATCTATATTTTTTTCGATAAGTTCTTGTCTATTTATTTATTTGTTTTATTTATTTGGGGTTTACTGCACACCGACACTTAACAGGTTATACAGCGCCGAATACAAAGTTAAATGTGAATAGAGCATAAACAGGTTAAAACCAAATTACGCAAGTAAAATATAGAAAAATATAAAAACTATCAGGTTAAAAAAATATAATTGAAAACAGGTCAACGCATAAAACGGTTCAAAAAGTATAACGGTTGGTAAATAAAAAGTTTAAAAATTTAAAACATATTAAGAATACTAATCTCGTTCAAGAAGCAAATAGTTTAGAATCTGACACTGTCCTACATAGTTCGTACATGTTATTGACATTAAAATACTTCGACCGTATGTGGTCTGTGTCGATACACTTAAATAAAATAAAGTTGACTGTCAGTGGTTCCTGGCAAGGAACACATTCAGGTTGAACTTCTCTTTTTAAAAGATAAGAATGAGTTAATCTAGTGTGTTTAATGCGACAGCGGCTACGAGCTACGTCTTCCCTTCTACTTTCTCTGCAAGTAGAGATATTGACACCGACGTTTGGTTTAATAACGTGCCATTTGTTAAAAACGGTATTGTCCCAACTTGTTTGCCATTCGGTTAAAATATATCGATTAATAAGTGGTTTAAAATCTGTGTGTGGGATGCAAAGATCTGTCTCAGTAAGGACTGAAGCAGATTTTGCACTTTTATCTGTATCCTCGTTTCCTCGGATGCCTACATGACTAGGTAGCCAACAGAAAACAAAATTCTTATTTAGACAAGTTCAATAAGTTTTAAAAGTAATTCTCTTATGAGGGGGTTGGAAAAATTTAGATTTTTAATAGACCGTAATACCGACAAGGAGTCGGTTAACACTACAAATTTATCACCAGGATGATTAGAAATGAAGTCATGAGAAAGCCTGAATTTCGGATGTAAAAATGGATGAGTCGGTTGGTAATTTTTGTTCAAAACAATGAATTTCACTTACGGAAGCACAGCCGACATATGAGTCTGCTTTTGAGCCATCAGTATATATTTCGAGGTAATGAGAGTATTTTTTTGTCGCGCAGTTCGATAAAATTTAGCTAAGTATGAGGTGGCCTGTTTTTGACTTATTATTTTGTACAGAGTGTTAAATCAACAGCGGGAATTTTTAGTTACCATGGTGGAAATTCCAAGACATAACTTGATTTAAATTAACGTGTGATGAGTGTACGATTTCTAACATTCGCAAACCAAAAGGTTAAATTGTCATTGGTTTACGCTCGTAAAAGTGTTCATATTTAGGTGTTCATATTTAGGATAGTAAATAACACTATGTGCTGGATTTTTAGGGTTAGATTTCACTTTTGTTATAGTAGTAAAGAGAGTAACGGTTAAGATACTGCCCTGAGTGACACCTTGTTCCTGTTCATGAACAGAAGGCAAGGTAGACCCAATTTTAACTTGAAAATTTCTGTCAGAAAGAATTTTGTAAATAAATGTGGGTAAACGACCATTGAGACCAAGGTCACCTAGATCTTTTAAAATCCCATGTTTCCATGTTGTATCGTATGCCTTTTCAAGGTCACAGAACACCGATACAAGGTGTTCTTTTTGATAAAAGCATCTCTTACGAACGTTTCAAATCGATGAGATGATCGAGTGTACTTTGTTGGTTTCTGAACCCACTTTAAAATTCTGTGAGTAAATTATTTGATACAAGATACCAAACGAGTCTATTATTTATCATCCGTTCTAAAGTTTAACAAATACAACTAGTCAAAGTAATAGGTCTATAACTTAAAGGATCTGTTGGATGCTTTTCCTGTTTAGGTTTAGGAATGACGAATGCATTTTTAGACAAATTTGGAACTTCTCCGGAAACCCAAATTTCATTATAAATAGATAAAAGTAAATTTCATGATGTTCCCGGTAGGTGTTTTAGAAATTGATAGGGAATATCATCAGGTTCAGCAGCGGTAACATGAGATTTATTCACGGCTTCCTTAAGTTTTCTTAGAGAAAAGGGTTGGTTGTAATTTTCATTATTGTTCGACTTAAAATTGATTTTACTTTTCTCAACCCGATGCTTTACATTTTGAAATTGTTTCGAGTAATTATCGGAAGACGAATGTTTTTGCAAAACTTTTAGCAAGAGTGTCGGAAATTTCTTTTTTGTTTGTTATTATTGAGTCTTTAGTTTTTTAGTGATTAACTGTTGCTGAAGCAGATTTACCGCTAATTTCCCTTATGGCTGACCAGACATTTTTGACCGATGTTTTACTGGTTTGTTGACATTATTTAGATCAGTACTAGTAGGTTAAATATTGAATTTCTTAAGTGCCGCTCTACGTTTCCTGATGGATTATTTTGCATTCATCATTAGACCAAGGTTTGTTACGCTTTAAGTTTGTCGTGGTCTTAGGTATACACTTTTCTGCTATACTATGAAGAATATTTGAGAATGAGTGTAATTTTATCATCAGCATTCTCATATGTTGAAGTAGTCAATTTTTCAGTACAGAACTGAGAATAATTCCCAATTCGCTCTGTTCATCCCCCTGTAAGTATTGTTGTCATTTAAGTTTACGGATTCATTGTTTAATATTATGGGATAGTGATCACTTCCACATAAATCATCATGTACATCCCAGCTTTTATTGAGATAAATAGAATGATGACATAAAGAAAGGACAAAAGATGAATAACGTCTTGAAGCAGGATGTAAGTAAGTTGCCTTTTTATAATTAATTAGGCATAAATCATTTTGGACTATAAAGTCCTCTAACGTTTTACCCATATTGTTATCATCAGGACATCCACATAATGAATATAATGGGAAGGTAATTGTTTTATTAAGTCATCTAATTTTTATTTTGAAATATACTTGAGTTAGGTGGAAGATAAACAGAGCAAACTGTAATGACTTTATGGCCTGTTAAACGAATGGCAACAGCCTGTAAATCAGTATTAAAGTTATTTTTTATTGTCGATCTTCCAAACGCCCTATCATACATTGTATGAATGTGATTATGTATAGAATAACCTTAATTTCAATGTAATCACTTTCCTCCAGGAATGTCTCCTGAAGGCATAGCACAACAGGGGTTAAAGTGGTCAATAAAAGTAAAATTTCATTAAAATTGGCTCGAAGACCCCGACAATTCCAATGAACTTTTTTGCTGTTCATGGGATAATATTAAATGGTACTTAAAATGTGACATCTTGGAGCCTTAACAGGTGACCTTGATGTTTTGTCTTTGTCTGGTGAAGTATCTGTCTTCATCAGAAAATCAAATATATTGAGAGAGTTGGACCGGCCAACTCTCTTCTCTCGGGTATTTGGAGGACTAGGTCCTCTTGTATTCCCAGAAGGGCTTGTAGTTTCTCGTAAAACTTATGCCATTGCGGCAGCTTTTCTTTCTGCCTTCGTCTGCTTTGAAGTAGGTTCTGAAGGTTGAGTAGATCAGGATTTGGTATGTTTGATAGAGGAAGGTTTAGAAGATTGTAAAGACGAAGATGGTCCGGGTGGGGTAGTTTTTGTAATTTCAGAAGACCTTGTGTTTTTAAATGTTGTTGGAATTATTATTTTGTCAGAGAGTGATTCAAATTGAGTCGAATTGTCAAGGCAAACCGAAGTGTTTGATTTTGTGATTGCAGCGTAAGATGTCTAGGAAGAAATAGATTTCTCTTTCTCTTGCACCGATTTAGGCGCTTCAGAAAATGAGATGTTGAGGGTGTATTTTATTTTCAGCATCTCTTTTTCGAATGTCCAGGTTGGAAATCTCTGGATCTACTTTAGTGAGGTCCGGAGCAATTTGGACACTTCGCTTTAGCTTCACACTTAAAGTTAAGGGCGTGAGCGGCTTCACTGCATCGTCCGCAGATGATATTGGTTTTACAATCCGACTCATGTTGACCAAATTTCTGACAATCAAAACAACAACGTAATGGATTTGGAATGTAGACCTGAACTTTGACAAAGATAACCGATTCTGATTGTTGATGGAGGTTTTGGGTCATTGAATGTTAAAACTAATGTGTTGGTAAGGGAACATATGGTCTTCTTTGGAGAAAGAAATTCTCCTTACACCGCTCACACCTTGTGGTGTGAGCTCCGTCAGGATCCTTTCCTCCGACAGTCCAGATAGGTCGGGGCATTGAATGACGCCCTTTTGAGTAATTAAGCGAGTTATGGGGGGAAAGTGCCTACTTTAAGTGCATCAAAATTTTGTCCGAAATTGGTTTTCTGTTTTTTTCAATAAGTAAACAATCATATTCATTTTTCGTACATGGTCCACTGTTCCAATGAGTCCTTTGATAGATGTTTCAACAACGAAGGGTGATATTTTTGCTGTGGGGGTTTTCTCAAGAGATTGTATTACAAGGAAATGTGGAAAATTTTCGCGCCAGTTGTTGCAGTGTCTGTATCCGAGTCTTCTGATGATAATGTAGGAATCGGTTTAAAGCATTTGCGTTTGCGATCCATGAGAATGTTATTTATAATTTCGTCACTCTGAGTCACCACCCGCCTTGGAGCCCAACATGGGGACGTTGACATGGAGTGGGTATCCGACCTCCCAACTCCAGTGATATCAGAGTGCTATACTCTGACATGATATGCAAAATGTAAATGATGCCAGATTGATCCGTATAACCGGCTGTCCATTAGATTATAAGTAAAAGGAGACAATAAGAGGGAGGGGTTGCGTTGCACGGTATACAATAATGGAAAAAGCAGAAATTAGCGTGGATAGTAGGTGGACTAAGTAAGTGTGTACAATAGGGAAATAATAGCAATCTATGAACAAGGCGTCCAGCCGATTGTTTATACCGGACTAATATAACCACCCGTCTACCCCGCAACATAGGGCCAAAGTAGTGTGTTGACCAGTGCTGACTTATATGTCATATCCTGACAAGCCAACAAAGGCCTCAACCACCAGGATCCCCTCGTCACAGAGATACAGGGTTGCCACCAACGGCAAACAGATGGGCAAACTTTGGAGGGTTTTAAACACGCTACAGGTAGCGGCAGTCGGAGAATTCTATTCCCCTTCCGGAAGGGCCGCATAAGGTTAAGGTTATGGGCTTATAATCGGAAGGTTCTTGGTTCAAATTATAAACCTTACATGAGATTTCGTTCCTTGTCCCAGGCCTTTATTAATCGAACATTAGCAAAGACGGAATGTGTTCAGACTATTTTTGTTTCCCTTCACCAAAATCTACTAGACAACAATATCTATTTTGAATACTATGAAAACATTGTTTTTCGTAAAAAATCATTTGATATTGTGTGGTATTTCGGTCCTATATTAAATGACATACTACCTTTCACTTGACAGCAACTTTTGCTAGTCTTGTACGCAGGACAGCGCTCCCAATCGGTCACCCATCCATACACCAGCCACGGTAATCGTTGAGTTAAACCCAGCAGCGAGGCTGGTTTGAACTGCACTCGTTACATTACTTCCAGCTCCGAGAAGTCTCGTCCCGAGACTTGGCCTTGGAAGATCTGTGAGCAAGCAATGACATTCCGGCAGTTGACGCTATCCCCCCGCTGCCACCAATGTAACGCAGGCCGGCGCTCTCCAAGGGTCATACATCCATACACCAGCAACGGTAATCGTTGAGTTAAACCCAGCAGCGAACCTGGTTTGAACTGCACTCGTTACATTACTTTCCGCTCCGAGAAGTCTCGTCCCGAGACTTGGCATTGGAAGATCTTTGAGCAAGCAATTCCATTCCGGCAGTTGACTCTATCCCCCCGCTGTCACCAATGTAACGCAGGCCGGCGCTCTCCAAGGGTCACACATACATACACTAGCCACGGTAATCGTTGAATTAAACCCAGCAGCGAGGCTGGTTTGAACTGCACTCGTTACATTACTTCCCCGTCCGAGAGGTCTCGTCCCGAGACTTGGCCTTGGAAGATCTGTGGGCAAGCAACTCCAGTCCGGCAGTTCACTCTACCCCCCCCCCCCCCCCCCCCGCTGCCACCAATGTAACGCAGGCCGGCGCTCTTCAAGGGTCTACATCCATACACCAGCCACGGTAACCGTTTCTAAATCGCGCAAGTTTGGAAGACACACCATATCGCTAAAGAGTTAACCAAGCTGCGAGGCTGGTTTGAAGGGCTTATATTTCTACCTCTGCGGTTGTTTCAGGTTGTATTCTTAATGTCTGTTCAGCGTGTTATTATAAATCACAGTAGCACATACTTACGTAATAACATTTCTTTGTTACAACATTAATTCCGTCGGGATTAAGGACATACCAGATAGTTCTGTTTTTACTATTTCTCTCAGTCTGTTTACATCCATTTCACTTTAAAGGTTAATGTTAGGAAATAATAAACATTGTTCTTTGTATACAAAAATGCTTCCATACAAAACATTGAAAATAAAAAAACGTGGATACAAAGAAACAAAAAATATACCTTGTTCCAGAAAAAACACTACCTGAACAATAATGATTTGTGTAATGTAAGGCAGATGCTCATGTGCATTTTCTGTTTGTACACTTTAGTTTCAAAGTCAATTTTTATAATGTTCGTCTTCTTGTACAATCGTTACCTTTCGGAAAATCTTTTAAATGGTGTCGGATTTTGACTTTTTATTTTGTTTTAAACCATTCTAAGTTCTCAGGAATTATCACTATATTTTTCTTGAGAATTATAGTAAACTGAAAACCTTCTTATAAAAACATAGCCAATTGCATACTTCTACAGAAACATTTTAATAGATAGGTGTGTAAAACTTCTTCGTCATTCAAGTGTTGTTAGGATTAAATCTGTTTTGTTGTACTTTTCATGGTTACCATGTATTAAGTGCATAAAATGGTCTGAAAATAAGCAATTGGTATACAAACTAATTCCCACGCATATGGTACTGTACTTCAAGTTTTTCCCACCCGTTTTGAATTTCCAGACACTCATGTGAAATCGGCCAAATGGTACTAATTTAAAATGTGCCACATATGAATTATACCTAGTTCAATTTTGTTTCTTACTAAAATAGTGTGGTATGGATAATAGGGAGATATATTTTATCTTTTGAAATATGTCTACATTAAATGACCAGTAATAACGACTTAAATGCATCCTGAAGTACATAATTGGATATATAATTTATTTCGTTTAAGGAACGCGAATAAAACAAATTATTTTCTTTCTTATTCGTTCCTCGAAGGAAATAAATTATATTTCCCTCAATTTTCTCCGTCAAATTATATTAAACAAGACACAACACAATTTAATTTCTGCAATGTACTACTGCAAAACCAAGTTATAGCTAATAGACAATATGCAACACTACCAGCATAAACGTGCAAGGTGTCTTTTATGCAAGTGCAAAACTAGGAATACCAAACTGCAAGAGCAAAACCTAGGTACTCGTAGCAAACGCAAAGCAAAGCTAGGAATTACCAAAAGCAATGGCAAAACCTAGGTATTTGTATTCCCAAACAGCATCAATGCAAGCTGGATATTCTGCAAAGGCAAAGCTACTAATTACCAAGACACTTACCAAACTGCAAGAGTAAAACCTAGGTACTCGTAGCAAATGCAAGCAAGGCAAAGCAAAGCTAGGAATTACTAAAAGCAAGGGCAAAACCTAGGTATTTGTATTCCCCACCAGCATAAATGCAAGCTGGATATTCTGCAAACGCAAAGCTAGTAATTACCAAGACACCAGGGTAAATATTAGTACACGTTATGTATATCTTTGCTAGATGCAAACCTATCCTATATCATTCCCACTTTATTGCTTTTATAGCTTTTAGCCCATTGATTGTGTTTTCCCCTTCACTGATGATTCTGTAGCCTTAGCAACACCATCAGGTAAGGTTTTCCACAACCATCTAAAATAGCTGAGAATGTAACTTATATTATAGCTAAAGGTCCTAATTCCCGACCAACTCTCAGCTGGAAGAATTTTCCCGCCACAAAACGAAGTTTCCTCCAAAATTCTTAGTTGCGTTTTAAAAGAACATCTCTAATGGTGTCCAAATAGAACTCTATTCGTACTTGGTTAAGGTGGATGCCATCAGGGCGGAAAAAGCCCTCTGCCGTTTTTATGTCTACATCGACAATATCAGATTGGCCAGTTGAGTAGACAAATTTCCGTCCTAAGCGGTTAATCTTTTTCCGCTTCAGATCTATGACCTTGCTATATTGCCCATTAAGCCATACCTGACGTGGTAGAATGTTGATCCAAATTAAAATTGTGTTGGGAAAGGCTGTCGTTAAGTAGTGAATCTCACGTTTTATTATATTGTGCATCTGCCATATTGATAACCGTGTAAGGTCATTGCCCCCTAAGTGTATTAATAGTAGTTTGGGGGGGGTGGGTGTTTAGCAGTACCTGTGTCTCAATTCTGTGACGAAGCACTCTCCAGCCAATGCCCCGAAAACAACTCCATAAAATCTTTGAAGAAGTTTTTAAATTAGGTCTTCCGGTCACTTGAGCTGTTTGACCCGGCAAGTATGGAATTGAGTCTCCCAGGAACCAAACGCCTATTAGGAAAACAAAATTTTACTATTATTTAGATTGTTTGAGACGAGTTTAGTGAATCCATAACACTGACAAATTGTGTCTAAATGAAATATAGTTATTAAGTACGAAAGTATAGTCGGCAAGCCTGTGATTGCCATCGGCCCATTTCCATGACTTTAGACATGGGTATACCCTGGGCTATGAGGTCCGATGCTCTTCCTATACGGAAACTGTGGGACCTATAATGTCCCTGGGCATAACTTGTTTTTGCGATGCATTTAGCTAGGACCCCCGAGAATTGCTGTCTAGTGACGGCTGCTATATTGTGGTGACAGAAAAACAGACTGCAATGTGTTGGACGGGCTTGACTGTATGCTTTGATCCATCTTACTGGACAAATGGACTTATCTGCCTCTGCAGGCAATTTTATTGTGACCGGAAAACCTCTTTGATTTGTCTTATGTCTTCGTATAGATATAGCTCTACTGTCTTCTGTGACAATAACATCTTCAGACCTAATGGCTGTGCCAGAGACTGTTGTAGTTGGTGCTACTATTTCACTGACCCTGAACAAACCAAAATAGGCCACTGTGAAAAGTGATTTGAACAATTTGGTCTCGTACTCATTGTGACATGTACTAGCAATGACTGTACAAACTTCAGCTAGTACTTTTGCAGACAATGGTGCTCTTAAATCTTTTACCCTTCGGGATCTATGGCAGCCCTCTAACATTTTTTTCACAAGAAAGAGTTCATCTACCTTATACCAGCCATGTAGCTTATGGAAGTAGTTTACTCCTGCTAAAAATGTTGAGATTGTTTTGGGAGAGTAGTCCATTTCGAAACAGTAAGCTACAAATAAGACTATTTGGTGCTGGCTAGCTGGCCAATTTGGCTGAAATGAATAATGAGCTCTGAAACTTTCGAAAGCATTCAAACCAGACATATATGCGGCCTGTGTATTTGGGGTAAAGCCAGCTCGAAGAAGTCTTCCAGCTTGCTGCTGAAGACTGTCGAAAGACGGTCGAGAAATTTCCTTGGTGTCAGTTCTGCATCTGGTGCCAAATGACGGAAACGACTTAGCTGAAAGCGAGACAGTGCATCACATATAGAGTTACTTTTCCCGGCTATATGACATGCCTTGGTGATAATATTAAATCTAAGACACTGCATTGTCAGTATTCTTATAAGGCACATTACTGCTTTGTTTTTTTGATGACAGTTTGTTAATTATGTCCACTACAGCTCTATTATCACAATTAAACATGATTTTCTTGTTTCTACAGTTGTCAGACCAGATAAACAAAGTAGCCACTATTGGAAACAGTTCCAGTACAGTAATGTCCCTTGTAAACCCTTCAATATGCCATCTATCTGGCCACCTTGCATTACACCATTGTCCACCAAAGTTAATGCCAAAACCCATATTTGGACCCGCTGCACTGTCTGTGTACATGTCAAGGTCATTGTTCGTAAGCCATAATCTATCATGAAAAACTGATATCCCCAAGTGTGTTCTAAAGAAATGATGCCACATGTTAATGTCTTTCCAAATGCCTTCATTGATGCGTATATGATTAAGACTCTTCGTACGGCCACAAATTGCATTAATTAATCGGCGGCAAAATGGTCTTCCCATTGGAAGAGCTCGGCAACAAAAGTTAAGCTTTCCTATCAATGATTGCATTTCTTCTAAGGTAGTTTTTGGTCTTGCCAGCAAAAACTTCATTGTTTCACAAATATTAATTATCTTGTCAACTGGTATTTTAACTGTCATGTTATTAGTGTCAAGTTCAAGGCCAAGAAAAATAAGCACTGATGGCCCTTCTGTTTTTTCCTCAGCTATAGGAACATTTATTTCTGCCATTATCTTTTTGAAGAGTGTCATATTTTCAGCACATGCATTGGCACATTCAGCACAACCTAAAATCATCTAAGTATGGATCAATATTCCTGATTTCATTTGCTTCTTAACACTGAATTCTAAACACTTTGAGAATCTTTCAAAAATGCTACAGCTTATAGATGCTCGAAATGGTAGTGTTTTATCAAAAAAAATATTTGTCCCTGAATTTAAAGCCAAGGAGCTCGAAATCTTCCTTCCGTACAGGGATAAGTCTAAACGCATTTTTCAGGTCAATTTTAAATAGTTTGCAATGTTTGCCAAGTGTTTGTATCATGGTAATAGCTTCATCAAATCTTGTGTATTGGACTGATATTGTGTTGGGGTCAATGAAGTCATTGATTGAGCCACCCACTGGATAAGAAAGGTGGTGTATCATCCTGAAACTTTTAACTAATGAAACAACATGCCCTTCACATTTCTTAGGTACAAACCCAATGGGTGATGTGATAATGTTTGAAAAAGGACTACTTCTGAATGGGCCTGCAACTCTACCGGCTGCAAGCTCTATGTTTATTTTTTCTTTTTCTTCAAATATTGCTGGATGTGATAGAGCAGAGGGCAAGTTTTTAGATTCTCTAGGTTGTCTGGGCCAAAATATTGTAGTGAGAAGCCCTTGGAAAACCCCTCGATTAAAAAAGAAAGTTCAGCCAAATCATAATTCTCTGCATGTTTTTTTCAAGTTTTCTACATTTATTGGTGTCTTCGCGAGGCTATCTATATTGACACTGTCTACCACCCCTGTCATAGCTGAGGCCTCTTCCTCGGCCGCGAAAGTAATTTCTAGCATGGAGAGACTGGCCTCTAAGGGTTGGTAGAGGAATGGTTGCAGTAGAGGTGGCTAGTGTTTTATAGCAGTTATATGCTCCGTGGGGGGCACCGCACTGAGAGCAGGAATGAGAAAATTTGCAATTTGGCCATTTGCAAGCCCCAGCATTAAATGCCTTGCATATGTGACTGTATTGTGCTCTGAGAGATGGTGTTTGTACCTTGGAATAGTTAACTTGCATGCAGCGCCACCACAGATCGTTGTTGATTTGTGACCAAGGAGTGGGGTTGGTAGCCTGGCGCAGTCTAAATTGTTCATCATACACTTTCCAAGCCCAACCACCCTGGTACTTGGCACATTTCCTTATGTTATACATGTTATGCAGTGTTTCTAGGGTTTTCTCAGGGTAAGTAGAGAGATAAACAGACATATAAATTGTGAATGCATCAGTCTATCTTTCAGTGGTGTCAATTTTGTCCCTGCACTCATGATGCCTTGTTTCTAGAGTGCCATCTGAACCTAGCCTTACCACGCTGCCAGCACAAAGTTCTGCCAAATCCACTGCCCCCTTGAGAAGAAGAGCTAAATTTATATAAACTCCTTGTTGTATTTGGTTCTTTAAAGAATGGGGAATGTGGATTGCCAAGTCATCATTTGCTAGTCTAATTCCAGGCGTATGCATTGTTGAGCTATTGAATGTAAGCTTTTCCTCTTTGTTCCTCTCCTAGGCATCTTGCTTCACCCAAAAATTAAACTTTATTTCTCTGATGGCTTAAAATACAGACGATATGTAGCTGATATACCAAGGGCACAATTTTGCCTGCAGTTTCGTCTGCTGATTTACAGGAAAAGGAAGTAGTTGAGTGCTGGTTCCTAGCAGGTGCTCTACAGATGAATTCTGGGTATATGCCAGGAACCAGGCATTGACAATAGGGAAAAGGCCAAAGTAACCCAAATGCTTTGAAACTATGTAAACAAACAGCTTAGCTCAATTTTCCTGTAAATAAAAGTCATTATGTTAAATTTAACATAATGAAAATTATATTAATATACAATTACATGTACATTGTTTATTTTGCATCAGCTCAAGATAACTCTACTTTAGAGCCCTGAAAAACTCTTCACGAAACGTCGTATATGACAATCTTGTTAATTCTTCTCACTAAATACTTTTCTTTTGAACAAGTTAAGCAAAATAAAAAATCATCATCTTTAAGTGACGATTATGAAATATTTTCCTGAACATTAACAACCGGTCATAAACTTGTTCCTGTTTTAGCTACGTTTATCCAAGACCCGTGTCTATATTTGTCAGTCTTACTGCTTTCTACAAAAAGTAAACATGTGTGTTTGAAAGAATGCAATATCAGAAACTTTAATGTTCAACAATTCAGAACTTCTCATATATCCTGAAAACCCTAAAAGACATGCACAAATGATTCTTTTAATTTCTTTTTAAAGAATACTACCGATTATGCATATTCATCAATATTTCCTTTCTTAAGGGTTCTTTTTTTAACTGTCGGTTTTCCTAATTTCCTTTTAAATGATTCTAATATATTTATAACTAATTTTGAATAGGTTGGCGATTTGAAATCAAATAACTCATGAAACCATTTGATTGCATAAAAAGCAGAAATCCGAGACTATGGTATTTGCTGTCTATATCAACGAAGCCAAATAAATTGCAATGGGAAGAGCCTCAGCAGGTAAGATATCCTCACTCCTAAACCGGTTACACCTTGCCCACTTCTCCCAGCGAGAAAAACTATTTTCATATTTCTTACGTGTTTTATCCGCTCTGGACTTGCCTAATAGATTCGGGAGTAGGTCCACTTTTTCCACCAAAACTTCTGGTAATGCCCCAATTTCATCTCTGGAAATGCTGCCTCATATCTGACAATTCTGTCTTATTCTCTGGTAATACTGCCTTATATCTGACAATTCTGTCTCGTGTCTGGCAGTCCTGCCTTTTCAGTTTCCTTTTAAGGAAAATAACTCTACAAAATAAAACACATTTAAATAATCACATTAATCTCCCTTTGAAAAATCAAGTCTTAAAGCGAGCATTCGGAATTATAAATAGGTAAATAAGAAAAGGTCCTATCGAAATTTTCACATATATTTAAATTTTATCTACCTGCAGACCAAGGCAGACAAGGTAAATGTAAATGTGACAAAAAACACAGAGACGAGACATAACACACTAAAAAGAAAAACCATCAGTTACCGCCTTGGAACGGTCAGTCGGCAAAATGGCCAACTGGGGTGCTTAAACCTGGTTTGTGGAGCGCTCCAACCTCGCACTTCCTGACGGTTTTTCTATCAAACAAACAGTGTAAATAAAAGTATCCCGTCAAAGTGACACAACTAACAATAAGCACCTGCATCGGGAGTTAAAACAGATATAATGAACATATGTACAGTATTTACAGTAGATAAAAGCCTCGGCAACCAAAAATTCCAAATGAGAGAGTAGTTTAAAATAAAATAAAGCAGTACAAGCGCTGATATATTATAAGAACCATATAACGACGTCATAAATGCCATGACGTCATATGCCAAAAGTGTCAAAAGTGAAATGTAAACAATATGGAAGAAACAATAGAATTTTAGAAAATCAACAAAATAAAACGTAGTATTGTTTAGAGTTAATCGTTTAAAAAACATATTATATACGCCGAGGATTTATCCGCAGTTGACATATTATATATGATAAAGATTAAAAAAAATCCCGATGTTATACCTACTGTGCAATCTCACGTAAAGGGTATGGAGACTGCTCAAGTTGTCCCACCTATATAGGGCACGACTGGAGAGATGAAGAGACAAGAAATCCAACAGTGACTGTCCAATTATGGCTTTAAGTCACTGTTTTCATATAGTCTCAACGACCTGTCCGGTCATCGTGTAATTTAAAAGCAATGCAA
Source organism: Sinonovacula constricta (assembly GCA_007844125.1). Classification (NCBI taxonomy): domain Eukaryota; kingdom Metazoa; phylum Mollusca; class Bivalvia; order Cardiida; family Solecurtidae; genus Sinonovacula; species Sinonovacula constricta. The sequence goes on from CM017571.1 coordinate 20,528,332, forward strand.
GTTCTTGACTGTAAAAGGGTCAATTGCAAGCAATTTCTTTATTGCCAAGAATTCCTTTCCCGGACTTTCACCGAGTATACAACTCTTTACTTGTCGGCAAATCTGTCCAATCCTTAACACTAGACACAAAATGGATATTATTTTTTCAATGACGTCACTACTTTTGTCATAAATTGTCAAACAAAAAGTCAGCGCTTGGAAATTTATTCATATGGATCGTTTTTTTTTTCATTGCTTGCATTTGAGAAAACCATCAGGAAGTGAGGGGTTGGAGCTCTATAAAACCGTTTTAAGCACCCTAGTCGGTCCATATTGCCGACTGACCGTTCCAAGGCAGTAGCTGTTTGGTTTGTTCTTATTATTAAATGACTCATCACAGATTTGTTCTCACTTTTACATTTAGCGTGCATGTGAATACCTTGGTCCTGTGTCTTTTCAAATGTTTGTATATTGTGCATTCTCATAAGGCTTTGTCTTATATATTCTTATTGCTGAATTGTTTGAGCCCTCGCGCCATGCATCTGTTGAAATGAATGTGAAATAGTCACTGATGTGCTAGCCGAACTCTGGATTTTCATGGTAATGGTGAAATACTTAAACTGCCTTTCTTTTGTCACAACATACTTTATTTGTACTTTCACTAAACACTTTTAACTTACAGTCTAACGGCCATACTAAATCTCACTGCGAGAGGAGTGGAGAAGAGAGTTTTTTCAATACATTGTATTTGTGAGTTTCATTGTAAAGTACTGTTTTATTTCTATATATATTACCTGTTCTTGCACAGAATGGTATCTAGCACGTGAGTGTCTCATTGCTGTAGGGAAACACACGTTTATTAGCTTACTATATAAAATAGGAATACAACTATTTTTTATATATTTTAATCTATAAATAAAATGCCGCTAGCACTGCTGCATTAATTGTCTAATTATGGTTCTTATTATATTATTGTTGTATTTTATAAACAAATTTGCGTACTCATATCAATGTTGTAAACCTCTGGTTAATACTAATCTATTTTCAGAGTAAATCAGTTGTCCACACTGACCCGTTGTCCACATTGATCAGTTGTCAAATCTCATCAGTTGTTAACACTCATCAGTTGTCTACACTGTGACTGTTATTCGTTTTCTACGTTATCTACATTGATAATTAGTCTACACTGACATCAGTTGCTACGATATCTACATTGACTACATCGTCTCCATTGTCGACCTTGACAACTTTCTCTAACATAATAATATAAGATATACTCGGCTGTATAATTTATTTATGGATGAACGAATTATTGTGATCATTATTCTTAAAGGGTGTATATGAATATATTTAGTATTACATTAAAACAGTGACTATTAAAACATGTTTTATTATTGTATCCACCCCCAAGTATCAAACTAAAACACTTCTATCTTCCGAATCACTGGCAATTTGGTTTGCTTCATACGGTCTCACAGTTTTCCAACCGCCTGTTGATGAATCTGAAATACGTATCAACTTGTTGCATTTTTTAAGTTTATCTGACGGTTCCGAACAAAGCTCCTTAGAATAGTCAAATTTCTGGTTATCTATAGCCCAAACTAGCTACTCTACCGTACTGCACATTTCACTGTTGAATTCATATTGTACTTTCTTACCTTGAAAACGCTACGAAATGTCCCTTTCAATTTTCAACTTCTACACTTCGTTGACAACTCTTTGTAAATTCTCTTGAAATTCTGAACGCATAACTCTTACTTTCTCACGCTGCTGTCGTAGTTCAAACAAAACTTATCTTAATGAAGACTCAGATGTTTGCTGAGCAGAAGGGTTATCTTCATCAATTTCGATCATGCCACGTGTACAATTTAACCACTAAGCGTCGTGTTTTAGCGCAGCAAAATTATCGATGCAAACCTGTCGGTTACGCTTTAGTGACCATCTTAAGAGTGACTGCGTGACCTTAAGGGAAATTATTTTCCCCTAAGGTTACGCAGTCACTGTTAGGATGCACACTAAAGCGTAATATCAGTGCACGATATTTTCGTGCGATTGATATTGTTTTGTGTAAGTCATTCAGTCTATATCGATATTATTTTTTTTTAATCAAAAGTAGAAAGTAAATGGAAATATAGTATTGGTAGAGTGAGAACATATCTGTAATTATGGAATCGTTGTATGGCATAAAGGTGTATGATTTATTAAGATAATATGATGATTAGTTGTGAGATATGAGATTTGTTGAAATATATTGTATGAATTGATGAATTTTATCGGTTACCCAAATGATTCGTTTACAAATTACAATTTAATATTGAAACTTAAATTGTGTTGTGTTTTGTTTAATACAATTTGACGGAGAAAATTGAGGGAACAATAAATACCAAGTAACTTAGCATATATACGAAACAATATCGGTACGAATTAACCTTGTAATGACCGAAACAGTTCAGGGAAATTAAAGAGTAAAGTATTGTGTATTAAGAATATTTTATTGATGGTTGATTTGGAGGATGATTTATTTATCAAATCAGGAACTGTATATATACAATGGAGTTTTTCTGTTAATTACTACTATCAATATTGGTCCGAGGTATAAGATTGTCAAGGATCATATACGTAACTGCATTGCGAAAACAATTTCATTTGTTGAGTGCTCTGTTTACAACATTCTATTGTTACATTATTTACCGGCGACTTTGAAGCTCTGCATCAATTTTTCTTGTTTATGTTGTAATTCATTTATATGTCGTCATTGACGTGTCATGATGTTTTCAGTTAAATATCTTTATTAATATGTTTTCATTTATATGTATTTATTGGTAAGTCTTTATTTATATGTTTTCATGTATATGTCTTAATTCACGTCTTAATTCACGTCTTAATTCGCGTCTTTATTCTTTGTATATTTATCAAGATGATTCATATGTCCGTAGTTACATATATTCAATCCCATGTCTTCATTAATGTCTTATTTTTTAATGTTCTGTTAATATGAAGTTATTCATGTCTTCATTCATGACTGCATTCTTGTGCTTTTAATCATTCATATTTATTTATATTTTAATTCATAAATCTTTATCCATATGTTTTTACTCTTTAATCTTAATTCGTAAGTCTTCAGTCATACGTTCTGGGTTATTAGTCTTCATTTAAGTTTATTAATTTATGTTTATTATGCTCTCTATTCACATGTCTTCAGCTTACACAAACCAGGTTTAAGCAACTCAGTGGTAGTTCAATTTTTAATATTTGTGATAATTCTCATAGAGCTACGACCTTTTTATTATCCTGTTATAAAACATTTTATACAAAGAAAGTAAAATGTATGATAATGTCAAATATGTTTTTAAACCAACAAAAACAAACGATACCGAAAGAGATTTGTGCAAAGGTTGGCTTGCAGAATACGCGTGATTGCAAACTATTCACATTTTTATTTGTGTAGAAGTGCTCACCACAATATATATATATATATATATATATATATATATATATATATATATATATATATATATATATATATATATATATATATATATATATATATATATATATAAACGCGAATTGAAGATATACAGAGATTTTTTTTATAATTGGACAAGAGGAAAAAATAAATCAAACCCTTGCTGCAGATGTAGTTTTCTTTATTAAATGAAACAAACACACTTTAGAACTTATAGGACTTAATTAGAGATACTTCAATGGTCTGGTTTATAACTAAACATAAATAGAAATGAAGTGTCGCTGGTGGGTACGCGAAAACATAAATGTTAATTTCTGTACAAAAACAACAACAACATTTACATCGACATCAGAAAATACAAGAACACTATGGAATTACATTTTTCGACTCTTTAGTTATGTGAATAGGTACCCGAAATTGGATACCTGATAGGGGCTCACTTTTTGGCACACTGGTTAAAACTCTTTAAGTCTTGCTTGGGCTACATGGCGGGGTCACGATAAAATACGAATGTATGTGCTGACCCTACCAGTTGCCATTCATATAGGCAGTGTTACGAGAAAGGTCAATTTTTGTACAAAAAAAAAGCATTTACCTCGACCTCTGAAAATGCAAGAGCACTAGAAATTACAATTTACAATGATATACAAAAACATTAAACGAAAACATCGACCAAAAAATGATTCAAGAAAGAAAATTTATTTTGTCCCGAAACAGTGGGAACATCGTAATTTAAGCCTGGAAAAGTGACAGTAATAGAGACATTTGCATTACTAATGATAATTAATCCCTTCCCATCAGCAAACCAGGTTTTAAAATTAAAAGTCAGTATTTAAATTTATATGAAATGAAAAACAATAAAAACAAAAATGAAGGTAATTTATAAAAGTATGAAAAAGGCGGATAAAGGCGGATTAAAACTAACTAGAATTAAGCTTTTTTTCGACGCATAAATTGGATGATGTGCAAAAAGATATTTAGACAGGAATACCACCCGGCAATGAAAAGTCTTAACCAAAAAAACAAACAAAACAAACTGACAAAACATGTAGACCAACTGGTATGTGGAAGTGATCTTGGTAATACATATTTTAAATATCTGGTGATATAATACTTTAAATGATGTTTTAAATACAAAGGAAAAAAACATATGGTAAACAGTATGCATCAAACTACATTTAAAATCTAGTAATGTGATTTAGATCCTCATTTTTGTCAAAATGGTCAATGTCAGGACGTGTTCAAGCAGATTGCTCTTGAACTATAATGTTCGAATGTACCGCTCTCGGCACTACCTTGACTTAAATACCGGTCCTGGCACTAAGGCGTCAGTGACTTTGTTTCATTTGACTACAGTTACAATAAAAATAAATTGATACTCGGCATTGGGTTCTAGGGGTTTGGATGAGCATAATATTTACAAACAAGTGCTCGACATTAGGCGTTCTACAATATGTACAAACTACTAAAGACCAACTACAACTAATATAAACATGAGAAAAACGATGGTTTATAAAAAAACATGAAACCAAACAACATGAATTCTATTTTACATGATGAAAAATGGCGATGATTGTGAAGTCAATGACAACTAAAAAATCTTGTAAACACTAAATCAACACTATAATATAACCAATATTGAACTTTATATTGCAATGTACATGGCCCGCAGAGCCCTGCTAACAAACTGACCAAAACCACTCTAATCTACATTCTTGGGCGATGCAGCTTAAACGCGATACTCTCGTATACGATAAAACAACAGACCACAACCGAGGTGTTGAAAATGTCGTCTGCTGCGCCTAACTGAGAAAGCGCTTTTTTTTGTTTCTTAAAAAGATGTGCTGATATAATTATACGTATGTTTCCATGCGTTGATATTAAGTATTGATATAGTCTTTAGCAGATACAATTCGTTATTTGCGTGAAACTAAGATTTTCTGGCAAACAAGACCTATATTAGTACAGCCACAACAGAGTCAATGCCCTGTTATGACTGGTCAAAGATCAAGATTTGCCTTATTTTGTACAACTTCGAAGTCCACACACAAATTTACTTCTGACATAAACACTAAAATCTAGATCTCCCAAAATTGCTTAGATTAAGTCAAATGGATTGTTTCTGAATAAGGTGTGAAAACAATATTTGTTTTAAAGTATAAGCATTTGACCGCCGGACGTTTGTGATTATAGCAATTATAATAATTAAACAAAGCGCCAGACTATTTCATCTCAAAAGACCCCGACGTGCCAACAATATGAAATATGTTTAGACATGCATCTGTAATATACAAACTAAAAGCTATAAAATCTATATTCGTACCGCATTAACCGTAAAATAAAACATTATACACGATAATACCTTAGTGTATTTAAGATACTATACATGCTATTCATGAACAAGTATTTGTAAAAATAAATCAATCATATTCTTATTTATACACGGAATTATCTCACAAGCAGAAAATCCTCCAACTCGGCTTGTTGTGAATCTTTAAAGTAAATAGAGGACTAAAGTATATTAACGTCACCGCCTATGTTGAGAATGTTAACAAATACTGGGGATAAACGCAATTTTCACGCATGTAATAACTTAACACATATTCTGCGATTAGCTGCAATTTTGCAATTTTGAGCTGAAAGTCAAGAATCTTACCAGTAAAATAAACAGAAAACAAATTATTGTTTATAATGGAGTTTGGTAACACGTTCCAGTTTCATCTCCTAAAGCAAAAACAACATGGTGGACCCATATTCACCTGTTTTCACAAGACGGCATCAGTTGAAATATCGTGACAAAGCTAAGTTAGGTATGTTTCCTGGATTAAACTAGTCATTAAGCAAGTTTTCAACCCAATGTTCAGAATTCTGTCAGAATATCTGCGTCAGAAGGACCTTTTCACAGTGCCTTTATTTGGGATTATTTTAATAAAAATCTGGAAAATATAGTTTCACTAAACAATAACTAATAAAATGAAACAATCTGTTAAACAATGGAACAGTAGAAAACTTTACTTTTCATGAAATATCATATTTATAAAAAAATGTATTTACAGTTATTTACAATGAGAAAATATAAATGAAAAGCTGAAAATATAAATGAAAAGCTCATATGAATATAACACATCTAAACAAAGGCACACTCACATGTTTATGTAAAAGATACAAAATCACTGAAACATTATACACATATAGAAATAAACAGCAGTTAATGCCTTGGAACAGTCAGTCGACTGTGTGCTTAAAGCTAGTTTACGGTGTTCTCCAGTGTATATCTCAAAGACAATCTGTGTCAATATACATATCCAATCAAACTAAACACAACTAACAGAAAGGACATTTTGTTTTGAAAATATTGTATAGAACAAATGATGCAATTTGTTAACGGCAATCAAATTTTTAAAAATTCGAACAATAATATGTTTATACATCTGATTATTCAACAATTACATACGAATAGTTATGCATTTTTATTCATTTCAAATTGCCACAAGAATTATGTGACGCTTAGGCCTGTATTCACGCACCATTCTTAAGTAAGATTGGCTCAAGTCGTGGATTTTAATCCACAATTTCATTATGCATTTAGCTATATTTCTGCATTTTGCATGACAGCTTAAAATAACATTGAAACTTCATAAATAAGCTTATTTTTGTTGGTATGAAAATACCGACTTGGGCTTAAGCTATGAATTAGACTTAAGAATGGTTGGTGATCACGGACCTTAAAATAGACTGTCTTGGCCGTTTTCGTTAAAATGTAAAAAGGAAGTAGACAGCCATGGAATGCACAGATGATACAAAATTGACAGATTGATAAAGAAACGTTTATCTCACTGTAAGAATACAAGGAAATATATGTGATTACACGAAGTGACATAATATAAATATATATTTTAAGCTTAAAGGTGGTACCGGACAGTTTGCTTATATCTAAGACATGTAACAACATCTTACCGCTGTTCTTGAGAAGTTTGCACTATTCCTGCATTAACTTATATCTTAGTTGAAGTAAAGACTGTTTATAACATTAGCTTAATTGTGAGACAGTACAAATCGTGAAATATATTGCTTAAGATGTCCATTATGTCCAAATCTATGAATAAATACGATTGGGATTTCAGCTGAAAAAAATATCGACGTCAGAGCTGATTACCCTTGATGTTCATGTACAATGATCTCAAAAGTAAGTAGTCAAGTGGTATTCTTAGTTTAAAAGTAACTAACTGTGCATTGTAGCTCGGATAGGAATACCTGTTTGCATTGACGAAGAAAGATTAATGCTTCGCTGTTAACACAGATCATCTAGGGCGCCAAGTGCTATTTGTGAAAAAATATTTGGCCCAAACCGTCCGATACCACCTTTAAATAGCAAATTATGGTATTCCATAAAGCACAGCAAAGTCATACATGTATTAAATTATTATTATTATTATTATAATTATTATGATTATTATTATTATTATTATTATTATTATTATTATTATTATTATTATTATTATTATTATTATTATTATTATTATAGTTTGTTCAGAAATGATAGATTATTTTCTATGTTGAAGTTGCCATTTCGAATCGTCTGTTGTGTTCAATTTTGTAAAGAGAGGTAAGGATACTTAATCTTGTTGGTTGACTTATTCCCTTTTGCTTTTATTACGTAAACACACCATTGACGTAATAATACTTTATTTGGTTTCTTATGCCGTCTTAATTTTGTATTCAGGGTTAAGTGGTGTCTCCTCAGTCAAGGCACCGTTATTATCACCATCGGGAGATGCATTTGTGTCACATTGTAACCCTGGGTTTCTTGAAACCAGAGACTTGCATATCCAATTCCCCTACGCAGTGATTGTTTTCCGGATTCAGTGGTGTCTCCTCACTCGGAATGTCATTTAAAGCTCTTTTTTTATCGCCACCGGGAGATGCATTTGTGTCACATTGTGACACTGGATTTCTTGACTCAGGGACATGCTGATCTAATTCCCCTACGCAGTGATTGTTTTCCGGATTCAGTGGGGTCTCCTCTCTCGGAATGTCATTTAAGGCTCCATTTTTATCACCATCGGAACATGCATATATAGCACAACTGTAAATAGTAAGTTTCAATAAAATTGCAGCATACATTATTCAATTGTCTCCGCGCCAGTGTACATATTACAAGTATCGAAACAGTATGGGAAGGTAAATCAGACAGAGAGTGAGAACGTTTTTACATGAACATTCATTAATTGAAATTGTATTTCATTACATAATTCAAAATAAGCTTATGTTCAATGTGTGTTGTACTTAGGCTTCATATATGTAGGAGTACGTAATCAATTAGCCGACCACGTGCCTTAAAATATGAAACAGATGCCAACAAATGCTGAAGACCACCTAGAGGAGTTCAAGAAGAATTGCGCATGCCTCGATCTTTCTTTCTTAACCACATTGGGATCAGCCGTACAGACTTGGCAGGTTTGAGTGGTGGAGGGCAGCATTATGCTTCTGGTAAGCGCATAATGCAATAAAATAGATTATTATATTGTAAAATTTAGTGATTTGTAAAAGAGTTTGTCTACATGTATTGATTTTCCCTAAATTATATGTTGATCAGCCGTTGGATAAGGTAGATTTGACTTAATTCTATTCGTTTACCCTTTATATGCAATCCTTAGCAATAAAACACTAGGATAGGGCAATTAACATAAATAATCGTCATTTGTTTAGAAGTCTTAAAATCCAGTCAACTGAGAAAAACGGTATCTGTAATGTGATGTCAATTACTTCGAATTAGGGTAACATGTTGATTGATCGAAATACAATACTTAAGAGACGTTCTTATCTAAATATACTAGATGGTACATGACAAATGTCACTACCGTTTATTATCTTATAAGTACCAAACTTCAAAAAACGTTTTCACACTTAGATAGTATGAGAATAATATGCAATTATATATGACACAGACTTGTTATGACGATAGCATGTTTTAAATAATTAGTATAACTATTCTGTGTATATATTTCAGGAAACAGTGTTCTGTATATTACAGACAATGGTGCCGGGGCTGTTTTGACATAAAATCGTATTCTTAATAATTTACTGATAAACAGTAAACTGTAAACTGTAGTTGGCATACTATGTTAAGACCATCTCTCATTTGATTGGACTACTCTCTAAATTATATTTTTTTAGTTTATTCATACTTTTATCTTTAAATTATTAGAAATGTAGACTTTTTGAAAGCATTGAGCTTTCCTCGGCTTTTTACTGACATTTTTGTATAATTATTGAATACAGGTAAACACTGGTAGTTTTGTTTTGGCCTACAATTACTGCAAAAAACACAAACCATGCTTAATAAGTAAATTTGACAGTTTGTTAAAATACTACAAAATGTGTTTTATGACCTTAGCCACTGATCTGTCACTAAATTATCAACCACCACCACACATACTGTCAAATGTACAGCCCCTTCAAAAGCTTAGTATATCCCATGATTCAAGTGTCTGTTTATTGCCCTTTGTCCAAGTCACTGTTTATTGCTAATTCAATAATGGCAATACCAATTAGAAAAGCGACAGCAGGTTCAACAGCTTAGTATCATTAGAGGCTTTAGAAAAAAAAAACACAGTCCAGTAAGGCAGCAATTTGCCTATTTAATTTCCAAGTAACCAGTATTAACCATATTTCAATAAGTGAGACCACATAAAATAAAATTTCTTAAAACTAAGATGTTTTAAGGCAGATGGTTGGTAGTTATAATATCTAAAGCTGAATAAGTCAAAGAAAAAAAACATACAAAGAAGAGCATATTAAATTGCTGAATTGACCACTATTGACCACATCAGGAGACTCGTTGGGATGGTTTAAAATTTTAACCATTTAAAATGGTTAAAGCCAGGGGTGCTCAATACTGCCCAGCACGACATCAATCAAGGAATATTCTCTTTTGTTCCTATGGTCAGTTGCAGGTTTATATAACATACTGTTGAAAATTTACATTTGATCAGTATTGAGTCAACAGGTTTGCGTTTAGTCTAATCGCTAATAATTATCTGTATTTAATATATATGTAGTGTTATAATGTAACGTATTATATTTGTACTATATATTTTATAAATAAGCTTTGATGAATATCATTGTTTTATTAAAACTGGAAATGATGTCAGCATGGAATTGGAAAGTTTTTGGCAACTTCAAAGGTGTAGCGAGAATATAAAACACAAACATATCAGCTTAACAAGCTTTTTAAAATTTATTACATTTATTGGCATTTTTTGAACTTTAAGTTCATGCAGCTGCACCAGATCTTTAATAAAAGAAAGTAGGGTTGTAACTAAAATAAAAGTATAACAAGGGTACGGATGGCCGGCCTTATAATAATTTCTCAACATTCCACGTCTGAACTTTACTTCTGAATAATGTCAGAACTGCATTTTCGTTCAACATAGTCCAGTATTTTATACCAAGCTTCTAACTGATTTAAGTGGTAGCCGTGTTTTTTTCCAGTTAAAGGAGTTAAACCAACTAAGCGTGTCCATTGCCTTCATTTTCAAGACCACTTCGGTTGGCCCTTAAACTCCCTGTGCCGGTGTGCTGTATAGTTCTGAAAGCGCCTAGAAGCTTTTTGGGCGGTGTAAGTTTGAGCCGGTTCGCGAATTCAGGTGAACAATGGTCAAAATTATTCAGTAGTAAATAATATGCAAGTCACTTACATCCGATAATAGAAACTAATTGAAATTACCTACTACCTATTACACACATGTGATTTAAATATAAAAATGTAGAGTTTGCCAATCCCTTTTGAACGCGTGCATAAGCTCTCGACTGTATTGCTAAAATGATGCGAATGGCCTAGATTACATAACCTGGTTCAGAGCCGCAGAAGGCAATGAAGCTCCGCGCGTGATATCACAAATATCTCGGCATAGTAGATAATGCGTAGTCAGTGGAACACTTGTTCTAATAACAGTTCGCTAGTCTGATAGTCACTGAGTGATATTCCTGCGCCGCGTTGTTCATTGATATATCTGCATTTCGTGTATATCTACATTTATCAATATTTCATTTGAACATTTAGTTAAATCAGATAACTGTATGTGTGTTTAGAAGCAAGTCTTGACACAATTTACATATCTAGTCTACATTAACATACATATCTGTTTCTTTACACGCTTAACTTTCCCAGACATTTACTGACTGCGAGTAGACAAGTTAATGCATGGTCAATATTTTCTTAAGCTTTCTTATTTCTTTGGACGCTGTCGCAAGCGACTAGGTCCAAAAATCTGCCTTTTAATATGGAAATAATGATAGTATACCCTGCTGTCATATGCATATTTTATAATCCTAGCAATTACAGCAAAGATCATTTTTTGGGACAAACGCTACACCATAGTGAATAACATCCGATAATAGAAACTATTATCTTTATAATTTGTACGAATGCGTTTTTAACTTTAATAAGGTAAAATATGAATGATACCTGGAGCGATTATTTCGTTAACACAATAATCATGTGATCACAATCTAAAATAACGACTGTGTTGGTCATGCTGGTTCAATTCTATGTGTCGCACCGCCCAAAATATGCCTAAATAAATATCGGGTGTATGCATATTTGTTAGAAAAAAGAAAGAAATACGTTTAAATAGAAGATTCTGAATCGATTTAAGTAATGTTTATTATTTCACGTAAAGAGCTATGTCAGCTGACTTAACGAATTCTGCAAATATAATTGACCGGGTCTGTTTTTATCACTTAAAACCGGTTGTCCCCATTTTGACCCTAATTTCCGCAATTGTGCCGCATCAAACATTAAAATTTTCCTATTGGTTCGTATAAACAATGTTTAATTCAAAGGCCTAAAAGGCCACAGAGGCGCAATAGAGAGCTACTTAAACTTGTTTTGAACGCTGAGCATGATAATAAATTGACCAATGATGCAGACCTGAGTGTTTAAACAAACTGAACTGTACTCGAAGGATGTCGTTTTGCAATCGATACAGTAGACAGGTATGCAAAGAAAAAAAGGCAGCAGAGCAGTTGCAATTGTAATCATCATACTTCAATGTATACCTGGATAAAATGTATATTTTGTTATTTTTAAGGATAAAAAATGTTTCGAAAATCTTGCAAGTACGTATCCTATTGTATTCATGGCATTATAATCACATTATAGTTGCATAACTTCTTTGTTATTTTTTGTGTGAATTACAATGAGAATTAAGGATTCTGGCTTCTGCTTTCATATTCATTTACGTTCCATTAATAGTTACAAGTAGGCAATCAAATTTAATTATAATGGAACGTTTAAAATTAAGAAGACCTAAAATACAATGTGATGTCTACATCATTTTATAACCAAATTTTAGTGCTGTTGATCAGACATGATTCTGATGATGATTATTTATTATTAATTTCAAAATTATCAAAATTATCAAACGCATTTTTACACTTTTATGGAGTAGTACAAAACATGCGGGTACGAAATTGCGATATACTTAAGCAACAGGGTCGAGATATCTTAAAAGTCGTATGACTGTGCTCAGTTAAACTGTTCTTGGTCCGTTTTCTTGAAATGCCTAATATATTTCCACATTGGTAACGTCTAATTTACTGAAATCTCAACATTATCAATCGACGACTAGGTCAGACACATTTTACATTTTCCCTTTTTGTAAATACTAGCAAGTACTTTGAACACCATGTTCAGTTAATTTATTGTAAAAGATGCCCCAATATACCATAAAACTTATATTGATTTACAACTGTGTAAAGATTACACTGAATATTTCTTACATTTCCAGTCTGCTTCAGAATCGCCAAAATGTCTACGCCATTTCCCGTGCTTTCAGTGTTCTTTAAAGTCAGCCTCAATAAGTTTCCAGTGGTATTTTCTAAGCGGAATACGCCATTATCCCGTGATGGCATTGCGTTTTACTATTTTTGCTTGAACATGTGTGCTCGCAGTTTTACTTTTCATTGACCATTGATCTCTATTTTAACAGATACAAAGCCTAATTTTAATAGCGAAGATATATCTCTACAATTCTGCCAGTGTACGCTTCTGCAACATATTCCACTCCTTAGTTTTGCAAAATAAAAATAAAAATGTAATTCAAAGTACGCGTACCTGAGTACTGCGATTATGGTGATGATGCTGAGGACGATGATGATGAACCAGAGCAAGACAATAGTGTTACTCACTTCTGCAAAAATAAGTAAAAATGTATTGGCAGCGAAAATAAACGCAGTTAATAAATACAATATGTGTAAACTACAGGCGGATGTGTGTATTTTGTGACAGAATCCCAAAAGAACGACACAATCATGCAAGTATATTTGATTATGGATTGCAGAGTCTTAAGTCAGAATGATCTTATCAACAGTTCAAGAAAACAGCATCAACAAAAAGAAAAATTGTATCATTGTGTTAAAATTTATGATGCACTCCCTTACTCACAAAACATCAGCATTTATTTTTTCTAGATCAAACCCCACATTAGTAAGTTGAATAAAGTGGGAAAGGTAACTTCTTGGACAGTTCATTCAACAAAAAATACTTGAGATACCTTGTATCCGATTCAGTCATTGCAACGAACAATATTAACAAAATACGTTTTCACAACATATTCCTCTCATAATCGAGGCCCTTGGATCGAACCCATCATGCTTTTGTTTTAGATCTTTGAGTAGAAACTAATGCTTATTGACTGTATTTTTTTACATAAATGAAGTTGCTATGCCCATAGGACTTTGTCGTATATTCTGATGATGAACTTCATGAAGTCTGGAAACAGATACAGTGACTAAACTCTGACGGAAAATAAAATTAAATTATATAGCTTAAGTACCTTCGGTCTGACGATGGCAGCGGTGATAAGATAACTCCTTGAACAATTCATCGATACGCGACAGGCTATCATCTACCAAACAGAATGGAATATCGTTCCCAATGTCCTTTTTTCGTACGCTGCAAGTTGTGTTACATACCAGAAAACTATAGACTTTCTGGCATTCGTGCTGACATTTGTATTGCATGTCAATTGCACACGCGATCTGATCAGTGGAATCTGCGACGCATTTTACTGAGTTAAGACATATTGTATTTTGCAGGCAGTAACCTCTTGTTGAGCAAGTATACCTGTCAAAATAAGCATCGCATGTATTGATATCGGTGTCTTGTACGATTCTACACTGGTCAGTCATGTTATAGTTAATATATATAGGCGTATCATTAGCTGGACACTTAAATAGACAGGAACCGTTGGTAGGCCCGAAAAACTCTTCTATACATGACAGGCAGTTATTGGCTGTATTGCATAGTCTACATCCATATGGACAACGTTTACATTGTCCATCGACAAGAAAAAAAGTGTCTTTGCATTGTAAGCATTTACCCTTAGATTGTTCGCATCGTATGCAACGCTCAACTTTACAGCTTTCATGGTATTTTCCATCTGTACAATTTCGACATCTTGGGCCGTTCGATGTTGAAGACTTATACAGACAGTGTCCATTCACCTTGTGGCATGAACGAGTACAATTTGCTTTGCACGGGATCTCACAGATTGAACCATAAAACCCATCCATGCATAGTGTACAGTTAATGTCAGACACACATTCTAAACATTTGTCAGGGCATTTGTTGCAAATGTCGTCAATGAAATATCCATTGGGGCATCGTTCGGTTTCCAAGATGGCTGCCAATGAAATATAAACGATTCATTATACATTCGTACAATTGGTGGCACACATACATCTTTTTTAACCTTCAAGACACTTCGAATGGTTGTCAGTATCTTTTACATGAGACTTTAGACTGAACATACATGAATAACTTCTAATTAACATAAAAGAGTTAAGAGATTACTAAAATTTGATTTATACAATGGTTCTACGAGGCCTGCCCATGAACTAGGTTTTATTGACAACATACTTAGAATTACAAAACTAGTAAACAAGAGGGCCATGATAACCCTTAATTTTAGAATTTTACCAAGTAACCTACTGAATCCACATGACCCACTTCAAAACATATGTAAGTTTTCATACTGGCAAACATTCTGACCAAATTTCGTGAAAATGTGGTCTCTAGTGTGTTCACAAGCTTTTTCTAAGATTTGACCTAGTAACCTACTTTGATCCCACGTGACCCCAAAACTAACTCATCCAAGAGGTCATGCAGACAAACATTCTGACCAAGATTAATGAAAACTCGCCTATAAATGTGGTCTCTAGTTTGTTCACAATTTTTCCCTAAAATTTGACCTAGTGACCAATTATTTGACCTCACGTAACCCAACAATGAACCTATCCAAGATTTCATGCAGGCAAACATTCTGACCAAGTTTGGTGAAGATTTAGCTATAAATGTGGTATCTAGTGTGTTTACAAGCTTTTTATTATTTGACCTTGTGACCTACCATTTGACCCCACATGACCCTGTTATGAACTCATCCAAGATTCCATGCAGTTAAACATTTTGATTAAGTTTGTTGGCGATTGGGCCATTAATGGGGCTTCTAGTGTGTTCACAAGCTTTTTCTAAGATTTTGCCTCGTGACCGACCTTTTGACCCCACGTGATCCAATAACGAACTCATGCAAGATTTCATGCAGACATACATTCCGATCAAGTTTGAAGAAGATTGGCCATAAATGTGGTCTCTAGTCTGTTTACAAGTTTTCCCTAAAAATTGACATAGTGACCTACTTTTTGACCCCACGTGACCCAATAATGAACATGTCCAAGATTTCTTGCTGACAAACATTCTGGCCAAGGTTGGTGAAGATTGGGCTTCAAATGTGGTATCTAGTGTGTTCACAAGCTTTTTATTAGATTTGACCTAGTGACCTACTTATTGACCTCATGTGACCCAGTTATGAACTCATCCACGATTTCATGCAGGCAAACATTCTGACTAAGTTTGATGAATGTTGGATAAAAACTGTAGCCTCTAGCGTGTTCACAAGCTAATCCCAAAAGCTCACCTTGAGCACGTTGTGTTCAGGTGAGCTAAAAAAAACGAGATAGAAATGTTAAAGTTCTTTACTTCATAGGTGACTAAATATTTTAATCTCATTTATTATGCACTGAAAATAAAACCACTGATGCAGAAGCAGTAGAAACAGGCGCAGCAGTAGAAACAGTAAAACCCGTAAAAACAGTAGTAGTTGTCATCTATAAAAAGTCGATTAAACTTTTATTAAAGTTACTTTCATTCTTGTAGTTTTGTTTTGTTACGCATGTAAATATTTACATGCCTTTGTCTATCTGTTCTGTTCGGCTTAAATATATGTTTGATGAACTGCCGAACAAAACTGATATGAACTAAAATGAAATCATACAAGCATTAATAATATCGAAAATTGCTGTCTTTAGCAATAGCAGTAGTTGAATCGTAAGATACAGTTTTTAATGATATCAGTAGTCAAATTTTGTTATATGTTGCGATGCTCATAGGACTTTGTCATATATTTATACTGCAGCAACAGCAGTAGTAGAATCGTTTAGTGAAGTCGTGCAGCAATAGCAATAGGAGAATCGTTAGTTGCAGTCTTGCAGCAATAGCAGTAGTATGATCGTTAGGTGCAGACTAGCAGCAATAGCAGTAATATGATCGTTAGGTGCAGTCTTGCAGCATTAGCAGTTTTATGATCGTTAGATGCAGTCTTGCAGCAATAGCAGTGGTAGAATCGTTAGGTGCAGTCTTTCAGCAAAAACAGTAGTAGAATCATAAGGTGTAGTCTTGCAGCAATAGCAGTAGTGGAATTGTAAGGTGAAGTCTTCCAGCATTAGCAGTTGTAAGATCGTTAGGTGCAGTCTTGCAGCAATAGCAGTAGTGGAATTGTTAGGTGCAGTTTTGCAGCATTAGCAGTAGTAGAATCGTTAGGTGCAGTCTTGCAGCAAAAACAGTAGTAGTATCGTTAGGTGCAGTCTTGCATCACTAGCAGTAGTATGATCGTTAGGTGCAGACTTGCAGCCATAGCAGTAGCAGAATCGTTGGGTGCAGTCTTGCAGCAAAAACATTTGTATGATGGTTAGGTGCATTCTTGCAGCAATAGCAGTAGCAGAATCGATAGGTGAAGTTTTGCAGCAATAGCAGTAGTATGATCGTTAGGTGCAGTCTTGATGCACTAGCAGTAGTAGAATCGTTAGGTGCAGCCTTGCAGCAATGGCAGTAGTAGAATCGTTAGGTGCAGTCTTCAGCAGTCTGTAGCAGTAGTAGAATCGTTAGGTGCATTCTTACAGCACTAGCAGTTGTATGATGGTTAGGCGTAGTTTTGCAGCAAAAGCAGTAGTAGAATCGTTAGGAGTAGTTTTGAAGAAATAGCAGTAGTAGAATCGTTAGGCGTAGTCTTGCAGCAATAGCAGTAGTAGAATCGTTAGGTGCAGTCTTCAGCAGTCTGTAGCAGTAGTAGAATCGTTAGGTGCATTCTTACAGCACTAGCAGTTGTATGATGGTTAGGCGTAGTTTTGCAGCAATAGCAGTAGTAACATTGTTAGGTGCGGTCTTGCAGCAAAAGAAGTACTAGAATCGTTAGGTGCAGTTTTGCAGCAATAGCCGTAGTAGAATCGTTAGGCGAAGTTTTGAAGCAATAGCAGTAGTAGAATCGTTAGGCGTAGTCTTGCAGCAATAGCAGTAGTAGAATCGTTAGGCGTAGTATTGCAGCAATGGCAGTAGTAGAATCGTTAGGCGTAGTATTGCAGCAATGGCAGTAGTAGAATCGTTAGGCGTAGTATTGCAGCAATGGCAGTAGTAGAATCGTTATGCGTAGTATTGCCGCAATAGCAATAGTAGAATCGTTAGGCGTAGTCATGCCGCAATAGCAGTAGTAGAATCGTTAGGCGTAGTATTGCAGCAATGGCAGTAGTAGAATCGTTAGGCGTAGTATTGAAGCAATAGCAGTAGTAGAATCGTTAGGTGCAGTCTTGCAGGAATAGCAGTAGTAGAATCGTTAGGTGCAGTCTTGAAACAATAGCAGTAGTAGAATCGTTAGGTGCAGTCTTGCAGCAATAGCAGTAGTAGAATCGTTAGGTGAAGTCTTCCAGCATTAGCAGTTGTAAGATCGTTAGGTGCAGTCTTGCAGCAATAGCAGTAGTGGAATTGTTAGGTGCAGTCTTGCAGCATTAGCAGTAGTAGAATCATAAGGTGTAGTCTTGCAGCAATAGCAGTAATACCATCGTTAGGTGCAGTCTTGCAGCAATAGCAGTTGTATTATCGTTAAGTGCAGTCTTGCAGCAATAGCAGTAGTATGATCGTTAGGCGCAGTCTTGCAGCAATAGCCGTAGTGGAAATGTAAGGTGAAGTCTTTCAGCATTAGCAGTTGTAAGATCGTTAGGTGCAGTCTTGCAGCAATAGCAGTAGTGGAATTGTTAGGTGCAGTCTTGCAGCATTAGCAGTAGTAGAATCGTTAGGTGCAGTCTTGCAGCAAAAACAGTAGTAGTATCGTTAGGTGCAGTCTTGCATCACTAGCAGTAGTATGATCGTTAGGTGCAGTCTTGCAGCCATAGCAGTAGCAGAATCGTTGGGTGCAGTCTTGCAGCAATAACAGTTGTATGATGGTTAGGTGCATTCTTGCAGCAATAGCAGTAGCAGAATCGATAGGTGAAGTTTTGCAGCAATAGCAGTAGTATGATCGTTAGGTGCAGTCTTGATGCACTAGCATTAGTAGAATCGTTAGGTGCAGCCTTGCAGCAATGGCAGTAGTAGAATCGTTAGGTGCAGTCTTCAGCAGTCTGTAGCAGTAGTAGAATCGTTAGGTGCATTCTTACAGCACTAGCAGTTGTATGATGGTTAGGCGTAGTTTTGCAGCAATAGCAGTAGTAAAATCGTTAGGCGTAGTGTTGAAGCAATAGCAGTAGTAGAATCGTTAGGCGTAGTCTTGCAGCAATAGCAGTAGTAGAATCGTTAGGCGTAGTCTTGCAGCAATAGCAGTAGTAGAATCGTTAGGTGCAGTCTTCAGCAGTCTGTAGCAGTAGTAGAATCGTTACGTGCATTCTTACAGCACTAGCAGTTGTATGATCGTTAGGCGTAGTTTTGCAGCAATAGCAGTAGCAACATTGTTAGGTGCGGTCTTGCAGCAAAAGAAGTACTAGAATCGTTAGGTGCAGTTTTGCAGCAATAGCAGTAGTAGAATCGTTAGGCGTAGTTTTGAAGCAATAGCAGTAGTAGAATCGTAAGGCGTAGTCTTGCAGCAATAGCAGTAGTAGAATCGTTAGGCGTAGTATTGCAGCAATGGCAGTAGTAGAATCGTTAGGCGTAGTATTGCAGCAATGGCAGTAGTAGAATCGTTAGGCGTAGTATTGCAGCAATGGCAGTAGTAGAATCGTTATGCGTAGTATTGCCGCAATAGCAATAGTAGAATCGTTAGGCGTAGTATTGCAGCAATGGCAGTAGTAGAATCGTTAGGCGTAGTATTGAAGCAATAGCAGTAGTAGAATCGTTAGGTGCAGTCTTGCAGGAATAGCAGTAGTAGAATCGTTAGGTGCAGTCTTGAAACAATAGCAGTAGTAGAATCGTTAGGTGCAGTCTTCCAGCAATAGCAGTAATAGAATCGTTAAGCGTAGTATTGCAGCAATAGCAGTAGTAGAATCGTTAGGCGTAGTATTGCAGCAATGACAGTAGTAGAATCGTTAGGCGTAGTATTGCAGCAATAGCAGTAGTAGAATCGTTAGGTGCAGTCTTGCAGGAATAGCAGTAGTAGAATCGTTAGGTGCAGTCTTGAAACAATAGCAGTAGTAGAATCGTTAGGTGCAGTCTTGCAGCAATAGCAGTAGTAGAATCCTTAGGCGTAGTATTGCAGCAATAGCATTAGTAGAATCTTTAGGTGCAGTCTTGAAACAATAGCAGTAGTAGAATCTTTAGGTGCAGACTTGCAGCAATAGCAGTAGTAGAATCGTTAGGCGTAGTATTGCAGCAATAGCAGTAGTATGATCGTTTGGTGTAGCCTTGCAGCAATAGTAGTAGTATGATCGTTAGGTGTATCCTTGCAGCAATAGTAGTAGTAGAATCGTTAGGTGCAGTCTTGAAACAATAGCAGTAGTAGAATCGTAAGATGCAGTTTTGCAGCAATAGCAGTAGTAGAATCGTTAGCTGTAGTCTTGCAGCAATTGCAGTAGTATGATCGTTAGGTGCAGTCTTGCAGCAATAGCAGTAGTATGATCATTAGGTGCAGACTTGCAGCAATAGCAGTAGTAGAATCGATAGGTGTAGTCTTGCAGCAATAGCAGTAGTATGATCGTTAGGTGCAGTCTTGCAGCAATAGCAGTAGTAGAATCGTTAGGTGCTATCTTGCAGCAATAGCAGTAGTAGAATCGTTAGGTGCTGTCTTGCAGCAATAACAGTAGTAGAATCGTTAGGTGCAGTCTTGCAGCAATAGCAGTAGTGTGATCGTTAGGTGTAGTCTTGCAGCAATAGCAGTAGTGGAATTGTAAGGTGAAGTCTTCCAGCATTAGCAGTTGTAAGATCGTTAGGTGCAGTCTTGCAGCAATAGCAATAGTGGAATTGTTAGGTGCAGTCTTGCAGCATTAGCAGTAGAAGAATCGTTAGGTGCAGTCTTGCAGCAAAAACAGTAGTAGTATCGTTAGGTGCAGTCTTGCATCACTAGCAGTAGTATGATCGTTAGGTGCAGTCTTGCAGCCATAGCAGTAGCAGAATCTTTGGGTGCAGTCTTGCAGCAATAACAGTTGTATGATGGTTAGGTGCATTCTTGCAGCAATAGCAGTAGCAGAATCGATAGGTGAAGTTTTGCAGCAATAGCAGTAGTATGATCGTTAGGTGCAGTCTTGCAGCAATAGTAGTAGTATGATCGTTAGGTGCATCCTTGCAGCAATAGTAGTAGTAGAATCGTTAGGTGCAGTCTTGAAACAATAGCAGTAGTAGAATCATAAGGCGCAGTCTTGAAGCAACAGCAGTAGTAGAATCGTAAGATGCAGTTTTGCAGCAATAGCAGTAGTAGAATCGTAAGCTGTAGTCTTGCAGCAATTGCAGTAGTATGATCGTTAGGTGCAGTCTTGCAGCAATAGCAGTAGTATGATCATTAGGTGCAGACTTGCAGCAATAGCAGTAGTAGAATCGTTAGGTGAAGTCTTCCAGCATTAGCAGTTGTAAGATCGTTAGGTGCAGTCTTGCAGCAATAGCAGTAGTGGAATTGTTAGGTGCAGTCTTGCAGCATTAGCAGTAGTAGAATCATAAGGTGTAGTCTTGCAGCAATAGCAGTAATACCATCGTTAGGTGCAGTCTTGCAGCAATAGCAGTTGTATTATCGTTAAGTGCAGTCTTGCAGCAATAGCAGTAGTATGATCGTTAGGCGCAGTCTTGCAGCAATAGCCGTAGTGGAAATGTAAGGTGAAGTCTTTCAGCATTAGCAGTTGTAAGATCGTTAGGTGCAGTCTTGCAGCAATAGCAGTAGTGGAATTGTTAGGTGCAGTCTTGCAGCATTAGCAGTAGTAGAATCGTTAGGTGCAGTCTTGCAGCAAAAACAGTAGTAGTATCGTTAGGTGCAGTCTTGCATCACTAGCAGTAGTATGATCGTTAGGTGCAGTCTTGCAGCCATAGCAGTAGCAGAATCGTTGGGTGCAGTCTTGCAGCAATAACAGTTGTATGATGGTTAGGTGCATTCTTGCAGCAATAGCAGTAGCAGAATCGATAGGTGAAGTTTTGCAGCAATAGCAGTAGTATGATCGTTAGGTGCAGTCTTGATGCACTAGCATTAGTAGAATCGTTAGGTGCAGCCTTGCAGCAATGGCAGTAGTAGAATCGTTAGGTGCAGTCTTCAGCAGTCTGTAGCAGTAGTAGAATCGTTAGGTGCATTCTTACAGCACTAGCAGTTGTATGATGGTTAGGCGTAGTTTTGCAGCAATAGCAGTAGTAAAATCGTTAGGCGTAGTGTTGAAGCAATAGCAGTAGTAGAATCGTTAGGCGTAGTCTTGCAGCAATAGCAGTAGTAGAATCGTTAGGCGTAGTCTTGCAGCAATAGCAGTAGTAGAATCGTTAGGTGCAGTCTTCAGCAGTCTGTAGCAGTAGTAGAATCGTTACGTGCATTCTTACAGCACTAGCAGTTGTATGATCGTTAGGCGTAGTTTTGCAGCAATAGCAGTAGCAACATTGTTAGGTGCGGTCTTGCAGCAAAAGAAGTACTAGAATCGTTAGGTGCAGTTTTGCAGCAATAGCAGTAGTAGAATCGTTAGGCGTAGTTTTGAAGCAATAGCAGTAGTAGAATCGTAAGGCGTAGTCTTGCAGCAATAGCAGTAGTAGAATCGTTAGGCGTAGTATTGCAGCAATGGCAGTAGTAGAATCGTTAGGCGTAGTATTGCAGCAATGGCAGTAGTAGAATCGTTATGCGTAGTATTGCCGCAATAGCAATAGTAGAATCGTTAGGCGTAGTATTGCAGCAATGGCAGTAGTAGAATCGTTAGGCGTAGTATTGAAGCAATAGCAGTAGTAGAATCGTTAGGTGCAGTCTTGCAGGAATAGCAGTAGTAGAATCGTTAGGTGCAGTCTTGAAACAATAGCAGTAGTAGAATCGTTAGGTGCCGTCTTGCAGCAATAGCAGTAATAGAATCGTTAAGCGTAGTATTGCAGCAATAGCAGTAGTAGAATCGTTAGGCGTAGTATTGCAGCAATGACAGTAGTAGAATCGTTAGGCGTAGTATTGCAGCAATAGCAGTAGTAGAATCGTTAGGTGCAGTCTTGCAGGAATAGCAGTAGTAGAATCGTTAGGTGCAGTCTTGAAACAATAGCAGTAGTAGAATCTTTAGGTGCAGTCTTGCAGCGATAGCAGTAGTAGAATCGTTAGGCGTAGTATTGCAGCAATAGCATTAGTAGAATCTTTAGGTGCAGTCTTGAAACAATAGCAGTAGTAGAATCTTTAGGTGCAGACTTGCAGCAATAGCAGTAGTAGAATCGTTAGGCGTAGTATTGCAGCAATAGCAGTAGTATGATCGTTTGGTGTAGCCTTGCAGCAATAGTAGTAGTATGATCGTTAGGTGTATCCTTGCAGCAATAGTAGTAGTAGAATCGTTAGGTGCAGTCTTGAAACAATAGCAGTAGTAGAATCGTAAGATGCAGTTTTGCAGCAATAGCAGTAGTAGAATCGTTAGCTGTAGTCTTGCAGCAATTGCAGTAGTATGATCGTTAGGTGCAGTCTTGCAGCAATAGCAGTAGTATGATCATTAGGTGCAGACTTGCAGCAATAGCAGTAGTAGAATCGATAGGTGTAGTCTTGCAGCAATAGCAGTAGTATGATCGTTAGGTGCAGTCTTGCAGCAATAGCAGTAGTAGAATCGTTAGGTGCTGTCTTGCAGCAATAGCAGTAGTAGAATCGTTAGGTGCTGTCTTGCAGCAATAACAGTAGTAGAATCGTTAGGTGCAGTCTTGCAGCAATAGCAGTAGTGTGATCGTTAGGTGTAGTCTTGCAGCAATAGCAGTAGTGGAATTGTAAGGTGAAGTCTTCCAGCATTAGCAGTTGTAAGATCGTTAGGTGCAGTCTTGCAGCAATAGCAATAGTGGAATTGTTAGGTGCAGTCTTGCAGCATTAGCAGTAGAAGAATCGTTAGGTGCAGTCTTGCAGCAAAAACAGTAGTAGTATCGTTAGGTGCAGTCTTGCATCACTAGCAGTAGTATGATCGTTAGGTGCAGTCTTGCAGCCATAGCAGTAGCAGAATCTTTGGGTGCAGTCTTGCAGCAATAACAGTTGTATGATGGTTAGGTGCATTCTTGCAGCAATAGCAGTAGCAGAATCGATAGGTGAAGTTTTGCAGCAATAGCAGTAGTATGATCGTTAGTTGCAGTCTTGCAGCAATAGTAGTAGTATGATCGTTAGGTGCATCCTTGCAGCAATAGTAGTAGTAGAATCGTTAGGTGCAGTCTTGAAACAATAGCAGTAGTAGAATCATAAGGCGCAGTCTTGAAGCAACAGCAGTAGTAGAATCGTAAGATGCAGTTTTGCAGCAATAGCAGTAGTAGAATCGTTAGCTGTAGTCTTGCAGCAATTGCAGTAGTATGATCGTTAGGTGCAGTCTTGCAGCAATAGCAGTAGTATGATCATTAGGTGCAGACTTGCAGCAATAGCAGTAGTAGAATTGATAGGTGTAGTCTTGCAGCAATAGCAGTAGTATGATCGTTAGGTGCAGTCTTGCAGCAATAGCAGTAGTAGTATCGTTAGGTGCTGTCTTGCAGCAATAGCAGTAGTAGAATCGTTAGGTGCTGTCTTGCAGCAATAACAGTAGTAGAATCGTTAGGTGCAGTCTTGCAGCAATAGCAGTAGTGTGATCGTTAGGTGTAGTCTTGCAGCAATAGCAGTAGTGGAATTGTAAGGTGAAGTCTTCCAGCATTAGCAGTTGTAAGATCGTTAGGTGCAGTCTTGCAGCAATAGCAATAGTGGAATTGTTAGGCGCAGTCTTGCAGCATTAGCAGTAGAAGAATCGTTAGGTGCAGTCTTGCAGCAAAAACAGTAGTAGTATCGTTAGGTGCAGTCTTGCATCACTAGCAGTAGTATGATCGTTAGGTGCAGTCTTGCAGCCGTAGCAGTAGCAGAATCTTTGGGTGCAGTCTTGCAGCAATAACAGTTGTATGATGGTTAGGTGCATTCTTGCAGCAATAGCAGTAGCAGAATCGATAGGTGAAGTTTTGCAGCAATAGCAGTAGTATGATCGTTAGGTGCAGTCTTGATGCACTAGCATTAGTAGAATCGTTAGGTGCAGCCTTGCAGCAATGGCAGTAGTAGAATCGTTAGGTGCAGTCTTCAGCAGTCTGTAGCAATGGTAGAATCGTTAGGTGCATTCTTACAGCACTAGCAGTTGTATGATGGTTAGGCGTAGTTTTGCACCAATAGCAGTAGTAGAATCGTTAGGCGTAGTTTTGAAGCAATAGCAGTAGTAGAATCGTTAGGCGTAGTCTTGCAGCAATAGCAGTAGTAGAATCGTTAGGTGCAGTCTTCAGCAGTCTGTAGCAGTAGTAGAATCGTTAGGTGCATTCTTACAGCACTAGCAGTTGTATGAAGGTTAGGCGTAGTTTTGCAGCAATAGCAGTAGTAGAATCGTTAGGCGTAGTGTTGAAGCAATAGCAGTAGTAGAATCGTTAGGCGTAGTCTTGCAGCAATAGCAGTAGTAGAATCGTTAGGCGTAGTCTTGCAGCAATAGCAGTAGTAGAATCGTTAGGTGCAGTCTTCAGCAGTCTGTAGCAGTAGTAGAATCGTTAGGTGCATTCTTACAGCACTAGCAGTTGTATGATGGTTAGGCGTAGTTTTGCAGCAATAGCAGTAGTAACATTGTTAGGTGCGGTCTTGCAGCAAAAGAAGTACTAGAATCGTTAGGTGCAGTTTTGCAGCAATAGCAGTAGTAGAATAGTTAGGCGTAGTTTTGAAGCAATAGCAGTAGTAGAATCGTTAGGCGTAGTCTTGCAGCAATAGCAGTAGTAGAATCGTTAGGCGTAGTATTGCAGCAATGGCAGTAGTAGAATCGTTAGGCGTAGTATTGCAGCAATGGCAGTAGTAGAATCGTTAGGTGCTGTCTTGCAGCAATAACAGTAGTTGAATCGTTAGGTGCAGTCTTGCAGCAATAGCAGTAGTGTGATCGTTAGGTGTAGTCTTGCAGCAATAGCAGTAGTGGAATTGTAAGGTGAAGTCTTCCAGCATTAGCAGTTGTAAGATCGTTAGGTGCAGTCTTGCAGCAATAGTAATAGTGGAATTGTTAGGTGCAGTCTTGCAGCATTAGCAGTAGTAGAATCGTTAGGTGCAGTCTTGCAGCAAAAACAGTAGTAGTATCGTTAGGTGCAGTCTTGCATCACTAGCAGTAGTATGATCGTTAGGTGCAGTCTTGCAGCCATAGCAGTAGCAGAATCTTTGGGTGCAGTCTTGCAGCAATAACAGTTGTATGATGGTTAGGTGCATTCTTGCAGCAATAGCAGTAGCAGAATCGATAGGTGAAGTTTTGCAGCAATAGCAGTAGTATGATCGTTAGGTGCAGTCTTGATGCACTAGCATTAGTAGAATCGTTAGGTGCAGCCTTGCAGCAATGGCAGTAGTAGAATCGTTAGGTGCAGTCTTCAGCAGTCTGTAGCAATGGTAGAATCGTTATGTGCATTCTTACAGCACTAGCAGTTGTATGATGGTTAGGCGTAGTTTTGCACCAATAGCAGTAGTAGAATCGTTAGGCGTAGTTTTGAAGCTATAGCAGTAGTAGAATCGTTAGGCGTAGTCTTGCAGCAATAGCAGTAGTAGAATCGTTAGGTGCAGTCTTCAGCAGTCTGTAGCAGTAGTAGAATCGTTAGGTGCATTCTTACAGCACTAGCAGTTGTATGAAGGTTAGGCGTAGTTTTGCAGCAATAGCAGTAGTAGAATCGTTAGGCGTAGTGTTGAAGCAATAGCAGTAGTAGAATCGTTAGGCGTAGTCTTGCAGCAATAGCAGTAGTAGAATCGTTAGGCGTAGTCTTGCAGCAATAGCAGTAGTAGAATCGTTAGGTGCAGTCTTCAGCAGTCTGTAGCAGTAGTAGAATCGTTACGTGCATTCTTACAGCACTAGCAGTTGTATGATGGTTAGGCGTAGTTTTGCAGCAATAGCAGTAGTAACATTGTTAGGTGCGGTCTTGCAGCAAAAGAAGTACTAGAATCGTTAGGTGCAGTTTTGCAGCAATAGCAGTAGTAGAATCGTTAGGCGTAGTTTTGAAGCAATAGCAGTAGTAGAATCGTAAGGCGTAGTCTTGCAGCAATAGCAGTAGTAGAATCGTTAGGCGTAGTATTGCAGCAATGGCAGTAGTAGAATCGTTAGGCGTAGTATTTCAGCAATGGCAGTAGTAGAATCGTTAGGCGTAGTATTGCAGCAATGGCAGTAGTAGAATCGTTATGCGTAGTATTGCCGCAATAGCAATAGTAGAATCGTTAGGCGTAGTATTGCAGCAATGGCAGTAGTAGAATCGTTAGGCGTAGTATTGAAGCAATAGCAGTAGTAGAATCGTTAGGTGCAGTCTTGCAGGAATAGCAGTAGTAGAATCGTTATGTGCAGTCTTGAAACAATAGCAGTAGTAGAATCGTTAGGTGCAGTCTTGCAGCAATAGCAGTAGTAGAATCGTTAAGCGTAGTATTGCAGCAATAGCAGTAGTAGAATCGTTAGGCGTAGTATTGCAGCAATGGCAGTAGTAGAATCGTTAGGTGCAGTCTTGCAGGAATAGCAGTAGTAGAATCATTAAGTGCAGTCTTGAAACAATAGCACTAGTAGAATCGTTAGGTGCTGTCTTGCAGCAATAACAGTAGTAGAATCGTTAGGTGCAGTCTTGCAGCAATAGCAGTAGTGTGATCGTTAGGTGTAGTCTTGCAGCAATAGCAGTAGTGGAATTGTAAGGTGAAGTCTTCCAGCATTAGCAGTTGTAAGATCGTTAGGTGCAGTCTTGCAGCAATAGCAATAGTGGAATTGTTAGGTGCAGTCTTGCAGCATTAGCAGTAGAAGAATCGTTAGGTGCAGTCTTGCAGCAAAAACAGTAGTAGTATCGTTAGGTGCAGTCTTGCATCACTAGCAGTAGTATGATCGTTAGGTGCAGTCTTGCAGCCATAGCAGTAGCAGAATCTTTGGGTGCAGTCTTGCAGCAATAACAGTTGTATGATGGTTAGGTGCATTCTTGCAGCAATAGCAGTAGCAGAATCGATAGGTGAAGTTTTGCAGCAATAGCAGTAGTATGATCGTTAGGTGCAGTCTTGCAGCAATAGTAGTAGTATGATCGTTAGGTGCATCCTTGCAGCAATAGTAGTAGAAGAATCGTTAGGTGCAGTCTTGAAACAATAGCAGTAGTAGAATCATAAGGCGCAGTCTTGAAGCAACAGCAGTAGTAGAATCGTAAGATGCAGTTTTGCAGAAATAGCAGTAGTAGAATCGTTAGCTGTAGTCTTGCAGCAATTGCAGTAATATGATCGTTAGGTGCAGTCTTGCAGCAATAGCAGTAGTATGATCATTAGGTGCAGACTTGCAGCAATAGCAGTAGTAGAATCGATAGGTGTAGTCTTGCAGCAATAGCAGTAGTATGATCGTTAGGTGCAGTCTTGCAGCAATAGCAGTAGTAGAATCGTTAGGTGCTGTCTTGCAGCAATAGCAGTAGTAGAATCGTTAGGTGCTGTCTTGCAGCAATAACAGTAGTAGAATCGTTAGGTGCAGTCTTGCAGCAATAGCAGTAGTGTGATCGTTAGGTGTAGTCTTGCAGCAATAGCAGTAGTGGAATTGTAAGGTGAAGTCTTCCAGCATTAGCAGTTGTAAGATCGTTAGGTGCAGTCTTGCAGCAATAGCAATAGTGGAATTGTTAGGTGCAGTCTTGCAGCATTAGCAGTAGAAGAATCGTTAGGTGCAGTCTTGCAGCAAAAACAGTAGTAGTATCGTTAGGTGCAGTCTTGCATCACTAGCAGTAGTATGATCGTTAGGTGCAGTCTTGCAGCCATAGCAGTAGCAGAATCTTTGGGTGCAGTCTTGCAGCAATAACAGTTGTATGATGGTTAGGTGCATTCTTGCAGCAATAGCAGTAGCAGAATCGATAGGTGAAGTTTTGCAGCAATAGCAGTAGTATGATCGTTAGGTGCAGTCTTGCAGCAATAGTAGTAGTATGATCGTTAGGTGCATCCTTGCAGCAATAGTAGTAGTAGAATCGTTAGGTGCAGTCTTGAAACAATAGCAGTAGTAGAATCATAAGGCGCAGTCTTGAAGCAACAGCAGTAGTAGAATCGTAAGATGCAGTTTTGCAGCAATAGCAGTAGTAGAATCGTTAGCTGTAGTCTTGCAGCAATTGCAGTAGTATGATCGTTAGGTGCAGTCTTGCAGGAATAGCAGTAGTAGAATCGTTAGGTGCAGTCTTGAAACAATAGCAGTAGTAGAATCGTTAGGTGCTGTCTTGCAGCAATAACAGTAGTAGAATCGTTAGGTGCAGTCTTGCAGCAATAGCAGTAGTGTGATCGTTAGGTGTAGTCTTGCAGCAATAGCAGTAGTGGAATTGTAAGGTGAAGTCTTCCAGCATTAGCAGTTGTAAGATCGTTAGGTGCAGTCTTGCAGCAATAGCAATAGTGGAATTGTTAGGTGCAGTCTTGCAGCATTAGCAGTAGAAGAATCGTTAGGTGCAGTCTTGCAGCAAAAACAGTAGTAGTATCGTTAGGTGCAGTCTTGCATCACTAGCAGTAGTATGATCGTTAGGTGCAGTCTTGCAGCCATAGCAGTAGCAGAATCTTTGGGTGCAGTCTTGCAGCAATAACAGTTGTATGATGGTTAGGTGCATTCTTGCAGCAATAGCAGTAGCAGAATCGATAGGTGAAGTTTTGCAGCAATAGCAGTAGTATGATCGTTAGGTGCAGTCTTGCAGCAATAGTAGTAGTATGATCGTTAGGTGCATCCTTGCAGCAATAGTAGTAGTAGAATCGTTAGGTGCAGTCTTGAAACAATAGCAGTAGTAGAATCATAAGGCGCAGTCTTGAAGCAACAGCAGTAGTAGAATCGTAAGATGCAGTTTTGCAGCAATAGCAGTAGTAGAATCGTTAGCTGTAGTCTTGCAGCAATTGCAGTAGTATGATCGTTAGGTGCAGTCTTGCAGCAATAGCAGTAGTATGATCATTAGGTGCAGACTTGCAGCAATAGCAGTAGTAGAATCGATAGGTGTAGTCTTGCAGCAATAGCAGTAGTATGATCGTTAGGTGCAGTCTTGCAGCAATAGCAGTAGTAGAATCGTTAGGTGCTGTCTTGCAGCAATAGCAGTAGTAGAATCGTTAGGTGCTGTCTTGCAGCAATAACAGTAGTAGAATCGTTAGGTGCAGTCTTGCAGCAATAGCAGTAGTGTGATCGTTAGGTGTAGTCTTGCAGCAATAGCAGTAGTGGAATTGTAAGGTGAAGTCTTCCAGCATTAGAAGTTGTAAGATCGTTAGGTGCAGTCTTGCAGCAATAGCAATAGTGGAATTGTTAGGTGCAGTCTTGCAGCATTAGCAGTAGAAGAATCGTTAGGTGCAGTCTTGCAGCAAAAACAGTAGTAGTATCGTTAGGTGCAGTCTTGCATCACTAGCAGTAGTATGATCGTTAGGTGCAGTCTTGCAGCCATAGCAGTAGCAGAATCTTTGGGTGCAGTCTTGCAGCAATAACAGTTGTATGATGGTTAGGTGCATTCTTGCAGCAATAGCAGTAGCAGAATCGATAGGTGAAGTTTTGCAGCAATAGCAGTAGTATGATCGTTAGGTGCAGTCTTGCAGCAATAGTAGTAGTATGATCGTAAGGTGCATCCTTGCAGCAATAGTAGTAGTAGAATCGTTAGGTGCAGTCTTGAAACAATAGCAGTAGTAGAATCATAAGGCGCAGTCTTGAAGCAACAGCAGTAGTAGAATCGTAAGATGCAGTTTTGCAGCAATGGCAGTAGTAGAATCGTTAGCTGTAGTCTTGCAGCAATTGCAGTAGTATGATCGTTAGGTGCTGTCTTGCAGCAATAGCAGTAGTAGAATCGTTAGGTGCTGTCTTGCAGCAATAACAGTAGTAGAATCGTTAGGTGCAGTCTTGCAGCAATA
Source organism: Sinonovacula constricta (assembly GCA_007844125.1). NCBI lineage: Eukaryota > Metazoa > Mollusca > Bivalvia > Cardiida > Solecurtidae > Sinonovacula > Sinonovacula constricta. The sequence continues at coordinate 20,559,280 of CM017571.1, forward strand.
GCAGTAGTGTGATCGTTAGGTGTAGTCTTGCAGCAGTAGCAGTAGTGGAATTGTAAGGTGAAGTCTTCCAGCATTAGCAGTTGTAAGATCGTTAGGTGCAGTCTTGCAGCAATAGCAATAGTGGAATTGTTAGGTGCAGTCTTGCAGCATTAGCAGTAGAAGAATCGTTAGGTGCAGTCTTGCAGCAAAAACAGTAGTAGTATCGTTAGGTGCAGTCTTGCATCACTAGCAGTAGTATGATCGTTAGGTGCAGTCTTGCAGCCATAGCAGTAGCAGAATCTTTGGGTGCAGTCTTGCAGCAATAACAGTTGTATGATGGTTAGGTGCATTCTTGCAGCAATAGCAGTAGCAGAATCGATAGGTGAAGTTTTGCAGCAATAGCAGTAGTATGATCGTTAGGTGCAGTCTTGATGCACTAGCATTAGTAGAATCGTTAGGTGCAGACTTGCAGCAATGGCAGTAGTAGAATCGTTAGGTGCAGTCTTCAGCAGTCTGTAGCAATGGTAGAATCGTTAGGTGCATTCTTACAGCACTAGCAGTTGTATGATGGTTAGGCGTAGTTTTGCACCAATAGCAGTAGTAGAATCGTTAGGCGTAGTTTTGAAGCAATAGCAGTAGTAGAATCGTTAGACGTAGTCTTGCAGCAATAGCAGTAGTAGAATCGTTAGGTGCAGTCTTCAGCAGTCTGTAGCAGTAGTAGAATCGTTAGGTGCATTCTTACAGCACTAGCAGTTGTATGAAGGTTAGGCGTAGTTTTGCAGCAATAGCAGTAGTAGAATCGTTAGGCGTAGTGTTGAAGCAATAGCAGTAGTAGAATCGTTAGGCGTAGTCTTGCAGCAATAGCAGTAGTAGAATCGTTAGGCGTAGTCTTGCAGCAATAGCAGTAGTAGAATCGTTAGGTGCAGTCTTCAGCAGTCTGTAGCAGTAGTAGAATCGTTAGGTGCATTCTTACAGCACTAGCAGTTGTATGATGGTTAGGCGTAGTTTTGCAGCAATAGCAGTAGTAACATTGTTAGGTGCGGTCTTGCAGCAAAAGAAGTACTAGAATCGTTAGGTGCAGTTTTGCAGCAATAGCAGTAGTAGAATCGTTAGGCGTAGTTTTGAAGCAATAGCAGTAGTAGAATCGTAAGGCGTAGTCTTGCAGCAATAGCAGTAGTAGAATCGTTAGGCGTAGTATTGCAGCAATGGCAGTAGTACAATCGTTAGGCGTAGTATTGCAGCAATGGCAGTAGTAGAATCGTTAGGTGCTGTCTTGCAGCAATAACAGTAGTAGAATCGTTAGGTGCAGTCTTGCAGCAATAGCAGTAGTGTGTTCGTTACGTGTAGTCTTGCAGCAATAGCAGTAGTGGAATTGTAAGGTGAAGTCTTCCAGCATTAGCAGTTGTAAGATCGTTAGGTGCAGTCTTGCAGCAATAGTAATAGTGGAATTGTTAGGTGCAGTCTTGCAGCATTAGCAGTAGTAGAATCGTTAGGTGCAGTCTTGCAGCAAAAACAGTAGTAGTATCGTTAGGTGCAGTCTTGCATCACTAGCAGTAGTATGATCGTTAGGTGCAGTCTTGCAGCCATAGCAGTAGCAGAATCTTTGGGTGCAGTCTTGCAGCAATAACAGTTGTATGATGGTTAGGTGCATTCTTGCAGCAATAGCAGTAGCAGAATCGATAGGTGAAGTTTTGCAGCAATAGCAGTAGTATGATCGTTAGGTGCAGTCTTGATGCACTAGCATTAGTAGAATCGTTAGGTGCAGCCTTGCAGCAATGGCAGTAGTAGAATCGTTAGGTGCAGTCTTCAGCAGTCTGTAGCAATGGTAGAATCGTTAGGTGCATTCTTACAGCACTAGCAGTTGTATGATGGTTAGGCGTAGTTTTGCACCAATAGCAGTAGTAGAATCGTTAGGCGTAGTTTTGAAGCAATAGCAGTAGTAGAATCGTTAGGCGTAGTCTTGCAGCAATAGCAGTAGTAGAATCGTTAGGTGCAGTCTTCAGCAGTCTGTAGCAGTAGTAGAATCGTTAGGTGCATTCTTACAGCACTAGCAGTTGTATGAAGGTTAGGCGTAGTTTTGCAGCAATAGCAGTAGTAGAATCGTTAGGCGTAGTGTTGAAGCAATAGCAGTAGTAGAATCGTTAGGCGTAGTCTTGCAGCAATAGCAGTAGTAGAATCGTTAGGCGTAGTCTTGCAGCAATAGCAGTAGTAGAATTGTTAGGTGCAGTCTTCAGCAGTCTGTAGCAGTAGTAGAATCGTTAGGTGCATTCTTACAGCACTAGCAGTTGTATGATGGTTAGGCGTAGTTTTGCAGCAATAGCAGTAGTAACATTGTTAGGTGCGGTCTTGCAGCAAAAGAAGTACTAGAATCGTTAGGTGCAGTTTTGCAGCAATAGCAGTAGTAGAATCGTTAGGCGTAGTTTTGAAGCAATAGCAGTAGTAGAATCGTAAGGCGTAGTCTTGCAGCAATAGCAGTAGTAGAATCGTTAGGCGTAGTATTGCAGCAATGGCAGTAGTAGAATCGTTAGGCGTAGTATTGCAGCAATGGCAGTAATAGAATCGTTAGGCGTAGTATTGCAGCAATGGCAGTAGTAGAATCGTTATGCGTAGTATTGCCGCAATAGCAATAGAAGAATCGTTAGGCGTAGTATTGCAGCAATGGCAGTAGTAGAATCGTTAGGCGTAGTATTGAAGCAATAGCAGTAGTAGAATCGTTAGGTGCAGTTTTGCAGGAATAGCAGTAGTAGAATCGTTATGTGCAGTCTTGAAACAATAGCAGTAGTAGAATCGTTAGGTGCAGTCTTGCAGCAATAGCAGTTGTAGAATCGTTAAGCGTAGTATTGCAGCAATAGCAGTAGTAGAATCGTTAGGCGTAGTATTGCAGCAATGGCAGTAGTAGAATCGTTAGGTGCAGTCTTGCAGGAATAGCAGTAGTAGAATCGTTAGGTGCAGTCTTGAAACAATAGTAGTAGTAGAATCGTTAGGTGCAGTCTTGCAGCAATAGCAGTAGTAGAATCGTTAGGCGTAGTATTGCAGCAATAGCATTAGTAGAATCTTTAGGTGCAGTCTTGAAACAATAGCAGTAGTAGAATCTTTAGGTGCAGACTTGCAGCAATAGCAGTAGTAGAATCGTTAGGCGTAGTATTGCAGCAATAGCAGTAGTATGATCGTTAGGTGTAGCCTTGCAGCAATAGTAGTAGTATGATCGTTAGGTGCATCCTTGCAGCAATAGTAGTACTAGAATCGTTAGGTGCAGTCTTGAAACAATAGCAGTAGTAGAATCATAAGGCGCAGTCTTGAAGCAACAGCAGTAGTAGAATCGTAAGATGCAGTTTTGCAGCAATAGCAGTAGTAGAATCGTTAGCTGTAGTCTTGCAGCAATTGCAGTAGTATGATCTTTAGGTGCAGTCTTGCAGCAATAGCAGTTGTATGATCATTAGGTGCAGACTTGCAGCAATAGCAGTAGTAGAATCGATAGGTGTAGTCTTGCAGCAATAGCAGTAGTATGATCGTTAGGTGCAGTCTTGCAGCAATAGCAGTAGTAGAATCGTTAGGTGCAGTCTTGCAGCAATAGCAGTAGTATGATCGTTAGGTGCAGTCTTGCAGCAATAACAGTAGTAGAATCGTTAGGTGCAGTCTTGCAGCAATAGCAGTAGTGTGATCGTTAGGTGTAGTCTTACAGCAATAGCAGTAGTGGAATTGTAAGGTGAAGTCTTCCAGCATTAGCAGTTGTAAGATCGTTAGGTGCAGTCTTGCAGCAATAGTAATAGTGGAATTGTTAGGTGCAGTCTTGCAGCATTAGCAGTAGTAGAATCGTTAGGTGCAGTCTTGCAGCAAAAACAGTAGTAGTATCGTTAGGTGCAGTCTTGCATCACTAGCAGTAGTATGATCGTTAGCTGCAGTCTTGCAGCCATAGCAGTAGCAGAATCTTTGGGTGCAGTCTTGCAGCAATAACAGTTGTATGATGGTTAGGTGCATTCTTGCAGCAATAGCAGTAGCAGAATCGATAGGTGAAGTTTTGCAGCAATAGCAGTAGTATGATCGTTAGGTGCAGTCTTGATGCACTAGCATTAGTAGAATCGTTAGGTGCAGCCTTGCAGCAATAGCAGTAGTAGAATCGTTAGGTGCAGTCTTCAGCAGTCTGTAGCAATGGTAGAATCGTTATGTGCATTCTTACAGCACTAGCAGTTGTATGATGGTTAGGCGTAGTTTTGCACCAATAGCAGTAGTAGAATCGTTAGGCGTAGTTTTGCACCAATAGCAGTAGTAGAATCGTTAGGCGTAGTTTTGAAGCTATAGCAGTAGTAGAATCGTTAGACGTAGTCTTGCAGCAATAGCAGTAGTAGAATCGTTAGGTGCAGTCTTCAGCAGTCTGTAGCAGTAGTAGAATCGTTAGGTGCATTCTTACAGCACTAGCAGTTGTATGAAGGTTAGGCGTAGTTTTGCAGCAATAGCAGTAGTAGAATCGTTAGGCGTAGTGTTGAAGCAATAGCAGTAGTAGAATCGTTAGGCGTAGTCTTGCAGCAATAGCAGTAGTAGAATCGTTAGGCGTAGTCTTGCAGCAATAGCAGTAGTAGAATTGTTAGGTGCAGTCTTCAGCAGTCTGTAGCAGTAGTAGAATCGTTAGGTGCATTCTTACAGCACTAGCAGTTGTATGATGGTTAGGCGTAGTTTTGCAGCAATAGCAGTAGTAACATTGTTAGGTGCGGTCTTGCAGCAAAAGAAGTACTAGAATCGTTAGGTGCAGTTTTGCAGCAATAGCAGTAGTAGAATCGTTAGGCGTAGTTTTGAAGCAATAGCAGTAGTAGAATCGTAAGGCGTAGTCTTGCAGCAATAGCAGTAGTAGAATCGTTAGGCGTAGTATTGCAGCAATGGCAGTAGTAGAATCGTTAGGCGTAGTATTGCAGCAATGGCAGTAATAGAATCGTTAGGCGTAGTATTGCAGCAATGGCAGTAGTAGAATCGTTATGCGTAGTATTGCCGCAATAGCAATAGAAGAATCGTTAGGCGTAGTATTGCAGCAATGGCAGTAGTAGAATCGTTAGGCGTAGTATTGAAGCAATAGCAGTAGTAGAATCGTTAGGTGCAGTTTTGCAGGAATAGCAGTAGTAGAATCGTTATGTGCAGTCTTGAAACAATAGCAGTAGTAGAATCGTTAGGTGCAGTCTTGCAGCAATAGCAGTTGTAGAATCGTTAAGCGTAGTATTGCAGCAATAGCAGTAGTAGAATCGTTAGGCGTAGTATTGCAGCAATGGCAGTAGTAGAATCGTTAGGTGCAGTCTTGCAGGAATAGCAGTAGTAGAATCGTTAGGTGCAGTCTTGAAACAATAGCAGTAGTAGAATCGTTAGGTGCAGTCTTGCAGCAATAGCAGTAGTAGAATCGTTAGGCGTAGTATTGCAGCAATAGCATTAGTAGAATCTTTAGGTGCAGTCTTGAAACAATAGCAGTAGTAGAATCTTTAGGTGCAGACTTGCAGCAATAGCAGTAGTAGAATCGTTAGGCGTAGTATTGCAGCAATAGCAGTAGTATGATCGTTAGGTGTAGCCTTGCAGCAATAGTAGTAGTATGATCGTTAGGTGCATCCTTGCAGCAATAGTAGTACTAGAATCGTTAGGTGCAGTCTTGAAACAATAGCAGTAGTAGAATCATAAGGCGCAGTCTTGAAGCAACAGCAGTAGTAGAATCGTAAGATGCAGTTTTGCAGCAATAGCAGTAGTAGAATCGTTAGCTGTAGTCTTGCAGCAATTGCAGTAGTATGATCTTTAGGTGCAGTCTTGCAGCAATAGCAGTTGTATGATCATTAGGTGCAGACTTGCAGCAATAGCAGTAGTAGAATCGATAGGTGTAGTCTTGCAGCAATAGCAGTAGTATGATCGTTAGGTGCAGTCTTGCAGCAATAGCAGTAGTAGAATCGTTAGGTGCAGTCTTGCAGCAATAGCAGTAGTATGATCGTTAGGTGCAGTCTTGCAGCAATAGCAGTAGTAGAATCGTTAGGAGCTGTCTTGCAGCAATAGCAGTAGTAAAATCGTTAGGTGCTGTCTTGCAGCAATAACAGTAGTAGAATCGTTAGGTGCAGTCTTGCAGCAATAGCAGTAGTGGAATTGTAAGGTGAAGTCTTCCAGCATTAGCAGTTGTAAGATCGTTAGGTGCAGTCTTGCAGCAATAGCAGTAGTGGAATTGTTAGGTGCAGTCTTGCAGCATTAGCAGTAGTAGAATCGTTAGGTGCAGTCTTCCAGCAAAAACAGTAGTAGTATCGTTAGGTGCAGTCTTGCATCACTAGCAGTAGTATGATCGTTAGGTGCAGTCTTGCAGCCATAGCAGTAGCAGAATCTTTGGGTGCAGTCTTGCAGCAATAACAGTTGTATGATGGTTAGGTGCATTCTTGCAGCAATAGCAGTAGCAGAATCGATAGGTGAAGTTTTGCAGCAATAGCAGTAGTATGATCGTTAGGTGCAGTCTTGATGCACTAGCATTAGTAGAATCGTTAGGTGCAGCCTTGCAGCAATGGCAGTAGTAGAATCGTTAGGTGCAGTCTTCAGCAGTCTGTAGCAGTAGTAGAATCGTTAGGTGCATTCTTACAGCACTAGCAGTTGTATGATGGTTAGGCGTAGTTTTGCAGCAATAGCAGTAGTAGAATCGTTAGGCGTAGTTTTGAAGCAATAGCAGTAGTAGAATCGTTAGGCGTAGTCTTGCAGCAATAGCAGTAGTAGAATCGTTAGGCGTAGTTTTGAAGCAATAGCAGTAGTAGAATCGTTAGGCGTAGTCTTGCAGCAATAGCAGTAGTAGAATCGTTAGGCGTAGTATTGCAGCAATGGCAGTAGTAGAATCGTTAGGCGTAGTATTGCAGCAATGGCAGTAGTAGAATCGTTAGGCGTAGTATTGCAGCAATGGCAGTAGTAGAATCGTTAGGCGTAGTATTGCCGCAATAGCAATAGAAGAATCGTTAGGCGTAGTATTGCAGCAATGGCAGTAGTAGAATCGTTAGGCGTAGTATTGAAGCAATAGCAGTAGTAGAATCGTTAAGTGCATTCTTGCAGGAATAGCAGTAGTAGAATCGTTAGGTGCAGTCTTGAAACAATAGCAGTAGTAGAATCGTTAGGTGCAGTCTTGCAGCAATAGCAGTAGAAGAATCGTTAAGCGTAGTATTGCAGCAATAGCAGTAGTAGAATCGTTAGGCGTAGTATTGCAGCAATGGCAGTAGTAGAATCGTTAGGCGTAGTATTGCAGCAATAGCAGTAGTAGAATCGTTAGGTGCCGTCTTGCAGGAATAGCAGTAGTAGAATCGTTAGGTGCAGTCTTGAAACAATAGCAGTACTAGAATCGTTAGGGGCAGTCTTGCAGCAATAGCAGTGGTAGAATCGTTAGGCGTAGTATTGCAGCAATAGCATTAGTAGAATCGTTAGGTGCAGTCTTGAAACAATAGCAGTAGTAGAATCTTTAGGTGCAGACTTGCAGCAATAGCAGTAGTAGAAACGTTAGACGTAGTATTGCAGCAATAGCAGTAGTATGATCGTTAGGTGTAGCCTTGCAGCAATAGTAGTAGTATGATCGTTAGGTGCAGCCTTGCAGCAATAGTAGTAGTAGAATCGTTAGGTGCAGTCTTGAAACAATAGCAGTAGTAGAATCATAAGGCGCAGTCTTGAAGCAACAGCAGTAGGAGAATCGTAAGATGCAGTTTTGCAGCAATAGCAGTAGTAGAATCGATAGGTGTAGTCTTGCAGCAATAGCAGTAGTATGATCGATAGGTGCAGTCTTGCAGCAATAGCAGTAGTAGAATCGTTAGGTGCAGTCTTGCAGCAATAGCAGTAGTATGATCGTTAGGTGCAGTCTTGCAGCAATAGCAGTAGTAGAATCGTTAGGTGCTGTCTTGCAGCAATAGCAGTAGTAGAATCGTTAGTTGCTGTCTTGCAGCAGTAACAGTAGTAGAATCGTTAGGTGCAGTCTTGCAGCAATAGCAGTAGTATGCTCGTTAGGTGTAGTATTGCAGCAATAGCAGTAGTATGCTCGTTAGGTGTAGTCTTGCAGCAATAGCAGTAGTATGCTCGTTAGGTGTAGTCTTGCAGCAATAGCAGTAGTATGCTCGTTAGGTGTAGTCTTGCAGCAATAGCAGTAGTATGCTCGTTAGGTGTAGTCTTGCAGCAATAGCAGCAGTATGCTCGTTAGGTGAAGTCTTGCAGCAATAGCAGTAATACCATCGTTAGGTGCTGTCTTGCAGCAATAGCAGTAGTAGAATCGTTATGTGCAGTCTTGCAGCAATAGCAGTTGTATGATCGTTAGGCGCAGTCTTGCAGCAATAGCAGTTGTATGATCGTTAGGTGCAGTCTTGCAGCAATAGCACTTGTATGATCGTTAGGTGCAGTCTTGCAGCAATAGCAGTAGTAGAATCGTTAAGTGTAGTCTTGCAACAATAGCAGTTGTATTATCGTTAGGTGCAGTCTTGCAGCAATAGCAGTAGTAGAATCATATGGTGCAGCCTTTCAGCAATAGCAGTTTTAGAATCGTTAGGTTGCCTTGCAGCAATAGCAATAGCAGTAGCAGAATCATAGGGTACAGTCTTGCAGCAATAGCAGTAGCAGAATCTTTAGATGCAGTATTGCAGAGAAAACAGGTGTAGAATTGAAAGCAATAGCGGTAGTATAATCGTTAGATGCAGTTTTTAGCAGGAGTATTAGTATAATCAGTAGGTGCATTCTTGCAGCAATAGCAGTAGTCGAATCGTTATATGCAGTCTTGCAGCAAAAGCAGTAGTATGATCGTTAGTAGTGTTTAGCAGTAGTGTAATTGTAAGGTCCATTTAGCATTAGCAGAATTTGAAACGTATGTTCAGTCGTCCAGCAATAATAGCAGTATATAAGGTACGTGCAGTCATCCTAGCAGTTACTGTACTTTACTTTGCTAGCTAAAGATTTTGCAGTATCATCAGAATAATAACACTAGTTTTAGCAGTAGCAGCAGTATAAGAATAAAGCAGCAACCCTAGCAGTATATTAGTATAATTAGCAATAGATGCAGTAGTAACCGCTGTAGGAGAAGCATATGCAGCATTTGCAGTATTAATAGTAGCAGAAATAGATAGTATAGTAAATACTGTCAAAAACTGACCTTGAACAGTCTGAATTAAAAGACTGTGTATCAAAATTTGTACAAAAAGACGTTCCATCCTGTAAGTTCTGGAACATAAAGTGGATGAAAATCTTTAACAACTAGAAATGGAGGTTGGGACTAGAAGAGGGATGTGTTGATGGAGGGATGGATCTATGTGGAAGAGTAAGATTGGAGGACTGATATAACCTAGATGGATAGAGGATGGAGAGGTATTGGCAATGAATGGAATGACAAATTGAGCATAGAAGGAATATAAATAGGGCCATAGATAAGAAGACAGATAGAGATGGATCGATTGGATATTAATTTATGCTCGTGTTTGCGTGTGTATGTATACGCATGTGTGTGTGTTCATGGAGGAGAAGTAAGTATGTAGTAGGTGAAAATGGGTGGAAGAAGGATGTTTGCAAGGGAGATATGGAATGAGTAATAGACTGTGATAGGTAGGGATTGACCGATAAAAGATAGCATGTGGCAGACAGGTGGAATGACGAAGAGACTGTGGAAGGTAGGCACTGACTGATAAAGTGTGGCGGACATGTGGAATGATAAATAGTGTGAAAGGTACTGATTTACTGATAAGATAACATGTGACGGACAGGTGAGACTGTGGAAGGTAAGGACTGACTGTTAAGGTAACATAAGGTGGACTAGTGGAATGGTGGAAGTGCTAACTAACTACTATTTTCACTTTTCTAAAAGTATAGACCATAACTAATAAACTGGTTATATTTTTGTACACAAACAATAACTGGTAGGAACCTCTGAACCTCATGAATACCACCATGTAAATACACCCCACTATACAACTTTGTAGATGATATACTTAGTCTGAAAGTGGAGACACTAATACAATGGTACTAAAAAGCATTGATATTCATGCATCCCAGAGATGTCACATAATTTAGTCTTCTGAAAGTTGATCTAATATTACAAATTAGAGATGGTAATGGTTAATCTTCATAAAATATGTATTGCTGTCTTTTAGCTTCAAGAAATATGCCCGGCCATCAAAGAAAAACAAAAGAAAAGAAAAGGGATGTCTATACCCGAACCTACACAAAAAAGCTTCCCATGCTACTGTAGGAAAAGACAGACACGCCAACAACATGGTTTTCTTTGCCATTAAAACAAAAAAGGTAAAAATCTGTATATCAGTACAGATTGTGATAAAGGGTCAGGTCAGTAAAGCTGACCTCCATTCATTATTATTGTTGCTGCATTTGTGTTTTTGTATTGTCAATATTATTTTTTTCTTTCAGTGTTAATAAAACAGAAGAGAAAATATTGTGAGTGCTTTTGGTTTGAAAATAATAATACGGAAGAGAAAAGATTTCATATGTGTAAGGATTTAAAAGGATATCTTTATTTTTGAGAGATAATCAATTTTTCACAATTTTCAGCACATTTAATACTTTTCTTGTTCCACATCAATTTAATTAATGATAAGCGACATTCCACGTAATAAACTAAATTAATTTAAGCATATCAATGTGCAATGTGCAAAATGTTCATATGATACTCTTTTGTAACACCTCATTATGTATTTTGTTGTTATTTCAGCACCAGATAATTAAAAACCCAACATCCTCTTCTGGTCCAAATCTTCACCAATATGATCTGCTAACACCTAAGCCAAATACTAGCAACCGTTATACATTTTAGACCGTTTAATATATATAAACCTATTTTCAATTATAGTTCACATTATTTAACCTTATAGATTTTTTATATTTTTCTATATTTTATAAACATAGTTTAGTTTTTAGCTGATTCTTCTCTATTCATATTAAACTTCTTTGTATTCGGCGCCGTATGACCTGTTTAGTGTCGGTGTGCCGTAAAACCCAAATAAATAAATAAATAAATAAAACCAAATACCACTTCATATACAGGTAGATCTATTTGCAATTTTATTTTTTATCATACTGCTTTGACCAGCCTGATGCCAAGGGGTAGGATTGCTGACTTGTAACTCATACAAATCCCTGGCTTCTCACTGTGTGGGTGTTGCCGTGTGATAGGGATATAGTGTGTAAGTGATCCGGTTACTTTAATTGGTAGAGCATTCGCCCTGTTAGCAAAGGGTCCCAGGTTTGTGTCCAAGACCGACTGCGCATTTTTCTCCCTGTTACAATGGCGTCCAACGTAATTGAGCCGCGATTGTTATGGTTCAGGTGCTTGAGGGATGCTTGAGGGTTGCATGTAGAGCGAATGGTCTGGAAATTTGAGGGCAAATTTCAAGTTGCCCTTGGTGTATGTAGCCGGGTGATAGGGAGAGAATGTGTACGGTTAGCTCAGTCAGTGCAGCATTCGACCTGTTAGAGATAGATCTCGGGTTCGACTCCCGGACTGGCTGCACATTTTTCTCCCTATGTTGCATTGGTATGATTTTAGATGGGATAAAGGTCTTAATATGGATGTCTTAATATAACTGAAAATACAGCTACCATGTTCTGCCTAACATTGATTTGGAGTCTTCTTCCATAATTAATATGTTGGATATTGGATCATTTAAGTGTCATTGCATATTGTTAGTTTTTCAGTTAATGACAGATAACATAGAACACATCTATTTACATTTTATTTTATCCTAACTGCTTTACACGTAAACATTACTAAGTGCCATACCTAAGGGAATCAGCATATCACTGGATTGAGGGAGGCGTTTGGTTAACAGAAAAAAATCACTAGATAGCTAGACCAGGATAGTCCAGAAGTGATGGCAGATGCTTAAGTCATTTGAGTGGATTCTACTTGATCCAGTATTTAAAAACAATTCAAGTGACAAGTAAATAATTTATTTTTTTTTTCTCCAGAAATGTGTTGTAGGAACAAAGTATGCCCATAGTAGCGATGGTGGATAAAGACCCCAGAAAATGTTTGGATAGTACCACCGGTGCATTAGAGGTCAGCTTGAAAACCTTTTCCATTCAATGCCTTTACCCGATCTAGAAGTTGAACCCATGTTGTAAGAGGTCATGGTTCAAAAGGAGTCAGAGGAATTAGGCCCCTTGTCCATGGACAACACCTAGTTCTTTGTTCATGCTTTTAATGAAAACATTCACTTTGGGAAGATTATGACAGTCCAGTTGTTATAAATGGAGAAACATCTAACACTTGGTAAACATTACATGTCTTTTTACTTTCCATCATGAAAGTTTTTAAACTAACTGAGGCTCAAACCTAATCTTAAGTAATTGTCAATGTTTGATTTTTGACAATCTGTTGTTATTATAACATTGTTGTCAACTTAAAAAGGCATCATGTGGGTATACTTGATAATCAAGGCAAAATTTAAGTTGGAAAATTTCTTTCTTCTGAAATTATCTGAATAAAGATGGTTCATTAATCAATGAAGCTTTTTTATCCCGATACATGTACACTATCAACATGTATTATTGTATAGATGCAAAGCTGCAGCCATTTGATAATTAAATCATCTTAAAGCAACTTGGTCACAGTTTAGCGTAGGAACATGACACATACAATCATTGATCTTTATTTTACAACATCATTATTGACTCAATCAGCATATTTTTTATTATTGACATACACAATTAATAAATATTACTGCATGCACAGTTTGAAGATAAATTAGTTTAGTTTTTGAGCTCAGTACGGTTAAAAAACTACAGAAAATATGTTGCAACATTATTATATTTCCAACCTAAACACAACTTTTGAAAGGCAGCATGTCACATTTAATATTGTGGTCAAGGTATCAAAACAATTTTTTGCATTACTATCTGTCTAATAACAGCTATTACAAGTGAACAAAAATTTCTGAAGTTATATGAAGAGACTCCTTATGTTGAAAACCAGATGATCTACCAGATGGCAGATCTACTTTTTGTGTTAAAAGTTTTAGTCTTGTATTTAATGTTTAGTCTTGGGAATTTAAGATTAATTTGCTAAATACTGGGATAATTGTTAGCTTGTATTGATACAATGTGCAACACACACACGCACGCACGCACGCACGCCCGCACGCAAGCACACACACACAGACACACACACAAACACAAGTACCATAGCTCTCCAACTTTTTTCACCATCCCCTTTATGATACCATTTAAGTGCAACATAATTGCTGATGCTCATTATTATGCTACGGCTAATCATTATCCAACAGATAATTCACATAAGACTTGAAGTGAAGACATTTAAAGACTTGTAACATATTTATGTGCTTAATGCAGTTTGTATATTAACTCTTTTTATATGATTATAAGGAGTTAAAAATAATACTAAACAAGTTCATGATTTGCATATGCTTTTTATTTCATTTACACAAAATCCTGCTCAAAAGCTGCCAACCAAAGTCAAACGTCTGATTATATAAGACCCCGATTTATGAAAATTTTGTCAATCTGCACAGGAGAAGCCCCTTAGGAAGATGATCAGCGATAAATAATAAAAAGTGAAAGCTCCTACTGCAATGATGAAATATATACAGTTACGGAGGTTATGTAAAACATGATAAATCTATTCATCTCAGCATGCAGTGTAAACTACTTACATTTCTTTTCAGACATGTAAAAGTAACAATAATTGCAAAACTTTCTATATGAAGTGTGTTACTTGTTAAAGTATTTCTTAAAATATTATGTTACATTGTTCTTTGAAGTAACAAGCACCAACACTGACCTGATCCTGACCCTAATTTTATCATCACTCAGTAATGCATCTAAAATGAGATAAATTTTCTTCCTGTCAATATTTCCAAAAAAGTAAGTATTGTATTAATAAATAACTGTTTATTTCTGTGTTAAGGTCAGGATAAGCTGCATGTTGGTGCATAATCATCACCTTAGTGCATTTTTTATTATTGAAAAATGTTAGACATATCAAACAAACACAGTGTCCATCTTTTTATTTTTAACATAACTTGAAGTGTAAAAAGGGAATTAAAATGAAGTAGACATAGCTAAAAAACTTCTGTAAATTCCAAAAGGCATACCATAATTTTCATATACGTAAAAAGCAATTGTTAACTCGAAAAAAAGTGCTATAAACTCTTTCTTAAAAATAGAATAAAAAAATCAGTAGACTGCAGCATAACTTTTTAATGTTCATTGTCATTTTCAAAGATTGCATCCAGCTCTGTAATGATCCACTGAATGTCCTGGAAAAAAGAGAAGTCATTAAGCAAAGAATTTAAGCTAAATTTACGCATTACCTATTAATGTGTGTATAATAAACTGGAATATTTAACCTGTGCAATAAAGCAGCAGACCCCTGGTTCTGGTAGAGCTATCTATAGTGCGTCGGCTACAGATACCGCAGGCCCAGGTTCGACCCGCATCGACAAACCAGTCGTTAAAATGGTAGTGGTGTAGCTCCCTTTCTAATAAAGCTCAAGCAAATATAAGGGTAGTTCCACGACTGGTTGATCTGGGGTCATGATAATGTGACTGGGTATGGTATCATACCAGGTGTTCTTGGCATGCTATATAGTGAAGGTAGCACTTTATCTCCTTCAAGTGAACACCGTCTCTGGATAACTCATAAACCCAATAAACATAAACCAGCAGAAGCGAGTTACTCTAATCAGTAAATAAAGCAATAGGTTTTGTGTTGCCCAAAACATGTAAAATTAAAAGATACAAATGACTCATGAAGTGAATGACACAATGGTTTCAACTGTTCAACTTTTTATGATTTCTGTTATGCAAAATTCTCGCTTGCTTACATTACACCTGTTATTTCTTTTGTTATGATCTATTGCGAATTCCTTTGAAATAATACACTCAATTTGAATATACATGTACATGTGAAAATAAACAAATAAAGTAGATTGAGGAACGTTAACAGCCTTTATTCATGTGTTTGCTTGGTTTATCTTCATTTCAACAGTATAACAATTATCTATAGACTGTGTCCACTTGATTCATATATGGTGCTGCCTTCACTGTGTATACCATGTTGTGAACACCAGGCATAATACCAAACCCACTAACATTATCCTGAAAACAGATCAACCAGTCTTGGAACCACCCTTATATTTGCTTAATTAAACTCAAAGTAAAAAGATTGTTTTCACACAGTTTTGTTAAAAAAGGTTTGACTTCCACATTGTTTATTACCATTTAATGTTTTAATTACTATCCTGACACATCTTTTATTTTTTATTTTTTAATTGAAAAATTGGTTACCTGTTTTCCCTTTTTTAACAATTGAAAACAATTAAAACATGGAATAACTGTGTCGTATATTGCTTATCAATGTGTTTTTTTTTTACTATGCACCAATCAACCCCTAATCAGACATGCTGTAGCCATTGCCCACCTTTGCGATGGGTTCTCACTGTAACTAGGTTAGACATGGAATTGCCAAAATGGTGTTGTGGTTAATAAAACGGTGGTATTTTGTGATTGTAGTTTCCGTTGTTTACTGGTGTCCAATCACAGATGCTTACAATATGGCAATTGTTACAGACTATTATTGTGAATATGTTATCAACATCCTGCGGTTCCTTAGTGTTGTTTTGCAAACGTATGTGTCACATTTTATTGAAAATACACCAAGAAACTGAATAAAGTTTATGTACCCTTATAAAAGTTAATATTTATATAGAGAAAATAATCGACCTTATCAGAAATTATTACCAACTTGCTTTTTTGTTTATATAATAATATCAGCACAATTATTTAGCCTAAAGTACACAAATCTACTTACATCTTACAGTCATAATATTCCCAGATATCTTTTATTCCTTTGAAGTACTGGTGATAACTTAAATAGTTTTTAAAAAATTATTATGTATGGCATGATATCAACTGCTTGTCAAACAACGATCTTACCTATCCAACCACGGGCTGACCATCATAAATACCTGGGGAAATCCTGTTAGATTATTGACTAAGAGAATACATGAGAAAGGGTTCTTATTTTATGTTCACAATTTCTATTGGGTATATATGATGTTAGCAGACAGAAATATTCTAAATTGTTTGTACTTACTGTTTTATATGTTTGAAAGCTATATTTTATTTAACTTTGCTATTAAGGCTGATAAAAAGAGGCGCTTTAGGGCCAGAATGGTCGCAGAAGATTTATGCTAAACGGACGTCCATGAAAACAATCCTGTAGGAGAGGTAATGATTTTCACTTTTTGACTTGCTTCATAATAAGATAAATGTTCTATTTTTCTTATAATAATTACTATTTACATTGATATCAGTATATTCTTCTGACTTAGATTAAATGGCTTTAGCCACAATGACATATCAACTGATGTTTGCTGATGACGTTCGAAGGTGTGAGCCACGACAATTATGTTGTATTTTGGTGTTAAATGGTACAAATGAAAAGGAATTTTAATGTCACATATTATGAATTTTTTTGCTATTTTGTTTGTTGCTTCCTGCACCAATAATTAAATGCTAAACCCGGAATATGCAGTAAGTAAAATGATAAAAGCGTGCTTACCGAAGATTATTAGGGATGATGTTGCAGCTTAAAGACACTATTAAAAGGTAAAAAATATAGCCCTAATAGAAATGACGGGTCAAAAGTTGCATGCATAAATAATGGAGTTAGAGTACATTAAGAATACTGGTAACATGTAGTTATACATTATGAATACTGGTAACATGAAGTTATACATTAAGAATACTGGTAAAATGAAGTTAAAGAATAAGAATACGGGTAAGATGAAGTTATACATTAAGAATACTGGTATGATTAAGTTATACATTAAGAATACTGGTAAGATGAAGTCATACATAAAGACTACTGGTAAAATGAAGTTATACATTCACAATATTGGTAAGATGAAGTTAAACTTTAAGAATACTGGTAAGATGAAGCCATACATTAAGAATACTGGTAACATGAAGTTATACGTGAAGAATACTGGTTACATGAAGTTACACATTAAAAATACAGCTAAGATTTACCAACAAATATAATATTATTATTTATATATTATTTTTGCAGAAAAAGAGAGCATCATTCATTTATGACAATCTACAGAAGAAAACAAGAAGGTATTGAATAGGCAATAAACCTAAAGATGGAAGGGATTTGTATTTTTATTAAAACAAAAATATGAAAAGTCCTTTGAGTTCTACAACATATACTTAATTTTGCAAAAAGCACCACTAGACAAAGGTAACATGCCAGTTAGAATTTCATTTTATAAATAAATATTGATATTTATGATATTATGAATATTTTAATATCTCTATTATTACATCCTTTCTGCCACTAATTAAAAACTTCCACAGTTTAGTTTTCTTCACATCTCCTCAATCCAAGATCAAAATCTTCCAGTCAAATGAAATAAAATCTTGTAAAAATATTGCTATAACTGAATGAGTTACTTTCTTGAAAAATTTAAGTTATGAAAGACCTTTCTCAGTATGGCTGAGATCATTGATTTTGGTTAATTTTACAAATATTTTATTAATTTATATTAACATATTGTACTGGATGTGTGTGATATGCCACAATTGGTTCCACCTAGCATGTATGGGAATGTCTGAGGAGCAAAATGTTTTTTATTGTAAAGACAGCCAATAAACATGGGTCCATTATGGAAGCTCTTCAGCCAAAGAAATCTGTCATCTGTGAAACACAAGAGCAATAACAACCTCTAATATAAAAGATATGTTCATCCCATGATAAGAAACTAATAATCTGATAAACAAATCTTGATACTTTCTCACAGTATAAAGGCGAATCTCTGAGAGTGACCACTGAGCGATTTGGAGGGCAAGCAAACACATGCATATACCCAAAGACCTAGTAAACACACACTGTTGCAAACTGAACACAGAGGCAAATATTGTTAAATTAGTTGTGTGATTATGTATTTTTCTATGTAAGATATTATTATATTTGTGTGTGTCCACACATAAGATGACAATATTTTACACAGATATTGTTGTGTTGCAATACACAGAGTTGAGCCATCTGAACAATATCTTGCCCACTTTGTCCTTGTAGTGTATTCTGCTTGAAGGTCCAATGGAGGATTTTAATAAAGAACTATTGGTCTTAACACACACATGCTGAGACATAAAAGTTTTAAAACGTCTTTCTAATTAACAATTGTTAATGTCAATGTATTTCATTAAAATTAACAACGGTCATCTGTTGTATTCATTTGCACTTCATTCATGTCTTATGATATGTGTTTATACCAATTAAAATACTTAAAGTTCAATAATACCAGTCCAAATTTCTGGCGATTTATTGCCTTTTTTCCTTAGGGGATTTTATTACATTAGCCATGACTTAATAGGCTGCATGCAACTTATT
This sequence comes from Sinonovacula constricta, assembly GCA_007844125.1. NCBI lineage: Eukaryota > Metazoa > Mollusca > Bivalvia > Cardiida > Solecurtidae > Sinonovacula > Sinonovacula constricta. The sequence continues at coordinate 20,577,635 of CM017571.1, forward strand.
ATGAAGGCTTTAAAAATAACCAGTGCACTGATTTAATTAAGCTACCAAGATTTCAATGTTCATTACTACAATAGTTTATCAGCACAACATAAGCACACATTCAACTGAAACTCTACAAATAGGTTTTGTAGAATATGCAGGGTTAGACTTATGGCTTTTGAAGGACAGGTTTTAAAAAAATGTCATACCTAGGTCATATTGTTACGCACTTAGGCACGTGTGATGTACTCTGACAGTCCATGTAAACTGTATTTTTTTGACAAATAATTGTACTCTTAACATCTATACTTTGTCCAACAACATACATTTATTGTTATTAAACGTCAAATGTTTCATCTTCAATATCATACATCTGTGCTGTCTTTATGTAAATTAATGGTTACTATTTTAATTGTTTAAAGTCTTGAGGGGTTTAAAAACTGCTAGTATCGTTTAGTTTAAATAATAATTATTGTTTTGATATCATTTGTTTTCGGTTATTATTGATCTTGTTATTCTAATGATGCGTAATTGAACCGTAAACATTGTTTTGATAGCATTAAAATAGTTATTTATATTATCTGAGTACATTCTTAAAAATATTTTCTTCATTACATTTATGACAAAAGTTTTATATTGTTTTAATCACAATTCTCATTTTTAAACTGGTTATATTCTGTAATAACAGTATTGAATAGCTTTTTTTATTGTTTCGATTACATCATTGAGAAGCTATTCTTTTATAATGATTCCATTATTGACAAGCAATTTCTGTTATTTTTATTACATTTTTGAATAACATTTACTTTTGCTTTATTTAGTGAAGAATCAGTTGTGTGATTTCAATAAAAATAATTTTGATGAGCTTTATTTATACACTTTTGTAAGACATTATTGACAAAAGTTTATAAGTATTTTTACGGTTTATATGACATTCTTGACTAACTTTTTGACCTCGTTGTTTGATTTTGATTACATTTTTAAGTTAATATATCTAAGCTTTATTTGAATTCTTATATAATTTATGTGTATGGCTTGATTACATTTCTAAATAATTATTTGTGTGTATCTGTAAGATTCTTGAATAATTAAGTAGTCTACAGCTATACATTAATGGACATGTCTCCTGGTATCATTTGTGGTTACAGTTTAAACTTAAATGGCTTTATGCACTGGACAAAAGCTAGGTCTTAAATATTTTATTCTGTTTTTATGTTGTTTTAATATTATAATTATATTTGCTTTAAAAAGTCACATAGTTAATTGCTATTTCGAATAGGAAACCAATTCAGTTGGTAAGATACTAAAGTTTTTCATATTTTAAGATGTTATGTTGACTTCTGATTGATTTTGATTGTTGAAATTTATTGTTGAATTTTATTGTTCAAATCAAAGAACGTATAAGTCTTGTTTATTTCATAAATGTTAGAACAATTTAATATAAAGCATGCTTTATCTCCAAATAATTCAATGACTACCAAAAAATTTGTTACTGAATAAAGGAATTAATTTACCAATGTGACTTATTTTTACTTTGTTAGACAATGTGAAAGCAACATTAAAGTAACAGAGTTACAACATATCTAATAAAAACAAAGAATATTTGTGCTCAAATTTGGACAATTAAATAATTTAGGGTTCATATTAAAATACTCTACTGACATTATTATGCTTGAAAATTGAAAAAAGCTACTTACATCTGGTTTTAATTATAAAAGTCTGCTTAAAGTAATTCAGACAATAGACTGCAGATAAAACAACAACAGACATTAGTTGCGATATGTGGTCTGTTTAGGGTCATGAAACATGCTGTATAAACTTGTGACACAACTAAAAACCAAAGGATGTTGCAGTGGATAAAGAATGTAAATAAATATGCACATTTGACTAGGAAATGGCCACAAGAATACAGTGGATGAGGAATTAACACAGGTGGGCTCATATGACTATGTTATGTCCATCAGACAACTGTTGATCAGGATTTGACACAATTCGGTCCTTATCACCAGGTAATGGCCATCAGACATTTATAATCAAGCGTTTCACACAATCTGAGCTTTTTTTTCTGAGGACGGGAACGTAGGCGTGTTCTTAATTAACTTATCATCTGCGTCCAAAGCTAAATTTATTAATGTCTAAACATTTTTAAATTCTCGATAAATCAAAAAGATAAATTTATTTCGGAAGAAATACTAGTGTCCAATTCCATGTGAGGAAAATTGATGCATGGAAATATCACAGACACATTGATTAGAATATGACTCTCATGCCATGGATGTTAACCAATCTAAAGGATAGTAAATAAAAGAAAAACAGTGTTTTTTTTATTTCCAATGCGTCCCTGAAAGGCACATAAAGTTATGATATTATATAATGTGCAAGCCTGGGAAGAAGTAGTGCACATAAACAAATATGTATGTCGAAAGTGACTAGACGCATCTGTTCTATCCAGGCATGCCTTAAATGTTAATGTTACTATTTGTTATCTGTTTAAACTATAAGTTAAAGTGATTATATTGTTCAATACTGATGTACATGAAATGCAGATAATGAATGAATAATGCCACGAAAGGATATAAGTCAGTGACTTAAGGGCCAAAGTAAATTGATTTTCTGCAGAAATTATGTACGTACAAATACCCTTAACTCGGTTAAGATATTGTAACATATACTTGATATAGGTATTACCACCTTTAAAGTAACCTTTACTTGTATACCTTTAGTCGCTTACACCGTAAAGGTTACAGCGCCCAAACAGCGTTTTTCAGTGCTTCGATTGTAACCCACATGACCCATTCGACATTTGAATAGGCAAGAATAAGCCTGAATGCTTGAGGTAATGCGCATGAATAGATCAGGCGCTCGTGCTTACATTACTTTCTGCTGTTGAAGAGATGAAACGCCGTTTTATCAAAACAAAAACATTCGCTTTCATTGTCTTTGTTAAATATTTTATATATAAACCATTTCGGTTAACAATTTGTTTAAAAAGTACGTTCGTCAACGAACTTTTTTATTCGAGCATTAAACAATATGTAAGTGGGCGTGTCCTGCGAAAGCAAGCGGCTAGCTAATAGATCAATATGATTTTCCCTTGTGTTGCAGACATGTGATCATTCCCGATTTCCCCGGGAGACTCCCGATATCAGAGGTCTCTCTCACGCCTCACGTTCAGCAAATCAATTCTCCCGCTTTGATGTTCCCGGCAGACTTAATCTCACCCCTCCTGAAGACTGCCCCATTCAGTAGCTACCAGCCCATCATTTGATACGCAATATAACCTACTGCAAGCGACCCGCACCTGCGTGTGTATGTGTGCAACTTATCAGAACAGATCACTGCCCATCATTGAGCGTACCGAGTATTCATTGGTCGTAGTGGTGGTGTGTGTGTGTGGGGGGGGGGGGAGGGGTCGATAATTTCGTATCATGCCTACTGTGTAAGAAAGCAACCGCCACAAAATGTAAACCCTTTATTGAAAATATATATAACCACACCCATTTAGTAAATGGCGGAGATCATGCCCAATCAGTGGCACATGTTCTGTTTTCTACCACAACACTGTGTTGAAAATGGAAGCAATGCTTAACGCACGTGCGGACGCAGGCATTGCACTGAGCTTCGAAATTTTAAATGTTCAATAACCCGTTAATAGGGTGCTACAAGAACTATTCTGTATTTACCTAATCGAAAGCTTAGGATATTTAAATTGAACGTCTTAAGTATTTTCCTAATCGATTCAAGGTACTTATTTCCAGCATTAATATTGCGTTTGACAAACGTCCTGACTACAAAAAAGTACAATTATTTCCGTTTACTTCGGTATTCTAAATACGCTACATAAATCAAGTAGATATGTAAAAAAATAGACATGCCTGCACTTAAATGCATGCAACTAACTTGATAGAATAATTCACCAACTGACCTGCATACGTGCATTACAAAAAACAAAAAAAAACAAAAAAACTTGTGCTAATTATATGTGTGACGTCATAGCGCCATTTTGTCAGCAGACTACAGGATTTGTTGAAACTGATGCGCTCGTGTGTTCTCATAAAAAGAATATAGAAATTTTACCCATAACTTACTACATTTCTTAGTATATATGTATATATACATATATTGTTGTGAGGTTCTATAAAATTACGAGGTATATATAATACCCCGCTAAAATAAATGTCATTTCTATGCACTATTATCGAATTTTTATTCCAGTTGTCTTCCTTAGACAACGTAGTCTATTCAGTAGACTGTGTGAGGCAGTAGCCTAGAAACTTGTTAAAAAAGGCGGGAAAGTTGCAAACCAGTCTGGGCATGTATATACCCCCCTACATGAAGACTACTATATGGAAGGAGGCAAGCGAAACAAACGTTTATTACAGTACATCAAACAAGTTTGTGACTTTTTCACATATCACTTCTGCATTTTGAAGCTGCAGAAGAGGCTTTTTTCCATGAAAAAAACAACAACAGAATATTGCTTGATTACGAGCCACAATATCACGGAGTTCAAAATCATATGTGTGCAGCCACGCGAGTACACATGTCATGAAGAAAAAATAAGTTTTTTAAAAGTCGCCGTATTAAAAAGTGTTCCATGTCCGTTCTTAATGCCAGTGTATATTATAACTCAAGTTGTAAGCTATTGTTGTCCGCCTGTCTCGATCGAATATTTATTTAGAAAGTATTTTGACAAGTGTTGGTCTATAAGCTAACACATGCGGTACATTGAAGCCACATCCTTCGTCTACCGAGTTAAGTATATTACGGTATAAGGTCTGAGGACCGCGTTCAGTCCGAGGAGACAATCTCTCACAATTGGAGAGTTTTTTCAACGTTGCTGTTCGTCTCGGAAGTCATTCCTTTTCGAAGACTAAAGTACAGTCCATGTCAAAAGCCATTTCAGTCATAGAAAATTGGAAGTAAATGCCACAGCTTTGTCTATTGTTATTGGCTTTTAAGCATAGAACGACAAGATCGTGTATAACTAATGTTTATAAGGTTCGAATAACAACACACATATATAAGAGAACTAATTATAGATTAACAATGGAAGCTGGTATTAAAGAGGCAATCTGTGCGTGAGTACATGTAACATGTAACTGGCTCTACCCAGTGAGGCATCTACCTGATATGTATACTACACATAGCATGCGGTATGAAATAGACTGGCTACAATAACATAGTCATAACATAACACTTTGTGTCACGGTGTCTGTTGGTTTCAACATATTTTTTTGCCATATAAATGCAAAAAAAGGTTCGGGCAACAAGTGATTAGTACCACGTTAATAACAGCCCTCACCTGTAAGGTATGTAACATAATGTATTGGCTATTGTAATTTTATATAAGGTAATATTAAAGGTTATATAACATGACAGTGTTGTTGTTCTAAATAGCCATGTCAAATCAAGGAATTCACGTAATCAAGTGTCCGATTGTCTGTGTATAGGAAACATATATACATTTTAGTGAACGCTTTCAAATATTTCAAAATCGTTTAATGTCTTTAATATATTGTTATTTTGCTTTAAATAGTAAAATATTTTGCTCAAACGATAAATTGATTCGACTATGTAATAAGGTTTGTATGTTCAGCGGATGAAACTGTCTTGTAGCATGAAGCAGTTTTGTGTGTGTGTGTGGTTGATAAAGTCGGCATCGTACGAAGAGATGTTCTGCATTTTCAATTTCACTATTACATATACAAGCATTGTTATCAGTAAGGTGGTTCATGTATAAATCGTCATTTAAATTACTGCAGTTGTTGCGAATTCGCGCGTGATATACGGTTAATGTTCGGTTTCCATATTTGAAATATTTTGGCACTTCCGGTTGTTTTTAAAACATTGATTTCGGTTTTTGTTTGAATATATCAAGCGCTTCTGATTCTTTAGTTTCCAGTGTCTAGTGATAGATTATTTCACGACCTTGTGACTGAAGTTACAAAATAGTGAGAAAAAAGGGCTGTACGTCTCGAAAGTGTATTGAAGTTATCTGATCTGAATTCCTCAGGTTATATGGATTTACGTCTGCGAAGCTGTGTGGAAATATATCTGTAAACCCGCTTGGAAGTACAGTAAAACCCCTCATAAAGACTACACCGAAATTAAGACCATCTTAATAATAAGATCATTACTTCAATTTCCTTTTAACGATTTTGTACTATTTTCTACCCTGAAATTAAGACCACCTCTATTAAGACCATATTTTTCCCGTCCCATAGGTGGTCTTAATAGAGGGGTTTGACTGTATTCCATTCTTAAGTTTGTGCATTACTGTCACCTTTTTGCATATCTCTTCGAGATTATAGCAAAACCCAGCCTTTCTCTTTAATAAGGTTACTTATTGAGACAGACCTAGTGAGACCGGTCACTACGCGTGCTGCCTCGTATTGCAGACGTTCGAGCTGTGATTTTTCATAAACTTTACACCTATCCCAAACGACAGATGCGTATTCAACAACGGGGCGCAAAAGGATATGTAGATTTGGTTAAGCGTTTTTTATTAACTTTTAACTTGATTGCTTTTACCAGTCTTAAGATTTTCGATGCCGATTTCAATACATTGTCAATATGTACATGCCATTTTCCATCATTGCTTAAAGTTACCCCTTAGTGTTTGTTCGAAGAAACCAAGTTTAGTTGGACATCGTCAAATAATAAAACTAGATTTTTAATATTTTTATTGCAAGAAAAGAACATAAATTTATTTTCATCTAGATTGAATTTAACCAGCCACTGTTTTGACCAGGCACTGATCATTCTTAGGTGTGAATTTAATAAGCCCCGAACATCGTCAATGGTGGATGTAGTTTGAGCTTAAGATGTGACAACCGCAAATAATCTAGTTAAAATTAGCAAATTGTTTTCTATGTCATTAGCGTAAATCAGGAATAATAATAATAATAATGATAATAATAATAATAATAATAACAAAACAATAATAATAATAATAATAATAATAATAATAATAATAATAATAATAATAATAATAATAATAATAACAATTATAATAATAACAATAATTACAATAATAACAACAACAATAATAATAATAATAATAATAATAATAATAATAATAATAATAATAATAATAATAATAATAATAATAATAATAATAATAATAAACTCTTTCTTTAGAGAAGGTTACCCATTAAAATTACATTTGTTCACAAGAACAAAAGTAATATTATTTTCAATGAGGATTCTAAATTCAGCATACAAACAACAGAAACATTAGAAACGACAGACATACAAAATCAATAAAAATCAATATAATGCCATAAAATAACACATTTTCGCAGAAAAGTATACTTAGTTACTCATTATGTATATTATACCAAACATATATAATCAAACAACAGCAACAATTAGACTAGACATATATACCAATTCAATACAATATCAAACAAAGGTCACATATTTGCACAAAATACTTCTAATTTTTACTCATGATATTTTAGGAATACTTTCAATTTAGATTTAAACGCTTTTAAGTTAGATGTAACCCATTATTCCACTAGTAGTTGGTTCCATGTCTCCATACAAGTGTAACTAAAAGTACGCTTTGGATAATTTGTTTCTGGTTACTTATGTACTATGTCTTTTCGGGTTTTCGATCTTAGTTCATAAGTTTGGTTATTTGACAGTGAAATTAAATCACTGATATAAGATGGAGTCATATTATTAAAAGCTTTGTACACTAAAAGATTAGTAAAGCATTTGCACCTAGAATCAAACTTCTTCCATTTTAAGTCGTTACATAAATCTTTTGAGATTGTTTTGCTGTTTGAGTTAGTGATCATCTGAAATGGTACACCGATCTATACTTCAAACGGAAAATAGGTTAAATATTGAACAGTAAACCAATGTTTCTATTTTAATAATAGTTACATTAATCATTAGGCAGCTAACCCACATATATTCCGAAGAGAGTTATTTAATGAGAACCTTCCCATAATTTAATATAAGCTATACCCCTGGCGTCAAAAACTGCACTTTGTTAATAGTTCCAATGCATTTTTTTCAAATATATTTTTACACTATTTTTCTGCCATAAAATATCAAGAATTTGTTCTCAATGACATTTTGTGCTTGGTTAGCAAATATTGTATATTCTGTTTATGCAGTTATGTGTGCGTGTGCGGGGAGGGGGCTGGTACTTGTTGTAATGCACGGTTTACTTTTGTGATGTGTCATTTTGACAATATTTGTGGACTGTATTTACATGTAAACCAACGAACTAAATCATAACCCCACTCATCCGTCCACTACCTACCATGTCAAATCTCAAGCCAGGTGAGTAGCTGACTGTACGCTGAATACGAAGCTGCGTACAAATTGTCCCAAAATAAAAAATAATGAAAACACACAAAGATAAAATCTGCAGTTAATACCTTATCCTAGTAGGGGTAAGGGGTATATTTATTGAGATCAATTTGCACAAGAAACGAAAAGATGTAAAACAGCTAAATCAATTTGTTAACCTCCTATAGGGGCACGTTTTGTACTCTTATATAAGAACTTCTCAGATAATTCCGTTCTCACGACGATCACGCCTCAGTAGTATCTGGTAGAGGGATATGTACAGAATTGTAACTTTTCGTTCGTCGATTTATTTTTTAATTTTAATGTTTCGTTAGACAAACAGTGGTTACTGCATTTAACATCTTTACATTTATCTTTTCCGTTAGGAAGACGTACAAGTCGCTAGGCAGTGCTGCTGCCAATTACAAATTAATGGGGATCATTAATAAACCACAGAATAGAGGTTTGGGAATCATTCAGAATAGCGAATGGTCATACTTTCAATGTATAGATCTACATGGTATTTTAAAAATCATATTTTAACGCATGTATTCATATTTTAGTTGCTATTTAACTTACAAAGTGAGTGGAGTAAAGTTAGTAAAATACCAAATTCCATTTGCAATAGTTTTCTTTTGTTTCAGTCTACAAAAGAGCAAATCTTCTATTTATTACAAGCTTTCGGGTTTAGAGAAATAGATATGAGACTATTATCTATCAGCATTTTGATTCCAGACTGCAGCTCAATCTTGACCTTGTAGGTTTTCTATTAAACAATTAGCCCAATACACATGACAATGTGATTTGTCATACCATTATTAGTCATAACATATTCTGTATTGTTAAACTGTCAAGGAGGATGTCACATGATAGACCTTTTAACTTATAGTACTCGCTAAAACAATTATATCATGTACAAACAATATACTAGTCATGGGTTTACCTCATTGTTTGCAATTTACAATAGAAATAAAAGAATATTGACGACCTTCACATAGCTAAAAATGGTGAACAATGACTTTTTAATTTCCTCGTAATTTTGTCCTTTCCGATAAGGAGCGAGGATAGGTTTGTACATAATTCCCATTTTGTCGATTGTTAAGAATCCCTGGGCTGACATCGAGTCTTCGATCATTAAAATAATGTGATAATATACAGAAGAAAAAGCAATTTATTTATTTTCTTTTTCTCATAATCGTATGCTGATAAAATTGATGAGTGAGTTCAGTACCGCGACAATGTTCAAAACAAAAGTTAAAAGTGCGGATCAAATTATCCCGAAGTCAACGACATAATGATACATGTAGCTACAACTTACACTTTGTATTGGCAGCAATGATCGAAGTTCTCGGAAAGTTTAAATGCAAACAGCCTTATCCTTAATCTTTAAAGTTTGTTTGTGCTATGTTTGTACTCCAGGAAAAATGATTTTAGTTGCAGAAAAGCTGATTAAACTTAAAACTAAATATGCTTTTATGACTGCGGAAAACTTTGTTGGCATTCACATTTGTTCAGTCACGGGACTTACTGACATTAATTCGTGACTAAATCATTCTGAGTTTTCCTACCAATTCGACTTATTCCACAATAACCACTTTTCTGTTGCGATTTCTCAAAATGGATTAAATGCAATTTTCGTTTTCTACATATCGTTACATTTTCTTGAAGACACGGTAACATTGTCATGCATTCATAAATACGGTTAATTCTTTGTTATAAATAATAAGTGTGGATCAAATTGTACATAAATGGACATAACTAGAAAATTGGCGCTTGTGTTTGGGTGTCGCCTCTATAAAAGTCTAAATCTGGAATGAAAAATCCTTGTTTTAAAGGTGGTATCCGACAGTTTGGTCCAAAAATATTTTCGTCAAAGATCATAATGATGCTTTTTATTGATGTCTTACATCTGTCGGAAAAGTGAACCATAACACAGTCAGCTATTGTTAAACTTACAAGAAAACCGTGCGACCATTAATATTTCAGGTCATCCACGACATCCGCTGTGACGTCGATGTCTATTTTTAGCAGGAATTTCAATCGTTCTTATTAACAGATATTGTTATATATATAAAATGTAGGCAAACTGTCGGAAACCACCTTTAACGTTAAATGTGTGTACAATAGCATTTTACATCAAATCTAGTTGTATCTTGATACTAAAACGTCCCCAGAAACAAACAAAATACAATCTAGGAACTATGCGTACACATCATATTATGTCTAGCTACACCCCTGCCAGCGGGGACGAAGACATTGTGCGTCAAAGACCAAGAATGTTGGAGAACTAAGAATACAATTTTAAAGGGTTCTACAATGGGATGTTAGGTTAAAAGAATTTTTTAAAAAAGTGAGAAGCTGTAGAGCTGTTGTGATTGATGTTCAATACAGCAGATAGTTGCACTGCACTGCTCAATGGTTAGAAGCGTAGGCATATTAGGGAAGGGTATTCCAGTGCAAGACAGTGCTTAGGAAATAGGGGTACATGCACTTTTTGTAATCTGTGACTGCTGTTATTAACTTATATGACCATGGGTGGGTATGACGAGACTGGCGGAAAAGGGTGTTAACGTGCTTTCATTAGAAATAGCAGCCAGTTTATTTGTTATCTCATACATTAGGCACAATCGACCTTATCAATGCGTCTTAGGTCAAGATGACGGAGGTTTAATGACTGGTGCATATCTGTGTCACTGGATTTGCAACTGTAATCAGATTTGATTGGGGTACAGAAACGTGTCCTATTCTATTCATCATAATTAACCGCTACTAGAAGGTGTCTTCCTGAGTACTCTTTATGACAGAAACGATACATAAATTGACGGTTCCGAAATTTCTTATTTATTATTTGAAACTTTTATATAAGAATAAATTATTATGAAATTTATCTCTTTTTGCCGCATTCTGAAGTACCGGAAGAGTACTGACTAACAATGATAAGGCACTACCGGAAAATAAATTGGAAGAAAGGGCGCTACAAAGAAATGTAGACCGATGGAATAAAATGATTCCTATGGATTTCAGTAGATGCAGATACTTGCATTATGATGCAAGCAAATTTGAATATTTCCGCTTTGACTTCCGCCTTATTCTGGGTTTGGTGTTATTTTAATCATAGGCACATGAAAACATATTATTGCAAAATTAATTCCTAATATTTAATTAAAATTATTTATGATCCATCATATGCTTAAAAAGTACAATCTATATGTAAACCGCATTTTAGAAAGGAATTGAAACATAGAAGTGAAATTTGGTGATCAGAAGTGCAATTTTGTGATTAACGGAACACGCTGTTTACGTTGTTCATAAGTTACCGTGTGTAATTCAATGCGTAAAAATCCACTATATCTTCTTTTTTAAAATAAAATGTTAACTTTGGTGAAGTATTTATAAAAGTTCAGGAAGAAAGGGAGCTTAAAACAACGTGAATGTGATTGTCATTTGTTTTATTTGTCAGTTTACAGTCACAGAATGTACTAGCTATTAAAATTGATGGTAGAAAACAGAGTTATGAATACGTGTGACACAATATATGTACATCCCCTTTTTGTCTTAACACGACGCGAAATTCTCCTTCCTGAGGGTACCTGTCCCCAAAAGTTGTCTAGTGCCCTAATACACCACAGTACAATGTGCATGTACAATGTAATCATATATACATGCAGGATTCATCATTAATGCTAAACCATAGGCCATAGCTAGTTCAATGTTGGTCCGGTCTAGTCAAACCTAACCATTGCTATCCCGCTGGTCTAAGTAGATTCTTAGCAGAAATAAAACAACTAACCTGTAATGAAAGCTTGTTTGTTTCAGTTCAAATCCTTTTTATTTCCTGTCAAATGCTTTTAGCATTATCTGCACAATATGTTTGACTTTACACAAACGTTGAGCACTTTGACTTAGCTTCAAAAGTTGTCGTATGAGTTATGGGATACAATTTTATTTATAAGTGTTCCTTAGATTGTTTGGTCCAATCAAATGTTTGCATTCTGAATGAACACTCTTTTGCGCATCAAACCAACGTAGCTTATAGTGTTTCACAAATATGATTGACCAATTAAGAACATGTTGTAACGACACAGAGTGAACCTACAATGTTCAAACTTTGTGTACAGGAAGTATATGACATAAGGCAAACACCCATAAGTTGTTTGGGTCAGTCGGTAAAAGGTTAAGGTCACAGGCATTTTTTGTATAAGGTATACATTTTCTATGTGCTGCGATAACTTGAGTAATTTTTATCATACAACTAACAAACTTTGTATACAGAGATTAAATGGTTGGTTGGTTTTCTGCTTAAGGTCCCTCCTTAACAGTGTGAGGATCTCGGTGTACCCTCCTTGGTGTGCACCTTAGAGGGATTTTTAGAATCGAAATGGAGTTGCATTCAGACAATTTTGAACCCAAAGACGGCTACTTAACGGTGTCAATGAGACCTAGGTGTCCAGTAACCTTTTCCCTGGGTTGAACCAGTACCTGCACTTTTCCTAGCGTGAACCTGTACTCAATGCCCAGTGTAGATAGCAGAGAAACAGTATATAGTATCTCTTAAATTCTCCGCCGTGACCCGGATTCGAACCCGGGACCTTCAGATTGGCAGGCTGACGTGCTAACCACTTGACTACCACGTCACCAACACAGGGAGTATATGAGATGAGTCAAACACCTGTTGTTTTTTTTTTTTTTGTTTTTGTTTTTTTTTGGGGGGGGGGGGGGGGGTGGGGGGGGAGCAAGTCATAGGTCAAGGTCACAGGTATTTATTGTCCACATGATCCACACTTTAGGTCATATTTTTGCATTCACTGTAAGTTTTCTGTTGCGGGGTCCTACCTGACTCAGTCATTGTTCTAATTTCTTTCTAAAATCAATTAAAAATACGACTAACAGTGTTTTTTTTGTTAAATAATTAAATAATAAAGGTAAGACTTTATGTGATTTATATATTGCAAATCTGCTTCTGTAACTCTTGCAATGTTAATCTTTTTGCTGATTTTACTTTTTTCTAGAGTTGGGTATTTTTTCAAAGAGTTGTCTTAAAAAGGTGGGCATGCCCATTCCTAATTAGCCAACAGTTTTCCCGTGGCGGGGGATGTAGCTGTCTGTGACTGCATCTTGTTTGACATTAATAATATCTTTGCCTGAAGTGTAAAAAGAATGTCTGTGCTCCTCTCATTACCGTTGCCGCTCGTGAAATGTGTTTCGTCAAAGTGCCATATCCTCTGCCCTTCTAGAATGAACATTAAAACATTTTGCCTTTTATAAGGTATATATGTTAAAGCTGCATTGGGCATGACCAAGCTATGTGTAGTGCTATACAAAAGAAAAAAGTGCCGAAACAAGTACACGTGTGTAATACTTGAAATAAAAAGGTCAGAATCATGTGTGACGAACATCACCACACAGAGTTTGACTTCATGGGGCTTGAACCAGCAGTCATCAAACCACACTCCCATGGCTGTACTGATTGAGCATGAATGTGGGCTTGATAAATGTTAAAAGAATCCAAAATAATACAGTGACTGAAATGGACTTACATATATTGCATGCATGTTATGAGGTTATTGTAATGTTACATGCTGTGGGGTATAAATGCAATACAGTAGACACATGTTAAGTGGGGCTTGACTTCTGAATAAAGTGTGCATTTTATGGGTTACAGCAGAACCTCACTTAAAGGGCACCTCAATATTAAAGCCACTTCGCTAATAAGAAAACTTAGGCTTGGTCCCAATTTCTGGTTTCTCTCTGTATCTAAACTCAATTCTAAGGCAACTTTGCCAATGATGCCAAATTTCTTGGTCCCAAAAATGGTCTTATTATTGAGGTTCCACTGTATATGTATTAAGGCTACATTGGGCCCCATAAAGCTGTATTTTGTTACATATTGAGGAATTTCAGTGGTGGGGTTTATAATGTTATTGTAGTACTATCATTGCTGTTTAGGCCATGTTGTGGTAATCAGGGAATGGCTTTGAGGGAGACTTGGGAGAAATAGTCTCCCAAATTTGTTAAACTTCTCCCTCTACTGAGCCTAGATAGAAGTTTTCCCTATATGTTTCTTATAGGAAGCCAAAAAGTTCCAAAACTTCTCTCTAAATTTGGAAAATTTTCTCCCTGTTCTCACAGCCTAAGCCGATCCCTGGGTAATTAAATACAATATAGCAGATACATGTAAAGTGCAGGTCTATTGAAATGTTTAATGTCTTTGAATGTAGCGTGCATTAGTATGGGGTATATGTATCAATGCTGCATTGGGCCCCACAAAGCTATAAATATAAATAAATATAATATATATTGTGCTATATAGAGTTTTCGGTTATTGGGTTTATCATACACAGGAAATGACATAATTCTAGGCAGCCATTTAGATGAAAATAGAAAGTAGCACTTTTAAGATTATATTACTTGTTCTCAATTCATTAAGCTTAATTGTTCTTGCCACGATTTGTGTCATTATATTTAAGATAAGTAGAGAATGGACAGCTTTGTTTCATTCCTGGAATAAAGATCTCAAATGTTCATAAACTATTTTTAAATAATGAAATCATTCAGTCGAATTAATACATATCCCGTTTCATTAAAATATACCCTTCATCAAACTTTAAATAAGTTAATAAGAAAAGATCCTATCAAAATTTTCATAGATATTTAAATTTTATCTACCTGTAGACAAAGGCAAACAAGGTAAATGTAAATGTGACAAAAACACAGACACGAGACATAACACACAAACAGAAAAACCTTCAGTTACCGCCTTGAAACAGTCAGTCGGCAAAAGGGCCGACTGGGTGCTTAAACCTTGTTTGTGGAGCGCTCCAACCTCGCACTTCCTGAAGGTTTTTCTATCAAACAGTGTAAATAAAAATATCACGTCAAAGTGAAACAACTAACAGTAAGCACTTGCATCTAGAGTTAAAACAGATACAATGAACTTATGTACATACATAATAACTAGTAATATAATAAACTTTCCACATATGTACAGTATGTATAGTAGAGAAAAGCATCGGCAACCTTAAAATTCCAAATAAGAGAGTAGTTTTTAATAAAATAAAAAAGTACAAGCGCTAATATATAATAAGAACAATATAATGACGTCATACAATGCCATGATGTCATATGCCAAAAGTGTCAACAGTGAAATGTAAAAAATACGAAAGAAATCATCGAATTTTAGAAAACATCCAAAATCAACGAAATAAAATGTAGTATTGTTGAAGACTTAGTACGTATTAAAAAACATATAATAAAAGCCGAGGATTTATCCGCAGTTGGCATATTATATATAGTAAAGGTGCCAAAATCCCGATGTTATACCTACTGTGCAATTTCACTTAAAGGGTATGGAGACTGCTCAAGTTGTCCCACCTATATAGGGCACGACTGAAAAGATTAAGAGACAAGAAATCCAACGGTGACTGTCCAATTATGGCTTTAAGTCACTGTTTTCATATAGTCTCAGCGACCTGTTCGGTCATCGTGTAATTAAAAAGCGATGTTCTTGACTGTAAAAGGGTCAATTGCAAGCAATGCAGTACAACGAAGGATTCCCGGGTTGTAACAGTCTGCAATACATTTTCTGATAAGTTTTGTGAAGTGGTCAGAAAAGTTATTGAGGCCCTTGATTTTCGTTAAATTGTATAAAACATTTTCATAAAATGCAGGATGGCTTATGCCTTTCTGTCTACGTGTTTTCATACTGCTATTATACTAAGAAGCAATAAAACCATTGCGGTGAAAGAATTATGAAAACGCCTTTCTTAATTCATGAAAACGAAAGCCTTGCTGTAACAGTTTAGAAGAAATAAACCGGTCTGAAGCATTGAAATCTTCTACTTTAGTACAATCTCATACAAACCTTTTAAGTTTTGATATGTAAATACCATAGGAGGTAGCACGAGGTGAATCACCATCAAGGTATGGATAATGCACAGTACTAAAGTTGAAATCATCTCTCTTGTCATAGATTTTAGTACAGACGTTGTCATTGGAAAGAGCGATCTCAATGTCTAGACATCCTGCATTTAAATGTCAGTTATTTGCTTGATTAAGTTTAAGTTCTGGAGGGTAAATCAGATGGATCATTTGAGAAAAGAAAGGATTATCTCTAGTGAGAATATCGTCAAGATAGCGTGACTTTAAATTGAAAGCCTCTATAATGTGGATTTGGTTAGAAGGGGATAAAGTTAACATGAACTCACGTTCAAAGCAGTATAAAAACAAATCTGCAATTAATGGTGCTCAGTTGGTTTCCATAGGAATACCAATTACTTGTCTAAATAAAGTGTCACCGCATTTTATGTAAATAGTGTCTAATAGGTAACGTAGAGCTTCACAAACATCCGTGCAAGTCCACATAGTAAACTTTTCTTAGAAATTGTTGGTAAAAAATGCATTACTTTCATGACATGCCACAGATAGACGTGGCTCTCGAGCAAATGTTTTCTCATAAGAGCAATCAATTTGGTCTTAATTAAATCATGAGGTAAAGAAGTGTACAGAAGTGTATGGGACCTGTGTGATGATTTAGCTCATTTTTTATTACTGATGTCAAAGGTAGCAATATTAACATGATAGAGGAGGAGTATATCCTTTGTATGTATCTGCACATTATGGGGTATATATTATTATGATATGTAGACCATGTTGTGGGGTATATCACAATACAGCACTGACTGGGCACCTTGTACGGTGAACACAATGAACGATGAACTCGCTGAACGGTGAACACACTAAACACACTGAACGTGAATATTGTGGTGATGTTCATGTGTAGAGTGAACACAGGCTGAACTGTCACTTCTTGTGTCCTGTGCATAGCATTTCTTCTATGTACCCCACAAATGTTGTTCAAACAGGAAGTACTGAAGAAACCATTATTACAACAGGAAGTATTGTAGAAGTCATTTAACATGGGTGTGGGTGTGTTTGCTGGAATTGCTTGTTTCTTTGATGTTTTTGAGTTTAGCCAAGCTGTAGTTTATTGTCATGACACTCAAGCAGACATAAGAATATACACTTTTTCATGTATTGTGTTTTTTGATTGGGATGCATTACTGATTTGCAGAGCATTTTTTGAAGACTGCCATTTTTCTTTAGAATATTTCATCTCTGCTCAGCAGTGTTTTGTTTTTGAAAAGGTAATTAAGAATATTTTTCATGCTTGTTTTGTTTAAAAGAATTTATAAAACTGTCTTCCAAATTTTAGCATGTGCATGGGTTGCTATTTAAACCATTTTATATACTATATACTTAACTTACTGAATTACCAACCGAAGCTTAACTATTTTCACACTTTTCCCGTACTTTTTTCACTTTAAAACATCCTCGTAACTAATATGTAACTTTATTTTGTTCATAATCACCCGATTTCATTCCACTTTTGGTTAAATCAGGAGTAGAAAACATTTCAATAGTGAAAATTTTAAGAAATAATTTCTTAGAGGTGTAGTGCCTTTAAACAAAAAGCAGTCATAATTTTCCGCCAAATTGGGGTCCAGCCAATCAGAAAATGGGTTTACTAGGAATGTTTAGATTTTAAAGAGATTTCACCCCATCACGTGTCTTGTGGGTTTGGAAACTTTAGTTATTGTTTGATTTGGATATGATATCGGTTGGACATTGTATTATTTCGGTTTATGTAGGTGTTGTCTTATATTATTAATTAAATATTTAATGAAATGTATTTATTAAAAAAAAATTAAGAGCACGTATTATTAGTTCTGCTTTGTCGAGGGGGTGGGGAGAAGCGTTATTTTCTTCACCTAGGTAGCTGGATCCGAGTCTGAGTCTAGTAAATATTTAATCATAGGCTATATTATGATGGTGTGTTCCAATCTCCATATTCATATTATAGATTTTGCTTAACATTTGTATTTTAGTTTTTTAATCTATATATTTTTCGATAAGTTCTTGTCTATTTATTTATTTGTTTTATTTATTTGGGGTTTACTGCACACCGACACTTAACAGGTTATACAGCGCCGAATACAAAGTTAAATGTGAATAGAGCATAAACAGGTTAAAACCAAATTTCGCAAGTAAAATATAGAAAAATATAAAAACTATAAGGTTAAAAAATATAATTGAAAACAGGTCAACGCATAAAACGGTTCAAAAAGTATAACGGTTGGTAAATAAAAAGTTTAAAAATTTATAACTTATTAAGAATACTAATCTCGTTCAAGAAGCAAATAGTTTAGAATCCGACACTGTCCTACATAGTTCGTACATGTTATTGACATTAAAATACTTCGACCGTATGTGGTCTGTGTCGATACACTTAAATAAAATAAAGTTGACTGTCAGTGGTTCCTGGCAAGGAACACATTCAGGTTGAACTTCTCTTTTTGAAAGATAAGAATGAGTTAATCTAGTGTGTCCAATGCGACAGCGGCTACGAGCTACGTCTTCCCTTCTACTTTCTCTGCAAGTAGAGATATTGACACCGACGTTTGGTTTAAAAACGTGTCATTTGTTAAAAACGGTATTGTCCCAACTTGTTTGCCATTCGGTTAAAATATATCGATTGATAAGTGGTTTAAAATCTGTGTGTGGGATGCAAAGATCTGTCTCAGTAAGGACTGAAGCAGATTTTGCACTTTTATCTGTATCCTCGTTTCCTCGGATGCCTACATGACTAGGTAGCCAACAGAAAACAAAATTCTTATTTAGACAAGTTCAATAAGTTTTAAAAGTAATTCTCTTATGAGGGGGTTGGAAAAATTTAGATTTTTAATAGACCGTAATACCGACAAGGAGTCGGTTAACACTACAAATTTATCACCAGGATGATTAGAAATGAAGTCATGAGAAAGCCTGAATTTCGGATGTAAAAATGGATGAGTCGGTTGGTAATTTTTGTTCAAAACAATGAATTTCACTTACGGAAGCACAGCCGACTTATGAGTCTGCTTTTGAGCCATCAGTATATATTTCGAGGTAATGAGAGTATTTTTTGTCGCGCAGTTCGATAAAATTTAGCTAAGTATGAGGTGGCCTGTTTTTGACTTATTATTTTGTACAGAGTGTTAAATCAACAGCGGGAATTTTTAGTTACCATGGTGGAAATTCCAAGACATAACTTGATTTAAATTAACGTGTGATGAGTGTACGATTTCTAACATTCGCAAACCAAAAGGTTAAATTGTCATTGGTTTACGCTCGTAAAAGTGTTCATATTTAGGTGTTCATATTTAGGATAGTAAATAACACTATGTGCTGGATTTTTAGGGTTAGATTTCACTTTTGTTATAGTAGTAAAGAGAGTAACGGTTAAGATACTGCCCTGAGTGACACCTTGTTCCTGTTCATGAACAGAAGGCAAGGTAGACCCAATTTTAACTTGAAAATTTCTGTCAGAAAGAATTTTGTAAATAAATGTGGGTAAACGACCATTGAGACCAAGGTCACCTAGATCTTTTAAAATCCCATGTTTCCATGTTGTATCGTATGCCTTTTCAAGGTCACAGAACACCGATACAAGGTGTTCTTTTTGATAAAAGCATCTCTTACGAACGTTTCAAATCGATGAGATGATCGAGTGTACTTCGTTGGTTTCTGAACCCACTTTGAAATTCTGTGAGTAAATTATTTGATTCAAGGTACCAAACGAGTCTATTATTTATCATCCGTTCTAAAGTTTAACAAATACAACTAGTCAAAGTAATAGGTCTATAACTTAAAGGATCTGTTGGATGCTTTTCCTGTTTAGGTATAGGAATGACGAATGCATTTTTAGACAAATTTGGAACTTCTCCGGAAACCCAAATTTCATTATAAATAGATAAAAGTAAATTTAATGATGTTCCCGGTAGGTGTTTTAGAAACTGATAGGGAATATCATCAGGTTCAGCAGCGGTAACATGAGATTTATTCACGGCTTCCTTAAGTTTTCTTAGAGAAAAGGGTTGGTTGTAATTTTCATTATTGTTCGACTTAAAATTGAAATTTTGAAATTGTTTCGAGTAATTATCGGAAGACGAATGTTTTTGCAAAACTTTTAGCAAGAGTGTCGGAAATTTCTTTTTTGTTTGTTATTATTGAGTCTTTAAATTTTTAGTGATTAACTGTTGCTGAAACAGATTTACCGATAATTTTCCTTATGGCTGACCAGATATTTTTGACCGATGTTTTAATGGTTTGTTGACATTATTTAGATCAGTACTAGTAGGTTGAATATTGAATTTCTTTAGTGCCGCTCTACGTTTCCTGATGGATTATTTTGCATTCATCATTAGACCAAGGTTTGTTACGCTTTGAGTTTGTCGTGGTCTTAGGTATACACTTTTCTGCTATGCTATGAAGACTTTTTGAGAATGGGTGTATTTTATCATCAGCATTCTCATATGTTGAAGTAGTCAATTCTTCAGTACAGCACTGAGAATAATTCCCAATTCGCTCTGTTCATCCCCCAGTAAGTATTGTTGTCACTTAAGTTTACGGATTCATTGTTTAATATTATGGGATAGTGATCACTTCCACAAAAATCATCATGTACATCCCAGCTTTTATTTAGATAAATAGAAGGATGACAAAAAGAAAGGTCAAAAGATGAATAACGTCTTGAAGCAGGATGTAAGTAAGTTGCCTTTTTTTTTATTAGTTAGGCATAAATCATTTTGGGCTATAAAGTCCTCTTACGTTTTACCCATATTGTTATAATCAAGACATCCACATTATGAATATAATGGGAAGGTAATTTTTTTATTTAGTCATCTAATTTTTATTTTGAAATATACTTGAGTTAGGTGGAAGATAAACAGAGCAAACTGTAATGACTTTATGGCCTGTTAAACAAATGGCAACAGCCTATAAATCAGTATTAAAGTTATTTTTTATTGTCGATCTTCCGACTTATCATATATTGTATGAATGTGATTATGTATAGAATAACCTTAATGTCAATGTAATCACTTTCCTCCAGGAATGTCTCCTGAAGGCATAGCACAACAGGGTTTAAAGTGGTCAATAAAAGTAAAATTTTATTAAAATTGGCTCGAAAACCCCCACAATTCCAATTAACTTTTTTGCTGTTCATGGGATAATATTAAATGGTACTTAAAATGTGACATTTTGGAGCCTTAACAGGTGACCTTGATGTTTTGTCCTTGTCTGGTGAAGTATCTGTCTTCATCAGAAAATCAAATATATTGAGAGAGTTGGACCGGCCAACTCTCTTCTCCCGGGTATTAGGAGGACTAGGTCCTCTTGTTTTCCCAGAAGGGCTTGTAGTTTCTCGTGAAACTTATGCCATTGCAGCAGCTTTTCTTTCTGCCTTCGTCTGCTTTGAAGTAGGTTCTGAAGGTTGGGTAGATGAGGATTTGGTAGGTTGGGTAGAGGAAGGTTTAGAAGATTGTAAAGACGAAGATGGTCCGGGTGGGGTAGTCTTTGTAATTTCAGAAAACCCTGTGTTTTTAAATTTTGTTGGAATTATTATTTTGTCAGAGAGTGATTCAAATTGAGTCGAATTGTCCTGGCAAACCGAAGTGTTTGATTTTGTGATTGCAGCGTAAGATGTTTAGGAAGAGATAGATTTCTGTTTCTCTTGCACTGATTTAGGCGCTTCAGGAAATGAGATGTTGAGGGTGTATTTTATTTTCAGCATCTCTTTCTCGAATGTCCTGGTTGGAAATATCTGGACCTACTTTCGTGAGGTCCGGAGCAATTTGGACACTTCGGTTCAGCTTCACACTTAAAGTTTAGGGCGTGAGCGGCTTCACTGCATCGTCCGCAGATGATATTGTTTTTACAATTCGACTCATGTTGACCAAATTTTTGACAATCAAAACAACAACGTAATGGATTTGGAATGTAGACCTGAACTTTAACAAAGATAACCGAGTTTGATTGTTGATGGAGGTTTTGGGTCATTGAATGTTAAAACTAATGTGTTGGTAAGGGAACATGTGGCCTTCTTTAGAGAAAGAAATTCTCCTTACACCGCTCACATCTTGTGGTTTGAGCTCCGTCAGGATCTTTTCCTCCGACAGTCCAGATAGGTCGGGGCATTGAATGACGCCCTTTAGAGAAATTAAGCGAGTTATGGGGGAAAGTGCGTACTTTAAGTGCACGGAATTCTGTTAATTTCAAAATTTTGTCCGAAATTGGTTTTCTGTTTCTTTCAATTAGTAAACAATCATCTTTCATTTTTCGTACATGGTCCACTGTTCCAATGAGTCTTTTGATAGATGTTTCAACAACGAAGGGTGATATTTTTGCTGTGGGGGTTTTCTCAAGAGATTGTATTACAAGGAAATGTGGAAAATTTTCGCGCCAGTTGTTGCAGTGTCTGTATCAGAGTCTTCTGATGATAATGTAGGAATCGGTTTAAAGCATTTGCGTTTGCGATCCATGAGAATGTTATTTATAATTTCGTCCCTTTGAGTCACCACCCGCCTTGGAGCCCAACATGGGGACGTTGACATGGAGTGGGTATCCGACCTCCCAACTCCAGTGATATCAGAGTGCTATACTCTGACATGATATGCAAAATCTAAATGATGCCAGATTGATCCGTATAACCGGTTGTCCATTAGATTATAAGTAAAAGAAGACAATTAGAGGGAGGGGTTGCGTTGCACGGTATACAATAAAGGAAAAAGCAGAAATTAGCGTGGATAGTAGGTGGGCTAAGTAAGTGTGTACAATAGGGAAATAATAGCAATCTATGAACAAGGCGGCCAGCCGATTGGTTATACCCCGCAACATAGGGCCAAAGTAGTGTGTTGACCAGTGCTGACTTATATGTCATATCCTGACAAGCCAACAAAGGCCTCAACCACCAGGATCCTCTCGTCACAGAGATACAGGGTTGCCACCAACGGCAAACAGATGGGCAACATTTGGAGGGTTTTAAACACGCTACATGTAGCGGCAGTCGGAGAATTCTATGCCCCTTCCGGCAGGGCCGCATAAGGTTAAGGTTATGGGCTCATAATCGGAAGGTTCTGGATTCAAATTCTAAACCTGATAGGAGATTTCGTTCCTTGTCCCAGGCCTTTATTAATCGAACATTTGCAAAGACGGAATGTGTTCAGACTATTTTTGTTTCCCTTCACCAAAATCTACTAGACAACAATATCTATTTTGAATACTATGAAAACATTGTTTTTCGTAAAAAATCATTTGATATTGTGTGGTATTTTGGTCCTATATTGAATGACATACTACCTTTCACTTGACAGCAACTTTTGATAGCCTTGTACGCAGGACAGCGCTCCCCATCGGTCACCCATCCATACACCAGCCACGGTAATCGTTGAGTTAAACCCAGCAGCGAGGCTGGTTTGAACTGCACTCGTTACATTACTTCCCGCACCGAGAAGTCTCGTCCCGAGACTTGGCATTGGAAGATCTGTGAGCAAGCAATGACATTCAGGCAGTTGACGCTATCCCCCGCTGTCACCAATGTAACGCAGGCCGGCGCTCTCTAAGGGTCATACATCCATACACCAGCAACGGTAACCGTTGAGTTAAACCCAGCAGCGAGGCTGGTTTGAACTGCACTCGTTACATTACTTTCCGCTCCGAGAAGTCTCGTCCCGAGACTTGGCATTGGAAGATCTGTGAGCAAGCAATTCCATTCCGGCAGTTGACTCTATCCCCCCGCTGCCACCAATGTAACGCAGGCCGGTGCTCTCCAAGGGTCATACATACATACACTAGCCACGGTAATCGTTGAGTTTAACCCAGCAGCGAGGCTGGTTTGAACTGCACTCGTTACATTACTTCCCCGTCCGAGAGGTCTCGTCCCGAGACTTGGCCTTGGAAGATCTGTGGGCAAGCAACTCCAGTCCGGCAGTTGACTCTATCCCCCCGCTGCCACAAATGTAACGCAGGCCGGCGCTCTTCAAGGGTCTACATCCATACACCAGCCACGGTAACCGTTTCTAAATCGCGCAAGTTTGGAAGACACACCATATCGCTAAAGAGTTAACCAAGCTGCGAGGCTGGTTTGAAGGGCTTATATTTCTACCTCTGCGGTTGTTTCAGGTTGTATTCTTAATGTCTGTTCAGCGTGTTGTTATAAATCACAGTAGCACATACTTACGTAATAACATTTCTTTGTTACAACATTATTTCCGTCGGGATTAAGGACATACCAGATCGTTCTGTTTTTACTATTTCTTTCAGTCTGTCAACAACCATTTCACTTTAAAGGTTAATGTTAGGAAATAATAAACATTGTTCTTTGTATACAAAAATGCTTCCATACAAAACACATTGAAAATTAAAAAAAAACGTGGATACAAAGGAACAAAAAAATATACCTTGTTCCAGAAAAACACTACCTTAACAATAATGATTTGTGTAATGTAAGGCAGATGCACATGTGCATTTTCTGTTTGTACACTTTAGTTTTAAAGTTAATTTTTATAATGTTCGTCCTCTTGTACAATCGTTACCTCTTGGAAAACCTTTTAAATGGTGTCGGGTTTTGAAGTTTTATTTTGTTTTAAACCATTCTTAGGTCTCAGGAATTATCACTATATTTTTCTTGAGAATTATAGTAAACTGAAAACCTTCTTATAAAAACATAGATTTTCATATGTTTCTTTGAAACTTGGTTCCATATTGCTTGAACCTGTTTATCTGCCCCATGTTTGCGTCGCCTTTGATGCTTCGAATCAAAGATTTTTCTTGTTTTTATATTACACAACTGCATTATTTCGTATGAAAGGACAGACTGCACCAAGTGCATACTTCTACAGAAACATTTAAAACGTGTAAAACTTCTTCGTCATTCAAGTGTTGTTAGGATTAAATCCGTTTTGTTGTACTTTTCATGGTTACCATGTATTAAGTGCATAAAATGGTCTGAAAATAAGCAATTGGTATACAAACTAATTCCCACGCATATGGTACTGTAATTCAAGTTTTTCCCACCCGTTTTGAATTTCCAGACACTCATGTGAAATCGGCCAAATGGTACTAATTTAAAATGTGCCACATATGAATTATACCTAGTTCAATTTTGTTTCTTACTAAAATAGTGTGGTATGGATAATAGAGAGATATATTTTATCTTTTGAAATATGTCTACATTAAATGATCAGTAATAACGACTTAAATGCATCCTGAAGTACATAATTGGATATATAATTTATTTCGTTTAAGGAACGCGAATAAAACAAATTATTTTCTTTCTTATTCGTTCCTCGAAGGAAATAAATTATATTTCCCTCAATTTTCTCCGTCAAATTATATTAAACAAGACACAACACAATTTAATTTCTGCAATGTACTACTGCAAAACCAAGTTATAGCTAATAGACAATATGCAACACTACCAGCATAAACGTGCAAGGTGTCTTTTATGCAAGTGCAAAACTAGGAATACCAAACTGCAAGAGCAAAACCTAGGTACTCGTAGCAAACGCAAAGCAAAGCTAGGAATTACCAAAAGCAATGGCAAAACCTAGGTATTTGTATTCCCAAACAGCATCAATGCAAGCTGGATATTCTGCAAAGGCAAAGCTACCAATTACCAAGACACTTACCAAACTGCAAGAGCAAAACCTAGGTACTCGTAGCAAATGCAAGCAAGGCAAAGCAAAGCTAGGAATTACTAAAAGCAAGGGCAAAACCTAGGTATTTGTATTCCCCACCAGCATAAATGCAAGCTGGATATTCTGCAAACGCAAAGCTAGTAATTACCAAGACACCAGGGTAAATATTAGTACACGTTATGTATATCTTTGCTAGATGCACGCCTATCCTATATCATTCCCACTTTATTGCTTTTATAGCTTTTAGCCCATTGATTGTGTTTTCCCCTTCACTGATGATTCTGTAGCCTTAGCAACACCATCAGGTAAGGTTTTCCACAACCATCTAAAATAGCTAAGAATGTAACTTATATTATAGCTAAAGGTCCTAATTCCCGACCAACTCTCAGCTGGAAGAATTTTCCCGCCACAAAACGAAGTTTCCTCCAAA
The DNA here is from genome assembly GCA_007844125.1 of Sinonovacula constricta. Classification (NCBI taxonomy): domain Eukaryota; kingdom Metazoa; phylum Mollusca; class Bivalvia; order Cardiida; family Solecurtidae; genus Sinonovacula; species Sinonovacula constricta. The sequence continues at coordinate 20,603,867 of CM017571.1, forward strand.
ATTCTTACTTGCGTTTTAAAAGAACATCTCTAATGGTGTCCAAATAGAACTCTATTCCTACTTGGTTAAGGTGGATGCCATCAGGGCGGAAAAAGCCCTCTGCTGTTTTTATGTCTACATCGACAATATCAGATTGGCCAGTTGAGTAGACAAATTTCCGTCCTAAGCGGTTAATCTTTTTCCGCTTCAGATCTATGACCTTGCTATATTGCCCATTAAGCCATACCTGACGTGGTAGAATGTTGATCCAAATTAAAATTGTGTTGGGAAAGGCTGTCGTTAAGTAGTGAATCTCACGTTTTATTATATTGTGCATCTGCCATATTGATAACCGTGTAAGGTCATTGCCCCCTAAGTGTATTAATAGTAGTTTGGGGGGGGGGGTGTTTAGCAGTACCTGTGTCTCAATTCTGTGACGAAGCACTCTCCAGCCAATGCCCCGAAAACAACTCCATAAAATCTTTGAAGAAGTTTTTAAATTAGGTCTTCCGGTCACTTGAGCTGTTTGACCCGGCAAGTATGGAATTGAGTCTCCCAGGATCCAAACGTCTATTAGGAAAACAAAATTTTACTATTATTTAGATTGTTTGAGACGAGTTTAGTGAATCCATAACACTGACAAATTGTGTCTAAATGAAATATAGTTATTAAGTACGAAAGTATAGTCGGCAAGCCTGTGATTGCCATCGGCCCATTTCCATGACTTTAGACATGGGTATACCCTGGGCTATGAGGTCCGATGCTCTTCCTATACGGAAACTGTGGGACCTATAATGTCCCTGGGCATAACTTGTTTTTGCGATGCATTTAGCTAGGACCCCCGAGAATTGCTGTCTAGTGACGGCTGCTGAATTGTGGTGACAGAAAAACAGACTGCAATGTGCTGGACGGGCTTGACTGTATGCTTTGATCCATCTTACTGGACAAATGGACTTATCTGCCTCTGCAGGCAATTTTATTGTGACCGGAAAACCTCTTTGATTTGTCTTATGTCTTCGTATAGATATAGCTCTACTGTCTTCTGTGACAATAACATCTTCAGACCTAATGGCTGTGCCAGAGACTGTTGTAGTTGGTGCTACTATTTCACTGACCCTGAACAAACCAAAATAGGCCACTGTGAAAAGTGATTTGAACAATTTGGTCTCGTACTCATTGTGACATGTACTAGCAATGACTGTACAAACTTCAGCTAGTACTTTTGCAGACAATGGTGCTCTTAAATCTTTTACCCTTCGGGATCTATGGCAGCCCTCTAACATTTTTTTCACAAGAAAGAGTTCATCTACCTTATACCAGCCATGTAGTTTATGGAAGTAGTTTAATGTTGAGATTGTTTTGGGAGAGTAGTCCATTTCGAAACAGTAAGCTACAAATAAGACTATTTGGTGCTGGCTAGCTGGCCAATTTAGCTGAAATGAATAATGAGCTCTGAAACTTTCGAAAGCATTCAAACCAGACATATATGCGGCCTGTGTATTTGGGGTAAAGCCAGCTCGAAGAAGTCTTCCAGCTTGCTGCTGAAGACTGTCGAAAGACGGTCGAGAAATTTCCTTGGTGTCAGTTCTGCATCTGGTGCCAAATGACGGAAACGACTTAGCTGAAAGCGAGACAGTGCATCACATATAGAGTTACTTTTCCCGGCTATATGACATGCCTTGGTGATAATATTAAATCTAAGACACTGCATTGTCAGTATTCTTATAAGGCACATTACTGCTTTGTTTTTTTTTATGACAGTTTGTTAATTATGTCCACTACAGCTCTATTATCACAATTAAACATGATTTTCTTGTTTCTACAGTTGTCAGACCAGATAAACAAAGTAGCCACTATTGGAAACAGTTCCAGTACAGTAATGTCCCTTGTAAACCCTTCAATATGCCATCTATCTGGCCACCTTGCATTACACCATTGTCCACCAAAGTTAATGCCAAAACCCATATTTGGACCCGCTGCACTGTCTGTGTACATGTCAAGGTCATTGTTCGTAAGCCATCATCTATCATGAAAAACTGATATCCCCAAGTGTGTTCTAAAGAAATGATGCCACATGTTAATGTCTTTCCAAATGCCTTCATTGATGCGTATATGATTATGACTCTTCGTACGGCCACAAATTGCATTAATTAATCGGCGGCAAAATGGTCTTCCCATTGGAAGAGCTCGGCAACAAAAGTTAAGCTTTCCTATCAATGATTGCATTTCTTCTAAGGTAGTTTTTGGTCTTGCCAGCAAAAACTTCATTGTTTCACAAATATTAATTATCTTGTCAACTGGTATTTTAACTGTCATGTTATTAGTGTCAAGTTCAAGGCCAAGAAAAATAACCACTGATGGCCCTTCTGTTTTTTCCTCAGCTATAGGAACATTTATTTCTGCCATTATCTTTTTGAAGAGTGTCATATTTTCAGCACATGCATTGGCACATTCAGCACAACCTAAAATCATCTAAGTATGGATCAATATTCCTGATTTCATTTGCTTCTTAACACTGAATTCTAAACACTTTGAGAATCTTTCAAAAATGCTACAGCTTATAGATGCTCGAAATGGTACTGCTTTATCAAAAAAAAAAATTTGTCCCTGAATTTAAAGCCAAGGAGCTCGAAATCTTCCTTCCGTACAGGGATAAGTCTAAACGCATTTTCAGGTCAATTTTAAATAGTTTGCAATGTTTGCCAAGTGTTTGTATCATGGTAATAGCTTCATCAAATCTTGTGTATTGGACTGATATTGTGTTTGGGTCAATGAAGTCATTGATTGAGCCACCCACTGGATAAGAAAGGTGGTGTATCATCCTGAAACTTTTAACTAATGAAAAAACATGCCCTTCACATTTCTTAGGTACTAACCCAATGGGTGATGTGATAATGTTTGAAAATAGACTACTTCTAAATGGGCCTGCAACTCTACCGGCTGCAAGCTCTATGTTTATTTTTTCTTTTTCTTCAAATATTGCTGGATGTGATAGAGCAGAGGGCAAGTTTTTAGATTCTCTAGGTTGTCTGGGCCAAAATATTGTAGTGAGAAGCCCTTGGAAAACCCCTCGATTAAAAAAGAAAGTTCAGCCAAATCATAATTCTCTGCATGTTTTTTCAAGTTTTCTACATTTATTGGTGTCTTCGCGAGGCTATCTATATTGACATTTTTTGCCAGACAGATGCTACTGTCTACCACCCCTGTCATAGCTGAGGCCTCTTCCTCGGCCGCGAAAGTAATTTCTAGCATGGAGAGACTGGCCTCTAAGGGTTGGTAGAGGAATGGTTGCAGTAGAGGTGGCTAGTGTTTTATAGCAGTTATATGCTCCGTGGGGGGCACCGCACTGAGAGCAGGAATGAGAAAATTTGCAATTTGGCCATTTGCAAGCCCCAGCATTAAATGCCTTGCATATGTGACTGTATTGTGCTCTGAGAGATGGTGTTTGTACCTTGGAATAGTTAACTTGCATGCAGCGCCACCACAGATCGTTGTTGATTTGTGACCAAGGAGTGGGGTTGGTAGCCTGGCGCAGTCTGAATTGTTCATCATACACTTTCCAAGCCCAACCACCCTGGTACTTGGCACATTTCCTTATGTTATACATGTTATGCAGTATTTCTAGGGTTTTCTCAGGGTAAGTAGAGAGATAAACAGACATATAAATTGTGAATGCATCAGTCTATCTTTCAGTGGTGTCAATTTTCTCCCTGCACTCATGATGCCTTGTTTCTAGAGTGCCATCTGAACCTAGCCTTACCACGCTGCCAGCACAAAGTTCTGCCAAATCCACTGCCCCCTTGAGAAGAAGAGCTAAATTTATATAAACTCCTTGTTGTATTTGGTTCTTTAAAGAATGGGGAATGTGGATTGCCAAGTCATCATTTGCTAGTCTAATTCCAGGCGTATGCATTGTTGAGCTATTGAATGTAAGCTTTTCCTCTTTGTTCCTCTCCTAGGCATCTTGCTTCACCCAAAAATTAAACTTTATTTCTCTGATGGCTTAAAATACAGACGATATGTAGCTGATATACCAAGGGCACAATTTTGCCTGCAGTTTCGTCTGCTGATTTACAGGAAAAGGAAGTAGTTGAGTGCTGGTTCCTAGCAGGTGCTCTACAGATGAATTCTGGGTATATGCCAGGAACCAGGCATTGACAATAGGGAAAAGGCCAAAGTAACCCAAATGCTTTGAAACTATGTAAACAAACAGCTTAGCTCAATTTTCCTGTAAATAAAAGTCATTATGTTAAATTTAACATAATGAAAATTATATTAATATACAATTACATGTACATTGTTTATTTTGCATCAGCTCAAGATAACTCTACTTAATAATGTTTTTACAACTTCATAGTCCCAACGATAAAGACACAGATAAACGTTCTCTTAAATCGTCTTTAACATATCCATCTTTCGCACTGTCACTAAGCCAAAGGCCGTGTCTCTTAAATAATCTGTCTTTAATCCCTTTATTGACCGCGGCAGATGCACCACCTGATCTTAACGAATGTAAGCAATACTGCTTAACGTCTTTAGCACGGGGCTTTAGAGCCCTGAAAAACTCTTCACGAAACGTCGTATATGACAATCTTGTTAATTCTTCTCACTAAATACTTTTCTTTTGAACAAGTTAAGTTTGCAAAATAAAAAATCATCATCTTTAAGTGACGATTATGAAATATATTCCTGAACATTAACAACCGGTCATAAACTTGTTCCTGTTTTAGCTACTTTTATCCAAGACCCGTCTCTATATTTGTCAGTCTTACTGCTTTCTACAAAAAGTAAACATGTGTGTTTGAAAGAATGCAATATCAGAAACTTTAATGTTCAACAATTCAGAACTTCTCATATATCCTGAAAACCCTAAAAGACATGCACAAATGATTCTTTTAATTTCTTTTTAAAGAATACTACCGATTATGCATATTCATCAATATTTCCTTTCTTAAGGGTTCTTTTTTTAACTGTCGGTTTTCCTAATTTCCTTTTAAATGATTCTAATATATTTATAACTAATTTTGAATATGTTGGCGATTTGAAATCAAATAACTCATGAAACCATTTGATTGCATAAAAAGCAGAAATCCGAGACTATGGTATTTGCTGTCTATATCAACGAAGCCAAATAAATTGCAATGGGAAGAGCCTCAGCAGGTAAGATATCCTCACTCCTAAACCGGTTACACCTTGCCCACTTCTCCCAGCGAGAAAAACTATTTTCATATTTCTTACGTGTTTTATCCGCTCTGGACTTGCCTAATAGATTCGGGAGTAGGTCCACTTTTTCCACCAAAACTTAATGCCCCAATTTCATCTCTGGAAATGCTGCCTCATATCTGACAATTCTGTCTTATTCTCTGGTAATACTGCCTTATATCTGACAATTCTGTCTCGTGTCTGGCAGTCCTGCCTTTTCAGTTTCCTTTTAAGGAAAATAACTCTACAAAATAAAACACATTTAAATAATCACATTAATCTCCCTTTGAAAAATCAAGTCTTAAAGCGAGCATTCGGAATTATAAATCTTTATTGCCAAGAATTCCTTTCCCGGACTTTCACCGAGTATACAACTCTTTACTTGTCGGCAAATCTGTCCAATCCTTAACGCTAGACACAAAATGGATATTATTTTTTCAATGACGTCACTACTTTTGTCATAAATTGTCAAACAAAAAGTCAGCGCTTGGAAATTTATTCATATGGATCGTTTTTTTTTCATTGCTTGCATTTGAGAAAACCATCAGGAAGTGAGGGGTTGGAGCTCTATAAAACCGTTTTAAGCACCCTAGTCGGTCCATATTGCCGACTGACCGTTCCAAGGCAGTAGCTGTTTGGTTTGTTCTTATTATTAAATGACTCATCACAGATTTGTTCTCACTTTTACATTTAGCGTGCATGTGAATACCTTGGTCCTGTGTCTTTTCAAATGTTTGTATATTGTGCATTCTCATAAGGCTTTGTCTTATATATTCTTATTGCTGAATTGTTTGAGCCCTCGCGCCATGCATTTGTTGAAATGAATGTGAAATAGTCACTGATGTGCTAGCCGAACTCTGGATTTTCATGGTAATGGTGAAATACTTAAACTGCCTTTCTTTTGTCACAACATACTTTATTTGTACTTTCACTAAACACTTTTAACTTACAGTCTAACGGCCATACTAAATCTCACTGCGAGAGGAGTGGAGAAGAGAGTTTTTCAATACATTGTATTTGTGAGTTTCATTGTAAAGTACTGTTTTATTTCTATATATATTACCTGTTCTTGCACAGAATGGTATCTAGCACGTGAGTGTCTCATTGCTGTAGGGAAACACACGTTTATTAGCTTACTATATAAAATAGGAATACAACTATTTTTTATATATTTTAATCTATAAATAAAATGCCGCTAGCACTGCTGCATTAATTGTCTAATTATGGTTCTTATTATATTATTGTTGTATTTTATAAACAAATTTGCGTACTCATATCAATGTTGTAAACCTCTGGTTAATACTAATCTATTTTCAGAGTAAATCAGTAGTCCACTCTCATCAGTTGTCCACATTGATCAGTTGTCAAATCTCATCAGTTGTTAACACTCATCAGTTGTCTACACTGTGACTGTTATTCGTTTTCTACGTTATCTACATTGATAATTAGTCTACACTGACATCAGTTGCTACGATATCTACATTGACTTCATCGTCTCCATTGTCGACATTGACTACTTTCTCTACCATAATAATATAAGATATACTCGGCTGTATAATTTATTTATGGATGAACGAATTATTGTGATCATTATTCTTAAAGGGTGTATATGAATATATTTAGTATTACATTAAAACAGTGACTATTAAAACATGTTTTATTATTGTATCCACCCCCAAGTATCAAACTAAAACACTTCTATCTTCCGAATCACTGGCAATTTGGTTTGCTTCATACGGTCTCACAGTTTTCCAACCGCCTGTTGATGAATCTGAAATCGTATCAACTTGTTGCATTTTTTAAGTTTATCTGACGGTTCCGAACAAAGCTTCTTAGAATAGTCAAATTTCTGGTTATCTATAGCCCAAACTAGCTACTCTACCGTACTGCACATTTCACTGTTGAATTCATATTGTACTTTCTTACCTTGAAAACGCTACGAAATGTCCCTTTTAATTTTCAACTTCTACACTTCGTTGACAACTCTTTGTAAATTCTCTTGAAATTCTGAATGCATAACTCTAACTTTCTCACGCTGCTGTCGTAGTTCAAACAAAACTTATCTTAATGAAGACTCAGATGTTTGCTGAGCAGAAGGGTTATCTTCATCAATTTCGATCATGCCACGTGTACAATTTAACCACTAAGCGTCGTGTTTTAGCGCAGCAAAATTATCGATGCAAACCTGTCGGTTACGCTTTAGTGACCATCTTAAGAGTGACTGCGTGACCTTAAGGGAAATTATTTTCCCCTAAGGTTACGCAGTCACTGTTAGGATGCACACTAAAGCGTAATATCAGTGCATGATATTTTCGTGCGATTGATATTGTTTTGTGTAAGTCATTCAGCTTTGGGTAACCGACAGGTCTATATCGATATTATTTTTTTTTAATCAAAAGTAGAAAGTAAATGGAAATATAGTATTGGTAGAGTGAGAACATATCTGTAATTATGGAATCGTTGTATGGCATAAAGGTGTATGATTTATTAAGATAATATGATGATTAGTTGTGAGATATGAGATATGTTGAAATATATTGTATGAATTGATGAATTTTATCGGTTACCCAAATGATTCGTTTACAAATTACAATTTAATATTGAAACTTAAATTGTGTTGTGTTTTGTTAAATACAATTTGACGGAGAAAATTGAGGGAACAGTAAATACCAAGTAACTTAGCATATATACGAAACAATATCGGTACGAATTTACCTTGTAATGACCGAAACAGTTCGGGAAATCAAAGAGTTAAGTATTGTGTATTAAGAATATTTTATTGATGGTTGATTTGGAGGACGATGTATTTATTAAAACAGGACCTGTATACATACAATGGAGTTTTTCTGTTAATTACTACTATCAATATTATTCCGAGGTATAAGATTGTCAAGGCTCATATATGCAACTGCATTGCGAAAACAATTTCATTTGTTGAGTGCTCTGTTTACAACATTCTATTGTTACATTATTTACCGGCGACTTTGAAGCTCTGCATCAATTTTTCTTGTTTATGTTGTAATGCATTTATATGTCGTCATTGACGTGTCTTAATGTCTACAGTTTAATATCTTTATTAATGTTTTCATTTATATGTCTTTATTAGTAAGTCTTTATTTATATGTCTTCATGTATCATCTTAATTCACGTCTTCATTCATGTCTTTATTCTTTATACATTTATCAAGATGATTCATATGTCAGCAGTTATATATCTTCATTCCCATGTCTTCATTAATATCATCAAAAATATGTCTTATTTTCATGTTCTTTTAATATGAAGTTATTCATATCTTCATTCATGACTACATTCTTGTGCTTTTAATCATACATATTTATTTATATTTTAATTCATAAATCTTTATCCATATGTTTTTACTCTTAAATCTTAATTCGTAAGTCTTCAGTCATACGTTCTGAGTTATTAGTCTTCATTTAAGTTTATTAATTTATGTTTATTATGCTCTCTATTCACATGTCTTCAGCTTCAGTCATGTTGTTGTTAAGTCATATGTCATCAGTAATGTTGTAAATCATTGATATATCATAAGTCTTCACCTTATACACCACAAGTTTTAAGCACCTCAACGGTAGTTCATTTTTTAATATTTGTGATAATTCTCATAGAGCTTCGACCATTTTTATTATCCTGTTATAAAACATTTTATACAAAGAAAGTAAAATGTATGATAATGTCAAATATGTTTTTAAACCAACAAAAACAAACGATACCGAAAGAGATTTGTGCAAAGGTTGGCTTGCAGAATACGCGTGATTGCAAACTATTCACATTTTTATTTGTGTAGAAGTGCTCACAATATATATATATATATATATATATATATATATATATATATATATATATATATATATATATATATATATATATATATATATATATATATAAACGCGAATTGAAGATATACAGAGATTTATTTTATAATTGGACAAGAGGAAAAAATAAATCAAACCCTTGCTGCAGATGTAGTTTTCTTTATTAAATGAAACAAACACACTTTAGAACTTATATGACTTAATTAGAGATACTTCAATGGTCTGGTTTATAACTAAACATAAATAGAAAGGAAGTGTCGCTGGTGGGTACGCGAAAACATAAATGTTAATTTCTGTACAAAAACAACAACAACATTTACATCGACATCTGAAAATGCACGAACTCTAGGAATTACATTTTTCGACTCTTTAGCTCTGGAATAGGTACCCGAAACTGGATACCTGATAGGGGCCCACTTTTTGGTACACTGTTCAAAACTCTTTGAGTCTTGCTTGGGCTACATGACGGGGTCACGATAAAATACGAATGTATGTGCTGACCCTTAATTAAACCAGTTGTCAGTTAGTCATATAGGCAGTGTTACGAGAAAGGTCAATTTTTGTACAAAAAATAAGCATTTACATCCACCTCTGAAAATGCAAGAGCACTAGAAATTACAATTTACAATGATATACAAAAATATTAAACGAAAACATCGACCAAAAAATGATTCAAGAAAGAATTTTTATTTTGTCCTGAAACAGTGGGAACATCTTAATTTAAGCCTGGAAAAAGTGACAGTAATAGAGACATTTGCTTTAGTAATGATAATTGATCCCTTCCCATCAGCAGACCAGGTTTTAAAAATTAAAAGTCTTTAAAAGTATTTAAATTTATATGAAATGAAAAACAATAAAAACAAAAATGAAGGTAATTTATAAAAGGCGGATAAAGGTGGATTAAAACTAACTAGTATTAAGCTTTTTTTCGACGCATAAAATGGATGATGTGCAAAAAGATATTTAGACCGAAATACCACCCGGCAATGAAAAGTCTTAACCAAAAAAACAAACAAAACAAACTGACAAAACATGTAGACCAACTGGTATGTGGAAGTGATCTTGGTAATACATATTTTAAATATCTAGTGATATAACACTTTAAATGATGTTTTAAATACAAAGGAAAAGAACACATGGTAAACAGTATGCATCGAACTACATTTAAAATCTAGTAATGTGATTTAGATTCTCATTTTTGTCAAAATGATATGTCAGGATGTGTTCAGGCAGATTGCTCTTGAACTATAATGTTCGAATGTACCGCTCTCGGCACTACCTTGACTTAAATACCGGTCCTGACACTAAGGCGTCAGTGACTTTGCTTCATTTGACTACAGTTACAATGAAAATAAATTGATACACGGCATTGGGTTCTAGGGGTTTGGATGAGCATAATATTTACAAACAAGTGCTCGACATTAGGCGTTCTACAATATGTACAAAATACTAAAAACCAACTACAACTAATATAAACATGAGAAAAACGATGGTTTATAAAAAACACGAAACCAAACAACATGAATTCTATTTTACATGATGAAAAATGGCGATGATTGTGAAGTCAATGACAACTAAAAAACCTTGTAAACACTAAATCAACACTATAATATAACCAATATTGAACTTTATATTGCAATGTACATGGCCCGCTGAGCCCTGCTAACAAACTGACCAAAACCACTACATTCTTGGGCGATGCAGCTTAAACGCGATACTCTCGTATACGATAAAACAACAGACCGCAACCGAGGTGTTGAAAATGTCGTCTGCTGCGCCTACCTGCGAAAGCGCTTTTTTTGCTCTTTAAAAAGATGCGCTGATATAATTATACGTATGTTTCCATGCGTTGATATTAAGTATTGATATAGTCTTTAGCAGATACAATTCGTTATTTGCGTGAAACTAAGATTTTCTGGCAAACAAGACCTATATTAGTACAGCCACAACAGAGTCAGTGCCTTGTTATGACTGGTCAAAGATCAAGATTTGCCTTATTTTGTACAACTTCGAAGTCCACACACAAATTTACTTCTGGCATAAACACTAAAATCTAGATTCTAAAATTGCTTAGATAAAGTCAAATGGATTGTTTCTGAATAAGGTGTGAAAACGATATTTGTTTTAAAGTATAAGCATTTGACCGCCGGACGTTTGTGATTATAGCAATTATAATAATTAAACAAAACGCCAGACTATTTCATCTTAAAAGACCCTGACGTGCAAACAATGTGAAATATGTTTAGACATACATCTGTAATATACAAACTATAAAACCTATAAAATCTATATTCGTACCGCATTAACCATAAAATAAAACATTATACACGATGATGCCTTAGTGTATTTAAGATACTTTACATGCTATTCATGAACAAGTATTTGTAAAAATAAAATTTAATCATATTCTTATTTATACACGGAACTATCTCACAAGCAGAAAATCCTCCAACTCGGCTTGTTGTGAATCTTTAAAGTAAATAGGGGACTAGAGTATATTAACGTCACCGCCTATGTTGAGAATGTTAACAAATACTGGGGATAAACGCAATTTTGACGCATGTAATAACTTAACACAAATTCTGTGATTAGCTGCAATTTTGCAATTTTGAGCGGAAAGTCAACAAGTATTATTTCTAACATAAAAAAAATTAAATGTCCAAGTATTTTACCTTAACAGTAAAATAAACTGAAAACAGACCCATATTCACCCGTTTTTACCAAACGGCCTCAGTTGGAATATCTTAACAAAGTTAAGTTAGGTATGTTACCTGGCTTAATCTAGTCATTAAGGAAGTTTTCAACCCAATGTGCAGAATTCTGTCAGAATTTTTGCGTCAGAAGAACCTTTTGATAGTGTCGTTAATTTGGATTATTTTAATAAAAATCTTGAAAATATAGTTTCAATAAACAATAACTAATTTGGGATTATTTTAATAAAAATCTGGAAAATATAGTTTCACTAAACAATAACTAATAAAATGAAACAATCTGTTAAACAATGGAATAGTATAAAACTTTACATTTCATGAAATATCCCATTTATAAAAAAATGTATTTACAGTTATTTACAATGAGAAAATATAAATGAAAAGCTGAAAATATAAATGAAAAGCTCATGTGAATATAACACATCTAAACAAAGGCACACACGTTTATGTAAAAGATACAAAATCAAACATTATACATATATAGAAAAGAACAGCAGTTAACGCCTCAGAACAGTCAATCGACTGTGTGCTTAAACCTGGGTAACGGTGTTCTCTAGTGTATATCTCAAAGACAATCTACGTCAATATACATATCCAATCAAACTAAACACAACTAACAGTAAGGACATTTTGTTTTGAAAATATTTTATTGAACAAAATGAAGCAATTTGTTAACGGGAAGCAAAATTTAAAAAGTTCGAACAGTATTATGTTTATACATCTGATAGAATCTGATTACAACAATTACACACGAACTGTTATGCGTTTTTGTACCTCGGCATTCATTTAATGTTGCCACAAGAATTATGTGAGGCTTAGGCCCGTGTTCACCAACCATTCTTAAGTAAGAAATGCTATATGTCTGGGTTTTTTGGCATGACACTTTAACATTCAAATGTCCCGGCCGTTTTCGTTAAAAAACGTAAAAAAGGAAGTAGACAGACATGGAATGCAAAGATGATACAAAATGGATAGATTTATAAAGGGGTGTTTATGTCACTCTAAGAATGCAAGGGATTATAGGTGATTACACGAAGTGACATATGTGTAAATTAATATTTTAGACTTAAAGGTGGTACCCGACAGTTTGCCTGTATCTAATACATGTAACAGCATCTTACCCAATGTTCTGGAGAAGTTTGCACTATTCCTGCATAAACTTATATCTTAGTTGAAATAAAGGCAGTTTATAACATTAGCTTAATTGTCAGACAGTACAAATCGTGAAATATTGCTTAAAATGTCCGTTATTTCCAAATCTATATATGAATACGATGCGGATTTCAGGTAAAAATAGATATCGACGCTAGAGCTGATTACCCGGATGTTCATGCAAAATGATATCAAACGTAAGTGGTCATTATTAATTTAACTATCGTTAATACACCAAATATAAGTCACTATTACACTGTATTATAAATCTTTGGTGCATTTGGGTATTTCGGATAATATAAATAGTTTGTTCAGACATGACTGATTATTTTCTATGCTGAAGTTGCCATTTCGATTTGGTTTCTTATACCTATTGACATTAGTCTTTAGGATATTTTTGTATATCTTTAAAATCATACCGATTGTCAATGAAGGGGGTGTTTTCCGTATTCAGTGGTGTCTCCTCAGTTGAGGCTTCGTTTTTATCCCCATTGGGAGATGCATTTGTGCCACATTGTGACACTGGCTTTCCTAACTCTGTGACACGCGTAACCATTTCAAACCTCTGGTTATTGTCGGGTTCATCATTATCAGAACGTGTACTTCTGGCCGCAAAACAACATTTCTTATATCTGCAAAAAATTACAACATAATATAACTTTTGTAAGTTTCAATATATTTGCAGCATACATTTTTCAATTGTCTCCGCCCTCGTATACGGCATTCATATTTAACCGTTCCTGGAAAAGTCCTAAGATGTCGCCATGTTGTACTTTTATGCGTTGACATTTCGGTCATTATATATTTGTATAAATATCAGAATTAAATAAAAGTTTTTCTTTAGGTAAAATGTATCTACTTTCTCATCTGAGATTTGAAAATGTTAAAGTAACGTATGTATGTGTTTCAGTTGTTTAAATTTCATTTTAATTACGATGCACTATGAACACGTCTAATAAATTTGCCGATCTCGGTTATGGGGTGCTGTGGCTTCATAAACAGGCCAAGTAATAATGGCTAAGTTGGAAGAATATTGGAATATTGGCAAGAATAGAAATATCAATTATTTGTTTAGTGATGAAAGTTTGGACAAAAAAAGTGAACACAAGGATGTGCCGTATCAAGTTGAACAACCATTAACGAGAGCGACTGCACAGCCAGTTTTAATGAAAAGGATAAAATCGCCAGATAATGGTATGACACACAACTGGTAAGCATATTGTTTTTCCGCACGTTTACCTTGGTTCACTTGCCTTGACAAACGGTCAACATGTTAATATCGATTTAAATCGTCATTAATAGTTTTCCTGTATATTTATGCACATTTTATTATAGAATTAGGGAATTTATATGCATTTTAAGTGTCCTTGTCAGCGCTGTGTTTCAATGACAAATAATATTGAATCTGTTTGCTGCCACGATTTTGTCTATATATTTGACAGAAATGTTTAATGTATAATAATAATAGGAACAACATTGAGTGTTTAACTCATTGCCATGGGTTCATGCCAGTTTGCTTGGACACATATGTGTTGGAAACTACATATTACAAGTATCGGAACAGTATGGCAAAGTAAATCAGACAGAGAGTGAGAACGTTTTTAAAAAAAATAATCATTCATTAATTGAAATTGTATTTTCTTACATGATTCAGAATGAACTTAGTTTATGTGTGTGGCCTTTAGGCTTCATATGGATATATGTAGGAGAATGTAATAAATTACCCGACCACGTGCCTTAAAATATTAAACAAATGCCGACAAATGCTGAAGACCTAGAGGAGTTCAAAAAGAACTGCGCATGCCTCGATCTTTCTTTCTTAACCACATTGGGATCCACAGTACAGACCTGGCAGATTTGTGGGTAGGGGGCAGCATTATGCTTCTGGTAAACGTGTAATGCAATAAAAAGATATTATTTTGAGAGTACAATTAAGTGATTTGTAAAAGTGTTTTGTCGCTATGCATTATTTCCCCGAAATGATATGTTGATCAGCTATTGGATAAGGTACATTTGACTTAGTTCTATTCGTTCACCACCCTTTATATGCCATCCTTATCAATAAAACACTAGGATAGTGACAATTAACATAAATAATCGTTCTTTGATTAGAAAGTCTCAAAATCCAGTCAACTGAGGAAGAAGACATATGTAATGTGATGTCAATTACTTCGAATTAGGGTAACATGTTGATTGATCGAAATACAATACTTTAAGAGACGTTCTTATCTAAAGATACTACATTGTACATGACAAATGTCACTACCGTTTATTATCTTATAAGTACCAAACTTAAAAAAACGTTTTCATACTTAGATAGTATAAACAGTATGTCATTATATATGGTACAAACTTGTTATGCCAAAGTTTTAAATAATTAGTATAACTATTCTGTATCCATATTTCAGGAAACAGTCTTCTACTGATTACAGACAATCTGTCAAATGGTGCTGGGGCTATTTTGCCTTGATGTGATGTGCATAGGATTCGACATGAGTTTCCCTCCCAGAATTACCGAGGTTTGTTGATTCATAATAACACTTGATTTAAGTACCAGTATAGTATGATCGATTGTATGTTGTGTTATATAACATAATGCAGATAATGCTTGCCCACTCTATGTATTGAAACAAATCATAAATCATTATGTTGATGCCTGTTTGTCATTATTGTTGCGCAACTCATGACAACGGCCCTCAATGCCCGAGGAAATTTACTCCTTCTCAAGTAATGGTTGACTGGCCCCTTAAGCCAATCAGGATTTGGGATTTCCCCACGTGTTCGCGATGGCCAGACCTAGGTTAGTCAGGTAAGACAGATGTAAGTGAGGCGGTGGATAGTTCGTTACACATAATTAATGGTGTAAAACAATTACCACTTTAATAACCGATATTTAAATGAAAGTTAAATAATTTAGGAATAATATATATGGCGTAACCAGGTTTGTCATTAAAGCCGACTTTCTGAGTATTGACACTGTCTGTAGTCAATACTGGTTACTACCAGTCAATACTGGTAATTACTGGTCAATAGTGGACAATTGACATATTGTCAAACATGTAAAATACATTTCTGCAAATTGTCCCTAAAAGCCTACTGACCATTATAGTAGTCACTTGGTATTGGTACAATTAAAAGTGCATTCTATCTTACTATTTTCTGTGATGGTAAAAAAAAAATTCTTAATAACTTGTTGATAAACAGTAAACGGTGTAAAATGTAGTTGGCATATTATCTCAAGACCATCTGGTCAACTATTATCTAAAATATTTATATTTTATTCATACTATTATACTTTAAATTATAAGAAGTGTAGCTTTCTTAAAAACAGTATGCTTTCTTCGGCTTTTTACTGACATTTTTGTATAATTATTGAATACAGAAGGCTTATCATTAAAGGTAAACAATGACAGTTTGGTTTTGGCCTACATTAACAGCAAAAACACAAATTATGCTTTATACGTGAATTGAACAGTGTGTTAAAATACTACGAAATTGTATTTTATGACCTTAGCTACTGACCTGTCACTCAAACTATCAACCACCACACATGTTGTCAAATGTACAGCCCCTTCTCCAGCTAAGTATATCCCATGATTCAAGTATCTGTTTATTGCCCTTTGTCCAAGTCACTGTTTATTGCTTATTCTGTATGTGGCAATACCAATTAGAAAAGCGACAGTAGGATCAACAGCTTATTCGAGGCTTTAGAAAAAAACACAGTCCAGTAAGGCATCGATTTGCCTATTTAATTTCCAAGTAACCAGTATTAACCATATTTTAATAAGTGAGACCACATAAAATAAAATTTCTTAAAATTAAGATGTTTTAAGGCAGATGGTTGGTAATTATAATATGTTAAACTGTATAAGTGAAATTTGAAAAAAAAATACAGAAAGGAGCATATTAAATGGCTGAATTGACCACTTTTGACCACATCAGGAGTCTTGACTCGTTGGGATGGTTTAAAGTTTTAACCATTTAAAATGGTTGAAGCCAGGGGTTCTCAATACTGTCCAGCACTACATTAATCAAGGAATATTGTCTTTTGTTCCCATGATCAGGTTTATGTAATATACTATTTTAAATTTACATTTGATCAGTATTGTGTCAACTGACCATGTTTTTGACCACCTTATAAATATATAAAACAAGTATTGACCAACACTGACCATTTGAATGGTATTGATCGCTACAGTTTTAACCGGTTAAAACCGCCGGTTAAAACTGGAGCGGTTACTGTCAAACCTCTAGTGTATGTTGATTTGTGCATATAATCCACTAATGTATGTATATTATATGTAAACATTACTGAAGTTCGGAAAAATAAATGATACAAAATGAGACAAGTACACATGATTTGTTAAAATCTTTATGTCATTTATACCATAATTGACATAATTATCTGTATTTAATATATATATAGTGTTAGAATGTAACGCATTATATTTGTACTATATATTTTATAAATTAGCTTCGATGAACATTATTGTTTTATTAAAACTGCAAGGGATGTCAGCATGGATTCTATATCACATTAAGAAGTTATTGACAACTTCAAAGATGCATAAAATACAAAAATATCAGCTTGACAAGTTGGTTTTAATTTATTACTTTTATTGGCAATTTTTTAACTTGAAAAAAGTTCATTGAGCTGCACCGGATCTTTAATAAAATAAAGTAGGGTTGTAACTAAAATAAAAGTATAACAAGCGTACGAATGTCCGGCCTTATAACCACTTCTCAACATTCTTCGTCTGAACTTTACTTCTGAATAATGTCAGAACTGCATTTTCGTTTTACACAGTCCAGTTTTTTTATACCAAGCTTCTAATTGATTTAAGTGGTAGCCGTGTTTCCAGTTAAATGAGTTAAACCAACTAAGCTGTCCATTGCCTTTATTTTCAAGACTACTTCAGTTGGCCCTTAAACTTTCTGTGCCGGTGTGCTGAATAGTTCTGAAAGCGCCTAGAAGCTTTTTGGGCGGTGTGAGGTTGAGTCGGTACGCGAATTCAGGTCTACAATGGTCAAAATTATTCAGTAGTAAATCACATACAAGTCACTAACATCCGATAAAAGAAACTAATTGAAATTACCTACTACCTATTACACGCCTGTGATTTAAATATAAAAATCCAAATTGTGCCATTCCTTTTTAAACGCGTGCATAATCTTTCGACTGGGGTGTTAAAATGATACGAATGGCCTAAAATACATAACCTGGTTCAGAGCCGCAGAAGGCAATGAAGCTTCGCGCGGGATATCACATATATCTCGGCATAGTAGATTATGCGTAGTCAGTGGAACACTTGTTCTAATAACCGTTCGCTAGTCTGTTAGTCACTGAGTGATAATACTGCGCCGCGTTGTTCATTGATATATCTGCATTTAATGTATATCTGCATTAATAAATATATAGTTAAAACAAATAACTGCATGCGTGTTTAAAAGCATGTCTTGACACAATTTACGCGTCTAGTCTACATTAACATACATTTTGTTTCTTTACACGCTTTACTTTCCGAGACATTTACTGACTGCGGGTAAACAAGTTCATGCATGGTCAATCCTTCATACTACAGAAATCCAGCAAGCGACTAGGTCCAAAAATCTGCCTTTTATATGGAAATAATGACAGTTTACCCTGCTGTCATATGCATATTTGAAAATCCTAGCAATTACAGCAAAGCTCATTTATTGGGACAAACGTTACACCATAGTCAGTAATATCCGATTATAGGAACTATTATCTTTATAAATTGTACGAAAATAAATAATACCGGGAGCGACCAACCCCCACACCCCAGTTTATTTTGTTAACACAACAATCATGTGATCAAAATTTAACATAACGATTGAGTTGGTCATGCTGGTTCAATTCTATGTGCTTCCGTAGCACCGCCTGAAAAATGCCTAAAATATCGGCTGTATGCATATTTGTTTGAAAAAACAACACAAAAAATAAGAAATACGTTTAAATAGAAGGTTCTTAATCGACTTAAGTAATGTTTATTTTTCATAATAGCGGTCTTAATCATGGGACATTAGTTATTTCACAAAAGGAGCTATGTCAGCTAACTTAACTGATTCTGCAAATATAATTGAGCGGGTGTGTTTTCAACACTTATAACTGGTTGTCCCTAATTGACCCTCATTTTCGCCATTGTGCCACATCAAACATTAGGAAACATATTCGTACGAGTTCGTTTAAACCATGTTTAACTCAATGGCCTACAAGGCCATGGTGGCGCAATAGAGCTTAAACTTGTGAACGCTGAGCATGATTATAAATTGACCAATGATGCAGACCTTAGTGATTAAACAAACTGAACTGTACTCGAAGGATGTCGTTTTCCAATCGATACAGTAGACAGGTTTACAAAGAAAAAAGGCAGCAGAGCAGTTACAATTGTAATCATCATACTTTAGTGTATACCTGGATAAATTTTTACACTTTTATGGAGTAGTACGAAACATGCGGGTACGAAATTGCGATATACTTAAGCAACACGGTCAAGATGTCTTTAAAGTCGTATGACTGTGTTTCAGTTAAACTGTTCTTGGTCCGGTTTCGTGAAATGCCGCAATATTTCCACATTGGTAACGTCTAATTTCTGAAATCTCAACATTATATATCGACCAGTATAAAGGTCAGTCACATTTTACCATTTTCCCTTTTTGTGAATACTAGCAAGTACTTAGAACACCATGTTCAGTTATTTTATTGTAAAAGATGCCCCAATATACCATAAAACCTAAAATGATTTACAACTGTGTAACGATTAACCTTAATATTTCTTACATTTCCAGTCTGCTTCAGAATCGCCCAAATGTCTACGCCATTCATTTCCCGCGCTTTCTGTGTTCATTACAGTCAGCCTAAATAAGTTTCCAGTGATATTTTCTAAGCGGAATACGCCATTATCCCGTGATGGCATTGCGTTTTATTATTTTTGTTTGAACATGTGTGCTCGTAGTTTTACTTTTCATTGACCATTGATCTCTATTTAAACAGAGACAAATCCTAACTTTAATAGCGAAGATATATATGTATATATCTCTACTTATCTTATCTGCCAGTGTACGTTCACTGCAACACAGTTCCACCCCTTAGCTTTGCAAAATAAAAATACAGATGTAATTCAAAGTACGCCTACTTGTATATTGCGAAGCTGATGCCGCCGCCGATGATGAGGAGGAGGACGACGATGGTGATGAAGAGTGCTAAATAAACTGCAAAAATAAGTAACAATGTATTGGCAGCGAAAATAAATGCAAAATGTGTAAACTACAGGCGGATGTTTGTATTTTGTGACAGAATCCTGCAAGTATATTTGATTATAGATTGCAGAGTCTAAAGTCAGAATGTTCAAGAAAACAGCATCAACAAAAACAAAAACAAAAATTGTATCGTTGTGTTAAACTTTATAATGTACTCCCTTATTCCCAAAACATCGGCATTCATTTTTTCTAGATGAAACCCTACATTAGTAACGCCGTTAAGTTGAATAAAGTGGGAAGAAAACTTCTTGGACAGTTCAATCAACAAAAATACTTGAGATACATTGTATTTGATTTAGTCATTGCAACGAACAATATTAACAAAATACGTTTTACAACATATTCCTCTCATAATCGAGGCCCTTGGATCGAACCCATCTTGCTTTTCTTTTAGATCTTTAAGTAGAAAACGATTATTATACTAAAACATATTGACTGTATTTAATTTTTTAAATAAATGAAATTGCAATGCCCATAGGACTTTGTCGTACATTCTTATTATGAACTTCATGAAGTCTGGAAGCAAATATAGTGACTAAACTCTTACGGAAAATAAAATTCAATTATATAGCTTAAGTACCTTTGGTCTACCCGCAGCTGTGTTTAGATATCTTCTTGAACGATACATTGATAAGCGACAGGCTATCATAGAGTAGTTGAATCGTAACATACAATTTTTAATAATATCAGTTGTAGGATCGTCAGGCGCATTCCATGGCAGAAAATCTGATAGGAAATATATTTAAAGTATATAGATATAAGTACCTTTTGGCCGATGGCAGGTCATTTTATCTATCTTCTTGAACGGTTCAACGATAAGCGACAGGATATCATCCCCCAAACAAAATGGAACATTAATCCCACGGTCACTTTTCCGTACGCTGCAAGTTGTTTTACATAAGAGAAAAAAATTATATTTTTGTTGGCATTCTTGATCACACGTGTATTGCATGTCAATTGCACACGAGGTCTGTTCAGTGGAATCTCCGACACATTTTGCTGATTTAGGACAAACTCTATTTTGCAGGCAGTAACCACTTGTTGCGCACTTATACCTGTCAGAATAACCATCGCATGTGTTGATATCAGTGTCTGGCACTATTCTACACCGGTCAGTCATTGTTATACATTTTGTATGTAGACACGTCACTATCTGGACACTGAAATAGACAGTAACCGTTGGTAGGCCCCAAAAACTTATCTTCACATGACAGACAGTTATTGATGCTGTTACATAGTCTACATCTAAAAGGACAACTTTTACATTGTCCATTAACAAGAAAAAATGTGTCTCTGCACTGTAGACATTCTCCACTAGATTGTTCGCATTGCACGCAATGATCAACCGGACATGGGTGTTGACAGATTTCACCGTACTTTCCATCCGTGCATCGAAAGCACACCGAAGGCGACTTACAGATCTCGCAATTTTCTGTACAATTTCCACAGGTTTTGTTGTCCGGTATGTAATATTGCCCATCAAGACACCCATGAGGACAAAATCCGTACACCTTGTGGCAGGTATGAGGATGAGGACACTCTTCTTTACACGGTTTGTCACAGATTGAATCATAATACCCATGTTTGCATTGTGTACAGTTCGTTTTAGAAACACATTTTAAACAGTTTTCAGGGCATTTGTGACAGGTTTCACCGTACTTTCCATCCTTGCATCGAAAGCAAACCGAAAGCGACTCACATATCTCGCAACTTTCTGTACAATTTAAACAGGTTTTGTTGTCCAGTGTGGAAAATTGCCCATCAGGACACCCATACTTACAAAATCCATACTCCTTGTGGCAGGTATGAGGATAAGGACACGGTTTTTTACACGGTTTGTCACAGATTGAATCATAAAACCCATGTTTGCATTGTGTACAGTTCATTGAAGAAACACATTTTAAACAGTTGTCGGGGCATTTGGGGCAATCCCTGTAACGTCCATCGGCGCATTTTACCTGGGAGGCTGCCACAGAAAATATACATTCATATTAAAATGATACATTCAGCTGAAAGATGAACTATTGTCAATATCTCTAACATAAATCTGAAGACCAAACATATATGAAAACCTTTTAATTATCACAAAAAGAGTTACTTAAATTGCTTAAATTAGACTTGTGCAATGGTAAAAATTGCTTAAATTAGACTTGTACAATGGTCATACGAGGGCTGTCCATGAAATTTGTGTACTGAGCAGTACTATGAACAAAATATAAAGCATAATGTTAATACGATTGAAATATGAAGTTAAGCGCCATAAAGGGTTTACTTTTTTAATCTCATTTATTATGCAGCAAATAGTAAAACCACTAACAGTAGAAGAAGCAGTATAACTAATGTCGTAAAAGGTGCAGTACAGTAGCAGGTACCATCAGCAATTAGTCGTTAGCAGTCGCAGAAGTAGGTTTGTTAGGTGCGGATTTAGCAGTAGCAAAAGTAAATTATTAGTTCTTCTACTTGAAATAATACCCCTCTCTCATGTAAACACTTTGTGGACACTATATTTCAATGATGTCACTACTTTCGTCATATCATTAGCATTAGCATAATTTGAAACGTAAGTGCGATCGTTTAGCAATATCAGCAGTATATAAGCTACGTGCAGTCGTCCTAGCAGTTACTGTACTTACTTTGCTAGCAGTTTCAGCAGAAGAACACTTAGCATTAATTTTAGCAGTAGCAGCAGTATAAGAAGAAAGCAGCAACCGTAGTAGCAGGAATATGTGTATAATAAGCAATAATAGTTGCAGCAAAAGATGCAGTACTATCTATTGCAGGAGAAGCACGTGCAACATTTGCAGTATTAATTGTAGCAGTAAATAGATGGTATAGTAAATGATTGTCGCAAACAGTTGTCCAAAACTGACCTTGAACAGTCTGAATTAAAAGACCGAATACCAAAATATGTACAAAAGGATGGTCCATTCTGGGCGAATTCTTCTGTAGTTAGTTCTGAAACATAAAGTGGATGAAAATCATTAACAAATAGGAACAGAGGTTGGGACTAGAAGAGGGATGTGTTGATGGAGGGATGGATCTATGTAGAAGAGTAGGATGGGAGGACGGATATAACATGGATGGATAGAGGATGGAGAGGTATTGGGGAATGATTGTAATGATAAATGTAGCATAGAAGGAATATAAATAGGGACTTTGGTAAGAAGATAGAGAGATAGATTGATTGGAGATTGATTCATGCGAGGCTTGTGTGTGTGTGTGTGTGTGTGTGTGTGCACGTATGTGTGTGTGTGTGTGTGTATGTGTGCGTGTGTGAGGAAAAGATGACATGATGGAGAGGCTTTGGGAGATAGAAATGGAGTGAA
Source organism: Sinonovacula constricta (assembly GCA_007844125.1). Classification (NCBI taxonomy): domain Eukaryota; kingdom Metazoa; phylum Mollusca; class Bivalvia; order Cardiida; family Solecurtidae; genus Sinonovacula; species Sinonovacula constricta. The sequence continues at coordinate 20,627,351 of CM017571.1, forward strand.
GAAGGATGTTTGCCAGGGAGATATGTAATGATGAACAGACTGTGAAAGGTAGGGATTGAGTGAGAAGATAGCAAGTGGCGGACAGGAAAAATGGTTAAAATACTGTGAAAGGTACTGATTGGATGATAAGATAACATGTGGTGGACAGGTGGAATGGTGAAGAAACTGTGAAAGGTACAGATTGACTGATAAGATAGCATGTGGCGGACAGGTGGAATGATGAAGAGATTGTGAAAGGCACTGATTGACTGATAAGATAGCATGTGGCAGACAGGTGGAATGATATAGAGACTTGGAAAGGTAGGTATTGACTGATAATATAGCATGTGGCAGACAGGTGGAATGATATAGAGACTGGGAAAGGTAGGAATTGACTGATAAGATAGCATGTGGCAGACAGGTGGAATGATATAGAGACTGGGAAAGGTAGGAATTGATTGATAAGATAGCATGTAGCGGACAGGTGAAATGATGAAGAGAATGTGAAAGGTAGGGATTGACTGATAATATAGCATGTGGTGGACAGGTGGAAGGATGAAGAGACTGTGAAAGGTAGGTATTGACTGATAAGATAGCATGTGGCAGACAGGTGGAATGATATAGAGACTGGGAAAGGTAGGGATTGACTGATAATATAGCATGTGGTGGACAGGTGGAATGATGAAGAGAATGTAAAAGGTAGGTATTGACTGATAAGACTGAGAAGATAGCAAGTGGCGGACAGGAAAAATGTTAAAATACTGTGAAAGGTACTGATTGGATGATAAGATAACATGTGGCGGACAGGTGGAATGATGAAGAGATTGTGAAAGGCACTGATTGACTGATAAGATAGCATGTGGCAGACAGGTGGAATGATATAGAGACGGGGAAAGGTAGGGATTGACTGATAATATAGCATGTGGTGAACATGTGGAAAGGTAAAGAGACTGTGAAAGATAGGAATTGATTGATAATATTGCATGTGGCAGACAGGTGGAATGATATAGAGACTGGGAAAGGTAGGAATTGACTGATAATATAGCATGTAGCAGACAGGTGGAGTGATATAGAGATTAGGAAAGGTAGAAATTGATTGATAATATTGCAAGTGGCAGACAGGTGGAATAATGAAGAGACTGGGAAAGGTAGGAATTAATTGATAATATTGCATGTGGCAGACAGGTGGAATGATATAGAGATTGGGAAAGGTAGGAATTGATTGATAATATTGCATGTGGCAGATAGGTGGAATGATATAGAGATTGGGAAAGGTAGGAATTGATTGATAATATTGCATGTGGCAGACAGGTGGAATGATGAAGAGACTGGGAAAGGTAGGTATTGACTGGTTTAGGCAATGTCAGGGAGGGATGGAATGTTGTAGAGAGAGCGGAATGATAGGGTTGGAATGATATAGAGGCTGGAAAAGATAGGGATGGACTGATATAATGTAGGGGAAAGATGGGGTGAGACTGTGGAAGAAAGGTATGGAATAATGAAGGTAGTGTCAGGGGAAATGTATTGACGTAGTGTGTGAAATGTAGGGATTTAATAGTGAAGAAAATGTAGAAGGTATGGATGGATTAATGAAGGTCGTATGCGAGGGAGAAATGAACGGATGCATACTGAAAAATGCATGGCCGGACTGATGAAGGTAGTGTCAGAGTGGAATTGAATGATGTAGAGAATGTGGAAAAGTCAGGAATGTATAATATAATGACGGTCGAAGGTAAAGATAAAGCTAAAGCAAAACATTTTACGTTTTTTCAGGAATTTCTTAATTATCTTGATCACATTATCTCTGGTCACAACATATCAAATATTGAGGCATTGAAAATGCTTAATACTCCCATACATGTCAGAGAGAATAAAGTCTGTCTAGGGATGTCATTATTTTATAGAAAGTTCATATTCAATCATATAAGGGTATTGCAGAACTATGTTGATCAAGATCCGTTGTTACGGTTATATGTATCTAAACATTTCAGACTTGGTCATGCGAGCATATCATGAGGATGATGACATTGAATAGCAAAATATTAATAGTATATTGTATGGTTATATACAACGCAAATCTGTTAAGTTCAATCATTCATGGATCATGGAACACAACGTTGTTGAAATACACTCATTGCCAGTCCGTTAATTTAAAAGTCAGGAAAGCTCCACTGAGATAAACAAGTACCTTTGTTCAGAATAATGTAATTTCAGTAGGCTTTTTGCCAGAGGTTCCCTATAAAGCGATATGACAACACACACTGTACTTTCTTTGTTCCATGAGGATATATTTTGTCGCCATTTTGTCTTCACATTATTTCTCAGAAAAAAAACGAACAGTTATTTGCATTACACAATACTTACGATTACGTATATTTTCTTTTTGTCAAACCTTGGACTTAGGTTTATTTTACTTGAAATAAAACAACCATGAACAGGCTACTACAACCAAACATTAATATTTCCCCCTTAAAATTGCATAATGTGTCTACTGTGCATTTGTCTAATGGTGCTGATGATATATTTTCTAGAAGAGTCACTGTCAATATTTCACCAATAAAATTGCACCCGTCTTCCGGGGTTTATATTTCTTATTCGAGTAATTTATTTCTTCGACAGTCATGTATTTTACGTAACATTTCTAGTAGTAATGTAAAGAATACCCCCGCACAAATGCAGAGTGAACATAATGTGTACTTTAATATCTACAAGTGTAATTATAAAAGATGTAGTACATGTAGATTCCTTAACTGTAACTCCACTGTCAAGTCTACTGTAAATGGCCGTACATTCAACATTTCCTTACCTTGTGATGTTGATTGACAAAGTAACAACATAATTTATGTTATAACATGAAACCATTCTAACTGTAAACTGCAGTACGTTGGGCAAACGGGGCGGGCGCTCAAAATTAGATTTTGAGAACATTCATATAAAATCCGTAACGCTCGTCGTTCTAAGAACTACCGTTATAATCATTTTGTAACTGCTGGACATTCTTTAAAATATGTGAACATTCAACCTTTACAAAATTTGTTTTCGATGACGTTGTGTCTAAAGGATTTAAATTACAGGCCAGGTACAATGCCGAACTTGATTGAATTAAAAAACTTCAGACTCCATATTCACTCGGTCTTAGTGACAATATTCATCAGGCGGGCAATATTTCTAAAAATCCGAACACTGACATCTTTAGTATTCTATCTTAACGCAAGTGCAAACGCCGATCTCATGGAATTAGAAAAAATCATAATATTAAACGCAGATTTAGGAAAACTGTTTCTATTCAAGATCTGAACACACTTTATATTCAATCTGGTATTCATGCCTTACTTTGTACAGTTACAAATCTACCTTTGAAATCACTAGTTATTTTGGACAATGAGGCAGATAAAATATATTTACGTACACATCCTTTAAATGATGTGGCTTCCATCATTCAAAAGTATACTACCCATGCTTTAAGACTTCATATTGATAAACAGTCTCAACACAAACGACATTTCATGAAAATCAAATACATTAATAAAGGGATTGACTTTATCGACTTACCTAGTATCTTTCGGGACAAAAATATCATCAATAAAATCCCCAGTTACTTCGAAAACAAAGAAAACCCAATGATATGTTATAAGTACAAAAAACCCATTAGAGGTCTTATCTTTAATTACAACCAGACTGTAGCAGACCTTAACCTGAAAGATCCTAACTTTCTGTTATTTGCCTTCTGGTCATATCATTACTGGGGATTTAAACATCGTCGGTGACTATAAATTAAGAGAATTACTCTTTAAGGGTCCGAAATATCGCCTGCCTGATGAAATAGATTTTGACCTTTGTTGTAATGAAATAGCTGATGCAATTAACCTGTTTGCCGATCGCTGGTGTAAAAGAGAAAACACGGATACAGTAGCACTTAATACTTGGAAGAAAGCCATTTTTAAGATAATAAAAAATCGCTTTAAATTCTACCGCTCCCATCCTTCTAGTTTACCTAAGAAACCTTTTTATCACTTAAAACATCTAAAACAGTCTTTCAGAATATTCACGATAAATTTGTACTTGTACCGGCAGACAAAGCTTCAAACAACATAATTTTTGTCTGACGACTATATTACAATAATGTACTGAGTGCTGAGTTATCCACCACCAGTTCTTACTCTAGCTCCAACCTTGACTTTCAGACAGTCATTGACACACACAAACAGATATTGCATAATTTTAATATCAAAATAGAATCTAAACAAGAAAAACTTCCTTCACTGTACTGGATTCCTAAGCTTCACAAAACACCATACAAGTCACGTTTCATAGCTAATGCCAGCTCTAGCACCATCACTCACATATCTAAACTACTCACGTCTTGCCTTACAGCCGTTCGCAATCACGTAGTTAAATATTGTGAAAAAGTGTATGAAAATTCAGGAATTAACATTTTTTGGTCTAAAAAAAATTCTTCAGAAGTCTTGGACAAGTTTCGTACTTTAAACTTTTATTGCTCTGCAGTTGATACTTACGATTTCTCTACGCTGTACACTTCTTTACCTCATGATTTAATTAAGACCAAATTGATTGCTCTTATTGAGAAAACATTTGCTCGAGAGCAACGTCTATATATTGCATGTAATGCATTTTTTACCAACACTTTCTTAGAAAAGTTTACTATGTGGACTTCCTCGGATGTTTGTGAAGCTCTACGTTTCCTATTAGACAATATTTACATAAAATGCGGTGACACTTTATTTAGACAAGTAATTGGTATTCCTATGGGAACCAACTGTGCACCATTGATTGCAGATTTGTTCTTATAGCATTTCTAGATATTGAGATCGCTATTTCCAATGACAACATCTCTACTAAAATCTATGACAAGAGAAATGATTTCAACTTTAGTATTGTGAATTATCCATACCTTGACGGTGATTCACCTCGTGCTACCTCTTATGGTATTTACATATCACAACTTACAAGGTTTGCACGAGTTTGTAATAAAGTAGAAAATTTCAATGCTAGAAACCTGTTTATTTCTTCTAAACTGTTACAGTCAGGCTTTCGTTTTCATAAATTAAGAAAGGCGTTTTCAAAATTCTTTCACCGCAATCGTTTTATTGCTTCTAAGTATAATAGCAGTATGAAAACACTGACATGAGCATAAGCCATCCGGCATTTTATGGAAATGTTTTATACAAGTTAAAGAAAATTAAGGGTCTCAATAACTTTTCTGACCACTTTACAAAACTTATCAGAAAATGTATTGCAGACGGTAACAACCCGGGAATTCTTCGTTGTACTGCATTGCTTGCAATTGACCCTTTTACAGTCAATAACTTGCATTGCTTTTAAATTACACGATGACCGAACAGGTCGTTGAGACTATATGAAAACAGTGACTTAAAGCCATTCTTTGGACAGTTACTGTTGGAATTTTTGTCTCTTCATCTCTCCAGTCGTGCCCTATATAGGTGAGACAACTTGAGCAGTCTCCATACCCTTTACGTGAGATTGCACAGTAGGTATAACATCGGGATTTTAGTACCTTTCTTACATATAATATGCCAACTGCGGATAAATCCTCGGCTTTTCATGAACTGTTTTTTTTTAACTTATTAGCTCTTAACAATACTACGTTTTATTTTGTTGGTAGGTTGTTTTCTAAATTTCGTTGTTTTCTTTCGTATTTTTTACATTTCACTTTTGACACTTTTGGAACATGATGTCATGGCATTATATGCCGTATTTAAATTGATCTTGTTATATATCAGCGCTTGGGCTGTTTTATTTGTTCTTATAATATATCAGCGCTTGGGCTGTTTTATTTGTTCCTATAATATCTTATAATATATCAACGCATGGGCAGTTTTATTTCAAACCAATCTCTCGTTTTGGAATTTTTATTTTTACGTTGCCGAGGCTTTTATCTACTGTACATACTGTATATATGTTTATAGTTTATTTTGTTGCTAGTTGTTATGTATGTATATAAGTTCATTTATTTGTTTTAAGTCCCGATGCAGGTGCTTACTGTTAGTTGTTTCACTTTGACGGGATGTTGTTATTTACACTGTTTGTTTGCTAGAAAAATCTTCAGGAAGTGCGAGGTTGGTGCGCTCCACAAACCAGGTTTAAGCACACCAGTTGGCCCTTTTGCCGATTGACCGCTCCAAGGCGGTAACTGATGGTTTTCTTTATGTGTGTTATGTCTCGTCTCTGTGTTTTTGTCACATTTGCATTTACCTTGTTTGCCTTTGTCTACTGGTAGATAAAATTTAGATATCTGTGAGAGTTTTAATAGGACCTTTTCTTATTTACCTTTACATTATACATTTGTCAAATGCATACGAAATACATGCATATTTGTGATAATTGTACTGGATAACATTTTATAATCATTAATTAATGCTATACACATTATCAAAAATTCATAAAAATAAAGCAATGTGAATAAGAATATATGACAAAGTCCTATAAGCATTGCAACATATACCAAAATCCTAAAAGGCACAGAACAAAGGTATCTCACATGCAAGCCAAGCGAAAAGTAAACAAATTTGTGATGAGTCATTTAACGAAACGGTCAGTCGGCAATATGGACCGACTGGGGTGCTTAAACCGGTTTTACAATTAAAAAGCATGCCTGGACACATATGGCGCGTCTAGTCTCCTATGACATACATATTTGTTTCTTTACAGGCTTTACTTTTTCGTAGGCATTTACTGACCGCGGGTAGTGAGAGTCATGCAGGGTCTATCCTTCGTGCTCCCGAAATGCAGCTTTCTTATAACTCTGAACGCGATCGCAATCGACAACACCCCAAAACTGGTGTGCGGGAAAAATCTGAAAAATTGTGCATTAACCACTATCACAGCATCATTCACGCAATGCCTCGAATGTTTAGCAAGAAACGGCATCAAACTGGTGAAGTCAAGCCTAGAACTAAATAACACATTGTCTCATATACCCCTCTTGACATATTGCAGTTGTTCCAGAAATGACTCTTTACTTTTCACCAAAAGCCTTTAATAAAACAATCTAGCCCCTAAAATCCACAAACCAATAGCGTAAATGAAAGGTAGCATCTAATACTTAATTCTACAATTATATAGTATGACTTTGTGCTTAATTAAGCATTGGCTGACATGAGTTAACGCACTATAACCACGTGGGCATGCCCCATTTTTGTTATTAATATTTATAGATATTCCAATGAAACAGGTTGTAAATCGTCGTCCAATCAGAAATTGCCGATATGAAGTGAAATATGTAAAAGTAGTAGCTGTAGTGCCAACAAAGTAACAACAACAGTTATGTTGCTGCTGCTGATGATGATAAGGTCAACTTCAGGGCCATTTACACGCAAAGTGCAGATGTACATAACTCCTGCACTTTAGAAGATGGCGTTTGAGATCCTATTAAGAGAATTACAAATACGACTGACATGTACACATTAAATAAATATACCCATCGTGAAAGCTTTCACAGTTGTAACAGTTATTCAGAGTATATTAGTTTCCTAGTTTTGATAGTAAAGATGCGAACTGCAAATGAACAAGTCCACAGAGGCGCGTGATTTGTAGTATTGATCAAGTAAAATGCGTTTGGACGGCACGTTTATAAAGGGCGGTACTAAAGGTAGCGATCGGCTGATGCAGGGAGAATTGAAGGAATGGATAGGTTGATACGGGTAGCGTGTGAACGAGGAACGGACCAACGCATAAAGCGTGTAAGTGAGGAGTGGAATGCTGCAATGAGTGTGTGTGTGATTTATAGAATGGAATGGTTCAGTTAGCGTGTGAGTGAGGAAGGGACGTATAGAGAAATCAAGAAATGGTGTAGGGAGTGGGTAACTGAGGGTTGAAGTGATGGAGGTATTGTTTTAGTGAGGGATGGAATGATGCAGATAGTGTCTGAGGGAGGGATGGATTGATGAAAGTAGTGTGTGATTGGGGGTTAAAATGTTTTAGCGATCGGCTGAGGGATGGAATGATGCATGGCGTGTATGAGTGAGGGATGGAATGATGCATGGCGTGTGTGAGTAATGACTGGAATGGTGCGGGGTGAGTGTGAGTGAGATAGGTTAAAGGAAATAAGTGTGTGATCAAGGAATGAACTGGAATAGGAAAAGTGTGAATGAGGGATGGGCTGATGCAGTTTGCGATTGAGAGTGGGAATTAGGCAGTTCGCAAGTGAGTAAGAAATAGACTGAAACAGATAGTGTGTGAGTAAGGGATTGACTGATGCAGTCCGTATGTGAGTGATTTAATGATGCAGTTAGTGTGTGATTGATGAGTGGAATGTTGAAATGGGAGTGTTAGTGTGGATTCAATGATGTTATTATTATATGTTTGAGGGAAACAATGAACTAAAGAAATGCGAGTTAGAGGGATGGCATGAAACAGTTACTGTGTGTGAGGGATGGAATGGTGCAGTTACTGTGAGTGATCAAAGTGAGGGACTGATGCAGTTAGTGCGAAACAAAGATGGACTGAGGCAGTATGTGTGTGAATGAGGGATGGAATGATGCAGGAAGAGTGTTAATAATGGATGGAATGTTGCAGGAAGTGTGGGATCGAGGGATGGAATGATGAAGGATGTGTGTGATTGAACGATTGACTGATGTAAGAAGTGTGTGATCGAGGGATGGAATGATGCAGGAAGTGTGTTATCGAGGTAGCAGGTTGCAAGTGAGTGAGGGGTAGAATGATGCAGGAAGTGTGTTATCGAGGTAGCAGGTTGCAAGTGAGTGAGGGGTGGAATGATGCAGGAAGTGTGTTATCGAGGTAGCAGGTTGCAAGTGAGTGAGGGGTGGAATGATGCAGGAAGTGTGTTATCGAGGTAGCAGGTTGCAAGTGAGTGAGGGGTGGAATGATGCAGGAAGTGTGTTATCAAGGTAGCAGGTTGCAAGTGAGTGAGGGGTGGAATGATGCAGGAAGTGTGTTATCGAGGTAGCAGGTTGCAAGTGAGTGAGGGGTGGAATGATGCAGGAAGTGTGTTATCGAGGTAGCAGGTTGCAAGTGAGTGAGGGGTGGAATGATGCAGGAAGTGTGTTATCGAGGTAGCAGGTTGCAAGTGAGTGAGGGGTGGAATGATGCAGGAAGTGTGTTATCGAGGTAGCAGGTTGCAAGTGAGTGAGGGGTGGAATGATGCAGGAAGTGTGTTATCGAGGTAGCAGGTTGCAAGTGAGTGAGGGGTGGAATGATGCAGGAAGTGTGTTATCGAGGTAGCAGGTTGCAAGTGAGTGAGGGGTGGAATGATGCAGGAAGTGTGTTATCGAGGTAGCAGGTTGCAAGTGAGTGAGGGGTGGAATGATGCAGGAAGTGTGTTATCGAGGTAGCAGGTTGCAAGTGAGTGAGGGGTGGAATGATGCAGGAAGTGTGTTATCGAGGTAGCAGGTTGCAAGTGAGTGAGGGGTGGAATGATGCAGGAAGTGTGTTATCGAGGTAGCAGGTTGCAAGTGAGTGAGGGGTGGAATGATGCAAGGAGTGTGTGAAATGATGTAGTTAGTGTCCGTGATGGATAGAATGAAATAGTTAGCGTACGTGAGGGGGGAATGATGTAGTTAATGTACGTGAGAGGTGGAATGATGCAGTTAATGTACGTGAGAGGTGGAATGATGCACTTAGTGTGAGTGTGAGTGAGAGAATGAATGATGCACTTAGTGTGAGTGAGGGATGGAATTATTCAGTTAGTGAGCGTGAGGGATGGAATCATGCAGTTAGTGTGAGTGAGGGATGGAATCATGTAGTTAGTGTACAGAGGGATGGAATCATGCAGTTAGTGTGAGTGAGGGATGGAATCATGTAGTTAGTGTACAGAGTGATGGAATCATGCAGTTAGTGTGAGTGAGGGATGGAATCATGTAGTTAGTGAAAGCGAGAATTTGAATGATGTAGTTAGTGTACGTGAGGAATAGAATGATGCAGTTATTGTACGTGAGGGATGGGATGATGTAGTTAGTGTACGTAAGGGGTGGAATGATGTAGTTAGTGTACGTGAGGGATGGAATGATGTAGTTAGTGTACGTGAGGGGTGGAATGATACAGTTAGTGTACTTAAGGGTTGGAATGATGTAGTAAGTGTACGTGATGGAGTGAATGATGCAGTCAGTGTACGTGAGGGATAGGATGATGCTGTTAGTTTACGAGAGGGGTGAAATGATGTAGTTAGTGTACGTGGGGGTAAAATGATGTAGTTGGTGTACGTGAGGGATAGGATGATGCAGTTAATGTACGTGAGGGTGGAATGATGCAGTTAGTGTACGTGAGGGACAGAATAATGTAGTTAGTGCACGTGAAGGATGGGATGATGTAGTTAGTGTACGTGAGGGTTGGAATGATGTAGTCAGTGTACGTGAGGGGTGGGATGATGTAGTTAGTGTACGTGTGGGATGGGATGATGTAGTTGGTGTACGTGAGGGGTGAAATAATGTAGTTAGTGAACGTGAGGGGTAGAATGATGTAGTTAGTGTACGTGAGGGATAGAATGGTGCAGTTATTGTACTTGAGGGATGGGATGATGTAGTAAGGGTACGTGAGGGATGGCGTGATGTTGTATTTAGTGTACGTGAGGGGTGGAATGATGCAGTTAGTGTACGTGAGGGATGGAATGATGTAGTTAGTGAACGTGAGGGGTAGAATGGTGCAGTTATTGTACTTGAGGGATGGGATGATACAGTTAGTGTACGTGAGGGATGGAATGATGTATTTAGTGTACGCGAGGGATGGAATGACTCAGTTAGTGAACGTGAGGGGTGGAATGATGTAGTTAGTGTACGTGAGGGATAAAATGGTCCAGTTATTGTACTTGAGGGATGGGATGATGTAGTAAGTGTACGTGAGGGATGGCATGATGTTGTATTTAGTGTACGTGAGGGGTGGAATGATGCAGTTAGTGTACGTGAGGGATGGAATGATGTAGTTAGTGTACGTGAGGGATGGGATGATGTAGTTAGTGTACGTGAGGGGTGGAATGATACAGTTAGTCTACTTAAGGGTTGGATTGATGTAGTTAGTGTACGTGAGGGATGGAATGATGCAGTTAGTTTTCTTGAGTGTTGGAATGATGTAGTTAGTGCACGTGAGGGGTGGAATTTTGCAGTTATTGTGAGTGAGCGATGGAATGATGCAGTTAGTGTGAGTGAGCGATGGAATGATGCAGTTAGTCTGAGTGTGGGATGAAATGATAAGTAAGTGTGAGTGGGGGATGGATTGATGTAGTTAGTGTACGTGAGGGGAGGAATGATGTAGCTAGAGTGAGTGCGGGATGGAGTGATGTAGTTAGTGTACGTGATGGATGGTATGATATAGTTAGTGTACGTGATGGATGGAATGATTCAGTTAGTGTACGTGCTGGATGGAATGATGTAGTTAGTGTACGTGATGGATGGAATGATGCAGTTAGTGTACGTGAGGGACGGGATGATGTAGTTAGTGTTCGTGAGTGTTGGAATGTTGCAGTTAGTGTGAGTGAGGGATGGAATAATGTAGTTAGTGTACGTGATGGATGGAATGATGCAGTTAGTGTCCGTGATGGATGGAATGAAGCATTTAGTGTACGTGATGGGTGGAATGTTGCAGTAAGTGTGAGTGAGGGATGGAATGATGTAGTTAATGTACGTGAGGGGTGGAATGATGCAGTTAATGTACGTGAGAGGTGGAATGATGCACTTAGTGTGAGTGAGGGATGGAATCATGTAGTTAGTGTACAGAGGGATGGAATCATGCAGTTAGTGTACAGAGGGATGGAATCATATAGTTAGTGTACAGAGGGATGGAATCATGTAGTTAGTGAAAGCGAGAATTTGAATGATGCAGTTTGTGTACCTGAGGGATAGAATGATGCAGTAATTGTACGTGAGGGATGGGATGATGTAGTTAGTGTACGCGAGGGATGGGATGATGTAGTAAGTGTACGTGAGGGGTGGAATGATGCAGTTAGTGTAAGTGAGGGGTGGAATGATGTAGTCAGTGTACATGAGTGATAGGATGATGCAGTTAGTTTACGTGAGGGGTGAAATGATGTAGTTAGTGTACGCGAGGGGTAGAATGATGTAGTTGGTGTACGTGAGGGATAGGATGATGCAGTTAGTGTACGTGAGGGTGGAATGATGCAGTTAGTGTACGTGAGGGGTGGAATGATGTAGTCAGTGTACATGAGGGGTGGAATGATGTAGTCAGTGTACGTGTGGGATGTGATGATGTAGTTAGGGTACGTGAGGGGTGTAATGTTGCACTTAGTGTACGTGAGGGGTGGAATGATACAGTTAGTGTACGTGATGGATGGAATGATGCAGTTAGTGTACGTGAAGGAAAGAATGATGTACAATGTAGTTAGTGTACGTGAGGGATAGAATGGTGCAGTTATTGTACGTGATTGATAGGATGATGTAGTAAGTGTACGTGAGGGATGGCGTGATGTTGTATTTAGTGTACGTGAGGGGTGGAATGATACAGTTAGTGTATGTGAGGGATGGAATGATACAGTTAGTGTACGTGAGGGATGGAATGATGTAGTTAGTGTACGTGAGGGATGGAATGATGTAGTTAGTGTACGTGAGGGATGGAATGATACAGTTAGTGTACGTGAGGGGTGGAATGATACAGTTAGTGTACGTGAGGGATAGAATGATGCAGTTAATGTACGTGAGGGATGGAATGACGCAGTTAGTGTTCGTGAATGTTGGAATGATGTAGTTAGTGTACGTGAGGGATGGAATGATGCAGTTAGTGTTCGTGAGTGTTGGAATGATGTAGTTAGTGTACGTAAGGGATGGAATTTTGCAGTTAGTGTGAGTGAGGGGTGGAATGAAGCAGTTAGTGTGAGTGAGGGATGAAATGATGTAGTTAGTGTACGTGATGGATGGAATGATACAGTTAGTGTCCGTGATGGATGGAATGATACAGTTAGTGTACGAGAGGGATGGAATAATGCAGTTAGTGTACGTGAGGGATGGAATGATGTAGTAAGTTTTCTTAAGGTGTGGAATGATGTAGATAGTGTACGTGAGGGGTGGAATGATTCAGTTAGTGTACGTGAGATAGTGCATTATGCGGAGCGTGTGTGATAAAAGGGATGGACTGATGCAGTAAGGGTGATACAGAGATGGACTGATGCAGTAAGTGTGAATGGGGCATGCAATTGTGCAGGGAGTGATGGAATGAGCGATAGACTAATACAATAAGTGTGTGATCGAGGGATAGCCTGATTCTGTATATGTGTAAATGAGGGATGGAATGCTGCGGGAAGTATCTATGTGATCGAGGTATGGAATTTTGCAGCAAGTGTTTGAACGAGGGGTGGAATGATGCAGGGAGTATGTGAGGGATGGAATGATGCAGGAAGTGTGTTATCGAGGTAGCAGGTAGCAAGTGAGTGAGGGATGGAATGTTGCAGGGAGTATCTGAGGGATGGAATGATGCAGGGCGAGTGTGAGCAACGGATGGAAGTGTCTGCGTGTGGGCGTGTCTGAGTATGGGACTGAATGATACAGGGCATGTGTGAGTAAGTGATTAAATGAGGTAGTATATGTGTAAGTGAGGGTGATAATAATGCGGTTAGTTCGATTGAGGATCGGAATTATAAGGGAGTATGTGAGTGATGGACTTATGTAGTTTATGTGAGTAAGAGATAGAATAATGCATATAGAATGTGAATGATGGAGTAAATAATGCAAAGAATGTGTGAGTAAGGGAAGGAATGATGCAGAAAGTTTGTAAGTGAAACGTACACTACATGGTAACTGTTTGCTCGAGTGATGAACTAATGCAGGAAGTGTGTAAATGGGGGATGGAATGATGCGAGAAGTGTGTGAGAAAGGGGTGAAATGATGCAGGTAGCATGTGAGGCAGGGATGATTTGAAGCAAGTAGTGTGTGAGTGAGGGATTGAATGATGCAAGGCGTGTGTGAATAACGGGTGGAATAATGCAGTGTGAGCGTGAGTGAGGGATGGTCTGAGGAAATAAGTGTGTGATCGAGGTATGGACTGGTACAGGATGTGTATGAATGAAGGATGGAATAATGCATAAAATGTTTGAGTTAGAGATGAAGTGATGCAGGTAGCGTTTGAGTGAGAAAAGAAATTATGCATTTAGTGTGAGTAAAGGATGGAATGATGCATATAGTGTGTGATTGACGGATGGAATGATGCAGGAAGTGTGCGAGTGAGGGATATACCAGGAAGTATCTATTTGATCGATGGATGGTTTGATGCATGACCTGTCTGAATTAGGTTGGAATTATGCAGGGAGTGTTTGAGTTAGGAATGAAATGATGCTTGTGACGTGTGAGTGAGGAATTAAATGATGCAGTTAGTGTGCGAGAGCGGTAGAATGATGCAGTTAGTGAGGGAGTGAATGGTGGATTAATGCAGTAAGTGTGTGAATGGTGCAGTAAGTTTGTAGTAAAGAGTGGACTGTTGCAATGATTTTGCAAGTGATTGATGCAGGAAGTGTGTGAGTGTGTGATGGGCTGATGCAGTTTGTTTTAGTGAGGAATGCAATCCAGCAGGTATCGTGTGCGTGAGGAATAAAATGGTACATGTAGTATGTGAGTGAGGAAATGAAATGATGCATGTGGTGTGTGCCTGAGAAATTAATGTTTGCAGGTAATGAAGGATCAAATAATAGAGTTAGTGTGAGTGACATATGGAACGATGCAGCTATTGTATTAGTGAGTGATTAAATGATGTTGGTCGTGTGTGAGTGAGGGATGGACTGATTATGAGAGGAGGGATGATATTAGGTGTGAACAGATGCATAGGGTATTAAAAATATGGATGGACATATGCAGGTAGTGTGTGATGATATAATGAATGTAGGGATGAACGGATTCAGGTAATGTGTGATTTGGGAAAGAGGTGATTCAGAGAGTGGGTAAGTTAATGATGGACTGATGCAGAGAGTATAAAATGAATGAAAATACTGATGAAGGTAGCGTGTGAGAAAGGAATGGAATGTTGCAGAGAATTTGGAAGACAGTAATGAACTCATAGATGTAAAGTGTAACTGATGGGTAGAGGCTGAGAAGTAGTGATGGTCTGTTACAAAGAGTAAAGATGGAACGGATACAGTATCGTGGAATGTAGAGATTAACTGATTAGGGTAAGGTGAGAATGAGAGATACAATGATGATGGGAGAGATGCGAGAAAGATGGAAAAAGAATGTTGATAGGTCTTTGGAATAAATCTGTTATATCGAAAGGCTGGTTAGGCTCAAAGCAGCCATTGAGCCGTGTACTTGTAGCGACGTGTAAGTTTACCGTCTTTTGTATGGTTTTAGTAAGTTTCGGAACAACTTGTGAGCACACCTATATAGTAACTATACACTTATAAAAGCTTAAAATAATACAACTAATATATGATACTCTAACGTTTATATTTTGAATACAAAAGCATAAAGGCACTTACCTGACCTAATTCACAATTTACAACTTTCTTTTTCAAAGTTTTGATCGACACGTTTCGACTTATTTTTATTAATTACCTGCTTCTCAACAAGGCTACAGTCAAAATGAACAGAAGCAAGGAACCAGACCAGCAATAGAATGTTCGATGATCGCTTCGTTGATTTCTGCTGCGCAATTACGAAATTATACCTGAAAGACAATGTCAGTAGGTCATACACCTATTTTAGGCGGGGCTACGTAACTTTAATAAAATGAAGGTGACACGGTTTGTTCACTTTCTGTTGAGTTTATGTACTTAGTCTTAATATTGACGGATAATGACAAAGTTTGTATCATACTATTTTTTATGCTGTAAAACTTATAACACATGTATTCATATCGTTGAGGCGAATTGATCTATCTCAAACATACCGCCACCCCTAATTAGGTCTGTTAGCAAAATATTGCTTAAATACTGCTAAACTATTGAACATAGGAGCACTATTCATCTGACCGACAATGTTCTGAATCTACTGTAAATTTTCACCGAGGAAAAGGCATAATTACCTGATAGCACCGATAGTACCAAGACCATACCTTAATTCCCTATATGCTTTGTAAATATTAAATGGTAGGGTGAATATTTGCACATGTAGGAGACATTCAGTCGCCAGCAGACTGTGTGTCTCTGCTTCCCTTAAGACTGGTAACTTTAATTACACATGACATTTACCTGACATAATTAATTACTGATTACCTGCTTCTCAACAACGCTACTGTCTAAATGAAGAGAAGCTAGGAACCAGACCAGCAATGGAATGTTCGATGATCGCTTCATTGATTTCTGCTGCGCAATAAGGAAATTATTTGTGAAAAGATATTGTAGTCGGTCTTACGCCTAATGTATGCACTGCTACCTAACTTAAATAGAATAAAATAAAGCTGATACAGTTTGTTTACTTGCTGTTTCGTTTATGTATCTAAATATATACGGATAAAGACAAAGTTTGTATCATACTATATTTATGCTGTAAAACTGTATAATACATGTATTCATATCGTTGAGGTGAATTGATCTCAAACATACCGCCACCCCTAATTCGGTCCATTATCAAGTGTTTCCTGTTAAACATTTTCACACGAGCACTATTCATTTGACCGATTTTCACCGAGGAAGAGGTATAATTAATCGTTTGTACCAAATCCATACCTTAATCCCCAACATGCTTTGTAAAAATTCAATGGTATGGTGAATATTTGCATATGTAGCAGACATTGAAAATCGCTGTCAGGCAGTGTGTTGGTGTTTCTGCAAAGACGCATAACTTAAATTACACACGACCGAATAATAATGCACTTAGCATAAAGAATGTGTTTATCGAGCGGCATAATGGAATAAGTGCCGTTTTCGATGTGACACTGATATCAACGTCGAAATCGTTTAGAACGGTGTATTACACTTCCTAGTCTATTTCTAAAAGAAAAACAAACACATTCCATGTGTGTGTATACTGTATAGTGCATAAACATAACAGTGCTATTGGGAACGTTCAGGTCGGAGAGGTTTGCGGCTAAGACAGTATATGGGCAGTTCTGCCTGTGTTATATGTTGGCTTTAGGTTGGGGTTAATATATGTCGACCATTAGTTCAGTAACATGTCTCCAATCTTGTAAGATCTAGTTATCTTACATCCATTAACATTAAATGGTGTGTATTGGTAAAATACTAAATAAATTATGTTTATTATTTAAATAAATAATAACTGAAGACTGTTTGAATAGATAAAATCGACTGAAAGGATACACATATATAAATAGAAGGATAAATAAATGAGTAGATAAATGGATGGCTTCATGAATTTACTAATTCCCTGACACATTAGCTAGCTTTGGTGATAACATGAGAAATGACACAAACATATCGAAATACGTGTGAATCTGAATGCCGTGTTTCCTATGTTGATCCTTAATACTATTTCACTTGTTACTATCAAAGAATATCCAATGAGGCGCCGTGGTCGAGGTCGTAACTCCTCTGACCCTGCTGCTTCTCACTGTGTAGGTTAATACCCCAGTATGGACGTATGGGGCGCCTAGGTCGAAGTCGTAACTACTCTGACTCTCCTGCTTCTCACTTTATAGATTCATATCTCAATCAGGACGTACGAGACGCCGTAGTCGAGGTCGTAACTCCTCTTACGCTCCTGCTTCTCAATGTTTAGATTCATATCTCAATCAGGACGTACGAGACGCCGTAGTCGAGGTCGTAACTCCTCTTACGCTCCTGCTTCTTACTGTATAGATTCATATCTCAATCTGGACGTATGAGACGCCGTAGTCGAGGTCGTAACTCCTCTTACGCTCCTGCTTCTTACTGTATAGATTCATATCTCAATCAGGACGTATGAGGCGCCGTAGTCAAGGCCGTAACTCCTCTTACGCTCATGCTTCTTACTGTATAGATTCATATCTCAATCAGGACGTATGAGGCGCCGTAGTCAAGGCCGTAACTCCTCTTACGCTCCTGCTTCTTACTGTATAGATTCATATCTCAATCAGGACGTACGAGACGCCGTAGTCGAGGTCGTAACTTCTCTTACGCTCCTGCTTCTTACTGTATAGATTCATATCTCAATCAGGACGTACGAGACGCCGTAGGCGAGGTCGTAACTCCTCTTACGCTCCTGCTTCTTACTGTATAGATTCATATCTCAATCAGGACGTATGAGGCGCCGTAGTCGAGGTCGTAACTCCTCTTACGCTCCTGCTTCTTACTGTATAGATTCATATCTCAATCAGGACGTACGAGGCGCCGTAGTCGAGGTCGTTACTCCTCTTACGCTCCTGCTTCTTACTGTATAGATTTATATCTCAGTCTGAACGTACGAGACGCCGTAGTCGAGGTCGTAACTCTTCTTACGCTCCTGCTTCTTACTGTATAGATTCACATCTCAATCACGACGTATTAGGCGCCGTAGTCAAGGCCGTAACTCCTCTTACGCTCCTGCTTCTTACTGTATAGATTCATATCTCAATCTGGACGTATGAGGCGCCGTAGTCAAGGCCGTAACTCCTCTTACGCTCCTGCTTCTTACTGTATAGATTCATATCTCAATCTCGACGTATTAGGCGCCGTAGTCAAGGCCGTAACTCCTCTTACGCTCCTGCTTCTTACTGTATAGACTCATATCTCAATCTGGACGTATGAGGCGCCGTAGTCAAGGCCGTAACTCCTCTTACGCTCCTGCTTCTTACTGTATAGATTCATATCTCAATCAGGACGTATGAGGCGCCGTAGTCGAGGTCGTTACTCCTCTTACGCTCCTGCTTCTTACTTTATAGATTCATATCTCAATCAGGACATATTAGGCGCCGTAGTCAAGGTCGTAACTCCTCTTACGCTCCTGCTTCTTACTGTATAGATTCATATCTCAATCTGGACGTATTAGGCGCCGTAGTCAAGGTCGTAACTCCTCTTACGCTCCTGCTTCTTACTGTATAGATTCATATCTCAATCTGGACGTACGAGACGCCGTAGTCGAGGTCGTAACTCCTCTTACGCTCATGCTTCTTACTGCATAGATGCATATCTCAGTCTGGACGTACGAGACGCCGTAGTCAAGGTCGTAACTCCTCTTACGCTCCTGCTTCTTACTGTATAGATTCATATCTCAATCTGGACGTATGAGGCGCCGTAGTCAAGGCCGTAACTCCTCTTACGCTCCTGCTTCTTACTGTATAGATTCATATCTCAATCAGGACGTACGAGGCGCCGTAGTCGAGGTCGTTACTCCTCTTACGCTCCTGCTTCTTACTTTATAGATTCATATCTCAATCAGGACATATTAGGCGCCGTAGTCAAAGTCGTAACTCCTCTTACGCTCCTGCTTCTTACTGTATAGATTCATATCTCAATCTGGACGTATTAGGCGCCGTAGTCAAGGCCGTAACTCCTCTTACGCTCCTGCTTCTTACTGTATAGATTCATATCTCAATCTGGACGTACGAGACGCCGTAGTCGAGGTCGTAACTCCTCTTACGCTCATGCTTCTTACTGCATAGATGCATATCTCAGTCTGGACGTACGAGACGCCGTAGTCAAGGTCGTAACTCCTCTTACGCTCCTGCTTCTTACTGTATAGATTCATATCTCAATCTGGACGTATGAGGCGCCGTAGTCAAGGCCGTAACTCCTCTTACGCTCCTGCTTCTTACTGTATAGATTCATATCTCAATCAGGACGGATGAGGCGCCGTAGTCAAGGCCGTAACTCCTCTTACGCTCCTGCTTCTTACTGTATAGATTCATATCTCAATCTGGACGTATGAGGCGCCGTAGTCAAGGCCGTAACTCCTCTTACGCTCCTGCTTCTTACTGTATAGACTCATATCTCAATCAGGACGTATGAGGCGCCGTAGTCGAGGTCGTTACTCCTCTTACGCTCCTGCTTCTTACTTTATAGATTCATATCTCAATCAGGACATATTAGGCGCCGTAGTCAAGGTCGTAACTCCTCTTACGCTCCTGCTTCTTACTGTATAGATTCATATCTCAATCTGGACGTATTAGGCGCCGTAGTCAAGGTCGTAACTCCTCTTACGCTCCTGCTTCTTACTGTATAGATTCATATCTCAATCTGGACGTACGAGACGCCGTAGTCGAGGTCGTAACTCCTCTTACGCTCATGCTTCTTACTGCATAGATGCATATCTAAGTCTGGACGTACGAGACGCCGTAGTCAAGGTCGTAACTCCTCTTACGCTCCTGCTTCTTACTGTATAGATTCATATCTCAATCTGGACGTATGAGGCGCCGTAGTCAAGGCCGTAACTCCTCTTACGCTCCTGCTTCTTACTGTATAGATTCATATCTCAATCTGGACGTACGAGACGCCGTAGTCGAGGTCGTAACTCCTCTTACGCTCATGCTTCTTACTGCATAGATGCATATCTCAGTCTGGACGTACGAGACGCCGTAGTCAAGGTCGTAACTCCTCTTACGCTCCTGCTTCTTACTGTATAGATTCATATCTCAATCTGGACGTATGAGGCGCCGTAGTCAAGGCCGTAACTCCTCTTACGCTCCTGCTTCTTACTGTATAGATTCATATCTCAATCTGGACGTATTAGGCGCCGTAGTCAAGGCCGTAACTCCTCTTACGCTCCTGCTTCTTACTGTATAGATTCATATCTCAATCAGGACGTATGAGGCGCCGTAGTCGAGGTCGTTACTCCTCTTACGCTCATGCTTCTTACTGTATAGATTCATATCTCAATCAGGACGTATGAGGCGCCGTAGTCGAGGTCGTTACTCCTCTTACGCTCCTGCTTCTTACTTTATAGATTCATACCTCAATCAGGACATATTAGGCGCCGTAGTCAAGGTCGTAACTCCTCTTACGCTCCTGCTTCTTACTGTATAGATTCATATCTCAATCTGGACGTATTAGGCGCCGCAGTCAAGGTCGTAACTCCTCTTACGCTTCTGCTTCTTACTGTATAGATTCTTATCTCAATCTGGACGTACGAGGCGTCGTAGTCAAGGCCGTAACTCCTCTTACGCTCTTGCTTCTTACTGTATAGATTCATATCTCAATCTGGACGTACGAGACGCCGTAGTCGAGGTCGTAACTCCTCTTACGCTCATGCTTCTTACTGCTCAGATGATAATCTCAGTCTGAACGTACGAGACGCCGTAGTCGAGGTCGTTACTCCTCATACTCTCATGCTTCTTACTGTATAGATTCATATCTCAGTCTGGACGCACGAGGCGCCGTAGTCAAGGTCGTAACTCCTCACACTCTCATGCTTCTTACTGCATAGATTCATATCTCAGTCTGGACGTACGAGACGCCGTAGTCGAGGTCGATACTCCTCTTACGCTCATGCTTCTTACTGTATAGGTTCATATCTCAGTCCGGACGTACGAGACGCCGTAGTCGAGGTCGTTACTCCTCTTACGCTCCTGCTTCTTACTGTATAGATTCATATCTCAATCTGGACGTACGAGGCGCCGTAGTCGAGGTCGTAACTCCTCTTACGCTCCTGCTTCTTACTGTATAGATTCATATCTCAATCAGGACGTACGAGACGCCGTAGTCGAGGTCGTTACTTCTCTTACGCTCCTGCTTCTTACTGTATAGATTCATATCTCAATCTGGACGTACGAGACGCCGTAGTCAAGGTCGTAACTCCTCTTACGCTCCTGCTTCTTACTGTATAGATTCATATCTCAATCTGGACGTATGAGGCGCCGTAGTCAAGGCCGTAACTCCTCTTACGCTCCTGCTTCTTACTGTATAGATTCATATCTCAATCTGGACGTATTAGGCGCCGTAGTCAAGGCCGTAACTCCTCTTACGCTCCTGCTTCTTACTGTATAGATTCATATCTCAATCTGGACGTATGAGGCGCCGTAGTCAAGGCCGTAACTCCTCTTACGCTCCTGCTTCTTACTGTATAGATTCATATCTCAATCAGGACGTATGAGGTGCCGTAGTCGAGGTCGTTACTCCTCTTACGCTCATGCTTCTTACTGTATAGATTCATATCTCAATCAGGACGTATGAGGCGCCGTAGTCGAGGTCGTTACTCCTCTTACGCTCCTGCTTCTTACTTTATAGATTCATATCTCAATCAGGACATATTAGGCGCCGTAGTCAAGGTCGTAACTCCTCTTACGCTCCTGCTTCTTACTGTATATATTCATATCTCAATCTGGACGTATTAGGCGCCGTAGTCAAGGTCGTAACTCCTCTTACGCTTCTGCTTCTTACTGTATAGATTCTTATCTCAATCTGGACGTACGAGGCGTCGTAGTCAAGGCCGTAACTCCTCTTACGCTCCTGCTTCTTACTGTATAGATTCATATCTCAATCTGGACGTACGAGACGCCGTAGTCGAGGTCGTAACTCCTCTTACGCTCATGCTTCTTACTGCATAGATGCATATCTCAGTCTGGACGTACGAGACGCCGTAGTCGAGGTCGTTACTCCTCATACTCTCATGCTTCTTACTGTATAGATTCATATCTCAGTCTGGACGCACGAGGCGCCGTAGTCAAGGTCGTTACTCCTCACACTCTCATGCTTCTTACTGCATAGATATTTATCTCAGTCTGGACGTACGAGACGCCGTAGTCGAGGTCGATACTCCTCTTACGCTCCTGCTTCTTACTGTATAGGTTCATATCTCAGTCCGGACGTACGAGACGCCGTAGTCGAGGTCGTTACTCCTCTTACGCTCCTGCTTCTTACTGTATAGATTCATATCTCAATCTGGACGTACGAGGCGCCGTAGTCGAGGTCGTAACTCCTCTTACGCTCCTGCTTCTTACTGTATAGATTCATATCTCAATCTGGACGTACGAGACGCCGTAGTCGAGGTCGTTACTTCTCTTACGCTCCTGCTTCTTACTGTATAGATTCATATCTCAATCTGGACGTACGAGACGCCGTAGTCGAGGTCGTTACTTCTCTTACGCTCCTGCTTCTTACTGTATAGATTCATATCTCAATCAGGACGTACGAGACGCCGTAGTCGAGGTCGTAACCGCTCTTACGCTCCTGCTTCTTACTGTATAGATTCATATATCAATCTGGACGTACGAGACGTCGTAGTCGAGGTCGTAACTCCTCTTACGCTCCTGCTTCTTACTGTATAGATTCACATCTCAATCTGGACGTACGAGACGCCGTAGTCAAGGTCGTAAGTCCTCTTACGCTTCTGCTTCTTACTGTATAGATTCATATCTCAATCAGGACATATTAGGCGCCGTAGTCAAGGCCGTAAATCCTCTTACACTCCTGCTTCTTACTGTATAGATTCATATCTCAATCTGGACGTACGAGACGCCGTAGTCGAGGTCGTTACTCCTCTTACGCTCCTGCTTCTTACTGTATAGATTCATATCTCAGTCTGGACGTACGAGACGCCGTAGTCGAGGTGTAATTTCAAATGTTGGCATGTGTTGCAATACTCAAAGGCATTTGTCATAATGCCTTATTCTTGATGACAACAATGTTACCTGTATAGTGTATCGGTCGTAAAAATTCTGCCCGTGCCTGTAATCTATATTGTCATCCTACCAGTACTGTTATGTGTAATTTCCTTTTCACTCATTTCCTTAAACAACGTCATAACTATTTTAAGAAAACGTCAGCGCTTGGAAACATTTTTACTAAAATTACTTCGGGTTTCTTTTCATTTTTGCTTTTGAGAAACCCCTCATTTGGCTTGCATGTGAATACCTTTGTCCTGCGTCTTTCCAAAAGGGTATATGTTGCAATGCTCATAGGGCTTTGTCATATTTCCTTATTCAAGCTTACATGCAGTAGACCTTACCGCTAGTCCTACCATTTGTCTCCGAGTCTTTCTCAATTAAAACAGATAGACATCTTTATGATGTCCGTCAGTTAGTCGCAGTGTTGTATATATCTAAAAGAAAACAAGCGGTCCATGATGGCCCTTAATATTTCACCAAAAAACACAGGCTTTTAGTAGGCTCATATCTGACGTCAAGTCATTAAGGGTAATTAACTTTAGAAATATTTGGTGAAGAGTGAGCCATGTATGAACACATCAACGTTTTTATGGATGCAAACGTTCTGTCCAAGTTCGCTGAAGATTGGGCATTAAATGTGACCTCTAGAGATTTCACAATGATTTTCTAAGGTTTGACATAGTGACCGACCTACTTGTTGACACTTATGTGACCCAGTAACAAGCCCGTCCAAGATATCATTTAGGCAAATATTTTGGTTTTTCAAAGATCAAGGTTTTGGTGAAAACGATCTGCATCTTTCGTGCGTGTATGTAACTTATCGTAAGTTGTCCACTCTCCAAGCAGATCGCGTGTGTAATTTGGTTGTTTTGGTCATTGTTATAAAAGACAGTAAAATACGTTTAGTTTGTTTCCAGTACCACCCCAATCAAAACAGAGTATGGTTGTCCAGAGAGCTGTCTCGCACACTTCACGTGACGGGTAGTTATTGGTTTATATACTATTAAACCAGGGGAAGAGGCACATTCATATGGCTACATATCAGCTTAATGACACATGGGTTGAGAACTTGGTGTAAATTTAGGTAAATTATTCGCAGTTGGTCAACATTCCTTTTTTAGTTAAAACCACAGGACACAACTTTGTTGAACCATAATAAATAAATTTAAATTTCGCCATAATCACAAGGTTATAGATCAATATGCTGAACCTTTAAAGATAAGTATTAATTTCAATTTTCAACAGGTCATTCAGTATGCCTCTGTGTCCATTTTAAAAAAGAATATATAGGATATATAGGTTGAATGACGGGACCTGCCCATATATCTGTTGTAGCAAGTACAATCGCTAAATTGCGAATTCAGAAAAAAATCTGGGATATATATATAAAGACAAATGATTTGTCGATATGTAGGCTCATTTGCTCCAAATAACTTGTCT
This sequence comes from Sinonovacula constricta, assembly GCA_007844125.1. Lineage (NCBI taxonomy): Eukaryota > Metazoa > Mollusca > Bivalvia > Cardiida > Solecurtidae > Sinonovacula > Sinonovacula constricta. The sequence goes on from CM017571.1 coordinate 20,652,152, forward strand.
TTACAGATTCCGTCCGTGTTTATATAATGTTATGTTCTTTCAATGAGCTATGGAATTAATTTTAATTCGTTGATTTTTCTTCTTTGAAACGAAATGTGTCAGCGTTTTAGGTTAATGTGACTTTATAGTCTATATAAGTTAAATCTTATACGTTATTAGAGCAACGTGACCATAGATCAAATTAATGTATCAACAGTGAAAAGTATCATTATAGTGTCAAGGCAGTAGCATTTATTGTCATTGATATAGTGTACATATTAATTACTAAAACATCTGGATACATATTTAACAATTGAGCACCTTTTATGCACATCAAACAGCTATATGTCAGAGCTATTTTTTAAATTTTAATATCTCTTTCTTTCCATCTCCCCTCTCTCTCTCTCTCTCTTTCTCTCTCTCTTTCTCTCTCTTCTCTTCTCTCTCTCTCTCTCTCTCTCTCTCTCTCTCTCTCTCTCTCTCTCTGTGTGTCTCTCTCTCTCTCTCTCTCTCTCTCTCTCTCAATCTATACAATCTATACAATCTGCCTTATAATGTATAATAACATCAACTGGGCGGATAATTTTAATGGGCTTAGATTTATGGTCCCATAATCGACCATTCGACCTTGTCGCCTAGGTTACAATCCACTATGACTATTTCTTTCATTTTTTGTAGACCAGAAAATGGATCACGAAAAAGTTAAATATTATGTTATTGTTAGTAAATACTTGCGAAAGTATCATTTGAAAACTTGATAAACAGATTTTTCTCTACCCTCCAGGTTATATATGTAACTGGTAGCCGCCATTATTTGTGTTTGCCTGAAGCACTGTTTGTCATATCAGCCTCGGTATACCACAGGACACTTCAAACTTATAGCATTAACAACAATGCTCTATGACCTAGTTAAAAGTAAGCTTATCTTGAACTACACACTACAGTAAAGAGAACCCGCATGCAGTAACACGACCCTAGACAAGATACTGGCATTTTCATTTCACACTGTGCCCCCTGTTACAATGTTTTACAGATCTGAATTAGACCTGCCAATGTGTATAGATTTCATGATGTGGATGTTGGTTTCAGTTGTGTTATTGTTGCTGGTGTATTTACTGGTTACAAAATGGACAGAACGCGGACTTCCCCCGGGACCATTTGCTTTGCCAATCATCGGAAACATTCGAATGTTTCAGAAGGATCCTAAAGGTTACATCAAGTTCACGCAACTGGCTGAACAGTATGGAAACGTGTTCAGGTAATATAATTGTTGGATTTGTTTGTTTTGCTGAGCAGGATTGAAACGTGCCATACTACGGACATTGTGGCAGATTTTCTCTGCGTAATGTAAGTCACAACAAAATAATTAATAATTGCTTCTATTGGTAATATAAGGAGACTGGAGATAATTGTCTGGGTAGAACCATTGACGCCACCAAGTCACATGGAAACCTTCTCATATCAGACTGATTCAGTGGATATGCTTGAAGAATTTCCGATGTACTAAATGATGTAGCTGTCTAAGGCATTCCAGATATCAAAATGTTCTATATGGACCATGTTCCATGACTCCATGGTATGAAATGTGTATAAAACAATAATCAATTCATGTTTGGTTGTTGTTGTAGTTTGTGAGTTTTTAGGGTCGAAGGATAATTAAAACTTAAAATGGTACAGACTGAGCGCCAGCGAGCGAGCACATCTTTAGCACAAAAATCACTTTATATACTCACACTTTATTATAAAATTGACGTGTAACATGGAGAAAAGTTTGTTTTGCGGACTTTCTTAACCGGATAAAATACGGGTCCGAATTCGGTAAACGGCGTTATTTATTTTTACATTTATTTATTTTTGTGTGTCTGGAACTTTAAAAAATAACTTTCATAATAACCAATAAGATACTGAGAAAGCAACAACATACTACGTTCGAGAACAATACTATCTGAACAATACTTATTTGTGTAATGTGAAGCTGCTGCACTTTCTGCTTGTACACTTTAGTTTTATAGTTAATTATAATAAATGTGCAATTTTTTTTTCTACATATGTTACATATGAAAACCTTTTGAATGGTGTCGGATTTTGCGTTTTATTTTGTTTTATTATATTTTGCAATGCTGTTATTCATGAAATGCAGATTTGTGTATGAACCATACCGCTCGGGAATATCACTCAGTGACTAAACGAAATGGTCGAAACGGGGAGCGAACTATTATTAGAACGAGTGACGAGTAGAAGGAGACTAACTGTGCATTATTTGCTAGACCGAGATATTTGTGATATCCCACGCGGGGGGTCTCACCACCTTTTGTGACCCTGGGTCACGTTATTATGACAAAATTAATTCGTATTATATAAGTATCTCCATCTAATTTTACCGCATGCATTCGGAAAAAAATGGCGCAATCAGATTTTTAGATTCAGATCACATCGGGGTTGTGCTGACGAAATAAATAACTGGGAATTATTTTTAATCTGAGTGTATTGTGGTCGCTTCCGGTAGAACTTAATGAGCATTTCTTAGACCTACTTTAAGCTGAAATGCAATCATATTATAGTATTGTATGTTTAATAAACAAGTTTATATTATCGGTGGTTAGTGACGGTGTAGTAACTTTCGTTCCAATTTAACATGTGTATGTTTAGAAGAGATTAGTGTTTTTGCCTTGCTATAATTAGAAGTACAGTCAACTCTCGTTATCTCAAAATCGGTTAATTCAAATTTTCGGTTATGTCAAAATGTTTTCCATATAGTTTCTATATAGGTCGACTCCGCTTAATTCAAATTCGGATTTGTCAAAATATCGGATATATCAAACTAAATTCTTTGTCCCCACACGTATAAAACTGTTGAAATCAGTTTGTCTATCTCAAACTTCAAATTGCTATAAGATGCAAAACGGCAACAATAGTGATTTTCACACCTACCGTGAAACTCGCGAAGATTTGGGCGCGAATTGTTTCGCCAATTATCGGCAATCAGGATGTCACGTTATTTAGAGAAGAGGTTAATCGATTATTATTTAATTAGCTGATTTAATGAAAAACAATTTCGTTAATCAATTAACGCTGATTAAAGTGTTTCAGTTTGTACTTGTTGTTGTAACAGTGTTTGAGAACTTGTTGACACGACCTTCTCAACTTGTAAATAAAATGAGAGGTCGCGTTAGTGATTTTATTAAATTAGGCCATGCACTTACGACGACGCAACAGCCTACAATAAAAAGAAGAATATTAAATTACATTGTAAAAAATCTAATAACACTTTAAACATGCAAAACTACACAAACTTGCAGAAACTTAGTTTACAGTGGCAGATATAACAAGGAATTTCAGTCATTACCAGTCATCGTGTAGCAGGTAAGATTTTTAAGATTTACACAAACTATCCTTAAATTCGGATAACTCAAACTTCGGATATCTCAAACTATTTTCTACGGTCCCTTGAAATTTGAGATTACGAGAGTTGACTGTAGTTAAATTAAGCTGACGACCTTAACGTTATGAGAATAACTAAAAAGACTACACGACTAAAGTGTATCGACATTTATATAGTTGGCACCGCTAACGATTTATGTAACTGACGCTGTAAACGGTTGTTTTGTTAAACTTTACCATTTGACTCCCCCTCCCCTTTTTTGTGCTTTAAGCGCACGTGCGCCTGTGATTTCACACGACATAGTGTTTCTTGTCTACAGACTGTATTGCGGATCAACACTGATCGTGATGCTGAACGGTTATGATGTCATTCACGAGGCGTTCACGCGACAAGCGGAAGTATTCACGGATAGACCTCAGCTCTTCGCGCCATTAATTGGTGTTTCTAAAGGAACAGGTTAGGATTTGAGCCTACTGACCAGTTCACATTAGTGACCAGTTCACATTATTCCACCCACAGAATTCCTACACTTGAATGCAAATTTCTTAGCGTGGTTAAGACGCTTAGTTCCAGATCGGAGCGCCAGAATACCATACCAATCTCAAGATCGTAACCTTTTGGCAAGACTTTTAACTTCAAATTGCTACATGTAGTTGCTATCTCAGTGCTGTTTCTACTCAGAAAGTGGACAGTCGAGATGGATTCGCTGTTTCCTTATCAAATCCTTATTATAAACAAAAATATTGTATTTTTTATCTTGTTAACGTTGGCAAATCTATTTTGCTAAATCGACTTTAGTCGCTTGTATATTATCAAAACAACATTCGCTCAAATTTTTCATGTATTTATCTTTCATATTTTCTATGCATTGACCTCGCCCATTCCCATTTTCATTATTTTAGGTATAACGTACAACAGTGGCCACGCCTGGCGTTCATTGCGTCGCTTTACGTTACAAACGCTACGTGATTTTGGTGTCGGGAAGCTGACGTTAGAGGAACGCATACGTGAGGAGACTGATGTTCTTGTCAACATTCTACGTGAATCTAAAGGATCACCGATCCGCTTCAAACCCTACTTGTTGTCTGCCGCCACCAACATAATATGCAGTGTCATGTTTGGAGCAAGGTAACCTTGACCTTTTACCATGGCACGTGACAAAAGTGGGCTGTTTCATTAAATTCTTAGGACCATAACTTTAAACGGCCGCAGTAGCTCAAGTGTTAGAGCGTCGGCTTGCAGATCGGAAGGTGGCGGGTTCAAACCCCGGCCGGGTCAAACCAAAGACTTTAAAGGTGGTAGTATGGCTTCCTTCCCAACGCTCGGGGCTAAGGGGACATCATTACGCCTGACTCGTCGGTGTCAGTATAATGGATCGGCCGGGATCAGTACCTGGGCACCTCATAAGTGCCCAAATGCTATATTGACAGAAATGTCCTTGCACCGTATCGGCAAAATTGCCGGCAAATAACCTCACATCCCATCCCAAAACTTTACGATAATTGTTACGTCTGTTTGACTCTGTTTCTAAATCTCTAACATCCTCTGTGGTTAACTCCAGTCCTGTTACTTATATCGAAATTTAAGATAATTTAGTGCTCTAAACAGCTCTTATGATTTCTGATTAAACAGCACCCAGCTCAGACTGTTCTAACGACGGGTTTTGATCCTTTAATTGGGAAATGACATTATTATATATTTCTTCTCATACCACGAAAACCCCCGAAGTATCTTTTCTTGATTTGCAAGATGGTTCATTGTATTTTTTTTTTTTTATGTTTGAATGGTTGGATTACAACTCTACATCTTCTGTAGTGTCAAATTTAAATTAAAAAAACCTTGAGCTATACTTTTATGATTTAAGTATTTAGCATATTATTATATTATAAATATTCACAAAAGAGTGTCACTAATGTCTAAATTATTTTTCCATGATATGCAGAGTTATAGTTTGACTTGATTACATAGGGATTAACTGTAAACACATTCTGCATAATTTACTCCAGCGCAAAATAACCTGAGACGAGACAAGTATGCCTAAATAATTTGGTAATGTTTCCGTATGTAAAATAGGTAAAAGCACTTTTTCATATGTCGGTATTAAACTGGCATTCGTTCATATCGTATGTTTTCATAAAAGGTTTACGATTTACTAACTTACTCAAATAAAGTAAGGTTTAAGTGCGACGTTCTGTTCGTGTTTGTCTTATTCACTGCGTTAGCAGTGCATACCATGTTACCGTTCTTAGAAAAGCAGTCGATAAAACAGAGTTCAACTATTCCTTGTGCGTCAAGAAATAGTTCCACTTTTCTTCCTTTTATTGAGTGAACAACGAAATGAATACATATATTAACAAAAGTACGTAAAGCCTTCTTAACCTAGATGTAAATGTGACTATAAAATGCCACAGAAAATAACGTTTTTATACATAGACCATCATCTAGAGCGCGTAGAAATACAGGATCCTGTGAAACATGGTAAGTGTTGTCCAACTAGCACAGGGCGACACAGATCAGCTCTCCCAGTCTTGGTCCTCGACCTTTAACCGCCTGTTTATCATATGCAGGGGCGGATCCAGGATTTCAGAATAGGGGGGGCCGAGGGAGTAACATTTGGCCGCAGGCCGGAGCTGATCGCGCCCCAGGCGCGAAATCTGCGGCGGTGGGTCTGGAGGGGGCTCCCCCAGAAAATTTTGAATTTTAGATGCGCTGAGATGCGATTTCCAAGCATGCGTAATTTCCTTATCTTTTTGCTCTTTTTAAAGGGCAAAATACTTTTTTTTTTGTTGGTGTCGAAAAATAGGGGGGGGGGGGGGGCGCGGCCCCTTCGGCCCCCCTCTGGATCCGCCCCTGATATGTATTACTCAATTCAACGCGGAGTTATAAAGTTCAAGAAGGGGCAGTTTATCTAGCATAACACTGTACACAGCTTTATCTACATCAGTTTTCATTGTCTCAAAGTGTGACTCATTTTCCTAAGGAGTAAATACCTCAATGCTTTCCTATTAATAAGCAAGTACGATTTTGGAGATTTGGCGATGGCAAAACCGAAATCTAAAGAATGACAGTTTGTCAATGTTGGCGAATAATATTCACGTTTTAACATAATCTGCAGACATGTTAAGCCCTAAACGGCATGACCTGTGCAATTTTCGGTGAGTGTAATGACGACTTTCACTCGAAGGTGTTTAAATGAAAGTTTTCTCGACAGCCAATTACCCATTTTCAAACCTATAGAAATGTATAATTATCTCTAAGATCCCTTGTGTGTGGGTATTTCCATAACCTTTTATATAAGAAGTTTCCATTTTTTTTTTTTAATTTGGATTTTTTTTTTAAGAAAGAGCTCAAGCACTCTTATCTCAGGCAATAAGGTGCAACAACTTACACAGATTGCAGTCTCAACTATTCTGACATGTTTAAAAAAAGTAAAATTGAAAAGAGGAAATTTATGTAGTGGTAATAATTATGCTTTGTTTTTCATTTCCTCATGCAGCTTTATCTGCACCAGGTGTTTGCATAGTTACCTTCATAAATACAAAAGCGTGTAACGTGCAGATTTCTAGGTAAACATAGACAAATATTGCTCAATTGGCGACTGAACAATCATGAAACACCTTCTTCGTTCCATCCAGGACGTCTCATTGTTAATTGAAGGTATGTTTTATTGTATTCAGTTAGTCTTAAATCTTCCGCATTAACCCACCAATAATCAATGAATACCGAAACAATCACTAAGGACATTATTGTGTCAGTGCAAACTATAATTCGAAGTAAAAAAATTCAAGTAAAAACAAATATGAACAACGAACGATATTCTTATTAATTTGTTAACATTATTATACGATGGTCAGGTTCGACTACAGCGACACCAAGTTCAGGCAGTTGACAGAAGTTCTAGAGGGAATATTCCGGTTGAACGCGCCATTCGCCAAGGAGAATTTTTTCCCTATCACCCGCTATTGGCCATCTGGCAAAGATGTAAGTACAAAGTTTTGCTAGAAACATTTCGATTATGTATAACTGGTTGTTTGTGGTAATGGCCTCAAATGAAATACAACCCTGATATATTGGGTACTCGGTGTTTAACAGTTAGTCTAGGTTGTTTACCAGTTGGTATTGAGCTGTCTTCTAATCGCACTATCATAGACATTGCACTCTTTGCTGTATTAATTTCTGAATAGCCCGTGTTATTCTTAAATAAACTAGGCAGGAACTCTAAGAGAGTGTTCACACGTTAAATGGGTCAATTTCCCCATGAGAAAGTAAATTTGTCATTTTCTAAGGTAACACTCAAAGTGCTGTTTCTCTATGTTGACTGTAGGATGGTTGAAGATGTGATAATTCTTAACTAATGATGGATTTCTTGATAAATGAACCGCCAGAAGATCCATCTAGTTTGGTCTAGATGGCATGAATCTGAACTTGTTGGCATGGCAGGTTTTGGAGACGTTTCCTCTTTAGGTTTAGTACTGGATAATTTATTGCCATTTTGAGGACTTTATGGTTGAGTTGGCCAGTTCTGTATGACAATCAGTGATGTTGCCTGGGCTTTTGACACCTCCTTCTGAAAGGTGTATGGTTTACAATGTTGCCAGTTTGGTGCAAATGCGTAAATGGTCTCTAAGACATAACTCGTGATTTTGGCCATTGATCCTTGATGTGAACATGCTAACGTCTGGTCAAGCAACTTTGTAACTTGGGTAAACACATGTTTATCTAGCATCCACTCAGTTTTCCATCTAAATTCACGACTTTCTCTGTCGGTTATGCAATTGCTTTTAACCAAATGTTTTTATATATCAATTGCCATATACTCTGAGAAGCTTCATGGCATTGGAAATGACGAAGCCGCCTTGATGACGGAAGTATGACACTGTAGTCATTGAGTCAGATAGTAACATTTTATGTCAATTTCTTATGTCAAAACAAATTCCATTCGAAGCAAAAACTACAACAACAACAACAACAACAAAACTGCTGCTCTACTTTCTTACATTTATGTGATTATATGCCTCAGTGACTTGCCAGAGACCCTTTAGTTTGATAATCAGTGATTTGCACCCCACCCCTCTGTACTTGAATCAGTTTCAATTTTGAGGTCTGGCTGCCTATGGGAGACTTGGGCTTTTGGTGTGGGCAGATTATCTAACCACCATCCTTTGTTCCTTAGGCATGTGTGCAGTAGACCAACATGTGTGCAGTAGACCAAAATTTATGCAGTAGACCAACATGTGTGCAGTAGACCAACTGTTGCCCGGTAATTGCCTTTGTCTTCCTTCAGTAATTTTCGATTGTTCTTTAGAAGATAAACTTTCCATACGGTTCTGCTGGTAATTCCTATAACTGTTGATGTTTATAAAATGTTAACCATAGTTGAATCATAGTCTGAATGGCTGTATACAATTTGTTGACTCGCTCTGCTGTCTGAGAACAATGCATTGAGACTGATTCTAGGAGAAGAAATATGACCCAATGAGTAGGTTATAAAGTTGATTTTTACTAGGTGAATGATACAGCCAAGTGCACTGTGCACTAATACACTGTGCACACACATTTTTACTGACACTGAGGTTAAGTTTCCACACATATTAGGCTGTCAGCAATATATACAATGAACTGGTGTCATTGACGCCTGAGGAGAGCCTACACTGGTTTAAGTAGGCGTGTAAACCCACGGGTTGCTGAATATCCCATTTGGACAAACAAGGAGTTTGTAAAATAGTGGTTGATTGTACATTTTAAGTACATTTTAGTTTTATATTTCGTCAATTTTCTCGACGAGCATTATTGGGAGATTTGATTATGATGTCCATTTTTTTATTTCCTTCCTGCTGTATAATTGCATTTATTTTTATTTAAGTCTTGCGCTTGTTTGTGTACTGTGCATAGGTACTTTGGCCTGTCAGTAACTTGGCTCTGTCGAAACTCGGTCGGATGTTCTGGCTGCGTTGCCTTCTTTTTTCTCGGGTCTCAGAGCACTTGTTCGAGTCATCTCTTCCAACGTTTACTGCTGAATGAATTGATATAAAATTATATTCTATTACAGTTGTTGTTTTTCTTATTAAAATTTATTAAAATTTTCATTTGATAAGGAAACATAATATTTGTTGTTTTTTTTACTGATCCTGGGTTAATATTCATGTGGCTTACAACTATATGCGATGCATTTCATTGTATCATTGTAGCATTGTGAATGTGTTATGATTATAAGGTCGTTATCTTCTTCTTTACGACCAGAAAATGTTGTGATCACTGAGTCTCTAGTATGCGTTGAAATGTCAACATGCTTAATTCTGATGACAATAACTGCAAGTAAAAGATGGTTACGCAAACTTTTTAGCAGGCATCTTTAAAGTTCCGGATGAGTAAAATAATTATGTATCTTTAATAAAAGTTATTTCATTTTCATCATTGCAGTTGATACGAAAGCGTACTGCTGCCATCGAACGGGTGAAAATCGTATCTCGCGGAAACCATAAAAGAACACAGGACCTCGTTTGATGACGAAAACATTCGAGATTTCATCGATTTGTATCTTAAAACTTCTGAAGAGGAAGGAGACCAAGAACTGTATACAGGTAAAATATACTAAAATAAGCATAAAACGTCCTCACGTGTATGTGAATTATAATTACAGAGATAGCAAGAAATATCGCAGATGTGCGACATCTAAGCGCCGCTGAGAGTGTGTGGTTAAAACACGAAACATATGCTGGAAACCAATGTGCTACGATGCATTATTCTTTGCTTGTCTGCTATATCTTTTACCTACTGCAAGCTGAAGTGTTAATTCGTCATTCTCGCTACTTTTCTTGAAGCACGACCTAAGGCAAATATCATGTAATTGTCATCTAAACTATATCCATCTTTTAACAATTGCCAGCTGTACTGCTTCATGTAACATCGGCATACTCGGATGTTTTCTTAGAAGAATATCGTACCAAGCCTCTGCGAATGCACGTTATTGCATGCTGTATTATTGTCCCAATTAAAATGTCATTTTCTAAAAGACAATTTTCTCCAGAGTGTCGCCAAGAAAAAGAACATGAAATTGTGCTATCCGGATGACAAGCACATAAGACACTTAAGTATATGTTGGCATCATTTGAATAATATTAAAAGTAATGGCCAACTATTTTTAAGTAAAGTATCCTTAAGGTAACAACGACCAAAACAAAATATATAGTAGTTGTCAAGTATGTTGTAGCTTTTTAATTTTCAATAGACTAAGATCGACGGGTCAATAGAAGACTTTTAGAACTTACATCAAAGTTTTCTGTTTACAAAAATACAGCCATTTATCAGAGATTTAAAACTCTATACAGTAAAAGCACAAGCTCAAAAAATATTATAATTCACTACTGAATAAATAATTAGAATTTGCCGCTCTGCTGCTAAAGAAAAAAAAAACAACTTGTAAGAACAGTCATCCATTGATCCATCGAGATGTACATGTAAAACACCTTAAAAGAAAAAGTAAGTTACTTGTCAGGTTTGATGATGTTAAATACAGTAATGATTTTGGATAAAAAGGAACTCAGGGTAATAAGACGTGAAGAAAAGATAACATGGAGTCGTATAATGTCAAATTTAATTGGCATGTCTTTGAAGTAAATGCAGCATTGTATCTGGTTTACGTGTTAGTCAGCTTCATTTAACAGAGGTGGACGTATTAGCGACTAAAAAAATAAACTATTTTGTGATTTTATATAAACATTTAATTTCCATTCGTTCTAGTTGTCCTAGGCGACTACGGCGACAAACGATGACGACGATGATGATATACTAATGGAATATGATAGTGGTTGTGGTGATTAATAATAATAATAATAATAATAATAATAATAATGATAATAAATTATTATTATTATTAATATTATTATTATTATTATATAATTATTATATAATAACAATATTAATAATAATAATAATAAATTATAATTATTTCTATTATTATTATTATTATAAATATTATTATTATTATTGTGTAAAAATAATAATGTTGAGGACTACTTTCTTCCAAGAGGCGAACGTGTACAAGATCATCGTTGATCTGTTTCTTGCGGGCGGGGAAACAACGGGAACCAGCCTTGACTGGGCGCTGCTCTACATGGTCACGTGTCCGCACGTACAGGACACGTGCTTCCAGGAAATTCGGACCGTACGTTTATTTTTTCCTTTTTGTTATTTTTTTTTTTTACGAACTTTTTTTTATAGATTTAAAATAAAAATGTCAAAATTCATGTAAACATGGAAAGAAGGAAAATTGATAAGAATATTAAACTGTTTCAGCTTTATAAAACACCGAAATGTTTTTGTTCTTGACTTTTAAGGTTGTTGGTACAAATCGGCCGGTGACGCTGAATGACAAACTTAATCTGCCGTACGTCAGTGCAACGCTACTGGAGTTACAGAGAATCGCAAATACACGTTAGTCTCTTAGCAAGCCATACAGCGTAAAGCCTATACCCGATGAGAAATACATTTTAAACACGTTATTTCACTTTTTTATAATAGATTTGAGATAGGCATAGATTTGAGAAAGGCACAAAACAAATTCAAATACACGCCCGTTGTATTGATTTACCTTTAAGAGGACCAAACCGAAGAAAAGCGCACTCATACGACCAGGCTGGGCTTATAACAATCTGTCTAAAGCACACGATCTTCCTTTCATGTAGATCTGAATCCCACCCATTTGAAACTGCTCTCCCGGATGTTCGTATTTCCAAGGCCCTGTTTATAGATTAAACGCTGTGGTACTACAGAAACCCTGTAAGACAAAGCCGAACATTAAGCAGCGATCAAAATACAAATGTGTTTTTGCAGGTGTATTGGCGATTGTGACAAATCTGTGGCGTATAATATTAACTACATGTGACAACTGCAGCTGGGTTCCCAGTGCCAGGACTTTCAGAATCGAGTGACTGTTTCTGATTGGCTGAATGGAAGGTCAGCAGAAGATGACCCATATTGCGTCGGTATCAGATCCTATCGTTACGAATAGTGTGCTTTAGCCAGATTGGGGGTTTTAAAAGCTTATGCAAGACCACCGTTGTACTTTGTTAAAAGTTATTAAAAAATCAGCACACTCTGAAATGCTAAATGGTAGAGTAATGATTTCTAATTACAAGAAGATTATTTTTCCGATTGTTTTCTTTAATTTTAAAAGATACAGACACTGACTTTTTAGTGTTTGGTCTACTGCTGTGGGCTTTAAAGGGACGATTTTGTTTTTCATTTGTTCCTCTAGAAAATGTTAACAGGAATTACAGTATTCTTTAACTCCATTGGAGCTAGGTATTTGATATATATTTAATACAGAAAAATATGATCTTTCCCACTTCTTAAGCTTCTGAGAATGCCAAAGATGCACAAGCACATCTTACTGGATACGATTACAATGTGTAAAAAGTGCTGAAGTATTATAATGAAAATAAAGTAAACACAAAGGTACGAATACATGTATTTCCTATATAAAGTATATGGACATAATTACTCACAAGGGAGACAACTTATACATGCTTTGCAATTCTTATATTGAAAAAGCCTAATAAGCACTTTCATTTAGTGTCATGTATTCTCGAAGAAGTAATAGTTTTGTCTCAAAGAGCTCAGTTTCGAACTCGTTGGGAAACAGATATCTTGTTAATTTAAAACTATTTACATCTAATTGGCAAAACAGTAGGCCATTAACTTAATGTGTTAAAAGGGACCCATTTGTCTGCTTATGTGGTACATTTTTATTCTGTTAATTTTCAAACATTTTGCTTTGTTTTCAGTCACCTTTTCTCTGCCCCACGTTGCTAACGCAGACGCCATACTGTGTGGCTATCGTATTCCGAAAGGGTCCATCGTTATTGCCAACCTTTATTCTGCCCACATCGATCCAAAATACTGGCCCGAGCCTGATCAATTCCGACCTGAGCGATTCCTGGACGAAGCCGGGAATCTGATAAGAAAGACTGGAATGGTTCCTTTCGGCGACGGTGGGTTCCCCATTTAGTATTTTTTATGAATAAGAACACCATGTTGGTTCAGATTTTCTTTTTCGAGACGTACGGACATTTCTAAGAAGTTTTGTCTCAAAAGTATTCTTTCGTAAGCTTTTGTTTTGCTGGATTGAGTATTATGAGCACATGTGAGAACATTATTACACGCAAAATGTTCTTAAAAGTGCATGCACCGTTTTCTGTTATATGTTTACCTCCGTTCTAAGACAACATACTATTTTACTTAAACTTAGTTTTTTATTTCGATACAACGACACAACAATAGTGATATTGGCGACGTCCAGCTAATAAGAAAGCTGGAGAAAGACCACAGGCCTATATCTGGGTAGAACCACATGTTTTCAACAGGTACGCTATAAAAACCACCCACTGTTAATGTCTCGCCCCAATCGGGACTCGAACCCATGCAGTGAGGGACAGAGAAGAGACAATTTGGCATCTTTAACCGCTCGGTCACGGGCGACCCTAGACTTATGTTCAAATGTTTTATGAAGGAGTGAAAAGTTTGGGAGAATACTTACACATGTAACTGTTTGATTAAAATAGACCAGAGATACTGGACATAACGGTCGTTGACTTTTCCTAGGTCAGTTTATGACAAATATTAAATTGCAATGTACACTAACTTTTATATTTGTACAATGAAACAATAATTCCATATCGGTTGCCAATATAGTTATATTTAACAGTAGGTGCGTTCTGTATTTATACATATACCACCAACCAGGTATCGTTCTTTTCGTACATTTGTTTCAAGCTCAGACTTTCTTGTAAACGGATATTTATAACGCAAATGTCAAAATCAGGGAAACCTAATAATGAACTTCTCAGTTAATTAAAATATTAAGTCTAAAGCATTATACAGTAAAAACCCTTTCCTAACCGCTCAAAATGTCTGATTTATAGAGAGTTCAGTATCATAAAGCTTAATTTCTTTTGAGATATCTGGTTTAATTTCCTTAACAAATGTTGATTTTGACTTTGGTTTTTATTCATTATCGTTATTTAAATACCAAACTCATTTGATGATATAAGTTTTTCATTTGTTTAACCAGGACCTCGGTTATGTATAGGAGAACCCCTGGCTAGGATGGAACTGTTTCTGATCTTCAGCAACCTTGTGCAGCGCTTCCGCTTCTCAGGAGTTAAAGGTGAAACCTACACAATGGATGGGATTCAGGCCCTGACCTTAACAGCCCTTCCCTACGAACTCGTGGCAACGCCACGGTGACGACGCTATTATGACTTATCATATGCATAGAATTTAAATGGTTATGAAATGTTTGTGTATTCCCCATTCTTTATTCTTCATTCTCCAAACTTTATATTTTTTCGCTTCCATTCATCAAACACATTTAAGCATTATTAACTCGTAACGAGTTACGATTAAAAATTAGCATGTGAAAGTTTAAACTATTTCCAATATTAAAACAGTGGGAAAATAATAATTTTCTACAGTAACTATATTATAAATACTTACCTAGAAGGGTTGTAACACACTTTAATTTGAATTGTTATAGTAACATCTCTTATATACGGAGAGGGAATAAACCATGAAGATATTTACAGTGTTGCCTGATTGTTTTCCCTGTTAGATTATATAAAATCCTTCAACATTTACATGTTGATGAATATGTTATTATGCATTTTGTCCTGCCGTGAATTATAATATCATACATCGAAATTAAGAACCGTGACAGAAAAAGAAAGTAAAAGAACAACAACTAAAAACTAAAGAAAAACAGCATAAAACGTAATATTACTTCTGCCTTCTCAAAGGTTCTGACAGTCAACAGACCTTGTCTATTCAACGGTAATACAAAAACGACCCTTAAGTCTACTTAAGATGTCAGCCCTTTAAAGAGAAAGAGAACAAAAAGTAGATCTTATGCAAAATGTCACAAATCGTTATGGAGAATTGATAACTTTTGGAATGCATAATTGAACCGTCATCAGTTCGTAAGATTCTTACCTGATAACTACATCTTCAAGGCAATTTCTTGCAATTCTAAAGGTATCGAAAATTGAAAATGAAAGTTTTGCGCTGTTCAAAATGTTGGCAAAGAACTTCCGATTCAATGCAATCGTAGTTTATGATTTAATCATATGCTTGCACGACAGCGTCTTTCAAATGCTTAGGTACATTTGACCAGTACAATGAATCATAATAACATCTGATACCCAGACTTTCGTCTTTAACCAAAAACTTTCTACTCTTTTTTGAACGAACCGACACTTCTAATGCTTAAGTTCGAGATATTTTTAACGAAACCTTTTGGAAACTTACTGTGCATGTTCGCTGTGACTAGACATAACATTGCCAATGTCATCCAGGTGTGTAAATAAGAATGTGTCTATACCTCGAATCATATTTGCCGCAATAGATTGCAAGATGCCTGTGCATATTGAAAGGCCAAAAGGTAAATACTTATAATGAAATAAACCGAAAACAGTAGTAAATACAGTTAAATATGTCATTTGATCTTGTTCTACCTTGTGGTATCCAGAGCCCATGTCTAATGTTTTTAATAATTTTGTTCATGAAAGCAAAATAGCACAGCACTATGTCTTGGACTGAATTAACAAACACCTTGTTAAGCCAGCGATAATCTATTTACCACAGTCTATCTTAAGGACTAGTAAGCAAGGAGAAGCCCACTCACGATATGATTTTTAAATAATGTCTGCCAATAGTAAGTCCGTGATCTAAACGTTTGCCCGTCATTCATGTTGTTTTTGACACAGAGACTCAGAGTGAGAAAAACGATTGGTAAGTTTATAGCCACACATACACAGACTTGAGGCGAGAATGGACTGACGAATCAACACGCTTGCAGTTTGCATGCAAGTACTGTGTATCTAAGTAGCATTAAACGCCAAAAGATTGAAACATATTTGTATACATACGATACGCCTGCTGTCCAGAGATTCAGGGAACTTCACACAGCCATTTCCAGGCCAATATATATGCAATCCCTACCAACCAAGAAAAGATGCAATACATATCTAGTCAGCAGCCAAACCCTCCCGCCCCTCCCCCATCCATAATCAAGATTTTTAGTTACCACCCCATGGGCTGTCTCTATTATATCTCTATAACGGAAGACAATACAAGTATCAAAACAACCATCGACAAAGTCGACAATATTAAACGCATGGTTAAATCAATTAATAGAATGTGGAAGGTAATAATAAAGTCAACGACGTAGAAGGTTCAAACTCGTTTCTAAGTGGCAAATATGATGATCGCAATAAAGCTATTAACTTAACACAAAGAATATTGATAAACTACACAAATCGTGTTCATCACTCAACAGTTTCATCCAAGAGATGTCTCATCAACAGACATCAAAGTTATAAGACCATGAGTATCGCAACATGAAAGATAATCTGATATTCTACGGAATACCGGTAAGGAACAACGTTACAGTGAATGACGAAAAATGAAGTAGTTTCGACAAAGCAGCACAGCAATGTGAACAACTTGTTAAGACGTTCATTCGGGACGATCATCAATTAGATCTATCAGCGTTTTTCTTTGACGTAGCACATATATTGGGGGATCCAGCAAAAACAAAGAAACAACACCCAGTTATTGTAAAATTTCCCTACTTTTAGGGGAGGCGAGGGAAGAGGGGAGATGGTAAGAAAAGCTGGAAGAACTTTAAATGAGCACCTCATGAAAGCAAACAAGGGCGTTGCGCGCAGCTACCTAAGGAGTGGCGGGAAGCAAGGCGAAATCTGAGTGTGGTCTATAAGCGAAAAAGGAAAAGTGAAGAAGGTGAAATTTCGTGGAGAAAAAATATTCATAAACGGCTCAGAATGTGCAGCAATGACAACACCATAATAGCAGAGTTGCCAAGAAGAGCAAATCGACATAATTTCATGGAAAATCAACGGATTAGTAAAATGATTGGATCCTGTTTTCTTCCTTTCCTGACATTGTAAGCAAACATGAGGTTATCATCTTATATGAAACTTGGTTATCACTGTTATCACCGAAAAACTGTTTTAATTTAGACATTCAGGGCGATAAGGCTTTATGTGGGCAAAAGCTAACGAACAGTAAAAAGGAAAGATTATTGGTGATTTCCAATAAAATGAAGGGTGTTTTTTTTTAAATAATCATGAAATTGCTCAAAATGTTCATTTTGTCCAAATTTTCAAATTTAAATAAAAAGATAATGACATCAGAGAAGATTACCCAAGTAATTAATATATAATGTGATCTCGTAAGTAAGTGGTCACGTGGTTTTCTTAGTTTATAAATAGCTAAGTGTGCAGCGTGGAGGTACGAGTGGGATGTTATGCTTCACTGTTCACATAGATGTAGGGCATAAAAACAGCTTTTCGCTATATCTTTTCAGGTAGCAATAATTCATTTAGTTGGTTTGATAAACACCACTTTGGTCTAAGCCGTCGTCTATCATCATAAATATATCTCTAATAAAAGATGTTTTTATGAATTAGTTGAAATCCAAAGACAAAATTCAGGACTTGCAACAGCCTGGCAGTGTCATCGGCGGCTTTATACGAGAAAACAAGCGATGTATTCAACCCTCTTTTATTGGTAACCAGTAACTATGGGACATCGTTAGAATCGGCAATATCGATCTTATCACGGTAAATTATGGATGCCTCGATTTAACAATGCTATGTATTTATTCATCAATGAAACACAGGAAGCAACATCAAAATATCATTTAAGGTATAAAAAAATATATATATTTGCTTTTCCTATCACGCATCTTTATGTTTGATTAATTAAAACACGTCTATAGTTATATAGTATATATATACACGTTTTTGCGACATAAATCTTTATCCAAATACACTTTCATTGTTGTCTTCTCAACAGATTTACACTACGAAAGGGCGTGAGTGTCCAAGCGGTTAGCGCCGTAGATTTGGAACTTCTCAAACCTTACCGCGTGATTTTGTGTGTCGTCGAATGGTTATGTTGTAACATTATATGGCTATTTAAATAACCTAGGACATTCTCGCGATGGTAATTAGATATGACGTCATGCGCATCTAAGCATGCGCGTCTACTGTCGCAGTACAAAAACACAAACACACCAAAAATATGACAAAACATGAAACTTACCATCCTGATGGTACATGATTACTTTCTGAAAAATCAAATGATTTAATGAATTTAAGGAAGAGTCCAATTGAAAGGGGGCGCACGTCGTAGCCGAGCGGTTGGGGTTGTCGACACCTCAGTTCCGCATTGCGTGGGTATGAGTCGCCGTCGGTACGAAAAGTTTCATGTGGTGAGATTTTCAAGCTAACCTGTGACCGTGGTTCTATCCAGACTAGGATCTAAGTCTTGGGTCTTTTTTCAACAATAATTAGGTGGATGTCAGCAATATGACCATACTTGTGCAATATAGCAAAAAACAAAACCTAAATTGATAGAAATAGCTGTACTCATTTATTAAAAAATACATGAAAAGATTGAATGAAAAGAATGAATTTCATTTACAACAAGCCGGATAATTGTGTCCAATTTATTCAAATACATCTTGAAAAAGTTCTAAATCGAGTTCGGATTTGACGTATTAAAGATTCACATTTTAGACCTACCAAGCTTATTAATACCAGGCAAGAAAATTCGAAAAGTGTACACAATTGTTCAACAGAATTGTCTCTCTATGCAATAACTTTACAAATATTTTTACAATTCGGAATTTTTTTAACTATTACTTTAGTAAGAATTTATGAAAAAGGTTTACCTGGCAGGGATGTTAAATTGTGTGTTCTTTGCGTTTTCATAAACTTTCATGTCAAGAGAAACTTGCTAAAGACATATTTCAATTCATATTTCCTTCAAATTAAACTATAAAATAATTATGTTACTGATGACAAAGCAACTCACGATAAGCGAATAAGATATTAAGTAAAACAGAAGAATTGGAACAGAGGTTATGTGCCGGATTGTGAATAGAAGATCACAGGATTAAAAACAAATTCAGTCAAGAAGGTGATTAAAATGTGCGATATCTTTTATATACATGATCGTCTTTGGCATCATTGCATAAAAGAGCACAACCTTCAGATTACAAATATGGATACGTACTTAATACAGCTACTCGAGATCCTTAATGCATAAATTGTGAATTAAAGCATACTCTTACAATAACTTAATATTAGATATGCAAAATTGGCAATACAATATGAACATATTCCATGATCTAGAGAGGCAAAAGGCCGAATGTATTCACTTGCAAGTCAAATGTAAAGCTGCGATGAGTCATTAAATGAAAAGAGCAAACCCAACTATTACCTCATTGGAACGGTCGTAGAATCGAGATATCTACCTGGTTAAATGTTATAAAACTTTATGTAATGAGCATGCTGCTTTGACTGATAATTGTTTTTGACTACGCTTGTAGTTGCCAGATTTGTAGAAGTAACTAACTTGATATGTAAACACGACATTTGTCTCGAGTCTTCTTCCACTGAATAGCTTCATGTCTTTATAATGGCCGTAATTGTGTTACTGCTATAAGAATAATGTAGTTTACCTTTACTCCAATCTGATTAAAATCATATCTTGAAAACCGCTCTGCTATCAGGATCTGACGACGAGTAAAAAAAAACACCTTCCCAACCAATCAGATTGTCGCCTACAAAAGTAAATCATGATCCGAAGCGTTCAGAACATATCATTTTAATTTCTGTGCCCATTTACAAAGAAATGTAAACATGGACACTCCGCGCAACATTGAAGACAGGTGCGTTGCAATTTAGTATCCCATTTGTTTTAATATCATTAACATCTTTAAGTCAAAAGTTCACTAACGAGCAGTTGCAGAACAAACTTAAACTTGGTGACTTTTTTACAGTCTCATCGATAGCGGTCATTTTGCAACTCTTACTGAAAGCGTTTAACATATGATACTACTGCTCTCGTTCAGATGCGTAAATTTTATCACTCAGGCATATGGTCTTCATGACTTGAATATATACGCATCTGAACTCGAAATCGTGATGTATGGGGCATTAGATCACGCAAACTTAAATCAATTTTCTAATTGTCAGGCTGGTTAGACTTTGTGTTCATTCCATAAAATTTGTTAAAGTGTAAAAACATGTCATTTATGGTAAAGTTATTTGTTTGATTTGATACTACTTTATGCTTGCCCTTAATTTCTCTCCAAAACAATTTTGAGTTATCAGGTAATTCACAAATTTGCTTCCCTTCTTTATTTTCTTAAATATATTTTTTTTATAATTCACATAGTTTCTTCGTTTATGTAAGAAATTTGATTTGTTTTCTATGTCTTTATTTCTAACAATTTCATTTCTTGCTCTGTTGATTTTCTGGAATGATAATAGTTCAATGGTCTGTTTTATTGTCGTTGTGTTTTTTATTCATTTTAATTACTTGTTCTTTGCTTAACGAATACTTTATATGAATGTTTGTTTGCATGAACAGTGTAAATGCTTCAAAGGTTTTATTTACCATGTTAAAAGTCAAGTTTGTGATTAACTTGTTATCGTTTTTAGCTTTAAATAGATCTGTGGCGTATCCATCGTTATTTGTTAGAGCGGGTTGGCGTAGCCGCTTACAACAAAAATGCTGTGCGTTATGGTCAAAGAAATCACGTGGTAAAATAATCCTTTTATTCCGTAACAAAATTCAAGTCATCCGCTCTTTTGTTTGCAAGTAACCTACGTAACTCATCGCATTATTATAAATGAAGGTATACCTATTCGACTATTTGCTATTGCCTGTGATGTCCTTTACGCGAATCAGTTAATCGTTTATCAAACATATCAAGTACATTGTGTGTGTTTACCTTTTAGTTATATAAGAGTAATAGATGTCATTATTATCAAACAAATTGCTTTCTCTCTGTATATTTCTTCACAAGCAGTTCTGCTATTTAAGTCCGTTGTTACAATGATTTAACCCAGCAAACTTTATTTCTTCACTGCTATTTCTATTTGTTCAACCATATCAATATTAAACTCATTCAATACCTTTGAATTGTGTGGCGGGATATATGTACTGGGTGTCCCAAATGTAATGTAACACATACATAATTATTTAAATTAAAAAAAGTTAATAAGATGTTCTAATCCATAAAATGCCAAATTTTTGTTTCTCTAATATATTATTTTTATTTAATCATGAATTAAAGATGTGTTCAAAGCTGTCTTTACCGGACCTAGTAACGCAATCGGTAGAGCGTCGGCTCCAGTTAAGGGAGGCCCCGGGTTCGATCCCGGGCCGTGACATACCAAAGTCGTTAAAAATGGTAGTGGTATAGCTCCCTTGCTAACGCTCAAGCAAATATAAGGGTAGTTCCACGACTGGTTGGCCCGGTGTCAGGATAATGTGACTGGGTGCGGTATCATGCCAGGTGTTCACGGCATGCTATACACAGTGAAGGCAGCACTATATCTGCTTCAAGTGGACACCGTCTCCGGATAACTGAAATACTGTTGGTGGGACGATAAACCCAATAAACAAACAAAGAAACAAACCTGTCTTTACTTTACTGAAGTACGAGATTATGAAGAGATGGTGCCGAATTTCTCTAAAAAGGTGTACATATTTGTTTACTTGTATTTCATAGATTATTATTAGTTACCGCCTTATATATTATTATTAGATACCGCCTTTAAAGACGCCTTCAAAAGCACGTGTTTAAGAGTTGAAGTTAACAATAAATTGATTCAAGTCAAACAAACGAAAATACTAAATGAAACATCTGATGAAATATTGTCATTAATCTGAGGCTTATTCCTATTTAACAATCTTGTGCATGCCTTTTATTACGTATTAAATTAAAATAAAACATAAAATTATATTAATACCTACAAATTACAAAACAAATTACAAATGATGTCGTCGTTAGTTATGTCAATATTTTAATTTATTATTTTGTAAAACACAACAACAAATTCGTCATATTGTCTGTTGCTGTGGTTTCTTATTTTTTCTTTGCTGCAGTGATTTTGTATTTTTGTCATTGCAAGCTGTTGTGCTGTAAGTAGACACGGCTCTTTTCAACAAAACAACAACAACAGAAACAACAACAAGAAAAGAACAATAACAAACGCATCTAAACATCGTCTAACAGCTTTGAGTTTCTGTTATGGCTGGTCACATTATTGTTTTAATTCGCGTAGTTATTCTGCAACAAGATCCGCACTTCCAAGCGGCGCCAATAAATGGACCGCTCTCATGAATGGCGCCAATAAAGCAATATTTCCTGACGTGTGAATTACATTTTGATAAGATTTTATTGCATTTCGATAGAGAGTTGGTAATTGGTTATTATTGATGTAGAACAATTAAATGTCATAAAGCTGGTTTTGCATTTAATGCTTTTGCTTTTCATGTCCATAATTTTACTGGGCATATTAATATTGTAATCTTTTCGGTAACTTTACAAATAAATTATTAAAAACAAGCGTCAAGTTGCAACCGGATATTGAATCGCTAAGGTATTTTTACAATTGACTGCAATGCAAATTTTACATGATAAAGGTTATGGCAGCATAAACTTTTGTGTTATGGCTTTAATCATACGAGTGTTTAATTTGAGTTTAACGTCCCGTCTACCCCAAGGCATTGTCAATTACGATGGTTTTCACAGGAAATAGATAATGTGCTACCTCGCTGCGTTGGCTTGTTGCGAACACCTGAGATGGTGGCATAGAAGCATGCACGTCGTTATTACATCAAGCCAAACTGGGTTCGCCCGTGACCGAGCGGTTAGAGTCGCCAACATATAACTCATTGGCCCGTCACGGCATGTGTTCGAGTCGAGGTTGAGGTGAGACCTATCATTTTGGACGCTTTTCCGCGCAGGAGGTTCTACCCAGACATAAGCATTTCCACCTGAACGTTGACATCATGAATGTAATTGCGATTTACACAAGCATAAACAAATTAAGCCAACTAAGCACACTTCTCTTATTTGCTAAACTAAAGCCAAAATTATACGGTCTCAACAATTTCAAACAATAACTGCAACATAACAGAAACAGTTTTAACTTGCACAAAGCATATCCAGTGTTTAAAAGAAAACAAAATACAAGCACGAAAATGCTATACCACTAACATTTATTCCTAAATGTGTTATCTATCAGTATTATGGACTAGAAAAGTCATTAAAGCGAAGCATCAAAGGCGACGCAAAAATGGGACCGGTGAAAATGTAAAAGCAATATAGGAGTAATTAACACACCTATGCAACATCAAGCGCTCAAAAGCCCTAGTTGGGCGGTGTCAGCTGGACCCTGTACGCGGTTACAGGTGTGCAAACAGTAGTCAAAATTATTCCGTAGTAAACCATGTCTTCAGCTGCAAATAAACACCTCTTTTTAAATAAAGATTTAAAATGGAGACAAAGTTACATCAGAGTCACTATAATACAATAATACAAACACTTTGAAAACAGTTCAATACTTTCTATATGATTTTGCAATTTTAGGTCTAAAATAAAAGCTCATAAATGCTACCGGATTCGACCAAAATAAACTGAATTTGAAATTAACTACGACCTCTTACACCCCTGTGATCTGAGTGTAAAAATCCCGTGTGCGCCATTCCCTTTCGAACGCGTGCGGTACCTTTAGACTGAGATGCTGAGAGGATGCGAATGACCTATGTCCATTACATATCCTGGTTCAAATCCGCAGAAAGCAGTGAGGCCCAACTCGGGATAGTAGATAATGCATAGTCAGTGGAGCGCTGGTTCTAATAACAGTTCGCTCCCCATTTCTACCCTTTCTTCTTGTCAATGAGTAATATTCGTACGCGGCATTGTTCAGTCTTAAATCTGAAGTTCACGTATATAGCACAATGTAATGAACTTCCAGTTTAAACAGATAACAGTGTAAGTGTTAATAGTTGAAGCATGCCTGCACTACTTCTTCCCAAGCATGAATAACTGACCGCGAGTAGTCAAGGTCATGTAGGATCAATACTGTGTGCTTCCGAAATTCAGCTTTGTGATAACTCTGGATGGTGTCGCAAGCAACAACGACCAAGATATCACATAGAAAAAAGTGGAAACGGAAAAGAAACCATATAATAGATTTATCACATACATATTAAATGCATAGTTTATAATAAGCTAATTCTGGATTTTTCGTTTTAGTTGGTAATAGACGATCGAAGGTAAATATCGAAGGGGCGTAACGACAACATTCCTAGTTACTTACGTAAATATACACATGTAATGACGTACACTTACCGAGAATCTACGTTTGTTTACAGTCGAGTTGTAGACATTTCATAGCCTAAAAGGAGATAAATGTAACAAAATCTCCTGTTTTGCGTAAAAGACACACGAATTAACAACAAAACAACAGCAGCAGCAACAACAGTGTCGTTTTCTGTATCAGGACCTATAGTATAATGGTTATTAAATGTCAGCATAATCGACTGAGATTTCCCCTGTCAAAATTTAGGTGAGCATTCCAGCATATTCGTAGGGCGTCAGTTCGTCGCCAATGGCTTAAGTTAGATTCATGAGTTTAATAATTGCAGTCCTGTTCCTTGTAAAGCTTTTATTTAGAATGATCAGATAGCTGACCATCAGTACGCGAGTTGTTCTATTCAGACAGTTGTCTGGTCTCCCCCCCCCCCGCCAATACAAGCTGAAAAACGCTGCTTTAATGGCCACAATTGTCTTGCTTTGAATTATTTACAACAACAACTACACCACCTGAATTTGGCTCTATATGAAATGAAACTGTCAGTATAACAATGTTTGCCTTTGCGCTTTTCGTTAAAATACATTAGCAAAACGACAAAAACGCTTAGCAATGCGCAAGGAGGGATGTAAAAATTATATTAGTGACAAAACTATCAGTATTTACAATCACGACTGTGTAAATACCTTATATGAACATCCTTTATTTCATTGGGCTCATATTGTTGTTGGACGTCGGTGACTCTCGCTTACTCATACAGTGCATTACTTGATAGATGTTGCGATAACGGAATGTTTATTTTGGTTCTAACGATTTATATTGTTGTTGCTTGTCAAAGATTTAATCTACAATGAATTATTATTAACGCAATTCAGGGTTGACGAAAAATCAATCTAGTCAGTAGGCGTCACACATTTTTCGATATTTAAGCGGCAGGACAATGTTTGTCTAGTTTACTTTTTTACGTTTTGCGAAACAAAATATTATTGAGTTAACCACAGTATATTATGGATTTAAATATAAAATATGATAACTTTAATACGCTATATTATATAATTTTAATAAAAAATAAAAGAAAATATTTTATTCTAGAGGTTAGAAGAATCAAAAGCATTATAACGGCTTTCAAGCCGCTTTATTAGTAAGAAACTCCACCCACTCTGTTACTTACATATGCTGTTTTCTAATAGTGCTTGTCAGATATTACTACATATGTAAACGTCAGTCATAAAATTACATTACCTGGCCGATTAGTGATGCATTATAGATATGTATAGATAAGTATGTTGTGCGGATCTGTTGTTATTATGTATCATAGACAGAAAATGAGTTACAGTTTTACCACGGTGATGTTGTATGCCCTTAAGAGAAACAAAACAGAAGCAAAATGAACGGAGATAATTTTAAAACAATGCTTTCCTGGTAACACTAGACCATATTATTTTGTGATACATATTTACCTCTTACTGTATTGGTTGGTTTCAAAACAAAATTACATTTCAACAGGGATGGCTGTCATATTGAAATATTTTGTTTATCTCGATTCATTTTTTATGTTATGATTATTGGTTTCTTGCACCGCATGCGTATGGTAAGGCAAGATAAAAGTTAAAAATAAAGTTGATTGTTCATACGTTTAGCGATGTCCTGGCCACTTTAAACGAGGCGGATATTGATATTTTGTGGAGGCAGGTCAAACAAATAAATATGTGGAATCAACTGTTGAATAACAATAAAATAAAACGCGAGCAGTTAGTAGATAACTGATATCAGAGAAGGTGATATCTCGCACGAAATATGACTGTACTTTTTGGAAAGGCTTTGGCTACAAAACATTTAATTACGATTTTGACTTCAATTTCGTTTAAGGAATGCATCAAGGAATGCAGTAGTCGTCCAACCTGTTCATTAGTGCAATACGAGCGGAAAGGAAGTATGTGCGAGCTGCACTCGGACCAAGCGGCAAATACAGAAAATTTTGTCAACACGCCGGGATATGTACTTGTAACCGACGTTGAACAGGTATTTACTATTATTATTATTATTATTATTATTATTATTATTATTATAATTATTATTGTTATTATTATTATTATTATTATTATTATTATTATTATTATTATTATTATTATCATTATTAAATTATTATTATTATTATTAAATTATTATTATTATTATTATTATTATTATTATTATTATTATTATTATTATAAGTATAATAAGTAGTATTTATCATTTTTAATTATAGTTTCAGATAGTATTATAATTATAATGCTGATGCTGACATTGATGACTATATCATAATTATATTTATATAAAATATTATTGTTATTATTATTATTATTATTATTATTATTATTACTATAATTATTACTACTATTATTATTATTATTATTGTTGTTGTTGGTGGTGGTGGTGGTGTTTATCATATGAGCATCTTATGAATATGGTTAATGCTATATTTATTATGTTTATTATTATTTTTATAACTTAGTTTATTTCTTATTTTCAGTTTAATCAGTGTTATTTATATTATCATTTAAGTTTAAATAATCTCTTTTCTCTATCCATAAAAGCACATTAGCAATAAAGCAACCAAATAGCAAGGACACGGGAGTATTAATTTTTTTTAGTGTGGAATTTTGTGTATTTTAATTTGGACATTTAAGGACGTGAACATTTTAATTGTTTATAAAACTTGGATCAGCTTTATTTGATACACATACTATCTATATTATTGTGAAATTGTGATAGGCATTTGAACACTTTAAAAGAACAAACAAAAATCTGGTATGTGATATATACTACTTTTGAAAGACAGCAAGACAAAAGGAATTATGAATACAAATCTGACCAGCTAAGAACAAGCTGCTTAAAAGGTCAATGTTTAATATTTCTTCTACATTGTTCCTTTTTGTGTTCAAGAACTGGAAAGGAATACCACGCCTTTCTGTTTCTGATACTGTTTAGAACATGTGTTGTTGTTCTGGGGGTGTGTTTATAAAGAATCTTAGATTTGTTTTCTTACTTGATCAAAACATTTTGTTATTTTTTTTTTTTTTTTTTAAAGAACAGTTTTATGAATGAACGATTGTTAGAAAGATTGTTAGATTGAATGGTTTTATGAATGAACGATTGTTAGAAAGATTGTTAGATTGAATGGTTTTATGAATGAAACTTTAACATTTCTCATATCTAATGAAATGTATCAATATATAAATTAAGTGCTTGGTTTGAATAAGAAACATACCTAAGATTCCTTTATGAATAAGATCCTTGGTGGTCCACGCCGTTACATTGTTTCAGGTGGCGTCTCCAAGAACACAATATTTTTATTTTTCAGTGTGCGAACTGTACTTTGAACACGTCTCCTCGAGGTAGGTTTTATTCATTTATTGGTTTACAGTTAACGTTTTATGTGTAAAATAAAATAACAACACCAAAACAATAACAAAAATACAAAAGAAGACAGATAAAATGACCATTTCTCTGCGAGTTTTATTTCCTGCATGTGGTAGTTAAATCTGCACTCATCTCCATAAATCTCAATAAATCTCCATGAAATATCCATATATCGCCATAAATATCTACCAACTGTCAGAGTGCCCCAATCCTGATGATGACATCTCGCTGAAAGTCCTGCATGGGAACCAGTACAGTGTGGGCAGCACCATAATGGTGACACAAAACCTTCTCCAGTCGCCACAACCGCTCACATGCATGAACACCGGTCAGTGGATAAACTACCAGCGGACATACTGCCCAGGTAAGATGTGTTGTTGTGGATATGGATTTGTTCTTTAATTTAAAAAAAAAACGATGATAGTAATCTTGATCATTATCATAATCATAATAAACATTAACATAATAATAATAATAATAATAATAAAATAATAATAATAATAATAATAATAATCAGCAGCAGCAGCATATTACAACAACTTCTATTTTAAGCCCAAACTTCCTCACCCTTCCGCTACACCGCGCCCATTCTCTTCCTCTTCTCCTCCCTTCTCCTTCCTTCTCCCCATTCACATTTCATATTTGTCTTTTTCCCAGATTGTCAGGACTGTACAGATTTCCAGGCACATGGCCTCACGACACCGGGGATCTATTTCGTCAACACCACTTTCTTCATTCACTGTGCCTTCGAGCCTACCGGAGACGCATGGCTGGTAAATTGATACTACTTATAAGAAGGCATATAGCCCTATTTATTTTTTTCACACTTTTAAAATGGCCAAATAGTATGTCCAACATGAAATATTAAATAAGCATACAAATAAACAAGAGGCCTACTAACAAACTGACTAAGGAAAAGCAAAACATTCTTATCAAAGATTTAGTATGCCGTCATATTTTCATGTCTTAAATTAAATGCAGTAACGTATTGACTTTAGGCGCATGGGAAAAGGTCCAGATACAAGCAACAGCATAGAGCATAACATTTGGCTTGTACATAGTACATCGTCGTAGCAAAGCAGTCTAAAGGAAGCATACCATACATAAACATTTGAAACATTAACAATATCAAGTGACCGGCGAGCAACATCTTACACTTCAATCTTATTTAATTCTTATATTCACTAACGTTAAATAATGACCGAAATTCAACGCATGAAAGCGCCGAACTTAATTTGTTCATAAAACAACATGGCCCCATCCATAGGACATTTCCAAGATCGATTACATAAAGACACGGTGCTCATACGGTGCTCATCAACAGCGACGTGGCAAATATTGATCTGCTTATTATTGAGAGGATTTTGTCATTGTGCAATAACCAATAGGTGGTTTTGCAATGTTGTCATTCGCAAGGTGATTTACAATACTAGGAAGGCCATGGGTATTGTAGCTCCAAAGACTTTTAACGGTGTTAGTCATAGAGGAAACCGAAAGTTAATATGAAAAGGTCCTCTAGTTAAGTTGCGGTGGTTCTACTCAGATATCTATTTGAGAATTTCTTCCATTGATACTTAATAGTTAGCCGTCTTTCTAGTCCGAATCATTAACAGCGTTTGGAAAGCAAACAAAACGGTTAATGTACAAACCGCTGCCGTGATGACAACAGGAGTGTATTCAGTGGACTTGGTAAGTTTTCCTCCGACTTGGGTTGAGTTCATAACTAGGTCATGTAGGATTGAAATGACGGTCACTAGGTCATTTTTTTTAAAAAACAACAACAACAACAACACACACATTGTGAACTCGCTAAAAGCCAGATTTATGGACTAATACTGCCTTAGACTTGACCAAAGGTTTGCTTGCATAATGTTCAATAAGTTCGTAACAAGCTGAGCGATAAGGGGCCACCAAGGCCCTCTTATTGTATTTAGAAATATAACTTTCAGCTAAATTGAAGTTATATCAATGCTGCAAACTTATACACTGCCTCGGTAAAACCAGTACTCAGATAGTCTTTATTGCGGTACAAATACCCATCTGGTTTCATGTCCGGAGCTCGAATCCGTTACCTCAGATCCATAATCCAAAGCCGTTAGATAACTCAAAGCCTCTTATTCGTTTAACAATTTTTCCAGACCTTCCAACGACGAATGGATGGCTCAGTGGATTTTAACCGCAGCTGGGTCGACTATGTTAACGGGTTTGGCTATATGGAAGGCGAATTCTGGCTTGGTAATAGTTATGTGTGTAATGTTATGTGTTATTTATGCCAATTTCACTGTACAAAGTCTGGTTACAATTGTTTTTCACACTTCAAAGACTTTTGGTATATGTTGCAATGCTAATAGGACTTTGTCATATATTCTTATTCATGATCACAACACTGTTACTTGTGTGGTGTGGCGGTGGTAAAAAATCTCCCCGTGCATGTAAACTATGTTGTCATTTAATTCAACCTATAAACATCGTTACGTGCTTTTTCTTAGACGGACATTGGACTTTGGTTTCTCAATTCCAGCTTCACATGAACAGGATGCTATAACCATATACTCTTCTCGGGTCATTTGTTTTTCTTGATTCAGAAAATTAACTTCATTTACAATGAACGATTTATATCAGGAAGTGCAAGGTTATAGCTCTGTAAAGCCAGTTTATTGATCGTTCCAAGGCGAAAACTGTCGGGTTAGCATTTGTTTGTTAAAAGACTTACTCCATACATGTTCTTACTTTTACATTTGGCTTAATGTGAATACCTTTGTCCTGTGCCTTTTCAAATTTTTGCATATGTTGCTATGCTCATAGGACTTTGTCATATATTCTTATTTTGACTTTAAAAACGAAATACAAACGTTTAATCGTACCCATTTTCTTGAATTACCAACCTATTTCTTTCCGCTCATTCTCACTTTCCTCCTACCGACTAACGTTACACACCACAACTCATTCTCACAACGCACCAATTCTATTTATTCAGTTATGAAACAAAAGCCCTAGCACTTCATTCGATTCATTCTAACAAATTCATTCTCACACTACACTTTTCTTAACATCCGAATTTCAAACCAATAGATAGTCTAAAATATTTATAAAACACATACAATATCCACTTTTACTGGTTTATGCATCTTTGTCTAAAAGGTCCTGGAATATTAGTGGTGCGGGTGGCGGGGTTGGTGCTGACGGTGGTGGTGGTGCTGGTGTGGGTGTCAGTACCGTATACCTCTATACATTTGATATATTTTGTCCAATTTGTAAAGTTTACGTTGAAAGTAAACGAGGCTTTATCACAAAAAATGTAAGGGAATCTATTATAATGCTAAAGACGTTTCTATTCAAGTATTAGGTTAACCGACGATAGGGCAAAAGATTCTATTTTAAGTGAATATCCCGCTTCAGCAAATACATGTATAGAACCAAACTGCTGTCACGAAAGGTATGACCTTAAATCAGTTAACAAACGTCATTTATGAGTTTGCGCTGAAACTACGCCGAATTTTGCGCTAAAGATATTAAATATTTACTTTAAGCTAATTTCAGTGAAAATAACAAAATAAAACAAACTATTATAGCTCTCCGGTGCCATTTATCGCTTGTACAAATAGTACATATTTTGACCGAGTGCATTGCATTTTCTGTTGTATGCCCCAGTTGGTCATTTCACCGTTCAAAGTCATGTCTTTAACTAGGACCTTTATATATTTTCTTTGTCAGACTTTGACAAATTTGGTGTTTATAAATTACTTATAAATATAATATTGTTTCTTTAATTATTTTTCATCAATGTGTTTTCGTATCTGTTTTCGTAACTGTTAAGGTCTGGAGCAACTTCACCGAATCCTCGCCGCCCACCCAGGTCAATACATCCTGCGTGTGAACATGGAAGCATTCAACGGAACTTGGTTTGACGCCA
Source organism: Sinonovacula constricta (assembly GCA_007844125.1). Lineage (NCBI taxonomy): Eukaryota > Metazoa > Mollusca > Bivalvia > Cardiida > Solecurtidae > Sinonovacula > Sinonovacula constricta. The sequence continues at coordinate 20,684,028 of CM017571.1, forward strand.
CGTACTCGACGTTTGACGTTGGTGACGTTACGACCAAATACAGACTAACGGTGGGTGGGTACACGGGTACTGCAGGTGAGATACGTATTGTTTTAAAGCATATAAAATATAAATATGTTGAAGAAGTTTCGCATTTAATCAGTTTCTAGCACATTGTATTTATTTTGTGCCCCGCCACAATTTCTTTTTAAATTCTGACTGAGATGTTCTTTTTTGTGTGTCTTTATTATGTGCCCCGGCATTATTTTATAAAATACTGACTGAGATAATCTTTTTTGTGTTAAATAAATGTTATAATAGCAAGTATTACGAGGAAAAGGATACATAATTTGCCATAAAAACCCATGTGGGTTCAAGTCTCGAGACCTTCGGGTTTTAGCAGATCTACAGTGCGTCTGTCGTTCTACTATGACCTGTAGCAGGGGTCATCCTCAATAAATACTAGCTGGACGCCGCTTATATGACCATAATTGTGTCAGGTTGACGTTTTGAAATTAGAGTATTTGTATTTTGGGTTTTACGGCACACTGACACTTAACAGGTAATACGGCGCCGAATACAAAGAAGTTAAATGTGAATAGAGCATAATCATTTAAAACAAAACTATGTGAGTAAAATATAGAAAAATATTTAAAAAAAAACCTATCAGTTTAAAATAATGTGAATTATAATTAAAAACAGGTGACTATATTAACCGGTTTAAAAATGTAGAACCTTTGTCAAATAAACAGTTAAAAAAAATAAAACTTTGTAAGAATACTAATCTCGTTAGTTTAGAATCCGACACTGTCTTAAACAGTTCGTACATGTTATTGACATTAAAATAGTTCGACATAATATGGTCTGTGTCGATACACTGTAATAAAATATGGTTGACTGTCAGTGGTTCCTGGCAACGGACACATACAGTTTGAACTTCTCTTTTTAAACGAGTTAATCTAGTACATGTATGTCCAATGCGACAGCGGGTAAGAGCTACGTCTTCCCGTCTACTTTCTCTGCAAGTAGAGACATTGGCACCGACAATAGGTTTAACTACATGTAATTTGTTAAAATTAATACTGTCCCAACTTGTTTGCCATATGGTTAAAATATAAAACTGTTTATAAGTCATTTAAAATCAGTGTGAGGGAAGCAAAGATCTGTCTCAATGAGGGCTGAGGCAGTTTTTACACTCTTGTCTGCATCCTCGTGTCCTTGGATGTCCACATGACTAGGAAGCCAACAGAAGGAGATTCCGTTAGCGTCATTTAAACTTTGAAGTTTGACAAGAACAGTGCGAACATGTGGATTTGAATAAATAAGTGAATTTATGCTCTGCAATACAGATAATGAGTCTGAAAATATAACATATATTTCAACGGAATGTTCTGAAATGAAATCAAGGCATAGATTTATAGCCAGGCTTTCAGCGGTGAGGATAGACGAGTTGTTAGGAAGTCTTAATGCAGTGGCTATTACTTACGGAGGCACAGCCAACGTAAGTGTCCGTCTTTGAACCATCAGTTTATATATATATATATATATATATATATATATATATATATATATATATATATATATATATATATATATATATATATATATATATATATATATATGAAGGTGATCCAAATAATTGTCACGAAGTTCGGGAAATTCAGATCGTACAATCAAAGGGTCTGTGATCGACTTTTTATTTTTACAGAGTTCTATATTCATATCAGGGGAACGGAGTTTCCATGGTGGATGTTCAGTTGTGGCGTTTTCAGAAATGCTATCAAGTTTTATACCTTATGTGTTTATGCTACCTCTTAGCCTTAAACCAAGAGGTCTGATGGCTTTAGGTGACGTCCAGCATCTGGAGAAAGTTTGTTTCCTGGACGACGGGACCTCGTTTCTGACAGAAATTTATACAGTTGGTTTTGGTTGGAGAAAATTTAAAACCCTAAGTGTTGCTTATTTTTTTCCAACTTATTTCGACATTATTGAAATTGTCTTTCAATTGTGCTCATATTTTAGAGCGGTAACAAGAACGAAATCGTCCACAAAAAAGCAAACAGTTAACTCTTTCATGAAAGGTTATTACAATATTATTTATTTTTATATTAAAAAAGTAACAGATAGAATACTACCCTGGGGGACACCCTGTTCCTGTTTGACAGAGTGGACCCAATCTTTACCTGAACATTTCTGTCAGAAACAAAGCGGTCGATGAATATTGGTAAACGACCCCTCTGACCAATGTCACCTAAATCTTTTAAAATCCCATGTTTCCAAGTCGTGTCATAAGCCTTTTTAAGATCGAAATACACAGCTACAAGGTGTTCCTTCTTAATAAAGGCATCACGAATAAGTGTTTCTAAACGAACAAGATGATCGACTGTGCTACGTTGGTGTCTGAATCCACTTTGATATTCTGAAATTAAGTTGTTGCACTCAAGATACCAAACATGTCTATAATTGATCATTCGTTCTAAGATTTTACAAATACAGCTCGTCAAAGCAATAGGTCTATAGCTAAGAGGATCTGATAAGTCCTTACCTTGTTTATGAAGTGGAATAATGAAGGCGTTTTTCCAAGAATCGGGTACTTCACCGGACACTAAATTTCATTAAAGATAGACAAAAGTAAGTTTAGAGATCGATTTGGTAAATGTTTTAAAAATTGGTACTGTATGTCATCAGGACCAGCAGCGCTATCATGCTATTTATGTTATCACACGCAATTTGTTTTAAGGTGATTAGCAGTTATAATTAGTGTAATATATGATTATTGCCATTTTTGATTTCTGCACATTAATTGCTTTCATCAATTTTATTTTAGGCGACTCTCTGACGAATCACAGTGGAATGGGTTTCACAACATTTGATGTTGACAACAACATGGGTCCTGTCAATAACTGCTCGGTGATGTATGCTGCAGCTTGGTGGCATTTTGTGTGTTTTGATTCCAGCCTCAACGGGGAGTACATAAACAGTGGGGCTGTGGTTGATCCCGCTCTTGTCGGGAATTTTATTCACTGGAATACTATTACCGGTATAAATACATCGTTAAAGAGTACCCGGATGGAAATTCGCCGCCACGTTATTTAAATAAAACGACTCCAACATCGTTCGTCAAACTGCGGTTGTCTTCGCTGATAATAAGTACCGAACTTTACAGAAAGTGACGGAATGTTCTGATATGATTACCTTTGCTTCTCTAACTTTTCTGAGATCTTAAGTTAGCCCTTAATACACCGTTTCGTCAAACTCCGGTTATTCTCTCCTATATTCTATCATCTAAAGTACGAAACCATACGGAAAGTGACAGGATGTACCGATGGGGTCAGACATCTTTATCCGACAGTTTGCCTATATCAAAAACATTCAACATTATGTAACCACTGCTTTAGGGAATTTGGGGCATTATTTCTGCATAAACTTATACTTTAGTCTAAATAAAGACGATTTTGAACAACAACTTCATGGTTACACAGTAACAATCAAGAAATAAATACTCGAAATGTTCATTCTTTCCAAGTCTATATAAAGCGCGACAGTGGTCAATCGATATCGACGTCAGAGCGGATAACCCTGATGACAATATAATGTGATTCCAAAGTTGTCGCTTGGTTTTCTTTAAAATAATTATCTCAATTGTTCACGCAGATGAAGAGCATCAATGAACAGCATTTGGCAGCACATTTTCAGGTAGCAATAACTTTATATATATATTGGTCATTGATAAAAGTTCATGTTGTGTCATAGTGTTCAAATTTACAATTTTACTAACATCATTGATGACAATATTAAACAAAAGTTTAAAGTTCCAAACAGTGAGATAAGGGTCATTCTAAGTGTAAATAGTTTTGCACTTCTGCAGGACATGGAATAGTGCATGCAGGATATTCTTATCACGACCAACTAACTATGCTCATGCATATTCTGTATGAAAACATTACGAAGGACTATGGCTCTTCGGGTTATGCGTTTAATATCACCTGTTTACTACTCACCCCATGCTGTAAATTTTGTTTTAAGTAACGACACTTCCTTACCACTTGACGTCATTTTTAACAATGTGCTTATGATATATTTATGATACATTTATTTATTATATTTAAACGCCGTGTATTGACCTTGAGAAAATGTGTACCTCTGTCTAATGATAGTTCAAGCTTGAATATATGTTGTAGTTTTAATTGGTCATTGTTTGATTATCGTTGTTATAGTTTAATCTGTCTATAGTAGTATTTTTGTTATGAAAGTGTATATGTATACTGGGCATTGAACGAAACCTCATCTATATAATGTTCATATATGACGATGAATTGCTTTTTGCATACTACCATACATTCTTTCTTTTATTGATATTTTTATGATGTATAGCTTATTGTACTGTTTTAGAGTCTTAAAAAAACTCGAGGGACAATAACAGCAAACAAGTAGAAACAATTAAATAGGCATTTAGATATTATTTTCATTTCGTGTTTATCAAACATGATTGATGTAAAATGTATTAGAATTCAACTGTAATTTGCTCTTTTACATCTTTTACCTTAAGTGTCGTGTTGTTGACTATCTGGAACCGCCCCATACTGCAAATCTTTACGTTCGTCACATTTTACAAAACTCCGACAATTTACGATTCTGTTTAAGTAATGTTCGAACTAATAAATAGAACAAAAATAACAACAACATTTTAAGCAGATGTCTGGGTGACATATACAGTAAAGAACATAACATTTAAAACCTTGTTCGACTGTTGTTCAGTCCTTTGTTTGAGCCTGTATGTAATAATTGTCCTCAAAGGTTCATGACTGGATGTTAAACGATTTGCAATCACTTAAGAACATATCTATATCCGAAAACTGCAGGTCGGTTCTGTCGAATATCGTAAACGAAAGTTGAAAAAGCTACCATTAAAGTACTTAAAGTACTTAAATAAAGTCAAATTTTAAAAGCTCTCAAAATTTAAATCCTAGCAATTATAAATGTTATTCGTGATGTACTCAAGTTAAGTACACAGTTCAGATCTACCTATGCAAGTACCCATTTACTATGACGAAATATGTTGTACCGAGAACATTAGTTATAAGAACATCAATTCCATTTTATCGAAATCGTATAACATATAACAACAGAAACAGTAACGCAAGTAAAATACAGACTTACACTGGGCAATAACGAAAAACTGATTTTATATAAAAAGCAAAACAGTTTTGATAAAATTAAACAAATAAACTTGACTTTTGAGTTTGACTTTTCCTCCTTATTTATATATATATTTATTAATAGTAAGAAATACTGATTTCTATTTAAGAAAGGTCAATCTATATAAACCTTTTTGAAACATTGTTTTTGTCGATGTGACGCCTTTTTGTGTTATTTTAGTGTCCCTATAAGTATGGACCGTGCCATTGCCCTGCGGATTTAAGTACATGTATGTTTGATATGGCTGCTTGCTTATCTTTCGCATATATACACATGTGCTGCATTTATAATTGTAGTTCTAACTATTTATTGGAATAAAGAATGAACATCGCCAAAATATTATTTATAGTTACCAATAAAATAAACAACACAAAATAATTTTGTTGTTGGTGCTCTGTTCGAGTATCTTTGCAGATGATAGTATTTTGTTTTGCCTTTTGCCATGATGCACTATCTTGAATATATGACATATGTACACGTAACTGTGGTGACAGCGATAATTACGTTACAATGTCTTTGAGCTGCAAGAAACACCGGCGCAAAGACGATGTTCATGCGTTCGTACATAGTCATGCGGGTCATTATTAATGATATTAATTGTACTTTAACTTTTAATGCACATAAACAAAAAGCACTAATATTACAAAATGACTACCATGTAAATGCCGTTTATAAGTTAAAACCTAAGAAAGATATAGTTAGATTCATTTTAAGCAAAATGAATTTGGAATGGCTTTTTGCACGATTATTTAAGCGCTCTAAATCAATGTTATAAAACTATCGACAGGAGCTTAAACGTGAGAATTATTTATTTCTTGGACCTGTTTCGCAACTTTCGAAAGATAAATATTATTCACAGCCGTTTGATCAATTCCAAACTTGCGTAGATGATGTTTCAATCAATGCATTACTGCAATGAAAAATTGATGTTTGTTCAAAGTATTTATTTAAAATAATCATTACTGTTCTATTCAATATGATAATTTGACACTCTGTTCACAAATATTACGAACTGATGGCTACATCAAATAAAAATACTTCTAAATATTGCATCATTTACATAAAGGTGTAAAGGTTAGAAATGATTACTTTTTAATGATTGCTATTTTAATAGACTGTTTTAAACAAACCCTGTTATCAGTTAATAAACCATTGTTTTATTACTCTACAAAAATGTGTTGCTAATATATGTATGTTTTCATACCACGTGATTTAATAAACTCTATATGACGAAGTTTGGAATTAGACGATGTATGTTTTGTACAAGTCTTAATACAATGTGTTCTGTTCGGTTTATTAAAGTAATGACTTAAGATCAAATTACTTTCACTACAAAAGCAAGGTTTGACATGACTTTTTACTCTGACTATTTTTTTAAAGCAAATTACCTTTTCACTTTATTTTCAGTTTGCTTAATACTGTTGCAGCTTTTGTATGTATTGGTGGTTTCTTAGTTGGACTGTTCAATAGCAAATAGTCACAATGACCCATATCTTCGACCGGTTATTTTATCAACAGGTAACTTCACTTATATTTCGCAAGTATGGAATAAACAAGAAAACGAGGGATTGATTCTTAAAAGAATGACATAGTTTAAGGTAGAAGACAAATAAAAAGGAAATTAAAAAAGAAAACACATCTTGCAAATCATTGATTGTTTTAGTCTTAGTGCAATTTACACATAAAAATGGTCATTTCCTAACAGTTGAGCGACTATATAAGACCAATTGTGATGAGAAGTTTAGATGTTTAACAATGGAGTTTAAAACATATTTTTCTTTGTTCATTCCAGAAAATTGCTCGGATTCGGAAAAAAAATCGATTGCAGAGTAGCCGATTCTTTGTTCAATGTATGTGCAAATGTTCACAATGCAAAGTTGGTTTGTCGCCATTATTGCCAACTGTGCAATTTGAGTAAGTGTCGATGTATTAACTCCATTGTTAAATACATCTTTAAAAAAGCTAATATAATGACAGTTTAATTAATGATGTTTTCGTAACAGTTTGTTAATATCTACGCCATTTTAAAATTGTATTGACCATTTTCTAATAGTTATTTTTTATATTGTTTCGGCCTTTAAATTTCTTTTACAGATCATGGAAATTTGTCGGAATGGTCGGAATGGTCATATTGTGCGGTACCGGACATAGAACAAGAAACAGGACGTGTTCAAATCCACCACCAGCTAATCAGGGACTGGACTGTCTGTGGATACACATTGAAAACATTGCGTGTTACTTGATTTCATGCCCCGGTAACCTTGCATCAATATATATTTAAAGGAATGCAAGGTCAAATATTGATGAAAGGTATAAATTATGTACTATCATGCTGTAAGATCATCATAATCAACTTAAACTTTTTGTGAATATAAATGCAGAAAATGGCTTGAAAATAATGACACATGAAAGTAGTACAAGGAAGTTATTATTTAATAAAACATATAAAACCACCGTGGGGTGCCAGGAGGTAAAAAGGTTGGAAATAACTTTATCTAGTTTGAGCAGAATGATTTTAAATCAATAATTTCGTCAAATAAAATGACGTTAACATAAACTAGTGTTGCGTCGGCTCTCCCATATATTTGTCGTCTTTCATGTCTGTGTGGCTTTCTGTGGCACATATGTAAGTTGTAATGCACATTTATATCTTTTCTTATATTCGTTGCCGCAGGCACAATGCGAAGAAAAGGCAAAAGTACAGCTGTTCTAAAAGATTGTCTTTTTATAGATTTTAAGGAATTTTTGGTAGTTTTTAACAGTTCATGGGGAATGGTCAGAATGGGTTTCGTGTGGAGGCTGCTCTGCTACCTATGAAATTGGGATGCAACACCGGAACAGACTCTGAAAATCACATATAATTGTCTCTAGACAACGGACTTCGCAATTATTCACATATTCAGTCATATTAACATGGCACCCATACCTTTAAAACAAACTCAAATACTTAGTGACAAAGGAAAGAAGTATTATTTCCGACAACAGAGCCAACGTAAATTCTCTTATAATATGTTTGTCTCATGCATTATAAAAACCAATGATACAAATAATGACTGAGTGAAATCTGCAGTAAATATGCCATCCAGATAAAATCTCAGTTATAACTTTCAGATGGGTTGTAATCGACTTGGTCTAGCTTAAGTGGGTGTTCCCGTACATGTGGAGAGTACAGAATTACGAAAAGAGACCGCCAGTGTAACAACTCAACGCGCCTTCATTCTTATACGAACATGCCAAGGACCTGGCACCCTTTCGGGGATATGCTGGAAACAAGTCGTTCGATCGGTGCATCAAGCAGGAGTGTTTTATGTTTTTACATTTGACAAGTCCGAACGCCTGAACCGAAGCGGTTGATTTTCATTCAGTCAAGTATATTAATTTGTGTTTTTACAATAAAATCATATCTTCATGTATGAAAAGCTACTGCCCAAAATGTTATAACTTTGAGTTCTAATACTCGATTCTAATCTTAAAGAATATAAAATCAAAGTCCAATATTTAAAGTTACTTCGTTTACACCAGTTTCCTAACTAATGAATCGATAAGTGATAAACCTTTACAAGATTTCCCGGAAACCTTAATAACTTTTGCTGTTTACAAACATTGGGAATAGAGTAATACGCATAAAGTAAGTCACCTGAAGCCATAATGTATGTGTAGCTTTAGTAATAAGGATCAGTGCATATTTACAGTTTTTTTTTATTTTAAATTGTTTGTATAGACTGCACTCATTTAAACGTTCCGAGTGTCAACACCATTATGCATGTCTTGTTTTTCTCCGTTTCAATATATATTACGAGAAAACGTTTATGCAGAGCACCAAAGTCGTCAGACACCAATGTAAAAATGAAATGTTGAAAACAGAGCATTCAACAAAAGAAAATGTCCTTTTACAATGCAGTTTCATATATGAGCCTCCATTTTCACATGTTTATGACTGACCAACAATCTTATACCTCGGACCAACATTTACAATCTTAATAAACAAAACATCTCATTTAGGATATACACAGGACTTGTTTAAATGTATAAATCATCATCCAAAATCAACCATCCATTTAATATTCTTAATACACAATAATTTTACCTTTAACACTTTTCCCGAACTGCTGGTCTATGCCTGTCTTTGTAGTTAATTTACGGTCATTACAATGTACCGATATTGTTTCGTATATATGCCCACCTACTTTGCATGTATTGATCCAAGTACGTACTTCAGGGCGCGTTTAAGTTGTTATTTCTAGCCATTAAATGTAGACCTATGTAAAATCTTATGAAATATATATATATATATATATATATATATATATATATATATATATATATATATGTTATCCATAGGACATTAATTTCAGTCGGAAACAAATTGAACTTGGTATCTATCTGTAAATTCATATTTGGCTCATTTTACATTAGCACCGTGTGACCGAGGGTCTGAAAATTCAAAATAGATGCTACAGCATGCTTGGGAATAAGCTTGTGTACAAAGTGCGCAGGCACTAAATACAAAGTAACCATAAACAGGACAACCAAACAGTTTAACACTTAAATGTCAAATAAATCTTACACACTTATCTATTAAAATGTGTCTGTAGTAGTTTGTGACAATTAATGCAGTCTGCCCTTGCAGACCAATTAGTGCAATCATGTAATGTAAAAATAACAATCAGAATTAACAATTGATATTTGTAAGGTTTTAATTGTGGTTTTTGTCACAGTTCTTACGTTTATTCAATTAAGTATAAGTGGTTATTGGTTAAAAAACAATAGAAATCAAAACCATAATAGATATATAATAATGTGATCATTTTGCTGCTGAAATAGTATAAATAACCGCTAAAAATAGGACCGCTTCTAACGTAGCCTCACAGACATTTCCAAAACCAATTATAAATAAAGGGTCGCTAAAAACGGCGACCCAATTTTAATTGGTTTTGGAAATGCCTATGGGGTGACGTCAGCTTTTAAGAAGCGATTGTATTTTTAAAACCTAAATTATTATTCTATTTCAGCTGTTATTACATTTATACTAAAGTGTTCTGTTTCCTTTTTGTGCCTGCTACATAAACAATAAACTAAACGTAGAAACTATGAAACAGTAACAAATAAATATTACGCATATCGATTGCCAAATTCTTATATTCAAATTGCAGGACTGCACTAATTCAACCATAATCTCTTCAGTGCCATATTCATGGTTAAACTTTTCTTCATATAAATTATGTATTGTTTACTTTCTTTAATAAACAGTAAACGCAGTTTTGGGTTTGTATATCAACCCAACAAAAAGCTCGGGCGACGGGGACGGAGCGGGTAGATTCGCGCAACAACAGCTAGGTGAATATTACACCAATTAGTTGTGGTGTGTTAGATTTAGATTTGGACAAACTGCACTAATTACCAAGGACATTTGCTTTGACCGACATGTGTGTAACATTTGCTCGCTATTCAGGTTGTTTAAAATTTAAACTTTACGGTTTTACTTTTGTATTTAAATAAATAACTTTTGGAGACATTTTGTGAAGAAAAAAGGTCATATAATTTTAATGTTTTTGTTGTAAAGATTTCTTGCTCCAAAGCGGATGCTGTTGACTTCGTACCACTTCTAAGTCGTACCACAATAATTGTTGAGACTTTTTATGTAAGTGTTGTTCACAGATTTTGTGTTGCCCAAGGAATGAAAAAGTGTCAGTCACACTTACAAATTTACTGAGTTAACAACATAGGATTTTTTAAAGAAATGAAAGTGGTGCTAAATTCTACTATACTAAATATGCGTAGCTTTCTAATATGTTATTTCGGGCTACTTTGAGGCTCTGCAATAACTTTTTCGTGTGTTTTCCATTAATTCAAAAGCAAATCAATATTACATATGTCCAATAGTTTGCTGTCTTCTGTTCATTTGCAACATTTATTTACATACTCTTTGAGTCTGATGGCTATAAATGCTCAAACTGTCTGCCTTATTGCCGCTAAAGGCTGCCCCATCTTGGGACTTGATTGATACCTTCTAAGCTTTCGCCAGGATCGCCTGAGGACAACATCGACACGTCTTATTATTTAACCAGAACCTCATCAAAATCACGGGGGTTTCCTTTGAGTACAGTTTATATTGTGACTGCTGAAATGTCTCTTACCGCTTTAGCAAACTTAATGACATACATGAAGTTGCAAAAACAGGTAAAAGTTACGTTTATTATCTCAAAGATGACGTGTGCTTTATTACCTGGTAACAGTTTTTATTAGCAAGATTATTCAGTTAATTACACTCATTTATGCTAGTACATCATTAAAATCATCAATATGTTTGTCACATTCCTTTCCATTCTAGGAATTTTGTTGATAATCTTTGACAAAATATTGATTCTCTATCTTGCGTATTTATATTAACTGCCGGAGCAGCTTAGCGTATGGCGTCACAAATTAAGGATTTTATTCGTACAACAACCAGGCCCTCGCCAATAGAAGGTCACCCAGTGTGGTTCTCATTGTTAACTTCTTCCTATCCATGCCTTTTCTTAACAATTCTATGATGATTTCCGTAAAAAACGACCCTCTGCCGTAAATAATTAAGATAACGTTATATATCTTACTGCGTTCATTAAACGCCACCGGTATGTTATCCCTGTCAAATACTAGCAATAACCAAGTAGCACAACGTATTAACTCAGAAGGTTGAAGGCCAGGCAACCTGTACAGGAAGAGGGTATCATACACCCGGTAACTGTAGTTATTTTGCCTATTTCTTAAGGCATCAGAGTGACAGTGTTGTGCATAATTGTCAGCGAAAGTCATAAAACTTAAGTAAAAAAAACGACACTAATATACATCGGAAAGAATTCTGTGACTCTAAGCTGTGTCTTGTTTTTTAAAACTTGAAACCTACTATCTTTAAACAATACTTATATATATATATATATATATATATATATATATATATATATATATATATATATATATATATATATATATATATATAGTCTGTATAATAAACCAACGGCCGTATAAGATATGTCGTCTGAAACTCCAGCAGACCCATAGAGCTTTCACAAAAGGCTCACTTCACATAAACTATCATGGATGTACAGTAACTTCAGCACCCGCTGAGTCTGACAATCATGCATTGGGCTCATCAACTAGTAGCTTGTATCTAGTACCATTGATTTGTGCTACGTTCTGTTTCAACGTCTCCCACAAAGTTAGCCTTATAAATAACATGAGTGTGTTATGTCATAACGATTTGTCACATCACGTACTTCAGTTATTATTGTCGGGCGAAAAACTAGGATGAATATTCGATGAACCTATAGTCCTCTCTACATAAAATAATTTGTCGTGACAGGATTCAGAATCGGAAACGTTCGAGAAAAATAACTAAAGACTTCAATATTATACTCATCTTGTTTATGCGCCATTTTTCAGAGCCTGTTGGAAGTTGTTACCTGGAATACACACTTACAGACAGAGATATAACGAGGTCGTAAAATAAAAGTACACGTGCAGCTCAAGCCATTCTAGAGTTCTACAACTGAACAACACTATGCAGGATAGTGTTATTGAATCATATCAGGTGATCACGACATGCCATCACAGTAAATGCATAATTATATATGCTTCAACTGTCCACCGTCACTGGGTAACTAGACGAGTGTCGATGAGACGATAAATCCCAAAAAACATTAGTTGTGTCCAATTGATGTTCGGAAAGTTACAGACATATGTTACATTTTTAATTTCTCTTGTTCGAAACTTTGTATGTAGTTATACTTATTGTCTTTAACGCATTTCGCAAAAGGGATTCATATAAAAAATAAGAGCCTTATATATAAATTACGAAGTCAGAAAAGAAATAAGGTCATGGTGCTGTCCAAAATGTTATCGCTTCAAGCTTTTCACAAAAAAAACAATGTTTGTCGATTCGCTTGAAGTCAGGATGGCGCTAAACGGCATCTGGTACTGTAGCACCATCACGTCACTTGCAGAAAGTTTTAAGACATTATCCTCTATAGAAACCAAAATATAACATTCCGTAAATATTCTGCGATAGGCCATGTTAAAAAGTGATGGCACGACAATCGCCATTACAAACATGTACTTCCTATCCTAGCCACGCTGCACAGTTGGCTTTTTTAAACTAAGAAAACTATATCATCATCCGTGTCGTTCGCCCTGACGTGAGTGCATAGTTTTAGCAGAAATTCCAATCGTGCTTCTTGACCTACCTGACCTGACCTAATCCTGTTGTCCCCTTGTGGGGCAAAGGTCATCCACAACAGTTCTCCATCTGGGTCGGTTCATGGCTGCTCATTTTGCTTCTGCCCAGGTGATATTGCACATTTTCAGCTCAGCGTTTATGGTTCGTCTCCAGGTGGTTGTTGGTCTACCTCTTCTTCTTTTGCCTTGAGGATTCCAATCTAAAGCTTGTCTTGTGATGTTGCTTTAGGGTCGCCTCAGAATGTGTCCTATCCAGCCCCATTTTCGTTTCTTGATGGTGTTTGTGATAGATGACTGGCCTGTTCTTATCTATAATTCTGAGTTGCTGATCTTCTCTGGCCATCTGATTTGTAGAATTTGTCGGAGGCATTTGTTTACAAATACTTGAAGGTCATTTTCATTTTTCTTAGTCTGTTTCCAGGTTTCTGATCCGATCGTGCTTCTAAATAGGTTTTAAAACATGGATATTTAGAGTGTTTTTATCGAGTCTTAAATTTGTGATACATGTAGTCTTTACAATTGTCGCTGCTTAGACTTAAATGCTATTTTCTGCCGTATTTGTGCACTAATACCCCAAACTGGGTTCAGGTATTGTTTTTATGTGGGTTTTTTTTTGTAACGTATTTGATCAAATATATATTTGATTTATTCAAAATGTCCTATACATTCTTAAATCTATGTCCAGGTAGTGTGGAGTTATTCAATATTAATACTTTTGTTGAAAATTTCAGTTCAGGAAACAATACGGTGGGACCGGTTGGTGGACAAACGTCACCGACACATCTGGATGATGTTAGATGCAACGGAACCGAATCGAATACTTTTCAATGTCAGCACTTGCCTTTAGGCGTAAACGATTGCGGGCACGGCGAAGATATACATGTATCGTGTAAATAACCTGGTTGTAGAAAACGTTTGATTCTATTCTGCCTGCCTGCCTGCCTGCCTGCCTGCCTTACCACCCTCCCTCTCTACCTACCTACCTACCTACCTACCTATCTATCTATCTAGTCGTATTAATATGTGCTGCAATCCTATTTCACTGAATAAATAATGGAATCGGCGAATACAACAATAATTTTGATATAACTGTGAACATGTGCACAGTAATAATACTATTTTTCTCTATACAGTAATGGTTTTGTGACACTGAGACAGATAAATGAAGATAAACAAACAAACAAAAAATGTCCTACATTTAAAATTACTGTAAACATTGCGTAAGGCAGGACAATATATAACAATTAAGTATCAATTAATAGTATACTTAAGAAAAGTTACTCTAAAATAAACTTGCATAAACCACCAAGAATTGTACAGGAAAATACGGTCAAAATGTTATAACTATGAACTATGCTCTTGAAAGTGTACACATGCAACTGTTCGTTACATAAGCAATATGGCAAACAATGAATCAAACGTTTTCTCCCTTGACGTGGTTATTGGTAAATATAAAAAAATATGACCTGCTAGCTATTTTGCTGGATTAGAATCAAATTATCTAAAATTACTGACCATTTTAAGCAAAAATTACTGGGTATGGTATCCTGGCATGTGTTCACGACATCCATCAGAGGAGGCAGTACTATATCTACTTTAAGGGGTCTTGGAATGACGAAGTACTGTTGGTGTTGTTTGAATCCACGAAACAAACAAAATGTCAGTCAGTATTGTCCAATAAATCTATAGCCTAGGTACCGACATATCATAACTTGTAATATGATTTATGTTGCATTGTTCGTACTCTGCTATTTTAGAGGTTTAACTTCCTTCCTACTCAAGAGCTCCAATGCGCAAACTGAATGCGCCGCACGAACTACCTCGATCGTCATTAAGTGTGTGTGCTTTTTCATATAAAGAACAATAATATCGAATCGCGACACTTTCCAATTTTAAGAATGTACGTGCTTTTGCTTTTACATTGGTCCTGTTTACCAGACCATACCGGATCCGCCATTATTCCTATAATCGCTGAAGAGCCCTTTATGGAATGAAATAGAAGTTTGGCAATGGGCTGTTGTTGTAGGCTTGGTTACACTAAATACCAACAGGAAGTAGAACCTGGCATGGACATTTTTCTCTTGAATAACAGTCTGTTGCTATGTTTTGGCATCAAGTTTCTTATTTTGAACTTAATCTTATTTTGGGTGTGCCAAATGGACGCTGAAAGCATGTAGAATTAAAAGAAATCAAGCAGCTCGAACACCTATACACAATATGGGACTAGTCTAATTTTACCGAAAGTATATATTTCATTGAAACTTGGGGGTGGGTTAACAACTGGCTATTGGACAATATGTGCATTATATGAAGCAAAGCAGCCTTCTTACAAGTTGCAGAAGATGATTTTCTTGGCCATTCTGAGAGACAATAAATAGCTCTTTTTACCTATGTATGGTTATGGTGGTCTATCATAATTAGGTCATGGTGCAATTTGTTTCCAAATTTTCGCGATTTCCTATAGGCTATAAATCAAACTTATTTCGTACTGACATATCATAACTGGTAAATGATCGGTGCCTCTTATGGAATGCATTTTTATGGGTAGCAGTAAATAACACCATGTCGAGGATGTTCTTTGAGACCCTTTTCAAAGAAAAGGTCCGAGTGTTCCGTTTTTTAACAGTGTAGCTTGCGACAATAAAATGTAACCTGCAATTAAATAAAGTAGTAGGCATTTATAGGTATTCTCGGCCGTTTGGCAACGTCTTGTTAAACAAACAAAAAAACGAGTATGCCGATGTTAGCAATGCAGCTTGTAATAACGGATGCAGCAGACAAAAAGAAAGAAAGCAAAGTAGCAGACAGTCTAGATCCCATCAGCGTTACGGTTCGTTACTCTTGAATAATTATGTAACTAATCGATAGTTTGTAAAGAGTGCTTAGTCAGTATAGCTTGTTTACAGACCATGCTTTCTCTTCGTCGCCTTGGAGGTCTCGCCGGCCCAAATTCAATCAAACTGCATCAGAAGCTTCAGAAGAATGAAAATTAGTACAAAGCGTTTTGACCCGTTAAAAACATGACCGCCAAGGGCATGACACTTTTCGTATTCGGCTACATAGACAATCTATGGCTCTGTTGTTAACCTTTGTATTGCCATAAACTACAAGAGTTAGTGGCCATTTTTCATAAAGGGACATTTAGTAAAGCGTTGAAAATCATCTTCTTGTCAGAAACTACAAAACCTAGAAATTTGAATATTTGGTTTGCAATTTCCTTGCATAGCCCTCTTTCGAGAGTGTTAAAAAATTTGATTGTCCAAAACACATGACCGCCGGAACTTAACCATTTTTCTGTAGGGCTATATTGTCCATATTGGCTATATAGTCAAACTTTGAAAGTCATTTTGTCAGAAACTACAAGATCTAGAATCTTGATATTGGTATACTAGTTCTTGCTTAGTCTTCTAAGATTCTGAGATTGTTAAAAATGACTGTTTTAATAACGTGACCGCCACTTTTCGTATTTGGCTTTATAGTAAAACTTTGTCTGAAACTATATTTAGCAACCATCTTTTACAGTGAATAAAACTATTTATATATAACTCATGTTGTTTGTAGAGATTCAAAAATCATAGGCAAAGCAACAAGTGACATTTTGTGACGACTTAGTTATAGCCCATTTTAACTACATATAGTATATTTTTCCTGTGCCCAGATAATACCCATGGAGCATCCACTCGTTCCACCGATATCTTGTTTAACCTTGTTGGCAACCTCGTCGTCTTATTTGACTTTTGTTTGGAAATCTCATGAAACAAACATATACATTATGTTATTTTAAATGTCGCATTGATTCCAAACATATAGTCCTCAAACTTAGAAAAATGTCAAATGAAAATATATTTCAAATAAATTACTAATTTATTAATTTCACTGATAATTCCGCGCATTTTTGTACAAATGCTTACTCAATTGCCTTTGGCATTAAGTCACACTATACCTAAAAAGCATATGAATTAAGAGAAAACACGTTTTCGTGGTTTGGTATTAGTTGCAATGCTCATAGGACTTTGTCATGTAGTCTTATTCATGATTACAACAATATTACCTGTTCAGTGTGGTGTTCGTAAAAAATCTCCCCGAGTATGTAATCTATGTTGTCATTTCATTCATCCTATAAGGATTGCTACGTGTATTTGCTTTCATGGACATTGGACTTTGGTTCCTCCGTTCCATCATTACACGAACATGATGCTACAACAATTTACACTTCTCTGGTCATTTCCTTGTCTTCAGTCAGAAAATTAATTTCACTTACTATCAACAGTTTTCAGTAAAATTTCTAATAGAAAAAATACTTCTCTCTATTGTAAATTATATGTGGACATTATTATTAATGACGTCACTACTTTCGTCATAATATATATCGAAGAAGTGTTTGGACATTTTTTATTCAAATAAATCGGATTTCTTTTCATTGCTTGCATTTGACAGATTCTCTCAGGAATTGCGAGTTTAGAGCTCTATAAAACCGGTTTAAGCACCCCAGTAAGTCCCTTTTGCCGACTGGCCGTTCCAAGGTGGTAAAAGTCGGGTTTGCTCTTTTTGCTGAATGATTCAACACAGATGTGTTTTACTTTTACTTTTGGCTTGCATGTGAATACCTTTTCTTGTGCCTTTTCAGGGTTTGGTATATGTTGCAATGCTCATAGGACTTTGTCATGTAGTCTTATTCATGATTACAACAATATTACCTGTTCAGTGTGGTGTTCGTAAAAATCTCCCCGTGTATGTAATCTATGTTGTCATTTCATTCATCCTATAAGGATTGTTACGTGTATTTGCTTTCATGGACATTGGACTTTGGTTCCTCCGTTCCATCATTACACGAACATGATGCTACAACAATTTACACTTCTCTGGTCATTTCCTTGTCTTCAGTCAGAAAATTAATTTCACTTACTATCAACAGTTTTCAGTAAAATTTCTAATAGAAAAAATACTTCTCTCTATTGTAAATTATAGGTGGACATTATTATTAATGACGTCACTACTTTCGTCATAATATATATCGAAGAAGTGTTTGGACATTTTTTATTCAAATAAATCGGATTTCTTTTCATTGCTTGCATTTGACAAATTCTCTCAGGAATTGCGAGTTTAGAGCTCTATAAAACCGGTTTAAGCACCCCAGTAAGTCCTTTTTGCCGACTGGCCGTTCCAAGGTGGTAAAAGTCGGGTTTGCTCTTTTTGCTGAATGATTCAACACAGATGTGTTTTACTTTTACTTTTGGCTTGCATGTGAATACCTTTTCTTGTGCCTTTTCAGGGTTTGGTATATGTTGCATTGCTCATAGGACTTTGTCATATATTCTTATCTGGCTGTGCACCTAACACCAAAACAATGCATGAAGGATTTCTTATCAAGGTCATATCTGCACACGCATTCTCCACAACAAGGAACGGCACCAGCAAGGATGAACTGCCGAGGATTTATATGTAAGTTAATTATGTCTATTACTTAAATTATTTTTTTTTTACTTTGTCTATGTTTATATTAAAAAGTTAAAGCTTTTTTGTGATGGTGCACGGTTGCTTTGCAAATGTTTGTTTAATACGACATGTTAATGTTCGCACAGATTTTTACAACGTGACTAAACTAGTATGTACATGCTTTCAACCTATCGCTCATCACAACACTATTCCTCAAAGAAAACACAAAAGACTAAAAGGACTAAAAATTATATTTCGTGTTTATGCTAATAATAAGACCTCAAGTAGTTACAGATTAAATTATACGAAATTTTTACAACATATTCGCAATATGTGACTCTGCAGTCAATAATGCCACTTTGACTTCATTAAGTTTCTAATGATGTGATATATATTAAAAAGTGAAATATCAAATTCCTATTGTCAATTACCCAAATTTAAACACAGCCATGGTGCAAATTAATATGGAATAGGCTTTAAAACTGATAATAAGTTTCGGCTTCCGGATTTCTGTCATTTAGGTTGTAAATGTGACCATTATGTTGTTGAAAAGGATATTGATAATATTGATAATGACATGCATTTTGCAATTGTATAAAAATAATTTACCATAAAATATGGATTAAGCGAATTATCAATATAGCCGTGTGAGTACTGACTAAATCTTGGTCACAACTGCATTGCGATTTGTTGGCAATTGACTACAGTAATTATTTCCAAGATGACATCCAGGGAAAGGCCTGCTACAACAACAATCTAGATGGTTGAAGGGAAGAAGGGTGTAACCAGTCATTTCATCTTTTTTTATACATATAGCAACTTAACTTACATAATGAAGTGCGTTTAAACACTTCAAATCAGTACACAAGTTTTACATTACTTGATTTTATAAATGGCAGATAACTGGTTTAGCATAAATGATAAACGAATAATATAAACATTATTATCTGTGTCGTGATGGCTTTCCATAAACATTTACTAGTCAACTGATATTAAAATACTTCCCTTAAACAAAACACACTTTTAAATATAAAAAATACGAAAAAGATGTTGTCAAATAATGTCTCATACCATGTGTGGAATTGTCTGTATATTATCTCGCTCTCCTCCTCCTCCTCTCAACCGTATATGTTACTTTAAACTTAGACCATGCGGGGATTGTTATATCAAAACTAGTGTTTCATACATATATAAAACAAGAAACTGATTATGCCACAATCCAGTGCTGCAATTCTGAATCTCGCGAATTTACATGACAATACGCAATCGTTGCCAATACCAAAGTCGTTAATGAATACATAAACCTTACAGCTCCGTGAACTATAAAACAACAATAATAAAACCAATCAAATAACTTACCTTAATAACTTTTGTACATGTATCATAAAATAATAATCTTCAATTATCCGCATAAGTCACAAATCAGCTGATTCAAAAATAGCTTTCGCGCGAAACTTCAAGTGATGCACTAAATGGAATTAACAACAACGTAATAAATTATAAGAAATGACCAAAAGGACTGATTGCACCACCAAACGGCTTGAAAGGTATTAAAGAACCAAGAATTTAAATAACGAAACAAGTGATAAAACACATCTGGTCACACTTACTAAAATAGTACCCAAATAACTGTCTGGTGGGCAGTCTGTATCATAAGTCGGTTACCTAGTGCACATTACACTGAAGTAGAGAGCTCTGGGTGGCTTTTTCATTCAACATCTCTCATTTTTTTCTTCTTTAAGTAGCAATCGGGTAAAGATGTCCTTATGGTGCTCGACCCAACGTTGTTCGTGCTCGTTAGTGAAAGTATGATTGAAAATGATAATAGAGATACAATTTATTACGTCAATCTTTAGAATGATTGCGTATGATTTTGCCCCAAAAACGCAAATTTTACTTCACATTTGCGAAATCTACAGACAATTTACCTTAAATAAATAGTTATAAGCCGCGTATAAAAATATTATTTTTATTATAATATGTGATAATAAAACAATTATGTAAAAATGTACACTTGTGATCATAAATATTAAATAGGCATAAACTTGGACACTGTAGGAAAAAAATAAATTGATCATTTAAACTAGGACTTATGATAGCATTTTAAATTATTACGTCCGTTAAACGCATTTAAGTAGCACTATTCATAGGTTACCCGCTTGGATTGAATGCAAACCAGTTTGAGATTTTGGTCTGACAAACTTTAGATAGTGTCGGTTCCAGTCACGAATTGCATGTACCTGTTCTATATTTAATATGCGTGTGTCTAAATTGTTTGAAGAGTTTTAAGTTGAATTACTCTAGAGACAAATGAATAAGTTTTGTGATCAATGCAGATTAGCAGAATAATATTTGTTTACTTAATTTTCAGTTTGTTGTGGACTGTTTGCTACTTTCGCACCCATTGGTTGTTACTTGCTAGACAGTTCAACAGGTAAACTATACTTATATTAAGCCCCGAGTAAACAAATACGACGACGGTAAAACATCATCAGCTAAGGGTAAATTATTTAAAAAAATCGCTTACGTATAATTTGAAGACAAATAAAAGAAAATTTAAGGAAACATATTGTTAATAACTTCAAAGTTTGAACAAGTAACACATAAAAAAGGGCACAGTCAATACATTGATTTTATATGTTGAAAGTATAAAGTTAGGCGCACATTCCGTGACAAAGGTACAGAAGAAAACTGTTAATTTAATCATTCCAGATAATTGCTCAGATGCCGGAAAGATCGACTGCAATGCAGCCCAGGCGTATTTTCATATTTGTGCGGATGTCCACGATGCAAAGCTGGTTTGTCGCCGTTCTTGCAATCTGTGTGATTTGAGTAAGTGCGTATTAGTTTACATGATTTAAAATGCATCACAAAATGGTCATTCAGTACTAAGGTAGCAAGTTTAAAATCTTATTTATATATTTGTTCCAGTTTTTATTGTATCAATATATTTGAAAACATGAGCTATATTATCCTGAATCTATCACTTATCGGAAGTATCTTGTCGTTTAACTTTACATACTTGTATAGTCGATGGAAACTGGTCTGAATGGTCTGAATGGTCTAGTTGTGACGTCACGTGTGGTACCGGAAACCGGACAAGAAGCAGGACGTGTTCAAACCCGGCACCAGCTCATCTTGGACTGAACTGTACTGGGGACAACGCTGAAAACATTACGTGTTCCTTATACTCATGTCCAGGTAAGTTCCGTCCAGATGACACACACACACGCGCGCGCGCACGCACGCACACACACACGCACGCACGCACGCACGCACGCACACACGCACACACACACACGCACACACACACACTCAGACACACACGCACATATGTATATGTATATATTTATATATATGTGTGTGTGTGTGTGCGCGCGTGTGTGTGTGTGTGCGTGCGTGCGTGCGTATATACATCTGGCAAAATTTTCGGAAGCAACGATTGGCCCTCCACCATGACCTTGACAACCCGCGCCAGTTTTCGTGTCTGGAAAAAAAGTAAACCTTGTACAGAAACAAATATTTGAAATATCCCGCGCTGGGCCTCCACGGCTCTATATCGGGTTTGCAAGGTTGATTGTTTCCCAACCAACTAATAACAATGTGTTAAATTTGAACTTAGTGTAAGTTGGTCGTGTCTGGTAGCACTTATGAGCAGTTATTTAAGATATAAATATAATTAAAATACATTAAAATGGAAATTAATGTATGTATCATATAATACTTTCGATAATCCGATGTTAGTGACTGTGTCGTAGCTATTTGGTGTGTTTAAAGTATCGACCATAAAAGGGTCGATATACTGATTCTATAAAGTGTTAATTTTTTCAGGAAGGAGTACATGTTCAAATCAGTTTGTCGCCATTTGCTGTGGACACTGTCGTCATTTTCACCTGACACAGTATAACCTATGATCAATATTTAGATGGTTGTTTTGCAGCTGAAACTTGCCTGCTTTTCAGTGCGTTGCACAATCGATTGACCACCAAAACAATAAAGTGAACTGTATTTGCTTTCCCCTTATTGCTTGCAAAACAGAACTCACTTTTCAGCGCTTTTATTAAAACATACGTTTAATGCAGCGATATTTCATGATGCTGCCATGCTGCGAAATGCCCTTGACATGTATACTTCTTAAATGTTTAACCTATGAAATGTGTGTTAATCAAATGTATGTGGATAAGCAGACGCACATTTGAAACATTCATCCCACAAATGGCAAATTAACTGCTCACTTACTAGAAAAAGTCACAACCCAAAATTCGGACACACCTCGTATACATATATGTCCTAAATATGTAATATTCAATATATATTTCACTCATGTGGCTTAAACAATTTTATGTTTTCCTATTACATCTTTGAAATCAATAGTTTTTGGAAGTTACAGACAAACTATTCATGACATTTAATTTGTTAGCAGACATTCATACGATAGCACTAAAACACGAAATGAATATGAACAGCTATGCTAAAAGATTATACATTATTTCTATGTTTGTTTGGTTTAACGTCTTGTTCACAAGAAATATTCAAACTATGTTGTTATGTAAATATTGTCATGATAGGTGTACAGTCAACTCTCGTTATCTCAAAAGCGGTTATCTCAAATTTCCGGTTATGTCAAACTGTTTTCTACGGTCCCGTTTTTTTCCCTATAGTTTCTATATAGTTCTCAAATTCGGATATGTCAAATTATCTGATATATCAAACTAAATTCTTTGTCCCCACACTTATAAAACTGTTGAAATCAGTTGGTCTATCTCAAACTTCAAATTGCTATAAGATGCAAAACGGCAACATTAGTGATTTTCACACTTACCGTGAAACTCGCGAAGATTTGCGCGCGAGTTTTATCGCCAATTATCGGCAATCAGGATGTCACGTAATTTAGAGAAGAGGTTAATCGATTATTATTTAATTAGCTGATTTAATTAACAACAATTTCGTAATCAAAAAACGCTGATTAAAGGGTTTCATTTGTACTTGTTGTTGTAACAGTTTTTGAGAACTTGCTGACACGGCCTTCTCAACTTGTAAATAAAATGAGAGGTCGCGTTAGAGATTTTATCATTCTTCCAATACCTCCCCACAATACACGTTCTGATTATTGAATAAAAAAAATAAGCTTCATGTATGCAAAATTAGGCCATGCGTTACGACGACGCAACAACCTACAATAAAAAAAGAATATTAAATTAAATTGTAAAAAAATCTAATAACACTTTAAACATGCAAAACCAAACAAACTTGCAGTAACTTAGTTTACAGTGGCAGATATAACAAGGAATTTCAGTCATTATCAGTCATCGTGTAGCAGGTAAGATTTTTAAGTTTTACACAAACTACCCTTAAATTCGGATAAATCAAACTTCGGATATTTCAAAC
The DNA here is from genome assembly GCA_007844125.1 of Sinonovacula constricta. NCBI lineage: Eukaryota > Metazoa > Mollusca > Bivalvia > Cardiida > Solecurtidae > Sinonovacula > Sinonovacula constricta. Next base: position 20,708,244 of record CM017571.1, read on the forward strand.
TATTTTCTACGGTCCCTTGAAATTTGAGATAACGAGAGTTGACTGTATTTTCTTAAGGTCGATATTGGGATTTTGTTCGTTAATTTCAGCACACGAACAGGATGCTACAATCATAAACAATCATAAACACTTTTCCTTTGCTGATCTTTTGTCCTTGATTCAAATTTTTATTTCTTTGATGATCTGTTTATAGTGTAATTATTGCCGCACCCAAATACCACCTGGACATTATTATTTTTTATGTACGTCATATTTTTTGTGTTTTATAACGTCATTACTAAGATCTTATGCAGTAACTGTTGGGTTTATTTTACTTTATGGGATGTCTTGTCTTGTTATTTCCAACTTTTACATTTGGCTTGCATGCCTTTGGTGGGTATCCGTGGCGTAGTGGTAGAGTCGCCGATTTGTAACTTCTCTGACTTCTTTGCCTCTCACCGCGTGGTTTCGAGTCCAGTTCGGTGCAAAGGACTTAATATGAGAAGGTCTCCCGCTGACTTGCGGGTAGTTCTATCCAGATATGTGTCTGGTGTCTTCCTCCACCAAAAAGCTGAACGTTGATATAATGAGCATAATTGGTCGCTGCAATGTACTTCAAAACCTAAAAAACAAAACAAAACATTTTTGTAGTTTGCCTTATTTTTTTAATTCTAATATTATTTTCTTTCGTATTATTAACCGGGTACGGTACGTGTTTTACCTTTTTCATTGTTTATTCTTTTGGTTGCATTATACAGTTCATGGTGGTTGGTCAGTCTGGGGTTCATGGGCAGCCTGCTCGGTCACCTGTGGAATTGGTATGCAACGCCGGGACAGGACATGCTCCAATCCTCCTCCTCAATGGTTTGGGGACCATTGTTAAGGTGACAGTGAAGATGTTCGGATTTGCTTGCCCGGACACTGCGCAGGTAACAATTTCTAGTCAGTAGATACAGTCTTTAAAGTGCCAACCAAAAACTGTAGAAATCAGCAACATGTTATAGTCGTATGTTAAAGCTGTATTTCATGCGTCCAGTATCGACAAATATGAATAAGGAACCAGATTCTGTTGGTCGATTATTTGATATTCTTCTCATACATGCTGTTTACTTTGATTTCTCCCTCAATTTCAAAATATTAAAACCTGGTCGGTCAGAATATAGTACAAACAATTTAAGATAGTTTACCTAAGTTCAAAACACGGTTACCTGTGTTCTAAAGAATGTCATTGTGTCGAAGCTTAAACAAAAACAGTAGACATCGGAGATTTTTCTAGATAGATTCGTTGAAATTGAAATTTAAATGTCATAAAATTAACATTCAAGTCACTGCGGCTGCACTTTAGCACATGCTGTCTGACATTTGTTTAAGATTTTTTTTTTGCAAGTTTTTTTAATCAAGTTTAAATTTAGATAAGGTGGGGTCATTAAGTATGTCACTAAGCCTTCAAAGTACAAAACAATTTTGTCAGAGTATCATACTGCAGCGCATTTGACAACATGCGTCACGCGGAATCAAATGAAGATCATGGGTTCAAATAATAAAAACCTCTCAACAGTAGACATGCATCGTTTTATCTTTCTCCTCATAGAATTGTAAACAGGCGTTGTGATAAAATAATCCACATCAAGAGATAATGCCACTAGGTCTCGATAAGCAAAGACAGTTACACCATAGAAGCCACCTTACACAAATTGGGTCGATTAAAACTTTATATATGTAGTCGACGCATTACCAATTCTGCTACCAGGATCGGTAAACGAACAAGCATAATTTTTGGTTAAGTTAGTGACACACAGTGGAATTGTAAGATGGTCATACCGCGAGAATTTATGTTTCGATTAAATACAAACCCGCACGATTTTGTCTTTCTGCAGATGGGGGATGGTCGTCTTGGTTTAGCTGGAGTAGTTGCTCAAGAACATGTGGAGGGTACGGGATTCGGACAAGGGAGCGCCAGTGTAACAATCCGGCACCTTCGATGTTGGGCACAACTTGCCATGGAGTTAACAGTCAGACTGACATTTGCGGGGAACCGGTTATCCCGGAGAGTCGTGAAACCGGTTCGTTTTGTGTTGTAGCGTTTATGTCAGCTGCAAATAAGACTACGCAAAATAATTTGAAAAAAAATCAGTTCTTCTCAGTTGATAAGTCAGCATTCCTGGCATTTCTGGGCCTTTAGGTTCGAGCCCTGGACACACAAAACAAAGAGTGGACACACAGGAAAACCGTTTTTGTTCTACTAACAAGTAAAAGGTGCAATCCATCAGTTTGGAGACAATTCTATACAATATAATCTCACATACGTATATTCTCATGTAAGTCCATTATAGTTACATAAAAATAAATCTCGCGAAATGTTTTTTATTGGTGTCCTGTGAAATGTCATCACAAAATAGTAATATCCTATCTCAGTCTCATTACAGGGATAGTTTTTTTTAATAAATAAACACGCGTAAATTCTTACTTTTAAGCTCACGTTATATCATTTTCCGGTTATTCGCTCGAAATCTTTTTAGAAGAAATTCACATCGTATTTATTTATAGATTTAGAAGAATGGAAACCTGGAGTGAAGTTTCACGATTTGTGCTGTCTAACAAATTAGTTAGTGTGCAAAATACTAACGACTAAAATATGGGTTTATGCAGATATTAAGCCCAAATTCCACAACAAAGGGATGAGCTATTGTTTCGCGTACTTAATATGGACTTAATATGGCCGCAATGTCTAATAAAACGTGTAAGCTGAAAAACACGAAACCTAATCCGAATTATTATCATAATGTTTATAACCAAAGTTTGCATGATTGGTACAAGTTCACAAACCAATAAGAAACTAATACTACTCATTTACCAGCAGTTTAAAGATTTAACTCTGTTTTAAAATAATTTTTACAGGGCCAGGTGAAGGATGCTGTTTAGAATACTCCATTAAAACACCTGTAAGTACAGGGTGGTTTAAAACCATCCATAAGACCCGTCTTTGTGATGGTGATGGTCACGAAGTGTGCAACGCTAAAAGAGGACGAGTTGAAATATTCATAAACGGCAAATGGGGAACTGTGTGTGATGATGTGTGGGATACAAACAACAACGCAGCAAACGTCTTTTGTAGGTCCATTGGTTTCTGGTAAGTCGATTGTAATCTATTTATGCGTGCATATTTAGATACGTGCCAGCTTTTACAACAATCGAGATGTGCTATAAACATAAATGTCACGTATATAACGCAAGATATCTAGTCTTAGAAGAGGTTGCCATCATTTTGGTCACAGTAAATTGTACGTATTTACCTTTCCCATTAATTGATTATTTTGTTCTGACGTGTTTTACTGGTATGCTATAGACTATATAGCAAGATTAGCACCGATGCATCAGCAGCATCAATTCAAGCCGCTTGTTCATATTAACATTTAGTGAAATCGGCAATTTGAGGTAACACTTCCATGTAAATTAACAATGCGATCGACATTAGTAACATTTGTGAGAAAATGGGGCGGGGTTAAGAATAGAAGTTACGACATGTTGTGAAATTAAGAGCTGTTGCCACAAAACCATAACCGTAAATTTAATCTCTGGAAACAATTTCGGTACAAATACGCATATAAACGTTTCTAATGTATAAACAACATTGTTACGGTACACATAAACAAAAAATGACGAAATGTGTCGTTTTAATTATTCTTATATTATAACAATCCTCTAATTTACAAGATTTTACCACTTTATATAGCATTTACGAATTGAATATGTTTTTAATAATGCTAATATAGTTTTATACGATTGCTTTTGTTTCTAGTTTAGGCACCAATATCGCAGGACCGCCAGGTGAATCATCAATCCCGATACATCTGGATGACGTGAACTGTGCCGGGACCGAATTGACTATTTTCCACTGTCAACATAAGGATTTTGGAGAAAATAATTGCGGACACGGTGAAGATATACATGTGTCTTGTGAATGACAAAGCTGTGAAATGCATTAAAATTGCTGCTTTCTATGGGGGTTTTTATTGTTGTTGTTTTTTTATTTTGTTTCATCGTACCGACACAATTATGGTCATGTTGGTGAAATCAAGCTAATTATTGGTAAAGAACGACACCAGATATATGTCTCAGAAAAATCAGACACGTTCATTATTTTGTAGAGCTTATGAAAATCTGGCATAAAATACAATATTAATATCAGTATGCTTAAGCTGTAAAATATTTAGAAGAAATTATAGTTTTCTTTTTCAAATTCAGTTTTAAAATATTTAAACTCTCAATGATAAGTTATGCCAACATTATGCAATTTGAAAAGCGTACGTAAACAAAAATTGCTTGAAAAGGACAAAACACTTTGGTCAGAGTTTCTAACAATATTATAAATATGAGAACTTATTAAATTATTATTAAATCTTTTAGTTTAAGAACGTTTCTTTTTACTAATACATTCTATAAATTCAAAACAATATGAAACAAAATTATTAGGAATATAAGCAGACAAGAAAAACACAGCCAATGGTTTTAATTCACTTGTTCACGTGATTACATTACAAACTGAATTCAAATTTGCACAGCAGTTAAATTGCAGATGTTGATTATGTATATCGATATAGAAAGAAGAAAGTGAGAAATACAAAGAAATTTTAAGAAGATTTAGAAGGCGGATTGAAAATAAACGAGTTGTTTACATTGTGCATCTTACTCTGCTGGGGCAGTTTAATCTTCTAACATGTTGAGGTTCTTTTTAACTAATTCAGGAAAAAAAAACAAAGCTTTTCATCAAATGTTGAAATGCTAACTTATTCGGTCTCGAAACGGAATATTTATTCATCAATTTTTATAAGAGTTTAGCATTTTAAAGGATAAAGAAAATGATTCTCTATATCAGTAGGACAAATATGACATTTTCTATTGTTTTCAGCACCCAGATTTTATTGGGAAGTAATATTTAGACGTTTTTACTTAAACAAAAACTTTTATCGACTATTGTTTTATACCTTGATATATTTCGAAAGCCATCAATTTGAATATATATATTATTTTTATCTGATATGTTCTTTTATACGAATCGTCAAAAAACAAACTTCAAACAGTTCAATCCTGTTTAATGTATTTTTTTTTGCATCTTCTTATGGAAAAGGGAAAACTATACTTATTTTAAAAAATATACACATCACTTTTATGTATTGGAACAATTGTTACATACCCCCCATTCATAACCTAATAGTTTTATTTTTAAAATCTGGCTGTAGCAACACCATGACAACTTTGACCAACATTTGCAAAGCATGGTTGACCTTGTTTAGAAAATATACGTCGTATACGCCGAATTGTTTTTTTTTTTAATATTTAACGTCGCTTTAGATAAAATGTACATTGTGCATAAGCAAATGAGATATACGAAGCCCATTTCAGATAAAACCAAAAGAAAAAATATATTTAAATGTAATTAGTAGAAGGTTTAAGCTTAAATAGGTGATATATATTTTAAGCCCTTTAACAATTTTAAGAGCAATTCATATAGTGGCTAATTGCCTAATATATCTGTGTAAACAAGTGAAAAAAGCAATGTTCATCTATTATTTGAATGCATGTTTTGAATTTAATTTTATCTTATTAAGGAAAAGTGTTCATGTCACCGGCTATATTTGATGTCGGTATTTCGTGTTACCAACGCCAAAGTAGGATCGTATTCTTCAGACTGTAGTATGGTTATCGGCCTCACTCGGAAAGCAGTACCAGGAACATATATCAGTCGTATATACATTGTACAGCCAATAAGGTATACTCTTTTATGTCCAAAATGGCACCTCTTCCTGGAACTGCAAATATTATTGAATGTTTCGTTCTGTCTGTTTTGTTATAGGTATGTCTCCCTACATGAAAAGATTGCTTGACACCAAACCAATTAAAACGTCAGTGATGTAGTTTTTAGTTCAATCTGGCTCATCTTGTTGCAATCGTTTGAAAAAAAAAACAACAGTTAATCTAAATTGAGACATATAGTTATTTTGGTCCTGGAATTGATGCATAAAGTTCAGTGACAATTTATGTATGGGCAATTGTAAGTTGCCAAAAACATCAGATTTACATATTTTTAATTATCGCACGTTTACGACAGCGTCACATATTTGGTAATACCGGAGTAAAGTTAAATTATAACATCACCACAAACACCACCACCACCACCATCATCATCATCATCATCATCATCATCATCATCATCATCATTATCATCATCATCATCATCATCATCATCATATTTAACAGCTGGACCACTCCAATAAAATCACAGTTTAGTCGTTGCATTTTAAAAATAAATATATGGGAAAGAACAAAAGTCAAAACCTAAGTTTAAAAAGGAGTTATTGCCCTTTAGATTTCTATGACTACATGTCTACTTCAGTTTAATAACATCCTTCTCTGTTTTCTTCTGTTTATAAACACAACCATCCGTTGCTTAATACAATGTTCAGATAGATTGGTAATAGGAATAAGAGCACAATTACCTGCGCTTAGCTGCGTAGGCAAAATATGACAAAATAGTGCCTATGTTTTGTCGTTATTATGACAGCACATAAAGCAAAACATTACATTGTAACAATCTGAAAGACACTGACATGTATCTATGAGTGTGACAAATTTCAGAAATTTAATGTTTTCAGCTTGTTTAAGAGTAACAAGCTGACAATACTTTATACAGTGGGTTCAACCACAAGTAGCTTTTTAAAGAGCCTGGGGACCTATGTTGTTGTTTTTCGGATGTTTAAATTTGATGTGCATTATACAAGTGGTAAAAGCATGAAATATGGTTGTATAATCTACTCAAAACATGCAATGCCCCCTTAACAATAAAGCTAATAGAAAATTATTTGGGGTCTCATCCCTATACACGTGGTGGACAAGGTAACAGTAGCTTGCTTTCAGGTCATACTCTCAAAGCAGTATCATTACAATGTGCAATGGGCAGTTAATTCAGACTGTAAAAACAGTTGCGATGGTTAAATTGCTTCGCTTTGGCGAAAATTGTGCGGTAGCACGAATGTAAACTTTTTCGGAAGATTGGCTTTAATTTTGTGATACCAAAATAAGATAGTGTGATATAGGAGCGGAAGAATGAAACTTTCGAAGGTGAGTTCTCTCTTGCTCTTGGTATTGATTTTTGATAATGTTTAAACTTGTATCTTTCGCAGACAACGCATATGGATATAATGTTTTTGCTTTGAAGTGCAACGACACATTCATTGTAGCTGCCCCTAGTAATAAAGCTGCCTTTTTCAGCTTGCAAGAAATCAGTTTCAGTCTTTATTTAGTTGTGCGATTACAACTTATTCGGTATTAAAAACCACAAATTTAATAACCTTGACCTGTTTTTATCTTAGTTTCAACTTTATAAACTCTCTCCCAATTTTCACCTTATTATTCCTTCTAGTTCAGGCTAAAAAAAAAGCAACATTGTGTAAAAGAAGTATACATACATGTACCAAAACGCAGACTGCACACCAGAACTATAGTAAAAACTCCATCATATACATAACACAAAGGTAATACAACTACATGTAATAGAAAACACACACACACAAAATAAAAGGAATCACCTGTTAATAATTCAAAAGACATACATTTAGTTCTCAGAGCCATTTATTCTTATCTGTTAGTGTGTTAATTGTTAGATTTTGCTTGCTTACTTTTGTGTGTTTTCTTTGTTCTTCTCCCACTGTGTTTATATGAATACTATAACGAGTTTTTAATATGACTCTTTTTATAGAGCTGTATGCTGTAAATGTATACTGTCTATATTGTATATGTATGTATGTTCCATAACAACGAATCAATAAATATATATATATATATATATATATATATATATATATATATATATATATATATATATATATATATATATATATATATATATATATATATATATATATATATATATATATATATATATATATATATATATATATATATAAAAAAACTTATTCGGTATCTACCGAATAGTGTTTACAATAGCACCTTGGAACAATAGGAACTCTTAGGATAATTCACGAATCATCTCTAAGATGTATGTAGGTAGTCGGATCACGTCGGCCATTTCAATAAATGGGACTGCTTTTGTGACAGACGTCAAAACAAAGATGGCAACTCGGATGACGGCTCTCTACAGTATGAAGCCTGTAAAACTCTATTTTATGGCGGCTTCAATTTTAAATCATCCAGGTATAATTTACCCACCGAAGCAGACATGCAGCTGTCAACGATGCCATTGTTCATGTTTTGTTTTAAACTACATTTAAGACATATTCTTCTTCCGACTTCCGGCGAACAAAACGATCGTGATTTCACTGCACCAGATACATTCGAGAGATGACTGTGCCGAGGACGGAATTACCCGAGGAGTTCCGATTGACCTTGGAAATGTAGTCATACAAAATTGTCGAGGTAATCCGATTCAAAAAGATCAAGGTAAAATAACAATATATGTGTTATAAATATAAGAAAATCAAGAAAAAACACATCCTCATAATTATAGAATTGTTTGAACTTCGCTAGTGGAACTTAATGTGTCTGTGGAATTTATAAATAAAGTAAAAACAGAATGACATTCATAGAAAAAGCAGTTAATGCCCTTTAAATGTAGTCAAGCCCTACCACTACAGGTGTACTTCAGCTTTATAACAAATGCAAACATCCACATCCGTTCTTTTCTGTTTATAAACACAACCATCCGTTGTTGAATACTCTTTTCAGTTACATTAGGAGTACTCGTGTTTGAGGTGAAAAGGTAAGGTGGTGTTCTCAAAACAGTAGTCTGCTTCCTCGTACTTTAAAAGTATTATGATAACATTGTGCGAAGTGTTGCTAATCCAGAAGATACAATAAACAGTTGCGCGGTGGCTTCGATGGCTTCACTGATTTTGTGAACAGTGTGCGTAAGCATGGATGTTAATGTTTTCGGAAGACTGGCTTCAATTCTATGATGCTAAAGTAAGATAGTGGAATATAATATCGAGAGAAAGAATTTTGATTGGTGAGTCAGTGTATTGGTATTTGGAATTTAACAACGGTTATGTATGTATTTAAATGCAGTGAAGTAGGGACATATGTTTAGTTTCATTATGTTTCGTTTTAAAGAACACCACGACATACTCATTGTCATTCAAGGAGAAATTTAAAATATCAATTCATCAATTTATGCGATAAAGCTATTACGAGTTGATATAAGTGTTATTCTTGTCAATGCTCGGTTAACTCGGTACATTGTGTAAATACTTGTTCTTACAAATGGACGCATCCCGTATACTTTGATTTATATAATTTATCATCCAACGTGTTCAAATCCGTGTGCTGACGATAATCTGTTTCTATGGCGATTTCTTACAGGTGGTTCACCAGTGCTTCGATCAACATTTGTACACTCCATCTACAAAAAAAAACGCTGCTGACCGTTATAATGACTATACATGTGTTTGACGATATATATTTTATGTCAAAAACAAACAAACAAAAACAAACAAACAAAGCATGTAAATAATAAAAAAACATCGTCTGTATATTTAATTTGTAAATTATAGCACAGTGGGTTTATATTTAAAGTAAAATACTTGTTTTCCGCCGATAAAACAAATTCATAGTTATACCCATATCCCGAATACAAAGTAATACAACTATCGCTTTACACCATCGCAGTCATTAAATCTCACCATGTGTTACAAAGCAAGTGTTCTAAATGATTGATAAAATAACCGATTTTAATGCATGGGCATACATGTAAATTAACTTCCCTTAATTAATTCATAATCACGCAAGCGTCTCCCTGTTTCGGTCGCATAGATCTCTTTTACAATTTTGTGTGCACCTTATTTACGAATGTCCAAATGCTGCTGCAGTATGTCGATATAAAATAAATCTCTAAAGTATTAGATAATGGCATAGACCAATACTTGAAATTTATTTTTTGTTCATACCTTTTTAATACTTGTTTGACAATAGACCCTAATAATGTGTATTATCAGTGTGTATTCGTGTTAGAATACATTGCCTTTTCAACTTCATCTAAGTCATTATAAGCAATTGGCACTTGTTTCACAAATTGGACGTTTAAATAGTATAGACATATATTTTGTACTACGGCGACTGTTAAATGGTAATAAGCCATACTCTAATCTTAATCTTCCTTCAACACAACTATGCAACATCCACATACATATTGATACAACTTAAGCATCAAATAGTGTATAACCAAGTCAAATATCTTCAGTTCCGGTGCGGATCTATGCGATTTAGCTCAGCCTGATTTATTTCTGATAAGCATACTCTACTTTTTATCATACATGTATGTAAAAAAATCCATGCGTTTAAAATACTACATGTATTGTTTCAGGTATCAAGTTTATTCATATAACTGCTATCGCGTGTGTCATCGTTAACATAAGTAGAACAAAATGAATTGTTTATGTAGCATGTCACTGTAATTAGTCGTACAATGTTTGGATAAATGTGTGGAAAATAGACAATACTACTTCATCACATGGTTCACCGCCATAAATGTCATAGCAACGGAAAAACTGGCATTCACCTTTAGTCGATCCAATACGGTCTGTTTTCATTACTAGTGTGTAATAAAAAATACGGTATAACGATATAAACTATGGAGGTGATGCATAAAACAAAGTAACGTTTACAAAGTGCAAGGTTTAATAATATATTGAATTCAAAACGTCTATGTAACGAAAAACATTCGATTCAACTGGTGTGTGATTTCGTTCATTAAGTTACTCATATATCCAAGTAGACAGGCCTACACATTTGAATTTTTTATCAAAATATTTATGTTTAGCATTGCTAGCAACATTAAAACCTTTTACATGTACCAGTTGAAAGCAATAAATCTACATGTATTTATAATAACAAAAGCACATACTAATTATTTTGCGAGGTTGGGGCTTGGGGGAATAACATGGTAAACAATTATGTATCGTTTCAGTCTCGTTTCGCTTGTATCATATTTTAAAATACGCGATATATAAATTTTAAACAGTTGAATAACTTTCTGCATTGCTGTCTCAGTTTTTATTTCGTTGTAAGGGTGGTTGAGCCTTTATTGTTAGATTGTCTGTTTATGCGTCGATGTGCTTCTAATCAACAACGCACTAGCTATAATATATATAATATACTTACAATATGTCAATAATACTGAACTTTGCAATTTTAAAATAATTAACATATACCTAGGTAAATGTCTAGTAGCAATCTCATATTTCATTTCCTTGTTTACTTAACAATGTTTGCATAAGATGTACATTGTCTGTATTAAATGTTTTATTGGATTAATTGTTCATTAATTCAAATGAATTATTATATATTTTGAATATAAAGGCTTTGTTAGTAACATCTGAACGTATGTCAAAATACCGATTCTATATCTCAATTTTTGCTATATAGCACCAGAAATTATCGAGTGACGTTGTATTCATTTAAGGTACATACCACACAAGTGATGATATTGTAATGTAGTAAGATTTTGATAATGTGTATTAATAATTTTACAATTCAGTTTCCTAAATGATGGCACAGTGCATATATTCTGACTGTATCAATAATCGGTATATGTAAAATTCAATCTGTTCATACTATTGTGGATCGTTTTATATGTAAATAACCAGTTAATGTAAAATACTCTGTATGACCAATGGCACATGAATGTGCTGATATGTCAATGAAGGCTGTATATTGTATTGTATTATTTGTAAATAGTTAAAAAAATCTTTATACAAACAAATGCAGAAAAAAAATGTGCAATGCGGAAACATCAACTCACAAATTGGATGTTGTGAAGAGGTGGTTAAAAACAAAATGACGTCACTCTCCAGGTTTAGATTAATTCTCGTTTTAAACTTCTCAATATTCTTATTCATAGTTATAGGACCTGATATAGGAATTGAACACAGAAGCATACCATTATCAAAATGAATGTATCTCTGCTTTTCCTTAGGAACAACAATAACTTGTAATTGTGATATTCAGTTTGCGTCACATCTCTGCTGTGTATTTGGCATGGCAGGTGGTAGATATGAGAAAATATTATCGGGATTTTGATATAAACCATATGGAACTAGCAGAAATACCAGGTCATGGAATGTGATTTAATTAATATAGCATGCTTATAAATCTTGAAACAAATTCGATCACAGAATTGTTTATGCCGCCGATATATAGTAGTCTGCTGACCGCTCGTCCAAACATTATGCATTAACGTATTGATTTGTTCAATTCTAAATTTTCGTTAATTGTATGTATACATGTAATTAGTTGTATTAATTAAAAAGCAATAAAGTGTACGTGTTACATATGCTATTTTATTACACTCGAGAAGAAAGTTTATAATAAGCCAAATACGATGTACATAATCAGTGGCACAAAAGCGTAATGTTTACATGTTTATAAGAGTTTTGCATAGTAAATGGTCATACATTATCTTCAATTTATGTGAATTTGATTTTGAAGGTCGTTCACACACCACAACTCTCCAAGATGTTCTTAAGGTGGGAGTTTACATGTTACCTTGACGTCATTTTATTGTTAAAAATACATTTCAAACACTGACGTCAGTAAAAAAAGAATATAATTGAAAGATTAAATGTCTTAGTGAATTGATGCACTGTCTTCCTCACGTTTATGTTTGTTATGATATAGCTAAAATAATAAAAACAACATATACAACGAAAATGACAGTAAGGGGAATAGTAATTCAAAAGAAATTTCCCAATAAATCCGTACTAAATCCTATAAATAATGAAGCTTCTTTTCGAAGGTGCGTCAAAATAATGTTAGAATTATAGTTAATATTCACATAACAAAAAAAGCTCATAACTTCAGGTATAGAGAAACACTTCAGCGGTGGTCGATGTAAACTTGACTTCGGCCATTCCTCTGTGTTGACCTCTTGACCAGCTGCCATTCATCAAGGGTGACCTGTCAGACACGATACAATGACCGTCCTAAATACATTATGGACGCTGCGAAGCGAACTTATCATCATCATCACACCGCTATTGCTGCTACCGTTGCTGGTGAACGGGTCTCAGGTATGTGCAGTATGCGTCAATATAGGATATACACAATGTAGTTTAGTAGATAAGGGACGATCTGGTCATTCTGTGATGCAAACATTTGTTCATAAACTCCTGCATTGACATTCTTACATGTAAGAACACCGTTGGGGTAGGACCCCGATTAGTTTCCCATTGGTTTCACTGTTAACGTATAGAGGCATTCCATGTTTTGACGTGATTACACAGTTATTATCCATATATTTCTCAGTTCTGTGATGCAAATCATACTGACAAATCCACAGGGAGCTCCTTTGAAGCTACCATTGGCTAAACCAATTGTATACAATATAACATGTAGTCTGCCCGGTCCGCGAGAACAGGTTTAAACTCCCAAATATTCGTCCTGACACTTGTCATACTCACAACATGAAACTGTATTTACTCTCTTTCTCATCTCTACACAAATATTAAAAGATTACGTTGTCATGCTTTTCTTCTTGTGCCGTGAGGTAAATCATACCACATAGGCATATTCTACCCCAACTCTCCTCCAGGTAATTGGATCCTGATCCCCGTTAATCGCCTGAACCCTCAAGATTTTTCTAGATGACCGCCATTTAACTGCTGCCTCTGCTTTTGTGACTCCTGATGATTATAATGATGACGATCATATGATGCTAGTTATGGTGATGTTGCTGCTACTGATAACAAAAATGGTCAAGCCTTATGATGATGATGATGATGATGATGATGATGATGATGATGATGATGATGACACGACGATGACGTTGAATTTACAGACGACGATGATGGCAATGACAACGCTGATGATGATAAGCGTATGCCTTTGTTTCGGCCATGCGACTGTAAGGAACGATGAAGATAATAATGACGACGACGACGACGACGACGACGACGATGATGATGATGATGATGATGATGATGATGATGATGATGATGATGATGATGTTGATGATGATGATGTGAATAATGCTTATGTTGATGAAATTTATTCAGCAATCTCTGGCGGGGTTCTGCCTATTGCTGATGGCGGTGTACTGGGCCACTGAAGCCTTCCCTATCGCGGTGACGGCCCTGCTGCCTGTAATGTTATTTCCAGTGCTTGGACTCATGACCGGAAAGGATGTGTCCAAGACATATATCAACGTAAGTGTTGAAGGGTCATAGGTTAGAACGTTTTCGGCACTCGCCTGAAAATTAATGTTATCATAAACTTCGATCCAATTGTAATTTAGTACATACACAACCGAAAACCATTCAACCAAAGATGCGCACATAACAACTTCAGTAATTCCCAATATAATGCTATTTATTACAACGTGTTTTTGTTAAAGCGTTCTCAATTTAACACTATATATAAGTATATATTAAAATAAAGATAGTATTTATTATATATTTTAATATATTATAAGAAGTGACAAAGATAGCAAAAACCGCTCCTTCTTTCCGAGTAAAACGCCACTTTCAGAGGTCAATGTGGGAAAAAGTGAATTTTTCGTTTTCCTGTCCTACTAAAACACAATGTTAAGTGATTTCATTGTGCTAAAAATATATAATTTCTCGCCTACTAAAACGCAAACTTCAGACTTCAAAGTGACAAGGGAAATTATTCGTCTTATAATTTGTTATAATTGGTCATCATTGCGGATTTCTTGCAGGATTCGTCGATGCTATTTGTGGGCGGGCTTATTATGGCTATTGCCATAGAAACTTGGAACATTCACAAGCGAATCGCCCTGAAGATTTTGCTGCTGGTCGGGACCTCGCCCTCAAGGTATATGCACAGTTTGTTTTTTGTGATCTGACAAAAAATATTAATAGATCATTGAGTTTCCTCTTTCATTTGTGAAGAAATAGCCAATGCAAGTATTTAGACGCAATCACACACACACACGGAAGACCCAAATGAAACCATTCTAAGGTTGAATGTCATTGGTTTTTTCGAAAACTAGTTGGCTTACATATCAATATCCTACCTCGTGGTTAAAATCATTAATAAGTACTCTTTTAATTTTATATCAATTAATGTACATGGAAATTGTAAAAGTGAAACATAAACAAATTATTAAACGACTTATTGTCCCTTCCATCGGACTGTGTTCATGTTCATACTCATTATAAAAATCGTTTTCATTTCACTGCATGTATTAATTTATTACGTGTATTAAATAATACAGTTTTGAACATATATATGTTTATTATATGTATAATGCGATATATATACACACTTACACATTTATGCATTTATGTAAATATATGTGTATATATATTAATGTCAGGAATCTAATGTTATCTACAAACATACGTTAGGCTACAGATTGTTTGTCACTACATTACACATGTATTTCTTACTTTCTCTCCCTGAAGTAGTTAGTTATTATGCTGTCCTCATGTTTTGTTTTTTATATGAAAGTATGTGTTTAACAATAAATGGGACTACATAATATATATGTCTATATACTTTCGCTCCTTGTAGTAGTTAGTTATGATGCTGTCCTCGTGGTTTGTTTTTATATGAAAGTAATTGTATAACAATAAAGGGACTACATAATATATATGTCTATATACGTTCTCTCCCGGTAGGCTGATGTTAGGTATGATGCTGCCGTCGTGGTTTCTCTCAATGTGGACCAGTAACATGGCCACCACCGCTATGATGTGCCCCATCGCCGATGCCTTGCTTAAGGAGCTACAGAAAGGGGAAACAGAACAGACAGAACAAGGTGATACCCGCTAAATATTTTATAGACTTGCAAAACATGGTGGTACTCGGACTGAAGTTGAATCAATTGAGTAGCTAGAATAATTTGGTACTCGACTTGAAGTTGATTAAATAGAGCAAAAGAGCAGTAGAACAGGGTGATTCCATGCTTTTCGTTTATTTTATAGAGAAAAAGGGCAGCTAGACTAGCGCGGTGATTAGTTTGCAGTAGATTCCATATGCTAAACAGATGTCTGATTTCTGGCAAATGAATAATATACATTTACATATCAAAGACAATTTTTTAACTAAAGGGTGTAATAGACGCCGCCTTTTTATCTAATTCAAACGGGCAAGGGTGGTAAAGTTAGAAAAGCGCGATAAGTGTGCTCAAATGCTAACAGGGACAAAAACACTGACATATAGGCATTCTACATCTTCGTGTTTTTAAAAAATTGTATATAGCTTAGGTTGTTCTCATTCCTTTGGAAGCTAACAATTTATTGTAGATACGTTATCTTTAAATTATGAATGTAGTAAAATGACATCGATTCAAAAGTATGTGAATCACATGTTTTTTTGTAAAACAAGCCCCGATTTATCTGAATGTATTTAAACAAATAGAAATGCTTTTATTATCTTCTTGCTTGATTTTATGCAGATTGGCTTTTGCGTCAAACACATCCGACCAAAGTGTACGGAGCTTGTACGTATTGTCGAAGTTTTTAATGTATAGCTAGAGATGCTTAAAAGTGTATACCTTATTAATGTTTTTACCCTCTCTCGATTGACGACTGATCAAATACATGTGTCATATCTTTTGTTTATCTGTAATATTAAAGGATCTCTCTCTCTCTCTCTCTCTCTCTCTCTCTCTCTCTCTCTCTCTCTCTCTCTCTCTCTCTCTCTCTCTCTATATATATATATATATATATATATATATATATATATATATATAATATATATATACATATACATACATACATACATATATATATATATATATATATATATATATATATATATATATATATATATATATATATATATATATATTCATACAGAGAGAGAGAGAGAGAGAGAGAGAGAGAGAGAGAGAGAGAGAAAGAGAAAGAGAGAGATTAAAACTATGCAAAGACATCATAATTTATGACACAGTTCAACGTATACATACATGCCACATAATCAATGCTACATGTACATATTCATTTAATTCTTTTTTAACTACATGTAAGGCCAAATTCTTCGAACAGCATTTTACTTGAACAACATATGCTGGAGAGCAACGTTTATACTTTGCATATATTGAAAGTAATGCCACTTTTACTTTATGAATAACACACTCTTATTTGCAATGTGAACTTGTATGGATGTTTGTAAAGCTCTATGTTCCCAACATGATAACAATTTCATAAAATGCGGTGAGATGTTATTAAGACAAGTAGTTGGTGTTTCTTTGGGAACCAACCGTGCACCATTGATTGTAAATTTGTTTATTGTTTTACCGCTTTGAACGTGATTTATTGTTGAAAAATCTCCCTTTTACCCAAAGCTTCATTCCAGTTCAGCGCCAGCCTTGACCATAATCTCCAAAACATGTCATTAACAAATCAAATACGTGACATATAAGAGCAGCATTTCAAATGACAATGTTTGTACTTAAATCTATGACAACAGAGAGATTTTAACGTCAGTATTATGAATTGTGCATATCTTGATAGTGATTTACCTCGTGCTTCTTCCTATGGCATTAGTACAAGGTTAGTTCAAGTTTGTACTAAAGTATCAGATTTTAACGCTAGAAACAAAAATGTAACTACAAGGTCTTAAATTCAACAAATTCTTTTACCGTAAGTATTTTGCTTCAAAATATAAAAGTAGAATATACCAGGTATGAAGCAGGGCATAAGCCAATACTTGGAGACTTGTTTTATATATAAATTAAAATCAATAGTTCCAATAACTTTTCTGATCTCTTTACAAAACGTATCAGAAAACCTGTCAAATCAATAAATAAGCAGGGTGGAGTTTTGGCTCAATAGGTTGTTTTCGAAAGTTTGACAAAAGTTTTTTTCTCAAATAACTAGATAAGTCATTGTTAACTGAAAAGGGTTGCCAGACGCTGTTCATTGTAGCCACATAGATCTATGTAAACAGTGAAGCATGGCTAATCACTCGTCATTGCAAACAGGTATTTCCTATTTTAGCCACCTAGAAGAAATCGCTATTTTAAAGTAAGAAAACCACGTGACAACTTACTTTTGAGATCCCCTAAATATCGTTATCCTGGTAGTCCGCTTTGACGTCGAAATCTATTTTAGCAGAGATATGTTCGTGCTTTAAAGATTTTGAAAAAATGAACATTCAGAGTGAGTCCTTCGCACTCTTTATCGCCTAACACTATAGGTAGCGTTCAAATTTGTATGAGTTTGAATAAAAATGCCTTAATTCCCTGCAATAGCGGAAAGATACTGTTACATGAATTTGATATAGGCCAACCGTCGGATACCATCTCAAAAAAATAGATACGGACAATCGGATAATATAACGGTGGTTATTCTTCATTTTTTTTTTGCATAGATGTAAGGATAAATAAACACCATTTTGTGGGATCTTTTAGGGAACAAAATATATTGGTTGTTTGAGATAAACGTCTGGTACAAAATGTCGGAAACCACCTTGAATATGTCACTTGTGGATAAATCCTGTTCATATTTTACTGAAACTGTACGATGTTATTATACATAATCGCTTAAAAACTACATTCTGTTTAATATTGTATTATACAAATCGATAATTTTTTCGTTTTCGTTGTCTTGTATTTGAATTGCATTTTAATATTGACTTATGATGTCATTGCATTTTTATCGCAATCGCTTGGTCTGTTTTTTTCCAAACTATTATCTCGCTAGGAACTATTTAGTTGCCGGGTTTTTATCTCCTGTACATATGTGGAGAATTCGTAGTAATAAGTGATACATTTTTGTTAAATTGTATTTTTGTCAGTTTATAACTCCCAATGCAGGTGTTTAATGTAACTTTTCTCATTGTGATGCGATATTTATATTTACACCTTCAGGAAGTGCAAGGTAAGAGTGCTACAAAAACAAGGTTTAGGCATCCCAATTGGTCCTTTTGCCGATTGGAAGTTCCAAGGAATTGTTGTTGTTGTCTTTGTTGTTTTGTCACGTTTACATTAACTTTCTTCGTTTTGACTAGTAAGTATAAATCCTATTTTTTGTGGTAATTTTCATATGGCCTTTTCTTGTTTTCCAGTTCAAATATTACGTCGCTATTGGATCAATTACTGTATTGTTTATTACATGTACTTTAAAAAAGTGGCCCACAGAAATTGCAGTTGCAGCGTCCTTTTTTTCTAGTCAACGTTTCGATTTAAATCAGCAAAATTAGAAAAGGGTCTATGAGAAATACTTTTGATGGCTGTAAAGCTAACTTTCAATTTTCACAATATTAAAAACGATAATATACGTTGGAGCTGAGGTAAGCTCTTTGCAATTGACCCAAACTCACTTGACGGCCCTCGGCACAGCTTCCGTATGTAACTGTCTATATACATACATTCTCACAATGCAGTTTGATGGTACATGAATATTGTTATGTCGGGGTTTCAAAAGATCATCACAGCTTAAAAACAGCTAAAATGCTTTGGATTCTCCTTATCTATAACATTCAAAAGATGAATGAAATACCTCTTTCCAAACATGATTACACAAGCAGTCGTAAAAAAGCGGTTATATGATAATTCCTTATTTACTAATTATGTTGAACAAAACTTTTAAAAAGGCAAAATAAACTAACTGTTTCCATGCCACTTTATATATAATACCAAAATCAATTTCTCATGTTCAGTAACTTTGATTCCAGACGAAGAAAACTGTCCTATTGCCGACACTAAAAACATCGACCTGCGTCTGCAAGAGACGTCCGTGGATACAGAAGTCCATGTGGATAAAGCGTGAGTAATAATTGTTTTTGCTATCCTTTTTCTTTTTCGAATACATGTTTCTGATCAGTTTATGCTCAAAGAACGAAATTGTTGTTATAAGTTGCTTCTTACACACATGTTTAATAGAAAGATTGCCCATTGATCTACTGTAGTAAAAACTGATACGGACACTAATGTCTCCACGACCAGCATGTGGAAAGCGCCCAGAAGATTATAAGCACAGAATACCTTTAAACACTGTTGACAAAAAACGTACTCATAAAGATGGCGTTGCCTGTGAGAAAATAAAAACTTTAAATGCTATTTATAAACGTTAATTATATATATATATATATATATATATATATATATATATATATATATATATATATATATATATATATATATATATATATATATATATATTTATATATAATATGTATATAAAACACGATCCCTTAAAACAGTATGTTTTCTTACAATTATATGTTTTTATATACAGCGTGATAAGGGGCATACAATTGACCACCTATGTTCAGGTCGCTTTAATTCTTGACATACAAAGACATACAAAGATTAAAGCTGGTCCAGTCAAACAATTTGTTAGCCTCACTTTGTTTAATGCCAACAGAAAAAAAGGACCCCGGCTTTACCAGGCAGTTTGTAGTTTTGTAATTTAGTTTTCTTGATCGAATAATGCAGAAACAAATCAAATCAAAGAGGAAACTACCAGTGCCAGGGGCACTTGAAAGGTAACAGTCAATCTTTCAAAACACAGGTACTTTTGTTTACTTATCTATCTATCTATCTGCCTGCCTGCCTACCTACCTACCTACCAACCTACCTAACTATCTATCCATCGTTTAATGCCATTTTTGATAACATTTAATCTCCCTGTTGCAGATACGAAGCAAACCCTAACAGTGAGCGTCCCGTGTCGAAGGCGCACCTCCAACTGGCCAAGGCGATGACCATCAGTATCGCCTATGCGGCCAATGTGGGTGGCACAACCACCATTACCGGATGTGCGTCTAACATCATTCTGAAGGGACAGGCAGATGAGTGAGTCCTTTTGTGATTGTTGGAGGGGATTCACAATTTTGACAAAAAATGTACCACTTCAAGTAGACACAAGCTGTTTAGTCTTAACTTTGTGTGTGCTAACGAATGACTGACAATACCATGAAAGGCTTTTTAACTACACATTTACGTTCAAGTTAGTAAATGTTATTGTACCAGATTTCACGTAAAAGCCACTTGTTGAACGTAGAATCTTTGTTAAGAAAGCAAGAGAGTCTATAAAAAGCAGGACATTTAATAAAAATGGAAATAAACACAATAAACCACACCCTTGTTCTCTCAGGATCTTTAAGGAACGAGGGCTCTCTTCCGGTATCTCGTTCGGCACATGGCTGGTGATCGGACTCCCGACCTCATTCATCATCTTCATCTTACTCTACCTCTGGCTTAGCTTCTACTTCCGGGGATGTGGGTGAGCGGCCTTATAACTTCTTACAACTAAAAGCAACTTGCTGCAACAGCACAGTATCCTCTGCCTACACAAAGGTTCATTTGACTATACTTGGAGGACCATGTAAAGTTTAAATGTTTCGTGAATATAATGAAAAGAGTTATTTTATCTTTTAGTTAACATTGCGTAATTATAGCTCTTTATATACAGTAATGCACACAGGTACATATTGTTTCTATTTTTTCTTACTTAGAAAGAGGAGCTAGATTATTGTTTTACATTCAGCGTGTCTGACATAGAATGGACAAAAACTGCCATTTGGGGATGGATGGTTTTTCTGCTGTGTCTGTGATTCTACGCAGATATATCTGTCTCGACTCCTAACCACAAAAAGATGGGAGTAAACGAAAAAAAAAAACATAAAAAACCCCAAAGCAAACAGATGTTATAGCAGTAATGCCACCCCCACCCTACACGTGCCTGAGCGGTTAGAGTCACCAATTTGTGAATTATTAGTCCTGCACCGCGTGGGTTCGAGTCCCTATCAGGGCGAGAATATCAATGTGGGTAGGTCTTACAGCTGATTTGTGGTGTGCTTCATCAACCAGAAAGTATGGGGGGGGGGGGAATGTCACAAAAATAAATAAAAAAGAATCATAGGGCGGTGTGAAAAAATACAAAAAAAAGTAAATCCGAACAAAAACATTTAGTACCATAGGCCTAGGTCCTATTTCACTGTGTTTAATATTTAATATAATATAACTGTATCAAAATGTAACAATTTGTATACATTACAGTTGCTTCGAGAAGACACAGTCAGGTTCCAAATCTGTCCGAGAGTTCATCAAAAAGGAATACAAGGACTTGGGACCCATGAAGTATCCCTAATTTTATCAATTTATTTAAACGTTTTCACACGTTATTTTTTCATCATTTTAATGCCTGGCCAACAATGATATAAACTAACGATAACTGATTAAGGAATAAACTTAATCTTTTGAACAAATTCGCATGGGGAAAGGGAAAGAAAATATTTCAAATGGATATTATTATTTTAGCCAGGTTTATGTTGAAACATAATAACACTCATTATTCGTAGAACAATTTATACAATATTGATTTCATTGGGGTTTTATATACAAAAGCCACATGTATGTATGTAACCAACAGTAGAAAACCCACACCGTCTTCTTTGTTCATTTTACATTGTGATTGAAGCTTATAATATTAATACAGAACCATAAGTAAAATATAATCCAATGTGTTTACTAAGAAAGCCACAAGTAGTTTTGTTATTTTTCTTTATATAAACATTGATAACTGGCGAAGCAATCTTAAAACAGGCAATTACTTGTTCATAGAGTACAGTTACACTTCACTACAGTAATTATAAATGCAACATCCAATGACATCTTATAAAAACTTTTAATGAATCTTGGAAAAGATCCACGCATAAAAACGATTCTATATATTAGAATCAAACATGATTATGTTACAGTCATACTCCTGTAAGACAATGTAAACAGTCCACAATAAAACAAGAAGTGCATAGCACAGATGGATAACCAAACAAAGGCGACTGACCCCTTTATGGGCCCGACTTTTATGCAAATAAATTACCTTTTTTTCAGTTATAGGTGAACATAGCTCCAGTCAGATTGTATAGTAAAACGACGTAAAATGTATACGTGTAGCATCTGTGTGTTAATGGTACGCTAAAAGTCAAATGCAATGTACACATTAATAAACATGTCATCATAACGCATTTTGTTCCGAAGTTTTCTGGAAGTTGAAATCACTTTTACTACACTGACGCCACTATGGCTAATGTAGATACTTAGATAATTTTGTGTTTTCTAAGATTTCCAGAATTGACGGTGATTTCTCTATTTGTCATACTGATTCTACTCTGGATGTCACGTGATCTTGGTGGAAGTGGCGGTTGGGCAAATCTGTTCCAGAAAGGGTGGGTAGAAAATGGTATAGACAAGTTGATTTCTTAAAACTTATTTTTATAATCATACACTTATGTATATTTACAACTTAGTACAATGTTTGCGGTTGCGGTATTGTAATATTTGCAAGGTATTGTGGGAGCGGTTGAGAAAATGTTAAAGAAGTAGAAGCGGTTGCAATTGTAGTGTTTGTACGTGTATTGGTCGATGTAGTGGTAGAGGTAACAAAAGTGAATGTGATAAATGTAACATAAAAGGTAGTGATTGCGGTAATGAAAGAAGTAGTGGTAGCGGTACAGAAAGCTCTAGTGGTAGCGATATCGAAAGGAGTAGTGGTAGCGGTAAAGAAACGGGCAGTGGTAGCACTAATGAAATTGTAAAATTTTGTGCAACGAATACACATGTCGTAGTAGTAACGAGTGCGGTACTATTGGTCTTAACGATATCGCATGTTGTGGTATTAACGAGGGCGGTACTATTGGTCTTAACGATATCGCATGTTGTGGTATTAACGAGGGCGGTACTATTTGCTGTAATGAAAGCGGTTGTGGCTGAAAACCTTAAGGGGGAAGTTATGGTAAACGTATGTGTGTACCAGTAGAATAGGTAAATAAGAAAAGGTTCTATCAAAATATCCTCAGATATTTAAATTTAATATGCCTCTAGACAAACGCAAACAGGGTAAATTTAAATGTGACAAAAACACAGAGACAAGACATAATACACAAAAAGAAAAACCATCAGTTACCATTGGAACGGTCAGTCGCTCTTGAGTGTTGTTGAAAATTCTCCCTAGTTAAGTAAGCTATGTGGCAATGTTATTTTATCTGAAAATAAAAAATACACCTTATACTTGTAACAAGTTTGACTTTGAAACGTTTCAGTTACGTGACAGATTCCGCTGCTCCGACCCTTGTGACTGCCCTGTTGTTCCTCATACCAGCAAACCTCCCACAGTTCTTCTCAATGCGTAGGTACTCTTGTTTGGTTGTCACTTGTAGTGTTCTCTAAAGCAATCCGTTCAATTAATTTGTAACTCCGACATGTAGCTACCCAGTCCCTCATTCCGTTGGTTATCTACTCCCGTAGTGAAAACTTCCATCTGACCTGTTGTGGGCCGTGGTACACCCTACACTTCTGCAGTCTGTCATTCGCAACTTTAGCTGTATATCGTCAGTATAATATGTCAATGATTTTAAAAACTAATACCAGACTAAAATTCTTTGTAGCAAAAATATGTCGTAGTTTTGCTGTAGATGTACTGATCTCTTACTGTTTATTGTATTAGATATAAGCGAACACAGTCATTTTTATAGTCCCTCAGCTGACCCATAGAGCGCCAGTGGATCTAATAATGTACTTATCTCCGTCGAAATAAACAAAAAGATTTTTAGGTCTCCTGACCTAATTTTGTCGGAGACATATATATAAATCAATATAAAAAGCCGCAGTGGTTTCCACTATTTTTGCACTAATACGTAAGCATTTTATACAGTTAAATGTCTTACACAAGTATACCTCTTTTATAATAGAGTGTGCTTTACGCTTAGACATATTTTGTACGTATAATTATTTGATATCCGTACTTTTTACATTTATTTCATTTTTACCTTTCATATAAAGATTACATCATATATTTTAACAAGAATACATAAGTAACACGCGTGCAACAATTGCAATTATACATAATTTACACATTATACACATTAATCACATATTCTTTTTTACACTTTTACCTTTTTTACAATTATACCAATTTTTCACTTAATAAATATTTTACGCTTACAATTATTTCACACGCATACCACTTTCACAAACTGTCTTATTGTTGAACAATCCTAACAGTTGGCTTTGCTTACGAGCTCTCCTTATGCAGGTTGGACCACTAACGGCGCTTATTCAAAACTTTATTGTACGAATAACTAAGATCTATTATCTGAAGAATGATAATTCCTTAATATGAATTAACAATAGAAAATGCAAAAAAGTGCTAGAAAGTGTATTTTATGCGCATCAACAAAATAAAAAAACGAATATCATTTTGTACAGTATACCATTTTGCTTTTATTTAAGCACTGCTTTTACACCAAATTCCGTAAAACAAAATGTATGCATGTTAAAATTCATTGATTTATGTTTTTAAATATAACAAAAATACTATCATACAAGCTCACTTCGTTCTGTTCGACAATATTTTAAAAATGTTTAAATAGACAACCCAAATCCACATATATAGATTAAATAAGGTTTATACTTAATTGTATTACAATGTAAGAGGGTTTTTAACAAAACCATTGTCAGCCATGCTACATTGAATGTGCTTGTTGTAATAGTATTGTGTGCATTTATCGATGAACTGTTCTCATTGTTAATGTTTAAAAATGCAGTTTAGTTCTGCGTTAATATGTTCAGTTCTCTTGTAATATACTTACTTGTGCTTTTTATCTCAATAGTGTTTGCTAAAGAATTTTATATTGAATCTAAAAATAAGTATTCAGGCTTTTAAGAATAAACAATGAGAATGTTGTGTAAAGAGCACTTTGCTTTGTGCGACATCGTTTAATGTTACAATTGTTGTATATGTATAAATATATCTCTAAACGACGCTGCGTAAAAAAATGATTAAATGCATTCCTGATTCATATGTTAGCCTAGTAGAAATAATAAAGATTACTTTGAAGAATATTGAGATCTTATTATGCGTTTTATATATAAATGAAAAATTATGGAACTAAAGAAATTACTTAATAAAATGTGCCGACCTTCAAAAGTAAATAATGTGTACCTAGACTTCATTAGGAAATGAAATCAGCGATGGAACCAAGAATGTAACCAATACATGTTATTACCTTGGTTATAACATTGAGCAAGATTCTGTGTATACGTTACGACTATTACAGATGACCGTCCGACCGCCGTACAGCCATTGCTAATGTGGAGAACCGTCCACGATAAGCTGCCCTGGGGACTCTTTCTGCTATTTGGAGGAGGGTTCGCCCTGGCCCAGGGCTGTAAGGTAGGAGAAAGTCGGTCAATGGCTTCTTTTTTAATTAAAATTCTTATTAAGTTATTTGGTTACTTAATCTTGAAGGACTGTTTTATTAAGATTGTCATTTGTGAAGTTTCGTTTCTGTAGACTTTTAGACTGAATTGCTATCGATTTCCAACTTTTGCTTGAATTGCCCTAGACATTGTCGTAAAGGCTTTTTTGTCTAAATCACTAAGTTATAAAGCAGTTGTTCATCATGGAATAAAACCAATGGATGCTGACACAAGTCTTCGGTATCTTCAATATGCTTGCAAGAAAACCAGGAGTTTCAAGATACAACCTTAGTGAGCGTACGAGAGTTTGTTCGTTTGTTGGGTTTATGGTCCCACCACCCAGTCACATTATCCTGACACCAGGTCAATCAGTCATAGAAATACCCCTATATTTGATTTATAAGGGAGCTATACCACTACCATGTTCTACGACTTTGATATGTCACGGCCCGGAATCAAACCCGGGGTCTTCCGTACTTAGTGCCGACGCTCTACTTACCAGTTCGGTTTGTATAAGAGTAAAATACTACATAGTTGACTGACCCAGTCCTTTGCATTAACCTCCTTGCATATAGGTATTTCACAATGAAGTCATTCCTACCCTTTTCTACAGTAAACGATCTCAGTGTGAAGCTTTTTTTACGTACCGGATTGGTTGTAATACGCCCCCCCCCCCCCACACTCACATGTATCTCTACACTCACAATGACTAGTCCTATAATTATCCCTCATAAAACAGGTAAAATAAGATTGCTTTAGCGTGCGGGATACATTTTATTTAGCACCAATTGCACGCCACTCGACACTCACAACAACTATCATACTTTGAGTGAAAATATACGAGTACAGTATATGTATGCTGTTTTCAGTTAATCATACTACGGTAACAGTAGTTCATCTGTCAAATGCAACGATTTTAGCGATCCAAGTAACATAAAATAAAATAAGTTGGTGCGAGACGTCAAAGACAATGCAAAAAAAACATCAGCAACAAATAAACATGATAAAGCAGTATGGGTATTAATTAAACAGAACAATATGTTGTTGTCTCTGTTAAAAGTCTTCACAATTATAACGCTTGAAAAGTATCTAAATGTAAATTCATAAGACCATAAAGACTGTTTTAAAATGAAACAAGATAAAAAGCAACTCATTAAATCACTTATTTGTATTCTACACGAAACTAAGTTGATAGTTGGCGGACTTTATCTTCATTTAAGTTGCGAGTGACTCTGAATTTTGCATAAATTTCGCATCTCTATTTAGATTTCGCTTAACATTATTCATGCATCGTTCAAAATTAGCTTATTCCGGCTACATTGTCAGTAACAGAAATGTTACGCTTTGTTAAAACACATTCCTAGGTAATAAAGTAATTACGAACATCGAAGGATGTCACAAGAATCCAATCTTAGTTACTTACAAAGCATTACATTTCATAGGGATCTATAGGGGATTCATTTACATTTACTTTCGAAGTTTGGAAATTTTAATATCCTTAATATGGAAAGAATCTAACCAAGATATCCTGATTTCTGTATGTTTGGAAGAAAGTAACCCAGAATTCAACCTAGAACTCAGTTTACCGAATAAGGCACCCGTAGTATCGGGGTAATGAACGTCTGCAAAAAAGGCATAGTTATCCCCTTGTGCAAATTCTGCAAGTATTACATAGCATTGGGCTCCAGCGTGTAGGCAAAAATACATAGATATATATCGTAATTATCCCTGCAGGTATCTGGACTCTCTGAGTCTATCCGGATGGCATTGACGGTGTTCCAAGATCTGCCAGTGTGGCTCACCAGTTTCCTGGTAGCACTTCTAACCTCCATTATCACCGAGGCAGTCACCAACACCGCAACTTGCACCCTGGTTCTACCCATCATATCACAACTTGTGAGTATTTTAGTCATCATTGTTACAGCCAAACCTGTAACATGCCAGGCTATACTAGCTCATGCGTAACAACTGCGTTAGGGAGTCTACTCTCACACAGAAGGACCCGGATCAAATCTCTCGTGTGTCTATCTTCGCCTTGTTAAATTTATCTGTCGCCTGATAAATAGTTGCTGTTTTACAACGTTTTTGTTGTTTCTAAGCACGACTTGATCCTAACGGAGAAAGTACCATGACGCTGTGCCGTTTTCGACCTTTTCTGAGTTATTTTCGGGAGTTTCACACCCCATTTACTGATTGAGGTGTATCTCATCACGTGAGTTAATTCTCTCACACGACAAAGGATTAATAGATCGTTCTCAAGAGATGTATAAACTTTTGTGTTACATCCACATAGTGCAAATAAACGATATCACTAAGTCTACAGACGCGGCATATTCACAAATTAAGGATAAATCGGTAGCTGATAGTTTAACAGCAGAGGTAGTTAAGGTGATGAAAAAAGGAAGATAAAAATAATAGATAAAAAATAATAGACAAATCATCAACACAGCTTTTTAAACAGTGCGTAAATACGGAATATGCAATCAAGCCTGAAACTGTTAAAAATGTTCTGAAGATACGTTAATCAAAAAGAAAGTGAAAAAGGCTTTCGGTAAGCAACGGCGGCCATAATTACACAGAGATGAGGTCCGGGACCTGCCCCCGCCTCAGAGTGTCAATATAATTTTCTTTTTGCTTTTCTTATTTCTGTTAATATGACGACCTCCGGCCAATTTTTGTAAAAAGATATAAATGAGGTAGTATCATTGACGCCCGCAAATGACCTGGAATACACATGAGAGTGTGTTATTTTTTTCCTGTGTGAAATTTTGAATCCACACAACGAGAAACTACTAAGAAAACAGGGCTTTTTGAATTAAAAGCTTCAACAAAACAATTCCTGTTAGTGTGATAATGCCAATTTTCTGTAATATTTACTTAATGTGTGTTATAGTAACATGAAAACAGTAGCATTTTTAGTTAACAGTGAAATTAAGGAAAACATATAAGTGAAAAGCTAGGCAGGTGATGAAAAGGCTAAAACAAATGAATTAATTTCATGTTGATTTGCCTTATTTGAATCAGAACAAATAAAAACGGGTCGGACGGACAAACGTTTTAGCATGATCAATATAATGCAGTTAATGATAATTATTTACCACTTTTGTATATCCAGGCACTGGGTATAGGTGTGAATCCACTATATCTTATGATCCCAACGGCAGTCTCCACCTCCTACGCCTACATGCTTCCTGTAGCCACGCCTCCTAACGCAATGGTATATGTCCTTGGGTATTTCACCACGTCGGAAATGGTTAGTACAGA
Organism: Sinonovacula constricta; assembly: GCA_007844125.1. Classification (NCBI taxonomy): domain Eukaryota; kingdom Metazoa; phylum Mollusca; class Bivalvia; order Cardiida; family Solecurtidae; genus Sinonovacula; species Sinonovacula constricta. The sequence goes on from CM017571.1 coordinate 20,737,669, forward strand.
ACCGTGTTTAATTCAGATACATAATTTGAAGCTTCTAATGTTATTCTATCCACAAACATCTACACAACTAGGCAGTACCTCTATTAGTTGAGTGTTTAAGACTTACTTGGTTGCAAAAACAATAATCAAATATAACCATAGTCAAATCTGATCAGATCATAGTAGGGAACTTACTTTCTTTCAAAATAGCGTATGCAGATTCTATGGATGTTCACATCTGACCAATGCATTGATAAGATTTGTCGAAATTAATGTCTGAACTAGGCAGATTCTTGATCTGCATCTCGACAAGGCAGTTTTGGATGTATCTAAACTTTAAATATTTTTTAAATAGACGAGTCGGATATTGGATATTTCTTAATTGCTTCTGGATAATGTAAACTCGGAATCTAGTTTAAGTTTATTTAGACTAAGCAGATTCTAGATCTAATTGTTTCTGGACAGCTTCTATATCTACATAAATGCCTAAGCATTTTCTTATCAATTTGACCCAGGTGAGTTCTAAATTTGGCCAATGCAAATCTTTGAAATATGGCTTTTTAATACGTCTTGACATATCATAGATCTGTCTAATTTTTACCATAATCTCGGTATATTCTAAATGTTTCTAGTGAACACAGATTCCGACTATGTAAACAGCCAAATCGTGCATGGATGTACAAGTAAAATATTTTAAATCTTTAACGGGCATATTCATATTCTGAAAATGTCCACATTATAATCTTGCCAATGCATAGTCTAGCTGTGCATAAGGATAAGGCAAATCATTGATCTTAAAAACTCTGTACTATGTAGATGACTTTTATTGAATCTGTGTGTGCAAAGATTTCCAGTTGGTGCATATATGTTAGTCATTAGATATCTCCAAAAGGAAACCAAATAACACGCACCTGGTGACCAATGTAAACTGTTAGGCCGGCTGTTGAGCCTCGTTGTGTATTTATAAGAAAAGATTTTAAATCCTTTGACTTTATACTGTTTTTTTAAGATGCGAGCCGGGGCAGTGATGAATATGTTGTCCGTTTTAACCTTGACCTTAGCCGTCAACACATGGGGAGCTGCATACTTTGACCTTAACACCCTGCCAGTGGAGTTCAACTACACTTCACCGTCAGTGGCATCAACTACCGTCCAGACGGTTCTCAACTACACTATAGATGCCAATTGACCACCGCTGTACAGTCTATATAATCAGCTGTAACTGTTTAATAAATTGATTAGCATAGGGCATGCAGACATCAAACTTAAGTGTTATTTCATTCCTGTGAATGCTTTAAATAGTGCTGACCAATATTTCGCAGATTATACGATATATTTAGATATTCAATTGTATAGGAATAGAAAGAAAATACATATTGCTCTGCAGCATGTTAAAAACAATTGTTGCATTATTAAATTATTCAATCAGTATTTGTCAGGTCAAGTTGTCAATCGCGACAGATTGCATTGATTGTTGAAGCTATAAAGATAGAGATGTACGTAGCTAATGCAATAATGTTCTTTAATAAAGATAGTTTCCAGTCATATATATTTAACAGTTTGTAAACGACCTGTAACGCCCTTAATAAGCCAGCATGTGTCGACGTAATGAATCATTAACTAAACGCAGGTAAAAGGGTAATGCGACTTTTACATGCATCCATTTCGTTTGTCCAAATTGCTTGATAAAGTAGTTTTACACTGAGGCTGGCTTAGATAACGAAAAGGAAAAATCAGACACAAGAGGATTTGCGTGTCACATTCAACATATAAATACGCACTGAGTAGTTGTGAATATAGTTAAAATTGAAATCTGTCGATTAAGAAAAAGAACCTTTCTTCATTATCCCTTCTATTGAATAGCTATCTATTGTATTAAGAAGATCCAGGATGGTGGTTTTCCTTCGTAATAACGATCACTCGCTACACGATTTTCATTAATAACATGATTTGTACCCGCCGAACACTTTAGAAGCCATTGATTAGAGAGGTTATTATTTGCAACAATCCATTGGCATAATCGTCTACGTTGCATAAAGTCGTAACTGTTGGGTTTAACTATGTTATATAATGTCTAATCACAGTTCTGTTGTAACTTTTAAATTTGACAGGCATGTGTATAATTTCGTTCTGCGCTTTAATATATGCTGCAGTAATCATAGAACCTTGACATATGTTTTTTTTCCAATCTGGTGCATATGTCTTTTGGGGATGGCGTTATGTGACTTTTTTGTACACAAAAAGTTAATTGTGTGGTATAACTCTCCGTTGTTCGTTGGAAAAGTATTGTAAACTCGTAAGACTATTATTGACATTGTCTATACTTTATTGTCTCTTTACCATGTTGACAAAGGAATATATTTCTGTATTGTTTGATCATATTTCCTTATTAAGCAAACACACAACAATAAATAAATTTCAAATATGACAAGCCTTTAAATTCATTTTACAACCAGGTTAATCACATATTACATGTATATCTTCCCTTTTTAGGCAATCATGAAAAAACAAATAAACGATAAAAACGACATTGTAAAATAATCGATTCGGATCCAGTAGGGGTTGGGGCGGCGGGATGGGGGATGCATCCCCTGCCCCCACAACCAGGTAAAAGTTGTGAATACTAATATTTTAAAGTAAATGTTGTCTGTTGACTGCTTAGGTCAAAGTTAGGGACCCTTACTGAACCATATATATATATATATATATATATATATATATATATATATATATATATATATATATATATATATATATATATATATATATATGGTACAGTAAGGGATCCTAAGTTTGACCTAAGCAGTCAACAGACAACAGACATACATATATGTATGTATGTATGTATGTATGTATGTATGTATGTATGTATATATATATACTATATAAATTTACTGCGGTAAATTTAAATGGATCTTGATTCATGCCACCACACCCCCCACCCCCAAACACACCAAAGTTTTCTGATCCCCCCTAGACATGCAAGAAAATAAGACAATGTCCTATAAGCAGAAGCACAAAGAAAATCCGAGCTACAGGTTTCCTGTAAGTCAGTATATTGTTTATAACTAAGGCGTTTATGCGCACATCTAGTATTAAGCGGTTAAGCGGTCCTAATTTGATACTTTCTCATTACTCAGTTATACTTTAATTTGAAATAAGAAGAAAACATCAATTGTAACTCATACTAACATATGGTTCCATCACACATTAAGTCCATTGACAGAAAAATATTTGTTCAAAAATGAGATAATACCGTATTTACTGGGGAAAAAACTGCGTTTCAGAGTCTCTTACCGCATTTCATAAGAACGTCGGTTTTTACCTTAGAAAATATTACTTACCAGAATCCAATCGACGTGCATAGGACGTTTTGTGTTTGTATTCCATATGTCACTTCACACAGTTTCCCAGCTGTTGTTGTAAAATATTTCCATATTTCCTTGTTTTGAATTGCAAACGCCATGACTTTAGCATAACAAAACCGGAGTTTAGGATATGACGATGCCGTAACTGTGTCAAAAAGTTTGTTCGAGTATTCTCTCAGGGTCAGAAAAAGGGGGGCAACTTTGTAATCGTGTTATTTGTTGTATTCTCTTCTAAACTTTTCTCAGTGGTTCGACTCCCAGTCGATGCAAATACTAATTTGAAGACAAAGACGTCTTCCAGCTGACATATGTATCGTCGGTTCTAATGATAATCTGAAATCGCCGTAACGCTTCGTCGTATTTCATTAAACAAATGCGTATCACTTGTTTTAAGTGCATCTACTATATAATTTTTTTGTATTGAGGACGCAGTCACATATCACAATGAGTGCTAGTCTATTCGACGCTAAATTTGGAGATACTAGCTTATCTCGTGCTACCTCCTAGTTTTTAGTTACGTTAAACTAAGTGTCATAAAACAGTTTATAATTATACAAAAGATTTACAACAAGGTTTTTGACTCCACAAATTAAGGAAAACAGTGTTTTTTATTCTTTCATCGTAATAATTGTATCGCTTTCAAATACAATAACAATATGGAAACACTTATGTAGCAGGACATAAGACCGCATGCATTTAATGGAACTGGTTTATATAGAATTAACAAAATCAAGCGTTTGAAGACGTGTCAGAAGATTTATTGATGATGGCTACAACTCGCGAATCCTTCGTTGTACTGGATTTTTCGCAATTTATCTGTTTAAAGTCAGGAACTTGTGTTGCTATCACAACATGATGACAGGTCGTTAAGACTGCATAAAAAGTGTGACTTAAAACCATATTGTGGACAGTCACTTTTTGAATTGTTTTTTCAATTTCCCTAATCGTGGCATATATTTGTGATGCAACACACGCTTTGTCCTTACCCTTAGCCTGATTGCATATTAGTTGTAACATAGTAATATCATTTGCTTGATTATTTTATGTAATAATATTGTAACATTATAATATACAAACTGTAGCATGCACAAACAACAACTTTTAGTACGAAGTAATGGACAGCGAAAAATCCTGGACCTACGTGGCGAAACATCTGGTGCGAAATATCTGGGTGGCGGAACATCTGTCATCCGTTCTTAAAGTTCGATTTGAAATGTGTGTTCACTAACTTGAGTAAACCATGCTTTATTGATTATTGATAATCTACCATGCTGATGCAAGGAATCAAATCTTATACGGTTATTGACGATTCATGAGTAAAACAAAATATCGCTATTGTAATGTGGATGTCTTTAATAGAAAAGACTCCAATACACTTTACAAGATGGCTGCATATAAATATATTCGAATGTAAATTTTGTAGTGCGCACACTGTAAGGTGAAACCTTTTTCATTGTTTTTTCTTTTATCATAAAGTTTTAATTTTATTACGTGATGATGATTTCACACCTTTAAGTGCATATTTAACAAAAGAACATCCACTATACTTAATCGATGCTTACTTCGGTGCTTTAATCCGTTATCGTCATGTTTGTTCTTTTTGCATTGTAAGAGTCACGTGTCATAACACATTAATAAAATTAAGACAGCGAGTAAAAATACAATCCAGCGTGTCTTTGAAAAATAAATATTTTGGATTTTGGATTTTCCGGCATACCGACAGATGATAGGTCATACGGTGCCGATTAAAAATAAAGTCTTTATCTAAACTCGCATATGTGTGTTGTAAAATAGGTACTGTCATATGCAGGAATGTCGTATTGTGATAACATTCCACAAAAGAAGACAATAGAAAAACTAATGAAGAAATATAACGATTCGAAGAAGGATTTTAGATCCGCAATTTGCAGAAGACATTCTGGATTGTATTCTCCCTCGCTTTCCTAATTTTATTAATGTGTCGACGACGTCAATAAAACGCTAGGGTGGGGAGGATCGCACGCGATCTTTGAAGGGATTTGCAACTCCGTACTGCACTGTAAGGACAATTGTATATGGTCTTCGTGTGTGTTGTCAACTTATTATATTTGTATTTTGTGTGTGTGTTAACTTGTAGCGTTTAAAATCGGTCTTAGAATGAATGCTAATTAGATACTATGATTTATATTACTGTTAGTCAATTTTATATTCGAGCCAATTTTCCTACATCGCGGAATTTAAGGACATATTCCACATTGAGTGAATGTTATCCCTTGTCTGTAAAATCTCGACAATGTGATAACAAGGATGTTAAGAAAAATGGCCGTTATACTTAACAGATCAAAACGTATAACGTTGCTTACAATTACATGTAAATGTACGCACGACGTTGACTGAATTGTTTACGATGTGTAAATAATTTTTGAATCTTTAGAGACCAAATATATTTCTACGTTTTAAAGCCAGTTTTGTTAGAGTGTGCATGAAGAGTGTCTGTGCTAATTTTTCATTTTGCAGATGCGCGATTTTTTTCTAGGCTATAGACTAAAGCTATGCATGCGAACTGTTTGCTCCGCTTTCGTATCTAACTTGTAAAGCATTAAACATTCTAAAAGGCATTCTCATTTTTCACTATTCAAATAATAAGAAAATATGACAAAGTCCCATGAGCATTACAGCATATACCAACATTCAAAACCTTTAAATAAATGTGGTGGAAATTTCGGCTAAATTTAAAAACCGACGTCATAGGCATTCAGCCCTTAAGTGTAGAAACTTTTTATCATATAGGATAAGCTGCTCACAGTTTTTGTTTACACAGCTCACTAGAATATGCATATCAAATTGGAAAAAGCATGTGAGGTGACGCACAATGTTCGTGCATATTTTATTTAAAAGAAAACGATTGTCTTTCATTATAAAACTACCATCAAATATATTTTGGTATCAATTAAATCGATTATAGAAACATATGCAGCTAAAATTAAATGAATTTGAACATATTAACTATCATGGTTTTAAAATCATAAGACCTTATCCTGTTACTTGCTTCTTTCGAGATGCAATGTTATTTTTAAGGTGTATACTATTACTACCTTACCTTTTGATGATTAAACTATTAAAATCGGTTTCCGTTTTTTTTCTGTTTAACGATGAAATTTAACGTTTGTGTTTAGGTCGTATATTAAGTATTTTTAGTGCCCCGTTGTTATTAACTTAAAGTATTGCAAAAACATACACAAGCATTTCTAACTAAAATAATACATGGCCTATAAAGCATTTCACAGCCGTTTTAATTACATGACACATATATATCTTCGCTATGTACGCAATTATGTTGACCAAGAGGATTATGCCGGCACTGGAAAATACTTGGTTCGTTCCCGCTGCAGCGTACATTATCCAGATGTATCGGCCTCGATGCATTAACTGTTGTTAATCTAGTTGCAAGTGAGCCAGTACTGGAATGTAAAAAACTCTTAACAAGTTGCATATTAATCATGTAGATGTTTCAGTATTTTATTTACACCATTAATAGATAGAAAGAAATTCAAAAAATATTAAAATATTAGAAAAAATAAAACAAAATAAAAACAATAAAGGAATGTCTTATGAACTTATATCCCCGACACGGAATGGATTTAAATCTTTTCTTACTTTTCTTTGACAACTGCTGTTATAAATAATGGTAGGGTGGTGAAAAAACAAAGATCGGTGCATAAAGTCTGTAAACAACAGATCATCAGTGACAGACTAGGCATGATGACAACTAGCTAGCACAATTTAAATATCAATATGTAGATTTCCAGATAAATGGCCTGCCTTGACGACCTACATATAACAACTATTTTCAACACATAAAGAGGCATAACTTTAAAATCATAAGCAAACTTATGGCAGAAGCCTATATAAAATTAATAAAGAAATTGTAAGTAATGTGAGGTCCTTCCATAAAATAAAAATACACAGTTTGCAATCATACCAAACACTTGTAGTTCCGCAGGCACCTGGCTATGGGAGATGCTACAAACTGGACACATAGGCTTCCACAAAAAAGTAACACTCACCAAAAAAATACCAACCACACCTCCATCCACCCCACACATCAAACCCCGCAAAAAAGACTAACACATAAAACAAGGTCAAAAACAAACAAAGGTGAAACCGCTGCATTTTAATATATGCTTTTAAAACTTAAATAAGTTACTACTTAACATTATAACATGCAAAACAAGCTGTTCTTCTGTATTTACGTTCCTTCTTAACAAGATTGTCCGCATGAAATGCCATGTACCCTCCTAGAGCTAAAAGAGTCATTGCTTGTCAGAATGCGAACATTAGTAAGATTAAGTTCCAGGGTCATTATGTAGAGGCATTTCTAATTTATTTTAGGAGGAGACATTTACAGGAAACGATGGTTATTTATAAAGGCATTTCTGAAGCAGCCTTTTTATGGTATTCAGATTTCCTGAACAACAGCATATCAAGAAATCATTTACGATACAAAAAAGATACAATTTTATTTATTTTCATATTAGAAAACCTACAAGATTATCCATTCGATAAAGGCATCACGTTTTAACGTTTTAATTTATTTTCGAATTGATCAGCAGTGCTACGTTTGAGTCTGAAATCACTTTGGTGTTCAGTATATCATTAGATTCATGATACCAAACCAATATTATTATTACCTCATGTAATTTAAATTTCACTGTAAATAGAAAACGAGGTTTTAAAGAAGTAGGTGTCAAATGTTTTAAAGATTAGTATGGAATACCATCCGATCAAGCAGCAGTGTCGTGTGCGCTGCTGAGCGCGTCTTTAAGCTTCCTGATTGTACAAGAATGACTGTGATTTTCGGTCTTTGATATTTTCACTTTCAGCTCTACTTTTCACGTTTTAGAATTCTTTAGTATAATTTTGGGGTGATGTTATTTTCGCAAAACTTTCGCAAGCACATTCAGCATTTAACTCAGGCTTATTATACTTTGACTGTTTCCATGTCTTAGGTATAGCGAGAAAAAGTCATATTTGCTCTTTTTATCTTCTAAGAGGTATTAATATCTTGAAAGAGACCAAAACAGGCATATATCAATTTGGGTAATACAATCTTCTAATGTTTTCCCATATTATTCAAATCGGCACATCCCCTTAACAGGTTATGTTTCCATATGATAACATATGACGAATGCAATTTATTGACAAGAATATCCAGTTCTTGCCTTTTTGTTTGATAACTGACTTTATCATCACACAAATCTTCAGTTATCTGTAGACGGTGTCATCTTGGAGCAGATATAGTGCTACCTTCACTTTGTATAGCATAGGAAAATAAGAAAATGTCCTATACGAATTACCACAGATATTTAGATCTAGACTACATCTAGATAAATGCAAACAGGGTAAATGCAAGTGTGACAAAAACACAGAGACGAGACATAACACACAAAACCAGACGTTACCGCCTTGGAACGGTCAGTAGCCTAAAGGACCGAACACCTGGCATGATCCTAGTCGCATTATCCTCTCACACTGCTATACCACTATATATATATATATATATACCGCTTTAACGACTTTGGTATGTTGCTGTCAGGGAGCAAATTTGGAGCCGACGCTCTACCGATTTAGATAAGAGGTCCGATCAATTTGCTTTTTTAAATATAAACATTAAATGGACGATAAACAGAATATGTTGTAATAACTTAGGGAAGTGTAAGACAAGCGGAAACAGCTTGTAAAGCTCTGGTAAGATTAAATTGTGAATATGGGAATATAAAAATGGCCTAATATTTTTTTTATTATCCATGAGATATAGAAATTATTATAAATGGTATTTATGTGACTTAAACGGTGACCTTTGTGGAGACTCTGACTCCATAGGGCAATCAACTTTGTTCTTGTGTGTGCTCTGAGAGGGCTACGTTGTGTCAGTTACTTAAAAGGTACTAGTATATCTTCCGAGCTTGCTTGATTATTGGCCGCAGTTTTTCTTTCGCCTTTTGTAAGTGGGTCGGATGTAGACTGTCATAAATATGACTATGTTTGTGACAATTAACTGTTCTGTCTGGGCATTGAAGTTTTGTTTGATGCAGGTTTATACTTGGTCGGAAGTCAGAATAATGACATATTTTGCTCACCAAATGAAGCCTTATACCTTTATGTTCTAGTAACTTACTTTGCTTGTTCAAGTTAGTTGAAGATTCGAGAATATCAGAATAAAGATGTTGGTATAAATTCGTCGATTGTCTTTGGAAAACAAAACAGACACGACACACATCTTAAAGTTTCTCAACGATATCCAAGGCTAGATTAAGACGATTAGTAACTAGGGCTCAGTATCAGTTAGAGTTATCGATACGATATGTGTATCAATACAAAATGATCGATATTCCATATGGTATATTAAAGCATACATGAAAGTGCTTATTATTGTTTGTTTTCCTGTGTTTACAAATTCATAAACTATTGCAAATAGTAATGTAATAGTAAATGATTAATACAGTCCTTCTGCTTTAACATGGTGCTTATTATGGTATTGGTCAGGTTTATACACAGGAGACTGTTTCTTAAACAAAAAAAGAAAATCCTGATATCTAAAGTATATATACGATAAAATCAATACAGCGGGAAATTTGCTCCCTAGTGTTTAAACATATATATGTGCTTCTGTTATAGCCAGAGTATTCAGATATTATTCTGCTTTCCAAAAAAAGAGATCTGTATACACTTTTGTCATGCTTTCATATTCATCATACCACAGGAAATGTGTCTTGGCTTTATTACTGTATATAAAAAATTAGTAAGTAAGAATAATGCATTTCATATTTAATTTCTTTTAAAAATGTATAATGTTATACGTCCCCTTCCCCAAATGACAGCTTCTTCACTTAGCTAAAATGAGACCAGCAACGCTTGAAACAGTTTCTAATTACAGTCAAACTTGTATAAAGCAGCCACCCTACGGACGGCCTAAAATTCGCTACTTAAAACAAGTTGTCTGCTTATGACAAAATATTGCATTATTGATTGTTTGCCTATTACGTTAAGTATGTATGCTTACAATTAAGTAATGCGTGTACTTAAATAGTGGATCTACTGCAAATACTGTTCGAATAAATAATTAATATCACAACATAACATTTAGAATGTCAAAGTATGAAAAATCGAAAAAGCCTTGCTGTAAAAGATCAACTGCTCTTGAAAACATGGATGCTTTCATCTCGGTGAATAGTACAGATGAATGTAATCGAATGTATCACAACTTCAGGCTATAAGAAAATGAAAGTAAAATTAAATCGGTCTATCTATTCCTGAATATTCCGAAGTGTCTTTCCAGTATTCTAGAAACATTTTCAGAAAAAGATAATCAGTTTCTTTGTTCTTTATATACTTTGTTGATGATCGATATTTTTTTTCGATACAGAAATGTCATGTTTATTGCATACCGGTACGGAGTCATATGAATGACACCTGTCTTGGAATTACTTCATAACGTTAAGACAGACGTAATTTGGCGCGCGTTAAGGCTTGGAAGTTCTGGTGACGTCATTGACGTCACTTCCATATATATATATATATATATATATATATATATATATATATATATATATATATATATATATATATATATATATATATATATATATATATGTTTGTTAGGTACAGTCAAAATTAAGGTCGAACCTGGGAGATGCATTCTGAGTTGTATCTGACACAACCGAGTACATCCACCTCATTTTGGTGCCATGACGAAACCATCAAGCAACATGAAGCTAGAGAAAATTCTATCCGTGCGAGAAGCGCACAGACGTGCAATTTTAACGAGATTTGAAGAATTCGATGCGGCAAATGAGGAATCAACGTGCCAAACATTGCTGAAAAGAATTGAAGAGAAGTTTGAAATACTAGCTACACTGAACGAGAAGGTGCAGGATGCAATAGAAAACGCGAAGAATACAGATGAGATTCTATCAACTGAGGATTACACCATCTAGCTAATAATACGGGTTGACGAGATCCGAGAGTATATGAGACTGAGGAGCGCTCAAGATGACAATGTACAAGAGAACACCAGCAACAACCAGGTCGACGAGGCAAGGATAACACCAGCCGAACCCATACACACGTGGATGATGTAACCATTCATCCGGTAATAGACAACACCGGTTTGCAGAATCAAACGGTCAGTAAGACATACTAACATAATCATAAACTGCTAACACTGACATTGTCCACTTTTTCAGGTGATATCATTAAATGGCATAGTTATGGGATTCATTTAACGGAGCTTTTCATTCGAACTCACACTTGACTGATGTACAAGCGTTTACGTATTTAAATCTTAGTTAGAAGGTGATGCAGCCACAGCTGTAGCGGGGTTCAGTTTGACAAACGCTAATTACACCGAGGTAGTAGAGTTACTTACAGATAGGTTTGGCAGGACGAGTAAAACTATAGATTCCCACATGCAAGCCTAGTTATATTTGCCGTCCCCGAGGAATAATTCAAAGATGAGTAGGTTTGCTTAAACATTTATTTAAAAAGGATTTTCGACTTGTTTGTATTAAAAGTGTTTCATTTTTTATCTTTTAAAGTTTCGCACCGAGTCTGTATCAGTAATTTGACAGTCTTAAGTTGGAATTTTTTCATGCACTCTCCATTTTCGTTTCATATACTTTTGATAATATTCAGCACGTTGGCCCATCACTCACTGCGGATTCCAACCAACCTTCCAACGCCAGTGATACCAGAATACCATAATGCGACATATTATGTTTAAAAACAAAGTGTTGCCATGGATATGTGGTAAGGTGATTGATACTACAAGACCAGTATACCGCCCCTCTACTCCGCAACTAGGGACCAAAGTAGTGTGGTGACCAGATTGGACTTCTGTGTCATATTTTGAGAGGCCAACAATGACCTCAAAAACCAGGATGCTTTCTTCACAGCGATACAGGGTCGCTACTCACGACAAATAGGTGGAGGGAATTTTCTCCGCTACAGGTAGCGAATCAGGGGTAATATAAGCCCCCACCCACCCCCCGCACACACACACACACAAAGTCGACCACTTAATTGGCTTTGTATTTAATTTATTTTTACGTATTATACATAATGATAATACAATCGGGTGTTATTGGAAAAGTTAACCCCTTGGATCATTAAATACAAAAAACACACGCCTTCCAATTAACAAACATTTGCAAAAGGCATGTCCACTCTTATGTAAAAATCTTAGAAACGTCCCTGGTTAAGCTTGAACGAACAACAAACAATATATGTAAATATAAAATATTATATAAATATCAATTTAACAAGGAGGACATTATAATAATATATGCATACAAAACGATTATCTCTGAAATATATAAGGACAACTACCGGCCAATAATAAAGACAAACATAAAAAAGACGAAAAGATACTACTCATGAAGGGGGACAAAAGTATATCAAAACCAGGGGAACTGCATGACTAGAAATCATTTATAAGTAAACAATGATGCGTGGTTTCTTAGATACAAACTGTAATGTTTGTACAGTTCCGATCTGTAAACACAAATAGAGGATACGACACGAGTTGTTACTTAATATCAAGATTTTTTAAATTAGCTCAAGGAAAATGATAGTTAGCGACTTTTAAAGTGTTAGTATAAATGACTACACGCGCTAGAGTCTTTTTATCACATGACTTTAAGGGCTAAAGTTATATCCTTTTTAGATCAGCTATTATGCAAGGTTAAATGGCATGGAAATTTTAGTTATGTAAATGATAGCGCTTCGTGTTGTGGATTAAACTTCATATGCAGATTGTATCGCTAGCTTTGCATAAAGGAGGCTGGATGTTGGCATAAAATGTAATAGCAAATATTTCGATAAAATCATGTTTTGTGGCCATTATAAACATATCTTCTATGTTTACTATTTTTGTTGTTTTTGAATCCTGCGTTGTGAATTAATTGAGGATGTAGTACATTTTAACGTGTGAAAATCAGCAGATCCCACCATTCTCTTTGTTGTGGAGGTATGAATTTTATAGATTGCCGATTGCTTTCAGTAAACGTATTTTATCAAGCTTTGTGTAAAGAACCTTGTTCAAAACATGATAGTCAGTTGTTTCACTGTATTTTCTCGCAAACATTCATATATTCCGATCATAAGAATAGTTGTAAATTCAATTGTTGAATATTCAAATGAATATATTTCCTTTCCCTTGGTAATCGCTACATGTATTTGACCCAATGATAAGCAAATTTTATCCGGTTTGCTTACATAATCGGCGAAGGAAGATAAGCGAATTTGTTAGCTTGTTTTTTACTTGAAAAGTTGTATTGCACTTTAGTTATACAACACGACATGTAATTGGTTTATTAAATGGAGATATTAATTAAATTATAAAATAGTACATGACTTACTAGAATCCAATGGAACGGCAAAGGACATTGGATGCATTTGTATCCCAATCATCATCACATACAGTTCCCCATGTATTGAAGAATATTTCAACCCGCCCTCGATTAGGACTGCACAAACCATGACCACCTCCATCGCAAAGACGAATTTTAGTTAAAGGTTCGTTTGACCCATGGACGACGTATTCTAAACAACAACTGCCATCAGGCCCTGGAATCAGAAACAATTAGAATGTAAATCTCGCTTTTACTGTTCCTATAAGGACATTTTCTTCATGCTTGTTCGTGTTCGAAGTCAATATAGTGTGAGTTACGTTAAGATAATTTAACTGCAATTATGTAGAGTAGCGTTCATAGTATAGCAGAATCAGTTTTAATATTTTGCTTTTCCAGCATAGAGCAACAACAAAAGCTCCCATCCTTCCCTTTTTAAGCTGTTTGTATACCATTGAATAGGGCTGGTGTATTCAATTATATATTAAAGTACAAAACGTTTATTAATAATTAAAAGAATCCGGCCCACAATAAAGACTACTTACCCAATGTATGTTACTGGTGTCTGTGCAAAACTTCAACATGTTGCTTTAAAACTTAATATGCATGAATAATACATCCATGTAAATAATAAAATATAACAAGTCTAAAAGAAGTAGCTTGTCACTTGCATTTAAAAGTGTATACACCATGTACATACATGCTTTTCGAGCATTTATACAAGTAACTCGTTTTTAGATTAAAATCTGTTTGTGAAAATTTTAAAATAAAGTGTATGCGTTCTATCGAGCTATCAGTAATGTTTTATCAAATTGGGTTTTATGGGTACAGCAACTACGTAAACTCATCTAAGTATGGCAATCTAAAAGAATATTGGTACTTGTTGTCTGTTACACTAATTTTTTTCAGTAGACAAAGTCGTCCATTTTCTTTATCGATGCCTTTTCATCAACCAAGTTCAGTTGTAAGTCTTTGACTTAAAGATAATAATAAGCATAACAAGAACATAAAAGATACAAAATCAATCGTCTATTCTGGATTTAGAACGGTTTTGGTAATCCGGTGTGATGCCTGATGGCCCAATGTATCTTAGTCCTTGCTTGAACACGCCTATAAACATTACTGGATTGCTCATTCCGTAAAAGGTAATCAGAAGTTAATTTGAAATAGAAGCCGCTTAACTCGGGTCGCCCAGGGGATAAGTCCAATTTCGTCTATCCGAGTTTTGTGTATCCTCTTCTGTGATATTTAAGAAATGGCATTTCTAAATATTTTGTCCTAAATTTAATGCACTTAAACATGCATTAACACAACCTTCATTTTAGTCGTTCGCATTCTGCTAAGGCTAATATTTAAGATATTCTGACATGCTATTTTCTTTTATAATAGTACATGTGTTATTTATGCTGTATAGTTGAAACGCTTATTTAAGGCTATATATCAACACAACGCTACAAGTGGTTTTAACTCTGGTTTATTTCTATGTCGACCCCGGTACATTCCTTTCCCGTCAACGCAATACCATAGACATATAGTAAAGGGACCGCTGACTCGTGACGTCACGCTATCTACTTTATATGAATAAGTCGAATGCGTCGCAGCTCCATCACCGGGAGTCATAAAAAACTTCCTGTGTAAACTAAAACAAAAGATGGAAAGCCGACAGCTATGTTAAAATTTATGAAAAACGCGTAAATCTCGTATTATTGTGGGTACTAGGATGTGAAATTATAACTTTTCAAGGGTTTTACTGAAAACGAGTGGCGGGGACACTATTTCTTGTTTATAATCATACAGATTTTCTGTTATCCCAGACACGGCGCACATCTGCTCCGCCCACTTCGAGTTTTCTGTCATGGTATGTCATTTCTTTATTCATTTTTTGTTCTTCTTAATCTGAATATTAGGGTTTATCTCTATGTATAATCAGCCATTTTATGTTTATTTTCCTGCTAAATAGATGGCTAAATCGAAAATCAGCATGTCAGTAGCAGCTGTCAGATAACCTTGTCCTACTTTCTGTTCCCATTGTGATAAATAGTGACTGTTCCGTTTAAACTTCTGGATTAGATCCCAAACAACAAAGCAATTTTATTCACAGTTCCTGCAAAATGAATTCCTTCCACACTTGAACACATGGTTAGAGGGTGTCAAGCCACTTAAGGCATTTAAAATAACTGGAACAGGCTTAATGGACATATTCTTGTCCTCTCAGACCAATAAAGGAATGTGATACAAGGTAATTCAAACAAATGTATACCTTAAGTAATTTACATCATTAAAATTTATTTTGAGACAGCTAATTTGTATTTTACTGAACCCAGTGCATATGTTTTGTTGTTGTGTTTTAAGGGGGTGGGGTGGGGGTGGGGGTTGGTGGGGTCTTTTTGTTACATTGCACCGACACAGTTATGGTTGTATTGGTGACGTCCAGCTTATTATTGGTGAAGGAAGAGCCTATATAATTTTGGGCAGAACCACCAGCACAGCAGGTTAGCTAAAAAGTATGTGTATACTGTCAGATAATACAATTGTGCTTGTATTAAAAGTTAGTCAGTAGTTTTGGTTCCACTTTGCTATTGAATGGCACAGAATAACTTATTTTTAAAAAATGGACTTTCAAGATTTCTGTTATATATATATAAATATAAGATGTTTATATATTAAAGGTGGTAACCGACTTTGTCTAAATAATATATATATATTATCTCACCCACTGTTTTGGGAATTTGGGCACAACTTTTTGCATAAACTCACTCTTCAGTCCATGTATTGGCACATTATAAAACTACCTTAATTATTAGTAAATGCAATCTCAAAGGTAGGAAATGCATGTTTGTAATTATGAGTTGGATGTTGTGCTTCACCTTTCATTTGGCTTAGGGACTTCAGTAACCAGCATTGCTTGATCTTTTCATTATACAATAATTTATCTGGTTGTTTGAGAAAAAAGGGACTAAACTTTTGGATACCAGCAATAATTGTATAGTCAAGTTTTTTTAATAGCAATAAACCATGATAAGTATAGGTAGGATTTACCCTGCAAGATTTTTGTGTGTGACAACTGTATAAATCTAGGACATAACAAGATTTTAATATTTTTGTTCTAACTTTGTATGTTTTGTTATATATTATTATTTGTGAATTAATAATACATGTATTTGACTAGACTAGGACTGGAACTAAAAAGGTTAGGCGGGTGCAACTTTTCATATAAAGCCGTAACCTGTAAAGCATACTTTTATTTTTGTCAGTTACCATAACATGAACCATTTCTTCAGAGACAGGTAACCATTAAATTCAACGTCATGGGCCAGCCAACAGAAGCACAGCTGGCGAAGGAAATATCAGTTATTTGCAGTCCTTTGAAAAAGATTAAATTTTATTAAAAGAATATAGTGGTTGTAGTGGCTTGGAGCTAAGGGGACAGCATTACGCCTGACCTAATGGTTGACAGAGTCATGCTTTAAATGCTATCAAAACAACTATTTAAAGTGTCATCTCTGGATGCAAGATTTAATAGTTTTAAACCCTTGAGCCAAGTTGAAAGTTTTCACACTACAAGAAGAAAATTTATACTATATAAAGTAGGGACTTAAGCAGGTTGAAAATTAATACATACACTTGTTAGTTTTAAATCATAACTAAAACTACATATTTGTATCTATTTATTTGTTAATATTTCAAACATACATGCATTGTTGTGACTAGATTAACTCTGAACTTTGACATGTTTATATTCAGATAGTGGAGTTTCTACATTTACTCACTTTATAATGTGTGTACTACAATATGTAAACCAGGGTTGCCCTGATATGAGATGTTAAAAATATATGTCAGTAGTATGTAATAAGCTCTGTCTGTCAATAATGTAGGATATATATCCAAAATGAACACACACTAAGAAGACCACACCTTCAATGTTGTTAGTTGTTTTATAATGATCTATTTCTCAAAATGTTCTTTTATAATAAAAATAAATATGTTGACATGTAACAACCTAATAGTAATTTTCATTATTGTCTGGTAGAATTCTAGCTCCAAGATGTGTTTAAGTTCCCCTGTACTAGTACTGAACGTCTCAGAGCAACAGGCACAGACAGAGACGTCTCTGGGTCAGGGGACTCATCACCGTTGTCTAATTCCTAAAATCAGTATATAAAGACAATTAAGTGCATATTCTGTAATAGTATAATCTAATTTTTAATTTTGTTCAAATATTAATAGTTGATTGTGATTCATTTTTCTTTCCAATTTGAGGTCCCTTACACGCTTAATCGTTTTCACCATCAGTCTTTGTGCAGTCTCCCTCCTATGTCTACAATAAACGACTTATTTTTTTAACTAAATAGTATGTCTTTCTCCGTGCGGTTTTATCAAATACAAGCCATAGTAAATACCACCGGTTACACAGTATTAGCTATGGAAGTATTTATGGAAAAAAGGCAGCAAAATAAGCCCTAAATGGAACTGTGTCTATGATTCATTCAGAATTTGTTTACGTGTTGTTACGATATGTTCACAGCCGATTCATGGAAAACTAAAAGCAGGCAATGGATACACATACAAAGAAGATATTTACCTTCAATCCTTTCAAGTTGATTCATTTTCCGTGGCCGTTTGTCTTCAAATTTGTCAGCTTTATGCTATTGTTTTTCATGCGAATCCCCAAAGGGAAGTCTTTCTATGATTCCCGGTGATGGCGCGCCGAAATTGGAAGATATTCGCGCATCTTGCGGAGTCAGCGGTCCCCTTATTATATGTCTATGCCAATACTATAGCAGTATAACAGTCGTCAATATCCAACAATATGTGCTAGTTTTATTGTCGCCGTGCGCATGCGTGCAGCGTCTATATGTAATCGTTCATGGAACAATTCTATGGGTGGCATCATGCTGTTTTAAAAGTAAAGTGCGACTCTTTCATATATTGAATTTCGGTTATTGTTCAACCTTGGTGAATATCATAATTAAATTAGTTGTTATTTAAAGTGAAGCCACGTCATTACTTGTCACTTGGAATTGTTAATGTTCTTTATGTATATGTATGATTTGTTTTCTTTACATTGCATTTGATACCTACTAAGTAAAGGTAAAATGTTATGATCTATCCAGCTGTTTGTTATTGGACTTTGACCATGCGTAAGGGCATATATTTCTAAGTCATGAAGTTGACGGCCTTTTGAATCATTTAAATAACAACAAGGTTTTGCTGTTGTTGTTTGTAAGTTTTGGTCGGTTTGTTTTTAGGCAAATGTTCCATTGTTTAAAAGGACGTCGACAGCAATCTTTGATACTTTATATCAATGCTCACTTTTTTCAATGTAGTCTTATGACGAAAAAAATCTGTTCCCATGTAGCAAATTGATATTAAAATTTACTATAGTAAGTATTACAAAAACAGTTGTTTTCATTAAATATTGCATACCATGCTTTTGCTGCCTGACGCGCTAGTGGATCTTTAATGTTGATTCTATGTCTATGTCGATATAAAGAGTATCCTTCAATATTCGCAAGGTGACATAACCTCTGTTTTTTTTCCGCAGAAAAACCACGGTTTTTCAACCCTCAGTTCTGATTCATAATTAAAATTACATAAACCCGCATCACAGCTAGTTAATAACAGTGTCCACCAATTCTGCTTCGACGTCGGCGTGCATGTGAGCTTGTAACATAAAATATTAAGAGATTAAATATATTTCTAGCACAATCACAACCTTGCTACATGTCTGCTTCACATTAGATGTACTTTGTCAAACCAAAAGGACTTTTAACACACGACTTAAACCACGTAGACTATAACACTCCTCAACATCGACCGTTAAGATTTATCTCCATTCTTATCTTTCTGTCTTAAACGGCCGTCGTCGGGGTCATAGACCTTAAGGAAGTGTTGTGTTAGTGCTGTAATTTAGGTGCAGTTGGGTGATGTAGTTCGCGCTTCCTGGCCTACATCTTGCATAACTGAGATGAAATCTCATCGACATTCCAAAATGGCACAAATAATAAATCACAACAAATAATAAAACAACAAACGACGTTATGTGCCATTTGATGACGTCATGAATGGAAAGGAAATAAATCCATTAAAGCGTAATTAAATAATTCGTAATTAAATTATTCGACAAGTGCATACCAACTGTGTAATTTAACTGTCAAGTAAATGTAATTGAAGAGATTTAGTTTTGTTTTATATCGCATTATAATGCACGGTGTTACGGTGTTGTTGTTGTTGATGTTGTTGTTGTTGTTTAAGATGGGTTCAGGAAGATCGAGGTTAGAGCTCTGTAAAACCAACTTAAGCACCTTGTCGGTCCTTTTACCCTGACCCTTTCAAGGTAGTAAATATTTATTTGGCTCTGTTTTGTATACTATCTTTTCACTGATTTGCGGTAACTGTTACCGCTGTGGCTTTTCCCATTTCAATATATGTTGCAATATTCATAGGACTTTTGTATATTTCCTTGTAGTTATTAAACGCATAGGGCTACAGCCTCCGTGATTTGATAACTGTATATCTGAATGCAACACCGTGTATTATTCTGCGAGATATCACAAGAATCTATTATCTGAAAATAAACAGTGTAGTGTTCGGATGTGCCGTAATCTATTCTAATAGGCCTGAGTGATTAATTACAAAGCATCTGAACAAAACACCGTGCATTATAAATTTACTCCATATGGCTAAACTAATGTTACTAAGCCAAATGGTGTTCTACTCCTTGACAAAGAATTTCAAATTATGTTTCTGTTATCGCATAAAAGGATCAACTAATAAAGCAATGGACATCATTTACAATATTAAATTGCATGTTAAAGATGTGAGAAAATGGCATGCTCACAACAGTGGAACTTTTGCTTGAACCGTTTTCTCTTAGTGTATAACAAATATGCCCAGTATTCTAATGTTGTTTTTTTAATAATAGATTCTTCCAGTTGTTTGCCTAGACCCAGTCCAGTTTATTTCTTTTTTGAAGTTATGGTAAACAGATTAAAGGAATAAAGTAACAATCTAAAATACAGCTAGTCATAAACATCACGCAAAAAGAGCTAAAATTATATGAGCAGGGAGCTTCATATATAAACATATCATGAACATATAAAAAGTCTCCCCGTGCATGTAATATATGTTGTCATTTTATTCATCCTTTATGAATTGTTACGTATATTTCCTTTGATAGACATTGGACTTTGATTCTTCAGTTCTCTTCAAATAGATGGGTTTTCTTTTCATTGCTTGCATTTAAGAAATCCCTTAAAAGTGCGAGGTTAGAGCTCTGTAAAACCGGTTTAAAGCACCCGTGTCGGTCCTTTCTGCCGACCTACCGCTCCAGGTCTTACCTGCGTGTGAATATCTTTAGTTCTGTGCTTTTTCATATGCCGGTATATGTTGCGATGCTCATATGATTTTGTCCTATATTCTTATTATTGTTTTACATGTTTTAATTGACAAGAATATAAAATCATTTCGAAATTGTGTTCATCATTTCAGGTTTTTGGTCGGAATGGTCAGAATGGTCTAATTGTGGTAAAGTATATCCGGAAAAAAAAACAGAATATGTTCACACTCTGCCCCATTCAATGGTGAACTTAACTGTACTGTACACAACGCTGAACACTAACCTGTCTGCCAACATAAACCCCACTCGGTATAAGGTCCTCGGCATGTTGCACCCAACAACGATGGTGTTGGATTGTTACAGAGGCGCTCCCTTCTATGCATTCCGAACATTCCATATGCCAAAGAACATTGACCCCAGGCTGACCAGCTTGACCATCCTCCGTCTGCAGATAGGTATGTATTATTTTCAGTTTTCGTTTCGGCTTACTTATATTTTAAAACTGTAAATGTGTAATTAACTGTTTTGTCTGGTCTAAGATGAAAAACCGAATATAAATATACATTGTATGTATTAACATAATCAAGTATCCCCTGAAAGCTGTATCATATTATTAAATGTCATTTATCTAAAATGGCTTATTCATATCCCATTTGCTATATTAGCGGGTCACGATAACAGAAAACCCAAAACGAACAAAACACAGCAAAGTATTTATGTGAGTCTTAATCAAGAAAGGCTAGCTGCATAATAAAGCCTATTAAATAAGAATATATGACAAGGCATACTTTAAATCTATTAATGCCTTTACCTGTATGGATCACAGTATATAGGGCATATGAACAGTGTGGGATGGGGTTGTCCCTGAGAAAAACACATATATTATAATAGTATAATAATTAATCGACCCGCTTGATAAATACGAAATATTACAGATTGTAGGTTATTTTCTTAACTTAAGACTCGAACACAAGGACATGCTGTAATCAGTTGCGAAGAACATTCTAGTAACTAGCTAGGTGACAAAAAGCTAGCGTACCAATTTTAAGTGAATGCCTTATATACGGAACTGTTACAATGTAGTTAAGTTTCTTAATAGGACGAAAAAACACAAAAGCAAAATTGATACCTGCACAGTGACGGGGCGTACAGATTCTAACATCATTACTGTCGCCGAAACAATGGTCTCCAAAAAACTGAGGCGGAGGATTGGAGCATGTCCTATCACGGCGTTGCGTCCCAATGCCACATGTGACAGAGCAGGTTCCCCATGAACCCCAGGATGACCAGCCACCACGAACTGTCATATTACACCAAACAGAATTCATACGAAGACAAGATACCATATATGTTATTTTTAGTATTTTAAAACCTTTTGTTTTCAATTTTTAACTAAGTCTGATTGTTTGCATGTCTAAAAACAATGTAATGAAATGCCATAAAAGGTAAAGCCTTTTAATAGAAAGAGATTTGCTATCAGAGAAAGGAGCACCTGGAATCACCGAGAAGCATGTTAGAAAGAAAAAGGACTTATCAAGTCAATCCGGCAAATGCTCATTGCTGGCATATTATTCTTAAGAACATATTAAGGGATATTAAGTATGAGTCCTTAACCTTTAAACTACCGTTTATCCGACCTCCTGTTATATTATATCGCAAAGTATTACGTATGCCTCGCCTTGGCTGAACTCACCTGGACATGGGCCTGAAGAACACGGAATGCGTTCAACATTGTCTTCAGTACAGTTCAGTCCACCATTGGCTGGGGCGGGGTTTGAACATGTTCTGGTTCTTGTCAGATATCCATTACCACACGTTACGCCACAGTTAGACCATTCTGACCATTCCGCCCAGTTTCCATCGGCTGTAGTATCAATCAAAAGACAGAAAACTTGAAAAGATGGACACAATTTTGGATTACCTGTATATCTTTGTCAATTAAAACGTGTTTTAAAGTAGCATTAACATAAATAAGCATGAACAAATGCATGACAATGGGCGTAAACACTCACTTAAATTACACAGATTACAGTACTCGCGACAGATCCACTTGGCGTGATGGATATCCAAACAAACAGGGATAAAAGAGTCGGTGGCACTGCAGTCGATTTTTCCGGAATCCGAACAGTTATCTGGAATTAATTAAAACAGTATGTTTGATGATTGTAGTATTACATCTGTTTGTGTAGCGGATTGGATAGTTAGATATTATTTAACCACAATCATGCGACAAGTGACTTATAATAAACTTTCCTTGTATACCTAGAAAAATTATTGCCTGGTTTTGTCTCCTTAATTAATGACACTCTATCATTGAATACTTAGAAAGAAGTTTGTTGCCGGTTTCTTTACTGTGTCCTTATTTGTTTTCTATTTGTTCTCTGACAATTTTACTTAATTAACTGATTAACTGATTAACGAATTAACCTCTAGCTTCTTGCATTACACTATTTGATCCTTAGTGTCTTACCTGTTGTGAAAATACGGGGGAAACTGTTGTGGCTGTTAGTTGTTGAACTGTCCAACAGAAACCCACTAACGCACAGACAAGACACGAACAGTGCAAAATGAACTAAAAAAACAACAACACACTTATAATGAAAAAATATAGACGGTTTCTGAATATAACCAACCAAATATATGTACTTTAATTTCCTTTAGCAGAATGTATTGTTTCAGAATGCCAAATAATGTTTCTCTAACCTGACTGCGTATTTAAATTGTAGCCATCGCGCCATCCGACTTGCCATGAAAATGTGTAATAAGAAAATAGTACCTTTTTGAAATATGATATCTATGGCGTTAAAAGTTGGTAATCTTATATAAATCAATTTTAGTTATGAAGTATTTCCAGCCTTAAAGGTGCATTGAGGATGACAGTTTTTTTGTTGTTTTTTTGTTTGAAGTACGGTTAGTTAGTGACAATTTTATAGTGGTTGTCATTTGCTTATATAACCCTATAGCTCTTTGCTAAAATAAGTCCAATCGTCCGCACATCTTGGATAGGACATTAACATTGCTTAGGTCATTTAGCGATGTTATATAACAGTGACTTAACAATCAGTCTTCTGATTAAGTTCAAATGAGTTAGACAAAACCTTATATATATATATATATATATATATATATATATATATATATATATATATATATATATATATATATATATATATATATATATATATATATATATATATATATATATTTCTATCTTTATAGCAACGGGGCACTTATAAAGTGCCCATATCCTCCATGATGTGCGGAATAACGAGAAACTGTCTTCAAAGAAGGCCATGCTAAGGAGTCATCAATGATTTGGTTTACGTTGCTATATTGCAAGCACTCACTAGTTTTAACGTTACAAGGATTATGAGAAAGTTATTAAGCCTTAACGATTTTACTACCTACGTGCATTATTAAGCACCTATGGTCGCTGATATAACACTCAAACTAGAAAAAAACAAAACGAAAACCCTTAGTTGTCATTCAACTACGCGAATGATTTTCGAAATTTTAAATGTCAATAATGGATGTAACCACGCTTGCGCAGTTGTTTGGGCATAGCGAAAGTCAACAAAAACAGATAAAAAGTTTGAAAACAATATCGAAACGATAACCATAAGCAATCTATCATACCAAGTGTGCTGGAAAGGAAAAAGCTACGACAAGGATAACATTATAAAAAATCGGAAATAAATTTGGAAGTTCGATTTGTGGCGCACAGAAGACTCAGCTTCAGTCACAGTAAATTTTCGTGATTCATTTTAAGAGAATGTCTGGAACATTCAATGTCAATGGAAATAAACTGGTACATGTATGTCATCTTACTAATATAAGTGTAAACATCGTGTGCTATCTGCATTTTATGTTTCATAATGTTGTTGTAGCATGTTGATAAATATTTTTGTTCACTGTCATCATTTCTCATCAATGTTTCAGACTTTCCAAAGGCATTTGTCCACTCGCCTTATAAATACCAAAATGTTACATCTTTGTATGTACGATCGAAATTTAAATAATGGTGATTTGAATTGATGCTGTTTGTTGTGATAAACTTGTTGGGTGTTGTGTATGGTTTTATTAGATCATAATGAACGTTATATTTGTGTTTATTCTAATGCGAATATGATGAAATTATAATATTGTACTAAAAAATTGAGTTTTAGATAATGTTTGACGTTACCACTGTAACAAACAAAACAAGGAGTTTTATTATCTTCAGTGTTTTAGTCATTTCAGTATAAACTGTATCATTGTAAGCATTGTAGAAGTTACGTTTCGTCTTAGATGATCTACACTTAAATAACAAATTAACAATTAAGAATATATTACATATCTAAACTAGTACCTTGAATCATCATAATTCTGCACAAAGATTCCTCGTTTCTTTTTGACATGTTAGATCGTCTTACGTACAAGATTACATTCTTATGCAATACCAGACTATATATATACTGGTGTGATCCTTATCTACAGAGAGGAGTGTCCGGACCTCCCCACGATTCGAAGTAATATTATTTCGATTGTGCGATATTTAGCTCAGTCCGTGGTATTGCTAAGCACAAGGTATAACATTATCTGTTCGTAAACAGCAAAAGTCCTTGTCATTTCCTGTAAATCTTGTTTCTTAGTCGCCAAGAACGGCGACCCTATGCTTTCATTGGTTTTAGAAATGCCTACGAGTGACGCCACATCTTTAAGAAGCGATCGCATTTTTAAAACTGAAGTTATTATTCTTGTTCTATTTCATATTTCAGATGTTAAAGAACAAATTGTTTGTACTAAAGTGTTTGTTTCGTTTGTGTCTTCTAAAGAACCTACACATGAACATTAAAAGTGTGGATAACAATACAGTTGTATATGTAGAAGCAAGCACTGTAGGCAAGTGAATGTTAACTCAAAGTCACTTGACTGAAATAAGTATTCAAAGCATAGACCTCACTTGAACTTTCCAGCCATTGATTATAATGCCAAATTAGACTTGAAGTAGGGTCACCAACAGCCAAACTGGACATGTGTAGGTCCAATTGAAGGCAAAGAAGCAGAGACATCCATGTTTAAACTTCATGCAGGTGTTCCAATGACTGATGATGTGTCTGATGTTTTAAGGAAGTTTTGGAAGTTAATACAGTTGAATAGAACAGGAAAACCAATGACCCTTTAGACAGGAAATGTATCAAACACAACTGAGCGAATTAATTCGCTAAGACGGAAGTGAGCGGATATATATAGTACTAATTCAACGAAAAACCAACAAATTTCAGCTTTCAAACAACAACTATGAGATAGCAATGATAAGATTGCAAAGTACAGAAGGTAAGAAAGTTGACATCCAGAATTGCAGAAAATGTACATTGGCATTGCCAATAAGTATGATTAGAAAGACTTTGTTATAACAAAGATTACTCTGATAATGAACCAATTTGTTTATTTCCACATTTCCCTGTTGTGCGACTTAACAAAGCAACCGCACCAGTGAGAATGGGGCTTGATGCATCTACCCAAAAAAACAATTAGTCACTTAATAATATTAGCAAAGGTACAAAGATAATTTAGCTTTCTTTCTTAAAGTTTCTCAGAAAATACTTTTTATATTAGGGACAGGAACTATCTGCGATGAAACCTTGTTAGTTCAAGTTAAATTAACTTAGCGCCCTGAGCATAAAAACTGGCCAGTCGGACCGACAGCATCGGATTTAATCGGTCCGGGCCAACATTTGCCGGTCAAAACCGTCAGACCAAAAGTCTTCCCCGATGTCTAATTTTACATGCGATTCTCATTGTGTCATATCGCTTCCTGTTTGTATGTTCGATAGAAAATTGAATTCTTAGGACCATATTGGTTATGCATGTTTATAAAATACGATGCATATGTCTAATAAAAAAGGTCAGACATGTGTGCAATTTTATGTCATTTTACTATTTACCTCTGATTGTTATGTAATAGTTTGCCATATTGACATATATATTTCAGCATTGTTTGAACAACTTTGTTAAACACTCAGTATAACCATAAGCATTAGGATAAATAATTGCAAATACTAACAGAACTTGTATAACCATGTTATTCACATAATACATGAACATCTTCGCCGTGTCCGCAATTATTACTACCAAGAGAATTATGCTGACAAAAAAAAATGCTCGGTTCGGTCCCGGTGCAGTTCACGTCATCCAGATATATTGGTTTCGATGATGTAAAGTCCGGTCCTCTGATATTGCTACCTGAGCTGAAAGCAGCAACAAATGAAAATAAATACTTGCATTGAGCATTTACGCATATTATAAATGATCAGATCTACAGTTTCTCATCCCAGTTGACGTTAACTGTTTATAACTTACGTATACTTGTGAACGCCTAGTTTAAAATATCCACAGTTGAGGTGCTTTTAATGGTTAAATTAGATTTTAGTTAACTTAAGCAAACCCGAGTACTTTGAAAAGAAAAAAATATACCCATATAAAAAAACGCTTAGTAGAACAACTCTTGCCATTTAAAATTGATTGTAAACACCTTGCTGTGTCTTTGTATGTTTGCTGGCTTTATAGTAACATCAACATTTTTCACTAATAAATAGACAGTGTATGGACGTAATGGGCTTCCGTTGTAAATAGTTCGTGGAGCAAAACTCATAACATATCATCATGAATTCATGCTCATCAGTCGTAGAACTACACTTATGCTAAATTAACTGATTGAAAAAATATTTTTTAATTGAAAATAATGATATGTGTTGCTGTCTCTTGTCGAAATTCTTATACATTGCGGGTCTTTCCGGATATAAATATGACTTACCAGAATCCAATCGACCCGCAGAGGACAGTTGCTGCAAGGGTGTTTATATCCCATATATCATCACAAACAGTCCCCCATCTGTTGTTATAGAATATTTCCACACGCCCTGTTTTTGAATTACAAACGCCATGACCTCCGCCATCACAAAGCCGGATTTTAGGTAATGGCGCTGCCGTCGGTGTGGCCAGTAATTTGTTCGAGTATTCTAAGCAGCAACTTCCATCAAGGTCTAGAAAAGAGAAACTTTTTTTTGTAATCGTGTTGTCTGTCCTTTATCCATCTAACCTTTCCGCAGCGGTGTGTGTCCCAGTCGGTGCAAATAGCATTTTGCATACAAACAAGTCTTCCAGCCGATATGGGTATTTTTGCATTATTTTGTTTCACTCAGAAAAATAAAAATGAAAATCGCCGTAACGCATAGTCGGTATTTTATTTAACCAAAGCATATCATTTAATTTTCAGCGCGTCTGCTATTTGCTCTGACGTCGCTGTTCAATATCATAACGGTTACTAGCCTAGTCGACTCTAAAATTGAAGATACTAGCTTACTTCATGTTACCTCCCAGTTTGTACTAAGGTTGAAATTGTCCATGTCAAGAACCAGTTTATTACTGCAAAAGTTTCATAAGGTTTTGTTATTAAATTATCTGTATAAGATAAACAAAATCAAGGATTTGAAAACTTAGAAAATGTATTGTTGAGAGTTTCAACCTGGGAATCCTTCATTCAACTGGATTGATTGCAATTTACCCTTTTACAATTTGTATTGCTTTTAAATAAAACGATGGCAGGTCAGACTGCATAAAACGGTAAATGTAACTTAAAACCATAATTTGGAAAGTGGCTGGTGGAATTATGTTTCTTCATCTCTATAAATGTGCCCTATATAGGGGATGCAAAATACGCAGTCTCCATGCCGTTTACCTCATTGCATTGTAGGTATAACATCTGGATAGTGTGTGCTTTTACTATTTCCCATGCTATTGCGAATAAAGTCTCAGCATATTGTATTTGATTGGGTTCTCTTTACAGAGAGCTGCAAAATAATGCATTATTTCGCGTCGTTTGCTTAGGCTGTTTTTGTTACAATTTGGTAATTTCCTTCGAAAGTTGTACATTTCAGTTTAACGTATATTGTCACTACATTTTCCCCTATAAATGACCCCATTTACTAGTTTTATTTTGAACTCATCGTGTGTGTGTGTGTGTGTGTGTGTGTGTGTGTGTGTGTGTGTGTGTGTGTGTGTGTGTGTGTGTGTGTGTGTGTGTGTGTGTGTGTGTGTGTGTGTGTGTGTGTGTGTGTGTGTGTGTGTGTGTGTGTGTGTGTGTGTGTGTGTGTGTGTGTGTGTGTGTAGAGAGACAGACAGACAGACAGACAGACAGACAGACAGACAGACAGATAGACAGACAGACAGACAGACAGAGATACAGAGAGAAACAGAGACAGAGAGACAAAGAGAGACAGAGAGAATGATAGATATAGATTTTTTTTCCTCGCATCATGTGCTTTCTGTAAGTTGTATCACTTTGATTTGATAAAATATCTATTTACACTGTTTGTATTATAGTAGTAAAGCTCATCAATTTAAATTTAATTACCCAGGTCGATCCTCCTACCGACCATGGACTGACCATTCCAAGGCGGAAACGGGTTTTCTGTATGTGTTTAATGTCTTGTCATTTACATGTATATGCAGTTGTTAAGCTTAGTTTAAATTTTGATATATTTGTGGACATTGTCGTAAGAACTTTATATTTTCCTACTCATGATTTTCACTCAGACGTCTATGAAAACACGTTACAGCTTAAAGATGTAGACTATTTATTGCCTAAGATGGGTGGTCTCGTGAAACTTTTAGACTTACTTTTCCGAGATTTGGACTTAAATAATGTTAACAATTCAACAAGCTGTCACTGGATATTTTACAAATCTACTGTGTCGCCGTAGCACATTTCATTGGCAAAGCATGGTTTCCTTTTACTAATGCATTTAAATTGTGTGTATAGTTATGAAATATCTTTCATATCAGAGTATATCTGTGTTTTACAACCTATTGTAGGTGAGCTTGCAAATGTTTAAGCCTAAAAACGTATCGGGTATAATCGCAGGTTTTTAGTGGGGACGCAGTTAGAGTCTAATGTTGCAGTCCCAGTTAGTGACAAGCTAATGTGTTACAAATAATACAACAATATCTTACTAATATGTTGATAAAACTTTTAGTATAAAGACATTCGTAAAATGAAGTTTAGACGAATTCCCTGTCTACCTTAGTACTTAGAAATCTGTATAAATAAAGTTAAACTTTACATTTAATTTTTTCATGCGACATTAGAACTTATTTTAACATAAAACAAACCTATTTCATGCCTATCCGAAATAAGGGCTTCCCCACAAATATCCTGTCTGAGTACTAGGGCCCTGGCAAGTACCCAAAGATGATGGTGTTGGATTGTAACAAAAGCGCGTCCTTGTCCGGACTCCATACCCACCACAAGACCTTGAACAACTACTCCAGCCAAACCAATTCGACCACCCTGCATCTGTGGAAAGTAAAACTAGGATTTTATATAGGATGCATGACCTTTATTATCAAAATGTATTTGACGCCTAATATTCATCTCAAATACTTTTCACTAATGCGGTGAGGATTTATATGTCACCCATAAGTCGCTGTCCTTGCCGCATGACATTACGCGCATATAATGAAAAGAAACGTTTCTGTTTTACTAAGTTTCCATATTGTTTTGAATCGTGAGTATGAGATTCACCAATGGAATGCATTAGTATGAATTTTATATTTCCTTCACTACATTGCACTAATCAATGTAAGCCTGATACGAGAACTGGTACAAAGAGACATTATTTCTATTTACTGTCCGTATAAAAAATACAACAAAAGAACACCGACATAATGTAGAACATGAGATTACATTGTATAAGAAATTCTTGGTTCACATGCATTAAGAAACCGGGTAGCTGTGAATATCTCAGGAAAAGATAATAAAAAGATACAATTAGATAATAAACAAACCGTTCTTCCATAAAATGATATAATGTCATGTGCCAAATTAACTGAAGTTGGTAGACGTGGTGGCAAAAAATATACGTCTGAGGTTGCATTGTTAAAACAGATATACATGGGTTACTGGGCACAATTGTATTGTTTCAAATACACACATTTTATTGTATAAGACAAAGCTAAGGTTTTACCATTTGTATTACTTTTATTGGTATTAGAACACAACATTATTATTAAATGTGTTAACCCTCGCGCATCTTTATCTTTATACATTTTTACCTTCACAGTAACGGTGCGAGCATATTCGCACATCAAATCTATCGCCAAAACAGTGGTCTCCTAAATGTTGGGGAGGCGGATTGGAGCAAGTCCTGTCCCTGCGTTGAAGACCAATTCCACAGGTGACAGAGCAGGATCCCCACGAACCCCAGAGTGTCCAGCCACCAGGAACTGTCAATACCAACAATAAGTATCCATGAAAAAATAAAATCAAACGCCTACCTCACAGGATAAGCATTTTGTAGCTGAGAACTTCACATCCAAAATGGCAAAGAAACAATGGAAACTCACGAAAGAAAGTTATTAAGAATAGCTTTGGATTTTTTTGTTTGTTATCGTATGCATATCTGTTAACATATCGATAGTCATGCACTTATCGTTATTTCCAAAGATGAGATAAAGAACCAACAAGAAGGTCGCCGTCGAGCTCTGTTCATCATTTACCCGTATATATTTTGCCTAATGACAAACCGTTAAAAACGTAGTTTATCGGTTTCTTGTCACAAACATGTTTTAGATCATGTGCACTGTCATCGGTTTAGAGTTGTAAGGTACAAGAAACTCGTTGATCCCTTTTTAGTGCATTTATTGCAACGTAGACCTATATAAATGCCGTCTTGCAATGATATAATTAAATAATTAGATTGTCAAATATAATATTATTTAAACAAGTATTAATTATACAGTATTGACAATAACAATTAAACCCAATTTGTAACTACAAAATATGAACGACTTTACTAAGGTTCGAACCCGGGGCCTTCGATATGAGAAATCAACATGTTGGACACTGGGCTATCTCTCCACAACAATTTAAACGATTACAAATCACATTAATTGAAAGTATTATGCAAGGATTAAAGTGAAATCCTAATAATCCAGTAATGTCAATCACCAAAGAGTCACTTATTATATAAGCAATATTATTTAGTTACAGTACTCGCAAAGACTATAGACCTTATGACATAACAGCAGGTATTTGTTCGTTCTTACTGTCTACGTGCTGTAGATGTGCATGCATGAATTAGAGTGCAGCAAAGTTATTTATTTCAAAGTACTTATTGTAAATTTTGACAAAATCATTACACTTAATTAACATATTGTATTTATTAGCTAAAAATCTAAATTTCGCACACTGCTACGTTACTAACCATGTGATTGTTATCGCCTCATTCGTCAATACATCTAAATCAGTCTGTATAACGTGTTAAATTACAGGTGCCACTGATGATGTGATCACTCTGGCGGGAAACATACTAGTCCTGCTTACTTATTGTATAAATTATGTCTTATAATCAAATTTTGCTTTTTTCCTTTAACACATTCCTGCTGCTAACTACAAATGATACTCGAAAAAGATAAAACTAAAGGAAAATAACGACTACTAAATAATAGAACCCCCTATGTAACAACTTAAAATAGCTAGATACTGAAAGTGTGCTTGCTATGTCTCTTAGTTTGATAAATGTAAATGTAATATAAAAAGATGAGATAAAGAACCAACAAGAAGGTCGCCGTCGATCTTCTGTTCATCATTTACCCGTATATATATTTGCCTAATGACAAACCGTTAAAAACGTAGTATATCGGTTTCTTGTCACAAACATGTTTTAGATCATGTGCACTGTCACCGGTCTAGAGGTGTAAGGTACAAGAAACTCGTTGATCCCTTTTTAGTGCATTTATTGCAACGTAGACTTATATATATGCCGTCTTGCAATGATATAATTAAATTAGATTATCACATATTTAATCAAATATTATATTATTTAAACATGTATTAATTATACAGTATTGACAATAACAATTAAACCCAATTTGTAACTACAAAATATGGACGACTTTACTAAGGTTCGAACCCGGGGCCTTCGATATGAGAAATCAACATGCTGGACACTGGGCTATCTCTCCACAACAATTTAAACGATTACAAATCACATTAATTGAAAGTATATGCAAGGATAAAGTAAAATCCTAATATTCAGTAAATGTCATCACCAAAGAGTCACTTATTATATAAGCAATATTATTTAGTTACAGTACTCGCAAAGACTATAGACCTTATGACATAACAGCAGGTGTTTGTTCGTTCTTACTGTCTACGTGCTGTAGATGTGCATGCATGAATTAGAGTGCAGCAAAGTTATTTATTTCAAAGTACGATTCAGACAGTTGTTAAAGGGTTAGTATATTAAATAAAAGGAAGAGAAACCAATCGAATAAAACTAAGTCATAAGAACAAACCAAACGGTATTTACCGGTTGGTGACTGACAGCCGACTGACGAATCCACGAGAAAATATCAAGTGGTCCCAAAAAAGGCGCTAAATAAATTACACTACACTAATTGTAAATTTTGACAAAATCACTACACTAAATTAACATATTGTATTTATTAGCTAAAAATCTAAATTTCGCACACTGCTACGTTACTAACCATGTGATTGTTATCGTCCTCATTCGTCGATACATCTAAATCAGTCTTAATAATGGTGACCGAAATTTGCAAGAAAGCGCCGCACTTTAGTTGGTAATAGTACAGCCATCCATACTACTTTTCCAGGAACGATTACATATAGACGCTGCGCAGTATAAAATACACTGCGGACTGAATTGGTTTCTTACTCACTGAAAAATGAATGGGTTGTATGACGGAAAATGTGTCTAATGCATTACTAGCAATACCGGAACGTGCTTTCATATTCAACGCATGTCAATTGAAACAAATGATTTATTATTGTTGACAACCTACAAACTTTTAAACTGATAGTTAGTTTAGTGGGTTTTTCGTTAACAAAGTGAATAGCAATCATGTACATGTACCGAGCACATTCTCGAAGAATTTGATGGAAGATTAATAGCCCTTAGGATATTGATTCTTTATTGGAACAGTACTTCAAACAACGAAATTTCTGCCCCACGAAATAAAATGCTTTCACAGTATGTCAGTAATCTGGAGACGGGGTCCACTTGAAGCAGATATAGTGCAGCCTTAACTGTGCATAGCATGCGTGAACACCAGGCATGCTACCACACCCAGTCACTTTATCCTGAAACCGGACCAACCAGTCGTTGTACTACCCTTTCTTGAGCGTTGGCAATGGAGCTTTACCACTATAAAGTACGACTTTGGTAAGTCTCGGCCCGGGATCAAATCTGCAACCGACGCTCTACCGATTGCGCTACCTTAAACTGATAGTCTTAATGCATTGGAAAGTCTGGACGAATGATGTATTATCTAGCTGAAGTTTTGCAGAAATAATTCGACTTGCTGAATTAATATAATGATTTTACCGAAAGCCAACAAATGTGCATACATATCATACTCAATGTTGTTTTCTTGTTGGCATGTGAGATCATTCTGACCTAAAGACGGAACATTAGATGGACATTATTTATTTGTAAAATATATATATTCACCAATGTCATTGAATACTTTTGCGTTTCTCTCAATAGATCTTGAGATCTGCCAAAATGCAGTAAAGGATGGATCAGGCCCCTTTCTTCTCTTGTAACTTTAAACAAACAAAACTACGTGTTATCATACATGTGCCAAACTTGTAACGTTCACATGGATTGCAACAGTACGCATGACATCTGCTTTAGGCAACATTTCATATGTATTGACAGTTTTGTGACCCTGTCAAGAAACCAATCAACTCCTTTTTGAAGCAAAGTACTATAAAGCGATGGACGGCACTATCAGGCTGAAAAGCAAAAGAATAAATGGCAAAAACTAACTGCCACTTGAAATTGTTTATATACCTTATGCATATGTATGATCTGTTAAAATTTCATTTGTTGCCAGTATGGATTATTATCAGACAAATTGTCACTGCTCAATCTAGCTTTAAGCCATTATTTGTTATTATTTTATTATAATATTTATTCTTTTGACGTAGTGTCTTGTAGAAATAACACACCTCTAATCACTCCATTTTATTTTTATCTTAAGGTGTATCATTACAATAGACTTGTTAGATTACAGACCTGTTTCATAGTGAGGATTACCCAACCCTTGTTATTATTTTCTATTATGGCAGCTAAAACCACTTCCAATATTTCGTTAATAGTCAATTCGTTCTTGTTCACTGTTACAGTTAACATTTGTTTACCGCCAATCTAAGTGACTTGCAACCATAATACTCAAAATATTTAGTAAATATCCTTAATTTAGTCTTTTTTACATTTGATGTGTTGTATACAAATATAGTTATCAATAAAATATTTATCCATAAAATCAAACATAAACTGTGGAATTAATTTTAGTTTCTTTAACCTATACGTTTTGTTAATGGTATTCTTTTTTAATTTCCTTTCTTAAGTTTAACTTTTATTCGTATATCATTTGTGGTTGAGAGCAAGCTGAACTTATACTTACTTCCTGCAAACGGATAATAGTTTAGTCACTATGTTAAACCTACTTCATTAAATAAGTAATCAGAACTGCGCAAATACTCCCACTTCCTATAAATGCATAAGTTGTCATTTCACTAAATAGTCAAAAGGGGTTATTATGATCACGTATGCAGTAGCGCAAACGAACTAAACAGATTTAGTACATTTCAACAGTGGCTCGAAAGCGACCTTTGATGCTTTGAATAAATGGGGTTTTTTTTGTTTTCTCTTGAAATCGAAACCAATCTTTCGCATGAACGAAATAACAAATTTCTTTTTAAGGGAAGGCGAATTCTGAAAAAAAATCCACTGTAATTAAGATTTGTCATTTCTTCATTAATTTTCGCCGACTCGATCACACACCGAATAGATAAGTTAAAATATCGGTCATAAAGTACGCATAACTAAAGCACTGTGCACCGTGAGCGATGCCATTTTGAGGAATTTGATTATCTAACCTAGTTACAGTGAAGGCATCTTGCTAAGGCAGGCGAGGTTACATCCACAGTTCGGAACATAGTTGATTCGGACATCGGAAATCATCAATTAGAAGGAATTTTGCGTCGAATTAATCATAAGTATGTAGTTACGTACACATTTATAATGAACCGGATCCAAACTCACCCGGACATGGATCCAGAGAACATGCAATGAATTCAGTACTGTGCCCGATACAGTTTAGTCCACCATTGGCTGGGGTAGGGGTTTGAACACGTCCTGGTCCTTGTCAGATGTCCATTACCACACGTTACGCCACAATTAGACCATTCTGACCATTCTGCCCAGTTTCCATCAACTGTTATTTTATTTAAAATAAAGAAATAGGACAAAGTCCTATGAGCATTGCAACGTAAATCAAAACTTGAAAAAGGAACCGGACACAGGTATTCACTTGCAAGCCAAATTTAAAATTAAGAATAAAAAATTGATGACATAAAGAACAAATCCAACAGTTTCCGCCTTTGAACGGTCAGTCGGCAAAACGAACCGACTGCGTGCTTAAACCGGTCCAAAAGATTAACAAAGATCCCAAGTTTTATATTCTTATCAATTAAAACATGTTTTAAAATTGTCTTTATATATCTGGAACGAATATTTGATAATGACTTTAAACTTGATTGCTTTTTGACGATAATATATTTTGTAATGACTTTAAAAATCGACACTTACTTAGATTACACAGCTTACAGTACTTGCGACAAACCAATTTGGCGTGCTGGATGTTCGAACAAATTTGGAAATAAAAGTCGGTGACAGAGCAATTTACTTCTCCAGAATCCGAACAGTTATCTGGAATTAATAATGAAATTATATTTCAAACTGTAGCATTACGTCTATTTGCGAGCGGATTTGATGCTTTGATACTATTTCAAAACAATTATGCTACAAGTAACTTGCTGACAGTATTTCATATGAAATATTTTGTTGTCTGTTTTTTTCTTTTTATTCGTTTTGTTTTATTCTTATTCGATTTAAAGAATAACCTCTAGCCTTTTCCTTAAAATATCATATCCGTGTTGTCTTTATTTTAGTATTTCGCAATTTACTTATAACTACCTGTAGAGAAAATAAGGTGGAAGCTAGCAGAACTGTTGGGGCTATTTGTTGGACTGTCCAGCAGGAAGCCACAAACGCTCGTAAAAGACACGAACAGGGCAAAACAAACTGAAAATATTTTTTTAAATACTTGAGTCGTTGATAGGCTGTCGTCAATAAAACATGCTTCAGCAGAGTCTAATATATTATACAGATGTTAACGATTACAACCAGCAAAATATCTGTACTACAAAGTACATGTACTGGAAAAAGACACATTCCACACTTTACAACATGACTGCATAAAAAGACGCTAAAGTAAATCCTACAACATACACTGAGAGATAGAGAGAGAGAAAGAGAGAGAGAGAGCGAGAAAGAGAGAGAAAGAGAGAGAGAGAGAGTTATATAGTTATACAGTTATACAGTTATATAGTTATATATAATTATATAGTTATAGTTATTTATTTAAAATATGCTATATATTTATATTAAAATGTAGATAGATTAGATTAGAATATATAGACAGACAGATAGACAGAAAGACAGACAGGCAGACAGACAGACAGACAGACAGAAAGATTTATAGATATTTATAGTTAGATAGTTATATTTATTTATTAATAATATGCTATAAATTTATAATTTAATGCATAAAAGAAATTATTACCACAATCAAATGTAAGGGCCATATGTATTTGAAAGGACCTATTCGTCAATTATTTAAACATGTCAACCAGTTGTTCACGTCCTACAAATATAAGTGTATGCATCTTCTAGTTTTCTGCATTTTATAATGATTTTATTGTATGTTGATCAATATACATTTTATAGAGCCATAAATTCTGTTTTATTGTCTTAAAAGTTTCAAAGTAATTTGTCCAATCTAGCATTAAGTATAGTAATGGTGAGTTGAGTTGATGCTGTTTGTTGTGATAAACTTGTTGGATGTTGTATATGGTTTTATGAGTTCATAATGAACGTTATGTGTGTGTTATTCTAGGACGTATATAGTCATATTTTTGTCTATTATTGTACACTGAATTTAAAAATATTCTTGTAAACAACGAGAATTTGTTAATGTCTGTGTTTTATGGGAATCACCATACGATCTTACAACTTTTAATAATGTTCAAGTGAAGTTGCGTCTAACGTCTAGATAATGTACCCTTAAAACAAATAAACGATTCAGACAATGATTTAAAATTAAATCCAGTATTGCACAAAAAAGACTATGTTACAAATTATATATTACATATCTAAGCAAGTACCTTGACTCGTCATATTTCTTCACAAAGTTTCCTCGTTTCTCTTTGGCAGATTGGATCGCAATAAGAAAGTCCCACGTGCACTATTCTCTTCTTATGCAATACCAGACTATGTATATTCTGTCGTGGTCCTTATCTACAATGTCGATGATAATGTGCTTTGGCCGAAATGTTCCATTATGTTCAGTCAGTTTCGTTACTTTTAATAATGGTGGACCGAATCTTCACCAATGTTATTTGAAACAAAACATTATTTGACACTTGTTTCACTGCGGGTATTCAACTTCAGATTTTCAAAAACTTTAAATAATAGGTCTTAATAATACATTAACATATTGTGTTGTTGTTGTTTTTAAATAATTCTAATTAAAAATAACATTGTCAGAAAGAATGACTATTTATCATTGTATATGTCAACTTGCGGACAATGAAATACGACATGGGCAAAAAGTGTGAAGCAAAACAAAAGTGTTCCAGCTTACACCGAAAATATATTTGTATTTGTATAACATACCAATGTCTATTACATACGCAAGTACGAGTTTAAAGGCATCTAATTTCACTGCATAGCAGTTGTTTTCGACATGTTACCTCAGAAGAAGCAGAGAGGCCAATGTTCCGGGTATCTTTTATGCATGAGGCATCTTTCGATTGTCTTTGTTTACTTTATTAAGATGGATAGTGCTCACAACAAATCATTCAGTTATCAGCATTGCATCAATACATGCATTTTAGTTATTGAATTTGTCTTATGCAAAAAGTGTCATTTGTATAAATTTCTGTTAAAAGATTCGCACCAAGTTAAGTCGATGGCATTAAAGATCAGGCCAATCCAGGGAAATTAGAGAATATGAGGATTTTGAAGAAGGTCATTCTTTACTAAACTGCAATATGTAATTCAAAAAGTGCCTCCATAGCTACGAACAATTCTTTCAATCAAAATATCTTCTTTTGTTATAGAATTTGAACTGACATATGTCATGCTGTTTAGCTTTTTTTGCATAAGATCTATACTATAACATGTTGTCAAAGATTCCGAAGATTACTAGAACGGTAATGAAATTGAATATGTCTTATTTACCTGCTCATAGTAGGTTAAACTATAATACTATAATACTAAAGAGGCTCATTAAAACACACACTTTCACATAAATATTGTTTTCATTAAAAGAAAAAAAAACATGTGTTTTATTCCTTGTATAAATAATAAGTGTAGACTACAGTTTCCATACATGGTCATAACCAGAAAATTGGCGCTTGTGTTTGGGTATAGCCTCTATAAAAGTCTATGCCATGCCTAATTACAATCCTTGGTTTAATGTTACATGTTCGATGTTCGGAGGAACCATTTAACTTTCTGGATACAGAAATAATAATTTTACTTTCTATCGAAATATCTTGAATTAATACTGTAGCGAGTTGATATAAATTATGTTTAAACTTAATCAATTATAAGTTTTCTCAATGATTGCTATGCTAATTCACTTTTTACGAATTGAACTAAATTTTCCTGAACTAGATTGGAAAGTTATAAATTGTTTAACTGTTTATGATGCTAACGTTAAACATTTTTAAACTGTTGAATATTTTATCCTGTTTTTAGTTATATTTCATATTATTTTAACCTGATATTTTTATGTTTCTACTCACATATGTTAATTGTAATCTGGTTTTACTCTATTAACATTAAACTTCATTGTATTCGGTGCCGTATGACCTTTCAAGTGTCGATGTGCCGTAAAACCCAAAATACAAATGCAAATTCTGCAACCTAAAATATAACTGAAGGTAATGAAGGCCTCACACATCGAATATGCACACATGTGTGCTGTAATCGACCGTAAAATAAAACCTGCCTTATGTGACATATTAATTTGCTCATGATCATCATTATCATCATCATCATCATCAAGACGACATTATCATGATGAGCAGCAGAATGATACTATTACGACTATTATGACTGTCACTATCAAGATCATCAGCAGCAGTGGCTTCATAATTACGCCCATCATCACGATCAGAATTAATATAATCAGCATCATTGTTGTTGCCATCACCATCATTATGACCATCAGCCATTATGTTAGCCATTAAGTCCTTGTGGCAAAATGACGTCACTACTTTCGTCATAACTTATCAAGGAAAATGTCAGCGCTTGGACATCTTTATTCAAACAGATGGATTTTCTGTTCATGGATTGCATTTGAGAGACCCCTCAGGAAGTGCAAGGTTATAGTTCCCAAAAACCGGTTTAAGCTCCCCAGTCAGTCCTCTTTTGCAGACTAACCCATCGAATTCGGCAACTGTTGGGTTTACTCTTTTTGTTATAAATAACTTAAATAACTTATCACAGATTTGTAGGTATTCAAAGTCCCCGATTGCTATGTAACGAATATATGGCAAAGTCCTATCAGCATTGCAGCATATATCAAAATTTGAAAAGGCAAACGACAAAGTTATTCCTTCACGTGCAAGTAAAATGTAAAAGTAAGAACAAATATGTGATGAGTCATTAAACAAAAGTGCACACCTAACAGTTACCTGCCATGCAACGGTCAGTCGGCAACAGGGACCGACTTGGATGCTTAAACCGATTTTTACAGAGCTCTTACCTCGCACACAATTGATCATGCACGGTGTTTTGTTCAGTTGCTTTGTAATTAATCGCTCAGGCTTATAAGACATGTACGTGCTAGTGTGAGTGTGTGCATGTTTGTGGGTAGGTGAATGTGCTTAAATATACCAGGTATACTGGACTGTTGGTTAACAGTGCGTATTTGATGAAGTTTAGATATTCGGTGTTAGAATTTGTAAGATACGTTTGGATAGTTTGGAATACAGGTACTTTTAACACAACAATGCAGTGTTAAATACATTTTACTTTGTAATGTTTTGAATGTTGTTTGAAAATTTTATAATCACTCATTTTTCAATCACGTCCATTTAATATTTCGCAAAAGGAAAATTAGTTATAAAAGACTGATAACTTTTACGCAAGGTGCAAATAAAAATCTGAGGAAATAAACACATTCGAAAAATACTGACGAACATTACATGGTCGAGTTTTAAGACGTTGGAATCCGCGTCGAAAGGCCGTTGGCTCGAACTCGGAACGAGATGTTTCTAATTTAGCAACACAATCTACTATGTATTGTTTAGTGAAGATGAAAACAAATCTCTCTTTTCTAAAATCGATTTAATTAAATCCAAAACAGTACTGCTGAAAACAACATTGTGGTAAACGAATAACTATAAAGTGCCAGGATAGTCTGTGATTCTGTTCAAGCCTTGGACTCGGTCGGATCTCACGTCGCAGTTACGTGAAAATTCCATAAATAGACATTTGCGCGTGATGTTTACACCAAGTCCTCTAAGAGACATAGGCAAATGAAGAAGTTTCTGTATCTGATAAGAGGAATATGTGGTCACGTGTTTTAGATGTAAATTTATACGTTTAACTTCCACATGTTGTAAATATGTAATCTTTGTTGTTTTTATTTGTAATGTCCAGTATTTGGGTCCCGAAACAGCTTTAAAACTATTCATACATTTTGCAGACATTGTCATTAAAGACTAATGAAGAGATTATGAAAAAATAAACCGTGACTCTTAAAGTTGTTGTTTTTTTTAATTCGTATGCAACAAAACTTTGGAATGTCAAATTCTTTTATCAGACTTTAAATAGTCTAGGGATTTAAGACATTACATATTATTGCAATATATTTATTTAGTTTAAGTGTCGCTCTAAATCTTCATTTGTTCACGCCTGATAATCAGTTGTATTCAGCATGTGCCACTCCTTCAAAACTAAAGTCAGATTACAAAAGGTATAAGTATAATGCTGTTGTTTTATTTTTTACCTCGGTAACTAAGCCAGTTAATGATATTCATAGCAAATATTAATGCGAAAAGCAATATGGTGAAATCAATGTGCTGACATTTTCTTCATTGTATTTAGTTTATTCTTACTGATGGTTATGACTAATTATATCACACATCTCCCAGATATTTTTCGCCATCTCAGAATCCTCTGGACCATTTGCTCTGCTAATTCTGCTAATATCGTTAAAAAACCTCTATACACGTTAGAAATATGCGCTTTTCAAACAATAGGTAAGTAAGAAAAGGTCCTATCAAAATTTTCACAAACATTTAAATTTTATCAACCAGTAGACAAAGGCAAACAAGGTATATGCAAATGTGACAAAAACACAGAGACGAGGCATAACACACATAAAGAAAAAAACATCAGTTACCGCCTTAGAACGGTCAGTCGGCAAAAGGGCCAACTGGGGTGCTTGAACCTGGTTTGTGGAGCGCTCCAACCTCGCACTTCCTGAAGGTTTTTCTAGCAAACAAACAGTGTAAATAACAACATCCCGTCAAAGTGAAACAACTAACAGTAAGCACCTGCATCGGGAGTTAAAACAGATACAATGAACATATATACATGCATAGTAACTAGTAATAAAATAAACTTTAAACATATGTACAGTATGTACAGTAGATAAAAGCCTCGGCAACGTAAAAATAAAAATTCTAAACTAGAGATAAGTTTAAAATAAATCAGCCCAAGTGCTGATATATTGTAAGATATTATAAGAACAAATAAAACAACCCAAGCGCTGATATATAATAAGATCAATTTAAATATATTGTGGTATTCTGTACAAGGTCTGCAGCAATATATAAATTGGTGTCATGTTTCGCTGACTTCACCATGTTCTTCTAGACTTCACAGTCTGCCTTA
This sequence comes from Sinonovacula constricta, assembly GCA_007844125.1. Taxonomy (NCBI): domain Eukaryota; kingdom Metazoa; phylum Mollusca; class Bivalvia; order Cardiida; family Solecurtidae; genus Sinonovacula; species Sinonovacula constricta. The sequence goes on from CM017571.1 coordinate 20,780,792, forward strand.
GACTTCTTCAGTCGATCTTCACGCAAGTGTTCACGTGGGAACTTCCGGTGGCAATAAAATTCGGAAAATATAAATTCCCATGTTTAGACTGCCAATATTGGCGTTGAAAAGCATTCCAAGGAGAAACCGACAGACGATTGCAAACTAAGGTTTTTAAAGTGTATCTGATTAGAGCAGTCCAAAAATCAGGTTTGCCTACATAAAATTCAATGTAAGAAAACATTATCCGTTTAACATAGTGTCGTGTATGAAGCAAATGCTACCTGTTAAAACCTCATACAAAGATTTTTGTTACAGTATTCCAGAAAATTAATGGTGACGTCAAGTTAAGTGTCAATTATTTAGTTTAAGCTAGTTTTACTTTCCACTTATTTGATAACAGTTTTCTTACACAACATTAAATTTAAAAGAAGGTAAATATACGAAATAATAATCAAAACCTCTCAATCTCTTTGTCTATGTGTGTTTATTCCTGTGAAAGTATAGACACAGATACAGATGCACATTGTTTCTTTCTTATTATTTAAAAAGTCTTTGCTGGCTGTTATATAAGTCTGTATTCTTCTGTGTAATAGATGTATCATTGATTTATTGTTTGCATTATGCCATCTGTTGTTATACTGGTGTATGTCAACTACTAGTTACGTTTTTTGTCTGGATTGGTAGTTTACATTGAACTTAATATAGTTAATAATAGAGTATACTTGCATTTTGTTCTGTCAAGCAGCAGTCAATATATAATAGAGAATATTTCTTACCTTTATTTTTAATTTACATTTTAACTTACTTACTGATCGAAACAATTATTTAATTAAGATGAAAACATGTAATATAAATATTTCAATAAACCATCCGGCTGCCAGGCATAACATGCAATTATTCATTAAAAGTTTCTTATAAATGTGTGTTTTTTACGTAAGTATAAGTGTTATTTATTTTAATAAATTGGCTGAAATATGTTTTCTAGGACGACACTGAATCCCCATTCTATTTACATTTACAAGTTATTTTTGCTTTGGTATTGTTTTGGCTTGATTTTACCTCTCTTATAATCTGTCATGTTGCATAATAAATTGATAGCTGAAAATGTCAGTAATTAAAGACTATATTTGTGGCTGTTGACATAGCCATTGTTTCGATCATAGGCTCCCAATTTATTTCCACAGGTCTGTGTGCGTATCTCTAAACAGATACTCAAAATATGTAATCTTTTGTTTTTTATTTGATTTACTTTTTTTTGCTCAGTACTGTGTATCTTTTTAGTACAGTCTATATCTTGTATAAATATTTATCATTTTTTTAAGACATGGAAATCTAACAATATTAGAAATTAATTTAGTTCTAGTCGCTGATGCGTGTTAGTTGTCGTTTTCCTTATTTAATTAACTCCGTATATTATTTGCGATTTCAACTAGGCTCGATTTTTACGAGTTATTAGATAGGGAAATAATTAACTATTTATTAACAATTCAGCTATTGAGCTATCTTTCCCGTCATGTACTCTTCTTCTTATGAAAGGGGATTGTGACTATTTTTATTTAGACTGGTGCTGACGCATTGTTGAACAATTGGTGAATAAGATTATTACGTCGTAAGTAGTGCTAACCAACTTAAAGACGGGTTTATGAATGGAAAATGATTGTTTTAAATACATAAGTCAGAATGACCACACTAAGCTTGGTGTCCATTTTATATCTTTGTAATAACAATAACATGTTTTGGTGTGGTGTCGATATACATGTATATTTAACTGCTTATATAATTTATATATAACAATGATATGGAGCTTCTGTAATCAAATGTTGTTCTGTGTGTTTATTGAGGGACAGGGGCATTATAACAATATTAGACTTACAATTATATCAAGCTAATATTTAAAAAGTGAATTAAAAATGCCACACAAGACAATTTCATGTGTATGTCTATTTAACACTTGTACTAGTTTTAATAACAGTTCTTTCATTTTTATTTCATTCATTATCTATATCCTCATATAGAAACCATAATATCAAAGTTAACATTCAAATTACAATTGCGAGCAGATAAATACCCTTCTCTTCAAAAGCATATATTTTGAGATGCAAACATTAACACATGTTTCACAAAACTACCAAAATGCGTTAGAGATAAAAATGATTGTGACTTATAATGGATTCCATGGAGAAAACCATAAACTCTTCATTATCAAGTTTATCCAAGTAATTGGAAGCGGTGATAATATGTCCATAAACTACTTAAGGTATAAAAGATAACTTCTAATAACTGTTTTAAGCGTGTAACCTAGGATAATAAGAATATCACTGAATAGGACCAACTATATATAGGAACAAATGAAACACAAATGCCTCACACTTATTATTGTAGTATGTACATTCAGGTACATGTCTTTCCTGCTTAAACTAGCTCGCTGTAACTTGAGATGGCTACACATATGCACATTAATGATTTGACTGGCTCTACATTGAATTATTGCATTATGGTCTATAAGCCAATGAAAAACGTCTGCCAATTGACTGGGTAATATGTTTTGCTGGGAATCAGAAACTGGTTATTAAGGATATATATCATCTCTTTCATATACTGTTATCTATGTTGTATATAAAACTGATAACCCCTTGCCCTCCCCTCCATAAAATGTTATAATAATTTGACAATTATTGTATAAAAATGTTATGACCAAAAGATAAAATTATTAATTCCTTAACCTATAACATAGAACATAAAAAAGTACGTTTAACTTCAGTTAGAAAACTTTTGCACAAATAAAGTTATATTCTTGATGGAATTTGTAAGGGCCAACCAATTATAACATAAAGATTGAATAGTTGTCCATTCAGAAGACTCTGCTTGTTTAATATGCACCGAAGGACGCGTGTTTATTTTTATGATTGTGTTTCGCAGTGTTTGCGGGCCGGGCCAGACGGACCTAAATCGCACGTAGACAGCCCCATTACCTTGTGTTTAGCTATGATAAGCAAACACAGACACGTAAAGCTTACCAAAACACAACTGACCTTGACATTAGGACATTGGGTGTTTGTTCGCTATTATCCCACTTATCCCACTTATTATCACATACCTTTCCCCATACATCAACTCGCCTTGATTTACAGTGCTCACACCATGACGATCTCCATCGCAGAGACGGATTGAACTAAAATGCATTAAACCTCTCGAAAAAAGAAGTATGTAATATATACTTTAGACAACAACTTCCAAATCTCCCTGTACCATATTTCAATATTCATTAAAATATTAATGCGTACGTGTTTGTCTATTTCCGCCTCTAAGTCGACGTCGGGGTCAAGTACTTTATTACAGAAGGATCCTAATTTAAGATTTAGTTCGTTAATGATTCTACCTTATTTTGTCTGTCTTTTTTCACTCAACAAATTTCACGAAGCGTAATCAACTTAATTGCCATAAATTTAATGATTAACCCTCCATCTAAATTTGAAAGACAGTTTTTCTGCTATATCCACCGATGTTAGTCATGAAAAGTCGGAAGATTGTGATTATGTATTATTAATGTTGATGTAGCCAGATGAACACGGTGAACTGAACGAAAACTGTCACCATCTTACTGAGATCTACACAAGTCAGAAACAATCCTTTGTTCTGCTGTATGATACTTTCTTTCTCCCTCAAAACAAGCTACAGGAACATTTATGTGCCGGATCAGCCTACTTCTTAAAGGTAGTATCCGAAAGTTTTTTTTTATCAAATATATGTTATCATATCTTATCCTTTCTATGAAATGAAAGTAATGGTAAATCGTCGTGCTTGGCAGATAATAAGTACTTTCTTTGAATCGGGCAAACCGATTTGAACCAAAGCTACGTAGCAACAATTTTTGTAATAACGCCCAGAATTGTAATAAATTGTAACACAAGTATAACAAAAGTGCTGACGCAGTTTTACTGAAACAAAAGGTTTTTTGAACGAAAAAAAAACACGTTTTAAATCATTTGTTCTCACCCTGGCAGCTAGCTCGACCGATGGCGAAAATTTCAGATATTTTATACTTTTTAAGTCCTTATTTTTGCTCGTACCACTACTAAAGCAGTATATATAATGCAAATAAGTGAATATATAAGTAGTATATAAGTTTTATTATATAATTTTGAATATAAGGGCAAGAAAAACCTTGACCAGAATTGTAACAAAATTGAAACACAAGTATTACAAAAGTGGTTACGCAGTGCGAACCACTTTTGTAACACAACCAGAATTGTAATACACTTTTTTCAATGTCTCCAAAAATTAGTTTGAAGTATATATAAGCACCGGGAGCGCTTTATATATATGTGTTTATGCATATTTTACTGAAACAAAATACCAGAATTATAACAAAATTGTAACAGTTATGCGACATACAGCAAGTATATGATTTATTCGAATTCAAAGGACTTAGTAAGTGTTGTTTTATATGTTCGTTATACATTACATATTATACAAGTTTAACATCGTTGGTATGGTAATGTTCATTATTTAATAGTATGTTTCTGGCTCGATTGATACATAGCTTGAAGACTGTTTATTCCTGTTAAATGTTCTGTAGATAGGTGTACTTTATCAATAAACTTAAGTTTTCTAATTAATGCTGTTAGACGTATTGCAGCTAAAATTTCCGGAAATAATTAGTCAATAATTGTTTTCAAACGGTGGATAACCTTTCGGAAAATACTGGTATTTAAAAGACAACAAGAAATCATGTGTTAAAAGCAACTTATCATAATATCATGAAAAACTTAAAAAAAAAGGTTTCGTCCAAAAATCTTTGGTTTTAAGTAAAACACTACTTATATATTCACTTATTTGTATTATATACACTGCTGTAGTACATGTAGGGGTCAGATCAAAAATAGCTATCAAAAAAGTATAAAATATCTTGTCGCCTTCTGGCCAGCCGGCTGGGTGAGAACATAGAAAATATTGTGAGAAAATGATTTTTTTAAATTGTCAAAAAACAACCCTTTTTGTTTCAGTAAAATATGCATAAGCACATGCATATAACACGCGTAACCACTTTTGTAATACAATGTACTTGTGTTACAATTTTATTACAATTCTTGCTAGAAAGCTATGGTCCTAACACTGGCCCCTAACATATTGAGGAAGAGAATTGTATCATTATCTGTTCCTATAGCATCCAATACCACCCGTGACAGTGCTAGCTTTCCAAGGACCCCAAGCTGATCAGGTACTGTGAACTTTAAATTTTAATTATGCAGTATTGATAGTAGGCATTCACGCATACATTTGATTTATGGTATATAAATGCAGTCAGCGGATTATTTACCGTGGGTTCCGACAGATAAGTAGCGTATTTGTAAGCTAAAGCTATCGTTTTGGTACACCGGTACACCAGTCACAGAATATACTTTTCGTGTTTGTATTCCGGTGACCATGTCTCTAACAAATCAATAGTTAATAGCTTTTTAAAGAATCCTGATGTTTAAGAAACATATGTGATCTCCAAAGCGACACAGTTAAGATGGACGTGAACCTGGAGAGCACGTTTTGCATTCAACTCCATTCACAGTACAGTTAAAAGCGAGATTAGCAGGCGCTGGGATGAACACATTCTGGTTCTTGTCTGATTTCCGGACGTGACGTCAAGATTTCTCAATTTCCGGTTTAACGATTAATCACTTTCAAATAACAAGCGTCAGTATTCAATGAATTGTGGATTCTGGCTAATGATATAAACGCCACTAAATACTTGAAATTCGGAATTGAACAAATCTTTCAGTGAGAAGTTCATGCGTATGGTAAAACAAGCTTATGATAGGACATATTTTCGAATTACACTGGAAAATGCAGCTAAAATCATCTTTGTTTCAGGATAACTGTAGCTTTCATCAGAAAAAAGTACTGGTGGTATTAGAAGGTGCAGCTCAAGAGTCTTAGAAAATGACAGCTATAAGGAAGTGAGAAGCAGGAAGGCTGTAGAAGAATAAATATATGTAGATGTTATGCGGAGACAAAAAGGTAGAAAACGTAGAAATATTGTATCAGTTGTATGCAGGTTAGTTAAAAAGGAGAAGCATTAATTGTATGGATTAGCAAAACTAAAGTGATCTGTGACAGAAACTTGTAAGAAGATTAAATAATTATTGCGAATACAGGAAGATCGGCATTTGCTAAAACTGCGGAAATGTATAATAAAAAACATATCATATCATATATTGCAAAATAGTTTAATACCTAGAAAGGCACCAGGGAGGGAAGGGAGTGGTCTGCAATTGTGAGTTGTGGAAAAAAATTCATAATATTTTGTTTTGCTGTATTTGATTTTTTTGAGTTAGATTCAGCACTTAATTAAAATACAAATATATATTGCTGATATGTTTAGAAAGGCAAGTTGTTAAACGGTTAAGACACCAACCAAACGTCCCAACCAGCATTGATGTGTCAGTGAATCGTATTGCTTAAAGGAGTACTAAATCTTAGGGATTATATATATCAATGTTTACAACAACTAAAACAAGAATTAACGTATTGTAACAATTAATTGTATGACAAAACAAATGAAACATACAATTAACCAAGAATCAGTGACATAGTAGGTAGAGAATTGGACAATCATCAGGGAACACCATTCAACAACTATTGATTGCTGTAATTAGTCGTTTTCTTCGGTTTTAATTGGCTAGCCTGACTACAGTTTTCTATTATCATCTTTAAATCACAGATTATTTAAAACTGCTATGAAGCGTAAAAAGCATGCTGTCTGTGAAGGTTTATAATGGCTGTAATATAATTGACCGATGTTCACAGACAAACCTATTTAAAACATTGTTTGCGTTTGAAATAACTTATAATTTAAATTAAAACTTTACATGTAATAAACATGAATCAATTAAGCAGAAAACAAACGATATTAAATTACATAAGGTATAACTATTTGCATAACATTATTCCTATATGAAAAGCAAATCCTTGCAATTTTGCTACAAGTTAGAGTAGGAAAATTAACAATCATACAAAAGTGTGATAGCTGGAATTAACCGATTTTGGGAATGACCCTATGGGTTTTATATGATGAGAAAAAGCATAGGATTAAGGGTAGGGGCACAATAAGGTAACAGGACCTATTGTCATTTAAATTTACAAGCTGATGCATTAAGAATATGTGTTAACTGCAATTTGCATGGCAATTCAAGGATGATCTTCAACCTGTTCATGATGGTAAAGAAAAACAGATGAAAGATAGTGTGTGAGACTACCCGGTTAGCTCATGCTTTGAAGAGCATTTGCGTTGAAACGTGTACGTCCGATTCAAACTTTCCTTCCATTATAAGAAATGACAATTTATACATATAACCGTCCTTAAAAGGTGTTTTCTAATAAGATGGGAATATCCAAATAAATCTTTTAACAAAAAGTGGGTTTCAGTTTCCCTGCTTGCATTAAAAAAACTCAGGAAGTGCGAGGTCGACCTCTGCCTTTTCCGTGATTTCGGCCCCTTGCCGAATGGTAGTTCCAATGCGGTGAACTGTTGGATTCACTCTATTTTATATATGACTTGTCACAGTTTTGTTGTACCTTTTACACTTGTCTGGCATGTAAATATCTTTGTCTTGTGCCTTTTTTTTTCAATTTTAGTATATGTTGCAATACTCGTATGACTTTGTCATATTTTCTTATTCATGATTACAACAAGGTTAACTGCAGCTTCGCATTCGTAGGAAATCTCCCCGTGCGTGTAATTTATGTTGCCGTTAAAATCATACTATTAGGATTGATGCGTGTATTTTGCTTTGACGTTCATTGGACTTTGAACTTCCATCTAAACATGAACATAATGTTACAATTATGTTCACTTCTTCCATTGTCATTGTCATTTTATCATTGATTAAAATGTTTAATTTCGTTATTATCCAGAATTTTGTGTACTTGTTCTTTTAGAAATACTGCGTTTCTCATAATACGAAGTGGACATTATTTTAATTACGTCAATACTTTCTTTACATGACGTCCTAACTAAGCTCAAGGAGTACGCTGGACAGTTTTGTTTCGCATAGATCTGCTTTTCTATTCACTGCTTGCATTTGAGAAATCCCCATTAGGATGTGTAAAGTTAGAGCTCTTTAAAACCGGTTAGAGCACCCCAGTCGGCTTTTCAGAGGCGGTAACTGTTGGGTTTGCTGTATTTTATATTATAGCTCGTCACAGTTTAGTCGTAGTAAAGGGACCAATGACTCGGTCCATATTGCCGATTGACCGTTCCAAGAAGGCAACTGTCGGGTTTGCTCTTTTCGTTAAATGACTCATCACAAATTTGTTCTTACTTTTCGCTTAGCTTGCATGTGAAATACCTTTGTTCTGTGCCTTTTCGAAGTTTGGAATATGTTCAATGGTCATAGGACTTTGTCATATATTCTTATTCATGATCACAACAATGTTACTTGTGCAGTGTGGCGGTCGTAAAAATTCTCCCCGTGCATGTAATCTATGTTGTCATTTAATTCATCCTATAAGGATTGTTACGTGTATTTCCTTTTGATGGACATTGGACTTTGGTTCTTCAATTCCATCTTCACATGAACAGGATGCTACAACCATTTATTATCTCTGGTTATGTTTCTTCATGATTCAGAAAGTTAAACTTATTTGTGGTCAACCATTTTTGTGTGTGTTTTTCAAACCGAAATAATACCATATTCTTTTCTGAACACTATGTAGACATTATTTTTCGGTGACGTCACTACTTTCGTCATAACTTTTATAAAATTCCAGCGCTTGGACATTTTGTATTTAAATGGATTGTTTTCTTTCCATTGATTGCATTTGAGAAACTCGTCAGGAAGTGCGAGGTAAGAGCTCTGTAAAACCGGTTTAAGCACCCCAGTCGGTCCATATTGCCGAATGACCGTTCCAAGGCGGTAACTGTCGGGTTTGCTTTTTTCGTTAAATGACTCATCACAAATTTGTTCTTACTTTTCGCTTAGCTTGCATGTGAAATGCCTTTTGTTCTGTGCCTTTTCGGAGTTTGGTATATGTTGCAATGCTCATAGGACTTTGTCATATATTCTTATTCATGATCACAACAATGTTACTTGTGCAGTGTGGCTGTCGTAAAAAAATCTCCCTGTGCATGAAATCTATGTTGTCATTTAATTCATCCTATAAGGATTGTTACGTGTATTTCCTTTGATGGACATTGGACTTTGGTTCTTCAATTCCATCTCCACATGAACAGGATGCTACAACCATTTATTCATCTCTGGTCATGTTTCTTCTTGATTCAGGAAGTTAATTTTATTTGTGGTCAACCATTTTTGTGTGGTTTTTCAAATCGAAATAATACCATATTCTTTTCTGAACACTATGTAGACATTATTTTTCGGTGACGACACTACTTTTGTCATAACTTTTAGAAAATATCAGCGCTCGGACATTTTGTATTCAAATGGATTGTTTTTCTTTTCATTGCTTGCATTTGAGAAACCCGTCAGGAAGTGCGAGGTTAGAGCTCTGTAAAACCGATTTAAGGACCCCAGTCGGTCCTTATTGCCAATTGACCGTTCCAAGGCGGTAACTGTCGGGTTTGCTCTTTTCGTTAAATGACTCATCACAAATTTGTTCTTACTTTTCGCTTAGCTTGCATGTGAAACACCTTTGTTCTGTGCCTTTTCGGAGTTTAGTATATGTTGCAATGCTCATTAGGTCTTTGTCATATATTCTTATTCGTGACGTCACGCTGTATATGCTATATACATAGGTTGAATCCGTCGCAGCGTCATCACCGGGAGTAAAAGAAAAAATCCTGTGTAAACTAAAACAGTAGATGGAAAGCTGTGTAAGCATTTAAGAAAAAAAGGTGAAAACATTTAACGCGTGTTAATGGGAGAACGACGATGTGAAATTATAATTCCCAAGTGTTTTTACCAAGAAGAGTGGCGGGGACACTTATTCTTGCCATGTCTGAAACTAAATTTTCTAAGGATAAAAATGTCATTTCGCTTTATTTTCTTTTACTTTGCAGCCCGTAATGGACAGAAGTGGTGGGGTATCATATGTTCATTTTTATCTTACTAATATCTTACATTAAAAATATGCATTATTTTTCAATCTTGGCATATAAAAAGAAGCTATGAAAAGAGAAATTGTATAAGATAATGTTATTAATGCATATCTGTTCTTTTTATTTTAGCTATAGCCTTTAAAATATTTTGTCTCACTCCTCAACGTTCTGCGCAGACCTTTTGCCAAGGTTCTGTGACAGAGCATTTCGGTCCACATAGAGCATTTTTTCTTTGTGGTATTCCATTTCTTTTTACTTTTAATGAAACAAGTTAAACACATCATAAGGCAGGATTATGTTGATTATTGTGTAATTCTCAATAATAACAAAAGGCACCAAACAGGAATTAAAAGTACAAGGAAATGGTTAAAAATACCACGTTCAATTTAAAGTGAAAGTTTATAAATTAGTATTTGATATTTGTCTCCGTCTCCCGATATATCGATACCGTCGAAATGCAAACAGTAGAACCAATGACAGACTAAGGACAGTTCTATGTGTACAATGTCGAAAATGCTTTCGTTTGAAAGTATGTTGAATGTTATTTTGATCATGCATCCCATTTATTTTTCAACAATTTGAGCACTTTTAAGCTTGAAGCTCACTGGTAACACGATGTGAATCATGCTTAGGTCAACATACGCTGTCGTATTGAACAGAAGTAATGTGTTTGACAGTATTTCTAACTGTATTATGAATAATAAAAAGTGTGAACACACGTAGACCATAAATACCTTTAGCAATTTTTTGCTAAGGCTGATTTTCTTTGAAATTCTCTCCAGATTTCATGGTCGCTTATACCGCTTTGCTTTTCTAGAATATGTATGTACTGATAATATAATATTTACCGTTGACCCTTTTGCTGGTGGCGCAAATTTACCGATCAAAAACGTTAATAACTTCGGCGATAAGGCACATCATACAAGGGCAAAGTATAAATAACAATGTGTGTAACTTGTAAATAGCAAACATATAAATGCATCGGCTTACAAAAAGGAAGTAAAAGAAATTACAAAAAGTAATTTCCTGTGTGGACTTGTGATAATTGTCGGGTATGATAGAACGTTTCCTTGCAGGTACATGTATATAGTAACTAAGGTGAAGTGTAAAATTCCGTCTCCAAATAACTGAAAAACCTGTTGGTTGGACAATTAACCCACAGAACAAACTTAAATGAACAGTTCAACAAGTTTATACATACAGAAGACTTGCTTGCATGTTAAAACTGTTGGTGGGATGATAAACCCAATAAACAAACAAACGTAAATGAACCTTTCAACGCGATTATAGATAGAGAATACTTTAGAACATATAAAACCTGTTGGTGGGGCGATAAACCCAACAAACACACAACATAGCGCAAATAAACGTCGCCAATTTACTCTTACATATTAAAATGAAAAAGGAAAATTAAAAAATAACTAATGTCGTAACAGCTGAATTTTCATCATAATACCATCTTAAGCGCCGAGAATGTTGGTGAGTACACGATTCGAACCGGTGAAGCCACAATTATTCCCGCGTGCTTGTATTTGAGCGAAACACGAGTGATATATGAAGGTAAATGTCACTTTTGCAATTCCTGATACGTTGCTGACTTAAAGTACTTGTCCGCTTTTTAACGTAACTTAAATCGTTATATATGTAATACTGGCTCATAAATTCAATCTTGAATTAAGTGAAGATCAATGGACAGGATAAGATTGGCCATCGTCGGACACACACGACCGATCCATTCCGTAACTCTTCATTCATCACCCTTGGGATATTTATTTAACTTTTAGCCGTTTCTGGTAATGGTATTTCATAGGTCGCTTCATAATCCAATGAAGATTTTAGTCCAATGATAAAGCTCGTTCTTTCATGGTTTCGACAAACTTGTCAAAATGGAGACGTCATTGTAATACTTCTAGTCTCCACGCTGAAGAGTATGGATTTTGTAGGTGGCATTATGATTGGCCAATTCTTGTTCTATTCAGTTCAGTAAGACTACAGACATTTTACCAACAAACCCACGGTTGACGAATGTAGTAAAACGGAATAGTCGAGCGCGGGTATCCGACAATGAAGATAAGCAACGGCGTAGCTAGGGATAATATGGGGTTCAGGTGCATGCTCCCCCGGAAAATTGTGTATTTCTAGATCGTACCCGTACATGGTATCAATTAGTATCAATATATTACTAGATGTTTATTCAAGTATAATGTGCAGTGCTCCTGGATACGGAATAATCTTAGAAGTTCTGATTTGAAATATAAGAGTACAAAATTTATTCCTATACCAGGAGCTACCAAATCGATCAGCAATATTTCCGATGTTTCATTGTGCAAATAGCTGTACTAGCTGATTGCAATAAAAACGCACATTGTCCATATAAATGTTAGATTTTTATTGCAGATTTATTTTTTATGTTTTGATTCTTTGAAGACAATATGTATGCAGCAGCGTACAGGCAGTTACGCGGCTGGCGTTGTCCACATGAAGTAGATATAGTGTTGCCTTCACTTTGTATAACATGCCATAAACACTTGGCATGATACCTCGCCCAGTCACATTATTCTGACTCCGGGTCCACCAATCGCGGACTTGTTTAAATATATTTACTTATATACTTATTTTATTGAGAGTTAGCAATGGATTTGTATCCCTACTTTTTTAACGACTTTGGTATGTCTCGACCCAAGATCGAATCCGGGACATCCGGTACTTGGAGCCGAACCATTGCACTACCATGTCCGCTTGATTCACTTAAGTGTGCTCTTATTATTTATTTCAATCTGCAAACACAAAAAAACATTATATGGTATATGTATGAAGGTGTATTTTTAATTAATCACGTTTGTTTAGTTTGCAGCGACGTCCAGCAGTAAATGGTAGAGAATGAACCCAGAGAAAAAGCTTGATAGGACCAAAGCATGTCGAATGTTGTCATGAAAGCCTCCGAATATTACGTTTCTACCACAATTGGGATTTGAATCCTTCCAATGGGGGTGAGTTATAAAATAATTAATACATGTGAATGATAGACAACTAGACAATTTGAAACAAAACACAAAACAATTTGTTAAAACTATATTCTTCTTTTATTATTATATATGTCAAAAACGACAATGAGTATATAGATATGTGGATATAGCACTTAAAAGGACAAAACAAAAAGAAAAAAGATGCAAATATACCTTAATGGAAAATAATCTTATGGATTTCTTTAAACAAATATTCCACATGTATAGTTGATTAAGTTATAAACCAAACATCTAAGTAATTTGTATAAGATATAAGCAAAATAATATTTTAGATTATTAAATTAATTGGTAAATTTATTTTTGTAAAAAAAACAATTTAAAAGTATATTTATGGTCCTTGTCAATAGTTAAATGCTTTTGTGGCTAATATAAAGTATGTTCATGACCCATAAAACCATGCGACCACAAATTTTTAAGTTTAGTTTAAAGCTATTTATTTAAAGTGAAATAATAATTAAAACTTTGTTTTAACTTACATTAAGTCCCTCTACTGCCACTTCCTGAGTAGAACCATGATTCAGGTATCGAGACCGTGAAGCAATGTGCATTAAATAATCTTGATCAGGAGTCTAACGTCCTAACTAAGAGACCACAGACGCTCATTCCAATATTTGTTTAAATAATTGCGTCATTTTATAGAGTGATTCAGTGGCGATTTTAAATGCATACTTAGTTCGGAGCTTATACATGTGTGGGCTTTCAATGGTTACATTAAAGAAATGAAAAAATAAATTTTACTAAAAATCTAAAGAGAATTCATTTGTTAACGACGGCATGTTCATAAATAACCTAATAAAGATGTACACGTAAGATGTAACAGTTTTACTTTTTTTTTGTAATTTTTGTTAAAAAAAATTTCCTTGTTGAGCAAACATAAAAAAGCAATTTTGACCGAGTAAAAATGTCATTTTTGTTGTTGAAAAAAAGTTTCCTTGTTTAGCAAACATAAAAAGCAAGTTTGACCGAGTAAAAATGTCATTTTTGTTGTTGAAAAAAAAGTTTTCTTGTTTAGCAAACATAAAAAAGCAATTTTGACCGAGTAAAAATGTCATTTTTGTTGTTGAAAAAAAGTTTTCTTGTTTAGCAAACATAAAAAGCAAGTTTGACCGAGTAAAAGTGTTAATATGTCTGGAAATGTGTGAAGGTAAAAAAGAATAACAATCAAATAAAAACGTGTACTAGTGGGATTTGGATCAATAGTAAAATATTTATAAAATAATAGTAGTCCCAAGTTTACACAATAGGTCAACTTCTTAAAATGACAGCTACTTATATGCTATGTTAAAAGACAGTAAAATTATTAATGAAAAATGTGAACATGCTTCATTTACTGCAAGCAATTCTACATAAACTATATTTCTGTGCACTAACCTAACAGTATCAATACACGTTAAATTGCACTTAAGTGAATCATGTCCTAGTATGTACATCTTTTTAATAATAATACTTTAGACATATCTTGAGATCTTACAAGCTGCCATTAATAATATGTTACAAAAAATTCGGCTACAATAGTAAGACCAATAAAACACAAAATAATCTTTTCCTTTTAAGACACACCCACACGCGCGCGCACTCACGAACGAACACACACACTTCCATGTGCGTGCGCACTTTCTCACGCATGCCAACACATACACAATCATAAAGAGTAGTGTATATTCGTTCGTTGTAAACGTTCATTATGTTTCAGTCAATCAGTTAATAAAATAATCAATAATACAACTATAGTAAACTGGATTGATAAGATATATTCATACATATAGCATAAAACGTAAAATTTGCATGACGGGAATTATGGAGACTTATTTTCAACAGTAATTTCGTACAAACAAAGAAGGCATTGGAATATAAATGTATGATGCTTTGGTACCATAGTCTGAAGCACGGCTAGTATTGAGATAGTACCTCTCTCTCTCTCTCTCTTCTAAACAATCTGTGAACATTATTTTTCAATGACGTCACTACTTTCGTCATATCTAATCAAAGAAAACATCAGCGCTTGGACATTTTTTATTCAAATAGATCGGTTTTCTTTCCGTTGCGTGCACATGAGAAACCCATCAGGAAGTGCGTGGTTAGAGCTTTGTAAAACTGGTTTAAGCACACCAGTTGGCCCATATTGCCGACTGACCGTTCCAAGGTAACTGTCGGGTTTTTCTCTTTTTGTTAAATGACTCATCACAGATTTGTTCTTACTTTAAAATATTTGGCTTCCATGTGATTACCTTTGTCCTGTGCCTGAAGTAGGTTTTTTTTTTGCAATACTGTCACTAATACTCAACTTAATAATCAAATGGTTTAAGACACGACCCATAAAAGAACATACTAATTCCAAAAATATAACATAGCATAACAACATAAACTTCAAACAACAATTGCATTAATGAACATACTAATTCCAAAAATATAACATAGCATAACAACATAAACTTCAAACAACAATTGCATTAATGAACATACTAATTCCAAAAATATAATATAGCATAACAACATACACCCCAAACAACAATTGCAAAAATATTGTAAATACAATCAAATGCAAGTGGATGAAAGGAACATTTGTAAAGAAATGTCAGCAGATTTTATATATAGCTGCAAAATATGGTACAGTACAACACTCACAACAATAACCTATTCCTTTTTTTGAAGTATGACATGAGGCAAGGAACCATCCAATCCGCAGTTGCCGAGGCTTTTATACTCTATACATATTGTACATATGTTGATGGTTGATTATGATAAGTGTTTTTGTATACAATACTCTTTTATCAGATTTAACTCCCGAAGCAGGTGCTTGCTGTTGGTTGTCACACTGTTTATGGGATATATTTATTTACACTGTTTGTAAAAAAAAATCAGCAAATGCGAGGTTGAAGCGCTACACAAACCGGGTTTAAGCACCTCAGTCGGCCCTTTGCCGATTGGCCGTTTTAAGGCTGTAAATGTTTGTTTTTCTTTTTGTGTGTTATGTCTTGTCTCTTTGTTGCTGTTTTGTGTGTGTCATTTTTGCATGTACACTTTATGCCTTTGTCTAGATATAGTCCAGATTAAAACATTTGTGGTAATTCTTTTAATTTTTGTGTATTAAAATAATTGGGTCACAATTTTGCTACTCATAAGCTAATAATAGATGTGCAACGTACTCAGGCATGCGTAGCGTAAATATTTTTTGGTTAGGTAGCGTTACTAACGCATTGAAAACCGCAGCAACGCTTTTGAGTATTCTGACATAAAATAACTTTGTTAATGTTTTGAAGGACTTTCAAGTCCATATTTGCTAAATTAATTCCTTAAATAAAATAGGTTTTACCAATACATACATTTCTAACTGTATCTAGGCTGCATCTAGCTTAAAAGGAGCATACTGACGTTACAAGTTCATGTCATAAAAATTACAGCGTTGTGAAAGTTTCATTTAAGTAGTTAATTAAATCAAATTAATTAAATCAAAATGACCGTTAGTTAAAATTAAATAAAATGGCAACTCAGTAAATTCATATAAAATATTTTAAAATGACAGTCCATAAATTCATTGAAAGAAATTGTAAGCCCAGTAAGTAAAAGAAAGTTAAAATAAAAATAAATGGCATCCGAACAAATTCAATAAATATGAAATGCTCTCCGATCCAGTCCAATCAAAAAGAAGAATTATTACCAAAAAAGGAGTATACCCCCTGACACTTCTTGGCCACAGTTATTGTGACCATATCTGAGAAAGTCTTTACATTCCTGCAAGTTTCATTTCAATTAGAAAAGGGTTTCGCAAAAAATCTAACCGATCGACCAGGGGCGCCTCCACTATGGAATTAATATGTCATGTGATGTTCCATAAATATATGACAACAATATACAATATTATGTACACAATTAAATTAACAACCTTATATCTTAGTATTTACTTACACATACACTAACATTATAGCTTAATGTTTACAAATACACGAAAATTATACCATTTACGCATACATTAACATCGTTATGCCGTAGTACTTATATATACATACACACACACACACATATATATATATATACTTACACATATGTAAACATATACACTAATAACATTATACCATAGTAAAGTTCGTTTTCATGAATATTCGAAGCAACCAGTTGCCCAATGAAAATGTGCGTTACATCGAAGCTACTCTTCAAGATTACAAAAAAATCGTCAATGTCAAGGTGGCCGCACTAACTTGCGACGCCTGTTGTTTACAAATTGTAATCATTTTATTGGCTGATTTTCCGTGCCGTTTTGGACAGATAACCAGTCAAAGGTTTCATGCATATATTCATGAGAACGAAGCTTTCTGGCCAAGTAACCCACGTTATATGCGTGAAGTGATAATGTAATACTTACAGTGGGCTTCGATGATGACATAACCTTAGTATTGGCCAGTCTCTAGCCTTTTTGCTGTTTCGCTGTCTAATAGGGAGGTTCATAAATCACGTGTGATTACAAAATATGATTAACCAGTCGCTTTAACTGTAAAAGCACATGGTAAACGGTTGACTTACTTAGCACCAAAAAAATGTGTTTGTTTGTGATACCTGTAGCGAGCATTTTACCTACATGTAGGTAAAAGTAGAAACTGGCATTAAATTGGGTAACGTACATAGCTGTCAAACAGTGCAACCGTCCAATGTGTAATCAATGACCTATTCAACCGATTATCCGTAAAGGGCCGCCCATATTATGGTAGCTTATTCTCCCCAACTTGAACGAACGTTCATAATGATATTTTTCAAAAATCCCTTTGATCTTTCTCTTCATTTTTTCATCTTCGGCCTTTTCCTTTTCCGCTGATGTACCCGGTTTATTTTCCCCTGTTTCGGCGTCTAACATATGAACACATAGTGTACCAAATATCGTCCCGCATGCCGCTACATTGGGTAGCCTGTAAACAAAAAATGAACATGTAATTTTAAGCATCGTGTTAACACAGTAATTGTTATATATGACGTTGACATATGAAAAAATGGGAAGGGGGGAGTGGGGCGGGGGGCGAGGCCGTAAGCAAAGTCAAGGCAGAACCTCTTATGCACCCTTAACTTTCCCACATTAGGTTTTATCCCAACTGAGATACCAAACAATTTGATATGGAACCTCAGGCATTCCTTCAGAAAGAAATGTGTTTGTAAAGAACAGTGAAATATCTTAAAAATATAAATGTAGTGAAAAACATACTTTAATATTTCACGCTGCAACTCCGAGATCGTCTTTTTATCTGCCTCTGCTTTTTCCCTCATTTCTTTTCCTCGACTTGTTTTGCTTATTTTTGCTAAAGCCTCGACCACAAAAATAACATTATCTAAGACTGTGTCGGTCTTTTCCTCTTTCTCCATACATGTATTAGGGATGCCGTCCCGAATCTTCTTCGCCACGTCTAAAATATCATCAAGAATGTCCATGAGGTTGTTTTCTAACTGATCATTTAATGCATTTGCTATTTTACCACCGACTCCCCAATCTGACGGAGTGCTATTGCGCGTGCCAATTCTGTTAAAAAAAGATTGGTCTATAATACTCTCGTCTTCTTGAGCTTGTTCTTTATCACTTTGGTCCATATCACTGTCTACTTCAGAACTAGCACCAGTATCACTTTTTGTTTTCTTCATTCGTTTAATTCTTTGTTCTGTTTTGGCTTTCGTTCTTTTTCCTGGAGGACTAGGTGGCGGTTGATCAGGAATGTTCAGGTAGCCAGGGGATCCGACGGGAGATTGGAGAGGCGATCGAGTGGGAGATCTAGCGGGTGATCTAGTTTTTACGGTTTTCCTCGGTACTGTTAAACAAGATGTATCCATGGCACTTTCACTTTCACCATGTTTTCTAAATGATGACGCTGCGTATGTTGATGAATGTTCTGCTGATTCCTCGGCACTTTTAGTCTCCGTAGGTTTCCTTTTGTGGCTGGTGGTTCTTGTATTCTGGGTCCGTGCGGAGCTTGGAAACCAGCTACCATTGACCTTGTCGTCATCTGCCTCTCCACTGGAACAGGTTCTTCTGTAGGTGCAATGATAATGAACTGGGTGTATTTGGCACAGTGACGTAAATAATTGGATCCATTGACTAGTTTCCATATTTTTCGTGTGATGTTGTTATAGTTTTCTGTCCTAATCACGAACAATGGAAAATGAGTTTCTTGTTTCTTAGAATCTTGTTTCCTAGTTTCTTGTTTCTTAAGATCTGCCTTGAGCGAAGTCTCCTGGAACAAAACACGAAATTGAAAAAAGTAAACAAAACTGCGCTAAAATAATAAAAATGAAGAAGATCTCGACATTATAACTGTGCATTTAAAATCACATATTTACTCTTAATATATAATACTGTTAAAATGTCACTACGAAATTCCATTTTATTTTTACATAAACTTGCAAAGGTCGCATAAACCTTCGATCAAACTCATATACCAACTTATATCTAATGTATGGGCCACAGACGCTCTGAACAACATCACTTCCGTCTTTAAAGACAGCTCTATATTATAACAGACTTAATCTAAAATAAACAAATCTCAGACAAATAGATTGACTCCTCTCCGACTTTTTGACGGACAAGATCTTAGCCAATCAGATAACCGGGATTGGGATTGGGATTAGACGGCATTTTTTCCGATACTGCGCAGCGACATTTTTATCATTATAGCACAGGGGCACTTATGAGGTGCCCAGGGACTGAACCCGGCCGGTCCATTATACTGACACCGACGAGTCAGCCGTAATGCTGTCCCCTTAGCCCCGAGCGTTAGGAGGGAAGCCACTACTACCAACTTTAAAGTCTTCGGTTTGACCCGGCCGGTGTTCGAACCCACGACCTCCCGATCCGCAAGCCGACGCTCTACCACCTGAGCTATTGCGGCCGGTCAGATAACCGGATTTCCCCACGTGTTTCTTAGGACAAGTCCGAAGTAAGACGGGTTAGGGATGGGATGGATGGGATAAGCCGACATTTTTGCCGATACTGCGCAGCGACATTTCTTTAATTATAGCACAGGGGCACTTATGAGGTGCCCAGGGACTGAACCCGGCCGGTCCATTATACTGACACCGACGAGTCAGGCGTAATGCTGTCCCCTTAGCCCCGAGCGTAAGGAGGGAAGTCACTACTACCAACTTTAAAGTCTTTGGTTTGACCCGGCCGGGGTTCGAACCCACGACCTCCCGATCCGCAAGCCGACGCTCTACCATAGACGGGTTATAAAGTTGTTAAGGAAGTGGTTGATATTTCGTCAAACATGTTGACATAATGAATCTTTTAAACAACGCTTGAATAACCAATATTTAAATATGAGTGAGCTAATTTAAAATTTTATATACAGTTCAGGTAAATTTGTGTTTTGTTGCTTAATAACTGCGTTGATACTGTTGCTTTTGATGGAAGAAAATGGACAAAATGTACATCTTTTTTGAGACTGTTGTTTATTTTCTCTCTACATAAGTTTTGTTTTCCAAATTCCAAGTATTTTACAATAACCCATAATGCAACTCTGCAAAGCAACGGTTATTACAATCCGCCACCTACGTTAATCTCAACTTGAGCGTGGTTGAAAGCGACCAACTTAATAAATAAAATAGGGTCGTTTCGCTTTTGCTTTCATAAAACTGAATATTTAGTAATCCATCGAATTCCAGCTGATGAAAACATATAATGCATATTTCTATGAACAGATGATAGGAATTTTATCGTTTAAATAACCGAAGGCGTGTCCATATCAAATATCTGATAGAGTATGAGAGTAAGAAGTTTCTCTTTTTTGTATGCTTCCTGCCACTTTCGTCGTAAAATTTGCAGAATTGTTTTACCAAAATATAAAACCTATTATACGTATTAGAAATTGATAGATAAATATATCCGGGTCTATCTAGATCTACGAAAAAAATTGTTACAAGTACAAAATTATAAGTTGCCTACCTTTTCTTTGCTAAGTACCGGTATCTACTAGTTATGCATGGACATTTGATTCTGCATGGACAATCTAAGGAAGATATGCTCGAAAACCGGTATTCAAGCTCGGGGAAAAAAGCAGCGGACTTAATGTATGTGTAACAACATAAGTCAATGTTTCTTCTCCCAATGTTACTTATTATATCGTAAAAGTTACTTTTCCCGGCCATACGAACATTAACATAACAGAATCTATCAGCTTCTCCTCATTGATTGTGTTTTCGATTGAGTGTAATTAGGTTATCGCAATGCACTGAAGCGTTGCTATGCAGCTATCACCGTCGCTTTCTGCAATCATTCCTCGTGAAGTCAGGTCGGAAAAAAGAATACACTATTCTTATGGGGTTTTTAAGTATAAGCAAAACGTCGATTTATGCTGTCGTGTTTTTGATCATTTGATTATTTGATAACGTTTAAGTGTTCAAATTATGAGCCATAAAGTGAAAATTGGGGATTACAAGGTGAAAATTACATTTCTAGTATTGATTTTGTTTTCATCCTCTATACTTATGACTTATTGTTGAATATTTATATGAACAACAATTGTGCTCGTTTTCATTTAAGTTATTTTATACAATTTCAATACGGTAAAGATAAATCAAGCATTTTGCTACTTGATGCAGCCAAAATAACAGTTGTCTTAAACGTGACCATCTCTTACATACGGATTAAAATATTACCCAATAACATCTGGCATAGCTGTCAAAATCATGGGGTGGCAGTTGTATGACTGTCGCAGGCCAATTAACTCTCCAAACATTGCCCATGTCGCTTTTTTGGCTCGTTTGAATAGATTTATTATTACAAACATATTAATTATCGCTTAAAAGCATTGTCCCATTTTGTGTAGCAATGTGGGAACCTGAAGAAATGAAATGGATTTTTAAGACGTAAATGTTTATATGACCGTCCTTTCGATTAGTACATTAATCAGTCCGATTGGCCAAAATTAAGCAGCTGGTCTTTTTAAAATCAATCGCAAAATACACATGACTTGCGATTGTTTTTAAAGTCTAAAATGGAACATCCTGATTTGATTTTTAAGTTACAACTTACAGTCTAGCAAAATAAATATCCCAGTCAAAACCTTCATACTATGGGCTGGTTTACGTTAACAACACATTTTACGAACTTTTTTGCCATTTGGAAAATAAGTGACAATTCGAATCTATTTCACTGAGATTAATTACAACCCTGTTTTAGACGTGGCAGGCGAGAGAAATAAAGTTAAACCTAGAAATAATTTTTATATTTATGTTTTGTCAGCGTGTGAGATAAATTATATCATTTCTTAAAAGTCGCCAAGTTGGATTCTAGTGTGAAACAACATGTCAAGATATGGACTTGATTGTTACAATATGTACGTACCGTGATAGCATTTTCATCCTCATAATATACTAAAGTCAGATTCAGTACAGTCTGTGGACACTTTGAAGTGACTTGAGCTCGGATTCTTTTAGACTCCTTCATTGCAAAATCCTCAAGTTTGACAACTGTCCCGTCATAGTTCTTTACACATAAATTAAAATGGTCCAACGAAATAGTGTTGATTTTTTTCTCGATGTCTTTAATGGTGGATTCAACGTTTTCTCTTAGATCAGGAGGTAGACGCTTGGAGTAGTGTTCTGCAAGATATATGGCATATATATAATAAAAACTTGACATACTATTTAATTAGTAAAAGGGGAGTGATTATGGGTTTTTGGGTTTTTTCCATGAACAAAACATTACATGGGTAGAGGAATACCGAGATTGTCATATTATAGTTTAACAAATTTAGATACTAAACTGTCAATTGAATAGAAAATGGTGTTTGGAAAAAAAATCATAACCTACGGTAAGCGACCTGTCAAAGTAACTCATTATTAGCATGCTAAAAACATTCAACTGATTGTTTATGATAATATAAAGATTGACTGAGCACGAGACAGAGAGAATGAAAGATTACCCTAGGGAGATAAGAAGGGCACTTCATGCTGAGGGAGAGAGGGGGGAGAGAGAGAGGAAACAGAGAGAGAGAGAGAGAGAGAGAGAGAGAGAGAGAGAGAGAGAGAGAGAGAGAGAGAGAGAGAGAGAGAGAGAGAGAGAGAGAGAGAGAGAGAGAGAGTAGCTTAAAAAGAATGTGCAACTTCATTTAATCCCCCAATACATAACGTATTCAAATTTAGACTTCAGATTTAGTTGTTTGGCGTATTTTAAAATAGTTCAATCAGAAAAATGCAAATATAAACCATAACTTGATTAGTTACAACGCACGAAAGGTACATGACTATGAGTTCAGATATAATGAAGGTGACTGGCAGGTGAAAATTACTTGAAAAGATTATTTTTTAATTTCACGCTCTGTCCCAAATCTTTTCAATTATTCAGTATTTTTTTCTGCTTCTCTCTTTCTTTCTGTCTTTCTTTTCACTCCGTCTCACATCTGCTTTCTCTCTTGCTTAAATTTTAAGAAATCTAATTAAAATTGCTATTTTCACTATTCTCTCTCTTAAATAATTACAGATTAAATAATTATAAATTAAATTGCCGATGTTGTGCGCATATTCATTTGACATATAGGAAGGCCAAGATAGCAAGTACGTCGTGTCCCAGACGCCAGTTCCTGGACCGTTACTATAGTAGTTTCCAGTCAGTGGACGGGTGATTTGGAGATCAATGGGCTATTCACTTTTGATAGGTGTTTTCTTAGTTGTTTAAATTACTGTGTCGTAAGACAATAAAGGGTCTCAGTGAGGGTGTCCGACATATGTCATCTGCTCAGTGTGTGTGAAAGGGAGTCGTGGAGGGGTGTCGTTACGTACCAGTCTTCCTGTGTTATGTAATCGCGAAAAACAAGTCTGGATAGTTTGGATTATATTTTGTTTTGTGCTAATTGGGATCTCCTGCATCAATTAGATATCACGGTCAAGCAACACATTAAATGGCATTAAGACAAATGTTTCTGGAGATACTAATAAAGAATTACGGACATTTAATCGCTAAACAACGTTGTTGTTGTTGTTGTTGTCGTTGTATTGTTGTTGTTGTTGTCTATGTTCTACGCAATAGAAAGACAAGATAGATATCAGAGGGACGTAGGCCTACTATCATACTATACGCGAAATTTGATGTAGACTTGATTTTGGCTATTTAAACAATTAATGGCTTAACAACAACAGTAAAATTTATAGATTGCATTTTTCTTCAACTTTTAATGCAAAGGTTTACTAAATTATTCAGTCTTACGAAATCGGCACGATCCTATCTGAATTTTTAGAGCTTTTAAGTTTGTCGTTTTAAATCACGATCGAAATGAGGTTTTAAAAAGGTGGCAGATCACCCTTGTTTTTACTGTCGCTATGCAGAGATAAAACCTATCCACCATTTCGTTCTATTTATAAAAAAAATAAGAAAAGCCAACTATTTTGTTCGCGTGAATAGCAAAATAAAGCATTTCACAGCTATAATCTGTCGGGAGCCGCCATTATTTGAATTAGCCTGACCCTCGCGCATTGTAAACAGGGGAAGGAACCCCAGACTAATAATTCCCTAGGAAGCCGTTTGATCGCAAACTCCCCGCAGTGATTACTTCCCTTGATAGTACCGCGTGACGTAATCGCTGTGAGGAGATTGGTTTGATCGGTGTTTGATAAAAAACGAACTTCTTATGTGCAATAATAAACAGTATAAAATGTTTTCTTATGAGTATTTGAGTTTCATGGGCGAATCATTAGTTTCGTTAATATGCGTGTACATTACATTTCAATAGAGACGTAAGCGAAACTACAACTGTACACTTTATAGATAGTTTACACATCAGTGAAAATCCCTCATCTTGGCAGCCATTTTTGATGGTAACTTCAAGGGATTTCTATATGAATTTTATAGAAGGGTAAATTTTATTTTCTTGTAATTTCTTCATTTGTGGTCCGAAACTTAAAAGCTATACACCGTTGGAAAGCTCTTGAAATTCATATTTTTAGAATACAATATTAATACAATTGATAAATGCACACAGAAAGAATACACATAAATAAATAAAACTATTGGCTCATACTTAAAACAAAATGAACAGTGTATCATTTTCGGTTGTATTTCTTTAACCTCTTAAACTATCAAAATATAGGTTTGATATTTAAAATACTTTATAAAAGCTGTAAAATTTGATATAAAATTCAGTTAAATAGACTGAAAAATAAAAACACAGTGGTTAGTTTAATACAGCACATATTTCCCAATTTCGGCCTGCATTAGCTTCTGCCCACAAAGATGGCTGCCTTAAACTGTCTTATCAGTGTCGATGACATCACATGGAAACTATCTACAGGGCATTTATAGACCTGAAACAGAATGATTCAAAAGTTTCACCATGGAAGGATCTCTTACTCTTCATACTTATCAGCCATAAAGAAAGACTGAAATTATGAAACATGTACTTGCCTAAAGCTTGGTGTATTTGGCGTTTCGTGTGTACAAGTTGGCTTGCAATGTAATGTGGCCTTGGGTGACACTCCAGTGGAACTTCGAACCCCTTGTACACGTCATTGTATTCGGTTCTCCAACTGTATTTCGGAAAAGACATAACTCAGTGTAGTTCTATATACTATTGTGAATTTGAAAATCTATGCACCTGTCTACACATTCCTCACTACATCGATACGACCACATGAACGCAAACACAAAGCATTAAGTAAAATATCCAATGAATATTCGTGATCTCAGTAAAAGAACTTTCTAACACGAATTTCCCTTAATATCATTATAAGAATTAACGTTTAGTTGCTTCACTGTTTTCAAACTGAAGAGCTGTTTTGGGGAAATTTCGTACTATTAATAGGCAAATTTGGCTTTCCATGATACTATTTTTAGAATGTATGGACCTCAATTGGGATCCCTTTGGCGATTTCTTCGGAAATAGACCTCGGGAATAATATGCAGAGAAAGTAGTCCGTCCCTGATTGTGACCTCGCGTGATCACTTTGAACAATGAAATACTAAATTGTAAATACACACTGAAGAATAGGTAAGCATGCGATTTTCATTGTTTGTTTGAGTGTTTTAATGGATGATATTGAATGAATGAGTTATTGTTATGATTATAAATAATTATATGATTAGATATACGACTGACCGTAAACAAACGCGCTTAGGTAGCCGAATTACAACCGACCATATCACTGAATCTATAAATAGATGGTTCTTCAATCAGAATAAATTTATCTTGAAATTACAGAGACGTAGTGTAATAAAATAAATCAGAGTGAGTGTCGCTGAGCCATTTACCATAGATCGTCTACCGACCAACTAACAATGCATGGGAGTTAATTTTTGAACTCGGTGTATATTGGTCGCATCTGGTTGCACTTATAAGCTTTTATTTAATGCATAATTGTAGTTGAAGGTGGTATCCAATAGTTAACCT
The DNA here is from genome assembly GCA_007844125.1 of Sinonovacula constricta. NCBI lineage: Eukaryota > Metazoa > Mollusca > Bivalvia > Cardiida > Solecurtidae > Sinonovacula > Sinonovacula constricta. Next base: position 20,807,200 of record CM017571.1, read on the forward strand.
ACACCAAAACAATATTTTTTCCACGATTTCTGGGAATTCCTGGTGTCCTTGTTACCCTCGACCCACTGTTCAGTCACATAGTGAATGCATAAACACTCACCCCCATGTCAGTAGTCTCGGCATCTTTCAGAGCTTTGAACCATACATCTTCTAGGTGCTGAACTGGCAAAAGTGTTTGAGCCGCTGCTCACCTCACAAGTCGTTTAAATTCCTCATTGTCTGAGCAGAGGCAAACAAGTCCTAGCTTCTGACACTCCAGATGCACCGAGAGTAGTGAAAACACCCATTAACATCTAAATTTAGGAAGACTCTTCATGCTGCTGTCTTAGTTACGGCTTCGAAGTCTGATTGGAGTCCCATCCCCAAATCCCTACACTTCGACTTTATAATTCTGAAATATATGTTGCAGATGTTTCACATTTTTCTGGCAGAAGAGCAAACACTAGAGGATACATGTGTCCATCAATAAATACGTGCAAGGAATAAACTAAGTTAAAGAGGTCTGTACAGACACAAAATATCCCATCACCATATAAAGTTTTGTTCTGCGCCATATGAAGTAATTTTTCCTGTGTTACAACTATCCGTATCTTTTCTTATCCTACGTCATCATAAATCAGAAATTGGTAATCAGTTATTGTTTCAGTCTATATTCCTTCCAGTTTTAGTTCGGTCCTTGTTTTTGGTAAGGTTGGTCTCAGCACACTTTTTTCTCTGTACAGTGGATGACTTAAAGGAAAGAAAAGTTGTGAATCTTTTGCAGATGTTTTCGGCTTCTTCATCCCATTCCCTGTCTCTTAGGCCTGAAAGCACTTCTTCAAAAAATGACAGAAATTGGTGCTGATTTCATCACGTGCTCTCTTCCGCATGATCAATTTAACAAGCTGCTTAAGGTCTGTATGCGCCGCAGGGTGATTATATTGTGTTACAGACACTGGAATGCAAGAATGCCAGTTGTTGTAATCATGATGGACCCATTATACCCTGGTTTGCCTCGGATTCTTGACCTTATACATATATTATTGGCGACAAGCTGGACCGCGGTGCCTATAGATGGAATGATCAATAAAAATTTGCCCTTGGGAAAAGTTTATTTTGTGGACTTTCTTAACCTGATAAAATACGAGTCGTAATTTGGTAAACGACGTTCTATTTTATTTATTTTTTATTTATTTTTATGTGTCTGTAACTTTTAAAAGAACTTTAAAAATCAGCAGTAAGATACTGAGAAAGAAAACAACATGCTGCATTCGAGAAAAAATACTATCTGAACAATGCTTATTTGTGTAATGTGAGGCTGCTGCACATGTGCAATTTCTGCTTGTACACTTAAGTTTTATAGTTAATGATATTAACCTTGCCACTCTTTCTACATATGTAACATCTTACAAAACCTATGAAATAGTGTCGTCTTTTTCTTTTTTATTTTGTAAAAAATCATTCTATGGTCTCAGGAATATAAGTTTTACATACTTATAATATAATGTTTCAAATGTCTTTGTTGCTTGCTCCCATATTGCTTTAATCTCTATCTCTTTTTTGCGTAGCCTTTGATGCTTCACTTTAACGACTTTTCTTGTACAAGTCTTTGCCCACCACGTTGGTTTTCTACAATGGGGTTGTCGATGTCGAAGCGAATTATTTGGACAATCATATGATGTAACCTCAAGAATTAGTGGTCATATGGTTCTTTTAGTTTAAGAATAGCTAACTGTGCAGTGTGGTTCCAATAGGAAATATATATTTGTAATGACAAGTAGGATGTTATCCATCACTTTATCCACCTATAAGCAGCATTTCTGGGGACCTTTTTCAATTCACAGGATAACAAAACCTTGGTCCAAGATGTCATATACCTCCTTTTAATAAGCAATTAACAGACAATTAAGACTGAGGTTAGACAGTTAAGCTGAAAGTAACAGCATTGATGATGCTCATAAAAATCTTGAATCTAACAATGGCTAAATGGAAGAAAATAACAAAATGAATTAGAATAATATGTGTTTATTGCATTTATTATACAAATAACAAATATGTTAAAAAGACTGTAATGATGAAGTACAAATAAATTTTAAAATAATAAAAGAATTGTCTAAAATTATAACTAGAATAATTCTATTTTCACATATTTTCACACACATATTTTCTATGGCATTTTATAAAAGTGCAATGTGTAATGTTTATACGTGTAATAGCAGCTTCTACAAGAAAACTCTAGAATAACAATTTATATTCTAAGGTTCAAACACAAAATGTTCTTTTTCACATTTTTATTCAAAGATAAATAAGGACGACATTTTGCATGTTCTGACACTTAACAGGTATGTAATTTCTATGACGTATATTAAAAAAAACCTTTGTAATGATTATTGTCAAAGCTCCATGTCCAGAGTTATATTATACACATCAAAAGCTCCAAAATTTCACCCAAGTAACTATATAAAAAAAATATACTGTGTACTACACATTTGATTTAAAACAAGATACCTTATTGCATGTATATGTAGATATGTTCTCAAAAATTCTTCCTTATTCTTATGAAGCCATCTGAGCCAAAAGTCAGAACAAACCTAATCTACCATATGTTTTGTTTACAAATAACAATTAAAACATCCAAATTGTGCTACTTATACCAAAACAACAACAAAACTTCATAAATCTAAGTCTTTTTGACTGACAACACGCAGATAGAAGGGCTAGTTGCATACAAATATAAGTAGGACACAAAAGTACTTTGGCTGACTAGACATGTGTAAAATCTTTACATTCGTAACTTATCGGCAGTATCTGGATAAGTAACTGTGGAAAGTGACCGAGTGTAAACATGATTGAATTGTACATAAATGAATATGAATAATACTCGTAACATACCCTTTTTGTAGAATATAAACCGCAACCCCCAATTTATAAAACAATAATATATTATGATAAATACTACAGAAAGACTTCAATTTTGGGCGGTGTCACTTGTGACAGCATCTTGTATAATGAGAAAGCTGTGGTATTAGGATTGGGATTAGCCGACATTTTTGCCGATACTGTGCAGCGACATTTCTATCATTATAGCACAGGGGCACTTATGAGGTGCCCAAGGACTGAACCCAGCCGGTCCATTATACTGACACCTGAGAAAGCTGTATTTTGGAGGCAGGAAGGTTTGACTTTGTGTGACCTCTACTACTCTGTACAGACTTCGTGTCAGGAAAATAGTAATACTTGTACAAAAACATGTATATGGAAGGGGGCAAGATGCGCCAATTGTGTCCTGGCTTGGTTAAAGTGGTAACATTGAGATTTAAATCTGTTTCAACTAGATGTTAAAGCGACAATATTGTGTAATGCAGATATAAATGAAATGAAATGCAGATTTATAAATGATTGATGCTGCACTGGATATCACTCAATGACTAGAGGAAAATGGCCAAAAGAAGGGAGAAAAAAATTACTCGAACAGATCTTCCACTGACTATGCATTACCTATTAAGCAAAGTCATTTGCCATATCCTGTGTGGAGAGCCTCACTTCCTTCTGCAGCTCTACACCAGGTAATGACAGAGGTACTTCACATCATCTCACAACCTCAGTTACCACACCTGTTAGGAAAGACTGGTGTTATCTGAATTTAGATTCAGACCACAGAGGTGTAGTTTAGATGAAATAAATAATTAGAAGTGTATATTGACCTCAGTAAATTTGTATACCTTTAATCACATACAGGCTTAACTCTTTCACTCATGCATATGCCATTTTAAACATTTGCAATGAATACTCAAATATCACTTATCTCAGAATCTGCAAAATTAATGGTTTGTAGACTTGTTTAACCTTGGACCTATAATTATATGCTGAACATATAGCATTTAAAAATACTTTAAAATGTTTCATAGGGGGAACTTGGCAAAATCCTGACAATGCCTTTAGATCCAGCCAGATCTTGTGTCTTCCACTTGCATGATAATATATTAATAAAAATTGTACATTTGAACTTGAAAAAGCATCATTTTTCATGCAGTATTGTTAATGACAAAATATAGTGCATGAAAGATCTTTAGGTCTTAAATGACTTAAATAGTGTACAATCACGAATAAAGTAAATGCATGTAAAAATGATAAAATCTTCTGTACACATATTTATACAAATATAAACAAGTGGTATGCACCAAAACAATCCTAAAAATACACTTTTTTACAACAAACAATCCGTCAAAATACATAATTTTCAAAATACAAATTCTTAAAAATACATTTTTAAACACATTTCTTATTATTTTTAATGAAATAGACATAATAAAAAAATGGAAGGCTAAAAGGGCTAGACTTAAAAAATGGTCCACCACCTAAAACTTCCCTAAAACCCAATGATTATGATTACAATGATTAGAAGGGGAATTTGTAGTGGGTTTTTTTTGTAAGATACATCACATTGACATAGCTATGGTCATGACTGAGACCGAGAGAGGTACTCATGCCTCACTGTTATTAGATTGTAAAATGTAACTTTCATTAATAAAATTGTAATCATGGGATGATGTTACGTTCTACTTTTGAGCCCCGTTACGCCACAACTGACATAACAATGGTCATACTGGTTACTTCTAGCTTAACCTACCATTCGAACATTTGATGGTAAGTGAAAACAAGCTGTCCATAGACAGCATGCTCTTTTCTCAGTGCTTAATAGTGTAACTCTAATCCATTTGTTTTGTTTTGGTTACATTGCACTGACACAATTATCGTCATAGTGGCAACATCCAGCTTATTACTGGTGGAGGAAGACCCCAGACTTACAACTGGGTAGAACCACCAGCGCACCACCGGTTAACTGTAAAACCTTCCCACATGGAAGTTATTGTCCCAACTGGGACTCAAACCCATGCAGTGAGACGTTTTGAAGTCAACAACTCTAACTGCTTGCCCATGGCGCACCCGCACTCATTCGAAATACAGGCATACCGTTTACTCTGAAAAAAAAATAATTTTAGGGTTGCCTGTCCTTTTGAATGGTTCCCCTTTTGACAATATATATGTACTCCATAATAGAAAGGAAATATCTTATTTTTCAAGTAATGCCTTCACAAAAAGATAACCAACACCAACATGAGGACAATGACAATAGCTCTACTTTGTTTTTTCAAAAAGTGAAGCTACAAAATGGATGGGTGATGGACCAATGATAAATGTGCTCCAATAAAAACTTACAAAAGCACAGACTTGTTAGATTGTAGCCTCCTGATTGGTTGTTACTTTTAATAATAACTAATCAAAGTAATAGACTTTAAATTTGAATCTGTACACATAACTGTTACATATGTTTAAAGCCTGACTGCTTAATATTCAACAAAAGGACTAGAAAACTTGACTGTGACTAAAAGTGAGACAATATTATAAACTTGTTTGTAAAAAATTCAAATCTGACCAATCAAATGCTTGAAAATGGTCTGAGATTCAGGCCCAAAATCCTACAACTAAGCCCCAGATCAAAAGATTACAAAATTTTAAACTTAAGATTTGGGGACGATTCTCACCATCTGATGGTCAGGTTTCAGAAAGAAATAAAAAGTAAACCAATCAATAACTTTAAAACAGTATACATCTTAAGGTAAAGCAAGTGTAATAGAAAATATATAGAATTTAAAAATTAACACAACAGATGAGTTGTATACTTTAAAGTAGATGCCAAATGTAATGTATGCCAAATTTGGTATTAAATGTGTCTCCTTTTTAAAAATAAGCAAATAAAAAAATAATTTCACCAAAAGATTTTGATTTTTAAGGCATTGAATATACCAGGTAATGAATTTGTAATCAAATTTAGCACAAATCAAATAATTAAAATTCATTTACAAAAATAAAATTGTCAAGTGAAAAAGAAGAAAGAAAAAAAGTTGACCATTCGTGCCCAAACCAGGATTCGAACCCCTTGAAGCATTTTAACCCCAATTTTAATTCCATTCAATTGGAGGTGCAGCATTACATTTGCTCTACCATAAACTTAAAGTTTAGCTAGACAGTACCCTGAGATTCTCACAATGGCAATCTATCAAGAATCTGATTGGTCAGATTTGAGTCAGCAATTAAGTTTGACCAATCAATCAATTACTTTGAGATAGTCTAGAATTTAGTTTTTAAAAAGGCTTTGTAGATAGTTTCCACATCAGTGAAGATCCCTTATCACTGACAGCAACTTCAAGGGATTTTCAGATGAATTGTACAGATGCATAAATTTTATTTTCGGTACCTAATATAGAAGTACTCTGAGTGCTTGAATACAATTATGTTTGTAAATTTGAGATTTGTAAATGATAAAGCATTACACTTTTAAAAGGTAAAAAGTAATAAATAAACAATGTTATTTATTGTAAACAAAATTTCTAGAATGATAAGGTAGAAAACTTGTTAAGAAGTATCCTGATTTACAACTACCGATAATGTTATCTAAAAGTGTTTTATTTTAATTTATATTTGCTTCTATTCATATTTTGAAATGCAATACTTATCATATGTACAAACATTTATTGGAAAAAATAATTAAATAGACAACAATCTTGAAATTTTAAAAGACAAGGACTATTTGCATAAACGTAACAAAACAGTTTGCAAATCTTGAAAATTATATAGGTATTATTCACATCAAAATAAGACACAAATAGCATGCACTTTCACAATTAAATTTTTGTGTGATACATAACCTTTTCACTCTAGAAAAATGTGTAGGTGGTATGGAAAAAAGAACATAATACAATTTAATAGATATACCAGTTGCACTTTCAATTCAAACTAATGTGTTCAATTCAAACTAAAGATAATACAACTTGGGCTTAATTCACAATAAAAGCAAGCAGAAAAAGCATCAAAAATATCAATTAAAATATAATTAAAGAATATTTCCAATACTACACCTTGAATGAAATTTAGGCTCATAGTTCTAGTAAACTTATGCAAAAGAAGTATATAAAAATTATGTATGTTATGAAAAATAATCAAATGTTATGTAAAACTTAAAGGACACAAAATATAAGAACCAGAAGGAAAAAATAACACATCAAAGAAAAGAAAAAGAACAAAAAGCAGAAATGGTAAAACTTTTAATTAGTTTCAATCTGAAGTAGCATTACACAAAAAAAGAAAATAAAATGAAACAATGTTTTAAGAGAGTGAATATATGACAAAACTGCTCATGTGGAAATTTATACCACAATATTCACTGTTTACGTAACTGCCCAAAGAACCAATTTAAGTCCATGATTTTTGTGAGTGTGTTGATATAACAACGAACAATCTCCAAAGTTTGTCAATAACCTTGTCGAAAGCTACCATAATGAGAGCCAGTTTAATGCTATACATGAATCGAACTTAACCGATATCTTCAAATAAACATGAAGCAAAAGTAACTAGGCAATGTCAAAATGCACAAATCTTGGTCTGAGACACTTTAAAAGGGATGCATTATAACTAGTAAGTTTATCCTAAGTTTGTCAGGATTTCAGCAACTTTTAAAATAGTAGACAAAAATATAATACTGATAAATAAAATGTATAGAAAAGTTCAATTTTTAAACATAATTATGTAAACATACAGAAAATAGAAAAGAAAGAAAATCAGCATTTTACTTACAATACAAATGTAAGGTATATGTAAAATTAACTCATCTTAAAAGAGATATAAAAATGTTGAGGTAAAGAAAATAGTGTTAAAACAATAATATATTGAATTTTATCATCACTTAGGGCAGTTCACTTCTTCCATTTCATTCCGAGTTTGATAGGCAAAGCACTGTCAAAATGCACCATAGCCATGTCCAGCTATAATTGGTAGAGAAGGACCCCAGACAACGTCTAGGTGGAACCACCAGTGCACTGCAGGTCAGCTGCAAGACCTTTTTACATGAAAATGTGGGAAATGAACACCCCTGATGAGTGGTTGAAGAGTGATCCTCACTACAAATTACCCTGCATGAGTATATTATATATCTGTATTCAGTGAATGAAATCTCTACATGTTGGTTTGAAAACAGGCTGGTAAAACAATAAAGTGGCCATTTTGCATTATAGTTACAATGTAATTTGTATGTCCACATACATGTACACCAAAAATAATTGATTAATACAGGTAAAACATGCCATTTCCTCAAGTTTAAGCCTAAAATGCAATTTTAACAGAATATATGTCCTATTAAGCAAATGCAAGGTAGATACAGGAGTTAGAAAAATGATAATCTATATAAATATATAGAGTAAGTGTATATTAACCTTTTAAAAAAAAAATATAATTAATATATATGCTAATTATAGTCTAATTAAAGGTCTAATTAAAGGTATACATGCAAATATTGTGTTTCATCAACCCATAAAATGGTATACATAGACTTTCAAATATAGTTCTGAAAAAGAAAAATGGAAAAAAAAAACGACAACCACATACTTAAATAATTAAGATTTTCATTTAATAAAACAAAAACATTGGAAACATCACAGTATGGTAAAATTATATATTAACTTATAATTTATAGGTAATTAAGTCATGGCTACTCTAAATGCAATGCACAGTAAAAAAATGTAGATGAATAGCATATATATTCATTCAAATAGATGCACATAAAGTTGTAAAGTTATACTTTTAAAAAAAATGTAATTATCTATGACTTGACAGTTTTTATTATAATAAAAAATTAAAATTATATACTGTAATTAAAATACAGAGACACATGTATAAATAATGATAATGTTTGAAAATCAGCATAAGAAAAATGTCATCAAAATGTGTGAAATCACTAAATTCTAACATGATAAAATATTATATAAATAGTTTTATGTCAGAAAACATATTTCTGTATGCTGAAGAACACTGAACAGTTAATATATTTAGTAATATAGTATGTTCATTGTCTGCTGCTTCTCAGCATTATACACTGTTAAAAGATATACTTGTACATTTAAAAAAAACACTATTAAAACTTGCATCTTTTGGATACTAAAACACCTAAAGGTATTCTGGTAAATTTAATGCAAGATTGCTCATTGAAGCTTGCTTTCTTGTAAGGAACACACTTTGATGCAAGTTTACTCATTCAAAATTGTTTTCTTGTAAGATAAACATCAACATGTCTTGTAAAATTAACATAATATACATTTAAATATACTTTCTTTCATACACCGCAATCAACAACAACATTACTTGTACAATTGTTTTATACATTTGCAAATTTAAGCTGGTTTTCTTTTTAGTAACAAAAGTATTAACAAGTCAAATCGATGAAACAGTGCTAACTATTATTTATATCTTTTTCTTTATATATGTCTATCCAAAACAGTCTCAGAGTTGGCTTTCTAATTACTTAACACTTTGTTCATATAAGCTTAGTTTTATAAGAAATTTAAACAGCAACAAGTCCTCTAACAAGTATTGATGAACAAGTTTGTTCATTAGAGCTTGCTACAAGTATTGATGAACAAGTTTGTTCATTAGAGCTTGCTACAAGTTTTTATGTACATGTTTGTTTATTAGAGCTAGCTACAAGTATTTATGAACAAGTTTGTTCATTAGAGCTAGCTACAAGTATTTATGAACAAGTTTGTTCATTAGAGCTTGCTACAAGTTTTTATGTACATGTTTGTTTATTAGAGCTAGCTACAAGTATTTATGAACAAGTTTGTTCATTAGAGCTAGCTACAAGTATTTATGAACAAGTTTGTTCATTAGAGCTTGCTACAAGTTTTTATGTACATGTTTGTTCATTAGAGCTTGCTACAAGTATTTATGAACAAGTTTGTTCATTAGAGCTAGCTACAAGTATTTATGAACAAGTTTGTTTATTAGAGCTTGCTATCTTCCCAGAGAGAGGCCATTGGCATATCAATCTTTAACTTGTACAATTTCTTTTTCCAGCCAAGCAAGCCTGCTGTCTACCTGATGAGTGTGGATCTGCATATAGCTGTACACTATGATCTAGTTTCCTTCATAAAGAAAATTATTTCTTTGTTTTAACTTTAGACTGTTCATATGCACACCAACCCAATTTCCCATTCATTGTCAACATAATTTATGTTTCTTGTAAATTATGTTAACTGTTTACATTTAAGCCTGTAATATTGTTCAAACCACTGGAAGCTTTCTGTGTCTACTTGTGTGACTGTTTCACCAGCTGAGCAAACAAGCTGTCCTCCTGCTTAATAAGATCCTGTGGGACACCAAACTCTACCAGCTGACCTTCGCTCAAGGTCATCACACGATGGTACTTCATAATGGTTGAAATTCGGTGCTGAAAACATTAAAATTGAAATACCCTTTAGGTAGTAATGTAGATGGGGTATGTTTTTTTTATCCATATAAACAACAAAAAAAACAAGTTGGAAACAAGCTTAAGTAGTAGTTGCAGTAGTGGTAGTAATAGCAGTTATATTCCCTTAACTAAGTGTCTGACTGATTGCCATATTACGTGCAGCCAGTCCTAGTTATACTCATATAAAAAAAAAACCTGTCGATTATTGGGTTACATACATCAATTATGATGACTTGTTTGCTGTAAGGCTGAATCTGGGATTGAATCCAAGCATTTCTTACCTGAAGCTGATGCCCAAATTACTGCAAATAGATATATAGACAGAAAAATAAGAATATGACTGCTTACAGCGATGGTGATGACGGTCTTGCCCTTAAACACTGTGGTTATGACCTGCTGTAGTTTGTTGTCTGTCTCCAGGTCTATACTGGCTGTAGCCTCATCCAACACCAGGATGTGGTTGTCCCGCAGGAAAGCTCGTGCCAGGCACAACAGCTGTTTCTGACCCACACTGAAGTTTTCACCACCATCGGAAATGGGGGCATCTAGAATAGTCGAATCGAGTATGTCAATCATATTGTGTTGCTTATATGTAAAATACTGTAATGTGACAAAGTAAAAAATTTCATGACTCAGTTTTATTTCTTTAAATATTAAAAGTATAATTCTACCAGATTTGTAAATTTCTGTTGTTTTTTATATGTGTGGTTTTACAAATTGCAATTAACTTACCCTTGAAGTTTTTAAGATTCTTTTAAAGCCTTACTTGTGTGCCCACAAACAGTATAATAAAACAAAAAGCACATGTCTTTTGTTTATAGTAGGCCAACCATTCACTCTACACATATGCTACTTGGATAAGACAGTTTCTGTTAAGAGACTTGACTGACCATTTATTCAATATGTTTTTAAATTTAGTAATGTAGTGTAAACTTTAACGACTAATATGTAAAACCTATGAACACCATGTACAATTCAACCAAAGCCAAAACCAGTTGATCTGGTTATACACAGGTTTATCACACCTGTCTAATTCTAAGATAGCTGAGAATTGAAGTATTTACCAAGTTTCTCAGGCAAAGCTTCTATCGTGTCTTTCAGCTGCACAGTTTCAAGTGCCATCCAGAGTTTATTCTCTTCTATCTGTCCACTAGGGTCTAGGTTATACCTGAAAAAATAATTATAATATTGTTTTAGGCTAACCTGGGGATCAGGGCCTAGGATAATAAAAGTGACTGAGTCTGTAATCATCATTACGGATCTGATTGAATTTCAATAAAAAAAAAATAATGATCTGATTGGCTGAACTTAGAAAAAATTAAACATCTGGCGAATCAAATGTTAATGATCTCAGACGTCAAAGGTTTTTTTTACCACTGGCCAAAGCTATGGACTTTTCTCTCTAAGGGCTAAAGCTAACCTTCTGCTCCAGAAGGCTTTAAAAGATATTTTTTTATGATGGATATAACTGCACCAGCCCAATAAAGGACATTAAAAGATGAAACCCTTGCAAACTATCACAATGAAGAGTGATTTGTCTGACAGAAAGATGCAAAATAAAAGATGGAAAGAAAGACAAAACAAGTCATAGATGGAGAAAGAGATGTCTATCCAGATTACTGAAAATATTAAAAAAACAAAAACAAATGATGATTATAAGGATGTTGAGTATGATTGTGAGTTTGATGATGAGCCTGATGATGATGATAATGTTTATGGTGCTGATGATGATTAGTATGATTATGAGCATGATGATGATGAGTATCATGATGATTATGCTTATGAGTATGACAATGATGATTATGAGTATGATGATGATGGTGATGAGTATGATGATGGTGAGTATGAGTATGATGATGAGTATGATAATGGGTATGATGATGAGCATGGTGATGAAAATGAGTATGATTATGAGCAATGATGATGGTGATGAGTATGATTGTGATGAGTATGATGATGGTGATGATTATGATGAGGAGGATGGTGATGAGTATGATTATGAGTATGATTATGAGCAATGACGATGAGTATAAGTATGATGATGATGAGTATGATGATAAGTGTGATGATGAGTATGATAAGTATGATGATGGTGATGAGTATGATTATGAGTATGATGATGACAAGTATGATTATGATGGGGATGAGTATGATTATGATGATGATGAGAAAGATTATGATTATGATGATTAAGAAGATGATGAGTATGATGAGCCTACTGAATTTTATCCTGTTAACTTACCTCACAATACCTGTAAACAATATGGAATCTTATGGTATAGCTAGTTTGGAGTACAAGTCCTCCAGTTGTACCTATCAATTATTTGAGATATCTCACCACCCCACTTCCATAGGGCCTTTCTAGCTTACTGCTGGATTGCTTTCACCCTTCTACTTACCTCACAGTTTCTGTAAACTAGATTAGGTCAGGGGCAAGATGGTAAGTTTGGACTGTGGTTCCTCTAGCAGTATGTAGAAAATATCCACACCCCATCAATCAAGATTTCCTTCAGAAACCTGTAATCTGTAAGGTCCATCTTCCTCTTTCACTTACCTTACAGTGCCTGTAAACAAGATTGGGTCCTGTGGTATGATGGCAAGTTTGGACCGTAGTTCCTCCAGTGGTAAACGGCTGATGTCTAGGCCATCTATCAGAATCTCTCCCTCAACCAGCTCTATCATTCGGAAAAGACTTAACATCAGCGATGATTTCCCACTTCCTGTTCGACCACACACACCGATCTGGTAAACAATAATAACATGTACACAAATGAAGCAACATTGTTCATGTAACGTTATTGTAAAGGTCTTTTTGTTTACTTGAAGGCTGATTTGACAAATTCATCAAAACTCTGAAAATGTTGCATCACTCACCAATCTTGTCAACAAGACACTGACTCAAAAATTAATTATTCATTAATTTCAACAATCACTTCAACAACATTTTAATCAACTTCAAAAATATTTGTCAAATTCAACATTTACCTTAACACTTTCACCACAAATGTCATGGTGATGACTATACTGTGTATAGGATGCCGTGACACCTGGCATGATACCACACCCAGTCACATTATCCACACAGCCCAGTGCCAACATTAGCAAAGGAGCTATACCACTATCATTTTTTACAACTTGGTATGTCACGGATAGGCTTTTAACCCAGGGCCTCCTGTACCTGAAGCTTTACCGATTGGGCTACCAGTCCGGTCACTGCCAAGAATATTTTTCTTCACAAATTGAACAAAGTTGTGGCTAAAGGATTCCATGTTACATACTATTTCACACTACCTCAATCTTAAGCAGGCCTTGCATATATGCTACATCAACCTATTAAACAACATTTAATCAAATGATTTAAACATGTGAAGCTAATTTTGAGAATAAAGAATTTAAGATGCAGAATAACAACTGCCATTCAGGTATACAAATACAGTCAAGCTGGTAATAAGCAGCAAAGCAAGGTACAGCACAAAATTGGCTGCTTAAGAGATGTTGGCCTCTAAAGACAAAATATGACTGAGTGATTACCTTTTAGTGTGCATGTCCCGATGTCCCAATCAAGTTATATTTCTAGCTGTCATCTGTCTGGTAGTGTGAGAAAAAGAGCGAAATAAGCGCCTCAGCCACTATATTACTGGTTACAACACTTATGTTGCTCTTTTTGCTCAGATTGTGAGATTGGGACAGTACAGTTTGCTTATAACACATGAGTGGGGAGCAGGGGATTAACTGTCACATGTTGAGCATGAACTGATGACTGACACCTGCTGATTGGCCACTAATAAGGATGCCTCTCTTTTCTGATAGGTTGAAAATAGCTATATGTTACAATCCATTTTCTGATTAGTTGTGCATCAAAATGACATACCAGTTCCCCAGCAACGATGGTAAAGGTGAAGTTATGCACAACTGCCTCAAGGCTCTCGTCATACCGTAGAGTAACATTCCGGAATTCTATCTGACCTTTACTGGGCCATCCTGGTGCAGGATTGATGACTGAAACCATTAGGTTGTTATTGTTAAATACAAGTGTTGTATACCACATTGTCTATGTTCGAAGAATTATGATGAGGATGACATACATTAACAGTTTTGCTGATCATCATCAGCAGCAGATGTAGCCACAGCAGCATAATTATCATCATTATCATTCCTATTATCATCACTATCATCATCTGTAGCATCATCAACAGCAGCATGTATATCATTTAAATCCTATTCATTCTCATTACCACCACCAGTTCAATCACCACATCTATTATTGGAATTGTAATTTATCATTAAATTTTCATTAAAAGAAAATTAATATAGCTACTCATTTAGAACACCAAATTAAAAGTACTTATGACTTATATTTGTATAAACACATTAAAAAAGCGGGGCACTTGCAGCATAGTGGTAGAGCTGCCAAATCCAACAGATTAGCCATTTACTGCCTGGGTTCAAGTCCCATTCAGGAAAAAAGGACTCAATGAAGGAACATTTTTCAGCTGGCCTACAGTATGTGGTTCTACTCACACATGTCAGTGTTTTCTGCCACCAAAATAGCTAAATGTGGAAATAATGACCATTATTGTTCAATGAGATGTATTTCAACAAAATTTTTAAAGAGACAATAGTAGGGTGCCCCAAAACAAACATAAAGTAAATATTTATTTGAAAAAAACAAAGAACCATACATGTTTTTTCTGGGTTTTTTTGTCAGAAATGAATTAATTAATAAATATTTCTGTATTACTGGTAACATTTAAGGCAGCTAATTATGTATGACCCTATAATCCATGAAGCAAATTTGCCTTTTCAATAATCTATTTTTTATGGATATTACCAGTACCTTGAAACTGTCTAGGGATCATCCATAAATGCATAAATGTTTTTTTTGTTAGGTTTATTGTCCCACCAACAGTATTTTGGTAATCTGGAGATGGTGTCCACTTGAAACGGATATAGTGCTGCCTTCACTGTGTATAGCATGCCATGGACACCTGGCATGATACCACACCCAGTCACATTATCCTCACACTAGGCCCACCAGTCGTGGACTACCCTTATATTAGCTTGAACACTAGAAAGGAAGGTATACCACTACCATTTTAACGACTGGTATGTCACAGCCCAGGCTCTACTGATTGCACTACAAGGTCTGGTATACATAAATGAGTAGGCTGGTCATAAGAAATCTTGATGGGTGTGCTGAACATCTAACCTAATCCAGTATTGACAGTCTACCAAATAATGCATGTACCTGAATGAGTTGTTTCTGTTTGTAGTTTTGTGTACTCATCTACCCTCTCCACTGCATTCATCATCATCTCTAGATCTGAGGAGTTCCTCACAATCCAGTTCAGGTAGTTGGAAACCTACACGTGTTAATTTCAAGGAAATTTAAGCTTTAGAAAGATCATTCATCAAAATACACAATGACAGCTGACTAAAGTACTGGACATGACAGCTTTACATGAACAAAATTTCAATAAATCTGTTTGCTTTGAATTTATACCACAAAATTGGTAGGCAATGCCAGAAATTTATGATATATTGTCAAAACAAGCACATGTCATATTCATACATTTAAACACTCCCACTTTTGGAGGGTCACTCCCAATTTTAAGGTTCACATTATTTGAAAATGAAGCGTGTTTTATACATTTTCAGAAATGTCCCTACTTGGAATCAGATTAACTTCCTTCCTTTTTTTATATGAAAATAACCAATCTCCCACTTTGCTAGCAAAAATCTTCAACCTTGGCCTCAGAAAAAGTTCAAATGTATATATATTAATCATTTAGAATAAAATATTCTGAACAACTTGTTAAGTAAAAGAATAAGCTAACAGTTCTTGTTAATTGTAATAATTTTTAACTTGACTATGATGAATAAAAGGAAACTTGTAAAGTAAGACCTATATGAATATAAACATCTTCTTCTTAAGGAAGTTTTGTATCTTAATGGAGGCAAGAGAAAACATTAACTTTTTTTTAACAGAAGAAATACCCCCAGATACTGCTGGGCAAAAGTAAATGTTAATAAAGATAACCAAAGGCCACAACGGAGCTTAAAATCAAGTCCATCAAGATGTGCTAATTATATCCGCAAAAAGGCTTGATAATTGCCAGTCCTGTAAAGATTCAACAAAAACTGTCAAACATAGCCAAGAAATACTGCCGACAAATCTGGTATTCAGCCAGACTGACAGAATGACCAGCTAACTGACCAATGTGTCTCCCATATAGCTCAACATGTACCTTCCATCTTGGAGTATAATTAGTTGTTTGTTTATTGGGTTTATCGTCCCACCAACAGTATTTCAGTTATGTAGAGACGTTTATAATTAGTTGTGAAGAGACCTGATTGTGAAAGATTAAAAATAGTAGTGATTTACAACAGCCAGTAGAAGGAAATGGACCTTAAGTGGGCCTAAGTATTGTTTTGTCCACTAGAACTGGACTATCCATGAACACGCTATTAACAAAAAACATTTTACAGTTTTAAATATTCGTTAATTGCAGAAATGTTTGGTAATAAATGTTACCATGAGAGCGTAAGCTATACACAGCCCGATAAAGGCTGGGTCCGTATTTCCTGCAAGCCCAGCACTCAGACTTGCTAGACCTGCTGTGAACACCAGAACAGCTCCCATATAGTCCTGAAACAGTAGACATATGGTATCATTATCATTCTGTATATGAAGAAGAAAGCATATGTAACAGGATTACATACAATTGTTGTAGGAATTGACAACCCAGCCAGATGTTTTTAGCTGGGGATTTGTGCAAACAGCATTTTGAGCATTGTTTATATTTTTAATGGGAGATTTTTTACATGAGATATTTTGAATAGAAAGTATGTTTTTAGGTGGGGATTTTTGTGCAAACAGCATTTTGAGCATTGTTTATATTTTTAATGGGAGACTTTTTTACATGAGATATTTTGAATAGAAAGTATGTTTTTAGGTGGGGATTTTTGTGCAAACAGCATTTTGAGAAGAATACTTTCAACTTAAGAGATTTTAATGTGAGATTTATTTTGTAAGAGATATTTTGCATGGAAAGTTCAACAAAATTTTTGAATGCAAGGAAATTTTAAGGAGGGGATTTCAAAAGGAAGTGTTTTGAATGAATCGGATTTGGAATGATAAGATGATGGAATTATGTGCAATTCTGAAGCAGATGTGTCCTCACCAGACGAATACCAAGCCATCTGTTGGCTGCCTGACTAAACACCATGGGAGCAATGTTGGTGTCGATGGTTGCCAGGGCCTTCTGCTTGAAGCGCCCCTGGGCCCTGCAAAAAAGAAAAAAACACAGCTTGATTATATAAATATAACACAACTTAATTTATTGAACCACCCCATGGCCCTGTAAAGTAGAAAGAAAATAACATTATTACATAAATATTATAATAACATAACTTAATTTCATGTAAGTTAATTAATCTTATGCATTTTTTCAACACTATACAATTAAAATACTAATTTACTCACTGACCTCCTACTTAAAAATTTAAAACCTCTTCGAGAAACTTTTTTCTTGTTTTAACATCTAGAAAGCTGTGCTGTCAACTTACTTGTAAGCTCTGATAATTTGCAGACCATTAAGTGTTTCTGAGAAATGGGAGAATATTGGGGATGTTGTAATACTGTCCAATCTCTGTAGCTCTCTGGAAAAGACAACATCAAAAGATTATTTAAAAGAAATTGAAAATAAAATCTAAGAACACAATAAATCTACTCTACATTAACAATTATATAACCTACCACACTCATACAGACATGACCCACAGATGGTGTCTTAAAAAAGCTGTATAAAGCTGGATTCACAATAATACCATTTAGTGAACACCTGATATGATATTTAATTTAAACACATTAATACGACACCGGTTCAACCAGATAAGGAACTACCATTATAAGCTGAGAAAAAAGGGGGCAAAACCACTACCATTATTTGACAATGAAATGAAGTGGCCTGAGACTGAAACAAAAAATTTCAATCACTAAGGCTGAGAACTACACACCTTGTTTGTTTCTGCTTTATTACATTACACCAGGACAATCATGTTCTTGTCTGTAATGTCCAGGAAATTATTATTTTGAAGAAATACCCCAGAAATATGTCTAGGTAGAACCACAAGTGCACTGTAGATCAGCTGGAAGGCCTAACTACATGACAGTTCTTGTCCTCACTGAGTCTCTAACCTATTCAATGAGGGGCATAGGATTTACAAACTTGGTCACCGGCACTCTCACACCTTTGTTTATTTCATTTATTGTCCCCAAAGACTCATTCAGGTACCTGGACACAGTTATCTACTTGAAATAGACAGAATGTGGCCTTCACAGTGAATGGCATGCCATGACATTGCAGGATACCACACCCAGTCACATTATCCTGATAAAAGGTAAACCAGTTTTTCCCTTATATATAGAACCCAAGCAAAATATACCATTACACCTGATATACGACTACCAGTTTTTCAACACATTTGCATGCCTAAACCTGGAATTGAACCTGGGACCTTCAGTACCAGGGCCTGACAACATACCTGGCAGTGGCAGTGTAGAACCTCTGCATACAAATATACAGCACACAGAGGGGTATGACAGCCAGGAGGAAGTATGGTGTCCCAATACAGTTGACAATTACAGCGGCAAACGTGGCTAAGGCACAGCGAAGGAACCCCTCCCAGGTTCCTGGAATTTTCTGGAGAAAGATAAAAAGTATATAACTAAATAAGAAAAAGAATTCTTGAGTACATGAAATAACTTAAAAGAAAACACAAAAACATCACAAGTACAAAATGTACCTGAAAAAGAAAATATCAGCCACACACAAAACTTTTCATTTTTTGTTGTTTTTATAAACCCAATAAGAATCTTCTATCATCCTGAGACCAAAGTGTCCACCTAAAGAAGATACAATGTTGCCTTTATTTTGATAGCATGCCATAAAGCTTTGATATGATACTACACCTATTTGCATTATCCTGACACTGGAATGATGACAAAATTAAGCATATTCATTGTGCATGTAATTTAATTTTAAAAATGTACCTCTACTTAATACACATGGAAAGGAAACTGGCCTATCTAGAGCTACACAATTTTCATAAGACAGATAAATCTACTCTCAGTGAGCAATTATATCAATTAAGACAAATGCACACATAATTAATTGCCAAAGCGTGTCAACAAAAGCAACAACAGAAAGGTAATTCATTGGATACTGGGTACTTCCTCTTTGCACTTATAAAAGGATGTTACTCTTACTACTTATTTAATAACACTTTCTAGCCTCCTGTTTGCAGGGCTCCAGCTGCCATGCGCCAAATGCGCCATTGGTGCAAAAACAAAAAAAGTGGCTCATTTTTTTTCAAAATTGGTGCATCCTTATGGTGCATGATTTTTTCGGCATTATTTTTTGTGACTCGCTAAGCGGCCAAGACTGGTAACCATTTCTACGTGCACTCTGATTTGCTAGCAAGGAGAAACTCGATAGCCAGTCAAACTTGCGCAGCGGCCTTCACCTTGAGGGCATTGTTGTGTTGACATGTTGTGTACATAACTGCCGAATAAACATCGCCTCAGGGAAGGATTAGTGTAATTTGCGAGACGATGATAAAGAAGCCAGCCAAATGTTTGTTGCGATCATTAATTGGACAGTATCGGATTAATGTCGATTAATATATAAAATATATACAAATATTTATGTAAATAAAACGTAAAAAGTTCACGTTGTTTTCTTTTCATTCTCAATTCAATGTACAAAAACTATATTAAAATAAAAAAGATTGCGTGTTAACAAACATACATATACATACTACAAAAATAACATAAAAATTGACGCGTAAATTTGGCTCATAAAAATGGCTCATGAAATAAAAATAATAAAATTAAAAATAAAATTAAGAATATTCCTATATAAAGAATATTCCTATATATAAATTGAAAGGAAATACGTACCCACAAGGGAGATAACTATATTTCTTTTCTTCCAAAAATTCATTCTATACATAGCGTGTGACGTCACTACGTTAAAGTCACCTCTATACTACGACTCGTAACTCAAAATTTGAGATTTGTGCCTACATAAAAAATAGTTCCGCGTAGGAAATACGTTCGATTATAATATTCATTGAATTAAGATAAATGACTAAACAACCATATTCTAAGGTCTTATTCTATGTCCAGAAACTTTTGAAGTCTTGATATTTATAGATAAATGGAAAAAAATATGATGAGCAAGTTTTGCTACTTTCGCTTTCGTTAAACAGTAATATGTCAACACATTCTATACATAGCGTGTGACGTCACCACGTTAAAGTCAATTTGACCATGTGTTGACGCAATGAATATTACCAAAGTTCTGGACCGTTTACAAAATTTAGTTCAAAATGTTTGCATGAAACATATTTTTACTATTAGAATGTAAAAAAAAAATGCCAAAATAATCTGTTGTGTACCTCTTCGTACTTGTTTTGTTCATTTTATCAATCACTTCCGTATTCATAACAGCCATGTTGAAGAACTACTTTACCCACAATACACCGAGTGCATTCACACAGGTCATTTTGACCGTGTGTTGACGCAATGCCAAAAATTAGATATATATGTGAGGAGTTGTTCTGTTTGACTGTCCACTATGTCTTGATTATTCAGCTAGATACATCCATCTGACAATTTAGACTTCTCATCTTTACATTTAGAGGTCTCTGATTTATTATACCATATAATGCATTAATTGGTAAATTAACAATCATATCATGGCAAACATGTTAAAGGCATTGGAACAAGAGTATAAGTCTTAACCAGCTTCACAGTTTGAGGTAAATGGGTTTGGGGAGGTAGTGGGTGTAAGTCTTTCTGTCTGGACATGGCCTCAGTCTACAGAGGTATCAGAAAAGGGGTGGGGATAAGAGTGTTACTAACCAATGGCAGTGTAGTAAGAACATGGCATCATAACGGTATAAGTAGTTCTGACTACTAAGCCATCGCCGTCCCTCCACGAGTATATTAATTTTTTCTTGTCTTCTCTTGCAATCTATTTATCTTAAACTGACAATGATCTCTTACTTTCTCACCTTTATTGCTTCCCCCTCTTTAGTCTTTCCACTGATCGGAATATTTATATTTGTACATTAACATCTATACTTGACCCCATGTTGTATGGTTTACCATACCTGGGTTGATTAATAAAGATTTGTTCTGTTCTGTTCTGTTCAAGTGAGTAATTGTTTTATGTCCTCTTCCTCAATAACACTCTATGACATTTTCCATTTTTAATGCTTTTAAGGCTTACCTGGTCTATGGACCCAATATCTGATGAGAATCTGTTGATGATTCGACCGGTCAGGTTCGTGTCAAAGAATCTGGAATACAAACAGCTGTTCTTATTATAATAGTTATATAGTTAACATGTTTCAACACATTATACAGCAAGTATAATCTAGAGTGCAACACATACCGCTGTGTATAACACGCATTTATGTATAACACACAACCCAACTTTGACAGTAAGGGTGTAAAGGATGTTTTTTTATAAGCGGCAGCCAATGAAATAAGTGATTGGCGGCATGTACACATAGACAGTGCACTGTTCTGATCGAGATTTAGGCACATGGGTGACTCCCTACTTTGAAGGTAGATCAAAAAATTAATGTCGTGCCACCGCACGATGAAGGGTGCTCTTGCATATTGGAGGTTAATACCTGCTAGATACATCCTGCGATGTGTGAAAATTACTAGTCTCTGTATACCAGCTCACCAATAGAACATTAACATGATGATATTTGTCATTTTAGGCGATTTTGGGAGCAGGAAAACAACTCACTCTTTTTTTTCAGATGTTTACCATGCATACAGACTAGGGAGTTAACCGGGAACGTAAAAATATGCGCGTTATACACAGCAGAATACGTACCATAACGTATTACCATATTTGATTAAACTATTATCAGGAGCTTTTCACCCAATTATAATGAGCAGAATGAACAACAAAATGCCTGAGTACAATATGACATCGCTTTATAAGTTTAATAACAGGTAAACTCTGAAACAATAAAGTAATAGGACAAGAAAGTAGCAAGTAAAACAATCAAACAACAGATTAACTGCAAAAAAATCATGACAGTGTAGTGCGATGCACCCAGTGATGACGATTCACAAATGCATTTACATTAGTTGTACATCCACAGTATCTTACATGTTCATCAAAATGCCAACCAAATGCCACACCTACAACAATTTTCTTAGTTGATCTGACATCATTTACGTAGAAGTGGCCCACCGTAATTGCTTTTTGGCGATTTAATTCTGCATTCATTGTTGTCATTTAATTCATTCTATAAGGTTTGTTATGCGTATTTCTTTTGATGGAAATTGTACTCTGGCTTGGTTCCTCAATTCCCTCTTCACATGAACAAAATGCTACAGCTATTTACATGTCTCTGGTCATTTTTCTTTGATTCGAAAAAATTAATTTCCCTTACACTCAACAATTTTGTGTAGTTTTTCTTATTGAAATAATCTCTCTTCTAAATACCATGTGGACATTTTTTTCATGGACGTCACTTCATTCGTCATTACTTATCAAAGAAAACATAGCGCTTAGACATTTGTTATTCAAATAGATCAGACTTCTTTACATTGCTTACATTTGAGAAGCCCCTCCAGAAGTGCGAGGTGAGAGCTCTTTACAATCGATTTAGGCAACCCAGTCTGTCACCTCAGTCGGCCTCTTTTGCAGACTGGCTGTTCCAAGGTGGTAACTGTTTGGTTTACTATTTTTGTTAAATGACTCATCACAGATTCGTTCGTACTTTTAAATTTGAACTGTGCCTTTTCAAATTATGGACTTTGACATATATTCTTATTTTGAAAAATCAATCGGCTCTGCCATATTGTTTACGATTTGGAACATTTGTGTTTGATTAATTTGCCAAGCAAAAGGTAATGATATGCTCTAACTATTCTGCAACAATAGATAGCAGTTAAGAATGAACTCCCCTAGCATGTATTTGACATCAGACTATATTTTCAGTCAGTTATTATCAATCGCTTTTCATTAATACAAGTATCTTTGACTTTAGATACACAAAATGGCGGCAGCAACCAAAGGGGGTCCAAATGTTGCAAGATTGTTTAATTTTTTAGTTTTTGCTATCAAATAATATAATATTTAATAAATTAGGTACCCTTGTTTTGTTTTGTTTTGTATTCATCAGTGTCATGATGTCATATTTAGTCGGAAAAAAATTCTTCTGAACATTTTATCTGGCTCAGATGGTAAACACAATATGGCTTAGAGCGACACAAACTTGTGATGTTACAATAAAGGCAATTATGTCAATACTTGCATCATACCACTAAATTAATTCGCTCCTTAAGTTTGCTTAAACATACCGTAAAGGTGCCTTCAGTACGGTGTTGAGCATGTTGGTGTGAAGGTTCTTGGAGCCCCGGACACCTGTGAACTGCAAGGCGAAGCCCGAACACAGAGTGACAAACACGGCACTAAGGGAGAGCCCCAGATACACGTGGATATACTCACTGTAGTCAAATTTCTGAAGAAATTAATATGAAGATTTTAAATAAGTTTCTGTACATCAACACAGTGTATCAAAGTTACATTCAGGGCATGCACCAAGTACCCATGATTATAATGGCAGAAATATCAATATGAAAATATTTATTAAGCTTCTTTACACCAAAAGAATCCAATAAAGGCAGCAGTTAAAAATAACCCCTTAATCAGTTATAAGTGATTAAAGATGGTGTCACATTTCTCTCACTGTCTACATTGGAATACAAATTGCTATGGTCAATGTCATTAAAAGCTCTGCTGGCGCATAATTAAATGAAAATCAAGGTTCAATTATACTGCATGCTAACGTCATTCTTTGGGACCAAAATGAGAAGCTTTATAGAACAAGTGTTTACCAAATAAAATAATTTGATTGGTCCAATCCTATCCAAACTTCAAAGAAAAAAGACCCACCTCCGTTAGTTGGATGGTACTATTTCCTGTATTAGCAGCAGCGGCCGCCACAGCTAGGTGTTGTTGCGCGGTGACAAATTTGGTTGATTCACTTGTCCAAATGGCAATCCAGCAATTGGTGCTGACAAGCAGACTCTGGTTTACTAGCAGCAATAGGAAAACAAGGATGACCAATGGCCAGCCACATGCCGATAGATGCATCATATACACACGGTAACCAATTGTTCCAGTCTCACGATGTTCTTTCTTAATTAAGGTACCTGATGCTGAAGACCGCTTTTTGTCTCTCCCTGAAGGATTTTGAAATGTTGGAATTTTTTTTAATAAATTTCCATGTGTAGCAAAATTGGAAAAAATTATAAATTATGTAAAACAAGACTTACATTGATGTGAGTAAATAATAAGGATGTTTTACAAAGATTACAGCATTGGATTGAATCAAATATGTTACTCATTTGCCTTTTAATAAAAAAAAAAGGGTTTTTTACAAAAAACTAGCATCTCATTTGTGTGTGTCCTGGAGATCTTGGGACAGCAGGTATGGAAAGCTGCATCAGAGATCAGTTTCAGCAATCGGAGTGGGGGCTTGCGGATCATTGGTCCTGTTCTTATAGCATGAGTGCTCCCAGAATTCTCTGCACAGACTCCTCTGACTTTTGTTTTGCCATCCTTTTTAAAAATGACTTTTCACTGTCTAATTAGTATAACAATTTAGGTATTTGTTTACAAATATTTATGCTGCGTATAATGAGTCGTACCTTTAATTACTACTTCCACATCCTCCTCTTCCACTTTCCCATTGCCAACTGTGTGTTGGCTGGCCTCTAGTGTACCGGCTGGAGCACTTACTGTTGACAACTGGTAAAAAAGAAGCAATCTATTAATTATTGGGACAGTGTCATTTGCGACGGAGTTCAGAGTGATAAGAAAGCTGAATTTCAGAAGAAATGACCCTGCATGATCTAAACTAGTTGCGGCTTCATGCCTTGGGAAAAGGAGCGTAGGTATAGAAATAAATACGTAGTTGTAGGAGGATAAACCGAGTGTGTCCGGGCAAGCTTCCAATGTTAACATTGACACTGTAATATGTTAAAGGTGGTATCCGACAGTTTGGACCAGATTTTTTTTCTCTCAAAGAACCAAATAAATTATTGTTGCCTGAAAAGATATCGCAAAATGCTGAATATTGTTGTCTTACATCTATGTGAAAGGTGAAGCATAACACATCACTTGTCATTACAAATAAGTATTTCCTATCTAAGCCACTGCATAGTTGGCTATTTTCAAACTAAGAAAACCCGTAAAACACGTAACTTGAGGCCTATATAATCATTCGGGTAATCCACTCTGCCTTTGATGTCTGTTTTTATCTAAAATTGCTCTCATGCTTATTTATAGCTTTAGAAAGAATGTGCATACAGTTATTTATTTCACGATTTCTACAGTCTTACAATTTAGACAGTTTTTAAAAGCATCTATTGTTAAACTTAGCTTTGACTTTTGCAGAATATATGCCCCAATTCCCCCAATCCAGGTTTATGTGTATATGATGAAGACAAACTGTCAGATGCCACCTTGAAAATAAGACCTTCAAGTGATAAAACTGTGTAATACTGATACACAGGAAAGGCATGACTAGAGCAAAGAGGCCAAAGGAGAAAGCAAAATGTTATTTAAATTAGTGTTCCTTTTTTCCATAAAATAAAAAGTGGGTAAAGATCTTTAATTCAAGAGAACAATGTAGCAGCTTTTAATGAGCATTGAATGCTTTGACTTCACCCCCCCCACCACCTTTCCGAGTTTTGGTGCATTTTTAGCACAATTTCCATTTTATTTTCTAACAACACTTATAAATTTCATAGTAAGTATGTGTATTTGTAATGTTATGTTATGAACATAGATCAAATTAGAACTTCCTATGCAATACAAATAATTGTTACTTCTTGGAGGTCTATACAAACCCCCCCCCAAAAAACATGAATTTTTGTATCCTAAGTTATCCTTTATTTTAATTGTAATGTTTCCATTTGCACCTTACATAACACAAACAAGTGAAGACAAAACTGCACATATCCAAAATGTATTTATATCTATTGATCTCTCTGTTTTCTGTCTGTTGTTTTGTCTGTCCATCCATTAATCAAACTGTCTCTCTCTCCCTCCCTTCAGACCTGACCAATGGAGATAGACTGATGAACCAAGTGACAACTATAAAGTCCAACCCATACACACATCCCACTTCCTCTAAGGTAGCGAGGGGCTTAATTACTTTTGTACCTGAGTGTCAACCAAAAAAACAAGTTATATAAACTATTTAAAAGGATGCAGAGAATGGTCATACTTGTAAAAAGCATCATGTTTACACACCTTGGCATGGTTGTCCCTTGTTCGACTCTCGTCGACAGACACTTGACTCTGTATGCTGTGTTGCCGCGTGTAATTAACAACACCCTCCTGACTGTGACTGTCCGAGTCCCTACGGCTGGAAATACAAGAGAAGAAGAAGGGATGAATGACATGAATGCTCACACAACAAAAAAAGGATGTAAAACTTAACAACTATGCTTCAAACATTAATTATTCAAAAAAATATATCTTGATTAATCATCCTTTAATTTTCACATCTTTTTCAAATAACAATTTTCTATACCTTGACTCCGCCAATTTAGCATCTTTTAAAGCTTTTCTCCAGGATTCATACAACTCAGAATGGGTTTTCTTCACCTCTGACAGCTTGCCCTGGTATTCTACAGCTCCTTCTTTCATCACAACAATCTGCAAGGGAAAATGAGAGGACAATAACTATGCATTTTTTCAAGGCACACAGAAAATATCTATTCAATTACGAGAAATGGGCCAAAACCTTTAAAAGAGGTGTGTTTTTGTTATCTGGAGACTGTGTCCACTTGAGACTGTGTCCACTTGAAGCAGATATAGTGGTGTTATCATGCTTTAAACACCTGGCATGATACCACACTTAGTCACATTATCCTGACAGCAGGCAAAGCAGTGGTGGAACTATCCTAATTTGCTTGAAAAAGCATAAAAATAAAACCATACCACTAAAATTTTTCACTACTTTATTATGTCTTGGCCCAGGTATGAACCTCTGGTTTCTTGAGCATTATCTCTACTGATTGTGCCACAATATGTGGATGAAAGAAAAAGGTTTATGGCCAGGCCAATTATTTGGATTGGTTTCTTAAAGTTACAATGAGAGGTGCTGTGTTCTCAAGATTTCAGACAGATCTATATAGAGGTATTTATTGATGCAAAAATGGACTGAAAGGTGCAGGTGACTAATCGCCAGCATGTTCCCAAATAAGTATCAACCGGACTGGACCAACTGGATAATGTGATTTATAGAATACTGCCATTTTTTTCATTTTTTTAAGCTCCAACTTGGATGATTAGTACAGCATGCAGATTCTGACTTGGACAATTCTATGGATAAAATGTAATGACTTCCTGAATATTCTATGCAGGAAACAGGCAGTCATGAGGGATTATCATAAGTTAAAAGAAAAAGATTGGGTCCCAATCATCTATACACAAATACCCGGTAGGTTTAAACTTTTCTATTGATTTATATTTTATATCAAATATACAAAGCATTACTGATTAAGTGCCATTTATTATCAGTTTTCATGCATCTTACAATTTTGTTGTTTTGACCTATGACAAGTTTGGAATGTTGCCATTCAAACTTTACAGCAAGGGCCTAGAAATTATAACTTTGTTACACATGAAGTTGTGTTAAAAACAAATATGACAAGTCAGAAACATAGATAAGGGAAAGATGCCTCCTAACTAAGCTACAAAACATATACAACCAGTGCCATTACTTCACAACCTGCCCACATCCTGACTGGGGTTCTTATTTCTGTTGTTGTTTTTTTGCTATTAAAAATGCTGGCACATTGCAGCAATATGGTTACTGTCGATGTTCAGCTATTTTGGTGGAGAAGACCAGAGACTAATGTCTGGGAAGAACCACCCATGCACCATAGATCAGCTGGAATACCTTCCCACCTAAACAAGAACTTGAATCAGGGCAGTGAGAGGCAAGCAGTCCAAGGAGTGACTACCGGATCACGGGTGGAAATGATTGGGGATCAAACTTGCACCATTTCAGCAAATTGAGAGAGATCTTTGAAGCTTACCAGATGAGCTGAGTTGAGGTACTGAAGCTGGTGGGTGACTAGTATAACAGTTTTCTTCCGCAGGAGCAGCTTCTTCAGAATCACCTCTTCAAACACATGCTTGCCAACATGGCTGTCCAAAGCAGACATTGGGTCATCCTGGATTATAAGACAGCAATAGATAAAATCAAGGGTAGAATACAAATAATAGAATGGGGTCAATAAATGTTTATGAAACTGTTCCAACCATTGATAGTTTGAGTCACAAGCAGTATTCCAAGCAAAATTTCAGGGTGAAATAGGTCAATAATAAACCATATGCTTGTAGAGTAGATCAATTGGCAACCATGTGCTTGTAACATAGATCAACTGGCCACCATGTGCTTGTAAAGTAGATCAACTGGCCACCATGTGCTTGTAAAGTAGATCAGTTGGCCACCATGTGCTTGTAAAGTAGATCAACTGGCCACCATGTGCTTGTAACATAGGTCAATTGACCACCATGTGCTTGTAAAGTAGGTCAATCTGTCACTATGTACTTTACACTTGCCCTAAATGGGTACACTGGTTTAATACAAAGCAATAGTTTGGCAATGATACATTGTTGTCCTTGAAAAATGCTTATTGCCAATGTAGATTTGGTGTAATACCAGTGCCACTTCTCATTTCTTTTTGATGTAACAGTCATCCAGTTATTCAGAGTTGTTCAATTGAGGCAAATATGTGCTGACTTTTCTGTGATAACATGCTGTGAACACCTGACATGACACTACACTCAGCCACATTATCCTGACACCTGTTAACCCATTCTTAGAACTATCATTATTCTCTGAGTATATCAAAGGGAGCTAACACTTTTTAGTCTATGATTGATCTAGTTTTGGGATTGAACCCAGTATCTTCGATACAAGGAGCTGACACACAACCTATTACAAAATCAGGGCAGACTGATATTTATTTCAACAGGCAAGTAAATAATTATGTAAAGCATCAGATTTTTTTATACATGACATTACAACAATATTGGCAATAGATATTGAAACTTGTAAGGAAAATTAGTTTAGAAATAAACACTATCTTATGCCATACAAGCTTTGATTGTTGTGTTAGCTACATATACTCACCAAGATGTAGGTATCTGCTGATGAGTAAAGGGCTCTGGCAATGCTAACCCTCTGTTTCTGACCACCACTTAGGTTCACACCCTATACAATAGATGATAGTTAAACGAAGATAAATTTTAAAATCATCATTATTGACCTTGGTGAGGCTGTCATGGTTGTCCTTGCTAAGCCTTGGCTTCTACCATAGCAACTCTCCATCTGTCTCCGCCCACTGGGCTGTGACCACAAACAGTATGTCTATTGTGACAGTCTCCAACAATGTTTTATTTCCCAGATAATTTAAACCTTAACATTAAGATGTACCGGTACTTAAGGTGAATATAATTGTTTCAAACTTTTGTCTTATGGTATTTTGTTATACATGTGACTGTTAAAATATGGTCAAAATTTAATAAAAATTCATACCTTAAGATACCATTGTGATAAATGCAAGGCCAGGTTACCATGTTTGACTAATAATTGTTAGTGCCAGTGGTACAATCATGTAATCATGTTAATTTTTATTTATTTGTTTTCAATTAAGCTTCACTGACATCTGTCCTTAATTAAAGCTGGAGCCAAGGGTCAACTTCAGTGGTCAAAATTAGCGCTAGCCCGACAGCAAAAAACTAGTAGATTTTCTCTCTGGCCAGTAAAAATTCCCATTTTACTAGCCAATGGGCTTCTAAGATCCTGATCGTTAAAAAATCATTGTTCTTTCATTTTTAATTTGTACACTTTTGAGCCATTTATTTCATTCAGCAAGCTGTAGCTTGAATCATAAACATGTTATGCGCACTAAACCGATAATATGTTTACTTTGCAGGAACCACACAGTATTCTGGTGCCCGCATGGTACATTATGTTCTATACCAAATTAAAATCAGCTGGGCCACATAACAAAATGGCAGAGAAAATTAAACTGAAACATGTTTCTGTTGCAAAACCAGGGAAAAAACATGAAGTTACCAGGTGATTGATACTTAAATGGTGCTTTTTTCTGTATTTATCTTAGTTTTTTTGGGGCTTAACTGTTAAATTAAAACAGAATTTTATTCAGGCTAATGAATTTTCTTTCCAGCTAGTGAAAATTGCTTAGTTACTAGCCCAACTTGCTTGTAAAATGCAATCTATGACTGCAACTTTATCAGAGTCTTTAAAGACATACGTTGTCTGAGGCACAATGACATAAGCTCAGTTTTGTTAACCATTTGGCAGCTTTAAAAAACACAAAAAACATGACTTCTTATACTTCAGCTTATCTAAGTCTTCTTATACTGCAGCTTGTCTAAGTCATGACTTCTTATACTGCAGCTTGTCTAATTCATGACTTCTTATACTGCAGCTTGTCTAATTCATGACTTCTTATACTGCAGCTTGTCTAATTCATTACTTCTTATACTGCAGCTTGTCTAAGCCATGACTTCTTATACTGCAGCTTGTCTAAGTCATGACTTCTTATACTTCAGCTTGTCTAAGTCATGACTTCTTATACTACAGCTTGTCTAATTCATGACTTCTTATACTGCAGCTTGTCTAAGTCATGACTTCTTATACTACAGCTTGTCTTAGTCATTACTTCTTATACTGCAGCTTGTCTAATTCATGACTTCTTATACTGCAGCTTGTCTAATTCATGACTTCTTATACTGCAGCTTGTCTAAGTCATGACTTCTTATACTTCAGCTTGTCTAAGCCATTACTTTTTATACTGCAGCTTGTCTAAGCCATGACTTCTTATACTTCAGCTTGTCTAAGTCATGACTTCTTATACTACAGCTTGTCTAAGTCATGACTTCTTATACTGCAGCTTGTCTAAGTCATGACTTCTTATACTTCAGCTTGTCTAAGTCATTACTTCTTATACTACAGCTTGTCTTAGTCATTACTTCTTATACTTAAAAATGAAAATGATTTCAGTCATGACTACCCATACTAACAAAGTGTCTTTGTCAAGACTTTTCATACTTCTTAGCATGATCTCAGACTAATATTTTTTCTACTTAAGAAATGGTCCTAATTAACTTCTTATGATTAAGAATGGTCTCAGACTTGACCTTAGAGTTATATTACCCCTGTGCTGGTACCTACCTTCTCACCAATTTCTGTCTGGTCTCCAGCTGGTAACATGTCAATATCAGGTTGCAGGGCACAAGCTTCTATCACCTTCTGGTACCTGGCATAACAATCAAGGTAATAGTATAAAAAACTGTTTAACATGTCAATATTAGCCAGCAGGGCACATGCCTCTATGACCTTCTGGTATCTGACATAACAATCAAGTATAAAAATCAGGGCCAATACAAAATTCATGGCCAATACCAAAAATCAGGATTAATACTAACATCAGGGCCAAAATAGAAAATTAGGGTTAATACAGAAATCTGGGCCAATATGAAAATCAGGGCCAATATGAAAATCTGGGCCAATATGAAAATCAGGGCCAATATGAAAATCTGGGCCAATATGAAAATCAGGGCCAATATGAAAATCAGGGCCAATACGAAAATCAGGATTAATACTAACATCAGGGCCAAAATAGAAAATTAGGGTTAATACAGAAATCTGGGCCAATATGAAAATCAGGGCCAATATGAAAATCAGGGCCAATATGAAAATCTGGGCCAATATGAAAATCAGGGCCAATATGAAAATCTGGGCCAATACGAAAATCAGGGCCAATATGAAAATCAGGGCCAATATGAAAATCAGGGCCAATACGAAAATCAGGGCCAATATGAAAATCAGGGCCAATATGAAAATCAGGGCCAATATGAAAATCTGGGCCAATACGAAAATCAGGATTAATACTAAAATCAGGGTCAGTATAAAAATCTGGGTAAATACAGAAATCAGGGCCAATACGAAATTCATGGTCAATACCAAAAATCAGGATTAATACTAACATTAGGGCCAAAATAGAAAATCAGGATTAATACAAAAATCAGGGCCAATATGAAAATCAGGGCAAATATGAAAATCTGGGCCAATAGAAAAATCAGGACCGATACAAAAATCAGGGTAAATACAGAAATCGGGGCTAATATGAAAATAAGGGTAAATATGAAAAACAGGGCCAAAATGAAAATCTGGGCCAATATTAAAATCAGGGCCAATACAAAAATCAGGATTAATACTAAAATCAGGGCCAATATGAAAATCTGGGTAAATACAAAAATTAGGGTCAATTTGAAAATCTGGGTAAATACAAAAAACAAGGCCAATACGAAAATCAGGGCAAATATGAAAGTCAGGGCCAATATGAAAATCAGGATTAATACTAAAATCAGGGCCAATATGAAAATCTGGGTAAATACAGATATAAGGGCCAATATGATAACCAGGGTCAATACGACAATCAGGGCCAATATGAAAATCTGGGTAAATACAGAAATAAGGGCCAATATGATAATCAGGGTCAATACGACAATCAGGGCCAATATGAAAATCAGGTTTACTATAAAAATCAGGGTTTTTACAAAAATCAGGGTACATATAAAATCAGGGTTAATAACGGCTATCTGGGTTCATAAAAAATCATGGACAATATGAAAATCAGGGCCAGTACAAAATCATAAGTAAATCAATATGAAAATCAGAGCCAATCTTTGGATGGACAGGCAGATGGGTGAATGAATGGACAGATAAATAGACTGATGGACTGAGATACAGACAGAGTGAAAGACAGACAACCTGATTTCATTAACACCCTCACAAAATTGTTGTGGAGTGAATAATTATCTAACTAATAACATTGTGTTATCAAGTGTGTATACCGGTACATTTTCATCCATTACACCAATTAGTATGCATAACTTCTTGGCTACTGTGTAAAATTCCAACACCTTACAAATCAGTGTTGACATTTTAGCTCAATGTTTACTATACTGACTTTTTAGTATGTTGGTTTCATTTTGATTTCTGGTACTGTTGAAACTTTCAGGACCTCTACTTTTGTTTAAGTCTACAAGTCAAGGGAAAGACCCAAGATGTCCAAATATGGACTTCAGTATACCAAATAATGGCTACATACTTTACCACTGTTCAATGCCAAAGGAAGGGAGAAAAGTTAATCAAAGAGATCAATAACATAGTTAATAATTACATATTCTTTGTAACAATTACTGATGCAAGTATGGGTGAAAAAATTGTCAGATCAAATTACCAAAATTTAATGTATATGCCATATTAACTCTCATCATACTACAATTTGTTAACTGTCTGTATTTATTCCTAAGTCATTGCTTGTACCTACATGCCAGGAATACAGTGATTTTTTATTTTATCACTATGGATCCTGGGACTCGCTGGACTAAAAATCTATGAGTCCCAAAATTTAATGTCTAAGTCCTGAATTGGATGTTTCAAGTCCCATGACGTATAAGCAATCAGTCAAGACTTATGGTATAATTAATAGACTTTAATCTTTTACGATAAATGGCTGACAATTTTCTTGAAAAAGGGAACTGTTATATTTACATATGCCCTGTTTGTTTCCCATAAAAACATAACAATGAATTTCATTGGTTATTCTCAAAACGTTTATCCAATAATAACTGACCAAACAACAAATGGACTAAATGGTGTGAGTGTAAACTTTACCCTCTAAACTATGTAACTTGCACCAAAAATGTTCTGTAACTGTCTGAAAGGACTCGCTAGTAGAAAAAAATGTGCATCCTGCAAACACAGATAAACTGACACTTTGCGACCATGGAGATTTTATTGCGTCCTTGATGCAGGAAGCATAGGTAAAAAAATCACTGGACATATGACCAGAGATTCATCCACAAATAGGGCAGATACAGACCAGACAGCTCCTTAAGGCTGATCTGGAATTTCACTATTTGCCACAGTCTGGTCAATACATGCTTAGCAGGCTAAGATTGGGGAAGACTGCCTACCGTTTCCATTTGAACTGGCTGCCAAACAGGATATTATCTCTAAGTGTCTTGTTCATCAGCCATGGCTTCTGGGAAACATATGCTTTGTCACTGTTCCTGAAAATATAAATATATAAGCAGGTTTGGTTTGATAATTATATATATCGCATTGACACAAGTTTTATCACTCTAGCTATGTCCAACTATTATTTGGTGAAGGGCAACCCTAGACAAATATCTGGTTGCCAGTATGCAAGTCAGCTGAAAGACATCCCCATATGAAAGTTTTCACTCTGACTAGGACTTAAGTCTCCAATCACTGTGGTAAGACTGAGAAGTTACAAGTCAGCAACTTTCTTAACCACAGGGGCCAAAAATAAACAGTGTTAACTCTAGAAATACCAGCACCCATGACACAGTGGCTAGTCACTAACTATATCAATTTGTAGCTTCACATCGCATGAGTTCAAATCCTCGTCTGAGAGGAAACTCTCATTGGCAATGTTTCTCAGCTGACCTTAGGTTGCCAGTGATTCAATCCAGACATTTGTCTGAATAAATCCATGACATTTGTCTGAGTCAATCCATGACATTTGTCTGAGTCAATCCATGACATTTGTCTGAGTCAATCCATGACATTTGTTATGGGTTTAAGTCTAGTCTGAAAAAACAAACTCTGAGGAAATGAGGAGAGGTGTTTAACCTGACTTTCTGCATGCCAGTGGGTTTTTCCAGACAATGGTCTGAGGTCTTCTCCAACTGTAAATTGCTATAATGACCATAAATAGGGTAGAATGTATTAAAATGCAAAACAAACTCCTTAGACTTAAGCAAAATTACAGACTTCATGCTTTTTGATGAATTTTTAGTGTGGTAACAGAATGTGATACAACATGAGAATTTTATTTCAATTAACTTTTTATACTTATTATTGCTAAAAGAAAATTAAACTTAAAAACAGGGGAAAAAATGTTTTTGCTAATATGAACTAAACTGCAAGCTTCAAGATGGCTTAAGTATAAATGATAGATAAAACATCACTGTAACTCATCAACTATTAATAGAGTTGATAATGGAGCTAATGGCCTATGAGCCTAAACAGGATACAACAAATTCCATAAATAATTTACAAGAACGTACTTGCTCCAGACAACCTGGCCATGAACAGTCAGCATCTCTCCAAGCAAAGCCTGCAGTAGCGAGCTCTTCCCACTCCCGACTGGGCCCACAATAATCACAAGTCGACCTGGGTAATATAACAGTGCCACCATCATTATCAGTTTACAGTACCATATTTTTATACTAATTAAAGTTCCAAAACATGATACAAAATGCAACAGGGGCATGTCATAAATATCTTGACATAGACCTTTCAATAGATCAGCATCAGTATTGTTTCCATAAAGTCCATAAAATAAATACACAAAGAGTGCTAACTGGTGTCCATTTTTTATTTTACGACTCAATGCCTTATATTTATAAACAATAATGACCAGTCTATTTTGACTGTAAAAATATTCGATAAAGATACACATCCTCAAATTCCCAAGTTCACACCAGGTTTTACTCTATAAAATGATCACCTGTGGGTTCACATGTATGAAAGTTAAATATTCTATATATACATGTGGTTATATGTAGGTTGACGTGGCAGATATAGATACCTGCTGGTATATGTAAGTTTATGTTGTGAAGGGTGGGTTCCCTCGTGTTCAGGTCCCAGGAGAAGCTACCATCCTGTATCTCAACCATGTATTGTTCCTCCTCCTCTTCGATTGACACGCCACTATAAGGCTGGCGACGGTACATGTGGTGGTCGTTATTCACCGTTAGTGCAGCAGCTAGATTAGTCACAGGGAGATAAAGGGGATTAATGTTGCATAAAAGTAGTAAAAATGAGGTCGAATCAGGCATAAAATCCTTTTTTTATTTTAACATTTTGCCTTTAAAAAGTAACAAATTATCTTTAACCACACTTAGCGCCAACTGATTAATCTTACTTAAACAGTGTAGATCCAGATCAGCTACCTAACTGGAGGTATCTGATCAGGACCTATAGTATTTTCTGTCAATTCATTTTGTTATCTATGCAAAAGGTTTTGAGAAAGGTAACTAAAAATGTAATATTGTTAAAAATGAAGCATGATAAAAGTTCTTTTTTTTCTATCTGTGTTGTTCAAACTACTTTTACAAAGGCATTAATTATATTAGTAAAAGCATCAATGATTCAAGTTGTCATAAAGTTTCCAACAAGCTCATTTTAGCCAATCATAAAGTTTCAAACAAGCTAATGTTAGCCAATCATAGAGCAGCAAATAATTCTATAACTTAGGTCTACAACTATTGCTCAAGTCAACAAGTTCAAAAGCTAAAATAAAAATTTCCTGACCTGAAATATATTTTTTGCTACATTTAAGTAATTAAGTAATTAAACTTAAAATTTAACTTTAAAGAAATTATTACAAAAATGCTGAGGTCAAAAATAAATTAATAACCATATTCAGTATGTAAATAAAAAGGTATATATTGAAGGATGTTTTACATGGCAGGACAAGCAAGTACTGGTAATACATGTAGTAGGCATTCAATTGAAAATACACAAACCTAATAACATCAAATTCCTTATTTATAAGGGAAATGTGCCTTTATATACATGGTTGTTTATTTGTTTTTTGTCTAAACAATCAAGTTACATGGACTTGTTTTTATTTGAATTTGTAATTTTCCCTTAAGGAAATGCTACTGGGTATTTAAAAGAAGTGGATGAGAACTGGAAATATGTTTCTTGAGTACTATTTTCAAAACAGTTTATTATCTACAAAAATTTAAGGCATGGGGTTCAAGATTAGGCAAAAACCAATGGCAGCAACATTTCTCAGTTAAGATTTTTCTCAAGCTCAAATATTGTCTGCAAAATATAAAATAAATCTAACACAGACATAATGCTTCATTTTATTTTTATATCCCATCAATTTGGAAAGGGTGTGGTATTAAGATATATAAATGAAGAGTTTAGGAACAATAAAAAATTTGAGATTGAGCAAAATCTCAACTGAGAAGTATTTGTGCAAAAACATCCAGGATTTTATTATTCAACATGAAACAAACTGCTAGTTTATAGGCAGGAGTTATTACTTAGCTATACTACTAAGCAGTTACTACCCCAGCACTGGTACTACCCATAATTGGACAATAATGTATTGCGGTAATACAAGTATGAATATCATAGTGTTTTTTTCCTTAACACATAACTTTTTACCTAAAAATACTAAACAACAGTTGTTGACTACTTAAAAAAAATCTCACTTAAACTTTATTTTCTAAACCTTTGAAACATTTCCAAAGAAATAAAAAATAATTCTAAGACTCATTAATCTGAGAAGTTCATGAACATGTATTAGATTTGGTGTCCATGTTTAAGTGAGAAAAAGTAACTCAGATCCCTTACAGTATTGCCCCAAACTAAGAAATTCTTAAAAGAGAGCAAAACGAAGCATATGGGAGTCATGACAAAAATCTACCAAGGATAACTAACGATAGCTAAGGCAAGCACAGCGCTCTACATAAAAGGAGTTAACCCGATAAGAAAGTTTCCATTTATAATATATCCTATAATTCTCAAGCAAACACTACACTATTGTTTATCGTAAAATTTGCCATGCTAAGACGATTAAAATAAGTACAAGGAACATATGGTTTGAAGTAAAAATAAATCCTATTCATAGACAGCAAACTCCACTTTTCAAACTGCTGGATAGTAAAACAAAAATCTGAAAAAAGGGGCATAACTCAACCAAAATTAATTAAAGGGCTACCTGCCCTTTTGCAATGGGTTTCCTTTTTTTTTGATAGTGAACACTTATTCCAAGATTGATTATCTTTGAGATTTTTAATAAATAGATTATAAAAAAACGCATCAGCAATGCCTTAGTTAATGAGAGGGTCATTACAATAGCTCCATTTTTTTTTTTAATTTCTAGGAAAGTGGTGCTGATAATGAGTCGGCATCAAAAATCCTTTCGTAACGTAGACGATAGGAAGCACTTGGCAAAACTTTACAAAGTGTTTCATACCTTATAAACACAAACAGCCATTCCCCTTTTAATTAAAACTAAATGCATGTTTATCAAAACACTTGTCACCAGCATTAAAGCAGTTGACAGAAAATTACTGACTGTTTGTGCGCAAAGTTAATTAATGGGGACAATTTAAGAATAAGATGAGGTAGAGTCCAATCAAAAAGATTGTTTCCCTGGGCCTACCAATGGTCAGACAGATGGGCAGACAGACTGACAGTCTAATTCTGGTACACCCCTCCCTGACGTTTTTAAGTGAGAAATAAAAAAAAGTCCTCACTACAAAAAAGATTAGGAAGGTGCCTTGGCCCATGCTAGAGAAAATAATATATGGAAAAATTCTTAACTGAAGTATAAAATTTGATCTGCTTATAAAAAATTTCAACACCAAAATGGGCCATATGATAAAAAAAATCATAACTTAAAAAAAAGACACACACATATTTTAATTTTAACACAAATAACCTTCATGTTTTATGGATTATAGCTATTTTTATCACATGACCCATCATAGAATGCAAAAGAGAAAGGGAAAAACTACCTTGCATAATAGGATAATAGAAGTACTTTAAAAAAACCTGCAATTAAAACATCAACAGATTTCAGGAATGTGACTATAACAACATGAATGTGTAGACAAACAAGAGCCTTCACAGGGCACTGCACTCCACTATGAATGTACATAATATAAGTTTGATAATAATCAGCATACAACTGTATACAAGCTTTCTAAGTCCATCCAGGGCCATACTTTTCATAAAGTGGAGCTATCAAACATGGTTATGTTGAGGTATTATGACAACATGGAAGACATATGTTCAGTTTCAGTTTCATTAAAATCTATGCATTGGTACATGTAGTTGAGATATAAACTTGACAGCACTACTCTCCCAAGGATAACTTAAAGAGTATATATACTGCCACCAAAAACTTTTAAATTCTGTATTTAGGTTTTTGTATTTTTGGTTTTATGGCAGACCGACACTTGACAGGTCACATGGCACCAAATATGATAAGATTTAACATAAAAAAAGCATAAATAGGTTAACATTAAAATAAAT
Organism: Sinonovacula constricta; assembly: GCA_007844125.1. Taxonomy (NCBI): domain Eukaryota; kingdom Metazoa; phylum Mollusca; class Bivalvia; order Cardiida; family Solecurtidae; genus Sinonovacula; species Sinonovacula constricta. The sequence goes on from CM017571.1 coordinate 20,846,741, forward strand.
AAGTGTAGAAATATAAAAATCTATAAGGTCAACATTAACAATTTTCATAAGAACTGCGATTTCAATTCAATTTGTTTGACATTTCCAGTGGTCACTGTTTTATTTTCACTTGTTACAGCAAGCAGTTGTCAGTTGTAACAGAAATGACCAGAAACATCTATAGAAATTGCCAATACCTTGAGCATATTAAAAATGTTTATGATGTCATAACAAGGATATTTTAATAAAACAATTTTTTGCAAAACATGATAATCAGGAAGGTTTTGATATATTTTTTTAAAATTAAGTATGATTTTGTGCTGCAAATTGTGAATATGTGAAAAAATTAATGAACAATAATTATTTACAAAAAAAATCAAATGTATTCTTATATGAAACACTAATTGATGAAAATGTCCTGTCACGGATGTCATTATGTCTGTTTGATTGATGTTACACAATGCTGCAATGCTGCCATGTTAACACAAATGCAACACAGAAAGTCACCATCAATGATAGCAAATGTTCTGCTGCTAATCAAATGAAACTCATCAGACCACACAGTGAAAATCTAATACCACTAATACATAGACCCTTCAAACCTGGACTGTAAAGTGACTATGTCCAGGTGATTGAAATAAATCACCATATTTGTAGAGTACTTCAGCTTAAGGTCATGACAAACATAAAGCATCTATAAGCAACATACTATTTTGCAACTACTTTGTTCTAAAATGACAGTTATTAGTAATGTTTGATACAAATCAGTCAAAAAGAAATATTCCTCAGTGAAGTGATTAAGATACAATAAGTGTTAACTTAATCTTTAACTTAACAAAAATTAATTTACTTATTATTAAGCATATAGCAATAATTGAAAATGGCATAAACTATGTGGAATTAACAGATAAATGATCTATTCCACCAAAAATTGACCCAATACACAGGTTCGGTAAGAAGGAAAACAAACTTTTTTTTAATACATCACAGCATTTATGATTATTTTAGCGATGTCTTGTTATTTTGGTGAAGAAAGACCCCAGCCAAATGTCTGGATAGAACCACTGGCACACTGCAGGACTGGTAGAAGATATTCCCACATTAAGTCTTTTGTCCTGAATGACTCAAAACCATACAGAGGAGATAAAAGTCGGCAACTATACCACTACTCTACGAACGCCAGCCATTTCAGGTGGGGGAAATGTTGATAAGCTTTATGTCAACAATCAGATAGGTTCTAATCTTTGCAACATGTGATGTCCAGAATTGTTTTAAGCTTCTATGATAATGCTTAGCAGATATTAGTGGCAGAAAAACCTTAGAAAAAAAAAAAACCCACACATGTGCAGACAAAAAAGTCAACTGCTAGACTCCACAATACAAGTTTACATATTTTCTGGGATTAATCAGTTATATATGTAACAATAGTGTATGTTGCTATTATCTAAAATAAGTTCATAAAAATGGACCCCAGCACACATTTTATAAACTGAACCTTTCAATGCTGAAATGCCAAAAGCAATTATTACAAATCTGACATTGAAAATAATTTAATAGTGAAATAATAAACCAAGTCAATTGTTGATAGTAAAAATGGCAATATATTGCTATTTTAAAATATTCTGAAAAGAGGAGAAAATCTGTAAGAAAGCAGACAAACAGGGAGATCACACAGCAAGGGTTGGCACACACTTTGTTAATAAGAAAACATCCAAGTTTACAAGCTTTAGAAATCACACTTGTTAATAATAAAAAACATCATATCATCAAGCTTAAAAATCACAACACTACGGTTAGACATTTAAAAAATATGCCTCAAATCATTGAACTGGCTTACCAGAGTGGCGCCTAGGAAAACCTACAATGTTATATAACCAGCACAATCAAACTTGCATGTTAGTCATGGCAGAACTAAAAAAAGGGGTGGGGGGTATGTGTGTAAATCTGATTATTGTGAATTATATCCCATACTTCTCATCCAAATCCTACTAAGTTGGTTCTCATTTTAAACATCACAAAGAGACAATTCTAATGAGTATGCGCAATATATGGGTTTCGAGGCAAAATTGATATCCGATTTATTTCTCTATCAAGCTTGATACTGTTGAAACTCCCAATTGTCACACTGAGTCAATTCTCTATCCACAACAGGGGTTACCAGGTTAGGAAAAGAAACAATGTTTTCAAAAGAATTATTCCCAAAGTTTTCATCTTAAACATTTAAAGACAGTACTCATTTTGAACACAGCAAAATGCTATCAATAAGTAGCTACAATGTTGGGTTTAGCTAAGGAGTAAACCAACCAGAACCAACATCATATGTACTAACTTTAATCATTACATTGAGATTTACTGTTTTATGAGGATAAAAACAAATTCACAACAATATTCCATTACATCTCAATCAAGCGATAAAAGTTTGTACACTTTATAATCACCACTGCTAGATAGGAGTGGGATAGTCCAGTGGTAGGACACAAGACGCCTGACCACAGGGTCTGTGGTTCGAATCTCAGTTGGGTCACCACTTATTTCCTTGAGAAAGAAATTTACCTAAAATTGTTCTGCTCCATGCAGATGTATAATTGGGTACCTGCGAAGGTTATTCGGGTCATGCACATGACTTCCTTGTGCCCTATGTTTGGCTGCAGATACTGGAGTAACGAATATACCCAATGATCAGGGATAAAACTGTAAAGTTGGCTGAATACACATTGGCATAAAAGTAGACTATAATTTAGACCTTTACCTTTACTTCTAAAAGTCTAACAACTATAGGGGATTTACCTAAGAAATAAGGATAACAACACCTTTTCCATAAGTTTCCCCATAAAATTGGTACTCATTTTAAGTGACAAAGCGAGACATTTCTAATGACTACCAACAATAAAGGCATATAATCTATGAAAGAATGAACGTATGACAACACTTCCCTTAATTCACAACCAAACACAATACTGTTGATAGTTATTTTAATCATTAGTTGAGATGCTTCTAATAAGAACCAACGTATAGGGTCTGGTAAAGAATTATAGAACATATTACAGTAGTAAATGTCCTATGAAAACCCTATATAATATTCACAATGATGAAACAATATAGAAGGGATCCAACAAATAATGGTTTAAAGAAACATTAATACTGTTGTTGTTGTTTTTTGTTAGGCTGGGTATTTTTAATGATGTATTTCAGTTATACATAGACAGCGTCCACTTTAAACAGATATAGTGCTGTCCTCACTGTGTATAACACACCTGGCATGATATCAACACCTGGCATGATATCTTAACACCAGGCATGATATCACAACACCTGGCATATCACAACACCTGGCATGATATCATAACACCTGGCATATCATAATACCTGGCATGGTATCACAACACTTGGCATTGTATCATAACACCTGGCATGATATCATAACACCTGGCATAATGTAATAACACCTGGCATGATATCACAACACCTGACATGATATCATAACACCTGGCATGATATCATAACACCTGGCATGATATCACAACACCTGGCATGATATCACAACACCTGGCATGATATCACAACACCTGGCATGATATCACAACACCTGGCAATGATATCACAACACCTGACATGATATCACAACACCTGGCATGATATCAACACCTGGCATGATATCACAACACCTGGCATGATATCACAACACCTGGCATGATATCACAACACGGGGCATGATATCACAACACCTGGCATGATATCACAACACCTGGCATGATATCACAACACGGGGCATGATATCACAACACCTGGCATGATATCACACTCAGTCAAATTACTGACACAGAGGCAACCAGTTGTTGAACTACCCTTATTTTACCAAGGTGTATAATGCTATACCACCACCCCTTTTTAATGACTTCGGTAAATTGTGACCTAGGTTTGAGACTGGGGCTTCCTGTACCTTGAGCCAAGGCTCTAGTGATTTATGTTACTAGGTCTGGTAAGGATACATGGAGTCTAAGAATCCCCCTTCAAATGCACAAGTCTCTACCATTACAATGTTGCTAAAACACAGCACACCAACATTTCTATGAAAATATCTTTTTTTAATGATATGGTTGAGTAGTCAACTGTTTTAATGCTTACAAATATGTCCAGTCTTAATAATATATTAAAATTACATAGTAAACTTGCATGCTTTTTATAGATTTTAAATAACAAATAGATTGAAATAGTCCAGATTAAAAGAAAATAGAGTAGATTTTATACTTAATCAAATTTATAATAATTAATAATGCTTAAAACCTTTATTCTATGTGTTGTTGTTGTTGTTTGTTTTTTTGTTGTTAATTTAAGGCGGTTTAAATGATAAAAGCTAAATAATGGTTACAGCATTAAAATCCTTTACAATGACTTATTATTCCATTGTACACATTTTGCAATTTAAATGACACATATATATTTTTAACATTGAACTTAAAATAATGAACTAAATAATTATTTAAAACAATTAAAGGATTATATATCTTAAAATATATCTAATTAAAAATCCCATAAAATGGGCAAAAGGTATCACAATTAGTCCAATAAAAAGTGCATGTTATCTGTCAACAGATATATAAAAACACTCTTACATGTTCACAGACTTAATGCATATCAGGTACAAACAGATAATAAACAAGATGTACCCACCCTCTCTAGTCAGAGGTTCTAGATAGAAGGAAACATTTAAATAAATAGAGCTAAAAGAAAAAAATCAAAAGATACTGATATAAACATGATATCAAATTTCAAATGAACAAAAAATAACATAATTAAAAATCTTAAATAAATAGATATACAAAACCTTTATGCAGACTTAAATTTTAAATGTGAATTCTTTTGTATACAATAGTATTTGTCTTATATAAAAAAAAGAATCAATTATAAAAACTTTCAGAATTAATAGTCGCATAACAATTGGTCATACCATAAAACTGATACATAAAAATGTTTAATTACATAAAATTATTATGAATCCAAAACTCACTCTGGTCACATGACAATCTAATCTATTTGATAGTGCACACCTTTGTATCTTATAGTAGCAAAGGAAAGGATAACTGATATACTGATAGTCATTCTCTGGACAAACAATTTAGATGATATAAAAGAGAAGCATATGCTATAGAACCCTGTCCAAAACAATAGCAATCTTACCCACTAAATGGTCCCAGCTCAACCCTGTCACTGCTGCTCGACGTACAGTGTACGTCTATTTCTAACCACTAGCAACTGCTCTTATATGTACACCATACATCCCGTTTACTACTATTTTTGAGTGTTAGAGCATTGCTAATTTCCTATAAAAATATGACCAGAGTTACTCCCCTTAACATGTTTTTTTTTTAAGAAATATTCATAATAATGTGTAGGAGTGAAATGCAGAAGAAAAAAGTAAAAGTTCTGGAATTTTTTTCAGAATTTGTTTTTATTTTTGAAAGTCCATAACATTTTCATATCACATGTTGATGATTTATTTTTATATAATTCAGAATTCATATTCAATTACCTTTCTCATGATATAAAGTTTTACATATCCAAAAGTATAAGCGATTTAGTCATGTATGGCATCTTTTTAAAAAAAAATATAGAAAATTTCTCAGCATGGGGGATGGAAAATGGCTAAGCAGTAATAGGATTAAATCCAAATGAACTGGTAAGTACCATTTGAACGAGTCAAAATCAAAACAAAGGTTATGTTGAAATTTAAATGTAAGACTTCATCTTATAATAAAACTACATAAAATAAGCATGTCCAAAGACTCACTGGTACAGACTGTACAGGAGTGGAAAGCAAAACAATAGGTCCCTGATTTCATTATTGTTGAAACCAAACGTTTTCTTGTTTGGTGTATTTCTTCTTTTTTTGGCAACAATTACTGAATTTTATTGACAAATTAGTTTTTTTTTATTATCAGAAACCACAGATCCATTTAAAACTGTTACAGATAAGGTAAAATGCCTGCTAGAGTTATTATTTCTTGAAAATAAATCTGTCAAATGAGACATTAGTGGATAGTCTCCCCTGAATAATCCCTAGATGCAGGTAAGTCCTTTCATATGGATTACTCGGCTTTTATGTTTGTACTCTAAGTTATTTCAATTGATTTAAAGCTTATATTATGCAAAAGTAAGAAATTTCACTGTGTGTAGTAGCACCATCAGCAAGAAGAAACAGATGATAAAGTCCAAGAATTCCAACAAAATGGACTTACCTACTATATGGACTATATTGGATATTATCTAACAAGGGAGATAACAGGGGAGACAATTTCCATTTCACCAATGTACCACAGTGTCTTAAATTAAAGTGAATCACATAGCACATTAACATTACCTAACAAAATCAGTGGTTAAAGTAGAAAATAAATGTGAAACTCTATTAAGCCAAGTGTTATAAATAAAAGTTGCATCCAATAATAACATAGAGAACTAGCTGAAACATAAATTAATCTATTTGCTGTGAGCAATGATAAAGAAATTCAAAGAAACAAATATGTGTGAAGCTTAAAGCAAGATGAGCCTCAGAAATTGGAGAAAACAAATATTTGAAAAGGTGGTTGATGTTACCTATGTTTGTCTGTCTATTTGCTGTTCAAAATTAAAGTCAAGCTTGATATTGGTATCAAAAATATCTACTATATGAAAATTTCCAGTCTAATTGTGGCTTTTTTTATGAAGTGGTAAGAAATTCAATCCAATGATATCTTCTCCACACATACTGTTTGACCTTTAAGTGTGACCTTGACCTTTGACAACCTCATTCATTTCATGTGCATCTTTGCAAGTTTTATGAATGTTCACGTCCATTAATTTTTAAGACAAAAAGGACAAAAATGTAAAATACTGTCAGACTGGGCTGTCTCTCCATCCTTGTCTAAAGAAAATAACTCTAAATGATGGCTGACAAAGTGCTAGCTGTATCTGTAACCTAGAATAATTTTTACTTCCACATATATCAACAACTATGACCTACCATGGTTTGTGGGGTGGTCGGTGTTAAAGTCCAGGAGGGAGGCACTACTGCTGTGTCGGGCGTGGTGAATGGGAGAGTGGGAGTGGTGACTGACCAGACTGCATATACTGGCACTGGTGTGGTCATGCTTGTCTCGGGCTGACAGGAGAGGGTTCAGAGGGATGTGCTGAAATGTTAATATGGAAAATATGATCATCAGGTTCGACTTATAGTAAATTTGGATTTACAATGTAGATACATGCAAAGACAAAATCACTGTCATACTGTTTATAAATATTCAGGTCAAGGTGATGTATTTAAATATCAATAAATAAAAATTTGATCATCAGATTTCGCTAATTTTTACAATGTCAATCAATAAACAGGCCTGAGTGATTTACTAAAATGTTTATATGGTAAACTTGACCATCAGGTCCAACTAAGTGTTAATTTTGATTTGACAATCTAGATACATCACGTAGACAAAATTAAGATCAAAATGGCCATTATTATCAGGCCCTATTTGCAGAAATGATTATCACTGGTCTCACATGCAGAAACATTTATCAGTAAAGATTTTACTCAAGTTTGACATCTAAATACCCAATCATATCCAGTAACCAAAATGTTAGAATGATCTAAGTCTCAGCTGATGAAAGTTTTTGAATGTGGGGCCAGTTAAGTAAATAGTTTGAAGACTGAAAGTTCATTAAGACTATTTAAAAATTAATTAATAAGATTGACAGAGGTCCAATACCTTAGGGGTCATATTCATAAAGAACCTTTTTTTTTCTTATTTGAATTATGAAATTACCATAAATTTTGAAAAATTCTTAGAAATTATCAAAATCAAGCAATAAAGAAATTGATCTACTCTTCTTCTAATTCTAAGTCTAAGATATGTTTCCCCTAAATTTTAACTTGAGGTCCTTCCTTAAATTAGTGATTTTAACCATGCCATGTTAACCAAGGATGCAGCATGTGATATTTGGGCAACAAGGGTACCCATCTTTGGACTTCACATCATCATGGATGCCCAACTAACCTCTGCCTCCACTTCATGGCCGAGACTCTCATGCCTCATCTGCAGGGTATCTGTGATGTCATGTTGATCTTCAACCTCGGGCGCCAGAAATAGGGCACCAGGCGTTTGGCACTCACATTAGCCATAATCAACGATGAGGTGAACAACGTGAAGAGTACCATAGGAATGGCCAGTATGTTAAAAAGAGCAAGTGTTGAAAGTGTTTTTCCAGCTGTCAGGGGCTCATTTTCAATGTATGGGTAGAGGATAAATGTCTGTAATGGAAGGAAAACACATAACTTCATTGTACCATGAAGACATTAATAATATTGTTGTTTTTTTTTTGTTTTTAGTAATATATGTCAGCAATGCAATGAAAGTCATTAAACAGTGTCCAGATATGTAAGTTGAGGAAGACCTGAGACAAATGTTTGGATAAAATCATGATAGGTAAGCTGGAAGACCTTCTTACATTAAGTCCTGCATCCCAACCAGGACTCGAACTCATGTGGTTTTCAGCCCTGGAGTCAGAAGATTTACAAACTCTTGCCGTCTGCCATGTATGCCCCTTGTTTTGTTGAGAAAGACTCCAAAATACATCAAATCAGCTGGAAAACCGACTCACGTAGAGATTGTAAAGTTGCAATTTTGTGACTCCTACCAATCAACAAATGTTCACCCCTTTTATTTATTTTTATTCCCTATCGGAAGGTTAAATACAAGGATACACCTACAACTAAGGTGGCCAGGGCTGGTACAGCTGTGCTGATAAAAGCTGAAACAAAACAAAATAGTCTTTGAGGGCATTATAAATTAATTTTCTATTTCTTTCAGCTAAAATAACCTTTTTTACGGAAAAAAGCAGTCGAAATATCCATTAACTCCTAACATGCATATTTTCTTAGTGAGCATAGCTTCATTTTTGCTACCTGACGTTTTCATGAATAAACATAGAAACAATAATTAGAAGGTTTTTGCAGTGATGGATTAAAACACCATGAGATAATGAAGCAGACTTTACATTGATACATTATATAATCTTTATAAAGAACATGTGTCCTGGAATGCATTTGTAATAGACAAACTAACGACATTAGGACCAATAACATGGCTATATACAATGATACTCTATCACTCCTCGAAAACTGACATCGGTAGGGAATAATTCTCAAACTTTGTACTTTATATTTGTTTAAAAAGCCACAACAAACAAAACATTACAAGAGAATTGGTAGACTTGATGGATGCTCCCTGAATAAACACTAGTGCCAAAAGGGCTTCTTTTTTTAAAGCTCCTGACAAGATTTAAGTATTAAAAATAACATAGGGCAACAACTCTTAAATTATGCAAAACAGAGTTATGGTTTTTGTACACTGCACTTCTCCTCTTTAAGACCTATCTGCCTATGAAGTTAAATGTTAACATTTCTTAGAGTTTTTATGTTATGCTCCTGACAAAGTTAGGACAGACGGACGAATGAATGGGATGAACAAACAGATGAACAATGAATAGGACGAACCGACGGACAAAGTGGCGACTATATGCTCGCCCTTCAGGAGCATAACAATCATATAAACAACATAAACAATCGGGTTAATTCCAGACCCAGTTCTACATATAGCAATGTAACCAGTAGAACAGGGTCTACTAAAGTTAAACTGTGTGGAATGCCTAATATACTGATGACTAGACACTGTTAAATTTTATATAGTTTAAAAAGCATACCAGGTGTGTAAGCTAAAACAGTGGATAACCTTTGTAACACAACAATGTTTAGCATGTAAGTTATTGTACAGAATAACAGTATGAGAACAACATATAATCTACTAACAAACAATGAAATTTGTTTAATGAATTTCCTTGAAACAAAAGCGCAATAACCCTTAGACTGCAATAACCCTTAGACTAACTTACTGAACAATGTCCTGTAGATAGCATTGATGAAGAGACACTTGAGTTCCTGCGCGCGAGCCTCATTGATGGTGCGTGTCATGTAGATCTCCCAGGCCAGTAATTTCACCACCTTGATCCCATTTATGGCTTCGTTACACCTCTTTACACGCTTGTCTGCTTCAGCCTACAACAAAGTTGTCATTATTTGCTAAATGGCAGAATGGTTCTTTCTTAAGGACACATTTCTATGGACAACTGGGTCCATGGTTGGAATCCTGACTGTGTCCATTGTTATTTCTGTGTAGATTTAAAAGGGCAACTGTAAAGGATTTTTTTTATTTCCAGTACCAATCCCACAAGTGTTTCTGGGCACAAATAAAAATAGTTCTTTACAAAACCAAAGACTAGGAGAATAACTGGGACTCATTTTCCTGTCGGAAGCAAACTTTAACTCAGATTGACCTTTTATAATTTCCTTCTATCATTTTTGTTGCAAATGTCTATTTCTGCTTTTTATTTAAATACAATAATTAAGCACTTTTCAAGTGAGTTTTTAAGTAAATAGCCGTAATTAAGTCAATGAAATGTATAAAAAAAGCAAGTTATTTACACTTACCATAACTTTTTTCTGCATGTTGGACATGCCGCGTCCAACAAACACCTGTATTGGTGCTGATATAACAATAAGAAGTCCACCAGCCACTGCACTGACCCCTAGCTTCATGTACATCAACGTCAGTGCCACCACAATCTGTTCGAAACAAAATATTGTAAACCTTCAGAGTAGAAGATAACCCTCCCGCGAGGGGCAAGAACTTTCATGTTACTCCACCAATAATAGCCGGACTATGCAAATTTGACTAAACCAGGCAAAAAGACACTTCACACAATAACCCTTTGAGCATAGAAAATGTTTTACTGTGATGATTTTATTGTGTGTATCTGCATTTACATTCTCCAGCTAAAATCAGCCTAAAAAAAAGGCAAAAATGTAAAAAATAAACAAGCAAAGTTACTGAACTGATATCCCCTGCTTAACCCATTCGCTGCAAAGCCATTTTCCACACCCGATACTGAGGCATTTTCTATAAATTTCCTATGCAAATTTCATACGTCACTAAATCTCTTATATTTTTGGATATGTAAAATTATATAACATTAGAAAGGTAATTGAATATGGATTCTGAATGATATAAAATTTTATAAATATCATGTGTCATAAAAATGTTATGGACTTTAAGAAACAGAAAAAAAGTTTAAAAAATCCAGAACTTTTACTATTTTCTTTAGCATTTCACTCCTACACCTTCAAAAATATAAATATTTCAAAGAAAAGAAACACTGAAAGTTACTGTCAAGGGGAGTAACTTGGGTCATACTTTTGTAAGAAATTAGCAATGCTGTAAACACTCAAAAATAGTAGTAAACAGAAAGTACAGCGTACGTATAAGAGCATTGATAGTGGTTAGAAATAGACAACTGCTGTACGTCAGGCAGCAGTGAAATGGTTTATGATGTTCATAGTACTTAACATCATAACAGAGTCAACTGAGTCTAGCCTTGTAACAATACAGTACACAAAATATGACAAAAAGTAAAGGAGAAAACAAGCAATTTTTAAATGGGCATCCTCTACTAAATAATATTTAAATTAAGCTGCCTGTACCAGCCTAGTCTCAAAGCAGAAATTACATATTTTGTAGGTTTCTAAATGGTTATTTGTTATTCAAGTTTACCTGTAAAGGTGTGGCCCAGAGGTAATGGATAAAGAAGAACAGTCTCATCAGGAAGTTTGAGTCCATGGTCATGTGGTTCATAATCTGACCCAGAGTCATCTGTCCATTGGTGATGGTGAGACTAGAAAGACGCAGGGCCTTCATGTACACCATAGCCTGCAAGAAAAAACATGGTGCTGCTTTTACTGCAATATCTTACTAAAACAACATAAAGACAAGACATAAACTGAAGCAGACATTGAGTGAGACTTGAAATCCCAAGGGCCTTTATGAACATCAAGCCTGCAAGGAGAAATACAGTGCTACTCTCACAGTAATATTTTAATAAGACAACAAGCAAAGACATGTGTGTGAGACTAGGAAGATGCAAGGCCTTCATGTACACCAGAGCCTGAAAGGAGAAATATTAAGCTGCTTTTGTTTACAACTTTGGGGTGGGGGGGGTCATAATAATTATAATGAAACCAAATTTCAGAAAATGCATACAGATTTAATCATAAGAGTAAAAAACTACTGGTAACTTCAGCTTTCAAAATATTTCATGAACAAAACAATAGCTGTATATAGACAGTGTGCTTCACATTTATCACTGATGGATAGTATAAGGAAAATAAACTGAATTTAATGGGTTCAGCTTTTGATGGTGAACAAGTATTCCAAGGTAGCAGTAAATATTTTTCAACATTTTTTATTAATGGACCTTAACAAAAAAGGTTAACTCATTCTGACACTAATGCATGTGTATGGAGATAGTTCTATGTTTTCTTTAAAAGTGGTGTTAAAAATGCTGCTTCATAGATAAAGCAAACTAGGCCAGGAACTGACCTGATGTTATTACACATTATGTGCATAGGCATCAAAATTACACCTTCATAGATACAACAGACTTTACATGTGTTCCATTTGCTATTATTGAGTTTATATGTGTCAAATGACAGATAAATATGTTTAAGATGATCTGCAAAAAGTAGCTGTAATCTAGACACCTGAATGCAAAAAGTAAATTATTTTGTCAAGCTCAGTAAAACCTATGCATACAATGGGTAGAAATTTGCCTTCCAGGTCAATATCCAGGTTTCTATTTCCCCTCTCATTGTCTATTTTGGAGTGGGGTGGGGTAAATACTCATTAGGTACAAAAATTCACTGAAGTCCTGTTTAGAGTGATAATATGCAGGCAATATATTATGACATCAAGCACTCTAGATCCCTCGTGGAAGTCATGATCACTTTAAGTAGAAACAGAGCTGCCAATATGATGATAACATATGATAACATATATTGAAAGTAAACAACAGCCACTAAAGAGACAATGTTTTCATGTTAAGCACATATAGATCTGACAATATTGTGAATAGTCAGTAAAGAAACAATGTTTTCATTTTAAGGAGACTAAGTGCTTCCTTTACTTTGATTTCATGATGAGACCCACCTGTACAGAAGAGCGGAGTCTGACGCCCTGTAAGATGACCAGGTAGTGGTGGTACTGCAGGAAGGTGTGCTGGAGGAGGCTGGACACAAACAGTAGGGTACACAGGAAGTAGCCATTCGTACAGAATGTAGTGATGGTTACATAATACACTGTCATCTAAAACAGAGATGATTAAATGGTTATTGTATTTAGTAATTGTTTGGTTGTAATATGTCTGTGCTAGGGTTATGGTATGGATATGGAAGTGGTAATATATATTAAAATACCCAAGTTATTACAATCTGACAGGAAAATGAGATTTAATCCCCACTTTGAACAAATAATTCAACAGGTGTACTTTTGGATAAACTCTCATATAAGCTACATCTGAAAGGTGGTAACCTACAGTTTGGACCAAAAAATATTTTCATTAAACAACTTAGTAAACCATTGTTATCTGTACAGATCTCGCAAAATGTTGTTTATTGATGTCTTACACCTGTCTGAAAAGTGAACCATAATGCCACAATTGTCATTACAAACATGTATTTCCTATCTGAGCCAAGCTGCAAGGTTGGCTATTTTTAAACCAAGAAAGCCATGTGACCATTAACATTTCAATTCATCCACATCATCCACTGTGATATTGATGGGGTTTTTTTTAGCAGGAATCCCAATTGCTCTTAATTACAGATATTGCTGCACATATAAGATGTAGGATACCACCTTTAAACAATAATAATTAGTTTATAATAATTTTACAATTTAAGTTTTACAGAAAGTTCTAAAAATTAAATCTTATCAAAGAACTTAAAAGCCCATCTTAAACAACAATATCAAATTACTACAGATTATATAATGACTAATAACCAGACTCAAAAAATAAATTTTAAAAAAAGTATGATGATGTTCATGTACCTAATTAACCAAATATTAAACGGTACAAAATATAAAAAGTAACATACATTTTTTACAAAATGTATACAAAAATGTTTTTTACCGCATCCTGTGTGTTGTTGAGTGTGGTGTTGGCATAAGCAGTTGGTACATATGACATGGGGACAACAACCTTTCTCCCCACAAGAGTTGAGTTATCTGGCATCGCAAGTTCCGCATAGGCAAAGTTGATAATTTTTTCAATGCACCAGGGTCCAACAAATGCCAGCATATCACCAAGAAAGCGGAACAAAGCTGCCAGTAACAGGGGTGGCCAGAATGATCGTAGATAAACCTTGTGAAAGGAAAGCTCCTTATCCTTTGCAGCAGTTTTTTTCTGAGAAAAATTAAAAAATGATGAAATAATCATAAGTTTTGGCTTTTTTTAGTTAAGGAACTTAGCTTATATGATAATAAACTGTATAATATAAGCCATTGTTGCACAGTGACTAGAGCACTGACTTCAGTTACAGGGCAATGACTTCAGTTACAGAGCACTGACTTCAGTTATAGAGCACTGACTTCAGTAACCGAGCACTGACTTCAGTTATAGATCACTGACTTCAGTTACAGATCACTGACTTCAGTTACAGGGCAGTGACTTCAGTTACAGAAGACTCTGGGTTCAATCTTACATACAAAAGTTGTAAACAATTGTTGCATAAAGGTGTGCAAGTTCCTAATCCAGTCTAAGTGCGGTATACTGCCATTGTGAACAAAGCTATGAACATGATGGCAACACTTTATCTGCTTATCTTGCTGCCTCCCAATTGTGACACTCAAGAGGACTTTTCCTCTAAATAATTAAGACATTATAGTAAAAAAAAATCCCAAGGTTGCACTGTCTCTACATAATTGAGACAAGTAACTGATAAATAAGCATGTATCTTCTTTCACTCACAGTTGAATAAGTCTTTGAAAGAGTATTTTGTCTGTTTTGATAAATGTTGATGTTTCAAAATTATTTTACTTAATACATCTCATGGTCTTTCTGAAATTTAAAATGTAACATAGTTTTGTTTTTCAAAATATTGTACTTGTAGCCATAATCATAGAAAGAAGAAAGGTACTCTACAATGCTTACCTTTTCGATGTCGAAAGAATCAGAAAGTTTTCTGTAGTTAAACAATGCCCTCTCAGTCTATAAAAATGGAATAAGACAAATCAATGTTCATATAGTAATTGAAATGCATATATCTCAGAATGAAGCAAACATCATTTCTTTGTTGCTATGTTGATTTCTGTATATATTGAATATGACAAAATATACAACAATATTTATGTAATGTATAAAAGTATATACATTAAGGAATAGGGTAAAAAAAGAACTTGAAAATTGAAAATAAAAGGCCCAACAGTCATTTTTTTTCTAGAAACATCAGATTTTATATTTACCTTAAAAGTTATTTAATAAATGCAAAAATAATGATAAAATATAGTCAGTATTTAAAGATTCTGTTGCAGATTTGGTTAATGGAATAAATCAATTCCTTGAGAGCAGTTTGTCTAATAAATAAAAAAACTTCCTCACTACCACATCTGATTTTGAGAAAAACGACATGCTAAACAAGTATTTTTAGCCTCATTTCCCTAAAAAATACTAAAATATATCTTTGACACAGTTTTCAGGAAATTAACCTTTACAAAGAAGTAAGCCAATACTAATGCAAGCAAGAGATTCATGACAACGGCTTGATATTTTTTTCTTTAGAACAGTGGAATTAATATTTACAAAATTCTTCCTTTTAGTTCTCCTACCTTGGGTAAAGCTCCAAGGTTTTCACTGGCCAGAGGGTGTCTGTATCCTTCGATGAGCAGTGAGTTCATCCACCAGAAGGTGATACGGGACAGGAAGTTACAGAAAGTAGCATAGTAGCGAGTATTCTCAAGTTCGGGTGGTGGGTGAACCTTTCGAGGTTTCTTGAAAAATGCATACTTCTGGAAAAAATATATAACTTTGTGATATAAATACAAGTCTTTTGGTTCTATAAATAAATCACCATTGTCAAAGTTTGTGTCATTGGGCTATAAATGGTGTTAAATTGTTAAATTTTACTTTAATCAAAGGTGGCGCCAGTGACATAGAGGTAATTCCGACTTGTAACTCATCTGACTGCTTAGACTCTCACCGTGTGGGTTCTAGTGTTATTCCGGGTGATGGACTTAATGTGGGAAGGTCTTCCAGCTAACCTGGGCTGCTTCAGTGGGTTTTATTATACTTTTATCTAGACAGTTGTCTGGGATCTTCCTCCACAAAAATTAACTACACCGAACATAATTGATTGAAGAGATGCATTTTAGAAACAAACAAACAAAACTTTAAACTTAATTATAACTATACCCTAAGAGATTGTATCCAGCACTTTGAACCAGAAATAACATCATTGAAAATGCAAACAATGTTTGGTTAACTCAAAAAGTCTTCCTATAAATGATTGAAAATGTTAATTTGTGTGGGACATGTTACACCACTAACTTTAATTTAATCCTTTCCCAGCAGATGCAGCACAGATAGCTATTTTCAGAACTAGCCACAAGGTGTTTCCAGGAAGTAAGAACTGCTTTGCCACAAACACATGAATTAAGTTTTAATATCACCGTTTTTAAATATAGTTAAAAAGTGTTGACAGATGAATAACAATGATTCTCATCCACAAATTAGTTGTGTTTTTTTAAAAAAACACAGGTTTTCTCCAGATTCAAAGTCGATATTTAGCTGAAAATCCCACTGGGTCTAAATTTATATATTAGACAATGACGACAGGCCAGATTGACTAATTTGAGTATTTCATGACTTATAACACTATCTTACCTCTGAAGTTGTGATAAAAATCATTTTAACAAACATCAAGACTATACCTATGGTCAGTTAGATTTACCAATGTTTCAGCAAACTGATCTGATAAAATGAATGATCTGAATGTTTCTTTAATTTGGTAACTATACATGTATAAAAAGTGTACATGGGCAAAGTACGTTCCACCTCAAGATGAGTGCAAATGCTTATTGTTGTTCATCTCACATGCTTGTATTAAATGTTTTACTAGAAGTGGAATGGTGTAAACAAACAAACAACATGACCTCTAGTAGATATTAAGTAGATATAATTGTATTTGTGATGCATTCTTTTTTTCCTTTTTTTTGTATATACAATCTAGGAAATATATGCTAAATGATGATTAATTACTAAATTTATAACAAAATGGTAAAAAGATATTATTTAAGTTCAAAACAGATACATTACATTAGCGAAACATCATTTTTTTACATATTGTAAAAAGGGGAAAAAACTAAATGAAACCACACTATAATTAGAAATCAAGTTTCTCACATCTCATATGTAAAAATTAAAATCCATAAACTTTAAACATGCAGTTTCATCTTATTTATTTTAAACTTATTTTTCAATTTGCAAAAAATAATAACTATCATTTAAGATATATATAATAACATAGATAAGATTAACAGACAGAAGGGTATACTACAGATTAAAAAAGCAGAACAAAACACAAAAAAGGAAAATGATTTTTACCCGTGTTTTAGCACTTTTCAGGTGATGTCACTTTTATACACTTGTATTTCATGCGCAAAATGTTTTAACCGACTGAGTCGTCATTTGCCACATATCCTGACAATTCATTTTTATATTGTTTAAGAAGATCAATTTACTGAACTGGTCATTTACAAAAATATCCAGCACTCATCAGTTATCATTCCTCAAACCTTAGAACAATGGTTTGCTATTATAACATGTAAGCATGACGTATTTAACAAAGGCGACTTGTCGAATTTGAGCAATTGCTGACACAAAAACACTGTGTGCAAAGAAATAATAGTTTTACGGTTTCAATAAATGCCCAATAACTTACCTGTTTGAAGAGTTCAATAAACTCAATGATGAGCAGAAGTGCGTATAGAATCACAACAATCCATGTAATCCATAGCCTAACATGGTCACTTTTGATTTCATTTGCATACAAGGAGAATGCTTTCAAGATTTTTAATCCAAGTGAACATCCCCAGTATGGTATCATAATCAAAAGAAATTGTGGGGAATTCCACATTTCAATGTTATGATAGAAGATGATTGATAAAACTGAACTGATTAGGGCAATAAAAGGTGGCACAATAACATGGTAATTGGCTGTATCTGGGTCTATCTTATCTGACACCAGTCCTTCAACAATCTCTACACAATTAATAAGTATCAGAACCAAAGTTAAAAGCCACCGCACATTGTGACAATGAAAATGCACCCATGTTTTAGCTTTCAATTTTCCGATTGCAGACTGCCACCAAGCTATTAATATAATCAAACTTAGGATGATAAAAATTCCATGGGGGAAGATTCGTAGCACATCAACGAAACACTGGTTTTTTAACACCCCCTCCTTAACACTGAGAGACCCCTGGCGTGAACCACAAAAACTCATCTTGACAGAGGGTAGAAAGGTATCTGTTAACAACACATGACAGGAGGTTGTGTTTGTCTGAATGTCAAAAAATAAACATTCTGTTTCAAAAGCGCGTCATAAAACATGCTAGTACAAATCAATCGGTCTAAATTCAAATGCTGACATTTAAAACACGCAGTGCATTAGTATCGTCATTTTATTCGGCTATTGGCCATATAAACTTGTGACTAAACTTACAGTAAACATTTCTAATTTCATACATAATTGCTACCGGAAGTGACCGTACAACACCCCAAGAAAGGGGGGTCACACAATAAAAATAGTTCGTACGTTTAACTTTGGCCTGTGCCTTATAATTGCTTAATAACCATTCTTAGCCACATAACATCATTTTAGTTTATTGTTTTAGCTTACTGTTGGCACTTTGCCTATCAAACTGTGAATCAACAGAGGTCATTTTATATCCATGCGCGAATTTCGTTAAATTTCAGGGACTTTTTTTACCTTAGTGGGCAGCGGCTTTTTCTCATGCATTGCAGTTCGCTTAGATCTCACGCACTTACGTTACATTTGCATAATCCCGCCCCCAAAAAGAATAATAATGATGTTCTAGCTTCAAAACAAATAAGAGATATAAATATTGTTAAATTTGCTGATAATAACAACTCTGAAGCTATTTAAACGTGAAACACATAGATTTCTGCACACAGAAAGCAGTTTTATCATGATTCTAAATTGACTCACCAATATAAGTACATTTGCTTAATCTCGCCCACTGCAATGCCCCCCCACGCCCCCCCCCCCCCCTCTCCCACACAGCCGGCCCGGACATACGTTTTTTCTCGACCATATCTTTTGAGCAATGACCTGATCATAGAAACTTTGTAGACCGTGTAGAAGATATCGCGGATATCTTCAGGCTCTCAGACTAGCCGCCCGAGCAGTAATTCAGGTCACTCGGCCCCCAGCTTCTAGCCAGACCCATGAGGCCATCTTGCACGTGCACAACAGCTGAGCGCGGCACAGTGTGTATTGCATTCGCTGTCGACTGTCCCACAAACAAACTTTATCGGCACTCCTCTGCGGTGATCGTTATTAGCCGAAGTGTTCCGATTGTTTGTCACCTTGCATCCCAATCAAGGTACACAGTACATTTACAGTGTACTTAAAAGTTCACTTTTTTCAGGTCAAGACAAAATGCTCAAAAGGTGCTAATAAGAATTGTGTTGTTTTATAATAAGGAGATTTTGTGTGTGTGGAAATATATTTAGGAAACAGCTTTGAGATTGATTCTGGCATAGAATAGAGCAAAAATGCAATTTTACGTATATCCATACAAAATAATAACACAAACAGTGGCAATAGTTTGACCATTTGCAGGACAAAATACCTCCCGGACAAAATCTCTTCCGTGTGATGAAATTCCAAACTTCTTTGTTATTTTGTTTATTTGGCAATAATTATTGATAGTTGTATTTTGTTTGGTCCAACATCTAATAAAGCCTTTGAGGCGAATCAGCACTGTTTTATTTGTCACAACATATATTGGAGGCTCCAATAGAAACTTTGGCATTTTTACATTAATACTATACATTGAAATTATGCACTACACGCTCTCTGACACCTAACGGAAATATTAATATATGTTAAGCACAATATCCGCCGAAACGGCAATCGCTGAAAAATGCGCTAAGATAGCAAGATTTTTTTATCATTATTATTTTCTTCCCATTATATGCAAACATCAACTTGCATTTTATGTTCTAATTCGAAGGGCAATATGTGTTTGCCTATTTTGGCTTATTTTTTGGAAGAATTCGAACCAGTTTCCAACAAAAAAGTTATGTTGCTAAAGGTTTATGTCTTCGCATTTTCAGAATTTCAGAGTCAGTTTAATAAAACCATTAAAACTATTAACCTTTTGTCCAGATACATCAGAAAGCATCTCTGGTACAGTTTTAAGAAACTCACTATCCGTACGCAATAATACAACTCTCCTTTTGATAGTTTAAAAATTTAACACAATTATTTAAATTGAAACAATACTAATCTAATCAGTGCTACAATTAAACATTTTTGTATTTCGGAACGATAATCAGACAATGCAAAAAAAAAAAAAAAAACGTAATAAAAAGACAACATGCAAAATGCAAGATCATTATCACAGTGATGATGGCTCGTTTTCTCTTAACTTAATATGAGGTTTAGAGCAAAACCTTGTTGTCTGACATGTCTGTTGATTTCACAGATTTCGCGCAGTTTAACATATATGCTGCTAAATATACTTCTTCAATTTAAATTTCCAGTCAATAGTGTTCTGTAAAAGATATACATACCTATATGTTCTGTTCTGTTCCTATAGGAAGCAAGAGACGACACTTTGTTAATACGTCATTAATTAGGGTCCTAATTAAGCGAGCATCAGAGGTGCTAGTCATGCTAGTGTGTGTGGGTTCTGGAGTAGAAAACTTTCGAAAGGTAGCAGCCAAACAGAGCCATTTTCTGGATTTCGGAAGCTGCTTGAAACTTTACAATACCACGAATGAACAAATTTCAATCTCACCGAAGTTGCTATTTTTCTGTAAATGTATAATTTGCTTCCGAAGGATCTATTTGATCTCTTCTTGATTATAGGTTACGGAATTTACGAGATGAAAACTACCACTAAATAAACAACTTTTAGGAAAACAATAATAAACAGACTGATGAAGTGCACTATGCGGATTATTTTCTTTTGCTTAATGCATATGACACGGAATCGCGGATCTGAATTAATTCATTACGTATTTTAAAACGAAAGTAATTAAATGTCAGTGCGTTTTAAAGACATTTTAGAAGTAAATAGGGGCCAATTTGTCTTATCAGTAGCACTGGATACATATGTGACAATTATACTACTAGTGCTATAAATTCCGGACCGGCCCCGTCTCCACCCTGCTAGATCTGCATATGTGCACCTGCAATTAAAATTTGATGCATTATGCAGGGGTTTAGTGTTAAAGAAATAACTAACCGAGACTTAACTTTAAACTTAATGTATTTGTGTCTCGTCCGATAATGTTTTAAATCAATTATTTTAGACCTAGTTTCAGATAAAAAATGCAATCAAATAGAATTTAACAAAGAAGCCTAATTACTATTATCGGTTAGTGTCTGTGTTGTAACCTTTGTTCCAATGTATATAATCTATACGTACATATTGTAATGAGGTGATCTTTGCAGCTGAAGACTTGTCCAGCTTCTAATCTTTTGTAATAAAAATAAGAGCTATGATAATTTCATATTTCGAGGACCTTACTACGTGAGATGGGACATTACTGGGTGAGGTGGGACGTTACTGCGTGAGATCGGACCTTACAACGTGAGATAGGACGTTAACTGCGTGAGATAGCATCTTACTGCGTGAGATGGGACGTTACTGCGTGAGAGGAGACTTTACTAAGTCAGATGGGACGTTACTGCGTGAGATAGCATCTTACTGCGTGAGATGGGACGTTACTGCGTGAGATGGGACGTTACTGCGTGAGAGGAGACTTTACTACGTCAGATGGGACGTTACTGCGTGAGATCGGACCTTACAACGTGAGAGGGGACGTTAACTGCGTGAGATAGCATCTTACTGCGTGAGATGGGACGTTACTGCGTGAGATGGGACGTTACTGCGTGAGAGGAGACTTTACTACGTCAGATGGGAACCTACTACGTGAGATGTGATGTTAATGGTGAGACAGAACCTTACTTCACTTTACGTGAGATGAAACCTTACTACGTGAGATGGGACGTTACTGCGTTAGATTGAACGTTACATCGTGCGATAGAACCTTACTACGTGAGATGGAACTTTACCGAGTGAGATGGGACGTTACTGCGTTAGTTGGGACGTTACTGCCTGAGATGGGACCTTAATGCGTGAGATGGGACGTTCCTGCGTTATATGAGACATTACTGCGTGATATGTGACCGTACTGCGTGAGATGGAACTTTACTGCATGAGATGGAATCTTACTGTGTGAGATGGGACGTTACTGCGCGAGATGGGACATTACTGCGTGAGATGGGACCTTACTGCGAAAGATCGTTAATGCGTGAGACAGAACGCTTCTACGTGAGATAGGATGTTACAGAGATAGGTAAGACCTTACTACGTGAAACGTGGCCTTGAGATCGGACCTTGCTGTTTGAGATGGGACCGAGTTGTACAGGTCAGAAAGTAGTCAGCATTATAAAAAATAGACACATACTATTTAAGAAAGATTATATTTTTATGATTTCAATGTTCTTTTTGTATATAAAGGAATTATCATACTTGAGTACGCCTAAATAAATAAAATATATATGATTGAAAAAAAAATCACATATTATTTCGATAAATATGTGAACAATTAATTAATAAACATTGGTATATTTTATGAACAGGTTTTGTGAGTATCTAATGCTGCTGTAACATCACCGACTCTTTCATACGATTAACTACTATATTTTTGTTAAAACTCACCTTTAGTTAGTCTTTTTTATATGATTAACTATTATATTTTGTTAAAAGTCGCCTTAAGCTTGTGTGTGAGGAAAGGATTATGCAAATGTACCTACACGACAGTAGCTTGCTAAGAAGCTCGATAAAATAACCTCCTTTGTGTAACAACATAAGTCTGATCGCATTTTTGAGTTTATAAGTACTCATTTAGATACATATAAACTCCTTATAAGATATTCATTAAGTTAGTGTACATGTACTCATTTTGTGGGCGGGCTTATGCAAATGTAACCCAAATGCACGAGATATCAGCAGACTAAAAGACGTAAAAAATAGTCAATTCGAAATAAATGCGGCCTGATTATATAAATGCATCAATTCCAGGCTCGAATCCATCCTCCACAGCAGAGTTATCCGTGCAACAGGTTCACAGCCATCATTGTCCATATTCTTAACGTGAAAACGACAGAAAGGTGTTTATTGTGTTTGTAGAATTAGAACTAGAACCTGCACAGTATCCTCATTTTGCTCCAGAGCCAGCTGGAAGCTAAAAATAAGCATGATGGGGATTTCAGTTAATAAACACACACACACACACACACACACACACACACACACAGAGGCGTCAGAGCTGATGACCCGGATAATCATGTAACTAATTTCAAAAGTAAGTGGTCACGTGGTTTTCTTGGTTTAAAAAAATAACTAACTACTTTCTTGCAATGACAATAGGGATGTTATGCTTTTCTTTTCACGTGGATGTAGGACACCAATAATCAAACAGCATTTCGCATGTAAGAATAATTTTTTGGTTGTATGAGAGAGATATAAAAAATATCCAAACTACCGAACACCACCTTTAAATAGCCTTAGCCGTTGATATGACAGACCGCATTTGTTTTTATAAAGCATCGTCGTGTTTAGCAAACCGCATCGTCAAGGGTGCTTAGAAAATACAAAGTAGTAATAATTTGTTTATTGCTTTCCATCTAAGTTTAGTTTTAATAACAATAAATATGAAAACTTTCATAATTTTTGCTAAATCCGATCAAGAAAATGTTGATACTTTCTTATCGTGAATCAACGTACGCACGCACAGTTTTTACGGAAACACCGGCTACATTACTTCCGGTTATTAAAAAACTGTGTTTAGAAAAAAGAAATACTAAAATGTCTGTAGAAACCGTTCCCAATGATTTAAGAAATCTCCGAGCGTGCCTTCTATGTTCTCTTGTTAAGGTATTATCGACAGATTTATTATTCGTTCGTAATTATGCTATCTAATATTATAAAATGTTGTTATCTACTCAGATTAATTCACGATTCAAAGGTGAATCATACTCCTATATCCTCGACTATACTTGATTCGCGGTATGGCTTATTCCTATCGAATCGTAGCTTCCTATCGGTTTCGTGGCTGTAGAAATAACGTACATGCTGTGCAAACATGTGTCTGAATTCTATAAGTTTACAGGAATGTAAGAGTTAAAGTAAATCAGAGAGGAGAAAATAATCCTGTCCCTAACGGGGATTCGAACCCGGGACCATCAGATCAGTAGTCCAGGCACTCAACCACGTCGCTAAAGGGAGCCTTTATGCACTACAGTCACTACACTTCTCCCCCTTTACTTTTTTCTGGGCCCAAGCCCATCTCAGGACAGCCACACCAGGCTTCCGTTTACTTCTGACACCATTAAAGTACAGTTAAGGCAGTAGTTCCGAAACACTAACGAAACAATCGCTGTTTATTCATTGTTGTTTTCGGTGATTGATTAAAACTTTATGTGGTTGAAAGCACTAATGTATCTCCTTCATAACACATATTAAACATTTGGGAGGGGTTTCCATCTTCACCGTTTAAAGCTATGTTTTCTACCTGTAGTAGAAGCAGTAGTTTCGAAACAAGAGCATGTGTTCCGGAACATGTCTATATGTCGGCATATTCCACCCGCTGCAGTTCACAACGGAAGTTGGGGACTTTCTCAAACTTATGTTTAATTGTCAAATTACATGTCACTATTCTACTTAAAGGCATCTCGAAAGGAATGTGGTATCCCACTGAGCCAGGCCCCCACATGCTATGACCAGACCTGCTAATTGCTGGTCATCACTGCAGGGAGTCTTTAGCCAACATAGTACTAATCTGTCACAGTAATAACTC
Source organism: Sinonovacula constricta (assembly GCA_007844125.1). NCBI lineage: Eukaryota > Metazoa > Mollusca > Bivalvia > Cardiida > Solecurtidae > Sinonovacula > Sinonovacula constricta. Next base: position 20,871,746 of record CM017571.1, read on the forward strand.
TGATGGGTTAATGCAAAACTAAATTACCTGCTAGTATGGATGTGAGACAGTAGGCTAGTTTTGCACAAAGCCACAAACATTATTGTTAGTGATAATGTGGGTTGTTTACTATATGATCCCTTACAAATTCTTTATTGCATTAATTACTAGGTGTCAATTTTGTAACTGCAAGATTATGTATTTATTTCATAGCTAAATATTTAATTTTGAAAATACATGAGAGATACAAGTTTTAGTATTCAAAATGACTTAAAATGAGTCTGAAGGACATTATTCTGACAATGAATGACTTTTTAAATTGCTTTTGTTAGAAACGTTTCGTTACATTTTACAAATCCAAATAAAATATAACTTAAAATATATATGAGAACTAAAAGAATGAAAGAAATTACAAAATGTATAAGAAATAACAAAATCAACCAACAAAGTAAGAAAGAAAACAAATAAATCTTTATATATATATATATATATATATATATATATATATATATATATATATATATATATATATATAAATCTTTATTTGTTTTCTTTCTTACTTTGTTGGTTGATTTTGTTATTTCTTATACATTTTGTAATTTCTTTCATTCTTTTAGTTCATATATATATATATATATATATATATATATATATATATATAGGATTGCGTAATTGGTATATTCACAACTGTTTCCTTTACAAACTGTGAATGACTATGTTCAACCCCCAGATATAGCATACATACACTTGGATCTTATATATATATAAATCTTTATTTGTTTTCTTTCTTACTTTGTTGGTTGATTTTGTTATTTCTTATACATTTTGTAATTTCTTTCATTCTTTTAGTTCATATATATATATATATATATATATATATATATATATATATATATATATATATATATATATATATATATATATATATATATGATTGCGTAATTGGTATATTCACAACTGTTTCCTTTACAAACTGTGAATGACTATGTTCAACCCCCAGATATAGCATACATACACTTGGATCTTGAACAATACCTGTGTGACAGACACATCGTTACAGACTGTGGCAGCCTGGCTTATCAGAAAACAGATGCCCTCACATGCTGGGTGGGGCAATAAATGGGGGGGGTCACTTATATAAGGCTCTTGAGATCCCTTTAAGCACGCAGCAATTGTCGGTGCACGAAAGACAAACCACAGTGAACATTTATTTTTTTAATTTTTAAAGGTGGAATAACAAAACAACCAAAACAGATTTCTGCATACAGCTTTACTGACCTTGAGATGTAGGCATATACATAATAAAAAAACGTAAGTAACAAACAAAAACACAACAAAATGATTGATAAAAAAATATCACAAGTTTATGACAATAATTTTGCGAAATAAGCAGAATTATTAATAAGGTTAATCTTCATATTTTGAAAGGCTAGTTAGGTCATGCTAGTAATTGTGAAAGACAAATGAGTTTTATAACTTTGGTCAAATTACAAACCTGTGTGCATCTATGGATTTAATGGCTTTCTTATCACATTCCCTCTGGGTCTTTTTTTACCAAGCAGAGAGTGCTGACTCAAATTAGACAACAGTCTGGTCAAGGTCTGATCTATCTGCCCATAGTTGTAGCTCATTATAAAAACTTATTTCTCTGAAGTATGCACCATACAGATTTTATGGCGATAAATATCTATGAGGGCATGATATTATGAAGTAAAGATAGTAAAGAGTAAGTATTTCTTTATTTTAAAAGTATTGAAGGTGGTATCCGACAGTTTGTTTTTCCCCTCTAAATAACCAAATAAGTCATTAGCGCCTGAAAAGGTCTTGAAAATTGCTCTTTATTAATGCCAAAGATCTGTGTGAACAGTCAAGGATAAATTCCACTCATTATTGCAAGCTTGTGTTTCCTATCTGAGCCACACTGCATAAATAGTTATTTTTAAACTTAGGAAAACCATGTGACCACTTACTTTTATATAGTCATCCGGACAATCTTCTCTGACGTCGGTATCTATTCCACTATCACACTTTTTATAGAGTAAGAAAGACAAAATATTTAGACTATTTTTTTTTCTCAATTAGTACATTCTAAAAATAAAGTTAGAGTCAAAATCGTCTTTATAATGACTAAAGTATGCGTTTATGCAAAAAGTATGGCCATATACTCCAAGGCAGCCGTCATATATTGGTGTGCATATTTAATATATGCAAATTGTTGGATACCACCTTTAAAGTTTTACAACCTAATTTTCAGAATAAATTTCTGCTACCTTATCAATGCACTGAACCTGATACTTTTGAAATATTTGAAACAGAGACACCATTTTTTCTTGTATGTCATTCAATGCAAAATATGATTACGAAAATTAATGCTTATAAACAATTTGAAACTTGGGTTGAAAAACAAAATAAAACACATAGTTTTGGTGGATTTCAAGGTAAATCAAGAAAACAATGATGCAAAAAATGGAAAATATGAAGTAATACACACATATAAGAATTGCGTATGTACTTCTACACAAATTTTCATAAACAAAGCAATGAGTACCTACAAATAGAGCAAGAACCTGCCAATGACTGTATATCCCCCGCCAACAGGTGCTTTTTTCCCCAGAAATGGCAGCCTAAGAATTTAACATCATTATTACAAGTGCAATCTATAAAAAAAAAAATAATGAAAAAGGTTTCAGTTGTTATTAACAAGTTTACTGCTACACTCATTACATGTGTAATATGCAATGAAGGTACAACAGGACAAATGGTATCCCAACAATATGTATAGTCTTTTACAAACATTCAATTGAAATAGTTGATCCAGGTTCCATTTCTGAAACTGTCTTGTTAACTTGTGCAAGTGTTTGATCAAAATACCGTGCTACTGGCTTGATGAAGTAATTACAAGGCAGATGAACCCCACCACCAATATCATGTTGGTCTGGCCAGGGGTATGAACGTGGTACTGGGTCACCACAGACTTCAGCATATACTATTCCTCCTTCATCTAACACCTTCCTAAAACAAAATGCCAGTTCTCTTGGAACATGGCCAAATGGGAGACCTGCAATATCTGACTGAAAAATATTACGTTGTTAATCTGTTAACAATGAGTGTAAACTAGGATGAAATGTGGATAGTTCTGGGATCCAGACATGCACTTTCATCATGAATGTTATTATATTCGCTATCTACAGGTAATCTAGTTGGAAGATCAGTTGGGAGGTTTTATTTTGAAGTGATGGTAAACTTTTACAACACAGTTTTGTACCAAAATGAAAATATCTGACAAAGTCACACACGCCTCACTAGCAGGCAGGCTACATGTACTGGTACCTTCACCTGGCTCCGTTCCTTGATGCACCTGAAGAAAAATAAAACAAATGCTTTTTTATTTATTAAGTAATGATTGCCTTTATGATAATGGACAAATAAAAGTGAAATGTTATGCTTCGAAAACATGCAGACAAACATGATGTCAAAGCACATCACTTCACTAGATTTTGATAAAGAAATCACTTTAATATATGTATAACTTTAATATATGTATATGAATATGGGATACACGTTTTCATTGATATCAAAATATGGATTGGTCCATTTTATTGTAAGTAACAGTATATTAATCCAATGTAGATATACAGCATAGCTCAGTATGACAATCATTACAACAGGCCTTCAGTTTGTTGTCCTGGTATACATATTTAAAGATGTATTTTGATTAAGAAAATGTGTTGAACATAAATAATCATTTCTGAAGTTTTCTTAAAGCCATGATTACACTGAGACATTCTAAATGTCACTGGGTCTATTATAAGTATTTCTTTCCCTACTATGCAGGACTGTCTCTGGATATTTTCAAATGTTGTTTTAGTGAACGAAACTCATTTTGCATAGCACATATTTAATTTGGTTATAGGAGCCACATGTATATACAATAGTATTCTGAACAGGTGGGAATAAAAACAAATTAAAAGTAAAGAGATTAAAATCCTATACTTCTCCTTTCTTTCTAGAAACAGGAAGAAGCTATGTTTTTTGTGTGTGTGTTGTTGTTTTATTTTTGTTGTTGTTGTTGTTTGTTTTGTTTTGTTTTTGTTTGTTTTTTTGTGTTTTTTTTTTGGGGGGGGGGTGGTAAATGAGTGGTATAAAACAGAATTTATTGAAAAAAGAAGTAGTTTTTACAAAATCGTTCAATATGTTTGAGATTTCCCCCATCTGGGATGTAACCCCAATCTGCTCTCAGCTGTTCCGGAATAGCTGCTCATACAAACAAACATAAAACATGGTATATTTTGTTTTTCACAATCATAAAACAAAAGTTTGCATTAAGTTAACCAAGAATAGGTATAGGTTATTCATTTTGATGCATAAGTTTGATTGCTTACCTTAGGACTGTGTTTTTTCTTATCACAATGTTTTTTTTACCTCAGTTTCGTTAAACGGTGTTGACTTACATTGTTACGCAGGTGATATTTTCAATCGACTGTTGTTGTTTTTTTCACCCTTCAAAACTCGTCTAAATATTCGGAAAAACTTGGAAAAATGTGAAAAATACCGAATTCGATAAAAAAGAACCAATATTTGGAGTACTTTGCGAGCAAACATTCAGAAATCGAGTGGTTGTTTCGGAACTACTGCTGTTTCGGAACTACTGTCTTAACTGTAAATCTTAGAGGAGACAATAATCCTGGCCCTAACAGGGATTCGAACCCGGTCCGCCAGATCAGTAGTCCAGGCACTCAACCACGTCCCTAAAGGGTTAACCCAACAGCAAGGCTGTTGGAAGTGCCTATATGCACTACACTCACTACAGAGTGGAAAAATTGCAAAAAAAGGTATTAACCGATAATTATTTTAACGACCGTGTAAAACTACCAAAAATAATCAACAAACAAAATATTTAAACTCCCCAATTCCAATTAATATTTAATCATTTTGGTAATTATTTTCACCCTGGCTACTTCCAGCAGCCATATTGATTTGTCATGTGACAGGTAAATAATTGATTTTGTGCTTGTGATAGACGACACACAAATTTGAAAAGTTGCATAGTTTTATATTCCTTATATAGTTAACTTCAGGAAATCCAATTATTATGATGTTTAAACCAAATAACAGTGATGACAGAACACACTTGTTTTCAATAAAAAAAATCACTAGAATTGGAAATAACAATCATTACCATAAAGAGTGTACTCTAGTAAGTGTTGTTTAGTATAAATAAGCAACCTGGAATTTTTTTGTAAGTAAAAATAGATTAGCCAATCAGCGCCACACAATTGATAGGAAAGCTTCTGACTGATTCTGATGTTACAGGTCAACAGAAATAAAGTACTGGTAAGTTATTTTTAGCCAGTCATGTTAGTTTATTTGGTTTGTTGAGTGAATGTTTAGTGTTGATGACATTCTGCATTTTGAACCCAAAATCGTATTTAGAAACATGCCCTGTTGTGAGCATGCACGATTTTCGAGGTAAGAGCCATGAAATTATAGTAATAGGGCATACTAAGATTTTGTGATAACACAATACTAGCAAAATCAGGAATTTGTTTTATCTACCCAAATAAAACCACTTTACTTCAATACCTGACAAAATGCATACATACACATTTTATTTCTTACACAAGATTTGTCTACGTCATCGCATCTTGTGCTCAGTCGCGTCATAAGTATTTGAGCAGCATTGTTGAAAATTTCATGTTAAAATATGGAGGTTTATTCAATGCGTCTAGCCTCATGAGAAAAGGGGGAAATTAACAGAAGGGAAGAAGCAAGTAAAAGGACAAGAATACGAGCAAAGAAAACAATCACATGCATTCCAAGAATCCAGGTCAGAAGACCAGAGCAAGAGGCATATAAGCCTAGAAAACCAGTTGCTACAAGTGAAAATGACTCTGGTTCAGATTGTGAAATGATATGATTGATTTAATGCTTACATATAAAACCAGTGTCACCTTGTAGTTAACCGTATTTTACTCTGTTGATCTGTTCTTCAGCCTAAAATGGTCATACATATAGCTTTAATTCAGCGTTAGAATCAACCGGCTCAGCAATGTTCTAAGTATTCTGCAACAATTGAGTCTGATAACAATATGGCCATTACAGTAAGTTGTATGTTCAGTAAAATTCATGTTTCAATCCAATATTCATTTTACTTAAATCAGGAAATTAAATTGTGCAGATAAAGTCAAAACCTAATTTAAAGCTCATATTGTTGGGGATATCGTAAATGCAAATCAACACATTGCCTGGGCTGTTTAGAATGACTCAATTTCAAACTACATTTTCAGTTGGTTACTAGCGATCACAATTCATCAATAGGAGCATCTTTGACTCTGGATGCACAAAATGGTGGCTTCAACCAAATCATAAAAAATATTGCCAAAATCCTGTACCACCATTGTGCATCGTGGTACAGTATTGGCTTCATTCAATATCACAATGTACCGGTATACCATGACAGCCGTAAAGTTTTCTTGTGTGCAGCATTCAATGACATACTTATTTTCTTAAATTCTTGCACATGTTAGATTTGATTTCTTGACTGGATATGGAATGGAATCATGACACAGACAGGTGTCTGTGTGGCTTGCTATAATGGCAAGACTTTATGTTTCCAGTAAACCACATTTAACAAGTTATTTGGTCAACAGATGATGATCCTAACCTTGTTTTTCTTTTTATTTAAGGAAGGTAAAAAATCTGGGTTTTTTTTTTTTCAAGAACTAAAAAAAAAATTGGCCTTTGTAAATTGTATTTAAGGAAACAATGTTTTCTTGCATTTGCTATGTTGAGTTATTTAATCTTTGTCACAAAGATGTCTTTTATTTTTATTTTTTGTACATAGTCTGATAGAATAGTTTTTATGTTGGATTTAAATTAGAGTAGACATCTGTTGACCTTTCAAAGTTCTGTCTCTTTCATTGCAGACATTTGAACAGTTTGAGCTAGATGGCTGTGATAATTGTGATGAGTACCTCCACATAAAAAATAACACAGATGCTGTCTACAATTGCACAAGTTCAAATTTTGATGGGTAAGTGCAGATAAGCGAACAATATTTTTTGAAGGATTGAAAGTATTCTTGCAGATATATCCAATTCCCAAAAAGTCCATAGATAGTTCCGAGGTGTTAAGTAGTTGTAGTAGTCTCATATTTACTATGTTTATTTTTAAATAATAGTTATATTGTGGTTTAGACCATATAGTGGCGCTCATGCCTTCTGGCTTGAATATAGGGTTAGTGGAAAAAGAACAATACAATGAAATAGGTCAAAGTTTAAGTTATATATTTATGTTTAAGATCACTACATTCTAATGATTTTACAGTTACAGAACTTCTTAAATAATTCTGACAAAGAGTTAACTTAATTATAAATATATAGTGCTGTACTTTACATTCAGATTTGCATACTTATTTGCCTTGAGTAAAAAGTATCTGTGAAAGTAAGGAATAATAACTCCATAGGAGGATGGGTGTATCTATCTCCCACAAATTTAGTTTACACATGTGGCTTTCTCTTTTGTTTATGTCAAATGTGAATTCAAACACAGCCTGACAACTAAGAAATGGTTACCCCCATCCTTATGAATGTGGACATACTGTATAAAGTGACAACATTTGATTGTTTTAATAAGACATTGATAGGTATTTTGTTTTGTAAATATTCAGATCATAATCTGACAATCTAATGTTAAATCAATAACTGTATGGCTAAGGCACATGCTTTCAATACAGTTTTACCAGTAATGCCAGCTGATATGTGAGTCACCACACCAGGTGGCGCAATTGGTAGGGTATCTTCTCCAGGTACTCGAGGCTTTGGGTTTGATCCTGCCCCATGACATACCAATGTCATTCAAAATAGTAGTGGTATAGCTCCATTGCTAGGGCTCAAGTAAATGTTAGGGTAGTTCCACGACTGGTTGGCTCGGTGTCAGTTTAATGTGACAGGGTGTGGCAGCATGCCAAATGTTAACAGCATGCAATATAAAGTAAAGGCAGCACTATATCTGCTTCTATTGGACACGTCTGCATATAACTGAACGATGAACACAATAAATTAATCGTCTGTTATGGGGAGGAATGATTTTAAATTAATTTTTGTTTTTAATCGTAGTACATGCTCAGAGGGGTAGGTGGTAGTGATGATCATTCCTTAGCTATTAACTATGTCAAGGATTTTCACGAAATTGGGATGATGACAAATTCCCATCTTTCATAATTTTTACACACAAAGCTCATTATTCATTTTCAATAGGTTAAATAATAAAAATATATAAAATTTGTTAAATATGTCTTCACATAACATAAACTTGTACAGAATTTGTGACAAAGATCTTTGGGTTATATATGAGGTTTCTACAATATTATCTCATCCCATTTAAGAAATAGTTTATCTTAAACATTAAGGACATGATGGGGGGTGGGGAGGTTATACAATTAATCAAAATATTACTAATGGATGGCATATATACTGATTACAGTATATTTTTTCACTGTTTCAGAATGATAGCCCTGATGAGTCCTGAAGATAGCTGGGTTGCAAAATGGCAAAGATTAAGTAAGTACATTAAAATATAACAAATGAAAGTTAAACCATTTGGTAAATATGCACAAAGGTTATTTGGTGTGGGTTTTTTTATGTATGATCAAAGCATTTTGTCTTTTTTCACTGCAGTACATGTATTTCAATATGAAGACAGTTACCTTCTTCCAGAACCACTTAGGTTGTTTCAAAATTGCACCAAACACAAAACTCGTAAATATATGATTCTCCTGCAAAACCAGAAATTTTAGCTCACCTGAGCATAACAATTATGTTCTGCTCAAGGTGAGCTTTTCTGATACCCATTGGTCCATTGTGTGGCGTCAACAATTTGCTTGTGAACACACTAGAGGCTACAGTTTTTATCCAGTCTACACCAAACTTGATCAGAATGTTTGTTTGCACGAAATCTTGGATGAGTTCGTAACTGGGTCACATGGGGTCAAAACTGGGTCACTTGGTCAAAGTTTAGAAAAACTTGTGAACGCCCCAGAGGTGTCACTTATGGTCCAATCTTCACCTAAATTTCTTAAGTAAATAGCTCTTAATTACTTGACACCAGATATGAACCTACCAAAAGCCCAGATACTCAGGTGAGCAATTAAGAGCCATCTTGGCCTTCTTGTTTTATGAAACCCTTTTTTAACCTTACAAGCCCTCTTTCCTTATTTACATGTATGTATTACAAAAAAAGTGGTTGATGTTTTTCATGTAGTTAAATTCCCTTGGGGTGCCAGTGCAGTTGCTGACTTGTACCTCAAGACTCACCGTATGGGTTCATGTCTTGGTTGTAGCAAAAAATTTAATGTGGGAAGGTCTTCAAGCTGATCTGCAGTATGCTGGTCATTCTACCTAGAAATTTGTCTGGGGTCTACCTCCACCAGTAATAGCTTGTTGTCTCTTAAATGAAAATAAATTTGTGTTGGTGCGACTTATTTAAAATCCAGAAAACCTTCCATTTCAGTACGTTTTGTGAAGGGCTGCTATGCCCTCTCTGTGACTGGTCGGTTACCAGCTGGAATTGTGAGGGACTTAAAACGGAAAGGTATTCCATATAGACCACGAGATGTTTCCTTAAAGGCTTGAAGAACTGGGGGAAGCAGAACGGAACGAATCTGGGCTAATGGAAGCAGACCTGAGAAACGGAACCAGTTACAAAATAATAAAGCAGCAGTGATTCCTTGAATGGAACAATACTAATGGAACTAATGGAGAAAAAGAAGCAGGCCTCATTATGTGATTGTTTGTCAAACAGTTAAAATACCAAGTTAATATCATACAGATTGAGTAAAATTTAATATTATTCATCATTTAAATTATAGGAGAGAAACCTACTGATCATTTAAAGTATACCAGCATATGGTTAAAACATTGTAAGAAACTGATAGTAACAGCATTCTTGCATAGAACATATCTGATAATGTAAATATTTGTTATTATAAGGGTTTAGCTGAGACTGTATTGTATGGGAAGTGGTTTTATTGCTAGTTTGTTGGCTTAGGCAAATAAGATATTGATGCGAATACTGTTGTTTGTACAATGATAATTCTGGTTTGAAAGGTCAAGACAATTTTGTCTGTATTCTGCAGAAACACTTTTTTTTCTGCCAGACAGCCATTTTGCCAATAATTTTATCATAAGCATCTTTTTTTTGTCATGGCCACCAACAAGATGTCAATTTTATATTAAATATCACCAGTCCATATCTAAATCTCATTGTCATCATCATCATCACTCTATGATCATAAGATGTAGTCATTATCATCGTATATGATCATCATTGTCATGTTGACTTTAATCTTTCTACAATTGTAAATAACTAATGAGAAACATTTAGTTTTCATACTTAGTTAAACATGCCTTAATTTTAAAGACCCGACAGCAGATAGTGTAGATCCTGATCCAACAGATCCCAACAGAAGAACAAACCATTATTTGCCTAAAGCTGATGTTTAGAAGGTTAAGCATTAACAGTGACTTGGTCACGTTGGTACATGATTATGTTGGTTATGTTGGTACATAACACACAGAACCACATGACTCGCACTTCATATGTAAATTACTGTGTCACTACTACACCACTCAGTATATTATTTATGACTCAGAAAAAAGGTTATACATTAAGTGTTAATTACCACATGCACAGTTTTGATAAATACTTGCATGTTGAGCTAGAAGCAGTTAAAAAGTGTTGCTTTTTTTCAATGTAATCTAATGAACAGATGTTATATTTTAATCAACAATTCATTGAACTTCAACAATGGGGCTGTTGTTAATAATGAATGAAAAAATGTGCTGTGATGAAGTCGCTTTAAAAGATTGTTTCGGGTGCCAATGGTATTTGGAGAGTCTTGTAATAAACATATAAGCAAAGACAGCTGTTTTCTTTTAAAATGAACTGCTTTTCAGTTGACAAATTTATGATGAAACTGAATTTATATGTATTTTAAATGTATTTTAGATTGTGCATGTACCAATTATGAATATAAAATATTTTTTTTGCAAATTAAACAATTTGAAAATGATATAAATTGACTTTTATGTCCTTATTTATATGTCCCTAATTCTGTTATTTTAGCCATAGTTTTTACAGCTACTGAAAACGTTCTATAAAAATGCTGCCATCTTCACTCAGATCTCTCTGTCAAGAGAGTTATTGTATCTTTTTTCTAATGTGTAAAATTCTGGCTAGGTAGATGGTTTATTTGATTATACTCTTATTAAATGTGAAAAAAAATGCTAGCATCCCCATTGTTGAGGCCTAACTCAGTTTAATGTAAGGCATAAACATTGGGGGTGCTAGCATTTAAATTATTAAACACAACTTTTTTCTGGTAAGACATACCTGGTTATATTTAATTATATTTATCTAGGTTTTCAACAAAACCTTTGGTTATTAGATTGGGGTATGGCGGGCAGGCGGCGACAGAGGGTTTCCGGTTTGGATTAACCAATCTTACCGAAAGTTTGGATATAGGAAGCTTGCATTAAGAAATAGCTTGGGATTGGATTTGGGGTCTAGGTCACTGTTACTAAAAATAGAAAAACAGTTTCTGGTCAATAACTTCAGTTGGGATAACCAATCTTGCTGAAACGTTTGGATATACATGTATATAGCAAGCTTGCATTAACACTTAGCTTGGGAATGGGTAAGGGGCCAGTCGGATTAAGTTCATTGTTACTAAAAATAGAAAAAACAGTTACCGGTCAATAACCTCATTTCGAATAAACAAATCTTGCTGAAACGTTCGATATAGCAAGCTTGCATGAAGACCTAGCTTGGGATTTGATTTGGGGCCAGTCGGGTCAAGGTCGCTGAAGGTCACAAAAAATAGAAAAACAGTTTCCGCTTAATAATTTGTGTTAAATTTTGAAAACCTGGTTTCGTGGCATGGCCATGTTGTTTAATATTTTTTTAAATATATGCCTGTCTGGTTTGATTATATCCTATTTATTATTGAATGAAATGTATTTGTTAAATGAACTTACTGTAACTCCCATTTTGGAAGGTATCAGACGCGTTTTTGCCATTACGCACTTAACGTAAGTGACACTTTACCACACCCTGCATATAGCCCTGATCTTGCTCCGTGCGATTTTTGGTTGAATCCTTATACCAAGAACTACATGAGAGGTCGACGTTTTGAATCTCGGCACGCCGTCGGCAACGCGCTTTTCAAGTGTCTAAACACTATTATACCTAAAGAGAGCTACCGAAAAGCATTTCCGATTAGATTCATCGCTTGGAAAAGTGCATCCAAGTCAAAGGGGAATACTTCGAAGGGTTGGTCTAACAATTTCTGCAGAAATATTACGTATACGACTAAAGCGCCACACTGATTAATACTTTGTAAATGCCCCTCGAATATTCAAAAGTATTACTACAAAGGTTATTTCCCTTGTAATGGTGCGTAACTTCAAAAAACGGCCCAGATACGTGCCAGGAAGGTATCGCCATTTACATGGACTGTAATTTTCTGGATCCGCCCCTTGCATAAATCTCTTTATTACAGCAGCTCCCGTTCGTCAGATCCTATCTGGAGAAGGCTAATCAGGATCTACTCTATTTTACTTAAGCCAGGTTAATAAGCAGACAATGCACATAATAAACTATTCGCCAAAGGGGAAATTATATTTTTTTCACTCGTTTTTTTTTTCAACATCTTTAACATCCGCAACATATTTACAATTTCCGTATGCGCTCGGAACTATTTCGTTAGCCCTTTCCTGCATTTATACGCCATTTTACGCCTTTACAAACTATTCACAATCATTAGCAGAATCTGCAAGACTAAAGGTTTATGTGTAAACTGGTTCAGCCTTAAATCTATTATTACTAGTTGAACATACATTTATTAAAATCCTTTTATCTCTTTTAAAGAACCCTCCCCGCCCCCCCCCCCCCCCCCCCCAAAAAAAAAAAAAAAAAAAATTAAAGTGAAATTTTAAAAATGATAGATGATTTATGAATGAAAGGGATAAAGTAGTTCAATGTTCCGAGTGCATCGTTCACCTAGTAGTACAAGCAACTCATAACAATTTATCAGCAACTACAAAACTTCCCTTTAGCTTAACCTCAAAGTGTGCCTTGTTGAAGTTTCACATGCCCTTGCTTTTATACCCGGCCGTGGATATGAATACCATTACCAATGTCATATGATGGCCTGGGGTAATCGCTAAACCCACACCATTTAACTCCGCACACCGTTTAAGTCTGGTAGTGTAGGCGGAGTCGTAGTGGTATGTGGGCGGAGTTAAACGTGTATCCAAATACCAACATGGACCGAAAAGTGCAGTGAGGACAAACGCCCGTGTAATTTAATGATAACATCAATCCAGTAAAACACACACAATATTTGAAACAGTGACAGGCAAAACTACCTATATAAATAAATTTTGTAGAATATTTGTAAGTATATTCAACGGTATTTTGTGGTTTCACACTGGTGCACATAGTGAACAATTTTACATTCAATAGCCGCACATCAGATCTATCTGTTGAGTAAAAGGTGTCCATGTATGATTACAAATGCCGCAGATCATTTAGGTTCGCTGGGTATAGGGTGTACATAGTGCCCCGTATTACTTTTAAAGCTGAACACCATTCAATTCTGTTGAGTAAAAGGTTGCATAGTACCCGATATAACTTTAAAAGCCCCACACCATTTAAGTCTGTTTGCTAAAAGGTGTACATAGTGCCCCATATTACTTTAAAAGCCACACACCATTTAAATCTGTTGGCTAAAAGGTGTACATAGTGCCCCATATTACTTTAAAAGCCACACACCATTTAAATCTGTTGGCTAAAAGGTTTACATAGTGCCCCATATTACTTTAAAAGCCGCACACCATTTAAGTCTGTTGGCTAAAACGTTTACATAGTGTCCCATATTACTTTAAAAGCCGCACACCATTTAAGTCTGTTGGCTAAAAGGTTTACATAGTTCCCCATATTACAATAAAAGCCACAAACCATTTAAGTCTGTTGGCTAAAAGGTGTTCATAGTGCCCCATATTACTTTAAAATCCGTACACCATTTAAGTCTGTTGGCTAAAAGGTTTACATAGTGCCCCATATTACTTTAAAATCCGTACACCATTTAAGTCTGTTGGCTAAAAGGTGTTCATAGTGCCCCATATTACTTTAAAATCCGCACACCATTTAAGTCTGTTGGCTAAAAGGTTTACATAGTTCCCCATATTACAATAAAAGCCACAAACCATTTAAGTCTGTTGGCTAAAAGGTGTACATAGTGCCCCATATTACTTTAAAAGCCGTACACCATTTAAGTCTGTTGGCTAAAAGGTTTACATAGTTCCCCATATTACAATAAAAGCCACAAACCATTTAAGTCTGTTGGCTAAAAGGTGTACATAGTGCACCATATTACTTTAAAAGCCGTACACCATTTAAGTCTGTTGGCTAAAAGGTTTACATAGTTCCCCATATTACAATATAAGCCACAAACCATTTAAGTCTGTTGGCTAAAAGGTGTACATAGTGCCCCATATTACTTTAAAAGCCGTACACCATTTAAGTCTGTTGGCTAAAAGGTGTTCATAGTGCCCCATATTACTTTAAAAGCCGCACACTATTTAAGTCTGTTGGCTAAAAGGTGTTCATAGTGTCCCATATTACTTTAAAAGCCGCACACCATTTAAGTCTGTTGGCTAAAAGATTTACATAGTGCCCCATATTACATTAAAAACCGCACACCATTTAAGTCTGTTGGCTAAAAGGTGTTCATAGTGTCCCATATTACAATAAAAGCCGCACACCATTTAAGTCTGTTGGCTAAAAGGTTTACATAGTTCCCCATATTACAATATAAGCCACAAACCATTTAAGTCTGTTGGCTAAAAGGTGTTCATAGTCCCCCATATTACTTTAAAAGCCGCACATCATTTAAGTCTGTTGGCTAAAAGGTGTACATAGCGTCCCATATTACTTTAAAAGCCGTACACCATTTAAGTCTGTTGGCTAAAAGATTTATATAGTGCCCCATATTACAATAAAAGCCACAAACCATTTAAGTCTGTTGGCTAAAAGTTGTACATAGTGCCCCATATTACTTTAAAAGCCGTACACCATTTAAGTCTGTTGGCTAAAAGGTGTTCATAGTGCCCCATATTACTTTAAAATCCGTACACCATTTAAGTCTGTTGGCTAAAAGGTGTACATAGTGCCCCATATTACTTTAAAAGCCGTACACCATTTAAGTCTGTTGGCTAAAAGGTGTACATAGTGCCCCATATTACTTTAAAAGCCGTACACCATTTAAGTCTGTTGGCTAAAAGGTGTACATAGTGCCCCATATTACTTTAAAAGCCGTACACCATTTAAGTCTGTTGGCTAAAAGGTGTTCATAGTGCCCCATATTACTTTAAAAGCCGCTCACCATTTAAGTCTGTTGGCTAAAAGGTGTACATAGTGCCCCATATTACTTTAAAAGCCGCTCACCATTTAAGTCTGTTGGCTAAAAGGTGTACATAGTGCCCCTTATTACTTTAAAAGCCGTACACCATTTAAGTCTGTTGGCTAAAAGGTGTACATAGTGTCCCATATTACTTTAAAAGCTGCACACCATTTAAGTCTGTTGGCTAAAAGGTTTACATAGTTCCCCATATTACAATAAAAGCCACAAACCATTTAAGTCTGTTGGCTAAAAGGTGTTCATAGTGCCCCATATTACTTTAAAAGCCGCACATCATTTAAGTCTGTTGGCTAAAAGGTGTACATAGTGTCCCATATTATTTTAAAAGCCGCACACCATTTAAGTCTGTTGGCTAAAAGATTTATATAGTGCCCCATATTACTTTAAAAGCCGCACACCATTTAAGTCTGTTGGCTAAAAGATTTATATAGTGCCCCATATTATAATAAAAGCCGCACACGATTTAAGTCTGTTTGGTAAAAGGTGTACACAGTGTCCCATATTACTTTAAAAGCCGCACACCATTTAAGTCTGTTGGCTAAAAGGTGTACATAGTGTCCCATATTACTTTAAAAGCCGCACACCATTTAAGTCTGTTGGCTAAAAGATTTACATAGTGCCCCATATTACATTAAAAACCGCACACCATTTAAGTCTGTTGGCTAAAAGGAGTTCATAGTGCCCCATATTACAATAAAAGCCGCACACTATTTAAGTCTGTTGGCTAAAAGGTTTACATAGTTCCCCATATTACAATAAAAGCCACAAACCATTTAAGTCTGTTGGCTAAAAGGTGTTCATAGTGCCCCATATTACTTTAAAAGCCGCACATCATTTAAGTCTGTTGGCTAAAAGGTGTACATAGCGTCCCATATTACTTTAAAAGCCGTACACCATTTAAGTCTGTTGGCTAAAAGATTTATATAGTGCCCCATATTACAATAAAAGCCACAAACCATTTAAGTCTGTTGGCTAAAAGGTGTACATAGTGCCCCATATTACTTTAAAAGCCGTACACCATTTAAGTCTGTTGGCTAAAAGGTGTTCATAGTGCCCCATATTACTTTAAAATCCGTACACCATTTAAGTCTGTTGGCTAAAAGGTGTACATAGTGCCCCATATTACTTTAAAAGCCGTACACCATTTAAGTCTGTTGGCTAAAAGGTTTACATAGTTCCCCATATTACAATAAAAGCCACAAACCATTTAAGTCTGTTGGCTAAAAGGTGTTCATAGT
This sequence comes from Sinonovacula constricta, assembly GCA_007844125.1. Classification (NCBI taxonomy): domain Eukaryota; kingdom Metazoa; phylum Mollusca; class Bivalvia; order Cardiida; family Solecurtidae; genus Sinonovacula; species Sinonovacula constricta. The sequence goes on from CM017571.1 coordinate 20,888,444, forward strand.
GCCCCATATTACTTTAAAAGCCGCACATCATTTAAGTCTGTTGGCTAAAAGGTGTACATAGTGTCCCATATTATTTTAAAAGCCGCACACCATTTAAGTCTGTTGGCTAAAAGATTTATATAGTGCCCCATATTACTTTAAAAGCCGCACACCATTTAAGTCTGTTGGCTAAAAGATTTATATAGTGCCCCATATTATAATAAAAGCCGCACACGATTTAAGTCTGTTTGGTAAAAGGTGTACACAGTGTCCCATATTACTTTAAAAGCCGCACACCATTTAAGTCTGTTGGCTAAAAGGTGTACATAGTGTCCCATATTACTTTAAAAGCCGCACACCATTTAAGTCTGTTGGCTAAAAGATTTACATAGTGCCCCATATTACATTAAAAACCGCACACCATTTAAGTCTGTTGGCTAAAAGGTGTTCATAGTGCCCCATATTACAATAAAAGCCGCACACTATTTAAGTCTGTTGGCTAAAAGGTTTACATAGTTCCCCATATTACAATAAAAGCCACAAACCATTTAAGTCTGTTGGCTAAAAGGTGTTCATAGTGCCCCATATTACTTTAAAAGCCGCACACCATTTAAGTCTGTTGGCTAAAAGGTGTACATAGCGTCCCATATTACTTTAAAAGCCGTACACCATTTAAGTCTGTTGGCTAAAAGATTTATATAGTGCCCCATATTACAATAAAAGCCACAAACCATTTAAGTCTGTTGGCTAAAAGGTGTACATAGTGCCCCATATTACTTTAAAAGCCGTACACCATTTAAGTCTGTTGGCTAAAAGGTGTTCATAGTGCCCCATATTACTTTAAAATCCGTACACCATTTAAGTCTGTTGGCTAAAAGGTGTACATAGTGCCCCATATTACTTTAAAAGCCGCTCACCATTTAAGTCTGTTGGCTAAAAGGTGTACATAGTGCCCCATATTACTTTAAAAGCCGCTCACCATTTAAGTCTGTTGGCTAAAAGGTGTACATAGTGCCCCATATTACTTTAAAAGCCGTACACCATTTAAGTCTGTTGGCTAAAAGGTGTACATAGTGTCCCATATTACTTTAAAAGCTGCACACCATTTAAGTCTGTTGGCTAAAAGGTTTACATAGTTCCCCATATTACAATAAAAGCCACAAACCATTTAAGTCTGTTGGCTAAAAGGTGTTCATAGTGCCCCATATTACTTTAAAAGCCGCACACCATTTAAGTCTGTTGGCTAAAAGGTTTACATAGTTCCCCATATTACAATAAAAGCCACATACCATTTAAGTCTGTTGGCTAAAAGGTGTTCATAGTGCCCCATATTACTTTAAAAGCCGCACATCATTTAAGTCTGTTGGCTAAAAGGTGTACATAGTGTCTCATATTACTTTAAAAGCCGCACACTATTAAGTCTGTTGGCTAAAAGATTTATATAGTGCCCCATATTACTTTAAAAGCCGCACACCATTTAAGTCTGTTGGCTAAAAGATTTATATAGTGCCCCATATTATAATAAAAGCCGCACAGGACCCTGTGAGCACCTGCATCCTCCTGACTTAAATGGTGTGCGGCATATAATGGCCATACGGAACCCTGTGAGCATCTGCATCCTCCTGACTTAAATGGTGTGCGGCATATAATGGCCATACGGGACCCTGTGAGCATCTGCATCCTTCTTACTTAAATGGTGTGCGGCATATAATGGCCATACAGGACCCTGTGAGCATCTGCATCCTTCTTACTTAAATGGTGTGAGGCTTAGAATAGCCATACGGAACCATGTGTTAACATACATCAACCTGACTTATATGGTGAGAGGCTTAGAATGGCCATACGGAACCATGTGAACACATACATCCACCTGACTTAAATGGTGTGCGACTTAGAATGGCCATACGGAACCATGTGAACACATACATCCACCTGACTTAAATGGTGTGCGGCTTAGAATGGCCATACGGAACCATGTGAACACATACATCCATCTGACTTAAATGGTGTGCGGCTTAGAATGGCCATACGGAACCATGTGAACACATACATCCACCTGACTTAAATGGTGTGCGACTTAGAATGGCCATACGGAACCATGTGAACACATACATCCACCTGACTTAAATGGTGTGCGACTTAGAATGGCCATACGGAACCATGTGAACACATACATCCACCTGACTTAAATGGTGTGCGACTTAGAATGGCCATACGGAACCATGTGAACACATACATCCACCTGACTTAAATGGTGTGCGACTTAGAATGGCCATACGGAACCATGTGAAAACATACATCAACCTGACTTATATGGTGAGAGGCTTAGAATGGCCATACGGAACCATGTGAACACATACATCCATCTGACTTAAATGGTGTGCGACTTAGAATGGCCATACGGAACCACGTGAACACATACATCCACCTGACTTAAATGGTGTGCGGCTTAGAATGGCCATACGGAACCATGTGAACACATACATCCATCTGACTTAAATGGTGTGCGGCTTAGAATGGCCATACGGAACCATGTGAACACATACATCCACCTGACTTAAATGGTGTGCGACTTAGAATGGCCATACGGAACCATGTGAACACATACATCCACCTGACTTAAATGGTGTGCGACTTAGAATGGCCATACGGAACCCTGTGAACACATACATCCACCTGACTTAAATGGTGTGCGGCTTAGAATGGCCATACGGAACCATGTGAACACATACATCCATCTGACTTAAATGGTGTGCGACTTAGAATGGCCATACGGAACCTTGTGAACACATACATCCACCTGACTTAAATGGTGTGCGGCTTAGAATGGCCATACGGAACCATGTGAACACATACATCCACCTGACTTAAATGGTGTGCGACTTAGAATGGCCATACGGAACCCTGTGAACACATACATCCACCTGACTTAAATGGTGTGCGGCTTAGAATGGCCATACGGAACCATGTGAACACATACATCCACCTGACTTAAATGGTGTGCGACTTAGAATGGCCATACGGAACCATGTGAACACATACATCCATCTGACTTAAATGGTGTGCGGCTTAGAATGGCCATACGGAACCATGTGAACACATACATCCACCTGACTTAAATGGTGTGCGACTTAGAATGGCCATACGGAACCATGTGAACACATACATCCATCTGACTTAAATGGTGTGCGACTTAGAATGGCCATACGGAACCATGTGAACACATACATCCACCTGACTTAAATGGTGTGCGGCTTAGAATGGCCATACGGAACCCTGTGAACACATACATCCACCTGACTTAAATGGTGTGCGGCTTAGAATGGCCATACGGAACCATGTGAACACATACATCCACCTGACTTAAATGGTGTGCGGCTTAGAATGGCCATACGGAACCATGTGAACACATACATCCATCTGACTTAAATGGTGTGCGGCTTAGAATGGCCATACGGAACCATGTGAACACATACATCCATCTGACTTAAATGGTGTGCGGCTTAGAATGGCCATACGGAACCATGTGAACACATACATCCACCTGACTTAAATGGTGTGCGACTTAGAATGGCCATACGGAACCATGTGAACACATACATCCATCTGACTTAAATGGTGTGCGGCATATAATGGCCATACGGGATCCTGTGAAAACCTACATCCTCCGGACTTAAATGGTGTGCGGCTTATAATGACCATACGGGATCCTGTGAAAACCTACATCCTCCGGACTTAAATGGTGTGCGGCTTATAATGGTCATACGGGATCCTGTGAAAACCTACATCCTCCGGACTTAAATGGTGTGCGGCTTAGAATGGCCAAACGAGAACCTATGTACATATATTGCCACCTGACTTAAATAGTGTTCGGCTTATAATGGCCATCCGAGAACATGTGTATACATAAATCCACCTGACTTAAATGGTGCACGGCTTAGAATCGTCTTACCGGGATCCTGTGTACACATATATCAACCTGACTTAAATGGTGCACGGCTTAGAATGGTCTTACCGGGATCCTTTGTACACGTTTATATCCACCTGACTTAAATGGTGTGCGGTTTATTATTGCCATACGGGACGTTGTGTACACATATCCACCTGATTTAAATGGTGTGCGGCTTATTATGGCCATACGGGACCCTTTGTACACATATAAACACCTGACTTAAATGGTGGCGGCTAGTTTGGTTTTAACCTGATTATGCTCTATTCACATTTAACATTGTATTCGGCGCCGTATGACCTGTTAAGTGTCGGTGTGCCGTAAAACCCAAATTAATAAATGGTGGGCGGCTTATAATGACCATGCGAGACCCTGTGAACATATATCTCCACCTGACTTAAATGGTGTGCGGCTTATAATGGCCATACGAGACCCTGTGTACATATATCTCCACCTGACTTAAATGGTGTGCGGCTTATAATGGCCATACGGGACCCTCTGTAAACATATAACCACCTGACGTAAATGGTGTGCGGCTTATAATGGCCATGCGAGACTGTTTACACATGTCTCCACCTGACTTAAATGGTGCGCGACTTAGAATGGTCATACGGGACACTGTGTACACATATAGCACCTGACATAAATGGTGTGCGGCTTGTAACAGTCCTTACGTGCCCTGTGTATACCTATATTCACCTGTCTTTAATGGTGTGTGGCTTTTAATGGCCATATGAGACCCTGTGTACACATATATCCACCTAACTTAAATGGTGTGCGGCTTATAATTGCCATACGAGACCATGTGTACATATATTGCCACCCGACTTAAATAGTGTTTGGCTTATCATGGTAACACGGGATCATGTGTAATTATATATCCGTCTCACTTAAATGGTGTGCGGCTAATGACGGCCAAAGGTGCCTTTTGTACACATTATTTTCAATGGACCTGAAAGGGGTGTTGCTTATAACGGCCATAATGTGTTCTTTTTACGACTTTTCCTCAAAGGATTTGAATAATGTGTGGCTTTTAACGGTCATTCGGTGCTCTGTATACACCTCTAACACACCTGACTTAAACGGTGTGCGGCTTGTAACGACCATGACTGCGTCCACCTTTTATCCACCAGACTTAAATGGTGTGCGGCTTATTATGGTCATACAGGACCCTGTGTACACATATTACCCAACTTACTTGAATGATGTGCTGCTTATAACGTCACTTAATACATTGTGTACACCTCTTACTATTGGACTTAAATAGTGTTATGAACATCCGTTATCATGTTGATATTCGTCAATGCATTCAGTTCCATAATAATACTTGATAGCATTTCAACTGAGAATTCTTCACGTTGAGAAATATGCTGAAACTAACTTGTATTTTACCGTTTTATTAAGGTTTGCCGTGCGAACAATCCGTCGAAAATAAAGTGTGCTTAATTTCTGAACTAAATAAATCTATTATCAGTAAATAGTTTTCACCATTATGTATATAAACATTATCTTGGCAACCGACGTCTAGTGTTGGTTCTTTTCGGCGAATATTGTGCCTGCACAGAGAAGGCGTGGCTAACAGTGAGTGACACCTAACTTAAACGGTGTGTAGACTTCAACGGTGTGGATCTAACGATTTCCGATGGCCTGGCATACCGTCGAATGTATGACCCCGTAATGGCGCATAATCATCGTCACATATCGGTGGTTGTTGGTAATGCTCGTAACACAATCGGAACCGTTCCGGTTACTTTCCGGTTGCAGCGTATAAATAGAGATTAGGACAACCATTGAGAGAAGAAAATTGTTACCAAATACTGGCGGGCAGTATAAATTTCTCCCCTCTCATATGATTATTGTGAAGAGTTTTTGAAAGTGTTCACCCCTTCAGAAACATTCATAGCGTAAATCACAATTTTAAATTTGCAAGTCTTAATATGGATTTTAGTTTTACTATGCAAGACAACCGGAGATATCCGGAGATTTCCGAGCTAAAACGATTACATCCGGAAAACTTTACACACCATTTGATAGTGGGTATTTATAAACCTGTCATGTAACAAACTTACAGCCAAAATTGGCAATTTGTTTGACGTTTGAGTGATATTTACACACTTATTATAAAGCATACATGGGGAACTGTTGTGGAAATGAGGTAAACTTTCTGTTCTCACTCTGTCATTCCAACGTAAGTAAAATTTTATCACAGGTAGTCGAAGCGCAGAATGATTGTTTGGTTTATCTTTGGGATATACGAGAAAGTTCGAACATAATAAACAGAACATCACAGTTTGCACACTGTGAGAAAATAACTGACTACTTTCTACTCGATATTCGTAGACCTGTGGACAAGAGTTCCTTTAAAAGGCGTTTGCCAAGATGCACGCACATAACATTGATTACAATCTTCCGCCTACTTTCGGTTTTACGTTGGACTTCGACTCCACCCCTCCATCTCCCTCTGTCTGTGTCTGTCTGTCAGTTTGTCTCTCTCTCTCTCTCTCTCTCTCTCTCTCTCTCTCTCTCTCTGTCTCTCTCATCTCCCCATCTATTGCTCTCTCGATCGCATTCTCTCTTCTATCTATTCTCCCTATCGTCTCTCTCAGCCCTCTCTATCTTCATAGCTCACTCGCCCGCTCTTTCTATTACTGTCTCATTTCCTAACTCTGTCTTCCTTGTGTAACAGTCTTCCTTGTGTAACATAATGTGGGGATCTAAACACACTTCAAAGTTAGGTTCAAAGTCTCGTTTGAAGAGTACATATTTTATTTCATATATATGCTCATGATGAGTAGTGACAGTACAGTACATTTACATCTTAACAGGCCGATGATTTTCCTATGTCGATCGGTTGTGCTCTTCTCTCGTCGGTTGCCTGTACTGTTCTGTGGCCTGTACTGTTCTGTGTACTGTTCTGTCGTCTGTACTGTAATGTCCACGCGCATGTAATGCATGCACTTTTTGTCATACCTATTTAGCATATGACTTATAGATGTGGTCCATGTATATATGTTCTCTTTATGCTAATCTATGTATGGTATGAAGGCTAGGTAGGTAATAATGTTACACTTGCTCGAACTCTTACTGTCTGTCTTTCTCTATCTCTCTTTCTGTTTCTTATCTTACGAACAATATTTAAGTTATCAAAACACGGTGCCCATTTGAAATAGATGAGTATTGGGATTTTCGCACCAAGTGATATTATCCTGACACCCGGCTAACAAGTTTTGGAACTACCCTAGTATATTTTTGCTTGAGTGTAAGCAATGGAGCTTCACCATAGCTATTTTACCGACTTTTTATGTCACTGTCAGGGTTCGAAACAGGGCCTAACTTACCATAGAGTTATAGCTCTACCGATTGCGCTCCCAGGTTTGGTGTTTATTTTTTTCTCTCATTGTGTTTCGAAATGGGCACGTTAAGCTTGCAGTCGGTATTTATATAGCACAGTAGAGTAATCGAATAAAAGGTAAACGTGTATTTACAATGTGGTTGCAGCTATATAAACACTTCCTGATACCGTGTCTGTTATGTATCTTTCCATCTGCCGTGTAATAGCATTCTATTTTAGTAGTATTTCGTTCACATTTTGCCTTATCTTATTTATTGGCGACGCCTGGAATGCTCACTGAAATTTGCACAAGGGGAAAGTTTCTTTTGCGGACTTTCTAAACCTGATAAGACACGGTCCTAATTCGGTAAACGGCGTTTTATTTATTCATTTATATTCGTGTGTCTGTAACTTTCAAAATAATTATCTGAACAATAATTATTTGTGTAATGTGAGGCTGCAGCACATGTGCAATTTCTGATTGTACCCTTTAGTTTTATAGTTAATTATAATAATTGAGCAAGTTCTTTTCTACATATGTATTTCTACATATGTAAGATCTTGGAAATCCTATTAAATGGTGACGGGATTTGCTTTTTTAAAATCATTCTGTGGTCAAGATAAGTTATACATACTTTTTTTTCGAGATTACTTCTATACTGAAAACTTAAAAAAAAAACAAAAAAAAAAAAAAAAAAAAAAAAAACTGTTAAGTTTTAAATGTGTTTGTTACTTGCTCCCATATTGCTTTAACCTCTTCCACTTTTTGCGTCGCCTTTGATGCTTGGCATCAACAACTTTTCTTGTTACACATCTCTAGCGTTGAGGTGTTATGTAAACATATTTATGACTGTGTCTATTAGTATCATTAATTTACAACTCTGAAGCTCTGCCCGTGATTGTTAATCACTTCTTTACACATTCATCTTTCTTTGTCGTTATCATAATTAATTGTATCTTGTATACATTTTCTTTCCTACGCCTCTGATACCTATTGCCACATTTTATCCCTAAGTAGATCTCAATACATATTCTATTAGCCCTGTAGTAGCATTAGTTTGTTATCTACTTTCTTTCTATATTTTTCTTGAATGTGGCTTGTTTGTTTCTGATCTTAACATTCAGCGCAGTGACATAATTATGGTCAGTATAGAGGAGCTAGTTTTTTGTATTTTGATTTGTGCTTTGTGTGTGTGCGTGCCTGCGTGTGTGTGGGTGCGTGTGTGTGTGTGTGCGTGCGTGTGTGTGCGCGCGTGTGTGTGAAAGTTTCCTCTTCGGCCGTGACTCAAACCATTGCAGCCATAAGGTTAGAAGAGATACAACCCAGTGACTTACCTATTAGGCCACGAATGCCGACAGTCGCTGGTTAAACCATATTAGGGAAAGTGTGGTCTATATAGGGATAACATTTCCCGTCCATTTGTCTCTTTCGATATGTGGTTAATCAATGCGAAAAAACAACAACAACAGTGTAATTCTTACTTTGCTTCTGTCAATACATATTAGCATAACGAATTGAGACTACTTCTCAAAACATGTACCGCTGGTTTGTTGACACCCTGTAGGAAGAAGAGCGCCCTCTACTGGGCTCTAGCTCGAACCACGGACCTATAGGGGCCAGGTCGGGGACCTTGAGCTCAACTGATGTACCTGCAGCCCCTTCCTACATGACACAGCAACCTAGATCCGCTCGGACCCACAACCCTGTCGACCATAGGGACTTTGGTACATACTTTCTTATCTACAAACATTTCATCGCTTTTAGGATTTTTAAAAGAACTATATTCATATATTGCAAATAGCTAAATATTATTTAGATTTTATTACGACATGTCAATTCCTCATAAAAGTTGTAAAGAAATGTACACAAAATAGTATGCATAATGCGTTTTTAAAGTTTGACAGAGTGCTCGAATACACTTTCATAAAACTGATCGACTACTCAAAGACTGTATTTAGTACTCGATTGCGTGTGTTTTAGATTAAGCTTTTGATTTTATGCCAAGTAGTTAAGATACAAGGATTTATCTCTCTGTATCTATTTTTGTTAAATGGCTTATCAGTTATCACATATATGTTCTTACTTTAACATTGGAAATGTTTGTATATGTTGCAATGCTCATTGGACTTTGTCATATTTCCTTGTTGTATAGTTAATTTCAAGTTAAATAGGCTTGCGACCTAAACTCAAAGTTAGTGATCATCGGGTTTTCTTAGTGTCAGTTAACCGCGCAGCATGGCTCGGACAGGACATACTATATGTAAATAAACAAGTGATTAGATATTGGCCCTGTTATTTGTCCGAGGACAGTCGAAATGACACAAGGCCATTGCCAATACGACTGACACAAGGAAAAAGAAAAGAGCCAATATCTAGTCACTTATTTATTGACAATTTTATTAAATAAATACATGTACTTATAACATTTCACATTTAAATACTTAGTTAGTTTTTGCATTAATTCATGTCAGAAAACGCTTGTTTGTGTTTTTTTTTGTGAAAACTACACATTGTAGATTTATAACACATTCGGTTTAACACTATCAATTCATGCTGTGAATGTTTAAAAACTGAGAATATTTTGTTTCATAAATATATGCAACCTGACGGTGTCTACATACAGACCGTGTTAAAACAAAATTGCTTCCATTTCCCAGAGCTTCTTGCTGAAATATATATCATTTTGGCCCTGCCTTATTAGACAGTCAAATTACCTCAAATACGGGCTTATATCAATATCACTTTTCGGCCGGGGCAGAAAAAGTGATATTGATAATAGCACTGATTTAAAACAGGATGTCGTGTTATTGAACGCGGCAGGGGCTTTTTATAGGACTAATAACGTATAGTTATTTAATATTTTTTGTAATGACAAATGCGGTATTGTGCTTTTCTATTGAATGGATGTAGGGCACAAATAAATAGATTATGGCGGGATCTTTTAAGTTCATAGTATTTTATTTGGTAGCATAAGAAAGAACAAATGATCCAAACTGTCGGATACGACATTTAAACAGCAACAATTAGTGTTATCAACAATGTTGAAATGAGGCAAGTCGCGTGCCGACCTTTTTAATATGTTTCTGTAATGGTTAAAAAGGGAAACATTTCATATGAATGACTTAAATCATAATCGTTAACTAAAGATCTACAACATGTCACTTGTTGTCAAGAAAATGGTTTATTTCAGAGACATCCATAGAACTTATATCGAAAGTGGATCTGCAACAAATTCCCATTGCAACAATGAATAAAACATTCCAGGTATAAGTTGTTTGTTTTTACAAATGTAGATTGCATTTTCTTCATTTGAATAGTTGCTTAGTTTTGATTTTATACTGTATGTGTGATATTAAATTCGAACAATATGTTTAAATTTAAATACCGAATGGAGCGTTATAACATGTAAGGTTATAATAAAATACTAATTATAAAAAAAATATTTTTAGAATTAGATGCAGTTTATATGTATACCATGCAACACATTTGTTATTTTTAGTGTACATTATTTTATTACTTATATGGGCCTTTTATCTTAGCAAAAGCAGCATCTGCTAAGATTGAACACCACCTGCGAATGACTGTCTTGTGTTGGTTGGACTTCAGCATCAACTTACACACATACATGTTTAGTTTAAACCTATTTATTTATGGACGATTGGAAAACTAGTTCTTTTAAACTTGTATTAATTTCCACTTCCAACTTCCTGGGTAGAACCAGTACTCAGGTACTTAGTACTTGGGGACAATATACATAAAGAGTCAGCTCAAAAACTAACTTTACGTGGACCGGTTTCAGGGATCGAGACCGGGACCATCCAATCCGAAGTCCATGGTCTAAACCATTCTACTAATCATACATGCTTGCAATTTCCATTCACCCACAGGACAGCGGACGGCTGTATAACGAGATCGTAGACAACTTCCGGTCACTTGAGAACCATATCCACAAATTCAAGGAGCATTTCGTGGAGGAAACTGCTGGTATTCCTATCCTGGCAACGTGTGTACGAATACTACGTCAGAGATGTGGTGCGTAGGTTATCGTGGCCGAGACTTTCTTTGTTTTTGTTTTAACATATAAGTCGCCATATGTAAGTCAACTCAAGTGTGTTTATCATTTAACATAATTGAATTGATTGGAAAACCCAATTTCTCCCATTAAAGTCGTGTAACGATTACAGAGGCATATATATATATATATATATATATATGCGCTTCAAACCTATCTTGCTGTTGGGTTAACTCTTTAGCGACGCGGTTTAAGCGTCTTTCAGAATTGCGCGGTTAAGCAACGGTTAGTGTGGGCTGTGTATAGATGGGCGACCATTGATGTGCGCCGGCCCGCGTTGCACCGGTAAACATGGCATGTATTATGTAGTTCATACAGGAAGACGAACCAATACTAAAATTTGCACGGACCTTAAAGGCATTAAAAATTGAAATATGACCTTATCTTGCTTGACATTGGGAAGTAAATGGGTTGTGGGGGATGTGGGGAAGTAGGAATCGGATGGGAATACACAACCTTAGGCTGCAGTAAAGGGTGGGGATTAGAGTCTTGGTGACCAATGGGAATTATTGGTGAAGTGATAATTGTCTCCCTTGTTAGCTAATATCCGAGGTGTTCCAAACAGTAGTTAGGTCCTTTTAGTTGAAATTCTTGGACTTTATGGGTTGTTTCTTTGTAGACATTGCAATAACAAATAGTGAGATTTCTTACTATTGCACAAATATAACCTTAAAATCCATTTACATACTTATAGAGATTTGTTATTTAAAAAAAACGGAAGTGTTTGTTGATGATGGGTAACTTGTGTATCACAAGAATGGCAGATAAGTCAACATACATTCCAAAGAGCACAAGATTTAAACCGAGTAAAACAAATGAAAGGACCCACTTGCATTAAGGGAGTATTCAGGGGAGACTATTCATTAATGTCTCCCATTGAAATGCACTGAGCCCATGTGCATCAATTGTGACTCATTGTTTTACGTCCTCTTTTCCATGACATCAGTTGTGTATAATATACACATTAAGTGTCCCAACTGTTCCTAATTTGATTCTTAGTCGGTGCGCAAAACTCACGTGAATTTAAAGCACTCTGCAGTTTTTGTCTGCGGGACTTTTGTCTTTCTTTTCGTATTCTTCCGCCTGCAAATGATGGGGATATACTTTTAGTTAACACTGGAATGAACGCTCAGTCTGTGTGAAAGTTCTTAAAGAATTACAGACTACTTTCAAACTTTGCTGAAAATAAACTTCCTGTACATAGCCGACGATGCCTGTGTGTATATGTGTATATTTACCACTTTAAATGCAATTTAAGTATTTATAATCGCTTATTTGTGAAATCTTTTTTCTTTATATACGAAACCAAATACCAAATCAGCTAGCCGCTAAGCGTCATAGTATACGGGTGGCTAAAATCTAGGACAACACCGTCTGTATATTCAACACGGGTATCAGAATGATCATTATATATCATAGCAGTTGTTTTAGATTTTAAAATCTACTTTGACTTTGAGTTTCTCGTACGCTGACGTTCTTGAAACTAAGCATAATATGTATGTTTCAAAACCGATTCTTTGTATAATTACATCTTAGAACTCTTTTCTTTTGTTCTTTTTTTTTTTAATTTTATGTACTTTTCACAAACAAGAAACATTATCAAATTATCACCGTTTTTTTATTTTTAGGTGACGCTGAAGTAACAATTGAAAGAAAATCAAAGAACCACATTGATGTTAAGTTTGACGCCGGAGAAATCCGTAAAAACAGCCAGGGTGATCCGGAGAAAATCATAAACTCGCTTCAGCACTACCGGGACGCTTGCAAACAAATTCGCAACATTCTCGATCACGCACCGCAGCTTGAGAAGAGCGTTTCTATAGTGCTGAATACCGAAGAAGATCTCCGAAAAGATGTTGTGAAATTGGATCTAACGAATGAGGAGAGGCAGAAAGCACTAAAAGCGGTTGTTGAAAATGTTTCTAAGCTTCGTTCAGTAGCGGCTGGGTCGGATACGATCAAACGAGACGTAGAAAAGAAATTCAAAGAATTTTCAAAAGCAAGCGAATGTTTCTTTACAGAAAAAGAGGATAAATAATTGATCTATTTATTATTGTTAAGTGTATATAAGTATAACTTATTTACTTTCTTGGTGATATGAAACGCGCAATAGCATATTGGAACTTATTTAAATAAAATATGTATTAATTTAAAATTTAACATTTATTATTATCAATGTTCACAACGCATATATACATGTACATATAGCCAAGTGACAAGCCATGAAAAGGTGTTGCCATCTCTTGAACATTCACCTAAGAGAACCATGGGCCGTTCCAAACCAGCGAATTTTAACCAATCGGAAAGCGGCAGTTTATTTGGTCCTTAAAAGCGCCCATTAGCGAATAAAGGGAAAATCTATTTACCACATCGATTCTGGATAGGTGGAAACGGACGGGAAAAGTTATAGATGTAAACCTGACAACAATGTACAAATTATTTTGGTCGTCTAAAGTTTACAGTGAAAATTATTTAATTTCTGCGGGCAAAGACCCCTCGCACCTCTTCTCCCCCCCCCCCACCACCCCCCAACCCCCCAACCCCTGCCCAACACTAAACATATTATTTTGGTAGTCTAAAGTGGATTGTGTAAAACATTTAATTTCTGTGGACAAAGACCACAGTAAAAATATCGGTGTCCAATCTGCACGTTCATAGGCCATGTGCCCTTCAGATCAAAGAAACCTCTGTCACCACGAATAGAAAAGGACACAGGGTTTGACGAAGGAGATTTGAACGATTTTTATATATGTATATTTAATATTATACCGTTTTATTCTTATTTCTACAAGAATGTTTGTGGAATGTTTACATATTTATATAAATAAAGTGTTTTGATTTTATTGCATTTAAGGCGTATGAACATTTTTACCAATGTGTCAGCACCAAACTGAACTATAAATAATGCCTTAAAGTGCTCAAAGAATTATGGGCACGGGCTTCTTTACAAAATTGCTTAACAAACTTTCTGAACAAAGACCGTGATGCTTGCGCCAGTATGGAAATAAACGTACAACAAACTAAAATCGTTCGGAACAATGCTGTAATTCACCACGAGGTCAAAACCCAAAACAATAGCCAACTGAACAAGGGAGATAACCTTATTGTAACACTTATCTACTTCTGTACATACAACCAATACAATGGCGCTATCCTTCTTTCTTCTTTCTAAAATAAAAGCTACCCTGAAGTAGGGAACATTAAACACTTCAATACACCTCAGTAGTTCGTGAAATCATACATAAACACACATTTAACAATAACTAACTTTAAGAAACTGTGCACACGAGTCAGTTAACTGACAAAAACGCATATCAACATTTAATCACACACATAGTCCCTGAGGTATTTAGGGGGATCTCTAGTGCGCCTTGGACGAGAACTGCCTATTATCTCTGGAGGTGTCACTGGAGATTCACAAAAAGCACCACCATTAATGTCACTAGCAACCACACACTCAGTCGACATGTCGATGTATGTATTGTCAACATTAATGGGTAAATCAACACCATTGTCCGGAATAGATGGAGAATTGTCTTTATACGAAGATTCAGTCTTATGTGCCTCGTTCGTCATCTGCATCCCGTTCACTTCTTCTTCCTCTTCGTCTTGTGAAGGACTATGAGGAATGTCACGCTTGTCAACCAATCCCGCATCCAGGGGAACGAGAAAACACTCATCTAACTTAACCTTGTAAGAGTTGGAACGCAGTTGGTTCCCAGTGAACCTTTTGATGTAACACCATTCGTTATCAATTGAGACAACAAGATATCTGCTCCTTGCCTGTGACTTATTTTTGTCCGAATAAAGGTACACTAAATCTCCCGTCTTGACGTTCGGTCGTTTGCGGATAACTTTTGATCGGAGTTTAGATTTCATACTATACGGATGATTTTCAGTTCGCTGTTGATGTTTAGACAATATGACGTCTCTGTCATTTAAAGGCAGTTGTTCGTTTGTAAACTGATCTCTCTGGGTAAAAAGTTCACGCGCCGAAAGACCTGTGACGCGCAATCGTGAGTTTAGTCTTGCAACAGCTACAGAAAGAGTAAGCATTGAAACGGGACCACCATTTGGATTCTGGCGTAAAATTTCATCTTCCAATTCTGCAATGGCCTTTTCTGCCACCGGGTTTTTGTTAACATTTTTGGTTCTTCCAATGTCGATGATGATGTTGTACCTGCGTAATATTTCATCGTCTCGTAAAGTACAGAATCCAGGAGCAGGATCCACTCGAATAACTGCCGGAGGACCATCAAGTGGATATATACCGACGAGAAGCTGAATGAGACCGTCTCTAAGAGAAGTGTGTTTTTCAGTCTCAATTATACAGGCAGTGGTAAATGATGTGACAGACTCTCTAACAACCAAAATGAGTTGACGATTACTTTTAAGGACGTCTGCTGCGAAGGTAGATCCTACTGTTTCGGGTGGATCCTCGCTGGAATGTTCAATGAGACTATTAGGTACTTTCTTAAGCGACGCACACACGTGGCATGATTCCGATATTCGGTCCATGGCCTTCGTCATATCTAGAGCATAAAAGTTTCTTCTAAATATCAGTTCTAGTTGATGTCTTGAGGGATGATCAAGTTTTATGTGTAGAGCTGTGAGAAGACCATCAAGAGCCATGCGGGGAACTATGATCATCTCTGTAGGTGCTGACAAAGGGTCTTGCCTGCGGACAACCAACAACCCATCCTTTGCAATGGATGCCATGCCAAGATATCGTTTGATGTCTTTAACGTTTGTCATTTTCTTTGAAGGCCGGGTACCTTGCTTTAGGTGTGCGTGTGTTCTTCGCAGGTCTGGGCATTCTGATTGGACGTCGAGCCAAGCAGATCGTGTCGTAAATGGAATGCGCTTCAAATCATTGTAAACATCGGCTACCCTAGTGGCTCTTACTACCGAATCCTCTGTTTCTACAATAAAAGCACACTTCGGTTCATTACATTCGGGAGCATTTCTACTTGCGAAGTCTGTAGGAATATTGGCTGATCCGGCCAGGTGTCTTACGTTGACTTGATATCTACTGATGGTAGAAAGAAATGAGGTCACTCGTGGACTGGCTGAAAACTCCCCTCGACATAACTTATCAATGGCTTGAACACAAGGTTTACTGTCTGTCAAAACATGTGCGTTGAAGTTGGACTGAATGATAAATGGACTGAAATGCTTGACGGCTGCCGCGATCGATAGAGCCTCTACCTCGCATGGCAACCACGTGACTTGATGTTTTCTAAGTTTGGCACTGAAGAAACCTGCAAGGTGCAATTGACTTTCTCTCCTAACGTACAGAGTAGCCCCTATGCCATGCTTTGTTACAGAAGCATCAGTAACAATCCATAGCTGATCCTGACGCCCTGGGAGAAGAATGGTTTTGTTGTTGGAAAGAGCTTTTTGAGCACTGCTGAAGGACTGTCTAAGTGGATCTGTCCACTCTACTGGATCTCTAGACTCGAGTCCGGCGATGGCATCTTCTAGCGGAGAAATGTATTGAGAACATTTGGGTACCACACGACCAAGAACTTTGTACGCACCAATAAAGGAGCGTAATCCACGCACTGTATCTGGAACATGACACGTGGATAGTACAGAAATTCTGTGAGGACTAGCTGATATGCTTCCACCGGACCAAACCCATCCTAGAATTGTTGTAGACTTAGGACATATAACTGTCTTGTGAGGAGATAAACACAATCCTGCTTGATGTAATGCCTTCAGTACACGAGTCCAATTACTCAATAGTTCTGTAGGTGTGTTGCCACCGCAATACAAGTCATCTGCAAGCTTCGAGACACATCCCTCCTGTACAAGATCTCCAAGAACACGACACATCAGCTCCTCTAATGCGGTCTCAGATCCTGGCATTCCCATTGCGCATCGTGTATACACTCGAACACCACGATAAGGTGTTACCACACCGCAATACTTCATAGAGTCCTTTGACAAAGGTATTTGGTAGAAAGCACTAGTAAGATCAGTAACAATTATATATTTCCACTGTGCTATGTTACGTAGTGTGGCATCGACATCTGGCATAAGCGACGGCTGAGGTTTGCTATACTTAGCTACATCGGTGAAAGCTGTCACAAGACGATAACCACCAAACGGTTTCTTGACCAAGAATGAGGGATTCAAATATTCAACGTTTACGCCGACTTCCTCTGGTTTTCTGAAAACACCTTTCTCTTCCAATTCATCAAACCTGTCTTGTAGTTCAGATAATTTGTCTTTGGCATACTGCGGTACCCGACCCTTGCGTTGTGGAGGTTGAACGGGCCCCATATTTACGGCTGACTCAAAATGACCGACAGCACCATTGTAACCCTTGTAATTTGGAGAGAATACCTCGTCATACGCCTGTAATGTGTCTCTGAACTGTTTACGAATAGTCGAAGGCAACATATTATCAGGATCGAGACTGACGGCTGACGAGTAGAGACTGGAATGGTCTTTTCCCGTTAAAGAAACTTTTGCCTCTCTATCTGGAACATGAAACTCTGAAACTGGAGATGGGTTATCTGCCGTAAGTCTAACCTGGCACACATGCTCAAATCTTTTAACTTGCTGTGGCTCATTTGACGCATTAACTATACGCACCTTGCTGCCAATGGATTCAGTGACATGTGGGTGAATCCATGACTCAGATGACTTTCCATTTTCTGATCTAGGTTCTACAGCTAGGGTTGTGTCTTTCAGCTCTGGTGGAGTGTCCACTCCGATGAAAGAGCCTGGCCATACAACTGTGGACACTCTGTCAGCTCTGAGAACAAACGCTTGAGTTCTACGGACACGGTGTTCTGGAACATCTGGAGCAGTTGGACCGTAGGTCACAGAGTATGATCCGCCCATGATAATTTGATGCTTAGCAGGTCTCACGGAAATGTCATTGACTGTCATGAACGGAATTCCTGCCAGTATATCTACGTCTAAGTCACTTACCACAAGTGCCTCTAGTTTCAACGTGTACTTGTCCCGTGATAGTGTTAGGTGTGTCTCACCCCTTATTTCAAGGGGAGTAACTCCATCTGCTTGAAGTGCAGTTTGATTAGACTTATTGACTTTCGCGCCAATCATGTGAGCAACAGAGGCTTTGATCATGCTGATTTCAGCGCCGGTATCTAGGGTAAGTACAAGCGGATGATGTTTGTGGAAGACCCTAAGAGTTGGTGACTGCTTCGTTACCACACGGCGTGAAGAATGTACTACACTATCCGCACTGACATCGTTAGATGGACTGGTGTACTCTTCTTCCTCTTCATCTTCTGATTGAATCATTACAGAAGTAATATGTCTGGAACGTGACATAAACAATCGGTCTTCTTGAGGTAAGAATGTGCATCTGCTGAGGAAATGTTGGTATGGTCTGTTTGCCTGCTTGCAAAGAATGCACACTTTTAATTTCTTTACTGGCTCACGACGTGCACGGCTAGCTGTCTTAGCCTTATCGAATGCAGTGCGCATGACGCGTGCCTCAGCTGTTGAATTGAGCTCTTCAAGTAAACTGTCAAGAGCTTGTGAAATTTCAGGCTTAAGTGACGCCAAAGTTTGAGAACGTATTTCTGTACCGTAACGTTGTTTCACCAATCCTGGTAGGTCAGTATGAATAAGACGAAGCCACATGAGAACAACTAAATTTTCCAATGACGGCGACATTTCTTCATCAACATCAGGTATTTCACCATGGTGACGAACTGATCCATCAACCCGGAGGAGATTGTCCTCAACAAAACTAGTCAGACGCTGAAAAAGGTCCTCAGGCCTTTCGTCAAGTTCTAAACGAATGTTGTTAAGATCCAGGAAATGTGCACCAGATGTTTGGAATCCAAAATGTTGACGGATAGACTGCCAGATTCCATTTATCGATGTTGAGTTTTTAACAAAAGTGTTGCGTGAGATAATAGGACAATAATTAGCAATTTGTCCCAATAACAATTCCAAATGAGCACACTTTTGTGCTGCAGTCCTTCTGGATGCCTCAGGTATGTGATCGTCGTCGTCATGCAAGCCTCTCAAAGGTACGGTAATACTCTTTTTGCCCCAAGTAAATCCATCAACTAGAAACGGAGCAAAGTTTTTGTCCAGTGACAGAATGTACTGAAGGTTTTGTCTCCATGCTTCCAACGTGGTAATTGTCTCTTGTTTGGTTAACGACCACTGTTTGGGTGCTCGAGCGGTAGCCATGATTCCGTACGAAGATTAAACAGCCACAGTGTAGACCGCCAGTTTGTACCGATAAGTCAACGGTTAAGCACGATAACTCCAATGAATTCTGGTAGAATATAACAATTTGGAGTCCGTAGGTTTACATGATCGCCGCTGCCACCACGCCAGTATGGAAATAAACGTACAACAAACTAAAATCGTTCGGAACAATGCTGTAATTCACCACGAGGTCAAAACCCAAAACAATAGCCAACTGAACAAGGGAGATAACCTTATTGTAACACTTATCTACTTCTGTACATACAACCAATACAATGGCGTTGTGTGTACAGTTAGGTACTTTACTTTCTATGTATAAAATTGAACTTGTAAAGATTAAATATATCTTTTGAAATAATAAACTAATATAATGCGGAAGCAAATATCGGTTAGTTTGAAGTCATCGAGGTGCCTGAAAATTAATAGACGTCACCGTCCTATGTAGAGAATGCATTTTGACATTGACCCCGATTTCTACTCACAATCATGAATGAATGATCACTAAGGTCACGTGCTTTTCGAGACAGCATTGGTAACTGTAGCGCATTTAAACGAAAGTGGTGTGCGGACTGTGATCTGTCAGTGATTCTTTTTTCAAAACGTTGCCAATATAAGCAAATCAAAACGATTTGATTGCGAACATCCTACATTCCTCAGAATGTATTCTAAAAATAAAACTATTTTAATATGAACATTAAAAACATAGTAGTCTAACGCGCTCTCCATCGGTCACCCATCCATACACCAACCCTGGTAACCATTGTTTAATTACGAAACTTTGAAAGCCGCTTAAACCGCGTTGGTAAATAGTTAATTCAGCAACGAGGCTAGTTTGAAGCGCTTATATGTCTACCACTGTGACCGTTACAGTAGTACTAGCATAATCTTACTTTAGTATCATTTAACTAAGATTCTGCCGGAACATTTGGACGCGGCGGCAGATAGAACTGTCCGCCTAACAGCTGCAGGGAGAGATTACAAGGTCGATACTACGTCGCCGTCGCTAGTCTGGATTACCTGCCCCTACCACTACATATTTTATACAGAGATCTATAAGGGTTTTCTCAGTTGGCGACCAGCGTGTTGAGCATGTTAGAAGGAGAACGTTACTACAATATGTTATGCATGTGTCTGTACCTTTGGTAAGAAAGAGTCCATCATGAAGATGCTAAAAATTAACGTTCAAGAAGTAATTATATACTTCGGATGTTTACACTTCGGATACTTGGCAAAAACATGTCCTTTGCCGTTAGGTTTTACAATATGCAATATACAATGTCCGTGAAGTTGGCAGCCTAGCAGCCTGAAGTTGGCAGCCTAGCAGCCTGAAGTTGGCATCCTAGCAGCCTGAAGTTAGCAGCCTGAAGTTGGCAGCCTAGCAGCCTGAAGTTGGCAGCCTAGCAGCCTGACAGCCTGAATTTAGCAGCCTAGCAGCAATGTAAGAAATTTCGAAACGGCCCGAAATGCATTATAATCACTTTTTAATGACACTACAAGCTCATTTGCTATGAAATCAGCATCAGCTTTATTGCATCCGATTTTTTTTCGCTTGTGAAATTTATGTTTCAATATTTAAACGTCTGTACATAACATACTTTTGCACTTAAAATCTAGTTATGATGTCTTGATGCCGAAACCTACCCATAAACCACCACGTACGATGTATTAACAAACTTTCGCTCTCTGACACCCACCACTCTCCGCCCTAACGGCCATACGTACAATATCTTGCCTAGCTACGCCCCTGAGTTGAATGGCCTGTGACATGATCATAAAACTGCCAATACGTGCTTTTCACTGCTATACAGATATCCTTTAATGGGTGGGTAGGAGAATGTCACTTATCAGTCTATTGTCCTTTCATTTGTATTTTTGTAACTAAACGATGCCTGATCTATATTTACTGAATTGATGTTATTAAATACATCTAAAATTCATAAAACTAAAACGCATTTGTAATTGATAACAATGTTCAGCAATACGCCATAAGTAGAAAGAATAATAAAGCGAATACAAGAGATGCACATTTTCATAACAAAATCTCCCAATTTTCACTCTATAGTACATAACCTTTAAATTAACAAATGAAATAGTTACAAAACAATATATCTTGTATCACGTTTAACTGATACCAAACAGAAATCTACAACCTATAGTATTTATGTAACATGCAGTGGCAAAATAAACAACATCCTCAGACAAATATTTCTATTTTGTAATTGTCTTTATGTGATGTGCAACAAGTGTGCACACGTGGTGAAATCTCATTACCTGATTGGCCTGTCATTAATTACCTGAGGAAGGGTCAAGTCTATTAATTAAAATGTTATTTTAATTAGGCTAATAATTAAAATAAGCCACAATCATTCGCATATTTTTTCCTTGCACATCGTAAAATAGTTTTTAATTAGAAATTATTCTAATTAGGATATTGCTTAAAATGGTTTATTTTAAACATTTCTTTGACTTTACGTACTACACCCTACATTTAAACGCAGGTTTTCAGGGTTGCAATTCCCGAATCGGTACAGTAAGGTCCGCCAGTTCTCTAACAGAATAGCAAGAAAAGAAATTGATAGTGCAGTACAAGAATGGAAATTAATATAGCAGGAAAAGAATGGAAATTGAAACTGCAGTACAAGAATGGAAATTGAAATGGCACATTAAGAATGGACATTGATATGCCTGTAAAAGAATGGAAATTGTTACACCAGTAAAAGAATGGAAATTTATATGCCTGTAAAAGCATGGAAATTGATACAGCGGTAAAAGAATAGAAATTGATACGACAGTACAAGAATGAAAATTGATATAGCAGTAAATGAATGGAAATTGATATACAGTACAATAAAAATTGAAACCGGAGTACAAGAATGGACATTGATACACCAGTAAAAGAATAGAAACTTGATACAGCAGTACAAGAATGGAAATGGATATAGCAGAAAAAGAATGGAAAGTCAAACTGCAGTAGAAGCAAGGAAATGGATATAGTAGTACAAGAAAGGAAATTGAGACAGCAGTAAAAGAATAGAAATTGATACGACAGTACAAGAATGGAAATTGATATAGCAGTAAAAGGATGGAAAGTGATACAGTAGTAAAAGAATGGAAATTTATACGGCATTAGAAGAATGGAAATTTATATGGCATTAGAAGAATGGAAATTGATATAGCAGTACAAGAATGGAAATTGAAATGGCAGATTAAGAATGGACATTGATATGCCTGTAAAAGAAAGGAAATTGATGCACCACTTACAGAATGGAAATTTATATGCATGTAAAAGAAAGGAGATTGATACATCAGTTACAGAATGGAAATTTATATGGCACTTAAAGAAAAGAAATGGATACGACAGTAAATGAATGGAAATTGATATGACAGTAAAGGAATGGAAATTGATACTACAGTACAAGAATGGAAATTGATACGACAGTTAAGGAATAAAAAATTGATAAACCAGCAAAAGAATGGGAATTTATATAGCAGTTAAAGAAAAGAAATTGATATAGCAGTACAAAAATAGAAACTGATAAAGCAGTATGAGAATTGAAATTGATACGAAAGTACAAGAATGCAAATTGATACACCAGTACAAGAAGGGAAATTGATAAAGCAGTTAAAGAACGGAATTGAAATTGACACTTCAGTAATAAAAATGATATTGATGCTGCAATAAAAGACAGTAAAGTAATTGAAATTGACACAGCAGTAAAAGAGTTGTAAACGATGATATAACATAATTTATATGGATACAGCCATTAAATAATTGAAATTGATATGGCTGCAAGAGAACTGAAATTGCTATAGCAGTAAATAAATTGAAGCACCAGCAAATGTGAAAAATATTGGAATCGAAGAATTTAAATTGTTTTTTAAATACATCCCAGCAACCAATTATGATCATTATAGCAACGTCCAGCTTTTAGGGTAGAGAAAGACACTGGGTAGAACCACTGGCGATAGCAGGTCAGCTGGAACACCTTCTCACCTCGAATGGGACCCGAACTAAAGTGGCGAGATGCAAAGCAGACAGAGGAGTTACAAAACCACAGCTCCACCTGTACGCTGACTCGACCACTACGCCACTGGCGCCCCCTAATTGAATTGATATATCAGTAGCAGTGAAAAAGTAATAGTGTATCATTATTACTTAACAGTACAACATAGCTTCTGATTACTCTGTTAGCATTTTCTTTTTTTGTTTTGTATGATTTGATATTGAACAGATTTTTGGTCTCTGTGCTGCACGTAGACAAGGTTGATATACCCCAGATGCTTATCTGACATTTTATTTCATTAAGGTTTTTGAGGTGACACTAAATTGTCAGTAACTTCCTAAATAAGGGTAGCAGAACAAAGGATGATTATATCTAGCCTTCTGGCAATTTCACCTGACTGTAAGTGACTTCAATTATTATAAATAAAGCTTTCTTTAAACAATATTCAGAATAAGTGTACTTTGACTAAGATTTCAGATTAGTGAATTGAAAGTTAATCTTTAAAATCTACATTTCACCAAAGTCATGATACGGGATCAAAACTAGGGCCTCCCATAAAATAAAGAATTTATAACATGGGAAAACATATAAATGCTGCCAGAACTTATTTCCAAAATGGAACGTTGTTTCCTGTTAACATTTTGGCAGTGCAGAAGAATATAGAACCAATAAAAAAAAACAATCACAGATTGATAATAAATGTAAGATGTTAAGTACCAGTAGTACAATCAATAATGTCTATGAGCATACTATAAATAAATTTGTTTCCATTTATAATTTAAAACAAAAATGTAACTGGCCTCTGGTAAATTACCTCGCTTGCTAAAGGCATTCAGTACAGTCCAATTCATAGCCTTGGTTGATGAAACTTGTTGAAATAGACAGTTTGAACACACATGGTATAACAGTAATTAAACATTTAGTGACTTTGTGAATGAAGACATAGATGCAGCAAACAAAAACACATGTACAGATCATTTTTCCAGGCAGATTGTGGCTGTACTTTTGCAAACTTATTTTTTTATGTTCAAATGAATGTTGGATAGGTAACTAAGAAAAGGAGACTTATCTGCAAACATTTTATTGTGACTGAAATGCATGTTCCTTTTAAAATGTGCAAAATTTACATTGCTGTAAACAGATAACTTTTGGACTACTTAAAAAGATTTTGACAGTTTTGTGCACTGAATGCCTTGCACATGAAGAGTAGGTGGAATGTTTTATAACCTGTAAAATGATTCAATACTATGCTTATTGGATTATGGTACTTTTCTCAGCACATGTGAACAGTATTCTTGCTGACTGAGTGTTTAAACTTGCTCTTTGTGTAAGCAGTAGACCATAGCTGGGATGGTGCTATTTCAGGTCTCTATAGTTGGAAAGCTCATGGTCATCCTTTTGATGGCATTTACATCAGAAACTAAAGTCACTTTTAATGGATGCATTAAGGATTCCCTTTAGGTCCAGTTTTCTTGAAAAATGGTGAAATGTTTTGGTTAAAAAGCTTCACAGCAGTTGTCACATCTTTCACATAGCCAATACAACCTGTAAATAGAAACATGAACAACATTAATGTCAGATTATAATCAGTTTATGTTACTAAAATGTCATTTGTACTTTATAAAAAATATTAAAGCTTATAGCAGTAAACAAACATAAATAATACAAGAAGGCAATGATGACCTGAGTGATCAGATATTAAAGCAAAAGTATCAAGTGTAACGCAGGCCGGCGCTCCCCAACGGT
This sequence comes from Sinonovacula constricta, assembly GCA_007844125.1. Taxonomy (NCBI): domain Eukaryota; kingdom Metazoa; phylum Mollusca; class Bivalvia; order Cardiida; family Solecurtidae; genus Sinonovacula; species Sinonovacula constricta. The sequence goes on from CM017571.1 coordinate 20,913,734, forward strand.
CACCCATCCGTACACCGGCCACGGTAACCGTTGCTTAACCGCGCAAATCGGGAAGCCGCTTAAACCATGTCGCTAAAGAGTTAACCCAGCAGCGAGGCTGGTTTGAAGCGCTTATATTTCTACCCCTGCGGTCGTTACACAAGGAATATCAGCAATATTTAAACAGAACAGAATCTTTATAATGCATGAAAACAAACAACATTTGAACAAACTGTTTCATTTTTTAATTCATGACAATAAATGAAAATGGTCATGCACCTGGCAGTTATGTCTTTTTTTATAGATTAACATTATTTGATCAATCTTGATACAGGGCCTCTTAAGGAACATGTATACCAGCTATTAAGGTTCTAGCTCTTGTAGCTTTTGCACGAAGATTTTCTAAGTTTTCATGGTGGCCATGTTTTTTTAGTGAATCAAAGTTCTTGAAGCAATTTTTGTTTTCCCCTGCCTGCTTACGCATCGGGGTAAATTTAGTTGAACTTGGGCCAGCATTTCGTTTAAATGTCATTAAAGAAAGATGATGCAGAAAGGTGACACAGCTCAGGTGAACTTAAAATTATATATCTGAACAACAAGCAAGATTCAAACTCAGGCTAACATGTTAATATGTAGAATACTAATCTAAACAGCTAACTAACTAACATAGATGGAAGTTATTAGTAAGATGTATGAATATTAAAGGCATAGTAATGGCCTACTTTAGAGACCGCATTCATAACAAAATAACACTATGTTGTAAGATCAAAACTGCATGGGTCATTAAGCATGTAATCTGTTTATAAAACACAGGGATATTATTGGGGGAAGGGGGGAGTTCAACAATTAGTCATACTTTATGTACATGTGCTTAATGCACTGCCATTGCTCAACAAGCCTGTTATGGGTGACACCCATGCCTTGATACCCCTGCAGCCAGAGACTGTTTCCAAACTGGTAGATCTACAACCACCTTTACAATTAAGACCCTCTCTATTAACGACCCCTTCACCATGGAAAAAAGTATAGTTTTCCCCATAAAAATCAAAATTACCCTCCCCTCAATTTCAACAAATGAAGGAACTGGACTATGAGAATATAGTGGGGGAATTCAATAACAAGATAGATAGGGAGATGGCCATGAAATAAACATACAACATGTATTATAGCAAAAAAAGCAAGTTAAACATGCACATTTCCCCTACTTTTTAATAAAATTTCGCAAAATTGTCCCTTTCGCAATGCTGTACGAGTGTATGCCTGAGACATGCGCTATCGAGGATGATGTACAATGCATTAAAAGGAACAACACCTCCATGCAGAAGTGGATCATATTACAACACCAGCTACAATGAAGTGAAATGAATTTTGGTTCTTTTTGGTCGACACTGTTTATCCAACCCCTTTGAAGCAATACACCTGACTGGCTTCTACATCAGATACGGACAAGTGGTACAAATGCAATGACAGCTTGGAAACACCTGGCAGAAATGGATTGACTACATGAATACATACCTCGGCAAGCTCATGTAGATTGCAGCAAGGCTCATAACAAGGCCTTGGTGTAAAATTGTTCAGAAATCGTAATGCATATTCGCACCCCCAAAGAGGAACAGAAAGGCTGAAAAAGAAGAAGACTTAATCCATGTAACTATGCTGAGCACAGCTGATGTACTCATAGGATTCATCCTACTTAATTCGTGCTTGTGTTGTTACAAATCCCCACACTTATATATGACATCAACAAGCAGATTTTAAGTTTACCATGTACTGTTGACAGTGTTCAATGTCATTCCTGGCTCAATGTGTAAGATACCACCTTTAAAATGGTTATCTAAATAACAAAAAATAATAAAACTACCATCCATAATGACTTTGTGCATGTACAGTACATCTCTTGCTTCTTCTTTACTGATTTGACTTGCCTTTGTTTCTATACAATGTTAAGAAAAACTATTTCTGAAACAAGAGGGCCATGATGGCCCTTAATCGCTCACCTGAGGACACAGGCTTTTAGTAGGCTCATATTGGGTGTCAAGTAATTAAGAGTTATTTACTTTGGTGAAGATTGGGCCATTAGTGTCGCCACTGGGCTTATAACATTTTCAAGAATTTCACCTAGTGACCTACTGAATCCAAGTGACCCAGTTCAAAACATGTCTAAGATTTCATACAGGCAAATGTGGCCTCTGTGTTCACTAGGTGTTCTAAAATTTGAGCTAGTTACCTAGTTTTTGACCCCACCTAATACAGTTAGGAACTCGCCCAAGATTTCTTGCTGGCAAACATTCTGGCCATGTTTAGTGAAGATTGGGCCATAAATGTGGTCTCTAGTGTGTTCACAAGGGCTTTCCAAGATTTGAACTAGTGACCAACTTTTTGGCCCCATCTGACCCAATGAGGAACTCAGTGAAGATTTCATGCAAACAAGTTGTGCTCAGGTGAGCTAAACATTAGCTATGACAAAGTGTATTTCATGTATTTAATTTACTCCTAAAATAAATTTTAAGAGGAGAAACTTCATGGTTTACAATAAGCAAAAATAAACATTAGGTGGATTATTCCATCATCAAAATCATGAATGTTAGCAAAACAGCTCTGAATTTAACAAACAATGATACTAATCATCCCATTGTGTATGATAATATAATCTAAAACATGTTCACACCTGAAAGGTGAGTGTTACTTTTAGATCTAATATTCAATTTGTTCTACTTCCTAAAATATTACAAATTTAGTGTAGTTGTTTTGTTACAATAAAATGTTACCTTAGCCGTTGTTGTTCCAAGTGTCCTCTATGAAGGTGACTCAACCTGATAATAAATATAACATAATATTCACTTTCAGTAAACACCAAGCTATGAAATAACATTTACATTCTGAAGTTACAAAATTATTACAATAATTGCAAATTATTGCTTACATGTTAGTGTTATTTTAGTTAACAAATTCAGAAACACTAACATTATAAACAGAATATATTTATTATTTTAGGTTTATCTAAACTTAAAAGTATAAAATAGATTATAATGTAGATTACATGACAAAGCAAATTCACACTTCAATAAATTCTTAGAAACAGAAACAAGCAATTGTTCCATGTAGTTGTCGTGATAGAATCAAGGCCTTACCAATGTGTTTCCTCTCAGCGTAAATTTCAAAGTCTGTCTATTAAAGATTTCCGGTACATTCCTTTCAAACAGCAATTGCACAGCATACTGTAATGTGTAAGATTAAAAACATAAGCATGGCAACACAAACGTGAACTTTCTCAAAGAAATAACTTAACTATAGCTGAAATGCTTCAGAAAAGGAAAATAACTACAGTAGAATTTGGAAATCAGTATCAGACAGTATATATCTGCTGTTGCAAGCCATCTATTTTTAACTATTCCAACAAAATACATTGCCATGGACAGTAAACCAGGTCTGGGGCAGTCAGCATGGTAGTTTTAATTCATACCACTTTACCTAAGTGAAAGAATGACATGTACTTTACCTATACTGACACAGCCACTTATTTTTTTCCTTTAATAGATATCAAGTTAAGAGAATACTTATGTTAATTATTATATTAAGTTTTTTTGTCATCAATGCTATGCAGGTCAGGACCGTAATTTCCATGTATAGAGAATTATTAAAACGCTTGGTGTATATGAAAAGTTGTTAATTATTATGTAAAGTTTTTTTTCCATCAATGCTATGCAGGTCAGGTACATTTCCATGTATAGAGAATTATTAAAACGCTTGGTGTATATGGCAAGTTGTCATAATCTACCATGCTTGTGCTTATCTTTCAATGTACATGTCCATATGATTGGTGTAGGTGAGAATGAATGTGGTTACAGTTTAATAAAATGTCAATCGATGGAGTACCTTTGTGTTCAAGGTATGAGAAAATCATAGTCTGTTTTTACCAAATATTAGACATTAAACTGTTGTATCATATTTGTTGCTGTATAAAATATCATTAATTATATGAACATTGTACATTTCTGCTTAACCTGGCTAGATTGTTTATTGATTTTTTAAAATGCACTGTATGTTGTACAAATACAATGCAAAGGGTAGTGTTCTTAAATGTTGACGACCCACTTATTCAGGCGGTGAGAAAACTATCGTATGACAACAATATAAAGCAGAAACTGCAGAGTGAGGGGCTAGGAGTAGCAATACAGCGCCCACAAGGAGAGCGCGATAGTAGGAAGGCATTCTATGACACCATACAAGCAGCTCGACATCGGGGACAACAGACCAGAGTAAACGGAACTAAACTGTTCGTAAATGGCCGCTTACACAAGGTATTCATAGATGGGCAAGTACATCGACCCTCCGGAATACATGATGCCAAAACCACGATAGGGACGTCAGGGAGAACATCTACACATTCTCTCATGGAATATCAACGGATTAGCCCGCAAGATCCATGAGCAGGATTTTATAGAAACAAAATGCAGCTATGATATTGTGCTACTACAAGAGACATGGTTACATGAAAACACACATATATGAACTTGGACATAAATGGCTTTGTTGCAGAACATCTTCTGGGCAACAAGTCAAAAAATGTGAAAAAGGGCCGCTATAGTGGAGGACTCTCTATATACTATAAGGAACATTTGAAATCAAAAATAAGTATAATAGAACAAACCCGAAAGGGAATAATGTGGATTAAGATAAACAAGGATTTATTTAACTTTGAAGAAGATGTAATACTATGTAATAATAAAAAAATCAAAAGTGATGATATTTGAGAAAGGTAAAGGTACACATTGTGATATTCTTATAAGTGGAACCAAATTAGAAGAGGTAAACACATTCAGATATCTTGGAACACAGCAATTTAAAAATGGATCATGGCACAGAACGCAACTTAAAATAGCACAACACGCTAAGTATGCATTACATAACCTATTTATTGCAATTAATCAGTTGTCATTAACAACAAACATTAAATGTAAAATATTTGATTCTCTAGCTGAAACAATACTCAGCTATAATTCTGCAATCTGGGGGTATCACGAGGCAGAAGCAATCGAACTAATCCACTGTAAGTTTCTTAGAAAAACCCTAGGGGTAAAACAATCTACTAACATAGACGGTCTATATGGAGAACTAGGCCGACTTCCAATGAAAATAATTAGAGAAATAAATATGATTAAATATTGGGTAAAAATAGTTAACTCTGATAATTCGTTAGTAAAATCTATCTATAATATGATGGCAGATGACGCAAATAACAACATAACATATGGAAATTTAAACTGGGCATGTCAAATTAGAACCCTATTGCAAAAAATCGGATTAATGAATATATGGATGCTGCAAATAGCAAACAAAAGTTCAATATTACAAGCCGAACAACGAATAAAAGATATCTATAGACAAAGATGGTACTCAAACAAACAATTCATCTAGATTATCTTCCTATTGTCTATATAAACATGAATTTGAAATAGAAATGTACCTAAAGCAAAATATTGAACCTAGATACCAGACAGCTATATCCAAATTTAGGCTGTATTCCTTTAACTTAAATATCGAAACAGGTAGATATACAAACACAAGAAGAGACATGCGAATATGCACACAATGTAACATGAATATTGTTGAGGATTGTTATCATTTTCTTTTAATATGTCCCAAATATCGAGAAATAAGAAAACAGCTTTTTAAATCATATTTTTGCAATTTTCCGACAAAACAGAAATATATTAGCCTCATGTCTTCACAAAATAGAAACACTATTAGAAATATTGGAAAATATATTATATTAGCTTTCAAAATCCGTAATTAACAATAATATTGTTCTTCCCGAAAAGCAAACGTGTAATTGCACTACTGATCACAACTGTTTATATGTTTTAATATTTGACTTTATGTATTGTTTGTATATGCATTATGCCAATAAAGTATATGTATGTATGTATGTATTTATGGATTGGAAATCCATAACAAATAAATAAACCCCATGCTCTTACCTACAGATGTGTCAATTTAACAGGTACAAGACATCACTATATGGTAAATTTCCTACTATCATCCTTTATCACTGTTCTGTTATCAAAACTTAATATATAGCCCAAAAATGTGATATCAATATTTTAAGACAAGCAGAATTATTTGAGCTGCAGCTCCTATACCCAACATATCCTTTGGGTGTATATATGTCTGTCGGTTTATAAAACAAAATTAAGAGTAAAAATACTAACTATGTACATGTTTTAACCAGACAACATAAAATGCTGAATATATTAGAACAAATAGAAGCATTAATCTAACACACAAACAGCTTTGAATATATAGTTTTATCTTTTGTAAGTGTACGTAAACGTCTTTTTGAGATATCGCGATATTCAATATTAGTCTGAAGATAATAACGTTTGTCAATGATGAAGCAATAACAATAATAATAACCTCATAGTGCAGAGGTAAAACATATTCCTAAAAACCAAAACCAAAAAAAAAAAACACACACAACAAAGACGGTAGGTTCTTGTATTTTTGTCAGCTACCTTTATTTATCAAATTTTTATTTTTATTTTAAAAGATATAAAAAGATATAAAAAATTGTCTTTCATATAAATAGCATGTATTTATTTTTGTATCTTATAATTGATACTGCATGACAATTCTTAACGTAATTAAAAAGTTACCAAATATTATTATTACATCTTATAAGCATACACCGTTCAAATCGGCATGATCAAAACACATAATCAGCATCTAAAAATAGGACATGTATGAAAAATTATTGACTCATATGTTGGTGTGGTAAAAATATTATTCCGAGGCTTGAAACTTCAGTTGTAAGTTTTTCATATCTACAAAGCTAACACTCTATTGGTTAGACAACTAATCAATGTGATGCATGCACCAGGTTTGTTAAATATGTGTATGGTATATAGTACTAATACACTCACCAGTTAACCGAAAGCTATGAATACTGGATGTTATGACAATATTGAAATAAGAATACCAGGCAAATATTTGTTGATAATAACAATTCACAACACCGAGGAATCTACGCTGTACACTGCTAAAAAGCATTTCTTTTCATAACCATCAACTTGTTACTAATGTCAGGCTAAGTGTTTTAAACTGTTAAAAATGAAGAAACTAAAATTTGCCCAGACTCCCGAGAAACATCGGTGTGTTGAGAATAGGCTGCATCAAAAATCGAGTGTTACATGGAAAATCATGAACGCAATTCGATAAAAAAAAATAGTTGCAATACAAAGCATATGAACATGAAAATTTCGTGTATCATCAACTTTCTGCATGCCATTTTCTCCAAGTGCGAACAATGACCGACGATCATTAGGACCTGTAGGTACTGAACCACTTGAAATATGCTGACAATGTCACAGTATCTTAAATACAGTGTTTGAAGCCTCAAAATATCAATCATGAACACTTTTTACGCCAGTATGGAATGGTAGGAAATTTAGGCACGCGTAGTTAAAAAATAGCAGTCTTGCGCATGCGCACACAAGACAGAGAAATTTAAGCACGGTAGAAACATCAGACCGTGACACCGGTTTCGATCCATGGTCGTGATCTACCAAAGTCGTTTAAAATGGTAGTGGTATAGCTACCCTGCTAACGCTCAAGCAAATATAAGGGTAGTTCCACGACTGGCTGGCCCCGTGTCAGGATAACGTGACTGGGTGTGGTATCTTGTCAGGTGTTCACGGCATGCTATACACAGTGAAGGCAGCACTTTATCTGCATCAAGTAGACACCATCTCCAAATAACTGAAATACTGTTGTTGAGATGATTAACCCAATAAACAAAAGAACCGCTTGTCTGGACTGTACATGGGAGTATACTTAGGGGAATTCAAACATTTTGATTGGACGAGGGAGGAAAGGTGTGGTATAATAAATGAGTTCATGCTCTATTATTATACGTATGACAAAAGAAACGATTTGTCAAACTCGTTGACGTTCTTATTATACGAACTCCGGCACTTATTGCCCAAGGCTAGTACGTCCGTCATCTCACTACTTACTGTGCAAGATTATAACGGAAACACATGCGCACGTGTGTATTTTAGATAACAATTCAATGTATTTGCTGGTGATTTCAAAAGCTGTTTGGATGCTTTTCACACCAAAGTGATAATTGGCGGTAAGTGTGTGTGTGTGTGTGTTTTAATTTGGATTTTTACTTAACAAATTTTGTTTCATTTTGGTAAAACATTAGGCGTGTGTTACCTTACCTGTCAGGTTTTACATCGGGAACATAATAAGGCATTGTTCATGTTGTAATGGTGGTGTTGACTGAAGCTGTTTTGTCTTTTCGTGTATCTCGATATATTAACATGTACGGGTGATGTACTTTATTATAAGAAAAAAATATGATGTGATGTTATTAAATGTTTTGAAAATAATAAGTTTATTTGGCTTTTTAAAAATAACGATTTTACAATTAAGTTCTACCGTCAGATTTCTTTTCTCATATTAATTCTAAAATATGTACAATTTTAGTTTTTTCCGTACAACTTTTGAATTTTTCCTTTTTTGAACATAAAATGATTATGGCGTTTTATAAGTATTACCGCATGGACTACGGACAATACTATCAGTACATTTTTCCTGTTTCTTCATAAAAAATGAAATAATCTTCTTCATTTGAGTTCTTGAAAAAATATAAAATATAGATGTAAGCATTAGATTGTTTTTATATGTTGTTGCTTTTGACATCGTGATTTTAATCCGTTTAGTTATTTAGTTATGGAGGGTTGGGAAACATAAGTCCACATCGATTACCTTTTTCCTGGGTAGAACCAGTACTCATGGTAGTAACCACATAAACAATCCGAACACAGAGTACTGTCCAAGAACTTATATCTCGTGGTTCGGTCGGAGATTGTAGCCTCTTTCATTTCTTGTTCTGACTAAATAGACTTAGAAGTTTACACCACCATGTTATGGTTTATCAAATCACTGTTTTCTCTCCGTGCTTCAACATATAACTATTATACAACACCTAATCATGTTATATCTATCTTTAAGCAATTCAGATCTTGAGTCTTTTTCTAACAACTACATGCAACAGTTTAAATATACTGCTGAAGTACCGGCAGTAAGTAGTGAAGATCCTGATCAGACAACTCCTATTGCGGCTGGCTAATCTGGACCCACACTTTCATGACCTTCTACAGGAACTTGCCCAGGAGCCTCACCACCCCCCCCCCCCCACCCCCCACCCCGCCATTTGGCAAATTTTCAGACATTTATACTTACATAAATTTATCCCCACCCAAATTTAAATGCCCAAATGCTTAAATATCTTCGGCTATTACTTGACAAGTCAAAAGGAAAAAGGGAGTTAAGTCTTATATTCTGTATTGGAAATGTTCGAGTCACATCCATAGTGAACTTATCCTTTCCTAAACAAAATTACCGAATGTGTGTTAATAGTCATCAGAATGTGCGTTAATAGTCATCAGAATGTGTGGTAAAAGTCATCAGAATGTGTGTGGTAATAGTCATTAGAATGTGTGTTAATAGTCATCGGAATGTGTGTAAATAGTCATCGGAATGTATAATAATAGTCATCGGAATTTGTGTTAATAGTTCTCAGAATGTGTGTTAATAGTCATCGGAATATGCGTTAATAGTCATCAGAATGTGTGTTAATAGTCATCAGAATGTGCGTTAATAGTCATCAGAATGTGTGTTAATAGTCATCAGAATGTGTGTTAATAGTCATCAGAATGTGTGTTAATAGTCATCAGAATGTGCGTTAATAGTCATCAGAATGTGTGTTAATAGTCATCAGAATGTGTGTTAATAGTCATCAGAATGTGCGTTAATAGTCATCAGAATGTGTGTTAATAGTCATCAGAATGTGTGTTAATGGTCATCAGAATGTGTGTTAATAGTCATCAGAATTTGCGTTGCTAGTCTTCGGAATGTGTGTTAATAGTCATCAGAATGTGTGTTAATAGTCATCAGAATGTGTGTTAATAGTCATCAGAATTTGCGTTGATAGTCTTCGGAATGTGTGGTAAAAGTCATCGGAATAAGTGTTAATAGTCATCAGAATGTGTGTTAATAGTCATCAGAATGTGTGTTAATAGTCATCAGAATGTGTGTTAATAGTCATCAGAATGTGTGTTAATAGTCTTCAGAATGAATAATAATAGTCATCAGAATTTGTGTTAATAGTCATCAGAATGTGTGTTAATAGTCATCAGAATGTGTGTTAATAGTCTTCAGAATGAATAATAATAGTCATCAGAATGTGTGTTAATAGTCATCAGAATGTGTGTTAATAGTCATCAGAATTTGCGTTGATAGTCTTCAGAATGTATAACAATAGTCATCAGAATGTGTGTTAATAGTAATCAGAATGTGTGTTAATAGTCATCAGAATGTGTGTTAATAGTCATCAGAATTTGCGTTGATAGTCTTCGGAATGTGTGTTAATAGTCATCAGAATGTGTGGTAAAAGTCATCAGAATGTGTGTTAATAGTCTTCAGAATGAATAATAATAGTCATCAGAATGTGTGTTAATAGTCATCAGAATGTGTGTTAATAGTCATCAGAATTTGCGTTGATAGTCTTCAGAATGTATAACAATAGTCATCAGAATGTGTGTTAATAGTAATCAGAATGTGTGTTAATAGTCATCAGAATGTGTGTTAATAGTCATCAGAATTTGCGTTGATAGTCTTCGGAATGTGTGTTAATAGTCATCAGAATGTGTGGTAAAAGTCATCAGAATGTGTGTTAATAGTAATCAGAATGTGTGTTAATAGTCATCAGAATGTGTGTTAATAGTCATCAGAATGTGTGTTAATAGTCATCAGAATGTGTGTTAACAGTCATCGGAATGTGTGTTAATAGTCATTTGAATGTATGTTAATAGTCATCAGAATGTGTGGTAAAAGTCATCGGACTGAGTGTTAATAGTCATCAGAATGTGTGTTAATAGTCATCAGAATGTGTGTTAATAGTCATCAGAATGTGTGTTAATAGTCATCAGAATGTGTGTTAATAGTCTTCAGAATGAATAATAATAGTCATCAGAATTTGTGTTAATAGTTCTCAGAATGTGTGTTTATAGTCATCAGAATGTGTGTTAATAGTCATCAGAATGTGTGTTAATAGTTTTCAGAATGTGTGTTAATAGTCATTTGAATGTATGTTAATAGTCATCAGAATGTGTGGTAAAAGTCATCGGAATGAGTGTTAATAGTCATCAGAATGTGTGTTAATAGTCATCAGAATGTGTGTTAATAGTCATCAGAATGTGTGTTAATAGTCATCAGAATTTGCGTTGATAGTCTTCGGAATGTGTGTTAATAGTCATCAGAATGTGTGGTAAAAGTCATCAGAATGTGTGTTAATAGTCTTCAGAATGAATAATAATAGTCATCAGAATGTGTGTTAATAGTCATCAGAATGTGTGTTAATAGTCATCAGAATTTGCGTTGATAGTCTTCAGAATGTATAACAATAGTCATCAGAATGTGTGTTAATAGTAATCAGAATGTGTGTTAATAGTCATCAGAATGTGTGTTAATAGTCATCAGAATTTGCGTTGATAGTCTTCGGAATGTGTGTTAATAGTCATCAGAATGTGTGGTAAAAGTCATCAGAATGTGTGTTAATAGTAATCAGAATGTGTGTTAATAGTCATCAGAATGTGTGTTAATAGTCATCAGAATGTGTGTTAATAGTCATCAGAATGTGTGTTAACAGTCATCGGAATGTGTGTTAATAGTCATTTGAATGTATGTTAATAGTCATCAGAATGTGTGGTAAAAGTCATCGGACTGAGTGTTAATAGTCATCAGAATGTGTGTTAATAGTCATCAGAATGTGTGTTAATAGTCATCAGAATGTGTGTTAATAGTCATCAGAATGTGTGTTAATAGTCTTCAGAATGAATAATAATAGTCATCAGAATTTGTGTTAATAGTTCTCAGAATGTGTGTTTATAGTCATCAGAATGTGTGTTAATAGTCATCGAAATGTGTGTTAATAGTTTTCAGAATGTGTGTTAATAGTCATTTGAATGTATGTTAATAGTCATCAGAATGTGTGGTAAAAGTCATCGGAATGAGTGTTAATAGTCATCAGAATGTGTGTTAATAGTCATCAGAATGTGTGTTAATAGTCATCAGAATGTGTGTTAATAGTCATCAGAATGTGTGGTAAAAGTCATCGGAATGTGTGTTAATAGTCATCGGAATGTGTGTTAATAGTCATTTGAATGTATGTTAATAGTCATCAGAATGTGTGGTAAAAGTCATCGGAATGTGTGTTAATAGTCATCGGAATGTGTGGTAAAAGTCATCGGAATGAGTGTTAATAGTCATCAGAATGTGTGTTAATAGTCATCAGAATGTGTGGTAAAAGTCATCGGAATGAGTGTTAATAGTCATCAGAATGTGTGTTAATAGTCATCAGAATGTGTGGTAAAAGTCATCGGAATGAGTGTTAATAGTCATCAGAATGTGTGTTAATAGTCATCAGAATGTGTGGTAAAAGTCATCGGAATGAGTGTTAATAGTCATCGGAATGTGTGTTAATAGTCATCGGAATGTGTGGTAAAAGTCATCGGAATGAGTGTTAATAGTCATCAGAATGTGTGTTAATAGTCATCAGAATGTGTGGTAATAGTCATCAGAATGTGTGTTAATAGTCATCGGAATGTGTGTTAATAGTCATTTGAATGTATGTTAATAGTCATCAGAATGTGTGGTAAAAGTCATCGGAATGAGTGTTAATAGTCATCAGAATGTGTGTTAATAGTCATCAGAATGTGTGTTAATAGTCATCAGAATTTGCGTTAATAGTCATCGGAATGTGTGTTAATAGTCATCAGAATGTGTGGTAAAAGTCATCGGAATGAGTGTTAATAGTCATCAGAATGTGTGGTAAAAGTCATCGGAATGAGTGTTAATAGTCATCAGAATGTGTGTTAATAGTCATCGGAATGTGTGTTAATAGTCATCAGAATGTGTGTGGTAATAGTCATCGCAATGTGTGTAAATAGCCATCGGAATGTATAATAATAGTCATCGGAATTTGTGTTAATAGTTCTCAGAATGTGTGTTAATAGTCATCAGAATATGCGTTAATAGTCATCAGAATGTGTGTTAATAGTCATAAGAATGTGTGTTAATAGTCATCAAAATGTGTGTTAATAGTCATCAGAATTTGCGTTGATAGTCTTCGGAATGTGTGTTAATAGTCATCAGAATTTGTATTAATAGTCATCGGAATGTGTGTTAATGGTCATTAGAATGCGTGTTAATAGTCATTAGAATGTGTGTTAATAGTCAGCAGAATGTGTGATAATAGACATCAGAATGTGCGTTAATAGCCATCAGAATGTGTGTTAATAGTCATTTGAATGTATGTTAATAGTCATCAGAATGTGTGGTAAAAGTCATCGGAATGAGTGTTAATAGTCATCAGAATGTGTGTTAATAGTCATCAGAATGTGTGTTAATAGCCATCAGAATGTGCGTTAATAGCCATGGGATATGTATGCCAATAATAAGCAAAATGTGTGTCAAAGGTCATCATAAAGTGTATCAATAGGCATTTGTTTTTCCTTATTGTGATTTATTTTCCTGTTGCATATCTTTCTTAAACTTTATTTCCTTGTTTGCTTAAAACCGAATTCCGCAACAGGTTTGTGTCCTTAATCACCCCCCCCCCCCTTCTTTGCTTAAAACAAGTCCGTCTGTTTAAACAGGGTTAATCCTAATTGTCAACAGCTGTGCAAAATTCCAATGCATTTAAGTAAGAAACAGTTATGTGAAGTTCCCTTTTATACTTGTAGAGAACTGATGTCCATGGGTTGTATTCATAACAAATCTTAGTTATTTTTTCTTACTTAAACTGAGAAATTTCATTAAATTTGGGGAAAAATCCTAGACATTTTTTTTTATTAAATGATTTTATGATTGCAATTTTCTTAAATATGTGGATATATTTTAAGATTTAAGAAAACTTCTTAGTTTAAGGCAGAAACAATAAAAAGGATTCTTCGGAATATGACCTCTGATGTTACATAAACTTGACATTCTAAGATCATTTGTCTTCGGCGCTTTTTGTGTGTTTCTAATATAATATATAATCACAAACTATTTCAACAACAACAAATTTTTTATTATTAAGCATGGAACTTCTGAAAACTCACGAAATAAGAGTTTTAAAAATACGCATCTGTCGAGTTAAGGAGAAGGTCGAATTGAAGAAACGTGACCATATAATGAGACGAGAGAAAATGTGATTGTCACACTTAAAAAAGTTCACAATGTTACAATACCGCCACGTTTTTTTTCATTTTAAGAAAAATAAATACATTTAGGTTGAACAGAAAGAGAAAACCGTTATCGTTCATAAAGCGGTCTGATCATAGAATAGCGTATGCAAGTGACATTTATTTTACGGTGGTACCCACAAATTGGACCATCTCTCTCTCTTCTATGTCTCTCTCTCTCTCGCCCCTCTCCCCCCCTCTCTCTCTCTCTCTCTCTCTCTCTCTCTCTCTCTCTCTCTCTTTCTCTCTCTCATGCAGCCAAACAAATTATTGTTACATGAAAAGATACCGTGAGATGATATTTTTGGTTTCCACATCCATGTAAACAGTAAAGCATAACACACCTCTTGGCAAGTCAAAAATATATTTCCAATCGTAGCTAAGCTGCACAGTTAGTTTTTTTTTTAACTTCGAACACCATGTGGCCACGTTTAGTTGGAGATAAATGGGTTTATTTGCATTTTTAAGTAATGATGATGATGATGATGATGATGATGATGATGATGATGATGATGATGATGATGATGTCGGTGATGATGACATAATTATGATGAGGAGGAGAAAGAGGAGGAGGAGGATAATGATGATGATGATGATGATGATGATGATGATGATGATGATGATGATGATGATGATGAGTTAATAATATATAATTATGTTAATTACCATTGCCTTTGACGTGATATTCAAGAAACTTAAAGTAAGAAACAGTTGTGCGAAGTTCCCTTTTGTACTTGTAGAGAACTGATCTCAATGGGTTGTATTCATAACGAATTTTAGTTATTTTTTCTTACTTAAACTGAGAAATTTCATTAAATTTGTGGAAAAAAATAATCCTAAGATATATTTGGAGGTTAATGGGTTTATTTGCATTTTTAAGTAAAACTTCGTTGAATAAATCAATTGAAGTTTACCCCTAATCACTTGATTATTTATGAGCTTTTTGTTCTTCAAAAGATTGTTTTGTCCTAAAGCTGAGCGAATTAAAAGCGTTCCGACGCTTTTCAACTTTGTTGGTCGTTTGAACTCAACAATCTAGTTTATCGCCGAACTTTCCTTGCCATAATATATGTCAGGTCAGTTTAAGCAATATTCTGATCTCTTCTCTATATCAAAGTGGCGCAGTAATTAAAATAAAGGGTATATATAAATTGTGGGTCGTGGGTTTCTATGTTTTTTATAACTGCGCAAAACTGTGACCAAGTTATTTCAACCTCCCACACTGCTTTTCAGGTACTACCATTACTATGCTTCAAAAGGTATTTTGTTTTGTTTTGGTACTTTTTTTACAAGATAAAAAATATGGACTAACAAGATAACGATCTAGCTGCTTCTGGCTGACTTGGTGATTTTAACGCGTCGATGGTCTTTATGAATCAACCTTGCAATTCAATGACACATGAGCTGGACTCACAAGATAACACATGTTTGTGTGTGTGTGTGTGAAACCCTTGGCAGTCTGGGAGTGAAAAAATGTCAAAAGTAAATTGCCCAGCGGTCTTCGCAGTCTTTGATAATAACTATTCCGACGCTCAAACCGTCGACAATCAGGTGGAACAATATGAGTTGCTCTTTCAATTGAATTGTGGTGCATCAATAGTTACCAAGACCAATACCAAGATTTGTATCTTTTTCTGAAAGTAAAATGGCCGAGATGTTCAAATAGTCAACAGGCACCTAAAACTTTTTTTGAATGTTATTTAATTTGTTATCGTCATATTTAAAGTGGCTTAGACTAAGCAAAGTTGAGGTACAAATACCAAGTTTTCGCATGCCCATGATGTATTTGCTGAGCAATTGCGAAAAAGCAAATGATGAAAAACGCGAATTTTATCCCATAGACTTATGATGGGAAATTTAAATTTTGAACAAAAGCGCTATTCATATACGAGTTTGTATACAAGCAAAAGTCTGGAAAGTCTGCACTTAAAATTTTGTAAAAAATATATTAAATGTCCGTTCTAGTACAAGTACTGTAGCTTTATATGCAGAACTTGGACGCTAAACTTTATATATTACTCATTTTGTGAGAATTATTAAGTACTTGTGTAAAATAAAACATTCTGCAAATAAAAGAACTGTTACATTGTATAAACAAGGTTTTGAAGATTGTTGGTTGCAAAATCTGGGTTTACAAAGTAAAACCCTTATAAGACAGGTATGGTTTTTCAGAAGTGTTTTAGAATCTTTTTAGTCTGTTTTTAAAAAAACTATTTTAATTATGTTTTTATAAGATTTGTTGTTTTATCAAGTGGATTCTATAAGACAATAAGACAATGCATTGCAGCATAATAGTAAGTGTTATTTTTATAGCGGCCGTTCTTCCAACCAGTGACATGTTTCTGAACATGTCATATACAGTTTTTAAAAAAACACACACTTACTTGTTCCACATTTCCGATGTTGCATTTATTACACCAATCACATTCGACAGCCTGCTGGCGTTTTATGACTGTCTTTTCACAGGCAATGCACGGATCCATCGTCATGACGAAACTCAGTAGCCGTACGCACAAATACAACTCTCCCTTTGATAATTTTAGAATTTAACACGATAATTTAAATGGAAACAATAATAATCAGTGCTACAATCAAACCTTGTCATATTTCGGAACGATATGCAGACAATGAAAAGAAACAACGTAATAAAAAGACAACGTGCAAAATGCAAGTTCATTATCACAGCGATGATGGCTCGTTTTCTCTGAACTTAATATGAGGGTTAAAGTAAAACCATGTTGCCTGACATGTCTGTTGATTTCAAAAAAAATTCGCGCAGTTTAACACAGATGCTGCTAAATATACTCCTTCGATTTAAATTTCCTGTCAATATTGTTCTGTAAAAGATATACATACCTAAAGGAAGCAAGAGACGACACTTTGTTAATACGTCATTAATTAGGGTCCTAATTAAGCGAGCATCAGAGGTGCTAGTCATGCTAGTGTGTTTGGGTTCTGGAGCAGACAACTTTCAAAACGTAGCAGCCAAACAGAACCATTTTCCGGATTTCAGAAGCCACGAATACACAAATTTCAATCTCACTGAAGTTGCTGTTTTTCTGTTAATGTATATTTGCTTCCGAAGGATCTATTTGATCTTTTCCAGATTATAGGTTACGGAATTTACGAGATGAAAACTACCACTAAATAAACAACTTTTAGGACAAAAATAAGAAACAGACTAACAAAGTGCACGATGTGGATTATTTTCTTTTGCTAAATGCATATGACACGGAATCGCGGACCTGAATTATTCATTACGTATGCCTATATTACCATCCACAATGCGTGTATGTTGAAACCAAAGTAGTTTAATGTCAATGCGTTTTAAGTACATTTTAGGAGTAAATAGGTGCCTATTCGTCTTATCAGTAGCTTTGATACAGACATGACAACTATATTACTAGTGCCATACAGTCCTGACCGGCCCCGTGCCCACCCTGTTAGATCCGCCCATGTGCACCTGCAATTAAATTGTGATGCATTATGTAGGGGTTTAGTGTTAAGAAATAAATGAGACTTAACTTTAAACTTAATGTATTTGTGTCTCGTCCGATAATTCTTTAAATCAATTATTTTAGACCTAGTTTCAGATAAAAAATGCAATCAAATATAATTTAACAAAGTAATAACTATTATCGGTTAGTGCCTTTGTTGTAACCTTTATCCCAATGTATATAATCTATATGTACATATTATGATGAGGTGATCTTTGCAGCTGAGTCTAACTTCTAATCTTTTGTACACATGTCTTACCATGGCATAAGTTTGACCATTATTTACCACATGTAATAGCTTACATGGTTAAACATACACCGCCCAAGCAGCGCGTTTATAAAATCATCACCAACTTAGCAATATATCTTCCCTTTTTTCTTTTTGCAACTAGATACATAATTCTGCAATGCATGGGTTATTGCTAAAAAAGGAGTACGGACAAAATCCTTCCAGAGAAAAAATCCTTCTGTTAATTTTAGCAAAGGCGGGCTCTTCAGTAATTTTACAATGCCTGTAAAATACTTCCTGTAAATAGTCTACGTTTTGCAATATTGTTTGTTTGGTTCGCACAGTTAAGTCTCCTAAATAATATGATAATAACATCGGCTTTTTGTTATCTTCCAATTTAGAGATATATTTTATGCTAATTAACTTCCGCGAGTGATTGTGTCTGCTTTTGTTAAATTTTAAATTTATCCGCTTATGCTAAACGGAACGGAAGGGATTTTGTCTCAGAGGGATTTTGTCATACAAATGCTAACAACTATAGCCACTGTTTGTGTTTTGCTTGAATATAAGTTTTAATTGCATTTTTGCTCTATTTTTTAAGTAAGAATCAATCTCAAAACAGTGATCTCAATATATTTTCATAATTCACAAAAAAAAATCTTATTATAAAAACAACCTAATTCTTGTTCCCATCTTTTAACAATTTTGTGATGACCTGAAAAAGTTAACTTTAAGTACATTGAAAATCTACTGTGTACCTTGATTGGGATGCAAGATGACATACAATCGTAACTCCTCGGCTAATGCCATCACCACCGAGGAGTGCCGATGAAGCTCATTAGTTGGGGAGGTGAGCGCGAATACTACACACACACAGCGGATGTTGTACACGAGTCAGATGGCCTCGGGGGTCAGGCTCGCAGCAGGGGCCCGAGTGGATAAGTCTATAATGGAATATCAGACAGTTGGCCTGAGATACCGGTGATCATATTTACACGGTCTACAAAATTTGTGCGATTAGGCCTTTTCTGAAGAAATATAGTCGAGAAAATGTGAATGCCCTGGCCTACTCGGGGGCCAAGGCCCCCTCCCCCCCCCCCCCCCCCGTAAATCCGGGGCTGTAGATGATGTTAACTTCTTACCCCGAGTTACGAAGCAATAAAATTCGTATCAAATGAAACCATACAGCAGAAACGTCCAGTTTTTTTGACACATATCGTCATAAAATAAAATAAAATATAAATCAATAATTTACAAAACGTTATGTTAACTTTCCTAATCTCCAATAAGATTTGGTATCAAATGTAACCATAAAACAAAATCTTCTAGCTTTTTTTAAGAACACACATCGTCATAAAGTATTTTTTTAAATCAATAGCTCACATAAAATTATGTTTACTTTCAAAATCTTGAGTGACGAGATGTCTTAAAGCTTCTGGGATAAAGAAGAGTGCAGCTAAGTTTGTTTTTACAAAAACTTTTTGTTATAAGCCACACTGATAAGAAGCTTCTGGATTGAAATATCACCGAAGATTAATTTCTTTCCTTGTGAGCACGTTGTTCTCCGAAGGGTTGTCATGTCTGTATGTGGACAGAAAATGTAATTTTGAACCTGTAACTCCATGCGTAGTTGTCGTGCAAGAAAACGCTCGACCCGCGATGCAATAAGTGTGTTGTTTACAAATATTGTAAGTATAAATTGAACACAGATCTGTGTGTGTGTGTGTGTGTGTGGAGGAAGCAGTGGTCAAACCGGGGCCCAACTAAGTTTCTTATCAGCAGATTATCATTAAAGTGAGCCTGAATATTGCCATGAAACGCCATATGAACGGGGGAATGTCCATCGATACCACATTACTCTCGGAGTGTTGACAACTTCAGGGTAGCTCTATTCATCATTGAGATTGCATGTTGGGTTGACAATAATCAAATGAATGAACCTTTATCAAACGCATATTTGATAGTGTTTAAAACTGTTCAGATCAGGTCAGACAGACAAAAGTTATTATTGACAACCAACTGATTTACCTTTTAGTAGAAATCCACATCGTACTTTATAAAAGATTGGAAAAAAAAGAACTTTTGGGGCGATTTATTTTACGATTTGTACTGATTAACAATTTAGTGACAAAATCGTTTTACGTAAACGCAAGTCAGAATTTAAAAAAAAGCCTCAGTTCCACCAAACAGGGGTAAACATTGTTACATATATTTGATATCTAGACAAATTGTTTGATTTATTCGTCTATGCTGCCGTTTGAAATTAAATCAGCGTGTTCTTGTACAGGACGTCTAATTAATCTCAGGACGCAGTGACTTCGATCTGGTGTAACAGAAAGTATATTCCAATATAAAAAGTTATATCAAAATGTACAACTTTTGCAAACCAGGTGGAACATTTATATGTGTATGATGAATATGACAAGATGATGTACGTTGTGTACAAATCTGATCAATAAAAAATGTTCTCTTCTGCTCTGTTACTTTAACATCACCTATTGTGTGTTGCTTTCATGTATATTCCTTATTGTAATGCCCAATATCAAACATGCTGTCTGAATCTACACCTTGTCGTAATGAGTTTGACGTATCTGACACCAGAGATTCCGTGATTATCGCTGGCCTCCCTCCTATTGTAAAATCAACTACAGAAGTTGAATGTGATTTTACTTTTTTTCTATTTTTACACTAAATCACACGGTACAATGTTATCTCTCCAATTTTCTTAGATGAAACCGGTTTTTTTTCAACCCAAGTACAAATCTTCTTCATTGTTGCTACTACGCCATGGCTTAATTTTTTTTGACATTTTGTAAACATTGATAACGTCCTTAATTATTGCACAAATGGTAGAAAACTTAAACATAATCAAGTCAAGATTGCATTGTTAAAATGACGCCATTTTCATTGATGTTCTTTCTGTAATGTTCTTTTTATTCTATTTACTTTTTTGCAGGAAGGTATGAGCTATCCGACTTTAACGGCGAGCTCTGGGTAATCCTCCTTCTACTGCTACAATGTCATTTTGCGATGTTTACCTTTTAGGACCAGAAATTAATGCATAGCGTGATATCGTGCATAAGCACATGACTTAATGACGTATCTTAATATTTGTAGAATATTTGAATTCAGCGCTATCATATTCCTGCAGATTTAGAGTGTCATTTCACATTTCTGATTAAACCTCGTACATTGTCACGGAATGTTTGAGAATATACACGACACCTAGAATCGTATTAAAAAATCTTCACATTACATGCTATTTAAAACAACTTACAACAAACCATACCAACCGCGTCAAGTCTGATTTAAACAATGCAAGCCACACCGTCTATCAGGACGTGTTCATTAACATAAATTATGTGTTGAGACAAAGCGCGCGTGTGTGCGAGAATCGTTCAGGTGGTTTATACACGGGCACCTGACAGTGTCTAACCAATTAGTCATTAGTGATGGACATGTTGTCAAACTGTGACGTTTTTAGCATCAAAATGTCGAATTTAGGTACACGCAAAATCGTAACTGCTCGGGTATTTCCAAACTTTACAATATCACTCGAAATACCTCGGTCATATCAGCGAACAACATGTTCGCTGCGACAGGAAGTTCATAAGTTATCTCCGGCAAATCCCATCCCATTAGTTATCCCATTGTATTTCAACATCGCCGACCAAAATTCCTAGCTTTAGCAATTGGCAAGGTCGGACTCCGGAGTAATTTTTATTTCGTAAAATTAGACACTGTTTTTTGGATTTTTTTGCCGATGATCGCACATACAGACCGAAGATGTAGAATGACTGAATAGGCGCAGAAATGTTGATTTAGGATTGGTTGTCAATGTGGCAGACACATTGGGATTGAACATGGTAGGTTTTACTTTAAAGGTCCTGTTCCAAATGCTGCATACGTAAAAGCAAAGTGAAGCTGATGTATGGCATTATTTACAAAGTGTCTTTAATGCTGGTTTAAAAATAAACAAACACAGGTCTAACACAATGTCCATACAGGTACTAGCGTAGCTCGTAAGAAAGGATAGACAATAGTCTATATCAGACAGACAGGCATGGTGTGTTAAGGCGGCTATCAAGTTACAATGAACATGTACATACGTGTACAGCATTGGTAAGTTTTTACTTTTATGTCGCATTGACTGTATGACTGACCATGTCATGTGTATTTTTGTTTAGTCAATAAAATCACTAGATGCATGATCTTTAGTATTGAAAGCAACTGTTTTATATTATTATCATCATCATCATCATCATCATCATCCTCCTCCTCCTCATCATCATCATCATCATCAACATCATCATTATTTTTAACATCTCAAATCGGCATATTATAACATTGATTTTTGTGTCTACTGCCCCACTCTTTATATACCTTTTGCTTTCCTATTACTCAATAAAACAAACCTTTATCAGTTAAAGTAATCGCGACATTTTATATTTTCAGGACAAGTCCGACTAAGGCCAATTTCAAGCCAGACACAGGCCATTTTCGTAGAAGACCGCACATATCCGATCTAAAACATTCTCTTTCGATATAACCTGTCTTCCCACACGTTGCTGCTGCTGCAGTTGCTGCTGCGGATGATGATGCTGAAATATCGATATAAATAGACCTTTCCTGTTGCCAGCCGGTAAGGAAAAGACCAACTGTTCCATACGAGTCATTTATAAGTCCCACAACACAGTAAAAAACCGCTGTATAAGGGTGCACCAGAGCCATTACAGACAAAGAAGAAGGAAAACAAACCAATTCGTTCGAAAACATTTTTCTGAGTAAAATGCCGGGTCAAACCGGAAGTGGACATTGTAGGACCGGAAGTTGGAACGCAAAGGAAGTTGCGCGATTCTCCTGGCTTGGAATGTTTTGTTTCTCACCCAAAAGATGGCCATCAGTTGCCATGTTCATGCTTCTGAGCACATGCGCCGTAATTATAACACTTCAGTACCACGTAATTGTTCGGCAGAAAACTTTACTGGTTCTCGACCCGTCTGTGCGCCGCGTAGCGCTCAGGCTAGACAGTCTGGATCCTGAGGTCTTACGTCGTATTTCGGTTGACATGCTTTCAAAAAATAAAGAAGTCAGCCTATTGCAAAATATTCTCGCACCTTTGACAGTTACACCGACACCTATCAATGTTGTAACAAAAACAATTAAGACACACTATCCTGTTACTTTAGACAGGGCGTACGTTTTAAGCAACCCGAAGCTGTGTTCGTCAGTCCCAGACCTAGATGTGTTAGTTATTGTCCATACAGCACCTGACCATTTCGAGCGACGTCAAGCCATGCGCACAACTTGGGCTAATAACACATACTATAGCCATCTTGGAAAACTCCGAATTCTGTTCCTTCTAGGTCGGGTAAAAGATGATTCGTTACAAGATAAAATAGTGAATGAGTTTAAATCATATGGAGATATATTACAAGGAGACTTTATCGATGCCTACACTAATCTGACAAATAAAGGAGTGATGGGATACAAGTGGATAACAGAGAACTGTCGCAATGCTAAGATTATTTTGAAAACAGACGACGACATTGTTGTGAATTCATACAAATTCTTCAACGAGGTGGTGCCCCGTTTTCATAACAAGACCAAACAGATTTTCTGTAACCATATTCTTCCAGGTACAATGTTAATCATTCGAAAAAACAACAGTAAATGGCATGTAGAAGAAGATGAGTTCAAAGGACATAAGTTCTACCCAAGATACTGCAGTGGATTTATGGTTGTTATAACAAACGACGTTATTCCCGCCATTTACCGCGCAGCATCGATGACGCCATTTTTCTGGGTTGATGACGTATACTTATATGGTCTCTTACCCGGACGAGTCCCTGGTATTACGTATAGCGGACTTAAAAAGGGCGATCATCAACTGTCTGCGCAGAATGCTATTAACTGCTATAAAAATGCAAGCCGGACATGCAACTTTCTTGTAACAGGAGCGGGCAAAATGCCAATATTCAAGGCAACTTGGAAGTTTATGAGAAAACAGTACGAACAGTCACTGAAAAATCACAATACTACTAGCAAGCCAACTTTCGTGACATTAAAAACGGATATCATTATAAACAAAACTGATAAAGTAAAAGAAGTCCACGAAGTTACAAGAGAAATATTTGTGGCTACTGACCATGTAACCGCTACAAGGCCTATTAAGACTTAAATGGGCGCAGGCGGTATGAAATGACTTATTTATTATTGAAGCAGTTTCCATATAAATATTTATTTAGTATTCGGATTGCTTGTTTGACGTGTCCGTATTCATAAGGTATTCATTGAGTAATTGTAAGAACAGAAACATATAATGTCATCAATTTATGTTTGCCATGTCGAAAATAGCTAAATATTCCATATCCAATTTCACCATTAAAGGGAATATGACGTCATTGTCGGGACTTGTTTGCAATATTGCTTTTCAAAAATGTCCATTTGTCTTCAGGAAAAACAAAAAATATTGATTTTTATTTGGCTCATGAGGATTATCATCTTTCTTGAAATCATCATCCAAATCATCATGTGGAACTTTGGTTTTATGTGTTGTTTTTCCACACAATAGCTTATTTGTAACGCTCCATGGCAAAGATTTAAGGAAAGAAATTCCGACTATTTAACTAGTATTTTCAGTAACTTATGTACTAGCATGACTAAACACTTTCAATAGCTTCAAGTAAGATTAACGACCGTTTTAGTTGAAATTCTTTAAACACTTTAAACCGAATATATAGCTTTGCGAACATAACACAGTGCAAGTTAGCGATATATAGGCTATTTCTGGCCTAAATGTTGAAACACAATGTAGCTTTATTTTAATTACCAACTATTTTGCGGCTTTGCTACAAACATAATGTAGATGCTAAGTGTGTACATGGGGACAAAATGCGTTGATAAGGGTAGCTGAAGTCCCGACAATGACGTGATATGGGATTCAATATGGCGCTCGGAAAAAAGGGAACATTTATCAACATAATATTGAAATGGCTGTATTTACTGGCCTATAATCGGATGAATCAAATAATTTATTGTTTTTGTTTTGTGTCTATATGCCATGTGCATGTGCGTTTTACCCAATCCTTTACACGTGTTTACAACATATCTAGAATGATTGTGTGCCTGTGTATTAAAATTATATTTGTGCAAAAATACGAAAGAATGATTCAAGAATCTTAAATTATAATATATACTCACAAACATGGACGATCTGCTACCTTTAATTATTTGTTATGTGATTAACATAATTATTAAAGCAACTTGGTCACAGTCGGTCAAATTGACTTTTTACATCTTTGATCCATCCCATGTTCAACATTCAACAACCTAACAACCAAGTAATTTTTCGTCAGAAATGAATAGTATCTTGCTGTTTAAGTGTCTTACGTGCCTACGCCATCTGTTTAGGCGTGGCTGAATGACATGATGCAAAGATTATACCGGCTCTAATGAATGTAGTTTTAATACAGTTATATTGATTTTGATTCTCTCCAGCCAAAGACAACAAAGCAGCTTGAAAAATACATTTCTTTAAAGGTGGCACCCGACTGTCTTACAATCAAGGTGCGTTCAAACCCGCCTTTACTTAGACTTAAGTACTTACACTTAAGTACTTACACTTAAGTACTTAGACTTAATTATAAGTTTATGGAGAAATAAATCTCAAAAGCTGAGGAAAAGCTATTGCTGCAGTATATGATCTATGCAAACTGTCGGATACCATCTCTCATACCAACATACACTAATCTTTTATGATTCAATTAAATATTATTGCCGTTAATCAAAGGTTTCGCTTTTTTCTGCACAGATTAAAAATAACTAAGTGTAATATTGTCCGGGCAACTGTAAATGCTTCTGTTTTTTGTTGATATGTTCTACGGTTTCGTTCATTTTATATTTAATCGATCCCTTTTGAATAGTGATTTAAATCGAAGTCTTAAACGATATTCGAATATTCGTTCAGTGTATTCGAGTCGAATATTTATATCATAGGTGTCACAAGATAATTTGTCATTATATTATAGGCACAAATACAAAAGAATGATAAACTTGATTGTCCTTTTACGTGTTGTACTTCGTACATTTACTTATACAGTTAAAAGACAAGTTGCGTAAATAATGACTTATTTGTATAAACATTACTTGTTAAATTAAAGGAGCTAGTTAAGCTCCTTTAAATGTTAACGTATTGATTTGATAAGACCATATAATATTTTTATTAGATGAAATTGTAAAACAACTACAAAATAGCTCACAATTTTAATGTTTAATTCTAATAAACGCAAACATTAAATAAACACAGTCAGTATTCTATGAACTAATCTTTTAAATTACATTAATATGTAAGGGAGGCATTTTCAAAGGACCAAACGCACGTGATTAACAGTATTGATTGGTTGGTGAACATTGATGTTAAACTGTGACTGGCTGATTATCGCTAAGAGTATCGCTCGAACGTAAATTCGAATTCTTAAGATGTCAGTCAGGTGCACACAACACAGCACTCGGAACTCCTCGGGTAATTCCGTGATATAACTGAAGCTTGCCGGGGATCGCCGAGTAGGTACGATTGACAACACAGGTGACCTTAACGAACTGTGATTGGCTCGTGTCAGGGTCATCTGACTGATGACAAACTGACGAAATACCAACCAGTATATAAAGACTGAAAATTGTAAGCTCGTGACGTTTAAATGTGTTAAGTTAACCGGTGACGAACTATTAAAAGGTCTGTAGACTTGGTTTTTTTTTGTTATGCGGAGAGAACGTATCATAAACACAGAGCAGACAATCACGGTGACAAAAAATTGCAGATGTCTCGGTGTTATATAGAAATAACATAACAACTATGAAGTAGCGTGACAAAAACAGAAAGTAATTACATTTACAATTAGTGTTTAGTTTAAACATATTTTATTTCAAATATTTTACATGATTTAACATAAGTATACAATACAAATGAAAAGGATTGAAACGAAAGCTTAAGCTTATCGTGTTTCTCTCCCAGCACAATAGTGTATGATATGGCAATAGACTAACATTACATTTTAGATATAAGTAAAAAAAGTAAAGTATTCAACAAAGTAAAAAGACTAATACTGTATGTAAAAAGTAAGAAAAAAAAAAAACAAGAAGAGATTAATGAAAGTGCAATTTAGGAATCTAACTGAAATGCAAAGAAAACGAAAAGAAAAGAAAAGAGAAAATTAGTGTTTGCATAACAGAAATCTAGTTGTGTTTTCCCAAACAAAGTTCTGGTTGACTGTCCACAAGAAGTATAGCCTTATATAATGTATTACGTTTATTACACGCGATCTCGACCGAAGCTGGATAAAGTCAGTCTTACGTAATTAGTATAGCTGATTCTCCAGTATATAGCTTCCTAGAAAATGAGTTACGCCCCTTTAATAATTCGGAACGCTTCGGCTCTGGGTAGTATTTTTTGGACAAGATGGCGGACGAATCAGACTTAAATTCTAAGTTTTTCAGGGATTCAATGAAAGATCAGCTTTCGATAGTCAAATTGAAAGACTATTTGCGTTTTCACAACTAACAAATGACAGAGAAGAACTTGTTCTGCGAGCTTAAGATGTGGGAAAGCCTTCAAAATTGGACCATTATGTGCATCGTGAACGGAGTAATGGCGCGGATTGAACTGATGATTTCTTTTTCGTTGCCCCCGTTTAGTGATGGTGACACGTACAATTACTGTGTGTGTATAAGGCAGGAACAAAGAAGGGCAAAGTCATATTATGACGATAAAAATGTTGGATGACAGATGTTTCGCTACCCAGATATTTCGAATCTGATATTTGGCCACCTTGGTCCAGGATGTTGTTAAATAAAATAGTCAGTTTACAACCATGGCAGTTTTGAACTGTTAAATATAAAAATATGTATTTGTTGTCGTTGCTCACCCTTCTTGAACAGTTATTGATATTTAGTATATAAGTTTATTAAACGATCAGAATATGCATGTTATATATTTAAGGTATTGCAAAAATAACACGGTGAACACATAAAAACAAAAATAAAAATGTCACTTAAACTAAAGTCTGAGATACACCTTAAAAGTATTTTTAATTGGTGATCACTTATGTTAAACAAGTGTGAAATCAATTGCCAATCTGCCGGTATGTTTATGGTTTTGCTAATTGATTTTCAAGTCACTTGTATGGTCCGGTCAGGCGCCAGACCTAAAGAACCATATCATCTTATACAATAAACACTGATGGACGCTCACAACTACCATCATCAAACGTGGTATACAACCAAAACAAGGATTCCAATGGTATAGACATTTCATTATCTACGCTCTGTGAACGAAGACATTACAAACTACAAAAACCATGTCACATCAGAATTAAGCTTAAAGAACTGTAAAAGTGATTCCCTTCTATCTATTGTAAATGGGCTAAAATTGGATTGCGATCAACTAAAACATGAAAATCAAATTTTACAAGACCAAGTTTCAATGCTCGAAACTAAACTTGATCAACATGAGAACAATTCTCGCCGTAACAACCTAAGATTTCACGGGATATGTGGAAAAATTAATGAAAAATGGTCTGAAACGGAGAAAATTTAGTTTTTTTTGAAAACAAATTTAAATATGAGAAATCAGGCAGATAAATTGACATTGACCGAGCGCATCGCTTAAAATCGAAAGAAAAAAAAACAAATGTACAATCATAGCACAATTTGTGCGATTTAAAGACTGTCAATTAATCCTTAACAATGCTGGCGAGAAACTTTAATCGAACATTGCGGTTCAATGACCGAGTGAGAAAACACAGAAAACTATTAGAACAGCGTCACTGAACGCTCCAATGGACATTACGCAGCCATACGGTACGACAAACTCATTGTCAACAATGACATTTATAAATATAATGACGGTACACAACAAATCGTGTATATTGGAAGACGCCATAGTACTTCACCTCAATCATCACGTGGTCGTGGCCATTGGAATGGTCACATTGCAACCAATCAGCGACGAGATGGCACCAATGGCGGGAACGACGGAACATGCGCAGATCTCGATTCCGAGCCATTGGATTATTATTATTTATTATTATTATTTGGGTTTTATGGCAAACCGACATTTAACAGGTCATACGGCGCCGAATACAAAGTTCAATGTGACTATAGCGTAATCAGATTAAACTAAACTATGCGAGTAAAACATAGAAAAATATAAAAAAAACTATCTGGTTAAAAAATTGTGGAGTATAAGTGAAAACATGTTAATATATTGAACGGATTAAAATGTATACGTTCACTTAATAAACAGTTTAAAAATTTATAACTTACTAAGAATATTGATCTCGTTCAAGAAGCAAACAAGTTTAGAATCCGACACGGTCTTAAACAGTTCATACACGTTATTGACATTAAAATATTTCGACCGAACTTGGTCTGTGTCGATACACTGCAATAAAATATGGTTGACTGTCAGTGGTTCCTGGCAAGGAACACATACAGGTTGAACTTCTCTTTTTAGGAGATATGAATGAGTTAATCTAGTATGTCCAATGCGACAGCGGGTAAGAGCAACGTCTTCCCGTCGACTTTCTCTACAAGCAGAGACATTAGCACCGATGTTAATCTTAATTGCGTGTATTTTGTTACAAACAATACTGTCCCAACTGGTTTGCCAATCGGTTAAAATATATCGGTTAATAAGTGATTTAAAATCAGTGTGTGGGATGCAAAGATCTGTCTCAGTGAGTGCTGAGGCAGATTTTGCACCCCTGTCTGCATCTTCGTTTCCTCGGATGCCTATATGACTAGGAAGCCAACAGAAGGAGATTTCGTAAGTGTCATATAAACTTTGAAGTTTGACAAGAACAGTGCGAACATGTGGATTTGAATAATTCAGTGAATTTATGCTCTGCAATACAGATAATGAGTCTGAAAATATAACACATTTTCACCGGAATGTTCTGAAATGAACTCAAGGCTTATATTTATAGCCTGGATTTCAGCGGTGAAGATAGACGAGTTGTTAAGAAGTCTTTGTTTAATGCAGTGGCTATTACTTACGGAAGCACAGCCAACGTGAGTGTCCGTCTTTGAACCATCAGTGTATATATGAAGGTGATCAGAATACTTGTCACGGAGTTCGAGAAATTCAGATCGTAAAATCAAAGGATCTGTGTTCGACTTTTATTTTTACAGAGTTTTAAATTCACATCAGGGGAACGGAGTTGCCATGGTGGATGTTCAATTGTGGGGTTTTCAGAAATGCTATCGAGTTTTATACCTGATGTGTTTATGATAGATATCTTTAAGCCTTAAACCAAGAGGTCTGATGGCTTTAGGTGATCGACCATAAAGCTCTTCATAGTTAAGGGTTGAAAACACAATTAAACGTTGGGTTATCGGGGTTAGACACGAGTTTAATTATATACTGCAAGGAAAGTTTCTCGCGACGCAAGTATAATGATGGTTCGCTGGCTTCGACGTAAAGGCTCTGCACTGGTGAGGTCCTGAACGCTCCTAGAGCTAGACGAAGTCCCTGGTTGTGAAGGACGTCCAGCATCTGGAAATAGGACCTCCTGGCAGAACCATAGACTATGCTTCCGTAATCCAATTAAGACCGAATTAAAGAACGGTACACAAGTAACAATGTTTTCCTATCGGCTCCACAGTCTGTATGGGATAAATATTTAAGCAAGTTAAGAGCCTTGAGACATTTCTTCTTGATGTAATGAATATGTGGAAGAAAAGTCAGTTTCCTGTCAAAAATGACCCCAAGAAACTTAGTTTCCTGGACGACGGAAATGCGAACATTATTTAAAAACAATTCGGGGTCAATATGAAGACCTCATTTCTGACAGAAATGTATACAGTTGGTTTTGGTTGGAGAAAATTTAAAACCGTTAGTGTTGCTCCATTTTTGCAACTTATTTAGACATTGTTGTAATTGTCTTTTAATTGTGCTCATATTTTTAGAGCGGTAGCAAATAACGAAATCGTTCACAAAAAGTGAACAGTCAACCCCTTCATGAAGGGTCTTTACAATATTATTTATTTTTATGTAAAAAAAGGTAACATAGAATACTACCCTGGGGAAACCCCTTTCCTGTTTATGAACAGATGACAGGGTGGACCAAATCTTGACCTGAAATGTTCTGTCAGAAAGGAGGCTGTCAATGAAAATTGGTAAACGACCCCTGAGACCAAGGTCACCTAAATCCTTTAAAATCCCATGTTTCCAAGCCGTGTCATAAGCCTTTTCTAGATCGAAAAAACACAGCGACAAGGTGTTTCTTCTTGATAAATGCATCACGAATGAGTGTTTCTAAACGAACAAGATGATCGACTGTGCTACGTTGGTGTCTGAATCCACTTTGATATTCTGAAAATAACTTGTTGGACTCAAGATACCAGACAAGTCTATTATTGATCATTAGTTCTAAGGTTTTAAAAATACAGCTTGTCTAAGCAATAGGTCTATAGCTTTGAGGATCTGTTGGGTCCTTAAATTGTTTATGAAGTGGAATAATAAAGGCATTTTTCCAAGAATCGGGCACTTTACCGGATAACCAAATTTCATCAAAGATTGACAGAAGTAAGTTTAAAGATTGAATTGGTAAATGTTTTTAAAATTGATACGGTATGTCCTCTGGACTAGCAGCGGTATCATGCGATTTATGTAGAGCATCTTTAAGCTCTTTCAAGGAAAAGGATTGATTGTAAGTTTCGTTATTATCAGATTTAAAATTAACCTTTTCCCTTTTAGCAGAGTGTTTAATGGTTTGAAATTGAGGCGTGTAGTTGGCCGATGAGGAATTTTGGGCAACATTTTCAGCAAATGTGTTCGAAATGTTTTGTTTATCTGTTACTACGGTCCGATTTGTTTTAAGGTGGTTAACAGTTGAATATGAAGGCTAATCTTTTTTAATAGCAGACCAAACGTTTTTGATGGAAGTCTTGCCTTTTACTTTTTAAACATACTTTTGCCAAGATAATCTTTTGGCATGTTTAATAGTCCGGCGACTTTTAGCCCGTTCTTTTTAAGATTATTAAGATTTGTATCGGTAGGTCGAACATCAAATTGCTTTAATGCCGCCCTACGTTTACGAATAGATTTTTTACACTCTTCATTAAACCAAGACTTATTTTGTTTTGATTTCGACGAGGTCTTAGGTATACACCTTTCTGCAATATTGTGCAAAGTGTTTGAAAATGCGACAATTTTGTTATCTACATTTTCTATTGAAGCTGGGACAAGTTCTGCAAAACAAAGTGCTGAGAACAGGTCCCAGTTTGCTCTGTCCATCTTCCAACGGGGATTATCGTCGCCTATTGGCGAAGTATAGTTTGTAAGAATTATAGGAAAGTGATCAATTCCACAAAGGTCATCGTGTACATCCCAAGTGTAATATATATAGCAACAGCTTGTATGTTTGTGTCAATAGGTAAATAAGAAAAGGTCCTATCAAAATTTTCACAGATATTTAAATTTTATCTACCTGTAGACAAAGGCAAACCAGGTAAATGTTAATGTGACAAAAACACAGAGACGAGACATAACACACAAAAGGAAAAACCATCAGTTACCACCTTGGAACGGTCAGTCGGCAAAAGGGCAAAATGGGGTGCTTAAACCTGATTTGTGGAGCGCTCCAACCTCGCACTTCCTGAAGGTTTTTCAATCAAACAAACGGTGTAAATAAGTTCGACTTGAGAGTTTGGCAATTTGAAGTTGACAATTATTGTCGATCCTCCAGATGCCCCAAGCTGTATGTATATGGTTATAACAGGTATAGCCGTTAAAATCAAATTTATCAGAGTCTTTAAGAAAGGTTCATTGAAGACAAAGCACAGCAGGATTTAGCGTAGATAACAAAATAAGTAGTTCATTGTAATTGACCTTAAGACCTCGACAGTTCCACTGAATGATTCTATTATTCATGGGACTATTTAACTTAATTCTTGTAGACTATATTTTAGGTGCTTTTACAGGTGACCTTGGTGGTTTTCTAGTGTCCGTAGGAGACTCCATTAGACACTCGAATTTGTTTTGATGGGTGTTTATCACCCGAGTGTTTGGACTATGTCCTCTCCTCTGCCCCGAAGGACCAGGTGTCTCCTTAGAGTAGACCTGGTCCTTTGCTGCAGGCTTGTTTTGTGCCTTTGCGTTATTCCTCACGGAATGACTTGAAGAGGAAGTGTTTTTGGTTAAGGCAGAAGTCTGAGTTTCAGAAGATTCCGATACCTTGTATTTGGAGGGAATGATGACTTTGTTAGAAATTTGGTCACCAGTTGGGACCTCATACTGGGTGAAATTGTCCTTGTGTACTGAGATACTTTCTTTGATTGCTGAGGCATATGTTGCACCACCAGCAGGAGTCGCCTTGTCTTTTGCCAATCTTCTGGCTTCTGAAAAGGAGATGTTTTTGGTGTACGTTATTTTTAGTACTTCCTTTTCTAGTTTCCAGGCAGGGCAATCCCTGGATTTGGTCTCATATGGTCCAGATGGATAAAACTGAAATAATTGTATTTCGAAATGGTGGTCCCTAAGTAGGTATGAACGCTGGACTTTCCGCAATCAAACCATTAATATTACATCATTTTGTATAAATATATGGGTCTTTTATTGACTCCTAAATTATCATGGAATGCTGATAACTTAAAAGTTTACATCTCAGGGTCGGAGGCCTCTCTTTGCAATAAACCATAAAAAAACAAAACAAAACATTTTGGTTACTTTCCGATTTTTAGTTTTAAGATGTTTGATTCAATGGTTAATCCAATTCGATGTTATGCTTCTCAAATATGATATGGGGATATGAATATGTTGACTCTAAAGAATCTATTCATACTAAATTTTGTCGAAAAATCTTCATGTTCGCAAAACAATACAAGTATGGTCCTCGGAAAATGTGGACGATTACCTCTCTGTGTCACCTATTATACTAATTGTATTAAATACTCATGTACCCTACTTCAAATGTCTTTGTATAGACATCAAATATATATGTAAAGGTGATCCGAATACTTGTCAAGGAGTTGGAGAAATTCAGATCGTAAAATCAAAGGATCTGTGTTCGACTTTTTATTTTTACACAGTTCTAAATTCACATCAGGGGGAGGGGGATTTTGGGGGGCACCACAGCCTTTTGTGGAAAGAAAACAAGCTAGTGTACTTCCTGTCCACAGCTGATAATCCTGCCGGACTAGACAGCACAGTGAACAGTATGAAAAGGAATGGCATCAGAGAAGAGGTGCGAGCCCCGTCTATTGTGGTACACTATAACGACCACATGAATGACGTTGACATGGCTGACCAGCTGCGAAACAGAGTACAGCACCTACCGCACGCCCAAGAAGTGGTGGCACTACCTTTTCTGGTTTCTTGTTGATGTTGCTAATGACTTCATCCTGATGAGAGAGTCGCCAAATTATCAACTACAAACAAAGACCGGAAAGGGAACACTGCGGACCATGCTTAACTTCGGTTTAGCCCTGGCCAAGCTCATAATCAGTGATTACACTGAAAATGAGAAGGCTTCCGTGGCAACAGTGAATGCTGGTCATTTCCCTCAGAGAGGAGAGAAGAGAGGGAGATGCAAACAGTGTAGCAAAGGTAAAAAAAGGAGAGAAGTTATTAACACATGTGGCCAATGCAGTGTACATCTCTGCATGGACTGTTTTCAACCCTGGCACCCTGACCTGGTTAAGAAGTAACACATGAGGACTAGAGAGGTGATGTGATTTGATGTAAATAGTGTACATACTCTAAATGTTTCTACCAGAATAAACATAACTTTAAATAAAACCACAGCAATATTAAAATCGGACACGGGTTGAAATAAGAACGTTTTTTACAAAAATATGAACTAGTGCTATTGAAAATAAAAGTGCAAATAAAAATATAAAACAAGGGTAAATTGTAGAAAAAACACACACTAAACTTTGCCATTTAGTAACTGTGAAATTAAAAGGGATCCTTCCAACCAGGTTACATATATGTTATAAACATAACATTTGAGAAAAGTGATAACATGCTATGTGCTAGTTCATAATTTATTTCATAATGCTTTATATTTATTCATTTATAGTTGTTATTTTAAAATATTTAATTTGTGATAGTGTATTTATATTGTTGGGTCAATGTTATTCAGTTGGATAAGCTAAATTCAATATACAGTGCATTTATGGATACTTAAAATGGATAAATACTCACTTTGTGTAAGTTGTATTTTGCTTATTTCACCATTTACATTGTTACTTCCTGTCACTCAGTATGATAAATTATATGGTTGGAAAGGAAGAGAAATTTTAATAAATAATGTCTATTTAAGCCAAGTTTATAGCATTTTTACTTCACCCTCCCCCAATTACTATCTCTCACTGCTCATCAGTACTAGATATGCCTAGGAAGGTGGACTTAATGTCTGAAATGTCTTGTTTGTTATTATTGAGTCAATAAAATTTTTAAATCATTAACTGTCACAGAAGATTTACCGCTAATTTTGCGAAACATTTTTGATTGATGTTTTACAATGACGTCACTACTTTTGTTAATTCTTGTCTACCAAAACGTCAGCGCTTGGACATTTATTTAAATGGATCGGTTTTCTTTTCATTGCAAGCGAAAAAAGAGTAAGGAAAGTCCTGCCAAACCGGATTGAGCAAGCACAGTCCAAGAGAAAAGCCTTGTACTGCACACAATTGCTGATCAGAACCATGACGATATTGAAGAAGTTGCTGACATTGTTGGCATAAATAAGGTTTGTCGGCCATTTAAAGAAGAGTCAACTGTAAGGCAGAAGTTTGTTTTTTCTTACTTAGGCAAGAAGATGTATAAGTCCAAGAGAAGTTACTAGAAGTTCTTGGCAAGAAAACACAATTCAAAAGCAATGTCCAGTACGTCTGTGTCCAAGAAGAGACGGGGTTTGCCGACATTTTAGTCGATACTGCCCAGCGACATTTCTATCAGCGGTAAGGGCACTTATGAGGTGTCCAGGGACTAAACCCGCCCGGTCCATTATACTGACACCGACGAGTCAGGTGTAATGCTGTCCCCTTAGCCCCAAGCGCATGGAGGGAAGCCACTACTACCAACTTTAAAGTCGTTGGTTTGACCCTGCCGGGGTTTGAACCCGCGACCTCGAACCGCAAGCTGACGCTTTACCACTTGAGCTATTGCGGCCGGTACTTAAGGATATGGGATGGATTGAAATGTCTAATAAATTAGAAACACTATGTACACCTGTCGTACTCTGTTTTGTACGAGTTTGTATAAGTGAATGCTCAGATGTTCCCAGGTTGCCTGTATACTATTTAAGAAATCGACAGTCTTGTCATTACTGTTAATTGTGTTCATTTTAAGCAATTTTTTAAGTTCATTAAAACTGTTAAATAACGAGTTTTTATTTTAAAAACAATCACACATATGACCCGAGTGTAACACTTTTTATGTGTAGAATAATAACTTAATGTTTTACAAACCAAACGTTTAAAAATAGTTTAAAAATAGTTTGCAATTATAAATCGAATTTTTCAGTAAAAAAATAGCAACCAAAAGTTGTTACATGTACATGTTTTTGTGTGATATAAATGTATGTTTAAATCAAAATATTAGAGTACGATATATTACTATTGATTAACGTGTTCTGTTATTTTGATTTGTTTAAATCACGATTCTTCACAAGTTCAGTGTTGTATACATGGTATTGAAATCTAAACTGTAGCAAATTTTGTGTCATGGGTCATCTAAAACGTATAACAATATTTTGTGAGAAATTGTCCCGAGTGTAACAATTTGTATGTCTATATAATCTATGTCCTGGTGCTTTAAAAGATGTTGAAACTAGTATTGAAGATTATGCAATTGTTAAGTATATATTTTCAATATAAAACAGTAAAATACAGCTTTTCCATTTGTGTGTGTGTGTAACATATGTTATATTCAAAAGAGTCTGGTATAGTATCGTTGAGTTAGGTTTCTGGCATACTCACCAACTAGATATAACCAAACGAATTCCATAAAAGCAAATTTATTTAACCTTTTATAAGATAAACATGGAATGAAACCTCGAAACCTTGTTTTAAATGTCTTTTTATGAAATATGTCCAGAGTGTAACAATAACAGTGAAAACATATCAGTTTTTACGACATTAATAAGTCGCCTCTAAGTACTTAAAACTGAAGAAAAAAGGTATATTTTCTCTAAAATATCTATCTCAATATCTTTTTAGGTTTGATTTGACAAGTCAGGTATTTTTGAAAGTTTGTTGCGTTCAAGCAGAGGAAGGTTTACTTATTCATTTCTTACAGAATATTACACTACAGTTTTCAGCAACGACAACTTATCTTTTGAAGATCTACATTTTCTACAAACCAGTTGTACGTGAAAATATCAGTAAGGAGGCCTGAAGAAGTAAATTGGAGCTGAACAGAATTAAAGTCAGCAGGCTTAGATGGAAAAAAAGAAGAATTTCTTGCAGAACCATTCAAGATCCCGGTCCCAAATGTTCAAAGCAGTGAAGCACAACCAGAAGTCAGATCTGTACTTCCAGTTGCACCTTCTTCCACTTCCTGGAATTAAAAAGGGAAACTAAAACGACAAGATACTAGTACTGAAGCTTTGAAAGAAAAAGTAAAGAAAATTTTTACATGAACATACAAAACTTTAATCTGAAGTAAAGAAATCAAGAAGAGTACGTGAAACACAGAGCAAATCACTTCTGGCATTGAATTCAATTAATCGGACTCATAGATTGGCAATTAAAATGGTATAAAGATTAAGTACAGTCAAATGATAAAAAATGCTGTTGAAACAAAAAAAAGTGTACTCCTCAAAGAGAAACTTAATGAAGCTGAAGGTAAAGTGGCTGAAACAGACAAGGAAAAACAGAACTTAACAAACTTTTTAAACAAGTTGAAAAGTGAAAACAAAGAATTGCGTGAAAGTATTGACTTTTGTGAACTGTTACTAAATGATGCTAATGAATAATCATTATACAATGATAAAAAACATCTAACTAATGAGACAGAAAAAAGTGTGTAATGAATCTTTTGAATGCAAAAGTAGGAATTAATAAAGTCGGCAATGTTCTCAAGGCAGAGTTTAAGCAAAGTGGAAAAGAAATACATGTACCTCGACTGTCAGATGAAAAAAACACAAAACAATTAGGAATATCAATGACAGGATCGTGGCTTGTCATTAAAACAAATATCAGAAAAGTTTGAGGAAAAGGAGGACACTACCTTGTATACAGATGAAACCACCACGTTAGGAACAGAAATAAGTGGATACGATGCCTCAGATAGTGAGGGAAACTTCTGGGTATTAGGTTTAGGAGAACTACTAGTAAGTAATAAGTCATCTCAGATGACTCTTGATGTCTTTAAACAAATACTTGAGGAAATAGATGAAGCCTCGAAGAAGATAAGTCCAGAAGACACTGAAACACATGTTGGTCACACATTACTATTCACAGTGAAAAATACGATCAGTGACAGGGCTGCAATTGAGGTTGCTTTTAATGAACTACTTCAGGATTAGAGAAATCAAATTCTGCCAGATGTGGTTGATAATTGGAAAAAACTTGACACTAGTGCAAAAAATGCAATGTCTCGAATGAATATTTTTTTCTGTGGTTTTCACTTATTGGTTGGGTGTGCAGAGACAAAAAGTTCTGAAATATGAACAAGCCAACTATGAAAACCCGAAGCGTTTTGCAAAGAGTACTGAATCTGGAGTTGCACGGACTGCAAGAACAACATCAAAAGCTTTAGCTAGAGGTGCAGATGAGAAAAGTTGTTGCTCTTGATGAAGTGAATAAAAAAGAAAAATTAGAGAAGTACCTAGGGAATCGTTTTAACATCTTGTTTCATGGTGCAGAGTTTCTGTTTTATTTGCAAGAAGATATAGAAAACATTCATGGTGCATTACATTTGTTATTACATGCTGTTTTATCGGATGTTAAAGATAAAAATATAGCAGGCTTTAAATCTCTTGGATTGTGTAGCAAATTAGTAACAGCTCAATTTCGGAGACTTATTGAAAGATAGGGAATTATTCTGGATATGAATAACTACTATATGAATTTAATGTTTTCTCGAAGAAGCTTCAAAGGATCCAACGGACTTCAAGACAGGGATAAGCACTCCTTATCCAAAGTTAGTAAACAAAGATCATACAAGTTGGGACAGTATTGTTTGTAACAAATTACACGTAATTAAGCCTAACGTCGGTGCCAATGTCTCTGCTTGCAGAGAAAGTAGACGGAAAGACGTAGCTCTTACCCGCTGTCGCATTGGACATACTAGATTGACTCATTCATATGTTTTAAAAAGAGAAGTTCAACCTGTATATGTTCCTTGCCAGGAACCACTGACGGTCAACCATATTTTATTAGTGTTTCGACATAGACCACATTCGGTCGAATCATTTTAATGTCAATAACATGTACGAACCAATTAGGACAGTGTCGGATTCTAAACTTGTTTACTTCTTGAACGAGATTAGTATACTTCATAAGTCATAAATTTTTAAACTGTTTATTTACCAACCGTTATACATTTTTTAAACCGTTTAATATATTGCCCTGTTTTCAATTATAATTTACTTTTTTCAACATGATAGTTTTTTTTTTATATTTTTCTTTATTTTACTTACATAGTTTAGTATTAACCTTATTATGCTATATTCATATTAAACTTTGTATTCGGCGCCGTATGACCTGTTAAGTATTGGCCGTAAAACCCAAATTAATAAATAAATAAAACTTATTAAATTTGATGAAAAACTGGACCCTATTGTTCACAGTCTCCTTATTTTAATCTTAACTACCTGGCACAGTCACCAAAAAAGACGTGTGAGGGATCATCTGCCAAAAGGGAAGTATAGTTCGTCATCAGATAAACTGAAAGCAGAATGTCAATCAACAGCAAGGCATAATAAATTTCCAGAAAGGGTGTTTGGATTAACAGACTCATTAATAAGAAATTGATCATCAACGAATGAACAGCCTGAGACTGAAACCACAGCGGAAGGAGGAGAAAGGAGCAAAAAAAAAAGAGAAAAAGAAAACATAACTGATGAAATAATACATTATGGACTTTGACAAAATAAGGAAACTGAAAGAAAACATAATGAAATCAAAACAGCAAGTGAAAAGGAGAAAGCTTTAAAAATTCAGCTGAAATTTAGACTAGAAATTTTTACAGCAAACAAGCAGTGACAGTAATGAGTATAAGCTTTCGAAGGACAAGAAAAGGTCAACAATCGAACAGTTAAAAATAAACTTAGAATCTTTTATCGTTTATGCTTTTGAAATTGAGCAAAGTGAAGCAAGCACTTCGAGTAAGCCTGACGTGCCATTACTCCAAGGGAGAAACGTTGAACACTGCTTTTTGGAGAACAATGTATAAAAACTTAGTTTAGTTAGTATTAATACGTATTGCAGTATTTAATTTGGCATCTGTTTCCAGTTATTAAATATTATATAAGCTGATTTTGATATTGTACAAATACTAAAAAATTAAAATATTAAATAACATGATGCTGTTTAAGATTGATTTATATATTTTTAAACATTAAATAAAATGAAACTTAATTGTAAAATATATGCTTAAGGTCAGTAAAGAATTGTTGTTTTTTTTGTTAATAAATTTATTTAAATAATTAATGTTACATTTAAAATGGCTAAACTGTTCACAAATTTCAGTTGATTGATGTTCAAGAAGGAGGAGGCAAGTAAGCAAGGCAATTTAGACATTTCCTTGCATCACAATAGGTAAATAGAAAAGGTCCTATCAAAACTCTAACAGATATTTAAATTTTATTTACCAGTAGACAAAGGCAAACAAGGTAAATGCAAATGTGAAAAAAGACACAGAGACGAGACATAACACACATAAAGAAAACCCATCAGTTACCGCCTTGGAACGGTCAATCGGCAGTTTAAAATAAAACAGCCCATGCGCTGATATGTTTTAAGATATTATAGGAACAAATAAAACAACCCAAGCGCTGATATATTATAAGAACAAATAAAACAGCACAAGCGCTGATATATTATAAGAACAAATAAAACAGCCCAAGCGCTGATATATAACAAGATCAATTTAAATATGGCATATAATGCCATGACATCATGTTCTAAAAGTGTCAAAAGTGAAATGTAAAAAATACGAAACAACGAAATTTAGAAAACAACCTACCAACAAAATAAAACGTAGTATTGTTAAGAGCTAATAAGTTAAAATAACAGTTCATGAAAAGCCGAGGATTTATCCGCAGTTGGCATATATGTAGGAAAGGTACTAAAATCCCGATGTTATACCTACTGTGCAATCTTACGTAAAGGGTATGGAGACTGCTCAAGTTGTCTCACCTATATAGGGCACGACTGGAGAGATGAAGAGACAAAAAATCCAACAGTAACTGTCCAATTATGGCTTTAAGTCACAGTTTTCATATAGTCTCAACGACCTGTCCGGTCATCGTGTAATTTAAAATCAATGCAAGTTCTTGACTGTAAAAGGGTCAATTGCAAGCAATGCAGTAGAATTCCCGGGTTGTAACCGTCTGCAATACATTTTCTGATAAGTTTTGTAAAGTGGTCAGAAAAGTTATTGAGACCCTTAATTTTCTTTAACTTGTATAAAACATTTCCATAAAATGCAGGATGGCTTATGCCTTTCTGCATCAGTGTTTTCATACTGCTATTATACTTAGAAGCAATAAAACCATTGCGGTGAAAGAATTTTGAAAACGCCTTTCTTAATTTATGAAAACGAAAGCCTTGCTTAACAGTTTAGAAGAAATAAACAGGTTTCTAGCATTGAAATCTTCTACTTTAGTACAAGCTCGTGCAAACCTTGTAGGTTGTGATATGTAAATACCATAAGAGGTAGCACGAGGTGAATCACCGTCAAGGTATGGATATTTCACAATACTAAAGTTGAAATCATCTCTCTTGTCATAGATTTTAGTAGAAACGTTGTCATTGGAAATAGCGATCTCAATATCTAGAAATGTTGCATTTAAATGTCAGTTATTTGCTTTATTAAGGGTAAGTTCTGGAGGGTAAATCAGATGGATCATTTGAGAAAAGAAAGGATTATCTATAGTAAGAATATCGTCAAGATAGCATGAGGTTAAGTTGAAAGCCTCTATAATGTGGCTTTGGTTAGAAGGGGATAAAGTTAACATGAAATCACGTTCAAAGCAGTAAAAAAACAAATCTGCAATCAATGGTGCACAGTTGGTTCCCATAGGAATACCAATTACTTGTCTAAATAAAGTGTCACCGCATTTTATGTAAATATTGTCTAAGAGGAACGTAGAGCTTCACAAACATCCGAGCAAGTCCACATAGTAAACTTTTCTAAGAAAGTGTTGGTAAAAAATGCATTACTTTCATGACATGCAATATATAGACGTTGCTCTCGAGCAAATGTTTTTTCAATAAGAGCAATCAATTTGGTCTTAATTAAATCATGAGGTAAAGAAGTGTACAACGTAGAGAAATCGTAAGCATTAGCTATGAATCGTGACTTGTATGGTGTTTTGTGAAGCTTAGGAATCCAGTACAGTGAAGGAAGTTTTTCTTGTTTAGATTCTGTTTTGATATTAAAATTATGCAATATCTGTTTGTGTTTGTCAATGCCTGTCTGAAAGTCAAGGTTGGAGCTATAGTAAGAACTGGTGGTGGATAACTCAGCACTCAGTACATTATTGTAATATAGTCGTCAGACAAAAATGATGTTGTTTGAAGCTTTGTCTGCCGGTAAAAGTACAAATTTATCGTGAATATTCTGAAAGGACTGTTTTAGATGTTTTAAGTGATAAAAAGGTTTCTTATGTAAACTAGAAGGATGGGAGCGGTAGAACTTAACGCGATTTTTTATTATCTTAAAAATGGCTTTCTTCCAAGTATTGTGTGCTACTGTATCCGTGTTTTCTCTCTTACACCAGCGATCGGCAAACAGATTAATTGCATCAGCTATTTCATTGCAACAAAGGTCAAAATCTATTTCATCAGGCAGG
The DNA here is from genome assembly GCA_007844125.1 of Sinonovacula constricta. Classification (NCBI taxonomy): domain Eukaryota; kingdom Metazoa; phylum Mollusca; class Bivalvia; order Cardiida; family Solecurtidae; genus Sinonovacula; species Sinonovacula constricta. The sequence continues at coordinate 20,956,764 of CM017571.1, forward strand.
CGATATTTCGGACCCTTAAAGAGTAATTTTCTTAATTTATAGTCATCGACGATGTTTAAATTTCAGTAATGATATGGCCAGAAGGTAAAGAACAGAAAGGTGAAGTTGAACAGTTACAAGAATCTTGAGAAGGATCTTTCAGGTTATGGTCTGCTACAGTCTGGTTGTAATTAAAAATAAGACCTCTAATGGGTTTTTGTACTTATAACAAATCATTGGGTTTTCTTTGTTTTCGAAGTAACTTGGGATTGCAAACCAGTAAAAGGTTGTCATGTATTAAAACCAGTGCAGAGGAAATTAACAAAAATACTTCTGAAATAGTTTGTGCCTACTTTTGTAAGAAATTAATCAGACTGGATTGTTGGCTTATGTAAGCTAGTAAAACATGACCTGTATTGAAATACCTGCTGAAATTATTAATATCAAGAAATTCCTAATAACCAGTAAACTTGTGCTCATGAGTATTTGAAGAATTTTATCACAGTTTGTATTTTTACTTTGGTAAAACTTACTCTTAAGTGGTTGGATCAATGTGGATCAGTTTGGATCTTAGACTTAAGTAAACCATTGAACAGTGAAGATAATGTATTGAATTAAGCTTTTCCTAGAAGCAGATGACAATTACTGACAGTTTGCATCTTTGACATAATTAGTAAAATGCGTTAAACTGTTAGTGAGAATAATAAACTTGTGTCATTGAATCTTGGTAGTTTGGATCTTTGGATTAAGTAAATCAGAAGACAGTTAACTTTGTGTTGAAGTTTGAAATCGTTGTTGAAAATATACTTTCCTCTTGTGTCGATTTGGAAGAGTTAATCTGTTTATATTGTTGACAAACCTTCACTTAAGTAGCAGATACTTTGTTGACCAGAGCCTTGTTTCATATCGGGATATGTTATAGACTCTAGTCTTTAAAATATTTTAATATATTAATATTGTAGGTGATAATATTACTTATCAAAATTTAATTAAAAGGAATAAAATGGTTAATATTTTGTGTTTTCACAAACATACTACAAAACAGCAAATTACACCAATTTTCGAGAAAGTAATGTTTCCGATTGTTTTGGTGGTCATATTTTTGTTTATTTTGTGAATAATAATGATATTTGTGTCACATATGTTTCTTAAAAATTCATATTGTTTTTCTCAAATATGTGTTATTTCAACTGAATTTATGATTATGCATAGCTTTCAACAGAAAACAGCATTTCCTCAAAAAACAATATCAATTGAAATGTTGGGAACCAAATTTTCTCACTTTGTTATTAAAAAAACCGTTGAAAATGGCTTGCTTATATGATGGTACAGAAGTGACCATAACTTTGCCATTTATTGATGGAATTCGATGAAATATTTTTAGTGAGTTTCTTTCAAAATAGACTTGTCCGGATACGGCAGAGGAGTTACGAATGACATTACCACTTCAACAACAACCCTACGATAAATTTCTAAAGCATTCCATGAAAGGCGCCGTGCTTCAGCGCGGACGCAAAAGAAAACAGACATTTGTATCTGATTTATCCTTGCTCCGATTAATCTTTACAAAAACAGTCGTGTTGAAAAAGGTCGTGCATGTAGTGTTTTTTTTTTCTGGCGCTTATGTTTTTTTCTTGCGCTGATATCTCCTCGGTAAATCTGACAATTGTTTTAAATTTTACAAGTTAAAAATCAACAGACATAACATTTCTTTGCGAAATGACTCTATGATTGAACACTTACTAAAGAATTAAAAATTATAAAAAAAATGTGTAATTTTAATTATCTCGACGCCATAATAATTGTTGAAATTTTTATGTCAACATGCGCTGATATTTTATACACAAACCTCTTTCTCGTATGTTGCTCAACCGATTCTATATCTGTATTAAGTCAAAAAATTATTTTCCTTTGCTATCTGCTTAACCAATAACTGTTTATTGCATTCCGTAAAAAATCATCGTATATCTAAATTGGAAAGTTCATCTCAGTTTTTCTTTTCTTAACATTCCTACATATTTGCCCAACGTGCAATGATAGCGTATGATGTTTTTCGTCCTTTGTTTACCACACGTTTCACCCATTGTCATCTTTATTTCTAGACAGATTTTATCATTTTCTGGAAGGTATCGAAACTTGTTGACAGTTTTTAAGAAAGTTATTTTTTTTACATGATAATTTCGAAACTTAAACTAGGGTTTCTCCATTGCTTGCATATGAGAAACCACCACGAAGTGCGAGGTTACAGCTCTGTAAAACCAGTTTAAGCACCCCAGGCGGTAATTGTCGGGGTTGCTCTTTTTGTTAAATGACAAATCACAGATTTTGTTTTACTTTAACGTTTGGCTTGCATGTGAATACCTCTGTCCTGTACCTTTTTCAAATGTTGGAATGCTCATAGGACATTGTCATATATTCTTATTCATGAAATGAAAACTCTCTCTCTCTCTCTAAAATACTATGTGGGCATTATTTTTCATTGACGTGACTACTTTCGTCATAACTTGTCAATAAAAAGTTCAGAGCTTGGACATTTTGTATTCAAATACATTGGTTATTGCGAGATTCGAGTCTGAAAGAACAACAACGCGAAACGGGTGAAGAGCTTCTACTCTTTTATATTTATTTAAGCAGTAAACTTTCACTTTAAAGAAATAAAGGCAGACATAACGCTTGTTCACCCATGCCGCGCCCCCGCTCAGACAGCTCACACATTACAAGGCAATTTGAAATTAACATTTTAGAAAAAAAAATCTTTTAGATATGCAACACAATACAATATAAAGACAATTCGGTAATGGCAGTTTATGGGCATGGTTCCCGGCGCCATCGTGCTTAGCCACTGTCAAAGCAGGTACACCGGACAAATAGTCGTTAGGGCGACCGAAGACAGCCATCTGTAATATAGACCCCAATATTCAAGCGTATGTCCAACTATACTGAAACTGTACGCTTCGCTATGCCCCAAAAGGCTGAAACTTCATGCCCAACTAGGCTGAAACTGTATGCCACACTAGGCTGAAACTGTATGCACCAATAGGCTCCAACTTATATGCCCCAATAGGCTGAAAGCCTTGCCCCATTAGGTGTCAACCATATAATTTAACAGGCTTCACATTTATAAAATAACAAAGTTGCAAATTTCAAAGGAAATTCTGCAACCATGGCTAATCCTGGGAAACAGAAATCGTGCCAGGTTGCTCAATGACGAAATCCTAGGTCTATTTCAGATGGGCAGACACTGACATAGTAAATGCCTGGTTTTAACCTTCTTATTAACTAAATTGATAAGAATTACTTTTCTGTTCGGACTGTGCTGTCTGCCAAATGGCAATGCTCAATCTTGGGCAGTACCACCGCCAATGCGAAACAAATAGTAAACAGTTACCAACTTCGGAACAGCACAATCCAACAGAATACCATAATAGGGTGTATAACATGATGGCCGGACAGAGACAAGAACCACATGTTGCCCGTCGAATTCTATAAATGAATACATCATAACAATTACCCACAACATTTACAATTGACTCTACTAATTTATTGAAAGCATGCTATATGGCCTTTATGGAAAGCCTCCAGTGCCGTTGCCCGCTGATTCAAGAAAATGCAATTACCTAGTTATGTAAGATGCACACCATCATTCCTGTACATCGCTAGAATGCACCCCTGCAGGTCAATCTGCTTAATATAAAACCCTCCGCCTTGCACTATCTTGTGTGCTGCGTAATTGTTGAAGCGTCTCCTGCCAGATTCCATCGCAACACAATTGTTGGAATATCGCCAACAGATCCTAGGCAGCACTTCAGACCAAATCACTTTCACATTAAAAGTTACTACGTATAAATAACAAAATAGCATCCAACAAAAACCTAATCCTCCGCAGGGAGATTCTACCTAATTCATTGCCCCAACAGTGGAGCAGAATTACAGACGGCTCGTCACCGACCTGCTTCAACAACCGTAGCTTGCTCATGACATCCAGGAGCGAAAGTCCACTGAATCCTTGCCACCATATTTTGGCCCAGTTAAGACCCAAGGTAATGCCACCTGGACGTGACTTGGCTACCATGAAATCATGCTGCACTTACGACGAACCCAGAAACCAAATCCGTATAATTCCAATAATAAAATGGGGAACTGTGCATTTAAACCTACAACATGCTTATTCTAAAGTGACAATACTATATGCAAAATGTTTATTTATGTACGATTGTCTTTACAACCATCCAAAGCTATACAATGCTTTTACAACTTAGGAAGGGTGGATACCGAATCTGGCCTTATATAAATGCGGTAGGCATTCGACCACCATCTTCCTTCCCGCTGGATGACATCTGGAGGATAACCTGCAATAGCTGCTGCCGTAGCAGCCCCAATGCCAAAGGAATATGATGTGTACCTGTCATACTGGAGCCCTAGCCGACTAATACACTTTTCCAGAATTGCTGAGAACTGGTAACGCGTATGAGGTGAAACATCCAGATGGCACAACAACGGGCCCTAAATAAACGGACGTTGCTGTAAAAACCGTTGAACACTAAGCACAGGACAAATTTGTGTACCTGTATGGCACAGCTTTAATCGAGCGCCATGCTCATGCTGGTCATTTTTTGTGCAAATGAATTCTTACCGACATTGAAACAGAATCTACCTCATATCCTAAAATAACAATTTTTGGAATGGAACGACTGACTTTTCTTCTGCCATAGAGACCGCGAGCCAACCACAAACCATAGCAAACGTGTCAACAAGAGACTTGCAGTCCTGCATATTCTTAGTTCCGCAACATATCAAGTCATCTAAATAATGATCCATAGTGAATTGCCCAGATATGTAACTGACCAACCAGTGTAGAAATGTCGGAAACTTCTCAAATAAAAAGCAAGAAATTTTACATCACATCTGCAAAAACTTATATATATATATATATATATATATATATATATATATATATATATATATATATATATATATATTATATTATTTCAAACCCTCTTCATCCTTAATTCCCAGCAAAATTGGTGAATCAACATAGGGTCCTGCAAACCTGCCCAAACATACTTCTTTGCTTTTTTTTCCTTCAACAATACATGATTCAAACGTACAGATTTCAAATTTCTTGCTACATGACTAGCTCTATTATCCTAAAAACCAAGGCGAACACCATTTATAAAACCCCATTTTAATAAAGCCGCGTCCATTCTATAAGGATACAAACCTAAAAATGGCTCTTGTAAAAGAACTTTTACATTGACTGGAGGGACTCCCAATGTTAAGTTAAAATTGTGAACCAGAGCTGGCTCTGGCCACAAAGGTATTCCTTGACATAGTTCTAAACCAGCCTCGGCTCTGGGAAACATCAGCTCGAGCTGGTCCAGCCCTTCTGCCGAACTGACCTGAACCTCTGCCAACTGTACACCGTTTGTAAGCAAACATGTCTAAATGGGCACTGTGACCTCGCACATGACCTATAATGAAAATCAAATCACTTCTTAAATGTAGGATTAAACAATGTACCCGAATTTGTAGAGGCCCCAACATAAACCAACCAAAGCTCTTGGTCAATCTGTCCAAACGATATGCCCGCTGGATTAACGACCACATTTAACCTAAACTGCTGGTCATAATGCTTCCAGCAAGGCCGTGGGTGGCGACTAGCAGCCAATCTAATGTTTGACACGTACTTTAAAATTTAATTAGTTCTATGCGAATGCACCGACAGAAAAATATAAGCATAAATTAAAAATGCATCCGTCCAAAATTCTATTCTGTGGAAAGTTCTGCTAGCATGTACCGACCTTAATGATAATTCTCCTGAACTGAACAGCTCCTAGCGCCTGCTGTCATCAACATCCGGCTGGTTTTCTAGAAGTTAGAACAGCACTATGTATTGCCCATTTACAATTTTGTTTTTATGGCCTGTGAAACATTGAAAGCAATATCTTCATGCACACTTACTAAAGCTGCTGGTTGGTTAAAAATTAAAACATTACCATATGGCGAATAGGGCGGACTTGATGCCGATGGCCCAGACAGTTCACGTTCCAACACTGGCTCGCTCCCCACACCAAATTCTGACACCGGCTCTCTCCCCTCTCAAACTTCTGACACCGGCTCGCTCCTGCTTGTCGCTGTCCTGCATCTTCTTGCACCAACTCTACCCTGTCCAGACGCCTCAGACTCTTCACCGTCCCAGGCCCTAGGCGTACGACGGACCCGTTTAGATAAAGGTATTTCTTTAATTGAACACAAAAGCAACATGAAAGATTCGGCAAATAAAATATTTAATAAACAAAAGTTAAACACCTTATCAACTACTTTAAAACTTAACCTGAAAAAAATAAATAAAAATTACTCCAAAGCAAAATAAACTTATCAATTAATAACCTTGCATGGACTGAACAAAAGTGATACTTGACCTCGACTAAATCCACATTAAAGCAAAAAAGAGACTTTCAACAAACCAACATTTTAAAAGAAAAGAAAAAAAGATGAAACGACACACACACATAAAACACCCTCGTGTATCCAGGTCTATGTATTCATTCAAAATCTCACTTTATTTAAACCATCGATGCAATTAAAACAAGTAGTAATACAATTAAACACTAATGCAATCGTTCAGCTATAAATAAGCGATAAAATACAACTTTCAATTACCAAATTTACAAAAAAAATCGTTTAAACAACCGATGCAATTAAAACTAGTAGTATAACAATTAAACACTAATGCAATCGTTTAGCTATAAATAAGCAAATAAATACAACTTTCAGTTACTAAATTTACAAAAATTGCAAGACAAAATGATTTATGCTTGCAATTCTAAAATGCTGGACGAAAGAGGAAGTAGCTGAGTACAAGTGTGAAACAATGGTCACAGTTATTCTCTTGTAAGTCAGATGTACAATACAATGAAAATTGGAAAGCCGCAAAACATTCAGCCGCAAAAAACACCTCTTCTAAAATATAGATTATACATTGGAGCAGAAGTTACCTCAGAGTCACCAACATCCGATAATCGGCCCTGCCGGTAGGGGCCTTAGAATCTTTCGGCTGCCGCTACCTGCAGCGGGGTTATAACCCTCCAAAAGTAGCCCACCTGTTGACCGTGGCTGGCGACCCAGTATCTGTACGACGAGGGGATCCTGGTGGTTGAGGTCTTTGTTGGCTTGTCGGGATACAAGGACACACAAGTCGACCCTGACCAACACACTACTTTGGCCCTAAGTTGTAGGGTAGACGGGCGGGGTACTGGTCCTGTATCCCCAATCAGCTAACACCTCGGCCGGTGCTGAGTTAGCTTTTACTCCCTTTCGTCCAACTTTCTTGCCTCCGACTTTCCACTCCTTTTCTCCTTTTTCTGTCTTCAAATATACCGTGCTCCGTAAACTCCTTTTCTCATATTTTCTCCTATTAACTATAGCCCAGCTACAGGTCGACACCCCCTTAACGGTCCAATCTGGCATTTTGTCTGCTTTATTGTCTATTTTATGTCGGAGTATCGTATCCTGGTATCACTGGCGTTGGGAGGTCGGAGATCCACTACCATAAGACGCCCCTGTTGGGCTCCGCTATGGGTGGTGAGCCAGGATGCTGAATGATTATAATTATCTTCTCATGAAACGCAAACGTAAATGCAAAGACCCGATCCCTACTTTATCGTCAGAAGATTCCGATACGGAAACACAGACAAGCACGTGATTTCCTCACTTCACTTGTTGAATAAAAAAAAGATAACCAAAGTATCCCCTTTTGTCATAGAAAAATTCATCAAAGGTCTTATTGGCAGTGTTGTATCAGTCAAAAAAACTAAACAATGACTGCTTACTCATAGAAACTGTTCGTAAACTTACTCCGATAAACTTCTTAAACTGACTGACTTCTGTTCCTTAAAAGTAAAAACGTACCCCACTCTTCTCTGAACTCGTCGAAAGAAGTAATTCGATGCCCTGACCTTGCTGGTGTCTCTGAGGAGTATATCCTCTGGGAACTCACGTCACAGGAGCTGTGTGGCGTCCGCAGGATTTCATTCCTTAGGGACGGCCGGCGAGTTCCGACAAATACTTTTGTTTTAACTCTCGCCAACCCATCACTCCCTATTTTTGTTAAGGTCGGTTTCTTCAACGTGAAAGTGCAGGTGTAGATTCTCAATCCACTTAGGTGTTTCCATTGTCAGAAGTTTGGTCACCACGAGTCCCAGTGCAAGGACGACGACCATTGCCCACGTTGCGGTAAAGTGTCCGCCCAGCACAGGGAAGACGTATGTCCCACTTAAATGTGTTAATTGTGCTGGACCACATGAGACCAAATCCAGCGATTGCCCTGCCTGGAAACTAGAAAAGGAAGAACTTAAAATAAAAGTACACACATAACATCTTTTTATTTATTTGTGTTTTACGGCACACCGACACTTAACAGGTCATACGGCGCCGAATACAAAGAAGTTTAATGCGAATAGAGAATAATCAGGTAAAAACTAAACTATGGTGGTAAAAAAAGAAAGATACAAAAATCTATCAGGTTGAAATAATGTAAACTACAATCGAAAAGAGGTGAATATATTAAACAGTTTAAAATGTATAACAGTTGGTAAATAAACAGTTTATTTTTTTTAAAATTTATTGAGAATACTAATCTCGTTCAAGAAGCTAACAAGTTTAGAATCCGACAATGTCCCAAATAACATCGCCTTTCCTAAAGCCAGAAAGTTGGCAAAAGACAAGGCAACTCCTAGAGGCGCAACATATGCCTCGGCAACCAAAAAAGCATCTCAGAACACAAGGACAATTCCGCCCAGTGTGAGGTCCCGACTGGTGACCAAACTTTCGACAGAGGAATTAGGCAAAGGCACAAAGCAAGCCTGCAGCAAAGGACCAGGTCTCCTCTAAGAGGACTTCTGGTCCTTCGGGGCAGAGGAGAGGTACTCCCACTGCTCCAAAAACTCGGGTGATAAACACCCATCAAAACAAATTCGAGTGTCTACGAGCCTCCATCGGACACTGGAAAACCACCAAGGTCACCTGTAAAAACACAATAAAATATAGTCTACAAAAATTAAGTTGAATAATGCCTTGAATAATAGAATCATTCAGTGGAACTGTCGAGGTCTTAAGGCCAATTACAATGAAATACTTATTCTATTATGTACGCTAAATCCTGCTGTGCTTTGTCTTCAGGAAACCTTTCTTAAAAACTCTTATAAATTTGATTTTAAGGGCTATACTTGTTATAATCATGAACATACAGCTTGCGAGAGAGCAACTTCAACTTGCCACACTCTCAAGTCGAAATTTACACAAACATACAAGCTGTTGCTATTCGTGTAACCCTACATAAAGTTGTAACTATTTGTTCTGTCTATGTTCTACCGAAATAAAATGTATCTAAAGATGATTTAAATAATCTTATTAACCAGCAGCCTACTTCATATATATTCGTTGGAGACTTTAATGGTCATAATCCGTTATGGGGATGTTGTGACTTTAATAATATGGGCAGTACGATAGAAAACTTTTTTTGCCCATAATGGTATATGTCTGGTCAATAATAGAAAGCCAACATACTTGCATCCCGCAATTGGGCTTTATTCATTGTTAGACCTAACATTGTGTCACCCTCTGTTTATTTAGATTACACTTGGGATGTACACGATGACCTTTGTGAAAGTGATCTCATTCCTGTAATTCTTACAAACTATACTTCGCCAATAGGCGACGATAGTTCTCGTTGGAAGATGGACAGAGCAAACTGGGACCTGTTCTCAGCAATCAGCAATTTGTTCTGCAGAACTTGACCCAACTTCAATAAAAAATGTAGATGACAAAATTGTCGCATTTTCCAACACTTTGCCAATTCTAGCAGAAAGTTGTTTACCTAAGACCGCGATTAAAATCAAAACATAATAAGCCATGGTTTAATGAAGAGGGTAAAACTTCTATTCGTAAACGAAGAGTCGCCGGACTATAAAACATGCCAAAAGATCATCTTGGCAAAAGTATGTTTCCAAAATAAATGGCAAGACTTCCTTTGGTCTGATATTAAAACGATTAGCGGTAAACCATCATATTCAATCACCATAAATAATCACCTTAAAACGAACTGCACTGTGGTAACTAATAAACAAAACAGTTCGAAAATATTGGCTTTAAAATTTTGCCCAAAAATCCTCATCGGCAAACTACACGCCTCAATTTTAAACCTTTAAAAACCCTGCTGTAAGGGAAAAGGTTAATTTTAAATCTAAAAATGACGAAACTTACCATCAATCCTTTTCATTGAAAGAGCTTAAAGATGCTCTCAATAAATTACAAGATACCGCTGCTGGTCAAGATGACATACCGTACCAATTTTTGAAACATTTACCAAATTGATCTGTAAACCTACTTCTGTCAATCTTAAATGACCTTTGTATATCCGGTAAAGTACCGGAATCTTGGAAAAATGCCTTCAAAATTCAAGAATTCAGTTCATAAAGAAGGTAAGGACCCAACAGATCATCTTAGCGAGAGACCCGTTGCTCTGACGAGCTGTATTTGTAAAACCTTAGAACGAATGATCAATAATAGACTTGTCTGGTATCTTGAGTCCAACAACTTAATTTCAGAATATCAAAGTGGATTCAGATACCAACGTAGCACTGTCGATCATCTTGTTCGTTTAAAAACACTTATTCTTGATGCCTTTATCAATAAAGAACACCTTGTAGCTGTGTTTTTCGATCTTGAAAAGGCTTATGACACGACTTGGAAACATGGGACTTTAAAAGATTTAGGTGACCTTGGTCTCAGGGGCCTTTTACCAATATTCAATGATAGCTTCCTTTCTGACAGAAATTTTCAAGTCAAGATTGGGTCAACAATGCCATATCTTCTTAAACAGGAACAAGGTGTCCCCCAGGGTAGTATTCTATCTGTTAACCTATTTAACATAAAAATAAATATTGTAAAAACCCACCATGAAGGGTTTGACTGTCCACTTTTTGATGACGATTTCGTTATTTGTTTCCGACAACTACAACAATGTCAAAATAACTTGTAATAATAGCAAAAATGGAGCATCACTGACGGTTTTAAATTTTATCCAACCAAAAACCAACTGTATTCATTTCTGTCAGAAACGAGGTCTTTATATTGGCCCTGAAATGGTTTAACAAAAAAAACAAAAAAAAAAAAAAAAAAACGTTCATATACCCGTCGTCCAGGAAACTAAGTTTCTTATTTTTGACAGGAAACTGACGTTCCTTCAACATATCAGTTACATCAAGAAAAAATGGATCATGGATCTTAACGTGCTTAAATATTTATCCCATACAGACTGGGGAGCCGATAGGAAAACATTGTTACTTCTGTACCGTTCCCTAATTCGGTCTAAATTAGATTACGGAAGCATAGTCTATGGTTCTGCCAGGAGGTCCAGATGATGGACTTCGTTCACAACCTGGGACTTCGTCTAGCTGTAGGAGCGTTCAGGACCTTAACGGTGCAGAGCCTTGACGGTGAAGCCAACGAACCTTTATGATACTTGCGTCGCGAAAAACTTTCTTTGCAGTATGTAATTAAACACATATGTACCCCTGATAATCCAACGTTTAACTGTGTTTTCAGCCCTAAACATGAAGAGCTTTATGATCGATCACCTGAAGCCATCAGATTTCTGAAAACCAACAATTAAGCATCCACCATAGCGACTCCGTTCCCCTGATGTGAATTAAGAACTCTGTAAAAATATAAAGTCGAACACAGATCCTTTGATTTAACGACCTGAATTGCTCGAACCTGTGGCAAGTAGTCTGATCACTTTTATATATTATTATTACATTATATACCAAACTTCTTAAGCACTTTTTTCATATACAATTAACACGTTCAAAAGTACTGTACAGTGTAACCAAATAAATAATACAATATTTAAAAACAAATTAAAACATACATATTGCTCAAGTCACGTATAAAAATAAAATACAGGTAAGACCTAAGAATATGTTAGAAAGCGACTCTGGTACAAAAAAATAATCAGTACAAATAAAACCTCTTAAATAAGTGAGTTTTAAGTGCTCTCATAACACTGTTAGAGTTTCACAGCTTTGAAGTGATTTAGGTAGGGCATTCCATAGTTTAGGGGCTGCCGTCATAAACGCGCGATCACCGTAAGTCACAGTCCTACTACGCGGTACAACCAGCATTAAACAATCATTCTGGGACCTAAGTTGTCTGGATGGGATATAAATGTCTAGCATGTTTTGTATGTAGGTAGGTGCCTGTCCGTAAAACGCCTTAAACACATATGTAAGGAGTTTGTACTCGACTCTGGTGTGCACAGGAAGCCGATGTAGTTCCTTTAATACAGGGGTTATGTGGCAGTTACGTGGTGTCCTGGTTACAACGCGAGCAGCCGTATTTTGAACATTTTGGAGCTTGTTGAGAACGTACTTAGGAGATCCAAATAGCAGCGAATTACAGTAATCTAGTCTTGATGTCACTAACGAGTTTATCAGGGTTCTGATTGAATCAACGGTCAGGTATTTACGAATTTGACCTATTTGTCGAATTTGCATGAAGCATGAACAAGAAACTGAGTTCACATGTTGTTCCATGTCTAAATGAGAGTCCAGTATGGCACCAAGGTTTCTAACTGTTGTTGATGGTTTTATTACAGAATCGCCTACCCTTACATTAAAATCTTCAACGTTACTTCGTTTTGGTACAAGGCAATCACCTCTGTTTTGTCCGCATTGAGTTTGAGAAAGTTATTATTCATCCATAGTATGATGTCATTCAGGCATGCTTCAATCCGTCGCAAGGTCTCATTGCGTGAAATGGTTTCTTTTGGTTTAAACGCCATGTACAATTGCGAATCTTCAGCGTAGAAATGATGTTGAAGTGTATGCTTCCGACAGATCGCGCCCACAGGTTTAGTGAACATAATGTAATTCTTCGGGCCAAGAATAGACCCTTGTAGCACAGAACATGTCATACGTACAGGTTTGACAGTTCTCCATTGACGCAGATAGTTTGATGCTGCTCACATAGATACGATTTCATCCATTGTAAAGGTTTGCCTACTATGCCGAAGTGTTGTTCAAGTCGGCAAAGGAGGGACTATGGTCGATCGTATCAAAACCAGCGGATAAGTCCAACATGACTAGCACAGTAGCTTCATTCTGATCTAGAGAAAGGAGAATGTCATTTTTACACATAATAAAGCAGATTCTGTTGAATGAAACTGCTTATAAGCAGACTGACGCTCGTCATGAAGTTTTTGTGCAGATAGGTGTCTTTCAAGTTGGGAATCGACAGCTTTCTCGAGAATCTTTGAGACAAACGGTAAATTAGATACAGGCCGGTAGTTTTTCATAACCTCTTGATCTAACCCTGTCTTTTCGATTAAAGGCCTAACTCTAGCACTTTTAAAAGCTGGTGGTACATAGGCCTTCTCAAGTGAAGTGTTAATGATTTTGATGATCAATGGTAATAGTTCATTTAAACAATCTTTCAGCAGCCATGTTGGAATGGGGTCAAGTTCACAGGATTTTTGGGAGATTTGCGAATAATCTTTGAAACTTCCATTTCGGAGGCTAGTGAAAAGTTTGAAAAATGTTCTCCATTGAAAGGTGCTTCAGGGACAACACTGTCTGTTTGTTGGTGAGACATGGTCCTGGCTATATCACTTCGTATGCCTTCAACCTTATTAACAAAGAAGTCACTAAAGTCTTGTGCAAGAAGGTTTGCAGGTTAACCAGATGGCAGCACAACATCTGTGGTTTCTCCCATCAAACGCCGGGTCACTTTGATAAGGTCTTTCATGTCACGACCACATAGCTCTACTTTCTCAGTGTAGTATTCGACTTTGAACATATTAAAACTTTATTAGTAACAGCGCATTGGTTTCTGTAAATCGCGTGATCAATTGTCAGTCCAGTCAATCGCCACTTTCGCTCTAACTGTCGTCTTAAACGTTTAGCATCACGAAGTTCTTGGGAATACCACGGATTCATTGGTCTTAGTACAATGCTCTTGGTCTTGAGAGGTGCGTGTTTGACAAGGAGAAATGCCATTGTTGTAGGCATCAACTAGTTCATCAACATTTGAGCTTTCCTTTACACTATTTAAAATATCTGTTGTCAAAATATCTGTTTTAAACTCATTAACATCTATCTATTTTAATTTTCTGTAAGTCACAGTTTTTCGTACTGGTGGTGGTTTTGACACACTACCATTAAATACAACAGTATTATATTTTCAGACTCATTGTCTGTATTGCAAAGCATAACATGCACGGACTGTTTAGGACGACAGTGTCGGATTCTAAACTTGTTTGCTTCTTGATACATGCGACCAAAAAAAAATGAGTTTCAAATTAACTACTACCTCTTTACAGTCATATGATCTGTATCTAAAATCCCGAGTGCGGCATTCCTCTCCCAACGCGTATGGTAAGTTTAAACTGAGATGGTGAGCAGATATGACTGAGCCATGTCATTAAATAATTTTGTTCAGAGCCGCATAGTCGGCTTTCAGTTTAAACAGTGACAATAATAATGTTAACATTTAGTATGTCTGGACACAGTCGACGCGTCTAGTCTCCTTAGACATACATATTTGTTTAGTTCACGCACTACCAGGCATGAATGACAGACTGCGAGGAGTTAAGGTCATGCAGGGTAAGTCCTCTGTGCTTCCGGAATCCAGCTTTTCCATGACTCAAGCTACACCGCCCAAAAACATGGTCTTAATGGTGTTGACATTGATTTTAAATTGTCATTTAAAGTCACATAAAAGTCTTTGTAAAAAGGAGTCATGCATCTCAATACCCTTAATAGAATTGGCCAATATCTGCACTATTTAAATAAACTTGCGATTGTTCGTACATTCAAATTTTATTTTCTTTAACGTGACATTTTTGTTCATTAATAAATACAAAGAAAAGGTAAAAGAGAGAGCTTTAACAATTGTTTGTGATGACAGCAAACTTTTTATGATGAACTTTTGGTCAAAGTAAAACTCCAATCTCTTTATGTTCACCGACAAAGATCAATGGCTATTAAAACCTTTAAAGGTCTATACAAATTACAAATCTCTTTTGCAAGATAGGATGGTAAATAATCTAAATATACTATTAGATATTCTGATATTCTCAACGTACCAGTTAAAAACAATAACTAGGCTCGGTTATATCGGTTGGGTCATAAACCTTCCTTAAACATTTTTTTAAAATGAGGATAGTTACTTTTCTCTTAAACTTTATATTGTACAAAAGAGCTACTGCGTTATGCAAATGACACCTTCGCTAATGCAAATTGATAGCGTTGCATGGTCTCAACTTATCAAATTGCGTATGTGCGACTTTTCGTCTTTCAATGATTAATCCAATTACAAAGTCCGGTTTTCTCGCTTTGTGTGGTTTTTGTCAGCCTCATAAATGATCTGTCACGAATTGTCATCTAATACAAACATTAACAAGAAAGAACACGGATGCAAAACCATTTAAGACGCAGCAAGGTAATAAAGGTAAAAAAAACGGGCAAGTTATGTTTAATAAAATAGCAAAAAGTTAGATCTTGATAGTTTGAAGTTACTCCGTTTGTAAATAATAGTATATGCATAACACTGTAAAATTGTAGTAAAGACATTTTTGCGTGTGTGCTTATGATCCAGTTATAATGTAATTAAGAAATGTGTTATCTGCATGTAGTTTTTAATGGATTCATGTGCAGCATAACATCTAACGTTTATTTAAACTTAAAAAAAAAACTTTTGTAAAATACTCACTTTCGCTGATGTTGTATTTTAACATCAGTAGCATTTTATAACACTAACATAAGCAGCATGTTAATAATATATACTAGTAAGTTGTTCAACTAAAGAAAGTACCAAGGCGGGCAGGTAGAGTAGAACCGTGTTTCATCGGACATGCAGGGTTCTTCGGACACAAATTCGATTCTCTTTGCTTTATTTTCACGTCGAATGTCACAGCCAATCATAAACACCATAACGAAAAGCACACATTAAGACGTCATATGTTACGTCATATATTGAATATGACCGTTTAACAACGAACTGTCTGATTGGGCGTTTCAAAAGTAATGCGCTGCGCAGCCTTTTCGTTTTCCGGTTGAGATCAAGTTTGCACGTGGGAAAATTTGAAGATATTCCATAAACTGCTTTTAAGGTTAATACTATTGATATTGTTTTTATGTTGTTTTAGGCGAGTTGCCAATATCTTACATTACTTTAAAACGTCGATTTTTTGTCTAAAAGATCACTTTGATGGAGAAATGAAAAGAAAACAAAGTGTCCGATGAACCCCAGAGCCTTTTTTAAAGTAATTCTGGCTGAATGGTTGTATCGGACAAAGCAGATATACTAGCCCTCAGAAAGATAAAATACTATGTATCAATTTTAAAATCATGGTTTATAAAGAAGGGAACTGTAGAAATTAATTGATGAAATCCTATTTTTAAAATATAACGAAAAACCTGCCATTAAAATAAATCCGTAAAGAAGAGTTTGATTTATCTGCGACGAGTTGTACGTATCGTGTATAGATTGCATTCAATCTAAAAAGTAGGTTGGAACCTATTAGATTAAAGGTTTTGAAAAGGGGAATAATAAATCAATCAATCAACCAATACAATCATATAATCAGTCATATCCCATCCTGCATACATTCATTCAATTTAATTTATGCGACCATTCTGTCGCGTTTTGGTGTACTTACATTAATCATCGTTATTGATTGATAAAGGTTAATTAATAATACAGCGTGGTATTTTCAGAATGCCAAATAAAACAAAGAAGGTTCGGTGCAATTACGACAGTAAGAACTTGGATCAGGCTGTGTCTGCTGTAAATTGCGGGAGCATGAGCATCAGAATAGCTGCAGCGCATTTCAATGTACCACGATCTACACTGCATGACCGCATATCTGGAAAAGTTGGTCCCTCACCCTCACACGGCAAACAACCTGTCTTCCCCGAACATGTGGAGCGAAAGCTGGCAGACAAAATCCAAGAAGCAGCTACCATGGGGTTTGGTATTGACCGAAAGCAGTTGCAGGCTAAAGCCGCTCAGCTAGCTAAGCAATTAAAAATTAAAACACCTTTTAAAAATGGCGTCCCTGGCAAAGATTGGGTAGGTGGATTTGTGAAGCGCCACAATATTTCCCTCAAATGTCAGACAGCACTCTCCACTGTTCGAGGACGAATGCTAAATAAAACGGTAACAAACAAATATTTTGATGATTTGAAGACAGTTCTGACAACCCTTAACATTGAAAATAAGCCATCACAAGTCTGGAACATGGACGAGACGTCACTGAGTCTAACACATAAACCGACCAAAGTGTACGCCAGAAAAAGCACGCGAAACATCCCTGGTCGCGTAGGAAACAGTCGTGAGTCAATAACCATCACTGCATGTGTAAATGCGGCAGGCGACGCCATCCCGCCGATGGTCATTGTGAAAGGAAAGACCAAGAAAGCGCTTAACGCATATAATCATTCACAGGGACCTATTTCTGCCAGATATACCTATAAAGAAAAAGGATGGATGGAAAATTCTCTGGGCACAGAGTGGTTTGAGAATTTGTTCCTTCCAAACTGTGGGCCTGAGAGACCCCAATTACTCGTGTTGGATTCGCACTGTTCTCATGAAACTTTAGAAATCCTGGAATCGGCCAAGAAAAACGGAATCACGGTGTTAGCCTTACCACCACACACGACGCAGTGGCTCAACCCGCTGGACAAGACCCTGTTTGGACCCCTTTCTAGGGAATACAACAAACAATGCACACAGTTTATGGCAGAATCACCAAACAACATAGTGTCCAAGTGGGAATTTCCAAGGTTGTTCCGCAGTGCCTACGAAATTTCCTTGAATAAACACAATATCAGAAAGGGGTTTGAGGCGTGTGGTATAATACCCTTCAACCCAAAAGCAATTCCGAAAGAAGCTCTAAACCCATCTATTCCATTTGACAACGTCAAAAATCTAACACCAGCATCGCCATCAGGATCAGTCAGCATCGAAACATCGCCTACACTCATGTCTCCTGTCAACCAAATAGCCGAAATTGTTTCTGTTGCCGATGGCGATGGAACCATGGTGATCGAAGCCGCAGATGCTGCAGAAATCCTTCAGGCCATTGTAGATGCTGACATAAATATCGACTTAGAAGTTGACAATCTATTTGAACTTCCATCTCCAGATCGACCCGAAAAAGAAGCCAATTTCAACAAAAGAAAACTGACAAGTCACAGAATACTTACAAGCGATGAAGTAATAGAAGAAAAACGACAGGTAAAACGAATGAAGGAAGAACAACAAAGAGTGAAAGAAGAAAGGAAAAAAGAAAGGGAAGAAAAAAAGGCAGCAAAATTTCTACTGACGAAAGAACGTAAACTAAAGAGGGAAAACAACAACAAACAACCACCAAAATTGATCTAAACGTGAAGAAGTAAAGTACCAGTTATACTTACGCGAATGTTTTACTTGTATTTTTCAGATGCCACATCTAATTATTAGAAACGTATGGGCGGTTGGCATGCACCACCATGGACCTCGTTTCCTAGAAATCGGGGACAGATACGAGCTTTTGCAGGACACACAAAACCGATATGACAAGCATGCCATCAAAATAACATCGGACGGACGAACATACGCCTATCTTAAAAGAAGTAACGCAAGAGTGGTTTCGGAGCTGATGGGTCTAGGGCTGTGTGGTCTGTGGTTATTAAAACCAAAAGAAACCCCCGAAGTGCAAAGTTACAAAATTGGGCCTCAGCAGAGATGTAACATTGGGTGCATTTGTAAGGATATCATTGCTTTTGAACTGGCAAAAGCATATCTGGATAGCCAAGGATTATTGTACGAAGTTATTGAATGTTAAAACGTAGATCTGAACTATATGTCAGGAATCTGTTTATTTCAAAAAGAGAAGCGCATTAATACTAATATACATGTACGTGTGTTAAACAATTAGCTCTATAAATTCGCTTAAAGTTACCAAATTATTAACTGTATTTATTAATAACAACTGGTATAACACAAGTCTTTGACCTTTATACTGTCTCTGCAAACAGAACATTTAACTGCTTTACTGTCCACAATTCTTGTTTAAAAGTTCCATTTGAACAAAATGACTAAATAAAATGCGCCTTTTTAGCTGTATTTTTAAAAACTCATTTCTGTCCGATGAACCCCTACTTAATCTTGCGTGTCCGAATCAAGCAGTATGAAGTGTCCGATACAACACGAAAATCGTCCGATTCAAAACTACCATTACTACATGCGAAAATATAACTTTTTGGGCCTTTAGATAGCCAAAACGAATGATTAAAGTTAAGTGACACTTTCTTAAGAGTTTGTTTTTAACGGATGCCGAAAAATACACTCGTATAACTTCCGCTAAGCAAACTGTAAGACATTAGAGCCACGTGTGTCCGATATTACCCGGTTCTACTCTAATGAGAACATATTTTTAAGTATTTACTGAAATTAGCATTATTTTTTATAACACATACCGTGTTATCACATGACAGAGAATGCAATAACAAATGTTGTTATATCACATGGAATGTTAGTGTTTCTTCTAGTAACTATGTATTTTTCACAGAGTCCGAGACATTCTCATCTTCACATCACAGTATTTCTTTTATACTTATCATCAAAACCTTCTAAACTGTAATGACCATTCATAAAAGGGCGAGGCCACCGGCCTCCTATCGTTCAAGTACAAGTTATAACAAAAGCGACCATAAGCAAATTGTATTTCCCGTATAAAATGTTAAATCTTTAATGCTCGTTATATTATTTTTTGTAAAAATGGTAAGGCTTTTTAACAAATGGCAATGTAATTTAACTATATTTCAAGTATAGAGTTATTAAAATGTCCATATAGTCTCTTTGTAAAAATTGTGTGGCTTTAAGAAAGGGCACTGTAATTACACAGTATTCAGGTATAAAGATAATTTATATCTTAAAATGTCAATATTTAAAATTCTGTTTGTCAAAATGTAAGGCTTAATACACAACAAGGTATAGATTGCTACAACATAGTATAAATGTAAAATCGTAACACACAAATCCCGCATCAACTAGATATGTGGCTATATACATGTAACACATTTGTCCCTACGTTTTCATGAAATATATCCAAATAAATAGTGTAAGCAAACTAAAACCAGATAGGTATTTTGATATAATACATACAAAGCTACTCTTTTACTTGGTTGGCGGGGCACGCCTGCCCCCTCCCGGTTTCACTGGTAGTTTATTCACTGAGTCTCTTTAGCTCAATTTATACAGTGATCTGCTAGTATTGGGTAGGTCTGTGGTTCGAATCTTGAGGTTTCTCTTTTCCAGCCTCTTTACATCTCTGTGAAACCAATATTAAATATTCAATCATTCAATAAATCAGAATATTGTCATTCTCATAATATGTAGAATTTTGATATAATTTTCGTATGGGTTTACAGGAAACGAAAACCTAATCGTTGGAGATGACCTTATCCAATATTTTAGATGAATTAGTGCCGAAGAATGCAATGCTCAATGACCAATCAGGAAATTTAAGGATGAATTTTGTTTTAATCATTCAGACTGTATGGTGATTTAATTTAGAAACCTAGAAATAACAGCATATTGTAAAATGCAAACAGTCATTGACATTACGTTTTTGCTGCCACTGGGCCCCCATATCATTAAAAGATGCCACTAAAAGCAACTAACTGCACAGTTCATATGTTCATTTTTGCTAACATTGAAATGCATCACAAAAACACAGATGTGCTCGTGATAATGATGTCCATCTACAGCGGGGCAGTAAGATCCAAGACAATTGTCCTGGTAGAACCACTGGTGTACTGCAGCCTACGTGGAATTTCAAGTTTATGTAAACAGTATATCTGTCTTACAGCCTCAAAAACACGTTTTGTTAGTTAGGTTTTTGTTACAGCTGCCAATATGGCCAGCTTGGTTTTCATTTTTCCCCTTATTTTTTGCCACATTTCTGTACATGGTAATTAAATGTAGAAACATATTTTACATTGTTTCTTTAATTTTATGTTGTGATTAAGGAGCACCCTAGGTCAAATTCATGACTTTAACCCGCATGTCATGGGTTTGCATTCCATTGAGTGACAACTTTATTTGTGTAGATCTTTTAGCTGTGATGGACTGGTAGTTCTACCCAGACATAAATCTGGTCTTCTCTTACCAATAGTAGCTAAAAGTTGCCAATATGAACTTAATTAATAAAAATGTTATTTAGTGTCTTTTCATGTCAGAAAAATAAATTTGATTGCAAAACAACAGTTATGGAAGTTATGTTGTCTCCCAACGATTGCACATATGTTAATAAAATGTGTATATGAAATCTTCTAATACTGTCACTACATCGCATCAAGGTTTTAATACAATTGTTAATAACTGAATAATGTTATTCTTTATTTGGTGCTGTACAAGGATATTTCATGTTATATCAAGACACACTTACGAACGCTTAAAATACTTTTAGTAATATGTGTCATATATTATCATTTAAAGTCAATTGATCCACATTACCTTTTTCCATATAGGTACTATAAACACCCTGGCAAACGGTTGCAAGACATCATCCTGACTTACGTTATAATGTATTTGAAAACCCAAACACTAGAAAATACATGTTGACACATAAACACGTAATAAGCATTTAATTAGTAACCCAATTATTATTAATCAAATTTCAAGAACAATGCACTAGATTTTTCATATAAAAATTGTAAACAATCTTTTGTTACTCTTAGTACAAGCCTGTAGCTTTTTGCCTTTGTGATACTTTTCTCCATGTTTGTCTCTTTGTCTGTCCGTTTGTTTATCTAATACATTTAATAACTAAAGTGATTTACAGTGATTTAAAGAGCATTTTTTTTTCTCTTTAATAGGCTTCTTTAAATAAAAACACAAATATAAATACTAAGTGAGTATGAACAGATAAGTTACAATTATTACTGACATATTTATGAAAAATGTAACATTCTTAATACTACACCGTCATAAAGCTGGTCTAATAATTATTTTTGTAAGGTAAATAATTCAAGTAGCAAATGTTTAACAACGTTAACTAACAAGGACATTTTTTTTCTAAAAGGTATTTGTGTCCTTATAAAAGGTATTTGTGTCCGTATTTGTGTGTAAAAGTAATTGAATATTCAAATGATATGTTAAATAATTCACAATGAATTAATATAATGACTAATCCTCCACAGATACCCAAGCACTGGCTAACAATATTCTTTAGATGGTATAATGTTATATACAGAGTGATTTAACAAGCACATTAGGTCAGTTTTCTTGCCTGTGTTAGAGGGGATGACAGGTCCCTTATTTTTTAAAAATAATAGTGTGACTTTCATTCCTAGTCAGTCTTCTGTGTTGACGGGTCTTTTGTTCATAATATTGTTCATAATATTGTACTCCTGACCAATAAGATGTCATAAGAAGATGCCTTCCTCAGTCAACAACATCCCTTCTTCTGACCGTTGTCTCAAAATCACTAAAACAATAAACCAATCAAAGCAAATAAACACTCTCAATGGATAAATGTTTATTTAAAGAAAATAAGTTGTATGACAAGATGCACACTTGGTACACTATTTGTACAGACATGCACTCCCCCCCCCCCCCCCCATGCTACCACACTATCATGTCTGTATACTACTCACATAATGCGGACTTTCTACTGCCTCTTCATAAAACAACAGAAGTGCGGCATGTTTTTACAAAAAAGGGGACAAAGTAGCGAATTTCATAAGCAAAAAGTAGGGCTAAATAAGGAAATTCTTACTAGTTTTTTTGGGATAACCAATTTTTCTTACGTTTATTGTCTTTATGTTGCCCACTATAATCCATGGTTCTGTCTATGCTTGTAAGACAGGCACCTCTGACCAATATGTCCGGACTGACTGGCCAAGGGACCATGTTGCTTTATAGGATGGACATCCCGAGGTGCAAATCTTAACTGCTACTCACAAGAAATAGAGAAACTGCAAATACAACTTATGAAATATTTTGGGGTTCATGTTACATTTTTTTTTTGCTGAAAGCAAAAAAACATGGATAATAGGGCTTTCCCTGAAAAAGTAGGACTCATTTGAAAAATTAAGATAAAAACAGAAAAAAAGTAGGGGTCAGAAGAAAGCCTGTATAATGAGAACATTGGTAATAATATTGAGACCAACTTGCACATTTTCGAAGAATTTGGCATGACATGTTCTATGATGGTACCATGAGTATGTTTTGAAGGACAGCTGGTTAATATTTATAATAAAGTGGTCCGAGGTTATACTTTGTTCTACTATTTATTAACCACATAATTCCCATTATCCTGACACTAAGCAGACCTGTTGTGAAACTACTTTATATTTGCTTGAGCATTACAAGGGGTCTATACTACTATTATTTCTAATGACTTTCGTATGTCACAGACCTTGACCGAACCAAGGGTCACCAGTACCTGGTGCCTACGCTCTTCAGATTGTGCTACTAGTCAGGTCCGGTCTAGAATAATCATACTATATGTATATGCACAGAATTAATATTTGGGCAATCAGTTTCAATTTCTGTTTACTACAAAGTCATTTAAGGAAAATAGCATACAACCTGGCTGCAATGTCTTTTGACAGATCAATATTCTTTAAATAACCTTTCATTCCATCTGTCTGCTGAATCTCCTGGGGAAGTTTGGTGGGCAAAAAGTTTCAGAAGAAATGTCAATTAAAGAATTTTTATGGATGTCTGATGTTGATGGTGTTCAATCACAATAGCTCATTTTGAGTGTATGCTGAGAAGAGCTAAAATGCTAATTTCACCAACTGAGATCGAATGAGTCGATTTAAAAGAAATTAGATTTATCTAAAAAGAATCCCCCTTCTGATGACCGTTGGCCACATAACTGCAATTTGAATAGATATAATAAATTTGTGATCATGTGTGACTTCTTTTGTTTTTTATTGAAAAAAATTATAGTAGGGTTTTTTAGGAGGGGGTGGGGCCACAACACATTCTTTACAAATTTAAAACTACAAATAAAACAAAACTTTCACAAATTAAAATTGAACAAAACTGTTGATACTTTTCATATCATTTGCAAGCTCTTCTCTGTAGGGCTGCAACAATTCATTTGCAATTTGATTTGATAAGATATATTCCCCTTTCAAAAAGATCTTTCCCCTGTGCTGCCAAGTCAATCTTTTCGGATTTGTCATAACTTTAAAAGTATAAAAATATTCAAATGGGTAAGAATTGTTTTTCTAGTGTAAATTATCTTTACCCTTTGGGTTCCACAATAAAATTTACACTCTTTATATTGAAAACATTTTTTGAAGTGGCTTGAACACAGTTAAGTGACAGTAATATTTACATTTAGACATTTTGTGAGCCATGCACCATAAATGTTCTTCAAATACGTCATAACAGTTTGGCACATAATTGTACTATTTATGAATGACACATTAACTTACCATAGTTGCAGATTCAAACATGGATCGAATAATATAAATAATCATCAAGCTTCTAATAAAGGAAATAGTTTAGAAACTGTTTCAACATATTGATTCTCCCAACATGAAGTCATCGTGAAAGAAAGCATAGTCACATATCAATATGTTTTCAGCGGTGATATTGTTATCCATTGTGTTTTAACACCTTTTGTTTGCACGTATTTTAGATATAAGACAGCAACACTTTTATAGTTACTAAGTTACTATAGCGATGTTCAGTTATGACTGTGAAGGAGGACCCAAGATTGGGTCAGCTGACAGACCCTTCCACATAAAAGTTTTCATAACAACGAGGACTCAAACACACGCAGTGAGCCACCAAGGGCTCTGGAGTTATAGTTTGCCCACATTCTCAAACTTTTAACCTTTATGAGTTATCAACTATCAATTTCAAAACTGGTTGCACTAGGACTAGTATCATTTTGAGTCAGCATTAGGGCACAGATTATATTACCACTAATTTATAGACTTATAGTTATGATGAAGCAGCGTTTCAGTGTGGTGTATTGACTTCAAGTAAAAAAGTAAATAATGAAAATGCAAAGGTGGCAAGCCTCATTGTGAGATTATGAACTGATCAAATAAAAATGTGTAGAGACCATAATTTTCTAGTAAAAGTAATATATAATTTACATGTAGTTCTAAAACTTATTCAAAACACAAATTACACAACTAGTTAGCTGGTGTTGGGCTGGTTGTCATGCATAACAAGACGTCTCTTGTCCATGCCTTTCCCTGATTACCACTCCGTAAGCTTAATAAACATAAAACACAAGATCCAAATTCAATTTCAAACATTTAATTTGGAAAATCGCTCGGATATCACTTGGGTATACCGAATGAATATGAACTCTATTAATTATAACATTTGTAATGAAATAAAAGATTTCTCAATATATTATTGGCCACCAATCTCGTACAAATTACCTTAACAAA
Organism: Sinonovacula constricta; assembly: GCA_007844125.1. Lineage (NCBI taxonomy): Eukaryota > Metazoa > Mollusca > Bivalvia > Cardiida > Solecurtidae > Sinonovacula > Sinonovacula constricta. The sequence continues at coordinate 20,982,221 of CM017571.1, forward strand.
TGCATGTAATGACACTGTAAAGTCATAAATCAGTTCATGAATAACTGCATTCATTTGCTATAAGTTGCTTCTAAAAAATAAAAAAATCGGTGTGTATACTTCGGTAATTTAAAGCTGAATGACAATCCTGCGCTATACAGCACGAATCTCTCGTGCGATAACTGCCATCTAGCGGTTTCTTCATTACAAACAAGGGAAATCAATTTTCTTCTTATTCGTACCTCAAACTAAGAAAATTATATTTCCCTGATTACCATTCCGTAACCTTAATTAACATTAAACACAAGATCCAAATTCAATTTCAAACATTTAATTTGGAAAATCGCTCGGACAGCACTTGGGTATACCGAATGAAATATAAAAGAACGGGAACTTCCGTGAAATCAACTTCGAATCCCGATGATAAAATATTAAATGATAGTATGTAAACTTGAATTTGAAAATACACTTGTCAATCTGTTTATCTATATTAAAACATAAGTAAGAAAAGTACATAGTTAAAGACCCAATGACAACTATGCAGATAACCTTTGCTGTAAAGAGTCTTTCACGTATCCGTATTTCGCTGACTCGCTAAGCCATCGTCCATGACGTTTAAACATTCTGTCTTTTACACCATTATTTGCAGCACATGAAGCTCCACTAGATCTTAGCGAATGTAAACAATACATTTTAATATCACTGACATGTAAAGCGAGTTCTTTTAAGAACTCGTCACGTAGGTTTGTGTATGACATCTGTTTGTTGCACTTTCTCACAGTGTTACCATTTTTGTATCTACACAAATTACAAAATAAGAAGTCACGCTGCTTCAATTTAGCACAGTTTAACAGTTTTTTCCGTATTTTCCACGGGACATAAACATGCCCCTGTTCTCGCTACAGTAATCCATGTCCCATCCCTACATCTATCAGTTTTACTGCTTTCTATGAATATACTCATATAAGTTTCATAAATCATAATATAAGACACTAGAATGTAAAGTAATTCAGAGCTGCGCATAAATCCAGCAAAAGCTATCAAACACGTACAGATAATACGTTGACTTTTCAAACTGAACTCTTCATACATTTCTGTGTACATATTAAATATAATTTCTGCTGTCACAGGCTCCTTTTTGACAACTAGTTTGGATAAAATTTTTCTTCCTGCTTCCAAAACATTGGAGACTAATTTTGAATCTGGTGACTTTAATCGTAAATTTCGTGAAACCAAATAATAGCATAAAATGCTGATATAACTGGTGCTTGACTAGATGCACTTTGAATCAAATAACACAAATAAAAAGCTACAGTAAACGCCTTAGCAGGCAAAATATCCCCTCTCCCTAAACCACTGTTCAAAGCGCACCTATTCCATCGCATAAAACTATTCTTGTACTTTCGACTTGTATTGGCGGCTCTAGATTTCTGTAATAGGTCCGGGAGAAGTTCCAGCTTGCCTGCCAAGACTTCCGGTAATGCTTCAATCTCAGATTTATGAGCCTGAAAAAACAGATGTGTTAACAAACAATTAATGAATATGATCTGATGAAGTCTTAATTGTTAAACTAACTATACACAACAAAAATATATACTTTTTAATGAAAGGCGTATCCTTTATACGTGATTAAATTGAAACAGCTATGTTTTAGTGTAAATTACAGAATCTACAGTGTTATTACAGTTTAACACACAAAAAGTATTATTGTCATCTAAAATAATATAACAAGCGATGTCGCCTTAGTAGCTAAATTGCTATTTAAATAGTTAATCTACGCCTTATATAAGCGATGCCGCTCTCAGTAGTTCAAATTCTACTTAAACTATAAATCCCGGCGATGTCGCCTTACTTTAGCGATGCCGCTTTCAGTAGTTAAAATAATATTTTAGTTATCAAATCTAGGCGATGTTGCCCTACTTTAGCGATGCCGCTTTCAGTAGTTAAAATAATATTTTAGTTATCAAATCCAGGCGATGTTGCCTTACTTTAGCGATGCCGCTTTCAGTAGTTAAAATAATATTTTAGTTATCAAATCCAGGCGATGTTGCCTTACTTTAGCGATGCCGCTTCAATATACTATATACTCAATATACTCAACATGTCTAACAGTTCACTTTTGTCATATATATATATATATATATATATAACCCTGATACACAACAACCTATCAAAACGTTGCTAGCCAGTTCAAGGGAGGTCATCCACGAAACATGAAAAATTCCTATGTAACATTGTCTCCCTTGAAATCAATATAAACGGCTAGCAATTTAAACTTTAGATCAACATTACCGAAGATGCCTTTTCCACTCTTGCATCTCACATAAAAAGCTTTACTTCTTGGCAAATCAATCCAGTCAACTACATTTAATATAAATCTTTGGGCAAATCAATGGCCAAAATACTGCAGAATTCAAACATGGTAAAACGAGTACACCCCGCGCTCTGTCAATTTCCATTTTACGGATTACTCTATATAACAGAAATTGGCGTACAAAAAGACCAAATTCATAATGCCATGATTCCGTAAAAGCATCAATGCCAGTGGAAGAACATAGAGAAAAATCTTGGCAATTTGGCATTGTGCTCAGATGCAAACCAATCAATTTGTAGTTGACCAAACCTATTTTGCAGCAACTGAAAAAGTTTAACTGAAATACCCCTGTCATCGTAATCGACTATGCGGGCAAATAATCGGCCCTCTCATTTTCAGACCGTGGCACCCATTCTAATTCTAAAATAATAGAATGCTAGTGCAAACTCTAAAAAAATCAATTGCAATATCCTGAAGTTCTCTTTTCATGGACCCCTTCTTTACAATCGATGTAACACTTTGATTATCTGAAAACCACTTCACCCTATGACTAGCTAAAACTCTACTTAAGTCTTTTAACACACGCAATACAACCACTAGTTCGCGCCAGGTTGATGACTTGGCTGACTCGACAGCATTCCACTGACCATGCGATACCCCATTGATAGTGTTAACCTCGTAACCTGCATAACCACTGTGACTTGCTTCAGAAAATACTATTCGTGACCATTTAATCTGTTCAAACATGTCTATTATGTTCGCAAGCCTCAGGTGAGACTGCCAGAATTTTAACTGATCTACACTATCCTGCGAAACGGGCACAGCCATCCCAATGTAATACAGTCAGAATACCAAAACTTATATACCTAGTCATGATTTAAGACAGATGACCTAGTACCAAAGACATAGAAATTATCTGTCCAACTATGCTTGCCAACCTGCGAACCGGCACTCGTCTGTGCGTCTGAATACAAGGAAAAATATCAGAAATAGTGTCAATCAAAAGCTTTACTTAGCCTACGTTCAGGAATCGAAATAGTCCCTTGTAAGGAATTCAATAAAACACCTAGATATTCAAGAACTTGTATAGGCACCCACTCAGAATTTTCGCATTTGGGATGAATCCAGAATTCAACAAGTCAGCTTTTATCTGCGTAGCCAATTGTTCACAAACAAAGAAATTATGTGCGCAGCCAAAACCATCATCAAGAAACATTACAAGTTTCCCCTCTCTCCGCCATTTTGCTATAAGAGGCCTTGTAACCATCGTGAAAACTGAACATGCACTTGACAGGCCAAACGGTTATCATATTTAACAGATTGTTTCCAAATATGCTTGTTAACAACACATAAATCTAAAATGAGTCTTTTCTTTCTGTATTGTACTGAAACAGACAATGGATTGCCTACATAAGATCTCTCTGAACATTTTCGATTAAATTCCTGTCTAACAAATCTTAAATAGCTTCGCTAACAAAATCTGGTTCTAACAATGCTGATTTATTATTTTTGTTGAAAGATTCTGGTTGATTGTTAATAAGCGGAAGCTATATTTTGTCTGAGTCTACCTCGCACTATAATGTGTTTTTGTCCCTGTTCGTATTCATAGTAATCATGGGAAAACCTATCAAGTTCAAAATTATACCCATCTTTTGACATCTCATTATTATTCCCCGGTACGCCAAAACGCTCATTTTCCGCTCTGCTGCTTATTTTCTGGGGCGGACACAGGTGAGATCCGAACAATGTGGGGACAGTTCTTACGGAAGTGGGTGTTCTCTCCACATGCAAAGCTTGGTCCAGGTGCGGGGCCTCTGAACTGGGCGAAGTTGACTCCTGAAGTGAAGACAGGGTTGCTGTAGCTGTACGAGCCTCGAAAAAGCTTGCCGCGACCTGACGTCGGTTTGGGTTGAAAACCAGAACCCAAGGTTGACAACCAGAAGAACCATGCATGTAAGTATGTAATGCGTTGGTCGTACCTCTGCCATGGGAACTACCTCTCTCCGCTTAAGCGCCCGGTTTTCCGCCTTATTGATTCTCGACTCAGCTTCCGAGTCACTCTGGATTGGTTTCGTACTGACGGACGGTTTCCCAGCCGCCGCTAGAAGAGTCCGCAATTCTTACCATTTTGTTTCTTTTCTTAAGGAGGTCTAGTGCCTCAGTGCAAAGTTCCCTTGAATAGTCAAATTTCTCTGTCTGAATAGACCACAAAAGCTATGTAACAATGTCACTTACACTTGAGTTGAAATCGTACTGAATCTTATTTCCTTGATACTTCCATTTTATTTCCTGGGCTGACTTGAGCTTTTTAACTTCAGAAGCAACACAGTCCGACGCGCCCTTAAATTCTTCTCGTAAAGCTTGAACCTCAGCCCACTGTTGACATATTTCAGAAAATAAGTCACCCAATGTCAAAACTGTTTCCACGTGGATTTTCCGCCATCCGTATATATAATAGAGTTCACACACAAAAAATCGGTGTGTATACTTAAGTACTCCAAAGCTGAATGACAAACCTGCGCTATATAGCACGAATCTCTCGTGCGAAAACTGCCATCTATCGGTTACTTCATTACAAACAAGAGAAATTAATTTTCTTCTTATTCGTACCTCAAGCTAGGAAAATTATATTTCTCTCTAGGTTAGTTCCAAGGACTTGGTCCACCAGCGGGATGGTCTAAAACCGTCTCTGGTAACAAGGTGACTGCTACTCTGTAAATACAATGCACCCTTATATAAAGTAAATACTATGCTTTATTTATATGTCAATTTAAAAGAAATATGAATGTTGTCGTTATTAAATTTGCTTTGTTTAAAGAATGACCGGCCAGAATTTACGGTTATACAACGACCCAAAATGGCAGTTTTATTTGATTACGAAAATAGATGGGCACGAAAGACAAAGGCCGTTAATGCTAAATTGTTGTTCACGCTGTTAACATAACGAATTTAAAAAAGTAAAATATACACGTGTTGAAAAAAAAAGTAAATCGGTGGCGTTAAAAAACTATAATCTCTCCGATACTCTGCAGCCGAATGTGAGCAAAAAGTGAAAGTTGAACGATAAACAACAACAGTACTGTCAACTAGTCTCGAGGCAACCGTACTATTCAGTGCAAACCATCAAATCTGTTTCCCAAATCAAATTAGGGAGCTCAATAGCGAATGAATCAATAACATACAACAATCATAAATGTTCACCAGAAAATGTGCATAAACAGAATAGCAATACTCACCGTTGAAGACGGCATCTTTTCAAAACATTTTCAACATGGCGGGCGTGGCTTCCTATGCGAAGTAGTAGGTTCTCGGCCATGCTTCGACATTTTCCGTAAACTATTGGTATTCCCAGTTGAAATTCGCTTGTTTATACTTGTTGTTTATATTGCTGGTTCGACCCAGTCGGCTGGGGCCTAGAATACGCCGGCTGTATTTATGCAGAGCGGTAAAACTCCGTCGAAAATGGACCATGCGTTTGCCGTGCATGGCATCCCTGAAGCCGGAGATGTGGATTCTGGCGGTTGAGCACCCACGGGAATGGCGTACGGTATATCCGTAGTCATCCGTGGGATGTAACACACCGTCTTGACCCCGTATTTGGTGTAAACGGGTGGTCGTATGGACCCGGTACGATCAATCGGCTGGTCACGCCGAGCTCTAGGTTAACATACTCTCACAACTTTCTGTATCCATACGTATCTACTTCTCTGATACAAACCGGGTTTGATACTTCTTACCTTTATTCTGTTACATAACCTAGAAGGCGGTGGCTTATGGGTTAATCGAGGTATTAAAGTATCTTTAAACTTTACCCTTTCGAGTATAACATTTGTGTATCCCTAGCGCTTGGAGTTGGAGATCCACTCCGTATAAGTGTTCCCTTTTTGGGTGGGGAGCACAGTTGATGAATTTATTTTCTCCTCCCTCATGGCTTCTAACACACTCAAACGACCTTGACCAAATATACTTCTTGATACTGACTCTGAGGAAGAACAATTAAGCGAACAATTTCCCAAATTCATTGCACTGACTGCAGAAACAGATTTCGATCCACTTTCAAAAATGACTCCATTTATTATAGAAAAAGCTCTTAAAGGCGTACTTGTGACCCTAAATCTGTTAAGAAAATGAAAAATGGTTCCCTCCTTAGTGAAATAACTAAAAAGACACAATCTGACCAACTTTTGAAACTGAAAAAACTTTTCACCACGGACATTTCATCATCTCCACATAAATCACCTAATTTTTCAAATGGCGTAATAATAAATTCAGTACTTGCCTGTGTATCCGAAGAGGAAATAGTCACTTGTCTCGCTAGTCTAGGTGTCACAGCAGCAAAACGAATCAAAATAACAAGAAATGGAATTCAAAAGTTTGTGGCAAGTGTGCTTCTAAAGGAGATGATCATAATGAATTCGCCTGCACCACAACTAAATGTGCCAATTGTGGCCAAGATCACACAGCCTTTTCAAACGCATGTGAATTTGGAATAAAGAAAAAGAAATTGTTCCTGTCAAAACCATCAACAGAATTTCATACCCTGAAGCAAGGAAACTATAAGAAACACCAGCAAAATCATACTCCTCAGTCATTAAATCCAATAACAAATCAGTCACCATGAAAGACGCCCAAACACAAACAGACTTAGAGTCACTTCAAAAAAAAAAAAAAACAGAAAATAAATCTTCAACAAAACAAACGATTACACCACAAACAAAACAGCCAACACAAACAAAACAAACCAACAATTAGGTCGGATGTCAACAAAAAGGGCCCAAAGACCCAATCAAGGTAGCTAACAAATTTAGCTCTTTGACTGGCGAGAACGATATGGACTGCTCAGCTATTGAGCCTTCGACATCGGACCAAAAAGGTCGAAAGACAAGGTCACCGGAAAAAAAAGCCGAGATCATCCGTAAGAGCCCTAACTTAATATTTTAATCACTTTAAAAACCATGAATAACAAAATAAATCACTGGAATTGTCGAGGTCTTTAATGAAATTTTACTTTTATTGACCACTTTAAACCCAGCTGTGCTATGTCTTCAGGAGACATTCTTGAAGGATGGTTATTCTATATACAATCATATTCATACAATGTGTGATAGAGCGTCTGGAGGATCAACAATACTTGTCAACTCCAAACTGCCACATTCAAAGATTAACCTTAATACTGCTTTGCAGGCTGTTGCCATTCGTGTAACAGTCCATAAAGTCATTACAGTTTGCTCTGTTTATCTTCCACCTAATTCAAATATTTCAAAATCAAAATTATATGATTTAATAAACCAATTAGCTTCCCCTTATATTCTTGTACGGGATTTTAATGGACGTAATCCATGGGGAAGTTCTGACTATAACAATATGGGTAAAACATATAGGACTTCAAAGCCCAAAATAATATATGCCTATTGGGAATTATTTTCAATGTTTTGTACTGAAAAATTTACTATTTCAACATTTGAGAATGCTGACGATAAAATACATTCATTCTCAAAAACAATTCATAGCATAGCAGAAAAGTGTATACCTAAGATCACGACAAAGTAAAAGCGTAACAAACCTTGGTTTAATGATGAATGCAAAACATCTATTAGAAAACGTAGAGCGGCACTTAAAACATTTAATATACGTCCTACTACTGCTAATTTAAATAATGTCAAAAAGAAAGGGTAAAGTGTAGACGAATCATAAAACAAGCCAAAAGAACATCTTGGCAGAAATTTGTTTCTGGTATAACTAGTAAAACTTCAGTCAAAAATGTCTGGTCAGCCATAAAATAAACTGTAAATCCTTCTCTGTCACAGTTAATCATTTAAAATGTAATGACTCAATAATAAGAAACAAAAAGAAATTTCAGACACTCTTGCCAAAAGTTTTGCTAAAAATTAATCTTCGGAAAATTACACGAAAGAATTTCAAAATGTGAAGAACCGTGTTGAAAAAAGTAAAATCAATATTAATAGGTAAATAAGAAAAGGTCCTATCAAAACTCTCACAGATATTTAAATTTTATCTACCAGTGGACAAAGGCAAACAAGGTAAATGCAAATGTGACAAAAACACAGAGACGAGACATAACACACATAAAGAAAACCCATCGATTGCCGCCTTGGAACGGTCAATCCGCAAAAGGGCCAACTGGGGTGCTTAAACCTGGTTTGTGGAGCGCTCCAACCTCGCACTTCCTGAAGGTTTTTCTAGCAAACAAACAGTGTAAATAACAACATCCCGTCAAAGTGAAACAACTACCAGTAAGCACCTGCATCGGGAGTTAAAACTGATACAATGAACTTCATAACAACTAGCAACAAAATAAACTATAAACATATGTACAGTAAATAAAAGCCTCGGCAACGTAAAAAAAATCCCAAACGAGAGGTCAGTTTGAAATAAAACAGCCCATGCGCTGATATAATATAAGATAGGAACAAAATATTGGTTGCGCATGCGTCGAAGTGGCAGGAGTATTCTAAAAGAAGAGGAAGGAAAATAATTAAATTCTGCAACAAAACACGTTTAAAATTTCCTTCCCATACATCTCTACATCATTACATCTTTGGTTTGGTTGCTGTAACCTTGCATCTTGCACTTCCATTCAAAATTATTGGTCTTTAACGATTTTTCTAGGTTGTCAATTTTGGCAAGCGTCTGAATGACGTAGAATTGTATCTACTGCTGTAAACATCCGGCGAGTAAAAGCACAGCAAAATGAAGAAATTGCATGTAATTTTGAATGAGTAAAACTGTTTCAAAGGTAAACAATGCATCCCAATAGTTTGCTATACATTTTGTTAATCATTTTGTTCCAACTTGAATGGCCTGTTTGTCCTGAAATTCCTTTGGAGAGGGCGGATCAATTCTTTGCCCAGTCAACAGCTGAAAACTATCCCTACCAGCTATCTCCTGTAACCAACCAATTTCCTCGTCATTTTGAACTCAGAATTTCAAATAAGGTTCCAGTTATCTATTCCTTATGGAATCTGTATAGAAGGTGGTCCCCAAAAGCCAAAACGACCCCACGATATCGTCTAGCACTGCTATATCTGTGCTCCCTTCTTATATCCATATCCTCTGACGTTGCTCTAAATCCAGGTCCTCATAACCAGACGGAGACCAATACATCAAACTATCCATGTGGTTATTGCAAAAAGGACGTCACTTGGTCCAACATCATGTCCATTATGTGTGACAACTGTGATCAATGGTTCCATGCAGATTGTCAGGGTATAGGTAACTCTACTTTTAATATACTATCCCAATCTAGAGCTACCTGGCAGTGCAACATTTGCCTTTTTTCTAATCTTACAAAAGGACTCTTTGAATCATTGAATTCAACAATTTCCTCTAAAGACTTTGAAGAAAATTCATTTAACAACCTGACTCCTAATACAAGTCTCGGAACACCCAAAGCGTCATCATCACCTAAATTTACCTATTCAGATAACACTAACAATAGAAAAACTGAACACAGTCACCTTACAGTTTTAAATATTAATTGCAGATCAGTTGTTGAAAAGAAACTTGAGCTTGCCTGTCTCACTGATCAGTTACATCCGCATATCATTGCAGGCACAGAATCATGGCTAAAAGAAAAACATCTCTACTCTGAAATCTTTGACACTTACAATTACACAGTATTTCGGAAAGACAGACAAGACAGACAAGGGGGTGGTGTGTTTCTTGCTATACACCAATCTCTTCAACCTGAAGAGCAACCTCATCTTGATTCTCCTTCTTCAGAAATAATTTGGGTAAAAATAAAATAACTGGTTTTAAAGACATACATCTGGCATCCTTCTATAAGCCCAGAGAAAATGATCAATAAAGTCTAGATGGTCTTAAAGAATGTCTCTCAAAAATTCCTCAAAGTAGTAATATAATGGTCTTAGGCGACTTCAATCTTCCCCATATTGATTGGTCAAATGAGGAAATATCATCAAAATGCCCTTGTAGGTCAGTTTATGACAACTTTTTTGAATTAATTAATAATTTCAATCTCTCCCAAGTGGTAAAAATCTCTACCAGAGGTCCAAATACTCTTGACTTATTCCTTACCAATAATCCTAACCTTGTTCACAACATTAATAGTTTACCACCTCTTGGACTAGGAGACCACGACATCATCCATCACGAGCTATTAATTAACCCAGGCAGTCGCCTCCAAAAACCTAGGAAGATATTTTTATATAACAAAACAGATTGGGAAACATTTAGGACAGATATGAAAGACCAACAAGACACTTACTTTAAGACAACGTACAAACAGAATACAGAGACAAAATGGACAGTTTTCAAAAACATACTCCAAAAACTTACTGATAAATACATTCCATCAAAAATATGTAAAAACAAAGAAAACCTCCCATGGATAACCAAAGAAATTAGACGACTAATGCATAAACGGGATAAACTATACTGTAAACATAAACAACACAGAAAGTCAGACAAATTAAAAGAAATCAAACATCTGATCCAGAGAAAAATACGCCAGTCATACAACTGCTATCTTGAAAAAATCCTGATTGATGATAATTCAAACACAGATAACCCTAGACCCAGTAAACGTTTTTGGACATTTATCAAACAGAAAAAATCAGATAATAACAGCATATCCTCTCTCAAATCAGATGGTAACACCTTTACTTCCCCACAAGATAAAGCCGACATACTAAATAAACAATTTCAGTCTGCCTTTACAACCCCTCAACCTCTAAAACTTAGTCACATTACCGAAATGCTCTCCCCTCTTAACCCGTTTAAACCAAAAATGCCAAGTATACAAATCTCTGTGCCTGGTGTAATGAAACAACTAAAACAGCTCAACCCTAGCAAGGCATGTGGCCCAGACAACATATCACCTAGAGTCCTGAATGAATTACACCAGCCCTTAGCCCCCATCCTTGCTGACATATTTACCACATCACTCACTGAAGGCAATATCCCAGCTGATTGGAGAAATGCTTCTGTTAGCCCTGTCTTCAAGAAGGGGTCAAGGACAAAACCTGCCAACTACCGGCCTATTTCACTTACATGTATTTGTTGTAAATTAATGGAACACATACTAGTCTCAAATATCATGACATTTTTAGATGCCAATAATCTCCTTTATACAAATCAACATGGTTTTCGATCTAAATTAAGCTGTGAAACACAACTTATCCAGTTTGTACAAGACCTACAAGACACCATCAACGCAGGTAAACAAACTGATGTTATTATCATGGATTTTAGTAAGGCTTTCGATAAAGTGGATCACCAAAGGCTCCTTCTCAAATTAAACAGAATTGGTGTAAACCCCACTGTAACTTCTTGGATCAAATCATTCCTATCTGGCCGCTCTCAGAGGGTTGTCCTTGATGGTGAAATGTCCTCAAGTTGTGATGTACTGTCTGGAGTTCCTCAGGGGTCAGTCTTGGGTCCCTGCCTCTTTCTTATATACATAAATGACATGCCCATTAATATAGTCAGTAACATCCGTCTCTTCGCTGATGATACCATAGCCTATCTTACCATTACTTCATCAGAAGATTGCCAAGTACTGCAGACCGATTTGGACAAACTCCAAGCATTTGAAGAAGAATGGTTGATGTCTTTTAATCCCGAAAAATGTGAAGTCCTACGAGTCACAAACAGGAAGAAACCTATCATCTTCCCTTACAAACTTCATGGTGTAATACTTCAGTCATCCACATTTGCCAAATACCTTGGAGTAACCATCTCCCCAACCATTTCTTGGTCTAAACACATTAACACTCTTGCTACTAAAGCTAACAACACCCTTAAATTTATCAAAAGAAATATTCAAACTGACATCCCAAAACTCAAGGAAGTAGCATACAAAACATATGTCCGCCCATGTTTGGAGTATTGCGCCTCCGTCTGGGACCCCTGGCAAAAGAAATACATTAACCAGATTGAAATGGTACAACATCGCGCAGTAAGATTTATATTGAATGATTACAAATATACCAGTAGTATTACTAACCTTCTAAGAAAGATCAACTTACCAACCCTAGAAACACGCCGTAAAGTTACTTCATTATGTATGTTCTACAAGATCAAACACAACCTTGTAAGGATACCATTCCCACACTATATACACCATACACAGAGGCACAGATATAGTATCCCCTTCTCCAGGATTGATGGACACAGGCATTCGTTCTTTCCACGCACAGCAAAGATCTGGAACAGTCTACCACCAAACATTGCTCAGGCGGACAGCCTGGCCTTATTCAAGGCCAAGCTATACAGCCACTGCTTCTAACCAGAGTGCTACAAATGATCATCATCCACCATTATCACCTCATCCATCACCCCCATCATATCATTTGTTCTTCATCATTCAATGAACATCCATCATTCATCTTTTATTGTAGCACCCTGGGCAAAGCAACTTACCTGCCAACCACACCAGACTTCTGTAATTTAATATCTATGACATTTTTATAACTGTGCAGGTACAGAAACCAACCCAAACACCTATGAAAATTACCTCTCCAAAACATTACAATTTATATTACTCCTAAAGTTTCTGACAGCGCACTCCACATAATACTCTGTATAGAGGGTTTGGAGTATATGGCAGATGCAGATACAGATAAAACAGCCCAAGCGCTGATATATTATAAGAACAAATAAAACAGCCCAAGCGCTGATATATAACAAGATCTATTTAAATATGGCATATAATGCCATGACATCATGTTCCAAAAGTGTCAAAAGTGAAATGTAAAAGAAAACGAAAGAAAACAACGAAATTTAGAAAACAACCTACCAACAAAATAAAACGTAGTATTGTTAAGAGTTAAAAAAAAAGTCGAACGATAATGGAAATTACAACCAACCCTTTTCTATAAGAGAACTTAGGGAAGCATTAAATAAATCTCATGATACCGCTGCTAGACCAGATGATATTCCCTACCAACTTTTGAAACATCTGCCGCATAATCATAAAATGTACTTTTATCTATTTATAATGAAATTTGGTTTTCTGGAGAAGTTTCAAATTTGTGGGAAAATGCATTCGTCATTCCTAGACCTAAACAGGGAAAGGATCCAACAGATCCTTTAAGTTACAGACCTATTGCTTTGACTAGTTGTATTTGTAAAACTTCAGAACGGATGATAAATAATAGACTCGTTTGGTATCTTGAATCAGACAATTTATTAACAGAATTTCGTAGCGGTGTTCTTTGATCTTAGAAAGGCATACGAATCTACATGGAAACATGGGATTTTAAAAGATTTAGGTGACCTTAGTCTCAATGGTCGTTTACCCACATTTATTGACAGTTTTCTTTCTGACAGAAATGTTCAAGTTAAAGTTGGGTCTACTTTGTCTTCTGTTCATAAACAGGAAAAAGGTGACCCTCAGGGTAGTATATTGTCAGTTACTCTCTTTAACATCAAAATAAATAACATTGTAAAATCGGTAAATAATGGCGCAGATCGTTCGCTATATGTGGACGATTTCCTTATATGTTATCGTTCTAAAAATATGAATACGATAAGAAGGCAATTACAACAATGCCTCAACAAATTACAAACTTAGAGTAACAAGAATGGTTTTAAATTTTCACCCACCAAAACAAATTGCGTACATTTCTGCCAGAAAAGAACTTTGCACAACGACCATGGGTTATTTCTTAATAACATTCGTATTCCTGTCGTCAAGGAAACGAAATTTCTTGGTGTCATATTTAACAGTATATTATCTTTTAGACCGCATATGCAATATGTAAAATCTAAATGTATTAAATCTCTCAACCTGTTGAATTTTTTATTATCACATACCGACTGGAGAACTGATAGAAAAGCTTTATTGCAACTTTATAGATCACTAGTAAGATCGAAGTTAGATTAAGTTAGTATTGTTTACGGCTCTGCCAGGAGATCATATCTCCAGATGCTTGATGTTGTCCACAACCAGGGACTCCGTCTTGCCCTTGGAGCTTTCAGGACCTCTCATGAAAAGAGCCTTTACGTTGAAGCTAATGAGCCATCATTATACCTTAGACGAGAGAAACTTGTGCTTCAGTTCATAACAAAAGTTAAGTCTAACCCTAAAAATCCAGCACATAGTGTTGTTTTCAATCCTGGATAAGAACAGTTGTACGAGCGTAAACCAAAGACAATTAAAGCTTTTGGTATGCGAATGTTCGAAATCCTACACTCATCACACGTTAATTTAAACCAAGTTATCAAAAATAATGTCTTGGAAAGTCCACCATGGCAACTGAAAGTTCCCGCTGTTGATTTAACTCTCTGCACAAATAATAAATCAAAAACAGACCCCCTCGTACTTCGCTCAAATTTTATCGAACTGCGCGACAAGAAATACTCTAACTACCTCGAAATATATACTGATGGCTCAAAAAGCAGATTTATATGTCGGCTGTGCTTCCGTATGTAAAATTCATTGTTTTTAACAAAAACTACCACCCGACTCGTCCATTTTTACAGCCGAAATTCATGCCGTTAACCTTTCATTTGACTTCATCTCAAATCATCCTGGCGATAAATTTGAAGTGTTTACTGACTCTTTGTCGGTATTTAAGTCTATTAAAAATCTCAATTTTTCAAACCCCCTCATTAGAAAATAACTGTTAACACTTAATGAAGTTTCTCTTAATAAGAATATTGTTTTCTGTTGGCTACCTAGTCATCTAGGCATCCGAGGAAACGAGGATGCAGATAAGAGTGCAAAATCTGCCTCAGTGCTTACTAGATTAACTCATTCATATCTCTTAAAAAGAGAAGTTCAACCTGTGTGTTTTCTTTGCCAGGAACCACTGACAGTCAACCATATTTTATTACAGTGTATCGACACAGACCACATACGGTCGAAGTATTTTAATGTCCATTACATGTACGAACTATTTAGGACAGTGTCGGATTCTAAACTTGTTTGCTTCTTGAACGAGATTAGTATTCTTAATAAGTTATACATTTTTAAACTGTTTATTTACCAAACGTTATACTTTTTTAACCATCTTATGTGTTGACCTGTTTTCAATTATAATTTATTATTTTAACCTGATAGTTTTTTTTATATTTTTCTATATTTTGCTTGCGTAATTCGGTTTTAACCTGATTATGCTCTATTCACATTTAACTTTGAATTCGGCGCCGTATGACCTGTTAAGTGTCGGTGTGCCGTAAAACTCAAAAAAAAAAATAAATAAAATAAACATCTTCAGGTTAACATTATGTTTCGGTGTAAACTTCCCTCGTCATAAAGAAGGTAGTTGTATAGTTTTCAGTTACGGAAGGCCAAGACAAAAACAATGAGTCAACAATGTCGAATAAAGGGCAATTTGTAAAACAGGACCAGAAGAGTACAGTGCGTATTTAAACAGCTTCTCAGAAATCGGATTCTTTAGAACATTACGGTACAGAAAGTTTCCACATCAGTGAAGATCCCTTATCTTGGTAGCCATCTTTGATGGCAATTGCAAGGGATTTTCACATGAATTGTATAGAAGCATATTTTTTTTATCTTGTAAATTCTTCATTTCTGGTCCAAAAATTAGAAGCTATTCACCATTGGAAAGCTCATGAAATGCATATTTTTAAAATACAATATTTTTAAAATTGATAAATGCACTAGGAATTATTACACATAAATAAATAAAATTATTGGCTCATCCTTAAAAAATGAACAGTGTATCTTTTTGGTTGTATTTTTTCTACCTTTTAAACTATCAAAATATAGTTTTGATATTTAAAATACTTTATAAAAGCAGTTAAATTTGATATAAAATTCAGTATATTAGACTGAAAAATAAAAACAAAGTGGTGCGTCTAATACAGCGCACATTTCCAGATGGCCTGCATTAGCTTCTGCCTTCAAAGATGGCTGCCTTAAACTGTCCTTATAGTGCCTATTACATCACATGGAAACTATCTACTGATAATTGTGAGCGCATAACCCCACTCACCAATTCCTCCAGTAACGAAACTGTTTTAACCGGAGAAAATGAATGGAAAAGTTCGAGTTATATCAGCAGACAGAATAATTGAAAGTTTGTTCAGTTTTGTATGCACCAAACTTGGATGCAGACTTGTAACTTTTCATCTTAGAAATAAATTGTTTTGTTGTTTCCCAGCATTATTTACATATATATTATGTATAAATGGTTGACATCATGCAGTACAACTACTAAAGACAAGTGTTTAGTTGAGATAATTTTATTAACAAAAGACATATTGTTAAATTGTATGAAGTAAACTGAACATGTTTATTTTAGACTGTACGCTTGATTTTTATGAATTTCTCCTTTTTCGTATTTTCTGTGAAATTGTTACAATGGAAACCACGAATTAAGGACATTAACGTTAACATTTAAAATTATGTTTAGTTTATAAATTTAAATGGATGTTAAATGGAAAGGAATACTTCTAAAAGCTATGATTTTCGTTCTATTTTTATTAATTTCTTTGGCTAGATACATCTTTTTCACACTTAGAGATGAACATTTCTACATATATATATATATATATATATATATATATATATATATATATATATATATATATATATATATATTAATGTAGAATGAAATTGTGAATTCAATAAAAAATGAAAAGAAACAAACATGTTGACGATCGATTTGTTGTTGCTGTTGTTTCTTTGTTTTGTTGTGTGTTTCAATGACAATTTCCATGGTAGCTATGTATGTCAAAACTGTCAAAACTTTTATTTATGTACTTATTAATTAATAAAATAGTACCAGAAAGCTTAATATACACAACAAATATAATTGTACAATTATCCACAGCAAGTTCATAATATCTAGGACAACATTTTTAAATTGTCTGGACTTAGATTAGACCGGATCTGATGGAGCGATATTTACAAAAATGTAAAAAATCTCCCCAGAAGCCACCATAAACGATCTATAAACATAATATTTTCCTGGGTAGGGAGCATGCGGAGATGCGAACACATCATATCATGCCTAGCTACGCCGCTGACAATCAATGCTTTGTTTCATCAAATAACAAATGGATACAAGGTTTATTTTCTTGTATCAAATAAGGAGACAAGCTGTTTCGCGCCGATCGGTGCATCAATGGAATAGTTCGTGTTCAACAGCACGATTCAGAAATGTGCAAATGCAAGATGCTGTCTTCAAGGGCATTTTCTTTTAAGGAGAATTTCTACAATAATAAACCTTTCATAGGATTTTCTTTTTTTTTTTTTTTTTTTTTTGATATCGAAAATGAAAAGAAAAAGTAAGGCTGTTGTGCTACTTTTTTTTAGTAAAAATGACGTTTCCATGGTAACCAATTTGGTAAAATCTTATAAAATGGCCCAATTTATTTAAGTCACTTAAAATATTCCAGATATTTAACACAAACATAACAAACATGAATTTGCACACAAAATAACTTTATTTAATGTTATACTTCAGTAATTATTCCATCTGTACATTTTTTTTTCAGCAAAATGCAGCCCTTTTGAATTTCCTTACAGGTTAAAATTAAATAAATAACAAAAATAAAAATAACACAAAATGTTCTACAAATAAATTAAGATTTAATAATAATCCTTTCAAAGAATGTTTCTATTTTTGATATCAATAATAGAATTTAATGGGGAGTTTGAAAACGAAAAGAAAAAGTAAGGTTGTCGGGCTGCGTTTTTAGTAAAAACGAAGTTTCCGTGGTAAGCAATTTGCCAAAACTGTAAATAAAAATCATAAAACTTATTTTTAAATATTTAGAACTCATGTTATGCCTTGATCACTTAATGAGACAAAAAAATAGCACAAATTTATTTCAAATTATTATATTAAAAATCATGTTTCTGTGTTAATTTTCTATAAAAAACAGCTGTTTCTATGGCAACCATATTTGACCTAACAATAAAAACACCCCACAACTTATTTAAAAGTTGAACAATTATAATAACTGAACAAAATAAAAACACAGATATCTCAGTTCTTGCAAAATATGTGATTAATTTCAATTAACAACTGTTTCCATGACAACAATTTTACTTCAAAAATAAAAATGTGTCAAACATCATACAGTTATGTTTCACAAGTACATAATAATTGTTTATGGTTCGTGTAACATCCAAAATTTCATTTTAAGAAGTAAAACAGGTTTTCAATTATTCTGTTTGATGATGTGACACGAACTTTTGCATTCACTTTCTCAGTAAAATGGTGGGTGGTATATGTGCGCCAAAACTGTCAGAAATATTATCATCTAAAGAAATTGATTTATCAGGTTGACCGTACCGCTGGAATGCCGCTCGTTTTCTATCTGATCGTTCTTTCTTTGATTCTTTTAACAAACTGGCCGCTTATCCGCAGTTCTCATCGTAATCGAAGACTTTAACGCAAAGTGAAGTGTCCGAATAACATTCAACTATCTCTAACTTTTGAAGAGTAAAAGTCCTAACACCAAGAAACGCTATGACAGTACATTTTGGAACTCGTTTTAAGGCATGATACCGCCAAGGATCGCTTGACAGTAATATCCGTTTCATCATTGCTGGTGGCAATGATGCTGCAACAAGTCTAAAAAACCTTAAAGAAATATTTAACATTCAGAAGAAGAAATACATTGTCCTTCTAAAATAGCCGATTTCATTATATCAAAACTGAAATTTCCATTATGTCGGTTTAAAATATTTTTTTAAATATCATTCATTCAAATTTTCACTCGACCACATCGTTGAGATTTCTCTTTTAAAAAACATTATTAGTACTTGACATTCAGTTTACAAGGAAAAAAAAATTAACAAAAAGCAACGTAGACCGTGATCGCCCGTCTCTCTTCTAAAGTTTCACCGAGAGAGTATTAGATATGTCTCATATCACCTTACGCTAGTAACATACTCACTACCCTCAACGGCAGAGAATAATCTGTTGTGTTCTAGTGGGTCTTTTGATAAATTCTTACTCTATGCAGAACAGTATAAATGACATTTCTACATCTAATTATAATAGATCCAGAACTTTTTAACCTGGGGGGGGCCGAGGAAAAATGTTTTTAAAATGTCAGAGATGCCTACTGAAGTGTATCTGGACAAATGGTTTATAGTTTTTAATGTTTTTTTCAAACTGACCATGAAAGTCAGAAAATGCAAAAACATAAACCTTTAGCAACAGAACTTTGTTGAAAACTGGTTCAAACTCATCAAAAATATGTCGAAATAGGTAAGCAAGTTTGTTTTGTTTTTGAAATACATTGCAGCGACCATTTATGATAATTATAGCAACTTCCAGCCTTTGGTGGTTGAAGACCCCAGACAAATGTATGGGTAGAACCACCGGCGCATCGCAAGTCAGCTGGAAGACCTTCTCATGTTAAGTCCTTCGTCCCGAACGGGACTCGAACCCACGCGGTGAGAGGCTACGCAGTCAGAGGGGTTACAAATCGGCGACTCTACTACTACGTCACGGGCGCCCCGTAAGCAAGCAGATACCCCCCTTAGAGTTGGAACATAAAACTCGATTGATTAAATTTATAGCTCAGTTTTCCTGTCGATTATCGTTGGCATATATCGGGAAAGAAAATAATAATAATAAAACTATCTTCTATCTTAGCGCTATTTTTCAACAAACAACCATTGTGATATCGTCGAATATTATGCTTCACATGTATACTGAAATATAATATTGACTGAATTTAGATTTCTATTGAGTATTCGAGAACGTGTTATGTACAATTGAGATATAGAGTATTTATGGACGTTATAACTAAAACTCGTCTTATAAAAAATACCAAAATTTCCAGTGGAGCCTTCAAAAAAATGGTGTGCCAAACAAAACAGCACTGATTTGCGGTGAATGCTTTATTAGATGTCGGACCTGAAGAAACACAACTATTCGTAATTGTTGCAGGACAAACAAAATGTAAGCCTTTCCAAATTAAGATCTTTTCTGTAAACTATAAATTTGAGTTTCGGCACAACATCAAAGCAAATCGTTTACTAAAACTTGGACCAACATATAACAGATTGTGCACACATCGTCAAACTACCGTCGTGTTCCAGTTCTTTTGTTCATTTAGATTTTACGAAGAAAAAAAATTACTACAATAGCCAAATCATATTATAGATGTTCTTAAATGTTTGAAACATTTTGGAGCTAACCAAAACTGCACAAATTGTTAAGTACTATTGCTACTCATGGTGCTTCCTACAGCTGCAGATAACAAAATAACTCTCAACTATATATATATATATATATATATATATATATATATATATATATATATATATATATATATATATATATATATATATCGAGCCTTTTTTCTCTTTTTGGCAACTTGATGCATAATTCTTTAACCCTAAATTATTGCTGAAACTGGAGTACGGTCAAAATCCTTCTATGACAAAATTCCGTCTGTTCAATTTAGCTAAGGAGCATAAATGCCTTTCCATAATTTTTCCAATGCAGATTTGTCCCCTCCTATACATTTGCCACATTCTGCAATAATGTTTATTTTGTTCGCACAGTTAAGTCTCGTAAATATACTGATAATAACATCGGATTGTTTTTTCTAATAAAATTCCAACTTCAAGATACATTCTACTGAAATTAATTTACAGGAGTGACTTTAGATTCTGTCCGACTGCACTAAAATGAACGGAAGAGATTATGACCGGGATGTATTTTGTCCTACAACTGCTAGAACTATTGCCACTGTTTGTTTTTTCATTGCGCCTGGATATTACTTAATGTTTTTGCTCTATTCTATGTCATAATCAATCTCTAAGTTGTGACCTCAATATATTCTCACACAAAAAGCTCCTTGTTATAAAATAGCAAAATTCTTCTTTTTACATCTTTTAACCATTTTGTCATGACTTGAAAAAGTTAACTTAAAGTAATTCTACTGTTTATCTTGATTGCGATGCAAGGTGACAAACAATCGGAACACCTTGGCCAATAACTTCGTTTGTGGGGCAGTGGACAGCAAATGCTATACACACAGCGGATATTGTGCATGAGCCAGAAGACCTTAGGGGTCTGTCTAGCAGCAATGTGTCTGAGTTGCTTTATAAGAAAAGGATATGAGTCTGAGATACCCTTAGTTATATCTACTAGATCTACAATATTTTTGTTAGCGGGCTTTTTCTAAATAATTATGATCAAGAAAAAAATGTATGACAGGGCCAACTGGGGGAGCGGGGGCTTGGCGAGGGGGGGCCTTGGGTTAAAACCGGGTCTGTTATGACATGATTAACATAAGAAATTTCTCTTAAACATCGAAAGCATGCCTTTCTCAACTGGCACTGCGTATGTGTCGAAAGTTGTGTGCATGTATATGCAACCTCGTGAAGGTATGGGAGTCGTGCCACAATACATTGGTTGTCAATTAAGGTTCTTCCGATTTTCAAATTCGCTGACTCCTACCAGGCTCGTTTCTGACATTACGCACTTTACGCACGTGGGTAACCTCCGTTCGAAAAATCGAAAATCTAAAGTACCAAAAACACTAAAAAAGGCGATGCCTAACCCGGGTAAGGAACAATATATTTTATTTCCGTAGTTTCTATGTTAAAAAAATCTTATTACCACACCAATCAAGTTGAAAAGGTTTAAAATTATTAAACTTATACACGTAAGGATTTTAGTCGTTCATATTTTGCGTTAAGTTCCTCGCGTGTCTGCATTTTACCTGTTATTCATTAGAAAAGAACTGATTATATTCAAAAGCATTACTACAAAGATTATTTCTCTTGTAATTGTGCTTAACTTCAAAAACGAGGCAGATACGCGCCTGACTCCCACAAGCGCCCAACCCCACAAACAGGGCTCGACAAATATCTGTTTCACGTCACGACTTCCGATACACTTGTTTGACTTTCTTCCGTATTCTGTCTTCACACACGTTCTTAATGATAGGATATCAACCTGTTGCCAGTCGACTGATCGTCTTAAGTGGGACCATCTGTTCCGTCTTAGAACAGATTCACATCTCACTGTATCGGGACTTGTCAAATACCATAAGGTAACAGTCGAGAGTAAACTCAACTGTCCGTTAAAACGTTAGAGTATAATATACAGACTGAAACAGGAGGGGCGTTTTGTCGAACCAGTAGTCGGAACGTAAGGGAAATTACTGTGACTCGATTCTCTGGGATTGAAATGTTCTGCTTCTCCCTAACAAGATGGAGGTTGCTTGCTGTGTTCATTCTTTTGAGTACATGCGTCGTCATCATCACATTTCAATACAACAAAATCGTCCAGCAGAAAACTTTCCTGTTTTTTTATCCGTCTGCACGCGATGAAGCGCTCAGTCTTCAGAACCAAAACCAGGAAGCCCTTTTACATATAGCTAAGCATGTCTTATCGAAAGGTGATATTGACAGTTTATCGCATAACATGTTTGCAACTACTGAATCTTCAACGACGTATATGCCGGTTTTCACGAAAAAGACCTTCTACCCTGTTACTTTAGACAGGGTGTACGTTTTAAGCAACCCGAAGCTGTGTTCGTCAGTCCCGGACCTGGACGTGCTAGTTATTGTCCATACAGCACCTGACCATTTCGAGCGACGTCAAGCCATACGCACAACTTGGGCTAATAACACATACTATAGCCATCTTGGAAAACTCCGAATCCTGTTCCTTCTAGGTCGGGTTAAAGATGATTCGTTTCAAGATAAAATAGTGAATGAGTTTACATCATATGGAGATATATTACAAGGAGACTTTATCGATGCCTACACTAATCTGACACATAAAGGAGTGATGGGATACAAGTGGATAACAGAGAACTGTCGCAATGCTAAGATTATTTTGAAAACAGACGACGACATAGTTGTGAATTCATACAAATTCTTCAACGAGGTGGTGCCCCGTTTTTATAACAAAACCAAACAGATCTACTGCGACCATGTTCTTCCAGGTACAATGTTAATCATTCGAGATAACACCAGTAAATGGTATGTAGAAGAAAATGAGTTCAAAGGACATACGTTTTACCCGGAATACTGCGGTGGATTTATGGTTGTAATTACAAATGACGTTATTCCCGCCATTTACCGCGCAGCATCGATAACGCCATTTTTCTGGGTTGATGACGTATACTTATATGGTCTCTTACCCGGACGAGTCCATGGTATTACGTATAGCGGATTTAAAGAGAGCAATCACGAACTTACAGAGCTGAAAGCTATTGAATGTTATAAAAATGCAAGCCGAACATGCAATTATCTTGTCACAGGAGCGTCAGAAATATCTATCTTTAAAGAAATGTGGAAATATATGAGTGAACAATACAAAAGGTCAGTTGAAATTCACAGTATAACTGGTAAGCCAACTTAAATGACATTTAAAACGGGTGAGTGATCTAACATGACTGCAGCTGTCAATACAGTAGCATGAAAATTCTGTATGTCTGCTGACGATATCGGCGTTACAAGGCCTATAAAGATTTAAGTAAAGCAAGAGTAATAAAAATATACATTATTTGGAAATTAATACGACTGATGTGTTACTTAAACGTAGACGTGAATGCCAAATTTAAATCTACTTTTGAATATATGGATATTTTTTCTACTGAGCTTTTCCCTTTGCTATTAAACGTGTCTTTCGTTTAAAAATAAGAAGACTCGACATTTTATTTTATATCCTATGTAAGTGTTTTGCTATTGAATATCGTTTGGACACAAACTGTAACATCAGAAAAACCAACCAAACATGTTACTTAATTGGTTTGTATTAAACTATTACTATTTGATTAATTGTTTACAAAGCTAACATGTTTAAAACTAACATGTATTCAGTCAACAAAATTGTTCCATATTTTGATTGATGCTGCAAAAAATAAAAAAATAATCACCAAATAGTGTTGATTTATTATATTTTGAATATATTAGGTTTTTTGTAAATATTGTTTCGGGTTAAGTCAAGCCTTGGCACCATGTCTTTCCAAAATTCATAAGCACCGAAAGTAAGTTCTTACTGTGCTAAAGACCATAAAAACCTTTATGTTTCGTAATTATGTCTTAAAAAGACTGTACAATAATCTCAAAATGCATAACAGTTACTTTCATAAACGTTATTTGGTCATTTTTATTAATATTTCGATATCTCTGAACTATGGTGTTAAAATGGTTTGCAACTGAAATGTAGAAAAACTAGTAACAATATGAGCTGATTAAATGACAAAATGATTATACGATACTCTTGAGTGAGTATTCGTTTATGTCGCAGAAATGAAACCAAAGTTAGCTTTGTTTATTTTTAATAGAGTGTCAGATTGTGTGATTGTATGTGTAGTGCGAGTCTGACAGGGATTTGTTACTGTGAGTGCAGAAAAAAAGGTTTATCAAAACAAATAAGTGCGGCAAAGAGGAGTCAGATCTTGGAATGGCAGTGTCTGGTTTGTGTCTGGGTCAGAGTATGTCATTGTGCATGTGAGAAGTGCGAGTCAGTTCCGCTCGGTTCCTGGTGAGAATTACATCGGTGACGGAGTGTGTTTGGAGTTTTGTTGGTCGAACACATTTCTGGTCAGTGGAAAGTGAAAATATAAAAAAAAATGTGAGAGTTTTGATTAAATAGTCACATCGGGACTAAATAAGCCAACATAAAGCAGAGAGAGAGGAAGTCACTTCGTTGACACGGGTGTATGATTCCTTTGGTTGTGGGCCACATTGCTGGTCAACAGACAGAAAAGGGTCCTTCGTGACAAAAGGACGAAAGCTTAACGAAAGTCACATTGTGACAAAATGTTGGACAGCAGATCCATAATAGATCCACCTTGGATAAGAATAAGATAAGAAGATCCATAATAGATCCAGTCTTGGAAGACCAAAGGGGATTAGTAGACGCTTCCTGGGAAGACAGAGACCAAGACAGAGTCAACCTTACCCAAATGTTCTACATATAGATGAGTACAACTTTAAAGCAGATGACATCAATGCAAGAAGAATGAAGACAAGTTTGAAGTGAAGAATTATTGGATTCATCACCTTTTAAGTGATAGTAATAATAGTCATGTGTATTAATGTCATGTATTAACAATATCAACATTAATATATAGTATTAACATCATGTTTTAAAGAAACTCGTGGTGAGTGTTAAATACATTTGTATATATCTATAGTTCCAATGCTTGAACAGTGAACTTCGAACTATAAAATTATACTGCCATTTTAAAACCTTTTTCGACTACAATTGAAACGAACAGTGCTAGTTTAATTTAACTACAATTTTCTGTAATTATAACTTTAATGTATGCATTTGTGTATTGATGTTTTATTTTCTTATATTACTAGATCCGACGTTTACTCTGATTTGACATATTAATAAAAACTGTTGTAAACCACAAAGCTGTATTAGTGCCATTTGAATAACCCTTTGTAAAATTAATTTTCTTCGCTCCTTTGGAAGCGATAAAAACAGAGTTCTGCAACTTGTAGAAACGTACACTCCGTGACAATTTAATGGACAAAATGTAAATTTCGCACAAAATACGCATTCACAAACTATTGTCTGATTTTTCTTTCCATTAAAGACTATAACGATTTGAAAAACTACGGTGGCCTTCAATCGAGGTCAGTACATTAGAAGGTTTGCAGTAACAGTTTAAAAAACACGATTATCATCAATCGAGATAAGGACATTTAAAGATTTGCTTTAACGGCTTGAAAAACTATTACAACCTTCAACCAAGATAAGTTCATAAGAAGATTTGTTGTAACGATTTGAAATTAAAAAAAGGAAAGCATTTGATCTCAATTTATCAGAGGTTATACAGCATTCTTTATTATGAGTTGTTGGAGAAAAACACACTACGTACCCACAGAACATTACGATATGATAGTTTTACATGGTGCAGGTTTCGTTATCAACATGCACTCATTTGGTGGCAAAGAAAACTAATTTCTTTGGCTGACGTAGATCAAACCCGTATTTGCTCTTTGAGAGAAGCGGTGCCTCAAAAGAGTGTACTGATATGCTTCGTACCGTTTATGTTTAACATAAAAAGAAATGAGAGGTTACCGTTGTGTTGAAGGAAAAAGACAAACTGCCTTTTTAGCTTAGGGAATAGATAGTTACATTCTGAAACTAAATACAATGGTAAATCACGTTATTCATATACTATTCCTCCTGCTGGACGAAGATAGCGGTCATATTTAGAGGACACCTATTATGCAATGAAAAAGTTTAATGTAAAAAATAACGACATATGTCTTTTGTATCTCTCAGATTTGTGATTGTTTTGCAAGTCTATTGTTCAAAACTGCCTTTACATCTAGATGTATGAATATATGCAGAATGACAAAATTTCCACCACACTAAACATTGTTTAAGTGCTTTCCATAGAGGTAAACTGTCGAACATCAACTTCAAAAAGATACTGAAAAGCAATTCATCAAGCAGACGTACACTCAACAGGAAGGTCATAATATCTAGAACATTTTTAAACGATCTATACAGGCTTGCACCAGTGATTGGCTGTAGGAGGTTCAGGATGATAGTACTTTCTTTGATGCCTGTTGACTACACCTTACAATTAGAATGAACAGGTGCCTCTGAGCTTTATCCATCTCCTGAACTCTCGCGTGCTGGCTCCTAGCGCCACACCCTTGTAACCGCTTCAGTTGGACGGAGGCCTAAAGCTCCCGAGGGGGTGATGTTGACACGGCATCACTGGGCGTACGAACTTCTACGAAGAAGCCACCGGCCAAGATGAGCCACAAGTAACATGTGGAACTCGGTATTGATCAGGTAACTCGGAGCGACGTCCCGTGGGTGATTTCTTGTGCAAATATGGCAAGGCTCCGACAACTTTGGATTCATCTCTAGCCGTCTCGACTATGTCCTGCCACTAGGTTAAGGTGAATCCAAACGAGAGAGTAAGGTTGCTGGTGCACGACCCTTCCTTACTTAACTCAAATTCATCAGCGCAAGTCATATTTCATCTCACAAACCTCAAAGTCCGGGCCAACTGGGGGAGCGGGGGCTTGGCGATGGGGTGACCTTGGGGTAAAACCGGGCCTGTTATGACATGATTAACAAAAGAAATTTCCCTTAAACATCGAAAGCATGCCTTTCTCAACTGGCGCTGAGTATGTGTCGAAAGTTGTGTGTATGTACACGCAACCTCGTGAAGGTATTGGAGTCGTGCCACAATACATTGAATGCCGATCAAGGTTCTTCCGGGATTTTTTTAAAATTCGCTGACTCCCACTAGACGCGTTGCTGCCATTACGCACTTTACGCACGTGGGTACCTCCGTTCGAAAAATCGAAAATCTAAAAGTATAAAAAACACTTAGAAAGTCGGTGCCTAACTTGGGTTATGAATGATATATTTTATTTCCGTAGTTTCTGTGTTATAAAATCTTATAATCACACCAATCAAGTTGAAAAGGTTTAAAATGATTAAACTTATACTAGTCAGGATTTCAGTTGTTCATATTTTGCGTTAAGTTCCTCGCATGTCCGCATTTTAGCTGTTATTCATTAAAAAAGAACTTAATATATTCAAAAGTATTACTACATAGGTTATTTCCCTTGTAATTGTACTTAACTTCAAAAACGCAAAAATACGCGCCTGACTCCCACAAGCGCCCCATCCCACAAACAGGGCTCGACAAATATCTGTTTCACGTTATGACTTCCGATATATTTTTTCACTTTGTTCCGTATTCTGTCTTCAAACACGTTAATGATGGGATATCAATAATAGGCGCTACCTGTTTCCAGTCGACTGATCGTCTTGAGTGGGACCATCTGTTCCGTCTTAGAACAGATTCACATCTCACTGTATCGGGACTCGTCAAATACCATAAGGTAACAGTCGAGAGTAAACTCAACTGTCCGTTAAAACGTTAGAGTATAATATACAGACTGAAACAGGAGCAGCGTATTGTCGAACAAGTAGTCGGAACGTAAGGGAAATTACTGTGACTCGATTCTCTGGGCTTGGAATGTTCTGTTTCTCACTAACAAGATGGAGGTTGCTTGCTGTGTTTATTCTTTTGAGTACATGCGTCGTCATCATCACATTTCAATACAACAAAATCATCCAGCAGAAAACTTTCCTGTTTCATTATCCGTCTGCACGCGGTGAAGTGCTCAGTCTTCAGAACCAAAACCAGGACGCCCTTTTACAAAAAGCTAAGCATGTCTTATCGAAAGGTGGTATTGACAGTTCATCGCATAACATGTTTGCAACTACTGAAACTTCAACGACGTATATGCCGGTTTTCACGAAAAAGACAGTTAAGACCCTCTATCCTGTTACTTTAGACAGGGCGTACGTTTTAAGCGACCCGAAGCTGTGTTTGTCAGTCCCGGACCTGGACGTGCTAGTTATTGTCCATACAGCACCTGATCATTTCGAGCGACGTCAAGCCATACGCACAACTTGGGCTAATAACACATACTATAGCCATCTTGGAAAACTCCGAATTCTGTTCCTTCTAGGTCGGGTAAAAGATGATTCGTTACAAGATAAAATAGTGAATGAGTTTACATCATATGGAGATATATTACAAGGGGACTTTATCGATGCCTATACTAATCTGACACATAAAGGAGTGATGGGATACAAGTGGATAACAGAGAACTGTCGCAATGCTAAGATTATTTTGAAAACAGACGACGACGTTGTTGTGAATTCATACAAATTCTTCAACGAGGTTGTGCCCCGTTTTCATAACAAAACCAAACAGATTTTCTGTAACCATATTCTTCCAGGTACAATGTTAATCATTCGAGAGAAAACCAGTAAATGGTATGTAGAAGAAAATGAGTTCAAAGGACATAAGTTCTACCCAAGATACTGCAGTGGATTTATGGTTGTTATTACAAATGACGTTATTCCCGCCATTTACCGGGCAGCATCGATGACGCCATTTTTCTGGGTTGATGACGTATACTTATATGGTCTATTACCGGGGCGAATCCATGGTATTACGTATAGCGGATTTAAAAAAGGCGATCATCAACTTACAGAGCTGAAAGCTATTGAATGTTATAAAAATGCAAGCCGAACATGCAATTATCTTGTCACAGGAGCGTCAGAGATATTTCTCTTTAAAGAAACATGGAAAAATATGAGTGAACAATACAAAAGGTCAGCTGAAATTCAGAGTATAACTGGTAAGCCAACTATTGAGCGGGGTCTAACCTGACTGCAGATGTCAATACAGTGGCATGAAAATTATATATGTCTGCTTATGATATCGGCGCTACAAGGCCTATTAAGACTTAAGGTAGAGCAAGTGTAATAAAAATATACATAATTGGGATATTAATACGACTGATGTGTTATTTTAACGTAGACGTGTATGCCAAATTTTAAGAAATTCTCCATCTACTTTTGAATCTATGGATACTTTTTCTTCTGCTGAGTATTTAAATTGTCTCTCGTTTAGAAATAAGAAGACTCGACATTTTATTTTATGTCCTATTTAAGTTTTTTGCTATTGAATATCGTTTAGACATAAACCATAACATCAAAAAAAAATCCAACAAAAACATGTTATTTAGTTGGATTGTCTTAAACTATTACAAATATTTGATTAATTGTTTACACAGCTAACATGATTAAAACTAACATCTATTCAGTCAACAAAATTGTTCCGTATTTTGATTGATGCTGCAAAATACACAAAATAATGACCAAATGGTTTTGATATACACTAGTTTTTTAATATTGTTTCGGGTTAAGTAAAGCCTAGGCACCATGTCTTTCCAAATTGTATGAGCACCGAAAGTAAGTTCTTACTGTGCTAAAGGTCATAAAGACATTTATGTTTCGTAATTATGTCTTAAAAAGACTGTACAATAATATCAAAACGCATAACACTTACTTTCATTAACTTTATTTTGTCTTTTTTATGAATATTTCGATATTTCTAAACTATGGTAATAGACGTTATGCAGATTTGTTTAAAATAGTTTGCAATTGAAATGTAGAAACAATAGTAACAATATGCGCTTGATTAAAACCGAAACAAAACAATATTTAAAAAATGATTATACGATACTCTGTAATGAGTATTCAGTTAATGGACACAATGTAAATTGTCGCATAAAATAAGCATTCACAAACTATTGTCTAAATTTCCTCTCCATTAAAGAGTGTAACGATTTGAAAAACTACGATAGCCTTCAGGAAGTGCGAGGTTAGAGCTCTGTGAAACCGGTTTAAGCACCCGAGTCGGTCCATATTGCCGACTGACCGTTCCAAGGCGGTAACTGTCGGGTTTGCTCTTTTCCTTAAATGACTCATCACAAATTTGTTCTCACTTTTCGCCTGGCTGGCATGTGAAATACCTTTGTTCTGTGCCTTTTCGGAGTTTGGTATTTGTTGCAATACTCATAGGACTTTGACATATATTCTTATTCAAACGAGATTAGTACATTTTAAGATTTGCTTTAACGGTTTGAAATATTATGACAACCTTCAATCGAAATAAGTTGGTTAGAAGATTTGTTGTACTGATTTGAATTTAAAAAAACACACATTTTATCTCAAATTATTAGAGGTTATGCAGCATTCTTTAAAATGAGTTGTTGGAGAAAAACACGCTACGTAGCCACAGAAAATTACGACATGATAGTGTTACGTGGTGCAGGTTTCGTTATTAACATGCACTCATTGAGTGGCAAAAAACTTATTTCTTTGGCTGACCTAGATCAAACACGTATTTGCTCTATAAGAGAGCGGTGCCTCAAAAGAGTGTACTGGTATTCTTTGTACCGTTTTTTGTATAACATTTAAAGAAATAAGAGGTAGCCGTTCTGTTGAAGGAAAAAACTGCCTAATCAAGCTTAGGGATTAGATAGTTACATTCTGAAACTAAATACAATGGTAAATTACGTTATTCATATACAATTCTTTCTGCTGTACGAAGATAGCGGTCATATTTAGAGGACACCTTTTATGCAATGAAAGTTTTTAATATAAAAAAATGAACGACATATTTTCTGATAGGCTGTTATTTTTATTAATCATTATTTATAAAAGATGTATACTTTGGTTTGAGCACGATGTTTATAAAACAGGAAATAAAAAGCAAAACATTACACCCATTCGTCTTTACAAACATATTTGTCCTATCTGAGCCATGCTGCGCAGTAATATATTTTCAAAACTAAGAAAAAACTGTGACCAACAATATTTGAGATTACGAAACATCATCATCAGAATAATCGATATGACGTCGATATCTTCAGAAATCTTATTCGTGCTTATTTATAGATTTAGACAAAATGAATTTTAGAGCGATTTAACAATTTGTTAACAATTATTGGTGGTATCCGACATTTTAGACCAAAACGTGTTTTATCAAATAACCAAATAATTCATTGTTGTTTTTCAAGTTCCTGCAAAATGTTGTTCATTGATGTCCTAGATGTGTACAGTCAAGCATAAATCAGCACTCGTCATTGCAAACAGGTATTTCTTACCCGAACCACGCTGCCGAAATAGCTATTTTAAAACTTAGAAAATTAAATGACTACTTACTTATGATGTTACGTTATATAGTCATCCGGGCAATCCGCTCTGACGTCGATATTTATTTTTAGCAGATGCCACTATCGAGCATTTTATACAGTTATGATATTATGATATTGCTGTATATGTTTTATATAGGCAAACTGTAGGATATAAACTATAAACAAAAAGTGAAGCATAACACTCCACTCGTAATTACAAACTTTTCTTTCCTATCTGAGCCAAGTTGTGCAATTAGCTTTTAAACTTAGAAAAAGATCTCGTGACCACTTTTGAAGTCGTAATATGAACATCCTGATGTCTATTTATTTCAGAAATCTATATCGTGCTTTTTTCCACACATTTTGAAGAAATAGTATTCAGAAAGATTTATTTAACGTTTTGTACTGTCTCGCAGTTGAGGAAGTGTTCATAATTGTCAAGGGTAAGAAGAAAAACAAGGGTGAGATATTACTACATGTATTTGATATAGGACAAAATTGCATATCACCTTTAACATTGGAGTTAATAATACTATCCGCTTTCTTACACAGTCGTTGTATTACATTTACCTCTGTAACAGGCTCAGAGTATTTAAGGACACGTGACTCTGTACACTGTCAGATAAAATGTAGGTTTGGAATTTAACAATATGGTTCAAATCGGTTACACACTTAGCTTATGAAAAAAAAACTGAGATAAAGATATGAGCGGCGCTCAAGGAAAACCTTAAATAGTGACCAAACATTCGGATTTAGGGATTTTCTTAAATTCAAATATAACCAATTAAATGCAAAAATAATTTTAAATTTACCTTCAAAACTAACCGTACTATGATTGTTTTAGTGATGCTATCTTGATACTCAAAATGACAAGATGACGCGACAACACGACATGATGAAGTCGCGTATGTTAGTGCGGTATTAATGGAGGTTTTGTTTTTTACATCTTATGTTCTTATGGACATGGTATCGAGCATTAATTTTATAATCAGTAATTTTAAAAATAAATAATATAACAAGTAGACATAAAATCAGCTGTAATTATGTATTACGTATGTCGCTATGGTTACATTTCCAGGTTGAGGTGCTTGTGCGATCTGCATATTTTAGGGTCGATCTCCAGGACAAGTCATATCCTGAAAATCGGGGCGGACATAGGGTCGAACTCTTATATAAAGATATTGCGACAAACATTAGGCAATACACCGGACTGTAAACACAGATGGCAGCTCGGTGTTGTCGAACTTGCTGTCGCCAGACTTTACAATGGTGAATGAACTCTCCTCGCTATTTGCTGCCTCTTTCACTGTTACTCGTCCTGGAAGGTCTTGCAAGACGCGGAAATATTGATATTTCCTACGTAATGTTTAATCTTTTACTGGTACATACTGGAACATGTAAATCATTTAAAACAATAGAAGGTAGGAATTACCATTATTTACACGTATTTCAATTTATTAATGGAGTTAAATTACAAGAAGAATATATGACAAAGTCCTATGAGCATTGCAACATATACTAAACTCCGAAAAGGCACAGAACAAATGTATTTCACATGCAAGCCAAGCGAAAAGTAAGAACAAATTTGTGATGAGTCATTTAACGAAAAGAGCAAAGCCGACAGTTACCGCCTTCGAACAGTCAGTCGGCAATATGGGTCGACTGGGGTGCTTAAACCGGTTTTACTGAGCTCTTACCTCGCACTTCCTGACGAGTTTCTCAAATGCAAGCAATGAAAAGAATAACGGTCTATTTGAATACACAATGTCCAAGCGCTGATATTTTCTATAATAAGTAATTACGAAAGTAGTGACGTCATTGAAAAAAAAATGTC
Source organism: Sinonovacula constricta (assembly GCA_007844125.1). NCBI lineage: Eukaryota > Metazoa > Mollusca > Bivalvia > Cardiida > Solecurtidae > Sinonovacula > Sinonovacula constricta. Next base: position 21,015,791 of record CM017571.1, read on the forward strand.
CACATAGTGTTAAGAAAAGAATATGGTATTATTTCGATTTGAAAAACTACACAAAAATGGATGACGATAAATAAAATTAACCTTCTAAATCATGAACAAACATGACCAGAGACGAATACAAGTTTAACGTGGTAGGTGCAGAAAAATATGCCTAATCAGTTATTATTTTACTTAAAGTCGATCAAAGCTTATCACAAGTTCAGTCAACCCATGTTTGATGTTTTATGAAGTTTATATATTTAAAACACAAATCATTCAACACAAAAGTCACACTATAAATAAACAAAAATTAAAGACCAATACATGATCCCTGGCAGTGGCCTGAAGCACGGACGTAGATATGTTTTCCAGTCATACCAGGACCAGGCCGGGTACAGAACACACACATTTGTACCAGATGACGGTTTACAACATCTTCTAACTGTGTCGGTAGGTACAGGCGTTTGATTGCAACAAAACCGGTCGTGTCCAGGCACTTGCATCGCATCAGTAGCTCTATCTTGTGGTTTCGGCCGGACATCACAAGCCACAACAGATACCGTAAAATGTATTAGTTTTCAATCCATTTTCAAGTCAAGTCATTTTCATTCAAATGTCTGTTGTATCAGTCAGATTTGTGATTGTTTTGCAAGTCTTTGGTTCAAAACTGCCTTTACTTCTAGACATATGAATGCATGCAGAAATTATGGCAAAATTCCCACCACACTAAACATTGTTAAATGCCTTACATAAAAACAACCTGTCAATTATCAAATTCAAAGAGATATTGAAAAACAATTCATCAAGCAGACGTACACTCAACAGGAAGGTCATAATATCTAGAACATTTTAAAACGATCTATACAGGATTGCACCAGTGATTGGCTGTAGGAGGTTCAGGATGATAGTACTTTCTTTGGTGCCTGTTGACTACACCTTACAATTAGAATGGACAGGTGCCTCTGATCTTCATCCATCTCCTAGCGCAACACCCTTGTAACCGCTTCAGTCGGAGGCCTAAAACTACCGAGGGGGTGGTGTTGACATGGCATCACTTGGCGTACAAACTTCAACGAAGAAGCCACCGGCCAAGGCGAGCCACTAGTAACAAGTGGAACTCGGCTGTGATCAGGCAACTCGGAGCGACGTCCCGTAGGCGAAAACAGAAGAAGGCCATGCAAAAGACATGCACGTTTCTGCCATTACGCACGTGCGTAACCTCCGTTCGAAAAATCGAAAATCTAAAAGTACCAAAAAACACCGGGTTATAAAATCTTATTACAACACCAATCAAGTTGAAAAGGTTTAAAACACATTAGGATTTTAGTCGTTCATATTTTGCGTTAAGTTCCTCGCATGTCCGCATTTTACCTGTTATTTATTAGAAAAGAACCGAATGTATTCAAAAGTATTATAAAAAGGTTTTTTCCTTTCTAATTGTGCATAACTTCAAAAACGGCCCAGGTACTTGCCTGTCGAAAGGAGAGAGAAGCAACATCAGCCATCTTCGAACCCACAACACTTTAGGCAGAAATTAGCAGAGATGAAACTATGGTCATCTTCGACATCGAGGGAAGAACTGCCAGCGCCATTGAGATGCACTCAAAGTCAAGTAACATTGATCAAATTGTTAGCTTCCTCATGGCATGCGTCAGAAAATGGCTATTGGTGTGTTTTTTAACTTATTTGCTTATAATAATAATAATAATAATAATAATAATAATAAATGCTTTATTTTAAGAAGGTAACACATTAAGACATAATTATAACTATGTTACAACAAGGTCTTCTTTCAGTGTCGCCTTTTACAAAAAAAATTAACAGCATACATGTACATTCATCATGTACACACATTGGCATAAACAGTTATAGATAGTTACAGACTTTATGATACAATAGGAAAAAGACATTTCTCGTGATGATACATGTAACAAAGGTATTTGATAACGTTTTTTAAAGATATTTATTGAACATTCAGACCATATATTGTTAGGCATGTCATTCGTTATTGAGTTAGTAAATTCACAAAAGATCTGTGCTGTAAAATAGTTTAGTAGACAATTAAAGCGGCTTGATAACAGATTTGCGTAGGTTGATGATAAAAAGGACCAAACAATCAACGCTTTTGTTGCATCAAATGTAAAGATTATTGTCTCGCCTAAAAAACGAGTCATCGCAAAGTTTATTGGAGCCGATGTGTAGATTCATTTTGTATGTATGCATTAAAATTTTAAAGTAACATTTACAATGCGAATTAGTAGTCTGTAAGCTGGCGTTATATTTAAATTAATAATGTTATTATAATATTAAATGTATATATACATAACTATATTTACTGCTATTAACATAATAAATAAGTCCGCAGTAAAGTCATTCATTCAGGGGGCGCCCGAGGTGTAGTGGTAGAGTTACCGATTAGTGACTCCTCCGACTGCTTAAAATCCCACCAGGCGGATTCGAGTCCCGTTCGGGGCGAAGGACTTAATGAGGGAAAGTCTTCCAGCTGATCTGCGGTGCGCCGGTAGTGCTACACTTCAAACCTCACGTCCGTTAATTAGCAAAGGCAGACAATATCCCTCGTGAATCACGTTCACGCGTGGGCTTAAAAAAGAATTAAAACAAAAACGAGCTGCATCTGTGCGACAGATGCAAGTTAACATTATCAAACTTATGATATGATTAGTGTTTTAATTAATACCAGACATTGAAGCGTTGCGTCACAACAACGGAAGATTTGGGAGAGATTTTGCAAATTAACGAAAATAGATTCTGTCCACTTTGGAAACAAATACGGGAGGGTGATAAATGGAAAGGATTTTGTTCAGAAGAGATTTTGTCCGGAAGGGATTTTGTCCGGGAGGGATTTATCTGCCTTCCAGATAACTTCTAAGTAGAACCACTGGCACGCCTGAGATTTGCTGAAAGACCTCTTCATATGAAAGTTTCAGACTAGACTGAGACTGGAAGATGAAGCCTCTGGGTTAAGGCACTAAAGTGACCTAGACGTTAACACAACACTAAATACTGTAAGATTAACCTCTTTCTACAAGGTTAGTAATGTTATGAAGTATAATCACGGATTAACGGATTATGAAGTCGTGATTCAGTTTTATATCAACACCGCCCAAATCATATTTGACTACGACTTATGCCGAATTTGGAAACGATATATAGATTAAGTCTTGGTGTTTTGTCGATCTATCAACATATTAATTGTCCGGAGAGGATGTTTACTAGAAGCTGACTAGAGTGCTGAATACACGGTGATAGCATGCCGTGAACACTTTATATGGGAATAACTGGTGGACGGGATAAGGAGAGAAGTTTGTTTGTTGTCCCATCAACAGTATTTCAGTTATTTGGAGATTGTGTCCAGCAGGTATAGTGCTATCTTCGCCGTGTAAACGTGCTGTGAACGAATCGCATGGTATCTCACCCAGAAACATTTTCCTGACACTGGGCCGACCATTCGTGGAACTACCATAATATTTGCTTGAGCCTTAGCAAGAAAGCTACATGTACACTACTTCCATTTTAACAAATAGTGTATGTCGCGGCCCGGGATCAAACCAGGGATCTCCCGTACCTAGACGCTTTTCCGATTGCGTAAGACAAGGCTTTTAGACAACGATTCTAAGATGTCGAGAATATAACGCAGACCTTAAAGAGAATAATAATATTATACAATTCCTTATAGTGTGAATGTGAAACTTAATTCAATCTACCGGGAAATTTTCAAAACCTTAAACAGATGTATGTGCTGTTTAAACAATCTGGTGTGTTAATTAAAAGTTAAAAACGTGGTTCCACCTTATTCTAAACTTTTTGGAAGTACAAAAAGCGAGTGTTTTTAAGCAATCCATAAATGGAAACATTGAAATACAAGAATCGCTGGCAATGTTTGTATTTTCGATCTTGGTGATTTAATAAGTCCAATTTTGGGGGACAATATGGAGAATGTTCAACCCAATCAATTACCCCTTGTATCGTGCAGGCTACATTATTTATTATAAATCTAGCGATGACGTCAAGACAGAACCCGGATGAATCTAAACATGGCGGCGGACCTACAAGAGGATCACGGTAGGTATCACATCTGGATTGCAATATCGAAATATTTTTCATAAAATAAATAAGCGAGTTATATGTAACTTTTTCTCAACAAATTAACTATGGGTTAAACGATTTGTGTAAAAATGTATGAGGAAATACAACTTTTATACGAAATAATATTTTTTAAACATTTCAAAAAAAAAATATTTTTTTTTATTTATTTTTTGTTGTTGTTGTTGTTGTTGTGTTTTTTTGTTTTTTCTTTTGGTTTGTTTTTGTTGTTGTTGTTGTTTTATTTTTGTTTGTGTGTTTTGTGGTAGTTATTTGTCTTTTTGTGTTTTTCTTGTTGTTCTTCTTTTTCTAAACTTTTAACATGCAAGGTTTTTTTCTTCAGTAGTCAAAATTTCTTACCCGATGAATACCATCACTACGTGATGCATTTTTGGACAAAAGTACTCTTTGCATGAGACATAATCCGGGCCTCTACCTTCATAAACAGGCCTGATGCTTCGAATATGAAAGTTCCTGACCGATCAATGTTCTTGACCGATCAAAGGAGCCAGTGTAACCACGCCCTAGACATGTCGGTAATCAAGTCTGTCAAACATTCAGTTGTCAAATGCGTGGAGTTTGACCATAACCATAATTACCCAGTTTTGTAGGCGAAACATGTATTATAAGGCTATGAGTTAGGCATTAGAAAAGCGACATAACAAACTCCAAAATGCTGTTTAATTCACCTTGCTGGATTTTCTTTGAACCATCGTTTTGAGTCAATGGATCCATAAATTGTTATTAACACAACCCAAGCAACCATAAGAAATAAAACATAAATCTCTTGTTGTTTTAAAGAAGTTCAAATCTACATGCTTGTCTAACCTGATGTCCGTATTTAATCTTCGTTTTATACTTTCCACAAATAATAGGATAAATAATAGGTCAAACACTTATACCCATTTTCCATTCACTTATTCTTACATTTATTAGAAAAACGCTAGCCAGCCAGCACACGAACCAAACACGCGAAGAGCAGCCCACACGTGGCCAGACGACACGTGGGCTAACTCGTGGCGATCAGCTCACGCGTGGTGGGCAGACCACCGCCGGGGGATCGAAGAAGCCGACGAGTTTGTTTGACGATTCAAAGACTAGAGGTGAGACGGCGCCAGCGGGAGATGCAGACGAAGGCGTGAAAGCAAACGACATCTGGAGCAAATTTGTCACTGACGATGCCAATGTCGTCCGGGCACCAACAGCCGATTCAAGGATTTCTGGCGGAAGTGAAGGCACTCTGGTATCTGGATCACAAGGTGAATGAGATACATAGTGAAATAAATATGTTCTAAACTATGTGTTAACCGAAACTTTTTACAACCGTTTATCTCGAGCAATGATATTATTCGAAGTGTCCAATGCAGTGGGCGCCTTTACTATTATATGAAGTTGATATATTCGGAAACTTTAGCTTTTTTCGAATGATTGGATATATTAATATGTCGTTTGTCTTAAAAGTCCGTTTATTCAAACCTATTATATTCTAACAAATTTATTAGTTCAGCGTAAGACGAACTACGGTTCTTTTTTTAAACTGGTGATTTGGATGGAAGTGTTGTTGTATTTTCACTTGAAAGCTGTCCATTTAATCAAATACGTGTATTCAAACGGATGGCTTTATGTGAACCGAATCATAAGACATGTACAAGAGGTGTCATCGATTAATCGGAATTCGATTTATTTCGTACATGTAATCTAAAATGATTTATTCAAAACAGAGACATAATCTTAAAAAAAAGAAACTGATTCAAAGGTCTGTCTAGTGGAAGACCATGCTAGTCCTAGGCTTTCGCACCCCAACCCCTAAAAAAACAACAACAGCAACAAAACACAAAAACAGCCACACGAACCCATCTACCTTTGTTGCAGTTTTATTTCGCAGCAATTGATTGTTCCCAGTTCATGTTTAATTAAAGTCTAAATATTCGACATATTGACACAAAAAGTCGAAAGTGAATATATAGTATTACATCCATGTGAAGTAATTTTACTGATACAACAGGAAATACCAAAATGTATGTTCATTTAGTTTCTGTATGGAATATTGAAAATGATTTTAAAAATATCTCAATAGGGTCCCAACGACCTTCGCAAATAGATGAAGAGGATGAGGAAGTGGAGGAAGAGGAGGAGGACCTTTCTGATGACGACCGAACCATATACAGCGACTACTATCTCCCACCTGCATATATCAAACCGGTACATACAATATTGTTTTCCGTCTACTTTTATTGTAAATGTGTAGGCTTGGTTGGTTTAACATAATATGGTTTAATAAAATCTTTCACATACCACAAATGATAGAAATCTCTTTGTCGAAGATAAAAAAATCAGTCGTTTGTTCTTAATCAAATAAAAGTAAGGATGCTTCATGCGGTAGAAATGTAGAAACTGTACATTGTGATTAAATTTCACTAAATTGTTTTCGTTTTTTTCATTAATTATTTTCGTTCTTTAAGAAGCTATATAAGAAAATGATGTGTAACGATGCAATCTTATAACTTATTTAACATCATAACTAACTTAAAGACAAGAAATTAATGTATCTCACGATTTTTTTAAATCTAACTTTAAAATTTTTCGCTTTCATACGTTTTACTCAAAGGTTGACACGCTTCATCAATTAAAGTAAACCATTAGTAAGTTTGAAAACAAAACACCATATAGAATATTGTTTTCTTCAGCCCCTTTTCCGTGATGTCATACATAAACAGATCATGTGCTAATGTTGGGGTATATTTGTGTGTGTGTGTGTGTGCGTGCGTGCGTGCGTGCGCGCGCGCGTGCGTGCGTGCGTGTGTGTGTGTGTGTGCGTGTCCGCGCGTGCGTGCGTTTTCGATAAATAAATATGTTATCTGGAATCTCAAAGGTTTATTGACCAGAGATCTTTTATTCGAGACATTTGCCTTACATTCTTTTTTTCCCCAATCAAACATCAATAACTCCGGACTGTGTCTGTTCCTGTTCCAGGAGGGAACCCCTGAGCCACGGGCAGAGATTGTGGACTCCCACGAGGCGTGCAGTTGCTTCCCGGATCGAAGCAACAAATTTCTGGGATCCATGCTGTATGACAAGATACAGTGTATTCATACCGGACTCATAGGTAAGCTTTTACTCAAAATTGTGTGATTTTCTATTTAAAACAGTAAGATGGAAATAAGTTAAATTAAGTACAACATATCCAAGGAGCAGTTTATAACACCGGCATGACAGTGCAAATGTGCTCAGCAAGAAAATTTAAAAAATCACTTAATGGGCGTAACCGATGCAACTTAGTAACAAGAATGTGGATTTAGACTTCAATATGACTGCGGTGTGAATTTGATCTATAATGGAAGGACGTTTCCATAATGATTCCGATTGAAACGGTGCAGTGTTAACATGAAACAACCTATTACACTGTTAAACTTTTGAAATTTATTTTGATATTTTTTTCAACAGGTCACACACAGCCTGGCGTATTCAAATTTAATCCCTTCTGGAATGAGGGTATGGAGATTCCTCGCCGCCTCCGTAAACGAGATTTGAAAATCTCAAAAACCAAGTTCGTCTTTGGCTATCCTCGACCGAAATTTGAAATCGTTTCAGAAAGTGAGGACGACGAAGACGATGATGAAGAGGATTTGGACGAAGATGATGCCGAAAGGGATGACGACGCCCCAAGTAGAGGACGCACTGGACAGATGACGAGTCAAAGGTCGCGGCAAAAAGATAGCGATGACGATGACAAAGATGAGGAGGATGAAGACGATGAAGATGATGGAGATTACATTCCATTCGAGCTTCCGCAAATTGGTTACAGATACACCCCTTCACCGCCGCCGAGCAGTCTCAGCTTCCGGTCTGAATATAGTGGCTACAGCTACGACAATGTCTCTCTTCCGGAACTTCCCAAAACGAGACAACTTACAGCACAAACTGCACATTCTAAACGGACTCAGGTTTGTTAAATGACTAGCTACAAAAGCTAAGTTCGTTTTAGGCTATCCTCGACGAAATTTGAAATCGTCTCTGAATTTAGTACATTTAGATACGTTTGTACTTAAACATTATGTGCAAAAGTTTTAAGGCTATACTTTTGATACTAGATTTTTAGTTCTTTGACTTTCAGTTATCGTTTAAAAAAAGGTATGCAATAAAATCTGTTAATAAATAACACTTAATTAGTAGTAACGGAAGCCTTAATTGTAAAGTTTGAATGTTCACTTTAACCCCATCGTCGGACACCCACGACCGATCCATTCCGTTACTCTCCATGCATCGCCTGTGGGATATTTAGTTCACTTTTCGCCGTTTCTGGTAATGATATTGGTCGATTTATAATCCGATGAAGATTTCAGTCCAATGATAAAGCTCCTTCTATCATTGTTTTGACAGACTTGTCAAAATGGCGACGTCGTTGTTATACTTCTAGTCTCCACGCGGAAGAGTATGGATTTTGCAAGCAGTATTATGATTGGCCATCTTTGTTCTATTCAGATCGATAAGACGACAGAAAATTTACCAGTATACCCACGGTCGACGAATTTATTAAAACGGGATAGTCTAGCGTGGGTATTCAACAATGCCTTTACAAATACCATTCATGTGCTAGTAGTTAAACTCTAGATTAAACATCTCCCAGCTACCGCAAGTCTGATCGTTATATGCACTGTTTGCTCCCGTTGTTTTAACAATGACTAACTACCCTTGCTTACTGCTGAATGAAATCAATGTCAATGAAAGTTAAAATTTGCAGTTTGTAAAAAGTCACTAACAATAAGCCAAGTTATATTTTAACAATCCTCAGAAAACCCGTCACTCTACCAAAACAGCGAAGACAGCAAAAACTGGCAAGACGGAAAAGTCTAAAAAATCTGGCAAGGACACAAAGGACGATGCTAGCGTAGGTTCTGAGGGGGGTAGCCGGCGGTCAAATGAAAGTAGGCAATCCCTTCCCGACGGACCGATTATCGGAGCTCCAAGAAACTTCCAGGGAAGGGTCTATGATCCAGGTAGACCAAAATTCTGCTATATAGTTGAAGTTTTTTGTGAAGATTGATTCCTTAGCCCCAGTCTCAATAGACATTTTTGTATGCCCGACCTCTCCCCACCACACGAAAGAATGGTTTGTTTAAAGTTTTTGTTTATACGTGTACTTTAGTCAAGTGTTTACAAACAGTTTCACAAAACAGGTATGTATTTATGTGTTAAAAAACAGACGAGTTATTATGTGTGTAGAAACCGTGCAGTTGTATGCGAATTGTATTTTTATCATCCAAATTGGTGCAAGTAATGCGACTGAAGTCTCATAAATACACAATGATTGTTTGTATATATTTGTTAACAGGATCTTAAAAAGAAAACAAAAGAATAAGATATTCATTAAATGTATAAAAGCTTTAAGCACTGTCAATTTATAACAGATATTAAGTTGCATCGGTCAAATACAAAAATGTTCCGATTATTTTAAAATCCTATTTAATAAGTTAGACGAATGCGTGATGGGTTTAATGCGGCTGGGGTTTTACTAAAATCGAAGTAAGCTATTTTTACTAATGTCTTAATAATGGTAAAAAGATGTAGTGATGCTATACATTTTTAAGGTGGTATCCGACAGTTTAGACCAAACTTTTTCTCAAATAGCCAAAAAAGTCATTGTAACTTGAAAAGATCCTACAAAAATGTTATTAATTGATGCTCTAGATTTGTGTGAACAATAAAGCATAAATTACCACTCGTCATTGCAAACAGGTATTTTCTAGCAGGGCCTAGCTGAACAGTTAGCTACTTCCAAACCAAAAAAAACCACAAAAACAACGCATAACGACTCATTTTTTATATATCCCGTTATATCATCATCTGGCTAATTTGCTTTGACATTGACATTTATATTTAGAAGAAATTTCCTGCGTGCCTAGTTACAGATTTGGAAAAAAATAATGCGTATTTTTCACGATTTGTACTGTTAACAATTGAAATAGTGTTAAAACTGTCGGATACCACCTTTAATGGTTTACCTAAATGAAGTGGTGAAATCAATCAGGCGTTGACCAAACAAATTAACCTAACAATGATAAGAAATTGTATTTTTATTGAACGTCAGATTGTTTAAAAATGCAGTGGGGCGCTCGTTGTTGAGAAGTAGAGTCGCAGACTTGTAAGTGCTTGGGCTCCCAGGACTGTTAGCGGTCGGTGCGAAGCACTTTATGTGGGATCTTCCAGCTGACCCGCGGTGAGATGGCAGTTCTGGACAGACATCAAATAAATAGCTGGGCGCGTGCTATAATCACTACAATTGTGTCGTTGCGTGTAGTTTTAAGAACATAACAAAACAAAATGTTAAAAATACTAAAAAATTGTCTACCTAAAGGTTTTTGGTGGTGGTGGTGGTGAGGTTGTTGTTGTGTTTTTTTATTGTTGTTGTTTTTGTATTCCCTTACAAAAAATTTCTTTCAAGAATATTCGTCGTTGATATTTTCCAATGATTTATTCGAGTGTATATCTCTGCTGTTTACATGGTAAAAAGAGAAATAAATACTTATTCAAAATTCTCTGTGTTTCAGTAACAAAGCAAGTGATGTTGTACGATATTGGAACAAAACCCGGAGAACGGCTTCCGGTTGGCAATATTGAGCCGCTAAATAAACCACCAACACCGGTCAAAGGTGCGGGTAAAGATAAAAGTACTGACAACAAACCCGGTTCCAAAGCAAGCAACAGAAGCAAGGTGAGTTAAATAGCAGTTCAAACGGGTTTACCGATTCTCATTAAAAATACGTGACCAAATCTCTATATTATTGAATGCTTTAAAGATTGTTGTTTTATTTATCTCTATTTAAGCCCTTTTGTTTTTGAGATTTAGTCCGGATTTTTTTAAAGTTGACGATTTATTTTTCAGGCCAGTGCTGCAGACGTGGCACCTACAGCGGCTCTTGTGGGAGCAGTCTTTATCTCCAACTTGTTGTCAAAGAATAAACAGAAACGGAACGATTTCGAAATCGAGGATGGATGAACAAAATCGTATCTTATTCACAGAAACTGTAATTCGTGGAATTGTAGAATTTAATCGCAGTAACAATGTGTATGCAAATGTGTTGTCACTAGAGTGTAGACATGGTCATCTTCGTCGTTATCATCATCATCATCATCATCATCATCATCATCATCATCTCCACCACCACCATCCATCACCATCATCACCATTATCAGCAGCAGTAGCAGCATTATCGTTATAACCATCATTTTTATCATAATCTTTGTCTTCGTCGTCATCATCGTAGTTACTATTGGACTTGTTGTCGGTGTTGTCATAATCGTCAATATCATCTGCAGATCAGCTGTGTTATTTTCAGAAATAGGCCAAAATGGCCGATGATAAAGCGAATACAGCTGCAGCAGCATTAACGTCGACATATGTGTATCATGATACTTTTACCTTTCTGAAATATTTTAGTATAAATTGATATGACAACTACAATTTATATACTTAAGTTAATTTATAATCAATGTTAAAAGGAGATTTTCCCATTTTCTGCATGGGTGTCCGATTAAAACATTGCAGTGCACTTAGTTAGTTCGTAATTATTTAAACGTTTTTCTGTGAAGTAATTTGGTCGACTTTTCCAAACATAAACCTTTTTTCTTTCCACATCAATATACGTGTATTTATGAGGGAACTTATTTGTTTCTTCAATTTAATTATTTAGAGTATATTTTTAATTGTGAATAACAAAACAAGACAACCTAACAAGACAGGGGATATGTTAGTTGAAAAGTTTAATTAATGATATTTTTTTCTTAAGTCTAAATTGAGATGAGTAAACAAAGGATAATTTCTAAGGTTAAGTGAGAGGAAATAAAATAAAGGCGTTTCTTTATGGATGCGCCACGTGCCGGGATCTGCGAACTTCTTACGCATACGAAGTCCACAAATAGCGTTAGTAAAACACTTTTCAACCCCCGAGGACTTCGTTCAATGTTCTTAAGAAAATAGATGTTCGTACGAAGTTGAATGAAATGCAATCTCATTAAAATCAGCTCCAGTATTACGCGTAATAGGATCTGATGACTTCCCATTACGGTTCACCTCAAATTGACCTTTTCAGTAGCCAATGAAATTCTCGGCAACAAAATCTTGTGGTATACTGCGAGCAACGTTCTACACGCTATAAAATTTTAATGGTAAAGGGTCGCGTTTAACTCGTGATTGCATGCAATCTACACACATTCTTAAACTTAACTTTACATATTTCAAAAGAGACATATATAATCTCTACAAATATGTATAAACCATCCAACAAAAAGAAGTTTTGAACAAGAAATCCTTATTTTAGTAACACTGGTAAATACATTCACAACTCGCTCGCTGCAATTGTCATGGCGGATAACGAAAGCGTTTTCGCAGTGGGTTGCGTTGAAAATCCTTTCGTATTCTACTTAAAAATGGAATTATGAAATGTTATGGAAGATACCGATAGATAAATTGTTGATTGAACAAAATGTGTAAAAATTAATGCATGCCAATAGAAAGGATGGCTGATTCAGCGGTTTAAAAAGTGGTATGTGTTGACTGCTGTATCGGGAAGGATTCTATAGTAGTTTTGAAAGGAGCGATTGCATTGGTCGAAATACGGGCACTTGTCTATGCATATTCAATTACACAAAGGTCATTTTGACACGACCTCTTATGCGATGTAGTCAGATCCTAATCACGGACAGTAGATGAGGGAAATTAGGATATGATTTTAATGAGATTGAATGAAATGCACACCTGGTTAGGTAGCACGTCGGTTCCAGGTTCGATGTAGAAACCAACACAACAACCTGCGCTCGACTTTTTGTGTTGTTTTTAGAGATATATCGCAGCAGTACCATAATGGAAATGTCAGAGTCAAACCACGGACGCACCACAGGTCAGCTGACTGACATCACCCCGCGTTGAGAGGCCAAGGAGTCCGAGACTCCACCTCTCAACCATGGGCGCACCTCTACTTCGATTCTTAATCGGTGAAACACGGCGTTGATGATAGCATTTAATGACATCATCATCATCATCGTCGTCGTCGCCATCATGATCATCATAAACAGCAACAAAAGCGTCGTTGTCGTTCTCATAATCATCATCATCATCATCAGCAGCAGCAGCAGCAGCAGCAGTACTGAAACCACTATATCTGTATGACTTCCACCATAATTATAATTTTAGTATATTTCTGTCAACAGTGAACAAAGTCATAGGTTTATTCTTTATTGTAGTAGTAGAAGATTTCTTTTCGAAATGGCGAGCAATTGTTCATCACCATTTGGTATTTTGCTCTTGAACACGTTTTGCATAAAAAAGTAAACATTTTTCCGCCACAATCTAACAGTACAAAAAAGACAATTATTTCTTAAGTAGAAAAAACATGTTTCACAACCTGTTTTTAGGTATCAAAGAATAAAGATGTCTTTCCCCATATGCTACCACACCCATACAATACATGTAGTTTTGCGAAGCACCTAGGCGTGAATTTTCGAAAGCGGCTCACTGACTACTAAAGCCTAATGAAAACTGTAACATACTGGACAGAATTAGTTAGTAATAAAAGAAGTTCATCGTTAATTAGCCGCTTAGATTGCATAGAGTGACTAAATAAACGAACTACAGAGAAAATATGGCGAATCTATTAGTGGTTACTTCTGCTATGACTGTCACATCCACATTTCCTATAAATGGCTATTCCAACTGTCAACAGTAGGATGGCGACATGTTACTTGCGGCAAGAATTCACAAAAAAAGTTGCCATGCATTAATAAAAATTGTATCTTTTTACTCAATATGATTAATTCGAATTAAACGATTTATTCGAATTAAAAATAAAAGCCTTAATCGTTATATAATTGCTCTAAACATTAATATATGTATATACAACTTGTTTAAGAAAGAAATCATGAATTATATTTTTAAGCAATGATTACAGGGGTCGCATTTATAAGGAATCTTAAGTTATTTTTCTGAGAAACTTTCTTAAATTTTGTATAAAAAATAATAAGAAATTTCTTAATTTAATTTCCTGCTTAAGCAGTTTTATGACTGAAACTTTTTTAAAAAAAAAGTTATAGCTAAGGAAACGTATCTAAATTTAAGGAAAGTTTTTAAAGTCTTTTTTTACCTCATATCTGACCAAATTCTCTGAAATTTTGACCAAAGATGTAGTCTAAATGGCAGGCGCGTATCTGGGCCATTTTTTTAAGTTACGCACAATTACAGGGGAAATAACCTTTGTAATAATACTTTTCAATATATTCGGGATTAGCCGGCATTTTTGCCGATACTGCGCAGCGACATTTCTATCATTACAGCACAGGGGCACTTATGAGGTGCCCAGGGACTGAACCCGGCCGGTCCATTATACTGACACCGACGAGTCAGGCGTAATGCTGTCCCCGTAGCCCCGAGCGTTAGGAGGGAAGCCACTACTACCAACTTTAAAGTCTTTGGTATGACCCGGCCGGGGTTCGAACCCACGACCTCCCGATCCGCAATTCTTTTCTTTTCTACTGAATAACAGGTAAAATGCGGACATGCGAAGAACTTGACGTAAAATATGAACGACTAAACTCCTGACGTGTATAAGTTCAATCATTTTAAACCTTTTTTTTCAACATGATTGGTGTGGTAAAAAGATTTTATAACATAGAAACTACGGAAATAAAATAAATCATTCTTAACCCGATTGAGGCATCGACTTTCTTCGTGTTTTTTTTGTTTTTTGTTTTTTTTTTTTGGTACTTTTAGATTTTCTATTTTTTTCGAACGGAGTTTACGCACATGCATAAAGTGCGTAATGGCAGAAACGCGCCTGCTAAATGGTGTTTCAAGTTTTGTCTAGGATTAGACAAGTGACCTTTATTAAAGTTACCTTTCATTTTTACCTCATGTGACAGTTTCGATATCATCCAATGGTGTACGCAATCATATCTGGCCTAGTTATGGGAACATAGGGCCAGGAAGGTGTTCTCTAGTAAGTTCACTGCTGTCTCTGGGATTTTACCAAGTGACATCCCTCTTTGGCCCCAAACCTTTTGGAAACCCATGTGAACACCCCATGTATTAAATGATTTAACTCAGTGATCTACTTTTTGACCACAAGTGACCCAAGCTCCAACTCAACCTGGATAGTAAGTAGACAACCATTCTGACTAAGTGCTGTGCTTATTGAACATAACATGGGGCCGTTATAATGCTTAGAGCTGTCTTGGATTTGACCTTTTGACCCACATTTTGACCCCATTTGATCTAATCCGGGCTTTTATGCACACTAATGTTCTGACATATGTTTGTAAAGATTACTCCAAATTGAGGTCAAAATCCGAGTTATTGCATCACAAGTGCCGTTATATATCCGTTGAAGACGAGCCCGATGTCGGTTAGGATGGTTTCGACACGTGTCGCGCCATCTTTTTCAAATGGCTTTCCTTACGGATGATGTGGGCCACAGGTCCAGACCATAGACCCAGGCTGTAGACCATGTGACAATGCACCAAAATAATGGCGGCATTTAGTCGACGAGAATCTCAAGCTAAAAACATATTGTTTCAAGTCATAACGGTCCAATTTTATTATCAGGTGGTCTATTTATATGGTCGGAGTAAGAAATAAACGAGGTAAGTGCTGCTGAGTGTATATGGATATGTTAATCTTGCTCAATAAATAACCTTAGATTTTTCTCACTTCAGTGAAAGGTGGTATCCGAAAGTTTGGACCTTATTTCTCTCTCTCTCTCTCTCTCTTTCTCGGTGTGTCTCTGTCTCTTTCTCCGTGAGTTTCTCTGTCTCTCTTCTTTCCTCTCCACTCCCCCTCTCTCACTGTCTCTCTCTCTCTCTCTCCCCTCTCCTCTCTTTCTCTCATGAAACAAAAATACACTGTAGTTATTATTGCTTAAAAACATTGAAAAATACTGTTTGTTGGTGCCTCGTATCCATGTATACAGTGAAGCATAACGCACCACTTGTCATTACAAAAACGTATTTCCTATCTGAGCCACTGCACTGTTATCTATTTGAGCTATTTCTAAACTAAGAAAACTAGGGGATGGCTTACTTCAGAGACAATTTACATGATAAACAATAAACCAGCTCTGACATCGAATCTATTTTAGGTGATCACCCCATCAAGCTTATTTAGAGATTTGGACATGATAGGCCTTCATAGCAATAAATATCACTACTTGTAATGTCTAACATTTGAGTTAATGGTATTAAAAGCCATTACCTAAACTACAGTATCTGTTTATGCAGCAGTTACGCACACATTCTTTAGAACAATAGTATGATTTTGTTACATGTATTAGATATAGTCAAACTGTCGGATAGGACCTTTAAGACGTTTTCTTAAATTCTAAAATAATTACTTAGATGTCATAAATATGTCTTAATTAAGTTTCAGTCATTAAAGATGAGCGTAAACTAAGAAAATTCTTTTTTTCTCAAAATTTAAGGAAATTTCTTGGCATAAGTAAGAAAATAAAATAACTTTATGGATAGGTCTCTACAGATACAGTGCCTGCAATGATCAACAGAAATAAACTGCATACATGAAACTAATGTTATTCCTTATCCTAGTCTCAAACAAATAAAGGTATCTTTAATTATTTTATAGCAACCACATCTTGCTAGAAACTCAGAAAAATATAACCTGCGTCTCATAAACAGCTACTCAGGTAAAGGTGTTATGCAACAGTTTGCCTATCTGTAACAATATCTTACCCGTGTTTAAGGGAAGTTGGGCATTTTCTCTGCATTACATCCTATTTAAGTCTTAGTGAAATCCATACTGAATACTGCCTCAAATGTTAGACAACAAATCGGACAAAGAATCACTAAATATATCCAAATCTACAAATAAGCATGATGATAATTTCTGCTAAAATTAGATATTCACATCAAAGCTGATTACCCAGATGATAATTTACCTCTAAATGGTAATTGGTCACGTGGTTTTCTAAGTATAAAAGAGGTTTACTACGCAGCATGGCTCAGATATAACTAGAACTATCACTGAATGCGAGTCATACCCCCACCAATGTCCTTGACAAAGCTGGTACAAGGGTAAGATGGGTTCTGCACATTGCCCAGTTGGGGTGAACATTTGAGTCAAGTTTGAAAAAAATCCTTCCATTAGTATAGAATTTATAGAGCGGACCTGACATATTGTCTAGTATTGATTGTAAGTAAAATAAAAGACTTAAAAAGGGGCATAACTTTGTCAAAATGCAATACAGAGTTATGAAACTTGACCTGCATATCTTACTTGTGATACGTCATATATCTTTTAAGTTTCAAGCAAATACCTGTGCTAATTTCAGAAATATTTAAGTACATGTTAAAATCTAAGAACATTTTCTAAGTCAATTTTGACCTTTAAGTGTGACCTTGACCTTAAGCCGGCACAAAGGTAACATGGGTTCTGCACATAACCTTGTTGAGTTGAACATTTGAGTAAAGTTTGAAGAAAATTCTTCCATCAGTATAGGATATATAGAGTGGACACGACATATTGTCTAATACTTGATTGTATGTAAATTTGAAGACTTAAAAGGGGCATAACTTTGTCAAAATGCAATACAGAGTTATGAAACTTGACCTGCATATCCTAATTGTGACACTTCATATATATTTTAAGTTTCAAGCAAATACTTTTTCTAGTTTCAGAAATATTCAAATACATGTTAAAATTTAAGAATATTTTCTAGGTCAATTTTTGACCTTCAAGTGTGACCTTGACCTTAAGCCGGCAAAAGAGTAACATGGGTTCTGCACATCCCCTTGTTGAGGTGAACATTTTTAAGCCAAGTTTGAAGAAAATCCTTCAATTGGTATAGGATTTATAGAGTGGACACGATAATGGACACGGACGGACGGACAAAGCGAATCCATTATAGCCCCCCCCCCCCCCCCATTTTGTGGTGGGGGTATAAAAATACATGTTTATAATGGCGTCAGGGGTCTACTAAAGCTTCACATATTACATAGATTAAGGACACCCGTGAACGGTAATTGATTTTTTATGTTAACATATTATTTGTTTTATTTATAGGGTTTATCGTCCTACTAACAGTAATTTAGTTATCTGTGTGTCCACTTGAAGCAGATATAGTGCTGCCTTCACTATGTATAGCATGCTGTGAACACCTGGCATGATACCACAACCAGTCACATTATCCTGACACTGGGCCAACCAGTCATGTAAGTACCCTTATGTTTGCTTGAGCGTTAGCAATGGAGCTTTACCACTACCACTTTTAACGACTTTGGTATGTTGCCACCCAGGATCGAATCCGGAGCCTCCCATACCTGGAGCCGAAGCTCTACCGATTGCGCTACCAGGTCCGGTAATATATATTTTTGTTTGAGAAAAAAAATATTGTTGGTCCAGACTGTCAAAAACCACATTAAATATTTCTTCAACTAACATTTCCCTTAGTCAAAGCTTCAATATGGACTGTGGAAGTTAAGTAGACCTGTTTAGTATTTAATAGTATATTAAATAAATATAACATTCCACAGACAATGATAGAAAGAAGGTTTACCCGAAATAAGTAATGTCAACCGAGGTGTGAGCAAAGATTGGCATTAATTTGTCAAGGGTGAACATTCTCTTCTATCACCCTCTGTGGGTGTGATATTTATTTTATTATACGAAACATCACAATCAAATCAACAAAAAACAACAAAATGCTGTTTGGTAAACAATACAACCACTGGAATAGATGCAATTTAAGCCTTTCAATAAGCATGCGTTGACAGATTGTATGCATTATGCAGTTAGATCCCTTCATTGGGACAAACCAGTGTCTATTTTAGCCCCACACCAAAATGTCGCATCGGACATTAGATATTGTTTTATGGCATGTATATGGCAACTTTATAAAATGTACATGGGTGATGTTATATTTCTGATCAATACCCAATGCTAATTACGTGCCATATGGTAAGATGAAATAATAAATTGTAGAAAGATAAATTATATATTTTCTACCAAATGTATACCAACCTCAGTCCAAAAAATACAAATAAAATAAATAAACCCCATTAAAGTCACATTTAAAAGTGTTTTTAAATGATGTTCTTTAATCGTTCAACATATACACATACAGTATCTGTAAATCATTCAATATTGAATATCAAGCAATGCGTAGATTGTTCACAACCAGTGAATGGCTGCTTGAGCCATACAATCTACCTATGTATACAAAAATATCAACAACACTTGTTTTATCAAGGGCACCAATATCAACACTTGTTTTGTCAAGGGCACCAAAATCAACAACACACATTTTGTCAAGGACATCAATATCAACAACACTTGCTTTGTCAAGGGCACTTAATATCAACAACACTTGTTTTGTTAAGGGCACCAATATTATCAACACTTGTTTTGTCAAGGGCACTTCATATCAACAACACTTGCTTTGTCAAGGGCACTTAATATCAACAACACTTGCTTTGTCAAGGGCACCAATATTATCAACACTTGTTTTGTCAAGGGCATCAATAGCAACACTTGTTTTGTCAAGGGCACCAAAATCAACAACACTCATTTTGTCAAGGGCATCAATATCAACAACACTTGTTTTGTCAAGGGCACCAACATCATCAACACTTGTTTTATCAAGGGCATCAATATCAACACTTGTTTTGTCAAGGGCACTAAATATCAACAACATTTGTTTTATCAAAGGCAACATTATCAACAACACTTGTTTTGTCAAGAGCACCAATATGAACAGCACTTGTTTTGTCAAGGGCACCAATATCAACAACACTTGTTTTGTCAAGAGCACCAATATGAACAGCACTTGTTTTGTCAAGAGCACCAATATGAACAACACTTGTTTTGTCAAGGGCACCAATATCAACAGCAATTGCTTTATCAAGGGCACCCAATATCAACAACAATCTTCTTGTCAAGGGTACAAAGAGAAAAGATAAATACTGTTTACTTTCACTCAGGCAAAATCATTTATGAATCATTTACAAAACATGTACATTCAAAAGGAATTAAAACTGTGAGACCACAGTATGGTAATAATTATTCTGTTACTATGCAGTATAAAAAAATACTTTATTATACAATAAAATGAGTCGATATTTATCGCCTTAATATATCATCAAACATTCTGAAGAAATGAAAATACAAACTTAAAATAATTCTCACATTAACGTGTACATTTCGAACATGAACATGAAGACAGACTGTAATACACAGTATTACACATTTACTAATGAACCATGAACATAAATTATGAGAGGATGGTTGTAGGGACTGTGAGATATTCTCTATCAATATGAACACTGTCATTGTTGCTTCAACTTCAAAAGTGATTGCTTCATTACAAAACCCTGTAACAAAGTTAATGAAATCACATGTTGTTGATTTTACATCACACACTGTTGCTAAAAGTTTGTATACTGACGACACCAGTTAATGTTGTTTTACATCAATTTCAAACACTTTCCTGAGGATGTTTAAAACTGATGTAACAACATGGCTCTTAAGCTATCACTTAACTCAGTTTGAAAGTTTCTTCACAATGCCTAATGATGTTGTTTCAATGTAAAATGCGGTCTCTAAAACATAAATTCTGCCACTTCTGTCATAACAAACTTCTTGATTGATGGAGTATTTCTTTATTCTTTATGGCCAACTAGCCCTTTATTTCTCCTCCAAATGATACATAACTGGTATTTGTTTGTCTGTTGTTTGCTTTTTTTTTGTTACATCGCACTGACACAATTATAATCATATCAGGAACGTCCTGCTTGTTATTGTTTGAGGACGACCTCAAACTTATATCTGGGTAGAACCACTTGTGCACTGCAGGATAGCTGGAAGACCTTCCGGCATGAAAATACTTGCTCAACCAAGACTCGAAACCATGCAGTGAGATGCCGAGGATTACTGACAGCCACAAGCACCCCTTTACTGGTATTCAAATCTCATCTCAGTAAGACAATTTCTGTGAGTATTCACAATTTACTCATTGTAGGGTTTGGTTGAGAAGTAGCTTTATTGCTAAGAAGAAAATTTTGAGATTTTCTTCCCAAAAGGTCTGACAGAAGGGTAGCTACAACTTCATTGTCACCACAATGTCAAACACTCAAGCTACAATGTCCTTTGTTACAATGTCACACCTTGTTGCTTCAACATTAAGTATTGTTGTGAACACATCAGATCATGTTGCTACAATGTCAAACGTTAGCACTACATTTTTAAATCATAGCTTCAATTTCTTCACTACAACATCAGTTACACTAAAGTTGGAAAATAGTTTGGACTATGTAAGGTAAAGTCTATGATAGTCATTTGCGCCAAAGCCTGCATTACACTTAGGACACTTCCTCTGGCGGGTGTCGTAGCGCGTTTTGAGGCACTCCAGACAAAACACATGGAAACATTTGGTCAACACAGCATCCTTCCTGTTCACCTTGCATGATGGACATGTCAGCTGCTCCTGATAAATGAAGAGAGAAAGGGATTGAGAAATGTATGAAATGATCAACTTGGAACAGGAGTTCAGATAATGTGTATATTTGTATAGATTCACAAATAAAACTTATTGAGCAAGTCATATGTCAGTAAAATAGCATACAATTTAGGCTAATTTTTCAAAAGCAAAAGAATAATATATAATTAAACAAATAGCATGTTAACAAATTGACTTTATAAATAAAGGTGTATTAATTGTTGAGTTATTTAAGTAAACTACCAATTGTATCTGAAAGCTGAATGGAAAATAACTTAATCACCAAAAATATGTTGCCTTAGTTTGACTTTTTGTTTTTATATACAAGTCCCTCTAAACAATTATTGTTGTTATAGAAACTCCCTTAAAACAATTGGTACAGACCATATGTCAGCAAAAAGATAGAACCACATGACAATATATTCCCCCCTACTGAGTCTTCAATCTCATACAGTGAGGGGATGTGGTACTGTTACTCTGTGTCAGTGCTAAAGGGGACATAACTATGTGAGGTGTTATACCCAACATAGTGGTATTTAAAGAATATTTACAAACCCTTTGACCCAATTTTGAGAGCCTATACCTGAACATGTATGGCAAAAGCAAACAAGATTTATCACTGAAGAAGATGATACACCCAGCTACTGCTTTGCCACCAAATATATTCAATACATATAACAGAAAGCCATTACTTGGTTCAAATTAAACTGGTTATGATAAGTCAAAAGATTAGCGCAATAGGGCCTGATTCTTTGCAGTTATGTAAAGTTTAATGAAAACCCCACTAACAACAGCAGAGAAATAGTGCATTCAAATCTCTTCTACAGATGGACAGACCAACTAACAGACTGACAGATTCCCAATAAAGTACCTCATATCATTTGTTTCTTGTGGTATAATAAAGGCTTGGTGATGTGAAATTACTACAGTTTACTCATTAGCTGCTACATGCAATTTTATCAAGAACCAATTCAGTGACTTTTCTTTAAGCTAGTTGCAAGAAACCGATACAATGACTACATAGACTGCAGCATAATGGAAATAATCATGATAATGGAAAGATAACTCAATAAATCACAAGAAATTCAGTATCAAATATTTCATATTCTTGTCCGACAACTGCTGGCGAAACTTGAGTTATGATTTGAGCTAATACAATGATTATTTTCCTAGCTGTGTCTCACCTTATACTCCTGTATCTCAGCCATCAAGACTTCATCAGCCGCACCTGCCATCTCAATCTTTTTGCTCCTCTCCAACTTCCTGTTCAACTTAGCTATCTCTTCCTGTCAATGGTATGTTTTATACACTTAACAAGAAAGTCAATTAATTGGCTACTGCATTTTTTTTTTTAAATTATATTTTATATTACATATCATATTTTTTTGTATTACATATTGTGTTTTTTGTATTGCATATTGTGTTGTGTTGTGTCTTATATATTGTGTTTTATTACTGCATATTGCATTGTTGTTTGTGAAAAATTGTATTACATATTGTGTTTTGTATTACATATTGTGTTTTGTATGACAGTGAGTTTTTGTATTACATACCGTGTTTTCTGAACGACACATCTTTGTTTTTTGTGAAAAATTGTATTAATATTGTGTTTTTGTACAACGTATTGTGTTTTGAATGGCATACTGCATTTTTGTACTTAATATTGTGTTTTGTAAATTGTACTGAATATTGTGTTTAGTACAGCATACTGTGTTTATTATTGCATAATAAAAATTTCAACAAGAGCTGTTAGCAGACAGCATGCTCCAATTTTCTCAGTGTTTGATAGTATAATGACATTTCTAAGTCAAAGGGGGAATAACTATGACAAACTTAATGTTTAGGTTCCTGCCCTTTGAAATTTCCACTTTAGATAGGAAACAAGAATTCCAAGTTGAAATGAAATGATTATCTTAGATGTTGTTGTTTTTCTCGAGAAAAGGACTTAAACAAAGAGGTAAATTTAATGCTGATGTGATGGTGATGTAAATAGCTATGCTTTTTTTCTTCAAAGAGTGGAGCTAATAAAAGTAAATACACAAAACATGCAAAAAAGCTGCTGTGGATTATCCTCCCACTAACCTGCATGCGTTTATACTTGTAGGCCTCCTGCTCTATGGCCCCTGTTTTTTCTGCCACGGCCACCTGTGCCTCTCTCAGCTGGGCCTGGTATTTGTCAAGGTGAAGTTTGAGATCTGCTGCTGTCTGGGAGCTTTCAACAGCCTTCCGTTTGTGTAGTTCCATAGCCTGTTGTGTAAGGTTTAGCTCTTTCTCTAAAGTGAGGATGTTGTTCTGCAAGATTCTCTCTTTCTCTTCTAGCTTACGAACAACCAAGATTTGATTTTCTACCTGCAAATATAGGACAGTGCAGGGGTATTACTTCCTAGGTTTAGGACAATACGGGTGCGTTATTTCCAAAATATTTGATAGTACAGGTGTATTATTTCCAAGAAACAGAACAGTAGTGGTGTCCACTTGAAGCAGATATAGTGCTGCCTTCACTGTGTATAGCATGCCATGAACACCTGGCATAAAACCAGACCCACTCATGGTCTTTATTTCCTAAATTTAGGACAGTACAGGTGCATTATTCCCTAAATTTTGGACAGTACAGGTGCATTATTTCCTACTTTATTTCCTATTAGAAGGTATGTAGAAACTTAGGATGTTCGAAATGGATAAAAGTAAAAACTAATGAAATCTTGAGTCTCCACAACTAAACTAAAACACTTGAACTCCACTTGAGGGACTTCTACTTGAAAAACTATTCATTTATATAACATTTGTTGCTGGGTTTATCATTTCACCAACAATATTTCACTAATTTTGAGATGGTGTCCACTTAAAGCTGATATAGTGTTGTCATCACTGTGTATAGCATGCCATGAATACCTGGCAGTATTAATTCAGGCAGTGTAAAGAGAAAAAATTATGCACTTTTATTTAGAGAAGAACGGAGTTGAGTTTTGGTTCTAAATCAGCCTTAAAATATGACATGGATGAGCAGCTATACATTCAGCAAGATGACACTTGGCTTACCTGTTTATGTATGGTGGCTACTTGCTCCACCAAAAGGTCCTTCTCTTCACGAAGTAGTTTCTGAACTTGGTTACCCTTTATTCGCTGAAAAACACATACAAGATAATATAAGGACTAAAATTTATGCATCATATTTTTATAAATGGCTACTTACAATTTTATTTGCTTAAAATATACCATTTCATAAAGTAAGTTTTGATTACACAACACAAATATCATCATATTAATGCTTTTTTTGATGGAGCAAGACCAGTTTTATGTTTAGGTAAAACCACCAGGGCACTGCAGGTTAGCTGGAAGACATTCCGGCATGGAAAGTTCTTGTCCTGTCCAGAACACGAACGAATGCGGTAAAAGGCTGTTTGGTTAAAAACAGTTTCTTAAAGGCCCTTACTGAAAAATGGGAATTGATTATCAATATTGATGTAACCCCTTCATATCTGGTGCGTATCAGCTTTCTGCTGACCCTGCTTCAGTGGTGTTTGCACTAATTTATCTTGGGAATTCCAGCCAAGTAACAGCTGAACTACAGATTAAATAATGCAGTACAGAGATCAACTTCTATCTGAACTACGATTAAGAAATAATTTTATTCAGGTATTCTTCTTATCTTCTTAAGGTAGATACCCCATGAGACCTTGCTAAACAACAATTATAATACCTCCGACATAAGCCTAAAGTTAGCATCATCCTTCTCTCTGAGCTGCTGTAACAGCCGTGTATTTTGTTCCTGCATGTCTTCGAATGCCTGACCTGTGGCATCCATCTCATTCAACAACACGTCTTCTCTCTAGAAATAGATGTATTTGTAAACTATAGGAATTCCTTTATATATCTATATATATATAAAACAGATGTTATTTAGAGTTAAATAGAAATTAAATAAAAATTAGTATTTGAATGTTCTTTGCTTAAAAATGTTGCATATACATTTACTCTTCATGATAAAGATAATGGCATGAACAGATATATCCTTAGACAAAATATATTTCTTTATTTGCAGAATTATTTATTACAACCATACTTAATATCAATCTTTTTGTATGCCAAGATCTTTAATAAAGCATTCTTAGATGTTTGCTTTAAACTAATTGAAACTGAAATATAAAGTTAGGGAATTGGCACTAAACTGTGCCGAGCATGACCGAACAGCTACCAATGGTGCGGACGGATCTAGATTTACAATATTCGACCAAACTTACACTATTTGCTGTATGTCTTAACTTGTCTGTTTTCATGTGGTCAGGGCATCATTAGGATAAGACGGTCCTGTGATTAACACTCAAACCTAACAAATGGTTCCAGTCCATGAACAAGACCATTTTCAACTCATTGCCCATGTTACAACTAAGGGTTTTACCCATGAAATTAACAGATCCCTAGATATATTTATCCCAATTGACAATGTGTACAAATAAATTCAAACTATGTATAGTGGATCCTGCAGTTAAACAACGCAATCTGAATTTTAAAGTTGGAAGCATACTTGTTTCTGTGTCGTGAGATTTTTCTGCAGCTCAGAGATTGTTTCCTCAAGTTTCTTGATCTTCCTGAGGGCATCCTCCTCTGCCAACTTCTTGCGCTCTCTCCGCTCAGATTCTTGCATCTTTTTGATATGTTGCCGTAAGTCATCAATTTCCTGCTTTAACCGCTTTTCTGCTCCCATAAGCTTTGAAATCAAGAAGAGTAGCAAAATATAAAATACAGAAGTAGAAATTTCTTGGAAACACTTTTGTGTTCAATTGTATCTTCTTGACGAGCAGCTGCTGCTAGGTGTCTAGCTTTTGCTTCAACTCCGATTTATTAATAAATACACTGAACAAAGCAGGGAGATATAACATAATATCACATTTTGTAGTTTTAAAGGTGGTATCCAGCATTTTAGAATAAAATGTTGTTTCTCAAAGGACCAAACAAGCATTATTACCTGTTTAGATCATGTGAAATGCTGACTATACATGCCCTACATTTATATGAAACACGAAACATAACACCCATTTCTCATATTCATCACGCTACACAGTAAGCTATTTTAAAACTAAGAAAACTATTTGACCACTAACTTTGAACATCACACTTTATCATCCAAGCAATATGGTCTGATGTAAATATCATTTAAAGCAATAATTCTCATTGTACTGATTTATAAATTTGCAAAGAATGAACATTTAAAGCATTGTATTTCACAATTTTTACTGTTTGAAAATTAAGGAAGTATTTAAAATGGTCTGTATGTAGACTAAATTAAAAGTTTATGAAGAAATTAAGCCAAAATTTTCCAAGTTTTGTTATATGTATTCCCTTCTTTCAAAACAATATCAATTTATAATATAGTTCTACATGATGTCTTTTTTGTTTAGAAACAATATTACAATGTTCATTAAAGTCGACAATCATGTATGTGTTTAATAAGTGATAAATTCCTGACACTTAAATACTGTATTTTTCATTCCTACTGGATTTACTTTCAGCTTCTTGTGCTCTAGGTTGTTTCTTAATTGGGCTTATCGTCAACTGTATATCAGTTACTTTGAGATGGTGTCCACTGAAAAAAGCTATAGTGCTGCCTTTACTATGTATAGCATTGCCATGAACATCTGGCATGATTCCATACTCAGTCACATTATCCTGACACTGGTCCAACCTGTTGTGGATTTACCCTTGAGCATTAGGAAGGGAGCTATACCAGTACCATTTTTAACGACTTTGGTATGTATGTAATAGTCCTCTTAGTTACCACACCTGTTAAGTGTCATAAAAATCCAACCACAGTAGCTGTGAAAAAGCAGACAAACCTTATCTATAGGTGGACTGATGGACGGAAAAAAACAACAAAGGTGTATCAAATAAGACCCCATTATGCAATGTAACTAATAACTTTGGGCTCAATGAACGGTTTATCTTGCACTGGGATCAAACCTACAACCTCCTGTTTCTGGAGTTCACATTCTACCTACTTCACTATCTGGGCATCTTTAAAATAAATGCAATGTACTTATACAGATATCATTGCTATTTTTTTTATTCAATTTAATTTCTTGTTTAACCATTTTACTGCCTGTTTCCAATACCAGCCCAATGGATATAAATTTTAATCTAACCTGAACTTTGTCCCTCTGTTCTTTGGGTGCACTTTTATACATGTCTAGCAACAGTTTCATTTCCTTTTGGCTGTCTTGAGCTTTCCTGCAAAAATAAAGCAATGGATTGTTAGGAAATAGTTTTGCATTTTTTAATAACTATGTAAGTTGCTACAACAAATCAAAAGCAAATGCATATGATCAAAAAATCATCTTTGCTAGACATCTTGAATGCTTCTGAATGCTCCATGCTTCTGTACCCGCAAGATGCAGGTGCCCTTGTCTTGTCTTTAGAAAAACTTGATAGTGATATGTTAGTTTATGTTTATAAATTAAGGTCTTGAGTCAATCACAGACCTTCATGACTGTTTGAATTGTTTTTCTATTCAACCTGAATGTTTTTGTTATATTTTATGACTGGGCATGGGCATTTTAGACATTTATGGAACAGTCATAAAATATATATATATATATATATATATAAAAAAAATCCAATCCAGACCAAATACAGAAATTGTGTTGATTAAAATATAAATGGACCTACTTAAGCTGTGACTTGAGATCCTTGAAGATTTCAGCATCAGTCTTGCCTTTCTCTCTTTCTTTCTCTAGATCATCACTCTCATCATCCTTTGGTAGAACAAACTCAGTGCTGTCTCCACGGGGTGACTTGGCCTTGGAAGGGTCAGCCCCGGAGGCACCAGCCCCTGACTCTCCCGCAGCAGGGTCTTTTTCCTTCTCTGTTAACTCTCCTAGCCGGTCCTTTAACTGAAATAAAAAAAAATGAAAATAAAATGAACGAGAGTCTGGATTGTTTGTTTGGTTTATTGTCCCACCAAAATACATCAAGAGCAATTCAGTTATTTGAAGACCGTGTCCGACTGAAGCAGGTAGTTCTGTCTTAACTATGAATAGCACTTGGCATGATACCACACCCTGTCATATTATCCTGACATCCAGTCTTGGTACTATTCTTTCTACTATCTACTTGGGCGCTAGCAAAGGAACTATACCACTACCATTTTAAATGACTCTGGGTCGGGATTGAGCCCACGGAAACCCAGACCTAGAGCCAATGTTCCTCCAAATGTTTTATATGGGCCAGTTAGAGTTTGTTTTTTATTTTTATGCTACACAGTAACACATATATAGTCATATTGGCAACTTCAAGCTATTATTGTTTATTGTTTATTGGGTTTATCGTCCCACCAACAGTTTTTCAGTTATCTGGAGACGGTGTCCACTTGAAGCAGATATAGTGCTGCCTTCACTGTGTATAGCATGCCATGAACACCTGTTACGATACCACACCCAGTCACATTATATTGACACCGGGCCAACCAGTCTTGGAACTACCCTTATATTTGCTGAAGTGTTAGCAAGGGAGCTATACCACTACCATTTTTAATGACTTTGGTATGTCGCGGCTCGGGAGCTATTATTGTTGACGACAGGTTCCAGACCAATGAGTGGGTAGAACCACCAGCTGAAACATCTTCCTACTTAGTAATAGTAGCCTATACACTGTGTTAAAGGTCAGCAACTTAAACTCTTGTCCACAAGCGCCCTTCAAGGAAAGTTAGATAACATGAAAATGAAACTGCAATTGCTTGACTAATCTCTAACCCGCTATCATCTAGACTACACTTTTCTTGAGAGTATTGTTGAAGGAATGAAATAGCTATGAACAGACAAACACTAAGAAGGAGGGAAAAGAAAAGGAAAAAAAGGCAAAACAAGCCCTACCTGAGTAATTTTATACTGACCATCAGTTTAGGCCTGTTCCTCAGTTCTTTTTAAATACAGTTAACTCTCGTTATCTCAAATTTCAAGGGACCGTAGAAAATAGTTTGAGATATCCGAAGTTTGAGATATCCGAATTTAAGGATAGTTTGTGTAAATATTAAAAATCTTACCTGCTACACGATGACTTGTAATGACTGAAATTCCTTGTTATATCTGCCACTGTAAACTAAGTTTCTGCAAGTTTGTGTGGTTTTGCATGTTTAAAGTGTTATTAGATTTTTTACAATGTTATTTAATATTCTTCTTTTTATTGTAGGTTGTTGCGTCGTCGTAAGTGCATGGCCAAATTTTGTATACCTAAAGCTGATACCTGCAAGTTCTCAAAAACCTTTACAACAACAAGTACAAACTGAAACACTTTAATCAGCGTTAAAAGATTAACGAAATTGTTGTTCATTAAATCAGCTAATTAAATAATAATCGATTAACCTCTTCTCTAAATTATGTGAAAGCCTGATTGCCGATAATTGGCGATAAAACTCGCGCCCAAATCTTCGCGAGTTTCACGGTAGGTGTGAAAATCACTATTGTTGCCGATTTGCATCTTATAGCAATTTGAAGTTTGAGATAGACCAACTGATTTCAACAGTTTTATACGTGTGGGGACAAAGAATTTAGTTTGAGATATCCGATAATTTGACATATCCGAATTTGAGTTAAGCTGAGTCGAACTATATAGAAACTATAGGGAAAAAAAAAGGGACCGTAGAAAACAGTTTGACATAACCGGAAATTTGAGATAACCGATTTTGAGATAACGAGAGTTGACTGTAGGTACAGACAAAGAAAGAAGTGAAATGGAAAAAGAAAGAAAAATACATACTAGCAATTAAATTGCAGATTTTGTTCACAGCTTGAACTAGTTTTTGAAGTCAACCCTAAAATTTTGATACAACATTTTGAAACATATACTTAAATGACACAGAAATGTATAACTATTCATCACAAACAAGCCTACTTACCTTGTTAATTTCTGACTGACTGTCTTTCAATTTGCGTCGGTTTCGGAGAGACTCAGCCTTTAACTGCTGGTTATGTTTCTGCAGACTTTGGATCAGGTTTCTCATCTCTTGGTTGATGGATCCTGAAATTACATAGATGTAATTTACACTTTCATATACAAACCATAGTTTCTTCTCTTCTGTCTCACTGATTATCATACTCTACATCAGTTTCATAATTGTACTCTGTTCTCTCATTTTATTATCTTTCTCAGGGTCATGCAGGTAGGTACCTAGTTGTTGCCTGCTGCTACTGTCAGGGTTCAGAATTGTCATCACTGTTCCTATACCTACAGTTATATACTACTTTATCAAATTTTCTCATTTATCACTCTCCCAATTCCTTTTAAATTCCTCTACAAATTTCCTTGTAGCCTAGCCCCTACTCCTTGTTTCAATTCTCTTGGAAGAAGAAGAATAACAGGCAATAGAGGTAATCTACTTTTAAATTTGTGTACTAATGTGTTTGACTTTAAAAGACCTAGCACTGACACAAGCAATGACGATATGGTAACATCCAGCTATAAATCCAGCTATAAATGGCCGAGGAAGGTCCTCAACAAATGATTGGGCCGAACAACCAGCACACAACTGTTCACACATTAACATGAATAAACATGAGTGTGTAGGACAGATAATGTCCCTGATATAGTCACTTTAAATGCCAAAACACAAAAACTTAAGGGGTATCCGCAGGGTAGTAACTCCTCTGACTGCTTAGCCTCTCTCCGTATGGGACCAAGCACTGTTCGGGACAAGGATGTTAATGTGGGAAGAAGATGTTAATGTGGGAAGGTCTTCCAATGGACCTGCAGTGCTGGTGTTCTACAAAGACCTTTATCTAAAAGCTGGATGTCACTTTAATGACCAATAATTGGTCGCTGCAATTTTACAAATTTCAAATACAAAACAAACAAACAACTGTACCTGTCTGTTCATGGGCAGCCAGAGTCTGTTCAAACTCTATCCGTAACATCTCGTATGCCTTTCTCAGCTGTCCCAAGGCATCTTCCAGCTCTATCACTTCTGTTCGTAACTTCTTTTGGGCCAGTAACTCATCGCTCTGCAATACAGAAGACATCTTTTCGTTAGGGTAATAAAATGGCATATAATGAAACATACAATAGAAAAATGAAAAAGCAGATTAAAGTTGCTTACCGCACAGACAAATGTATACAATCAAAAATTACAGTGTTAATTGTCTAAGTGCTGTGATAAGAGAATATATTATTTAAAAACATGTGCAATATTGTATTAAAACTGCTTGTATAAGATAAAACATTGTAATATTATAAAAAAATTAATGCTGAAAACAACAAAGAGTTCATAACAAACCCCTGTTAGAACAAATGACCCCTGCAAACAGGGAAAATTGTGTCAGTTAAATTATTGTGTTTTTATTATGAAATGCACTCACCTCCATTTGCTCTATTTGCCTTAGATGGACATTCTTATTGGTCTGTAGCTGGTTCCGAGACTCCTCTAGAAGTGTTTTCATCTGCAGGCTCTCGTTGTACAGCACTGAGAACTGTGATTGTAGACACTTGTACTCCGTTGTTTCAACGATCACGTTCTCTGGAAGGTGCTGCAACTGTGAACAAACAAAAGCCACCAAGTTTTGTGAACGATGTTTGAACAAGTTATTTCTTAGATAGATAATATTTATGTTGAAACAAAGCTCCAGGTAATGGGTGTACATCTGATTATTATGAAGCACAGGGCCTTTTTTGGCCTATTTTGAAAAGACCAATATTTTTTGGTCATGTTCCTTATCGCAGAAACTGCCCACACTCCCCACCCCAATTAAAAGAATAACATTTCCATTTAAAAAATAGAAAAATACTGTTAGGTCACCCCTGGTCAAATAAATGACATAATTGCCTACTTCAGTCACATAAGAAATAGAGATTGCTTTATAAATGAGTGAAATATAAAAGCAGTTGAATGACCCACAAATTTAATTTTTGTTTTGTTGTCTTTGATACTTAATACGGTTATTAATTTTTCCCAATCTTCTACAATGATGCAAAAAAATCCCAAAGCTGGGGTTGGATGGTAATGGTGAGAAAAAACCCTGTAGCAATATATCCCATAATTCTTAATCAAATTGTTCATTGTTGGTACTCATCAAAGAGGTCTTACTGAGGATGTGGATGGAAAATAAAGAATTAAGCCTTATATATTTCTTCTTATATGGATCGCTGTTGAAAATGCATTGTTTTTTAATTTATTAATAAAAGGAAACATCATATCATTACTGCATATATGATGTAAATGTGAATTAATATTTCTATACAGTTAAGAAATTTACTTTTACATTGGAAAAGAGGTCCAATGAGTAGAATAAGAGTAACATGATTCCTCAAGATTACAGTCATAATGTCAATACTTTTTAGCAGCAAAAAAAAAGTGGGTGAACTGTACAATTTTGAGCTCTTATGGTACCACAAAATGTTTATATGCCAGAACGAAAAACAAGGCACTAAGTGGGATTTGACTTTGAGATTTATCTGTAGATGGCATCACTGTGGATAACCATTACAAAAACCATCGTTGACATTTTACGAATCTTAGGAAAGTGCAGAAAACTGCTATAAGAAAATAACTTCAACATTAACATTCCTGCCCACCAGTCTGTCTTCATTTCTGAACAGTTCCCTAACAACAAACTGACATAATAATATTTATTTTCATAAAATGAATTAAATCAAATAAAAAAAAGTAACAAAGTTAATATTTTTTCTCATTTCTCAGAGCTGTCCATACACAGTGCTTTCCTTTTCTCAGTGCCAAAAGGTACAGGTAAAATAAAAAATTTAAGTCTAAAAGGCGGTTTTTAAAAAGCGAATTTTAACAAAGAGCTGAAGCAAACTTTGACAAAAGGGTCATGACAAAAACTCCACTTTTTTCTTTAAAAAATTGAGCTGAAAATGGCAGCATGCAGAATTCTAACCAGTGACCTAATTTCTGCAAGGCTATAATACATTATCATTAGACCATCTGGGCACTTCTAGTTTAAAAAGCATACAAAAACCACAAGATGACCAATGTTAAGCAGTTTAAAATTATACTAAGTGTTAAGTTTAACTGACCTTTGGGCAGCAATTACTCTTACACAAAGTATTCTTTTAATGTTCTCTTTATGGCAAGAGGACAAATAAAGCAGACTCTTTAACCCTTTCACTTATAGTATTTGTATATGATACATGTATGATCAGCATATAATTATAGGTTACAGGCTAAACCAGGTTTACAAACTAACCCTTAGTTGTGCATCTAGTGTCTACTGCCTTCACTGTGTATAGCATGCCGTGAAGACCTGGCATGATACCACACCCAGTCACATTATCCTGACACCGGACCAACCAGCCGTGGAACTACCCTTATATTTGCTTTAACATTAGCAGGGGTGCTAAACCAATACCATTATTAATGATTTTGGAAATGTCGTGGCCCGGGATCAATTCCGGGGTCTCCCCTACCTGGAGCCGATGCACAACTGATTGTGCTACCAGGTCTGGTCCAGTATTTTGTATTTGTGTTTTAGCTTTAATGGTACACTGACACTTGATAGGTCAAAGGGTGCTGAATGCTCTAATGTTTATCATCCTTACATTCGGTTTAAGTGCTCTATGCCAAATGTGATAAGGTTTAACATCCTTACATCCAGTTTAAGGGCTCTATGCCAAATGTGATAAGGTTTAACATCCTTACATCCGGTTTAAGTGCTCTATGCCAAATGTGATAAGGTTTAACATCTTTACATCCAGTTTAAGCTGCTCCATGCCAAATGTGATAAGGTCTAACATCCTTACATCTGGTGTAAGCTGCTCTATGCCAAATGTGATAACGTTTAATTGCTCTAAGCCAAATGTGATAAGGTTTAACATCCTTACATCTGGTTTAAGCTGCTCTATGCCAAATGCAATAAAGTTGAACTGCTCTATGCCAAATGTGATAACAATTAACATTCTTACATCCAGTTTAAGCTGCTCTATCTCCTTTAAAGCTTGCTGGTGGTCCTTCTGAAGTTTCTCTAGCTCTGCCAGACGATTCGTCGCTAACTCCTTCTGCTCTTCTTCACTTGCTAGAATCTCTTCAAACTGAAAAGCAGAAAAATAAAACTGCTATGTATTTATAGTTCAAGCAACCACGAATAAGCTCTGCCTAGTGTCTATTAGAAGATACCAGTATATGCAAATAATTAGCAATAAGTAAGCCTTTACACAGACAAGTTCTATTTATCAAATTATAAAAAAGCGTTCACCATCAAAAGAAGAAATAGTAATTAATTTGGAAAAAGACATGAACCATATTCACAGAAAACATATCTACAAAATACTGCCTATAAAATTATATTTACATTACCTTTTCACATTTTATTTTGATAAAATCTATTTGGGGTTTAGTCTGCCCCTCAAACTGAATGTTTCACAAAGCATAGTCAAAATGTTTGTTGGGTATAATGTTTCACCAACAGTTTATTAGTTATTTGGGGACAGCATCCACTTGAAGATGATCTAGTACTGCTTTACTGTGTACAAAATACCTTGAACACCTGGCATGATACCTCAACTAGTTAAATATTCTAAAATTATCCTGACATCAATCAGTCATGGAACTACCCTCTGCTTGAACTACAATCATTTTTAACACCTTTGATATAACACATCCAGGGCCTGAACCCAGGGCCTCCCATACCAGGAGCTGACATTCTACCAATGGTGCAACAAGATCTGGTCAAAATGTTGTTTTTAAATAAAACATAAAAACTGTGGCTATTACAACGCCATTTTTTGTCCACATACCCTATTCTTAGAGACGCCTGTTACACATTTCCCCCCTTCCAACTGTATAACATTCTTATCCTCGTATGTTTGGAGCTTCTGTATGGCCTCCGACAGATGGCGATCGAGCTTCTCTGCACGGTTAGAAGTCACCTCGAAGTTGTATTCCAGGTCATCCATTTTGTTCTTCAGTTCAGCTATCTCTGTTTCTGCTGCAGTAAGTTTGTCTTGCAGCTCTGCCACCTGTTGAAGTAAGGACAACACTAGGTAACATCTCGGGGTCATAACAATGAAGAATCTTGGTAATTTTTATCAATTGACATGACAAACTTTTTTTTATCAAATCTAAAAAGATTCTTATGCATAAACCTACACTTAAGTTTAAGTAAAAGCTGTTTATAAGATTGCCCAATTGTTAGACAGTACAGATCATAAACTAAATCACAGTTCATGTCCATCTTGTACAAATCTACAAATAAAAGTTATTGGGATAAATCTAAAATGAGGTTTAATAGCTTCAATGTTTTCATGAGTGGGACTTTCAGAAGTTATTTTATATCTTAAGAAAGCTTTCAGACTTTAGAGAAATTTCTCAGCTTAAGATGGGAACTACAAATAAGATTCTTTATGGATAATTACATTAGAACACTTCTGATGTCATAAGGAAACTTAATTTTTTAAAAATTTAAAATGAAGTAACCCAGCGATTTTCAGAGTAACTCACATTGTTTTGTAGGCTTTGATAAAAAAAGTCCCATCTCTAGTCATCCAGCCATTATTGGCTGAGAAACCGCTAAACTAACATCGGTATAAAACCATGTTGCTTTGCCAGTCTTTCATACAGCATGACATGAAAGTTTTGAAAGGTCAGAGATTCTAACCACATCCTGGGGTAGTACTAAAACTTATTACCGGTAGATACATTCCATGGAAGTATCTCAATCCCTTCATTCCACATACCTGAAGGGTGTTCTCATGATGACGCTGGTGTAGCTCTGTGACCAGGTTGTGCAGACGCTTGTTTTCATGCTGGAGATCTAATAACTCTTCTTTAAGAGCTCGCATAAGAAGTGGACTGGTCTGCGTCTCCTCAACCTTTACCGCCTCCTCTCCACCCTCCGCCTTCACCTCACTGACTGGTTCTTGCTTTACCTCCTCTGGACACACCTCTGGCTTCTTGTCTTCCTCGCTGGGGTCTGTGAAAAGTTTTATGTGGAAATACTTTATTTGCTTTCATGTTAAATATGGTCATACTGGTGACATCCAATTTATAATTGGTAGATGAGAACCCCAGACTTAAGTCTGAGAAGAACCAGCACACCACAGGTCAGCTGGAAATCCTCCCCTCATAAAAGTTCTTGCCCCGACTGTGACCGAACCCAGCGTCTAGGGGCTGAGGAGTTACAAGCCTGTGACTCTGACCGCTAGGAGAAGGGCATCTTGGAGAAGTTTTGAAGTAAATTAGTTAAAAAATTAAAATAATATTATTAAATAAAAGTTTTATCTAAAATTATGGTTGTGTGTCATTTGAAAGAACCAGACAGTATGCAAAACATCACAACAAAATTTGTTCTTGGACTTCATCATATGGCATAAAATATTTGAGATCAAGCTTGTAAAGAGATTGAGGTATAAAATAATGTAAAATCGGGGACAAAAGAATATTTTTACTGTTTTAATTACATAAATATTAATGTTAAAATTCATCAACAATACTGCAACACTTTGTAAAAGCTCTTATTGATATGTTTAAGCATATTGTTTACAATGCATTATATTTTGTTTCTGTTTGTTTGATTTTGAATTTTATTTTGAATTTCCAACACTTTTCTATTGCTTATAACTTGGCGACAAATTTAAACACTTTTTCAAATAAATGTATCATCTGAGATTTAAATGATAAAAGGGTTTACAAATTCACTCTCCTAATTTGTGAATCTGATATATGTAATATAAAGCAATAAGTTTTATATATTGTCATAACCAAATGACAATTTGATGGGTCGACTGAAAACTATTCTTACTAGTACTTTTCATATTTAAAGGTAAGGTAGAAAAATCTTTAAAAAACATTTCAGTAGATTCAGTGATTTTTTTTTTACCTCGTATTGTAATACAACAACGGTTTCTTGCATTTGTTATATAAAATAACATGTACCTAATCTTTAGTATATAGATGCATTTTTAATGCAATTTTTTGTAAAAAGATTACTTTTGCCCCAAAAATAAATTAGAACAGTCTTCTGCTGACCCAGTGAATTGGAGCTTTCAGCTTATTTGAACTGAGATAAATACTATTATAAAGAAAACTGTACTATCAGCAACATTTATACCGTACCTGCAGGTTCTGTCTTCATTTCAACATCCTGACCCTCTGTTGAGGCTGAAACCTCAGGTTTCACGTCCTCGGGCTCCTGTTTCACATCACTGGAGGGTGGGGGCTCCTCAGGTTCTTTGGGCTCTTTCTTTATCTCCATCTCTGACTTGATGGGCGAGATCTCAGGGACTGGCAGGTCAGAGCCTAGTGGAACCTCATCTTCCTCCTATATATTGGAGCAAGTACTATATGTTTGTTTGTTTTTAAAAAACTTATTATAGTAATGTTCAGTTATGTTTGTGGAGGAAGCGGGACTGAAACCCACATGGTGAGAGGCTGTGCAGTTAGAGGAGTCAGAGAATCTACCACTGAGCCCTGAGCATTTTCTGTGTATAGTGGGGTGGGATGGGAGTTTAATGTTACAACTACTCATTTTTTCTCATCAATGATATGTGTCAATAGTGGGTAAATTATATTACTTTTGTTTTATTACAGTTTGCTAAATACTACTGACAATAAAAAGAAGACAACTAAACTATCCTGAATAACATCTTACCTGTTCAATCTTCTCTCTCAGAGCTCCGTGAAGTTTCTCGTTCCTCTGGAGGAGCCTGTCGAATGCCTGGAGCAGTTTACCGATAGCACGTTTAGAAAACTCCACTCGCTGTCCAAGTCTTTGCTCCAACTCCTGACGATCCCATGTTGACAACAGTGTCAGAAATGATGTTGTCTCTGTGCTCTGATCTATCATAGACATGCAAATAATATCATAGTTTTTAACTGGGAGCTTTGCAAATACTCTTTAAAGGTGATAGCAATAGTAATGGACAGTCACAAAGCGTTTGGTAAAGTTTGTTTACATAAGCTAGTTGATCTGATCAATATAAACCGCATGGTGAGCAGTTGACTATCTTTAAATATGTGAATCTGTGCAATAAGTGAATATAGGAAACATCACAGGTATCGACATAAGTCAAAAGATCCAAGGACCTTAAAAATGACCTTGACCTGTCAGTTGCACCAGTTATTGATAAGCATGGCATGCCTTTAGACATTGAGTCTTAGTCAATTAGTAGTCAATAATCAATCTTTAAATAGATTTTGGATAAATCACAATTCTGATGTAATTTTCAAAACTAAAAAACAGCAATGTTAACTTAATTAAAATAACTGTCACTGCTTTAGGAATGTTTTGGGGTATGTTGAGTTAAGTATGTTTACCAGTATTTTTTAAAGGATCCAAATTCACATAATGTCACAATCCTGGTTTTGTACAGCATGAAGAAGAAAAGTGCAGATTATTCTACAAAGGTTAAACAACTGCAATAGAAAATCTATCTAAAACACTCAGTTTGCTAGATTACAACTCAACTGATAAGATTTAGTAAAACAGTGTAGATCTAGATCAGCCAATGCCCTGCTGGGAGCTCTCTGATCAGGATCTATACAGTGTCTCTAGCAAGTTATTCTAGACATTTCTGCATATTGATTTAAGAAGATGACTTAGAATCAGCTGTTAACACTTTTCTTACAAGAAAATCCATTTACCCCCTTAACATAGAACACCCTATCCATATGGTGTTTCCAGCAACTAATGGGTCAACAAAAATGAAGCATGAAGAGAGTAAAATAAATCTTACTTTTGTTTTCATCTTCATCGGCAGTCTCAGCATCAAACCTCTGGACTAGAACTCTTACATCTTCATCAAGCTGGAAATACATTGTTATAGTCTAGTTTAGAAACAGTTTTGTTTTTGTTAATAAATCACAGTGACAAAATTATGGTCTGACAGTCATCAGAGTGCTGACCAGCTAAATGTCTGGTATAATCACTGGTGCACCACAGGTCATCTTAGAGACCTTCTACACATTGAGATGCAAAGAAGTCCTAGGATTTTAAAGTCTCAACCTCCAACCCTAAACCATTATTACAATTCATTATGATATTTGAAATTTAGAAAGCTGATATCAAGCAAATCTATACACAAAGCCTCTAAGAATGTTTTTTCTTAATAAAAGTGCTAAATGTTAAAACAACACAAATACCAGGTGTACCCTAGTGGAATAAA
Source organism: Sinonovacula constricta (assembly GCA_007844125.1). NCBI lineage: Eukaryota > Metazoa > Mollusca > Bivalvia > Cardiida > Solecurtidae > Sinonovacula > Sinonovacula constricta. The sequence continues at coordinate 21,055,465 of CM017571.1, forward strand.
ATAATGGAATAAATGGCAATTATTCTGGTTAGTGTTACCAGGAAGCATTGGCAAGAGGAAAGACAAAAAACTGCAAAAATACTTGCATAAAGTGTAGGTAAGAAAGGCCTGAAAAAAAAGATTGATTTTGAAGTATACTGTTTTTATTGCTAAATTTAAAAGTGATAAAAGAGAAAATAACTTTGCATACTATACAAGTAATTACAGTAAGACAGAGGGCTGTTTAATACATGTAAGACACATTGGCAGAGGGTTGTTCAATAAGACACACAGACAGGGGGTTGTTCTATAAGACACATTGACAAAGGACTGTTCAATATGATAAATTGACAGAGGGCTGTTCAATAAGATACATTGACAGAGAGCTGCTCAATAAGACACATTGACAGAGGGCTGTTCAATAAGACACATTGACAGAGGGCTGTTCAATAAGACACATTGACAGAGGACTGTTCAATGAGACACGTTGACAGAGAGCTGTTCAATAAGACACGTTGACAGAGGGCTGTTTAATAAGACACATTGACAGAGGGCTGTTCAATAAGACACATTGACAGAGGGCTGTTCAATAAGACAAGTTGACAGAGAGCTGTTCAATGAGACATATTGACAGAGGGCTGTTCAATAAGACAAGTTGACAGAGGGCTGTTCAATAAGACAAGTTGACAGAGGGCTGTTCAATAAGACACATTGACAGAGGGCTGTTCAATAAGACAAGTTGACAGAGGGCTGTTCAATAAGACAAGTTGACAGAGGGCTGTTCAATAAGACACATTGACAAGGGGCTGTTCAATAAGACACATTGACAGAGGGCTGTTCAATAAGACACATTGACAGAGGGCTGTTCAATAAGACAAGTTGACAGAGGGCTGTTCAATAAGACACATTGACAGAGGGCTGTTCAATAAGACACATTGACAGAGGGCTGTTCAATAAGACACATTGACAGAGGACTGTTCAATAAGACACATTGACAGAGGGCTGTTCAATAAGACATATTGGCAGAGGGCTGTTTAATAAGACACATTGACAGAGGGCTGTTCAATAAGACACATTGACAGAGGGCTATTCAATAAGACAAGTTGACAGAGGGCTGTTCAATAAGACAAGTTCAATGAGACACAATAACAAGACAGAGCCCCATACCTGATTCCAGTATCTGTTAACAATCATAAGCACTGCATCATCTGTTCTCTGTCTATTCTCCAGCTGTTCTATACGCTTGTGTAACTCCTCCTCAGCCCGTTTCCTCTGCTCTATCCTCTCCGTAAGCTTCTTGTTCTGGAACTGTAGGACTTTTGTATCCATCTGTTCCTGTTATAGCAAGTAAAAGAAATTAATATCCTGTTCCAAATTACAGTAGAACTAAAAGGTGACTATAATAGTGACATAAACTGACATTCAGAGAAATTATTTCCTATGGAAGCATTTTAGGAGGCAACATCATAAGTATATATAGATATACCGGTATATACATATATATTTATATATATATATATATATATATATACATACATATATATATATATATATATATATATATATATATATATATATATATATATATATATATATATATATATTTATATATATATATATATGTATATGAGTAATGCAGAGTAATTTCCTTAAAAAAAATTATCAGAAGACACAAATGATGACAGTATGTTGTCAGCTAAAAAGAGTAATTATGAACCTACTAGACTGTAGATGGCGCCAATATTGAGCGGCTCCAGACGTGTGTAACTCTTCTTGGCAGGTGGCTCACCTGAGCCCCCAGCATCACTGCTGGGTCGCTTGGCAGACATCTTCCAGGTACTCTATCTGTTCATCTCACTTTCTGTGCTGTCTGAAACGAACATTCATATATTTATTTCGAATAAGCTCTCCAGTGCTTTATGTTGATAAAGATCAGTTGGTTAAGCGCCAGGATGGCCTGGGTCGGAAAGTTCCTCATTTAACAGAAACCATATATAATCAACATTTAAATATAAGAAAAGACCATTTTTTGTATGATTATGTGTAAAATTATGTCAAAATAAAACAATGTAAGCACCTACATACATATAGTTATACAAACAACCTAATTCTGTGAAAACATGTTGCAAGAGAGTAAAAGCTAGTCTATTCTCTAAGTATCCAACAATGCAAATATAATGACACATTTCAAAATTACAACCCTTCTTTAAGGAACAGTGACATGATAACTATTACCTAGGCATTGCAGGTGACATAAGGTGACAAACTATAAATAGTATAATAGATTTGATACAATACTGGCAAGGGCAGAGTAATGTGCTTCATAAAAAAAAAAAAACATCACGGTAACCTGATGCCCTGATCGTCACCTCTAAACATAAAATTTATAAAATTAAATTATTAAAGTAATAAGAAACTTATACATATAACATGAAAAAGTAAAAAGAAACTTATACATATAGCATAAACATAGTTTTCTTTTAAATACACTTGATAAGGACTGATCAGGAGCTTAACACAAGACACCAGAATGGGAGGTGGGTGGCAAAAGTCCTTCTTGTTCATTTGGCTGACAAAATCTACCATGGCATTCAATAGACTCTAAACTTCATGGGTCATTGACCCCTCAGTCAAAATTTTCAAGGGTCAAATTCAAGTATATGAGTGTAAACTTTGTGCATTGTGAATCACATTATAAAGTGTAAATAGATGTATCATAGCAACATGTTGCTTGTGTTTTATTACTTACAGTTCATCATTCTGCAGTTTATTTAGTATTTTGAATATTATTTTTTTTCTTTATATCTTTCTCTTTTTCTCTTTAAAACATTTCATTAATCTTTTTGTTATATGTTATTATGTCACTGATGACCACATTTTGTAGAGATTAGCCTTGCCAGGAATTATTGATACTGATGATAGATTAGTAGTTAATACGGGACAAGTAAATAAACAGAATATTGCTTAATAGTTCATTAACTTTTCTGCATCTCAATTATAGGAATTGAATGAAAAAAACATAACATTTAACATTATTATATACTTCCTCAGACATCTCATCTTTTGAATTTGAATACAATCCAGAACACTTAAAAATGCTGAGCTACAATGAATTGCATTCATCTGCAAACCTATTTTCCTGTTTTTAAATAAACATACCTGCTTAAGACAATAACAGTGAAAAAAATAGCAAAGCAAATTAGAATCTGAAAACATTTGAAAGCACATGAAATAATAATACATAATATATATAATACATGAAAGTTAGCTATCTGTTATACTCAACATGCAGAATTTCACCTGTAAAAACTTTAAACATAAATAATAACACATATGCAAAGCACATTTTCTAATTAAATATATCTAAAGGCACAATCAGGAAACAAAAAACAACAAGAAGAACTGGTTTTTCAAACTTGGACACAAGATGTACTGAGTCAAACTGTAGTCTAAGCTAAAAACGAATTTCAAAATGTTAATCAATTGAAACATCTTGGTTAAAAAACAGTGACTGTTGTGACTGAACATTTATTTCCTTTTCACTGGAGACTTAGGGATTCCAACTTAAGCTACAAGTTAAGGCTTCCCCCCATTTAGCTGGTGTGCTGCACAAACATTCGCTATCATTTGTACATTTCTCACCACCCCAAAAGCCTACATCACACAAGCTTTTCTGAGCCATAATTTCAACCATTCAAGTTACTAGCACATCGTTAATCATCTTTCGTAGATCTATCAACTTTCGAAATTGTGATTTGGATTTGCCGTATATGCATGCACAGTTCTAAGTCGGCATCAACAATGACACAGATTTTGCCACTTACCAGAACAGAACATTACCTGTTATTACTTTATGACTGCAAACATTCGACACAACTAATAAAAAAATTATTACAAATAGTAAACAAACAATTGATCACACGTATATCTATTTTAATCAGTCCAGAAAAAAAGAAAATTAAATGCCTTTACTCAAATGCACCATTTCACACCTTTTCAGTAATTGCGCATTTAGGTGCCCTAATCAAGTATTTTTATTGCTTCTGATGTATCGGGGTGCTACAGACATGCTTTATGAGTAACAAATGCTGATCTTTTATGATTCATTACCTTTCTACACCTCTGTCAAATGCCATATTGAAATAAGCAGCACACACGAACAAACGAGTCAAATGGCTGTACTAGAGCACCTGTTTCTCATTAATATGCAGGCTCCATCTACTGCATTGCTTTTCTCCTTGCCAGAGTTATCGATTATACAGACATAGCGGAAAAAGCTGTTCTCATATTATGCAGACTCTGTCCAATGTCATCTTTTCTCGTTTCTAATAAAGCCGTAGGAGATTTTGATAGATGCATTTATTTTGATATTTTGTCATTTTTGCCAGTTTAATATTTTATTTAATACAAGTGAAATTAATTTGATAAATGATACAATTGAATTAACAAAACATGATGGATTTACGTGTTCGCAGAGATGACATTTTCATCTATATAGGTCGTCTCCTACCTTTTGATCACGTAAACAAATGAAAAAATATAATTTGCAGGCAAGTTTAAAAAAATAACGCCGACCGAAGTGGTCCTCTGTTAAGCTTTTGCAAAGCATTTCATGTTCAATGTTAAAGCCTTCTTAGAGACAACAATATGTTTGCATGTAAATATGTATATCAAGCTGGAGATCATTCATAAATTACCAAAAATTACCTTATATTCGAATTTCTAAATTTTTATGGAGCGTTGGCGGCCATTTTCAAGTCAAGCTATCCGCCAACCACACTCCATTATGCTAGCTAGCAATAATTATTTTAAGCCAGCCGGTAATACCTACTTAGCGGTGTACACATAAAAAATAACACGGGTGTTTAGTAACAAACATCATCGCTCTGTATTTTGTTAGATTTTTTAAAAATAAATGTATACCCGCGCTGCTTTTGTGATCAGGTAGTGGATTAAACAAATGTTGCGCCGTTCAACTGTTTGATAAGTCCGAAGTTCCTTGGATTTTCTGTTTCGATCAAATATCAAGGGCGTGCCTGGGCTTACGCACTTACGCACTTACGCACGTGCGTACAGTTGCTTCCGAAAATTGAAAAAATAAAAACGCCTAAAAGCGAATTTAAATCGTCGCCTAACCCGGGTTAGGCACTACCAGTTAATTGTCTTTATTAATTTAAACATTTTTCTAATTCTACACAATCTTCAACAATCCAACTTGACGTATTTCTATCTCTTCCTGCTTCTAAGAGTTTAGACAATTCTTTGTTCTAGACAGTGAGAGTACCCGCTACTCCCACCCCCACCCCACGAATGCATCTATGGCGCTCTATGGAATGAATCCGGATAGTGGGGGGGGGGGGGGCGGGCACGCCCCCGGACTCCCTAGGAATAGTGCGTATACTCAAAAGTCGCCCAGGCACGCCCCTGAATATCTTTCTCGAAATTTTTCGCTGGATCGACAACCACTGTCAGATTGGCGAAATCCTTATTGTCACTTAAAATTATTTATTTGTGATATAATAATTAAAATATGGTTATCATGACTAAGAGAGCTATCTTGTTTTAATCGTTGCTTACCCGCTTCATTTCTATAAGGGTGTTAAATAAATAAGCGGAAAATTGCTGCCATACTTTTAATACTCATGGGAAATTCACGCTCTCTTTACATTTTATAAATAAATATAGAGTAAACATATACACAAAATTTCAATAACTATAAAATTATATGTATTTTACGATAATTGCAGTAAACCCGACCCGGCGTCGTTACGACGTCACGCTCAACACACTAAAACACGCACATATTCCTTCTCAAAATACTCCCCGTGAAAGGAAACGCACTGTTTACAACGGTAGACCCATGACAGGAAACTTTTATATTAAAAATCGTTATTTATCTCGGACATTGCACCTTGCACCGCGTAGGACAGCTCGTCTACGTCACTGAAGCGTTTTCCCCGCAGAACGTTCTTTTCAGGGTTGGGAAGATAAATAAATCGCACTGTGCGAGGTTGGGGCTGTAGGCCAGGTGCTCGAGTACTTGGAAGCCGAATTTCCCGATGGTGTCCCGTGTTTAAACCGCACGATGACAGGGCGCATTCTTGCGATGGAATATCATGTCGGGGATTCTCGTTTTCGCTTCTTTTTCATCGCCCTCATAAAATCGCGTCTCAGAACACATAAAGGTATGCAATCATAATTAAATTGTAATAATTAATTTTAATAATTGCTTTCACAAATATTATTAATTATTAGGTAATGTATTGACTTTAGAATAGATATTGTATTATAGAATTGATAAATTTATTAACCTTAGAATAATACCTCACCGTCAGCGTCTAACCCAGATGTACCGCATGGCTCAGTATCACGCCGTCGATTATGCAAACGATAATTTAACGTGAACCCAAAGCAAGTGGTCAAGTGGACTTCTTAGTTTGAAAATAACTAACTGTGCAGCGTGGCTCAGATAGGAAATACATGTTTGTAAAGGCAATTGGGGTGTTATGATTCACTTTTCACATAGATGTAGGGCACCAATATATAACGTATTTCACAGGAGCATACTAGTTTACAATATATATATTTTAATTTTAATTAATTTATTTATGTTTGTTAGAGGAAAGGGGTTTGGGGTTCTAACTGTCGGATACCATCTTTAAAGCACAGACCTAAAGTAAAGTGCATTCATTTTAGGTCCAAGCTTAAGTCGATCCTGTCGGATTTGGCTGGAAAAAAAACTTAATTTAAGTCTTATTCGACAGAAAGAAAGTATTGCAGATAAGAAATATGAAAATAAGAAAAAATAACATAAATATGGTTTAATGGAGTTCAAACTCACAAAAATTATAGCGTTGGTAACGTACGTTACTTTTCTTTGTGTCTAGAGTCAAAACAAATCAAGTTCAAAGGGACACCGTTTTGATACTTTTAATTTAACAAAAACTAATTTTAAATCATATTCTTCAATCTCAGTATCAGAATAAAACTTCAATAAGACTTTAAAATCAACTCCGATTTTTTTTAAATTTAATTTATTAGTTTTATCTATTGAATTAATTTTATTAAATTTATCAAATTTATCAATTGCTTTAATTGATTTTATTTTATTGTATTTTTTTAATTATTTAATATTACATAATATTACATACCTTGCTTCCTGCTTACCTACCTGCTTGTCTGGACACCCACCCACTCCCCTGCCCGCCCCGGCGTTGAACTTGTAAGGGCGTACCAAGAAACCACGTACATTTACCTTTAAGGTTTAGACATTTTAACAACAAATTAAATGGGGTCCTACCGATATCCAGAGTTATCTCCCTTGCGAAGTTAGTTTAGAGTGATTTCCCTTAGGTATTGGGTAGTTCCGGTTTGTTGAGAAAAACGACGATCAGATAACATATCGAGATTTATCCGTGTTCTTAAAGGAATTTCAATGTTCGCTCTATAATCAACGCAGGAAACTGATGCAGACCAGCAGTACAGCTAAAGCAAAGAATGAAATTATGTATGATAGAGTAAAACTGTTAAAGTCGGAACAGTTTCTCAAGAAACTTTATGGGTGGGGTAAAATAAGTTGGTACTTAATCTCGACAGATCGTCCTGTAATACTGGCGTGTTGCGATTAATTTCGCTATTTTTGTTGTCTTTTTTTCGTCATTGATGAGCTGCAGATAATTTGTGTAAGCTTTTTGTGTAAATGTGCTGGAAGTGAAGTGGTAATTGGAGCAATTCGACGATATAAATGCTTTTTATACTAGTCATGATTGAAATTAAATGTGTGGCATGTAGGGAGTTGGCAACATATGCAACCTATTTTGGTGTGTGTATTTTTTGCTCTTTCATCCTATTTTCATTAACTCGTTGAGCCCTACAGCCAATTAACCAGTCATCCCCTAGAGGCATTTCTCCAGTCATCCCCTACACCTGGTGGGGGTCTTATCTGCCCCTCGTGCCTTGTGACACATCTGGTGTAAGATATTGGGGGTGGATGTATACACAACACAATAAACATGTCATTTTGGATATACTTGCAGCACAGAAAGTGCTTTACACAACCGTGTAATTTTTAACACTGTAAGAAAAGAAATACTTCAGAAAAGAAACAAAATTACTGAAATCTGAAGAACAAGTTAGATTAATAATATCAAAATTAACACATTTCAAATGATTAAACTAAGATATAATTGACCTCATCAAGTTTTCTTATGTTTATAACGTAAATAACACTGCTTTATTTAAAAAAATATATAATGAGTAACTTTAAAACAGTCGGCCGTCTTTGATTGAAAGTTGCGATTTACCGGTAGTTTGAAAAAATAACGTTCTTAAACTTCATATTTGATTGAAAACTTCCGCTATTTCCAAGCGTTAGCTTTTGTCTTTTGATCTGTTGATATTTGCAATTATATTATAATTTAATCAGACACAGGTAATTCCACATATCCGCCGATACATGTGCGCATAAATAGGAATTTTAAAGCTAACAGTAAGGGACATCGCCGTTTTTCTTTGTCTCGACATAATTAATTCATTGTGTTTACATCCGGGTTACATGAAATTCTAATACATATATTTCAGGCCATAAAAATCTTACATGTGACCACGTTTTTTCCTAATCCACAGCTATTTTCAACATAAAATCGGCGTACTCTCAATAAAGTTTACTGTATATAACCGAAACCGGAACTACCCAAAGAAGCGCCACCTAGTTCAAGGGAGGTAAATACGTAGCGAAATCAGGGATAACTCCGTATATCGGTAGGACCCCATTAATCTAAAATATCTTGTTTCTGCATTGTTTGCGTGAATGTAACAGACATCCAAAATTAATTTAAAACAAATAAATATCTCTCGTTACATCAGTATGAAACAAAGCGACTTTGTCATTGTTGGATAAAGGCGCTTTTTCAATTAAAAGGGGCAAAACTTTGTTGAACGACAGTGAATGATAGGATAAAATATTACTCCTGGTCACTCCTGGCTGTACAACGTATATATAATATTATTTTTCTATGACCACGAGTGAAATAAAATATGATCATACACTAAATTCGACAAATTTTCCTCTTTTTCTTTTTACTTATTTCGTTTGTTTGTTGTTGTGTGTATGCGCGCGCGCGCGTGTGTGTGCGTGTGTTTTAAATTCATCAGTTGTCCCTAATTATCTTCCATGGGACCCGGAGTGAAAATGATATTGTTACATGAAATGATCCAGATTTTTATTAATGCCCTGCATCCACGAGAAAAGTAAATTTAAAAAAATCCCATTTATCATTGGAAAATAGTATTTCCTATCCGACACACGTTGCACAATTAGCTAATTGTATACTTAACCACGTAACCGCTTGTTTTGGGGATCTCAATATCATCATCCGGGTAAACAGTTTTAATATCGATATCTATTTTTAGCTGAAATCCAATCGTATATATTTATAGATTTTAAAATGATGGGCCTTTAAAGTGATATATTTCAAGATTTGCACTGTCTTACAGTTGTAGTTATGTTATATAAAGCCTTTACCAAACTAAAATGTAAGTTTATGCATAAATTATGCATTCCCGAGACCTTGAGTAGCATGTTGTCCACATCAAATTGTGGTAGAATAACACATCTTTTATATAATTGGCGAATACAATGAAAAGAAATTAATATTATAACACCAAATGCCGTTATAGCTAATTATATTTTATTAATAAGAGCAAAATGCAAATATTAACCAATTATAACCCTCAGTTCAAAAGTGCACAAAAAATATACTATCAACGAACAGCAAAATGGGGACTTAAACCATAGAACTTAAGACATCAAGCCGTTGCTGCTTGTAAATCTCACGATAATTAAATTGTATAGTCAGTGCCAAAGTATAAAATTTGTAATTGAATATGAAGGTATAGTTATGTTTCCTGTTGAATCGTAAACAAAATCAATTCTCTTTCTCAGCGTCTGTCAAGAATAAGTTATTTATTCCACAAGTTTTATCACACTGGATAGAATGTTATGCATACTCCAGGTTGTGTCGGTAATCGATCTCTGTTTACAATGGCTTGAAGACACTGGTTCAAACAACGATGATTTTCCCGTGCAGGTTTTTATCTCGTTATTATTCTGTGCATTCATCTTACTTTTTAAAATTTCTTCGAAAAATGTCAGCACTGATAAAAATAAGCTCTGCCTGGTCGAGGATCATACTATACAGACCATAAACTGAACGTGTATTGATTGGTTTCAACAGAATTCGTTGTTCATATAGAATGACATTTACAAATGTCAATGTATAATAGATGTATAAAAGAAAGTCAACAACATCAATGAGATAATTTTTATGAAACTATTCCATTAACACAGTATAAATCTTGATATTTGATATAACGTGGTGTGCATCGACGGAGGTCTGTTTGTTAGTTTTCCCATAAAAGCTACATATTTATGGAGAAAACACATAACTGGACTGCATCTGAGTCAGAGTAATCCAGCGTTTAGTTTGATTTTTCTTTTGATAAGTCGAAAAAAATAATTTATGTATCCAGTCAGATGTATGGGGAGAGTCTAAAGCTGTGTTTGTTTGTCTTTTTCATATACCATTAAGGGGTAAACCATGCCGACATTGACATCATACTCATGCAAGTGCACTGAGTCAAATTTAGATCTGTTATAATTTAAACAAATCGAAGACACTCGTCACATTTAGAACTACATGCATCATGCATTGATTAACATTCAGAACTGTAAATATTTTACTACTCGAATGCGCTCTGTCACATTTATGACTGTATCATGGCCGGACCAATCGAATGCATTGGGTCACATTTAAAACTTTGTTATATTTCGACCACTCGAGTGGATAAATAAATACTTATGAGCTTAATATCGAACACAGTATTCTGTAATTGTGTGCCATGATTACAGTCGAGAGAAACGCATCGTTCTGTGGCTTCTCAGCGATCCCTCGTGACAGCAATTTCTGGAGGACATTGCATGTTCAGCATAAGATGGCGGACAGAAGTTGTTTACTGTTATTTCAGTGTACGCTGGCAATTGCACCATCTGCGTATCCAAATGGCGATCTGTGTACACAGACGACGGCATAACACCGGAATTGACGGTAGAAATCGTGCCAAGCGTCCATCCGCCACTGTGTGCAGTTGATTCGGGAGTCCCGCTTTCAGGAAGAGCATCACGTCTGCTAATATTGTTTTCTTTCGCGCGTAATTTCCTCATGATACTTTGCGATGTTGCCAACACCAGCATGACGCAAGTGATGAATTCTAAAACGCACCCAAGGCCAGCAAGTACTCGTGACCATGATCTTTTGATGGTTACGTCAGTCGCCATTTCCATGCCAACGGATATTTTCAGTATAGGCACCAATACCAAGATACCTGGGAATAACAACAAAGGACCGCATAATAAACGGGTTAACATTAAAGGTATTGGCTGACAGCTTGATTATTTTTTTTAATATCTTACCCGTATGTGAACAGAGAGAACATATTTGTATTATCTATATTTGAAAAGTGAAAGAAAAATATTCAAAGAGAATCTGTTGGACAGTACCTTTAAACACGATCTGACCATATGTGTATGTATATACCTATATACAATAAAGAGTACTGATGCGAGACATTCAAGGCGCCGTAGAAAGCATGTGCTGCATGCAAAAAAGACGGTAGCCATCCTGCAGACTAAACACACGTATTATACTGTCGATTCATTTCATGAATATTTTAGAGTAACGAATCGTAACTCTGATGGTAACTAGACAATCTGCTACTTTGTTTTCTTAATTGTTGTCTACAACATCTGTAATTACAAGCTGTATTTCTTACATCGTCGTACTTGTTTTTGTTTTGTTAAACAAGACCTTGCCAAACGGCTGTGAATTCCTATAAATGCCTGCTACTTTTTATAACTGCCAGCTAAGATTTATTGTTGCAAGCTAAGACGGAACACTCGGCTCTTTTCTCTGCAAAGAGCCTCACAGAGCAACTACGGCATCGTGTTATTGACTGCTACTCTATCGTCCCCATAAAATGCATTCCATAACAGGTGCCGCTCTCAAAAGCGGTGCCAGTATTACATATGATAGTCCCGCTTTGAAAGACAAAGAACGACAAAAAAAAAAAAAAAAAAAAAAAAAAAAAAAAAAAAAAAAAAAAAAAACGTTGAATAAAATCATAAAATGGGCTGTTTTAAATCATATATGTATCGCCAGACTTTAACAGCAAGAGGAACAATTTTCTCAAGTGACAGGTATTGACATGTTAAAGTCACTTGGTCACAGTTTTGGTAGATACATGGCCCAGAGAACTGCACGATCCGCACTTCATATGCATAACAATTGCTGCGTCGTTATCGAGCCAGCAAGAATATTGTCTATAACTGGGGTAAAGAAGTAATGTATGTTCATGCATGTGCATCTCGGCGATGAAAATCTTGGAAATATTCTCCCAACTAAATGACAGCACAAACTTTTGAAGGACCCTATGTACGCATAAATTAAATAAACAAATGTAAATGGTAATTCTGCTATTCACTGTGGTTGAGAAAAGAACTTTTTTTCTTTCTTTTTTTTTTTAAACAGAGTTTAAAAATCTTAAGATGACAAACGTGTGACCAAGTCGCTTGAGTAAAATAAATAATGCTGACATTGCGTTTTTCTTGTTATGTACGGTGCACAGTATTTTACATGTATTATCTTCCAGAACTCCGTAGTACATTGAAATATTTAAGCAAAAATTGTGCGGTATGACGTTTTTTATGATTAGATACTTTTTCATAAAGTCACATCATTCATCCGCGAAAAAGTACCTTTGATGCTTTTGTTGTTGTTGCTGTTGGTGGTGGTGGTGTTTTAGTCACGTGAACATAGTACAGTCGACTGATTCCTTAATATATGTAACTACACTTTATAATTTGTATTTGTAAAGCGAATACCTATATTGGATGATTTTCTTCGTGATTTTACAGTTTTTTTAACATGTTGTTTGGATCAAAGTTGTACAATTGACCGCTAAAGCACTTTCCTTGAAATCAGTGGTCCATCATTTCAAATATATCAAATAAACATGTCTAAACATGTCTAAAGACGCATTAATGAACACCAGAAAGCCCGCGAAAGAAAAATCTTAGGTTTTATTCTTGGTTGGCAACTATATATTCCTAAGTAAATGTGATATATCATTTAATTAATTAACCAGTGCCGACACGTAACAGCAATACAAAAGATACACTTCTGAAATTCTGACATTTTGGAGGAGTTTCTGCGACTCTGTTTACTAACCACTTCGGAAAACAATTTAGGATATTACTGGCGATGCAAAAGTGAAGGCAGAAATAATTATACCAATATTTGTCTTTCACTGTCAATATGGTTAAGTATAACTCGAAAGACCCATAAAGTATCCCCACTTTCAGATAGTTAAGTTTGAGTCATCTCTCATCAATAGTATTATTTAGATCACAGTATGTTGATATTTTCATCAAATCTGGTTACTGGAGGCTACACGCTGTATCCCATGTATAATTCGGGGATAATAAATTCATAATAATATTTATCCTCGGGGAAATTACGCGAATCTGATGAGAAATATCCAAGTATGTAACTTGTGGGGGTACTGACCTTCATCAAAGATAGTTACACACGATTTGTAGCCATTTATGAGATAGATTAAATGTGTTTGATAATCAGTGTGTGAAGTGAACCAAACAGCGTTTATTGCGTTATTGCTCGTCCGTGATTTAGTATATGTAGTTAAGACACGGATCGGAGGATGCGGAGTTCAAAACAGTAGGCCAGCCACAAGGTGTCTGACTTAGGCAAGATCACTTGAAGCATATTGCACCAGAGTTTTTGTGGGTATTTTGTTACTACTTGAGAACTTGTTCTACCCAGAGTGGAGACAGCTTAGAGAGATTATTATAGGTTGGAAGAGTTATTTCTAATATGCTATTAACAAATAAGTTTAAATTTAATTAACATCATTCGACGTGTCTTCACAGATGTATTTAATTTCCATTTTAAACGTTTACACAATTTCTATCACTTAATTGTGTTTTACTATTATTGGCGGATGGGAGAACAGACACGGTCTAGTCAGAACCACTCTCGCACCGCAAGACAATTGGAAGACTTCCAAACACGAACATAGTCACCCCGATTGGGACGCAAACCGCCGCGTGGCGGGGTTTGTTCAATTCGAAGCATGCCGGTCGTCTTTTTCAAATACCTCTCTGGGACATCCTCCACATTCAAAACTTAAAATAATTGGATGTCTGCTATAAACACATGTAAACACGCATTAAACACATAATTTCACCATTACTGCCTCTAAATAAATTATTTAATTTTCGCAATGTAAAATATTATGTTACTTACATGACGTCAGAGATATGACGACACTGACGGCTAAGTATGCGCTGTTTAATTTCCGGTTCAACCGGAAGTAGACCATACAGGATAATGCCACCACACATACGGAGCACAGGACGGCAATAACAGATGTGATCTTCATCTCCTGCCAGTGGTTTTCACCTAAACCTGAAATGGTTTGATAAAGGTCCATTAAAAGCATTAGTAGGCCCGTGTTCAGCAGCCACCACCGAGTAAAATAGCTAATGCCCACTTACAGAATCATTTTTAAGTTGAAATTTGAAGCTTAAAGGTGGTATCCGACAGTTTAGACCGCTGTTTGCTTTCATGCAACCAAATAAATTATGTTTACCGGAAAAGAAAAAAATGTTTATTGGTGACTTACATTCATGTGAAAAAAAGCATAGCACCCGACATGCCCCCACAAAAAGGTATTTTGAGATCACGTTATCAGTTGCGAAGTCGATATCTATTTTTAGCTGAAATCACTGTAGTGCTTATTTATATATTTGGAAAAAAAACATGTTGTCATATGTATAGATATTGGAAAACTGTCAGATACAACCTTTAATTTGTTACTGCGCGGTATTTATTTATTTACCATCCCGAGCTCTTCATTGTCAAAAAACATGACCTTGCGAGGTCTATACATATAGGCATAATGGCACTATAATAAGAACCCTGTGAATCAGGATTTCAGCGTGAGCAAAATTTCAACTTAGAAATATCTCGTCAACTAGGGGTCGGAAATAAAACTCAAGACAAAAAACAACACACTCTCTCAATAATTGTAAGCCGCAAGTGAGTCATTTTGCATGATGCTTTATGTTTTGTCGGCGGGAAGGAGCTCGGGGGGGGGGGGGGGGGGGGGGGTATGTTACATGCAGCGACACAATTATGATCATATTATGGACGTCTAGCTAATTATTGGCAGAGGAAGACCTAAGACATATACCTGGGTAAAACCACCGGCGCATCGCAGGTTAGCTTGATGTCCTCCTTACATTACGCTTAAAATGAGCAATTTGAAGGTTGCGAGCTTACTTCAGAGGGATAGCTTTATTAAGATAATGCGGACAAGTACTTACACATGTTTTTTCATGATAAAAAAAAAACAACAACTTTTTTTTATATGAACATAGTATATCCCTGAAAACAAACATACACACACATCTTTGCATAATAGTAGTTATAACGCGTTTCCTGATGTATGAGCTCTGTTAATTAGAAAAGAAATAAGTCATTTTTAGTTAAACATGGCGAAAAAAGCAAAAGTGGCTTTAAAGATGTTCTGAAATCGCTTTCAATTCCGTCTTAGTTCATCGCCTTTAACAAGACGGTCCTTCAAATCACACATACATGTACAAGGTTCTCATACCTGACTGCAATCCCTGCCTCTCCATCTCTGCTACGATGTCATCACGTGACAAAACGTCACATTTGATTTCGTTGCATGACCTACTGACCCAGATTCCTTCCTCGATCCACTGGTTCCTAGCATAAACAGCCCAAGCTGGTCCGAAACAGCCGACAACAAGACAGCAAGCAGCAAGGATTCCGAGACCGATTGCCGTCGCGACAAAACACTTTAATGAATAAGCATGGCGGGCCATTTCTAAAAAAATATGTTCGCAACAGTCCTCGTACTAATTTAATGAACACATTGGAATTAGTCACTTTTACAAAACAAAATTACCTTCACACATTCTAGCCTTGGTATACTTGAAATTGCGAAAAACTACTGTGCCTCTATACTTAGTAGAAGCGCACATAAATTGTTGATCATACTGAGATTATTTTCTCAAACGATGATTTCCGGCAGTTAGTTGTTATTGAAATATTCAAAATATCCGTCCTACTTAAAACTGACACACACAGACTTTGTACTATTTATTGAAGCTTTTAAGCTTGTCAAAAACATCTGCAACGATATAAAAGAGCAGAAATACACTATTTTCTAAGTAGTTTTTTTTAATGCAAACGAGCAGGCTTGTATACCTAGATCTATTCCAAACTCACGATATTGCTTACTTTTCCAGAAATATTCGAAATCGTTCCTAAAACAATTCTCTGAAAAAAAAAAACAAGTTCAAGTAAAGCAGCTTAATTTAGCCAAACAAAGAAACTGTGTATTATTAATAGAGTATCGAGAAAAAAAAATATTGCACCCTCTTAATTTCCGATTTCCATAAAACATAAAATTTTGAAGTTATGTTGAAACACATTTCACATGTTTGACAGTTTGAAAAGCTTAGTATTATTACGCACCGACGCGGTGTTGAATCACAAATATGTAGTAACTCTCCGTTTATGCTTGAATAAGCCACGCGCTAGAGCGAGATTTAAAAGGTCAAAAGTAACTGAGATAGATTGTCTGGCAATGTTTACATCCGGATTTACCCCGATTAACGGGAAACGGCTTGAAGCGTTCTTTTAAAAACTTTTTTTTATGAGAAACATTATTTAAAGCACTAAGCAACATAATTTTAAAATTTAAGTTTAATAGTACGTGTATAGGCATTAAACATTTAATCCGACAGTTTTCTTATATAAAAACAACAACGACAAAACGGTTAAAAACATCTTACTATTGTTTGGGTGAGTTGGCATAACTTCTGTAAAAACTCAAACTTTAGCCTAAAGAAAGACGATTTTGAATGCTTTCTCAGTTGTAATATAGAACAAATCGTGAAATAAATCGCCCCAAATAATAATTATTTCCAAAACTATGAGTATGCAGCGTTTTTCTTATAAACAAACTAAGAGAGTTATGCCTCACCTTTTTTACATAGCTGTCTAGGGCATCAATAAACATCATAAAATCTTTTCAATGATCAAAACTGTCCGATACGAAGCGAATTGGTCACGGTCGGTCAAATTTGCATTTTTATTTTAATTTTGTTACACTAATAAAAAAGTGCTGAACCACAATAAATAAAAGATTAAATGTTACCTCTAATCACAAGATTACACATTAAAATGTTGTCCTTCTTAATTTGTTAAGGTTGAGTGAATCAAAATCAGCGCAACGCTTTAGATTTATGTTTAGATGTTTCAAGACCGCTAACCTAACATGTTCGAATTTATCTTATTGTTTGAACAACGAAGGGCTAGTATACGTCATGTGAGTTCGTCTGGCATAAGCAATTCGTTGATGGGCTTGATAGCGACACAGTAATTTAAATACAGAACAGAACTTAATGATGCACATGGTGACCTCGTGGCAGAGTCGCCGATACGCACCTCCGCTGACTGCTTAGCTTATCACCGTGAGAGTTCGAGTCCCGTTCGGAGCGAAGGACTTAATTGGAAAGGACTTCCATCTGATCTGGGGTGCGCCAGTGGTTCTACCCAGACATTTGTTTGAGGTCTTACTCTACCAAAATAGCTAGACGACGATATAGTGATCATAATTGGTCTCTGCGATGTATAATGCAAAGAATTATGCACAATAGCTCATCGTCTATGAACAAAGTACACCAAATGTGTTCATGCGATTAATCAAATAAAGGTGTACAAATAAAATATAAGAGGTATAAACAAGGTAAATAAGAAGTAACAGTGAAAGTGCTGTAGTCATTGGCTAAATAACATTTGAATTGCGGTTTACGTGGCAGGAACTACATATCTTACACTGTAACCATGTTGTTTTAATTGAAAAAACAAACAAACGAACAAATTTTATATACTGAATATAATAAAAAATCCAATCACTTACTATAAAGTATAAATACGTCAAGCAAAATGTGTATTGTTTTATTGCTGTTTGTTGTCGTTGTTGTTGTTGCTACTGCTGTTGCTGCTGTTCTTTAAATATTCTTTAACAACTAATAGCTAACAGATAAGTGTTGGCAATGTCCCATGAATTAGAGGTAAAATTGTATCGAAATATTGTCGATATTTGTCTCCTAATACATCAACATATTTTGGCATGCAAAAAATCAAACGAATCACTCCACTGTATAGGGGTCTCAAAACACAGAGAAAGTCGATAATAAAAACAACAACACGATAATTGTTATTGTACTTTCTTAGGTTCGTTTTGTGTTCTTTTTTTCTTACTAAAAGGGTAGCATAACATGAGAGTGACGGTGTATTTTTCCTTCGTAAGCAGTCGGCGGTTCTTTAATTAGAAATTGTATAGGTATTGACGAGCGAGGCGTAGATACAGGTTTTGGGGCTGAAATAACACCGAATATTGAATCTTTTCTTATGCAAAGGGACTTTACACTAAAAAAAAAAAAACCTACATTCATCGTTTTTTAATATTCTGCACTAACAAGCAATGGAAACGTGAATGGTTGTGAGTTGTAGTGGTTTTATTTTCATGGTAATGCTCTTACACCATTTTATTATTATTATATACCAAACTTCTTAAGCACTTTTTTCATGTACATTAACACGTTCAAAAGTACTGTACAATGTAACCAAATAAATAATACAATATTTAAAAAAAAATAAAACATAGATATTGCTCAAGTCACACATAAAAATAAAATACAGGTAAGACTTAAGAATTTGTTGGAAAGCGACTCTGGTACAAAAAGCCGATATTTTTCCGATTTTTTTCTACCTTTTCATTTTTAAGTTATAAATTAAATTATTTTTTTTTATGAATAAAAGTGAAAAAACCCCAGACACACACAAACTTTGCTGGTGTGTTTTTTATGATTTCTTCATGAATGCTCCAGGGATCTTAAATATTACACTTGGTTAACCACGCAAGCAAGGTGCGTGACGGTCACGCCTCCGGGATCGATTCTATACACAACGTATAGATGTAAATTTGAGTACATTATCAAACGAAATCACGAATTTAAAGATTCGATTTATTTTATATACTAGTATGAATGTTTAAAGTTATGTTTGTGCTTAGGAATACTCTCATCATATTTTTCAAATGTTCAATATTAATCTATAGGATCACATAGTGCAAATGTTGAAATTAACGATCTGGAGCCCATATTACATTCTTTCTCAACCATAAGCAAAAAAGCAACAAAAACAACAACAACAAAAACAACAACAAAACATACACACACAACAACAACAATAACAACAAAACAAACAAAAAAATAATTACAGTCGACGTCGATCTTGTTCGAAAATCGGTTCTGGCGTTACCGTAAAAATACCAATGGCCGTAAGTAATGGGCGTGGTGGTCGCAACTCACCCCTCCCCGCCCCTGAATTTGAATGAATTTTTTAACATTTAACGGTGTGCCACATCTTTATGACACTAGTAGCAGTATTGCAACATATGTGTCCAGTGCTACAGATAAGACGAGTAAGGTCGTATTTATGAATCAAATGTTAAAAATCGCCTTGAAATTAAACTATTTGAGTAAAACATAACTTTCTATGAAGTTCTGTCAAGCATCTGAAATGCAGAAAATGGAACTGTTTTGCTTATATATGTCTAAACTCTTCCTGAGGGAGCATGCAAGAAACGGAAAAAAAAAACGGTGCGACGTTCTTTGTGTCTCCTTAGGACAAACAAAGACAACAACATCTTTGTGGAGGCAGACCGTCAATTTCTGCCTTGAACCACCGGTGCTCCGTAAATCAACTTGAAGACCACCCGGGACTCGAACCCAGGCGGTGAGGTACCATCGTGTTGGAGGTGTCATAAGTAGCCGAATCTATCCGTTTTGACACGAGCATATAAATCAGAACTACACAGCAACAATTAAACTAATATTTCTGTTTCTCAACAATTTTATCTAAAAAAAAACTATATCAAAGCAGACAGAATTACGGCGCATGGAACATAAAAACGAATTTACAATGTACGTACATTGCATAACACAATGTGAACAAGTACAAGAAGCAATCTGAGAAAGAATGGTCACTCTCGTAGGAGAAAATGGGACAAAAATACATAATGCTGTAAAGGTGGCATCCTATAGTTAAGACCAATTATTTGTTCTCAAATAACAAAATAATCATTGTTACCCGAAAATGTCCTGCAAAAATGCTATTTATCGGTGCCCTAGGACCCGTGTGAACAGCGAAGCATAAATCCTAACTCTTCATTGCAAACAGGTTTTTCCTATCTGAGCCACGTTGCACGGTAAGCTATTTTAATTAAAAAACAACAACACGTGGCCACTTCCTTTTGAGACCATTTTACATTAACATCCGGGTAAATCAGCTTTAGCTGAAATCCCCATGTACTTATTTGTAGATTTGGAAATAACGGACATTTTAGCTTATAAAAGGAATAAAGCTTATGTTATAAACGGTCTTTACTAAAACCAAGGTATACTTTTATGCAGCAGTGGTGCATACATTCTCCAGAACAGGGATAAGATGTTGTTATATGTACACGATATAGTTATACTGTATTGCCAAAATTAACTATAAAAATGGATTATTTCTGCTACACACAAGTTGATTAAAACCACTCGCTTACGTTGTCGTTTCATTGTGTTCGTCTGATACAGTCTTCGAGTGCATGCGACTACCGATCGCATCATCTTTGGTTCATTGCCGTACACCTGGTACACGTTCGGAAAAGATCCTCGGGGGAATTTTTTGTACGGGCTTCCGTCTTCCTACATTATTTTTAAGTAGCTCCAGCAATTTGAGGAAAGTCTCTCTCTCTCTCTCTCTCGGAAAATAAAATGAGATGATCTTAATATTGGGCCACTTGAATTGAGCATTCGTACCTTTTCTCCGGTATCCGGGCAAGTCCATTTCAGATTTTTTCGTAGAAATGGCAGTGGTGTTCCGAGCGGAGAGTTGAGACGACATCAGGTTCAACGACAGTTAGAAATTTAAAAATGGCAATCGACTCAGCACTCAGCTTATGAAATCAACATATATAGAATAAAGATGAATTATTTTACTATTGTTAATCAGAAATTAATTAAGGTTATTAATCTACGGGTGTGATTAGTAAATTACGCGTACAGATCTGCCTTGGGTTAAAAAAAACACAAAAGAATATGAGCCAGTAGTTACTGACAAGAATTCACCATCTAAACAAATCGATATTTATAAACAATCAATGTATTTTTTTCAAAAATGACAATGTTAGATTATTGCTTCAACGAGATAAAAGGCAAGCAATGTAATTAAATACAAAATAATTTGATATTCATGTAGTCATTAAGAGATAATGTGATTTCGAAAAATTTACATCGCTATCTAGAGATTGATATTTCGAGAAATGGCGACAAGCACAATAGTGTTGCATTTATTTATAAAAAAAGTGATAAAATACAACAGTATCTTTTCATGAAAGTGGCTGATTACATATTGTATGTTCGAGAAAATGTCATACTAATAAAGTGACATTTCGAGAAAATGTCTTGCTAAGATAGTGACATTTCGAGATAATGTCATGCTTAAATATTGTCATTATTAGATAATGACATGTTTACATAATGTAATTTCGAGATAATGTCATGCTACAATAGTGTCGTTTCGAAAAAAAAAATGTCATGCTTAAATAGTGTCATTTCAAGAATATGGCATAACAGTATATTGTCATTTTGAGATCGATATAACAATGCATCAAAATTACAGTTTGACAAAAGATATATCGATTTACACTTTTTAAAACATTTTTTATTATGAAATTCCACGATAATACAACAAAACATCAGTTAAAGAATATGAGCATAACGATACATCAACACTGGAATCATTTCAATTTCGGCAAACAAGTATCGAATTTTCGAAACAATGTTTCGATTTTACACTTTTATTTTCCAAATATCAAAATCCACGAAAATAAAGCAAGACGATAGTTAAAACATATGAAACATATGACCATAAGAATGTATAAACATTTTTATATGTACACATTACGAAAAGGGGTATCACGTTACGATAAAGCGTAATAGTCACACAAACTTTTAAAATTGGTATCCGATAGTTTGCCTATATCAAATACTTATAATAATAGCTTACCCATAATTTCAGAAATTAGGAAAAAAATCTGTATGAACATATTTAAGTATGAGTAAAGACCATTTTGAACCGGGCGCAATAGCTCAGGTGGTAGAGCGTCGGCTTGCGGATCGGGAGGTCGTGGGTTCAAACCCCGGCCGGGTCAAACCAAAGACTTTAAAGTTGGTAGTAGTGGCTTCCCTTCTAACGCTGCTAAAGGTAGATATTGACTTCAGAGCGAATTACTAAGATGATGATATAACGTGAACATTACAGGAATAACATGTTGTTACATTTATTAGATATATGCAATTTGTCGGATATCACCTGTAAAATCCGAATCCAAAACATCAAGAGAAAAACATCATAGAAAAGTGTCTTTGCGATATATTGACATCTCGGTTTTCCTAAGGGACTTGCAGTGCCCGGTAAGTGGAAACCAGTTTACATTAACAGGGGTGCATTGGAAGAAATCAAATGGCCCATTTAAATTTGCGGTATGACATTCCTTATACCACCATCCACCTTTATAAAGCTTCGCGCAAAATCCACGGGGGTTGACATCGTTTCTTACGTCGAACGTGGAAAATCTGCTCCCGTCATGGTAAGCGAGGGCATCACCTATTCAGGATTGTCAAGAAACCGATATTTTAGTCATCACTATCATCACATTTCTCAATATCCGCCTCCTTTTCCTCATTATAAACATCGTTATCTTTATCCTCTTCCTCCTCCTCCTCCTCCTCCTCATCATCATCAACAAGAACAAACTTATTATAAACACCATAAATCGACATCACACTAATCATCAAGAACAAAGCAGTATTACTACCGCCATTATCATTATCTT
The DNA here is from genome assembly GCA_007844125.1 of Sinonovacula constricta. Taxonomy (NCBI): domain Eukaryota; kingdom Metazoa; phylum Mollusca; class Bivalvia; order Cardiida; family Solecurtidae; genus Sinonovacula; species Sinonovacula constricta. The sequence continues at coordinate 21,078,565 of CM017571.1, forward strand.
TGGATCCGAGGCTTGATAGAAAGAGTTCATGAACCCTTACAGTGTGAGTTCGAGTCACGATCTGGACAACACTTTTACCACCACCAATGATAGCTAGACTTTGCTATAATGACCATTATTGGGCCGCTGTGATGTATTTATATTCCAACCGCACCACCGCCTTCGTCACCATCATTATACGATGTAGTTCCACACAATGGTTGGCCATGTTGAAGAATATTGTTTCTACAAGTAGTTTCATGTGTTCACTTCATGCTTTAACATTGAATGCAGCAGAACGTCATAATTATTACCTGATGTGCCTTCGTATTCCCCTGCTTTATGGTATAACATTGAATGCATCAGAACTTCATAATTATTACCTGATGTGCCTTCGTATTCTCCTGCTTCATGGTATAACATTGAATGCAGCCGAACTTCATAATTATTACCTGATGTGCCTTCGTATTCTCCTGTTTCATGCTATAACATTGAATGCAGCAGAACTTCATAATTATTACCTGATGTGCCTTCGTATTCCCCTGCTTCATGCTATAACATTGAATGCAGCAGAACTTCATAATTATTACCTGATGCGCCTTCGTATACCCCTGCTTCATGCTATAACATTGAATGCAGCAGAACTTCATAATAATTATCTGATGTGGCTTCGTATTCCCCTGCTTCATGCTATAACATTGAATGCAGCAGAACTTCATAATTATTACCTGATGTGCCTTCGTATTCCCCTGCTTCATGCTATAACATTAAATGCAGCAGAACTTCATAATTATAACCTGATGTGCCTTCGTATTCTCCTGCTTCATGCTATAACATTGAATGCAGCAGAACTTCATAATTATTACCTGATGTGCCTTCGTATTCTCCTGCTTCATGCTATAACATTGAATGCAGCAGAACTTTATAATAATTACCTGATGTGCCTTCGTATTCCCCTGCTTCATGCTATAACATTGAATGCAGCAGAACTTCATAATTATTACCTGATGTGCCTTCGTATTCCCCTGCTTCATGCTATAACATTGAATGCAGCAGAACTTCATAATTATAACCTGATGTGCCTTTGTATTCTCCTGCTTCATGCTATAACATTGAATGCAGCAGAACTTCATAATTATTACCTGATGTGCCTTCGTCTTTACCTGCTTCATGCTATAACATTGAATGCAGCAGAATGTCATAATTATTACCTGCTGAGCCATCGTATTCCCCTGCTTAATGGTATAACATTGAATGCAGCAGAACGTCATAATTATCTGCTGTGCCTTCGTATTCCTCTGCTTAATGGTATAACATTGAATGCAGCAGAACGTCATAATTATCTGCTGAGCCTTCGTATTCCCCTGCTTAATGGTATAACATTGAATGCAGCAGAAAGTCATAATTATAATCTGCTGAGCCTTCGTATTCCCCTGCTTCATGCTATAACATTGAATGCAGCAGAACTTCATAATAATTATCTGATGTGCCTTTGTATTCTCCTGCTTCATGCTATAACATTGAATGCAGCAGAACTTCATAATTATTACCTGATGTGCATTCGTCTTTACCTGCTTCATGCTATAACATTGAATGCAGCAGAATGTCATAATTATTACCTGCTGAGCCATCGTATTCCCCTGCTTAATGGTATAACATTGAATGCAGCAGAACGTCATAATTATCTGCTGTGCCTTCGTATTCCTCTGCTTAATGGTATAACATTGAATGCAGCAGAACGTCATAATTATCTGCTGAGCCTTCGTATTCCCCTGCTTAATGGTATAACATTGAATGCAGCAGAAAGTCATAATTATAACCTGCTGAGCCTTCGTATTCCCCTGCTTCATGCTATAACATTGAATGCAGCAGAACTTCATAATAATTATCTGATGTGGCTTCGTATTCCCCTGGTTCATGCTATAACATTGAATGAAGCAGAACTTCATAATAATTATCTGATGTGGCTTCGTATTCCCCTGCTTCATGCTATAACATTGAATGCAGCAGAACTTCATAATTATTACCTGATGTGCCTTCGTATTCCCCTGCTTCATGCTATAACATTGAATGCAGCAGAACTTCATAATTATTACCTGATGTGCCTTCGTATTCCCCTGCTTCATGCTATAACATTGAATGCAGCAGAACTTCATAATTATAACCTGATGTGCCTTTGTATTCTCCTGCTTCATGCTATAACATTGAATGCAGCAGAACTTCATAATTATTACCTGATGTGCCTTCGTCTTTACCTGCTTCATGCTATAACATTAAATGCAGCAGAATGTCATAATTATTACCTGCTGAGCCATCGTATTTCCCTGCTTAATGGTATAACATTGAATGCAGCAGAACGTCATAATTATCTGTTGTGCCTTCGTATTCCTCTGCTTAATGGTATAACATTGAATGCAGCAGAACGTCATAATTATCTGCTGAGCCTTCGTATTCCCCTGCTTAATGGTATAACATTGAATGCAGCAGAAAGTCATAATTATAACCTGCTGAGCCTTCGTATTCCCCTGCTTCATGCTATAACATTGAATGCAGCAAAACGTCATAATTACCTGTTGTGCCTTCGTATTCTCCTGCTTTATGGTATAACATTTAATGCAGCAGAACGTCATAATTATTACCTGCTGAGCCTTCGTATTCCCCTGCTTAACGGTATAACATTTAATGCAGTAGAACGTCATAATTACCTGCTGTGCCTTCGTATTCCCCTGCAGTCAAACGATAGAAATCACTTGATGGCCCGATGTCGAAGGAGTTGTACGTAGCAAAGAATGAGGTATCGTTCAGCGCAACAAGTTTTACAACGAGCTGGTACCGTCCGGGAAACTGCTGAAGGATGTTGTGCACATTCTTTAAACCTAGAATACAAATGGAATGAAATCAAAATGGTTACTTAAAAATGAAATTCAGATACGTTCATAGCGCAAAATATATACGGACGTCGTCCGTTTGCAGTTTTTTGTGCAAATAAATCCACTATTTATTTTTATTGGAATGTCTTCATACTTGCGCGAATGCTTAATACATGCGCAATAATATAGCTATAAATTTTCTATATCTATAAATAAAAATGCATACAACATATTAAGGATGTATACAAAATGCAAAATAAATAAATTAAAAAAACAAACAACAACAATAACTACAAAAACATTTACCAAACCAGAACTCATCATGCAAAAGACCAAAGCCTGTTTCGTAAGCCTTCCAGTCCCTAAAGAAATCAACAGGGCCAGCGTGTCGTCGTTGGAAAACCTGAAGTCAGTGAAAACTCTTGTTTCGAACTAATTGAAACATATTATCTCCATTAGGGTACGTAATAATATTGTTATGTAGTTTAAGATATTTCAATTAATATCAGAAATATTCTTATTTATTATGTTCCTTTTCTTTATATCTCAATATTAATAATAACTTATCTGTAGCCATAAACTATAATTACATGCATGTTCAGTCATATAAATCGTTCCCAATAGTTACAAATGGGAATTTTCATAATATTTCGACCTTATCAAATACCTTTCTCAATGGGAGGCAACACAGTGGGATTTGAATACTTAAGAGTAGTTTCCCTTTATAAATGAAATCTGACAATTTGCATCAGTGGCCTATCCACATTTCTCACACCGATTGCTTTAGTATCCACTGTTGGCTCGAAAACCACGTGACGAAGGTTGAACAATATGCTTTTGTACGTCGAAATGTAACTAAACCAAAACAATAAATTGTAAAATTATTTCTCATACTTCATCATTAGCAAAACAATTAATAATTGTTTTTAAAGCTACATAAGAATATTTTAATCTCTGTCGAATTCGTTCGTCAAGCTCTATGTCCTTTTTGAGCGGTTTTGCTTACGACAGCGCCCAGAGTTGTGGAAAAGCTGAAGAACGGTAGCACGAAAAATTGACCCTGCTTGGCATTTACTATTCACGATCAGTCTTCATGCCTGGGGAAAAGCAGTGCCAGAACAATAACAAAAGGGCATGCCGATTGGTTATATCCAGGTTTGCTTTAAATGTTATTAAAATAGTAATCTGTTCAAACAAAATGATCAAGTTGTTGTATTGTGCAATGTAGAAAAAAATGCACATGAATGAACAAAACGCCACTCAGGACTATCACACAGTGGTTTGAGAAAAGGAGCAAAAAGACGGAGCAAAATATTATTAGAACGAGTGTTCCACCGACGACGCATTATCTACTAGGACAAAATATTCGCGATATTCCATGTGGGACCTCACTGCCTTCTGCAGTTCTATACCGGGTTATGAGTAAGATCATAAATATAATTTGAAGATCTCTGTCTAAAGTTATCGCACGTGTCCAAAAAAGAATGGCGTACTTGGGATTTAGAATCAGACCACAGGGGTGGAGTAATAATGAAATTAATAACTGGGAGTTAAGTTTGAACTCACATAGCGTTTTTTTGTTTTTTTTTTGTTTTTTTTTTGTTGTTGTTTGGTTTTTGTTGTTGTTTTTGTTTGTCTGTATGTGTGTGTGTGTGTGTGTGTGTGTGTGTGTGTGTGTGTGTGTGTGTGTGTGTGTGTGTGTGTGTGTGTGTGTGTGTGTGTGTGTGTGTGTGTGTGTGTGTGTGTGTGTGTGTGTGTGTGTGTGTGTGCTTGTGTGTGTGTGTGCGCGCGTGTGTGTGAGTGTGCGTGTGTGTATGTGTGTTGTTGTTTTTTGTTTTTGTTTTGTGTATTAACAAAAATATATTTGATCTCAAGGCATTTTACATATGACGTGGCAACCGGGGCCAATCGTGGGGACAAACGGAACGTGCGATAACCTTCAAAGATACATTTTATTGTTTTGCTTTGCTGAAACTTGCATATTTGTTCACACTCATATTTAATCTGCAAGGCATAAACTTAAATCGATCACAAACATTTGAATATTAACTAGGCGTATACGAACCAACGTGTAAAACAAGATTTGCACATGATAGTAAACAGTAATGGACAACCCACAACAAACATAACACATCAACGATGTAGATTAATCTTGTGTGCTAAGTCTTTTAAATTATCTATTAAATGAACATGTTCTGCGTTAATGGATAATCTTCTACAACAAAAAGCACATCAAGTTGTTCATGTGTATCTTCATTGCAGACTGAGCTCTGCCGGCAAAACAGAGATATATTTACATCTGATATGTATGGATCACATCACGAGCTTCATTTAATATGTGGGCTTATTGCTACATAGCCAATTCATTATAAAACCAAAGCGATTTGGTGTACAAAACACACGCCAGACAGAAATGTTGATAGATTAATTTTGCAAGCTAATCGTATAAGCTGTACATTTCAACATACAAATTCATCAAATTCTTTGCTTATTCCAATGGTAATGTCAGAATTAGCAAAGATTTCCGCTGAAATCAAAGCTTATCTTTGAGTCCAGCCATTTTATAAATTGTCGCACTTTCTGGACATTACCTTTACATAAAACAGCAAGTACTTCAAACTTAGCTTTATAGCTTTTTAATGGATTCGATGATGGAAAATCGTTAGTTTTTTCACCACTCCATATATTATAATTATCACTACAAAAGAACTACAATTAAGAAAGAAGCTGTAAGAAAATTAATCGATTAATTAATGCTTCTAAGTAACAATTAATTGACCGCATTCAAACTAGAAAACCATTGTCTTATTTCTTTCCATCAAAAGTTAAAGGAGTAAAACAAATATGCAAGGTTGTCATTTTAATGTTGCTGTGCTACATCTACCTACCAACAGGGTTGCCCGTGGACATGGTGCCCAAGTTGAAACTATACTCAGAACTTAGGTTCGAGTCTCGGGCAACACTTAATGTGTGGAGGGAGGGGTCTTCCAGGTAATATGTGGTGCACCGACAGTTTAACCAAGACATTTTGTCCGGGGTCTTCACCCAACCAGAATGGATGAATATCGAAATAATGAGCAAACTTGTGCATAATTTTACTTAAACAAACAAATAAAACAAGCAGACAAAAAAACAATAACTAAATTAACATACCAACAACCCGTTTCCATTCGCATCAAATGTACAATAGAAAGCAAAGGTGATGTTGACGTTATATATTCCAGGTTCGCTGATATTTTTGTTGGCGATATCTGTACAGTCCCTGACATCTGAAGGAAAGCATGAAAACAAGAGAAACAGCATAAAAACGGGATGATTCATTTTTAATTAAAATAAATGAAAACAAGCATAGACTAAGGAATGGATCAAGGGGTGGGGGGGGGGTGCATCACAAACCAACCTGGTAAAAGAGACGAGTTGTGATCAAACAATTTTGACTTCTTATGTCAAAGTTATATATATATAACTGCTATAAAGTTGATTAGATCTTGATTCACAGCCAAAACTCTGGATCCGCCACTGCATAGACTATCGTTCTAGGTTTCCCATGTTATAAATACAAATTGGGTAAATTCAACCATCCTGTTATCTGTCCGTCCAGTTCTTGCCAATATATAAACGACGGTTTTTGTTGAAGAGTCCGCTTCAGGAGGTCAATACGAACACAGACAGTGAATACTAGAGAATGTGAGGCCCAGTAAGCTCCGATGGTTGAGCATTTGTTAAGTTAGCAGAGGATCCTAGGTGGGTTCCGGACTGGCTTCACATTCACTTCTCTTTCTTTGCTAGATTGGCTTCAAATGTAAAACGATCTGTAGATGTTGTAGTCTATGTGCCTAATAAGTGCTTAAATGGTACAGCGCATGACTGATTTAAGGAAGAAATGCATGTTGCACAGATTTAATAAATATTAGGGAAGTCAACGGATATCCGCATATCCGTTCGAATCATCGGATATCCGAATCGACTTTGGTATCCGGATATTCGCTTAAAAATGTAAAACTTTAAACATTTAATTAAATGTTTTGGCCATTTTGCTAAGTTATCTTTCTGCTGTCATGCCAGTGTGCATGACAGGCGGTGACACGCAGTATCGTATATTTGGCTTCACAGTTTTAGAAATGTGCTAAAGCATGATAGTATGTATAATAACATGCTAATTAACCGCCAACGTTTGAAGCTTCTACTGATCCATTTTGTTTAGAAAATACTATCTTAAATTTTGTTGATGAACTTCACAGTTTTAGAAATGTGCTAAAGCTTATGTAAAGTAATTTGCCAATTAACAGCCATTGTTTGAAGCAATTACTTATCCATTTTGATTAAGGATTATTATCTTTAATTTCGTTTGTTCGGCTTTATTAAGAAGAGATAGAGCTACAATTATGTAGACAATTAACAGGTTTGTCGGCAAAGATCAGTTACTCATGTTTAGTTAAATCCGTTTGGATTGTATAAATGAGTAAATGGGATAATCTTCCTCAACAAGAATCGTGCCACGCTTCCAGAGGAAGACTGAACAACTGCAAGTTGATGTGACATACTAAATATAACACAAACATTACATATATGCTTGTTTCATCATGTGCTTCTTTATTTTTGTTACATTTTCATAAAGATTGTTAGCTGCTGTAACAATTGGTTATTTAATGATTTATAACGTTTTCAAATAAATGTGCTTCGCACGTACGATCTTTGATCAGATATATGTTTAATTTATTCATTTTATTGTGAATTGAAAATAACAAATGTTTTTATCGTTCGTATTTCATTTATTAAATATCGATCTGGTAATAGGGAGGGAATGTTCCGGCGGCCCGAGTAGGCTAGTCAGTATACAGAGCATTTTTATTGATAGAGAAGGAAAGCGAGCTTTAATCCCCATTGTACCAAGTCAAAGGAATATGAACAAAAGACATGACAATTATGCAATATGATATCAATTAATAAAACATTAAACAAAATTGTAATGGATGTCTATTTCACATCAGTTCTGGTACGTAGCCATGCTGCTTTTGTATGCACGAAAGCGCTTTAAATTCTTGATTTATAATCGTTCAACATAAAACATAACTTAATTTACTTAACACTCCACCACGTTTCATTCTCATATCCATGTACATTTTGAAGTAGGCCTAACGCTGCGAACAAATTATTAAAGTGTTGCAAAAGATTAGAAAGTGGAGACTGTAATAATTGCATTGCATTCGAAGTTAGGTATTTTGCAATTAGCATGAAATGTCAGGGGCATTATAATTAGACAAGATGTGATGTGTACGCATGGCCGCTACCTGGGTTCGGTGGCATGTGTCCCCGGGGACCAGAGAAGCTACTCAAAATGAAGCTAAAACGTGTGATCGTCTCGACGACAGAAATATCTTCTGATTTGAGATATAAGATGATAAATCTTGTCCCATTAAAAAAACAGAGCTCCATAATAGTTACCTGACCTCTAATGGTATAAGATTTTTATTGCAGTTTAATAGCTTTATTATTAAATTTGGGAGGGGCAATGTGTACTCAGCATTGTATTATGCGTTACGGTAGCTACGCGACTAAATGCATCTAATGCCAGTTTACAACACATGACTTCAGAAGACCGCGCTATCATTAACAGATCAATATACATAAATAATTATCCATTAAATTAAGTCAATTTGCTTGATTCAAATAAGCTTTGAAATTTAAGTGCAGGTTCTCAAGTCTACAGGTAATAGGATGATAAGATCTTGCATAAAAGAAAAGACACTTTTAGAATGAAAACAAGTGAAAACACTTGATATATATATGGTTTGTTGGATGGGTTTTTCATAGCATTGTTCGTATAAATAAAGAATTTTAAGTATTTTCTTTCTGTTTTAAGCGAAAATAATCTTAAATTTTGACATATTTTCTTAGATGTCAGAAATTTAAAATAATCAGATCTAAGACATTTCTTAAGATTTTTCCAAATTTAAGAAAATTTCTTAGTTTAAGTAAGAACACTTACGATTCTTCATTAATTCGATCCCAGCAATCTTTCAGCTGTTTGACAACTGGGCGGTCAAATGTTGGAATAACATAGTTGTGTGCAAGGCAATAAAAGGCACCGCCGTAAAATGATAAAAGAACAAAGTCTCTTCATGACAAAATACATAGCAGACAAAAAGAGCCTTGTGACACAATACGTAGCGTAGAAAATGTCAAAGGGGAAAAAGTTATAAAATACGAATCGTAAATAGCAGACCGACCTATCATGACAAAATACATAGCATACCAAACGACGCTTCATCACAAAATATATAGCGGACCAAAAGCCCCATCGTTACAAAATTACAAAGCAGAGAAAAACATTCTTGACAGAAAAAGCGGACCAAAAAAAACATCGTGACAAAATACACAGAATAACAAACAGGACCTTCGTGATAAATTCACCGTGGAAAAAAAATGCATAGGCGGACAATCCAACTTCATGACAATATGCATGTACTGACAAAAACAACATCGAACTCAGAGACAGATGCTACTTTATGAAAAATACATTGACTGTCAAAGTATGAAATGCACATTTGGAAAAGCCTATATTAGCTGCAGGCGAGCAGGGTCTCAATATTCATAGGTGGTCAATACTCCCCTTTTACCTAAACATGCATTGGCGAAACAAGTATTTTTATCCAGAAGATGGCATCAAGCCTTTTTTTGTAAACGAATGTATAGATAGAAAAAGGTACCTTGCTTTGAGTAGACCTAATGTCCATTTTAGTTTGATTATTCATAGGCGAATACGGTCTTGTTTACCTGGGTAATATGTAGACTCGGAAGCTGTCCTCCACTGGCCCGAAGGGTCACAGGTTAGAGTCTCAGGTTGGTCCATAAAGGGCAATTGTGCCCGCAACATGCTGCCCACACTATATAAATTGCCCTTCGTGTCTTGGAAACCGAGGTCTTTTGGATTAGGGCATTCTAGTAAATATTTTGTAAATATAAATTTATCATATTCATCACACTCATCATTATATTCATCATCATCATCATCATCATCATCATCATCATCATCATCATCATCATCATCATCATCATCATCATCATTATCATCATCATCATCATCATCATCATCACCATCATCATCATCATCATCATCATCATCATCATCTTCATCATCATCATCGCCAATGTATAAAATAACATTATATTCTTCATTTGCCTTTGTTCTGTTCAAGTTAAGTAGTTACGACTTTTTTAGCAGATAAAAGACGAACCCGTGCCTAAGTTCAATGATGAATACTTACCACTGACCGGACTATTAATCCCATCCGACGTAGATCTCTGGAACCAGTAAAGAAATTGTCAAAAGGAGGAGCTGAAGATAATAATATCGCAATTAATCTGACCTGAGGTCGAATCCATAAAGTATTTCACTCATTTAATCTAAGAAATGTCCATAACATTTGAAATTAAATCTTAGATGCATGACTTTAATTATTTAACTAAATCGTTTTTAACTGAACTTAAGGTACGGTCTAATATCTCAAAATATTTCAAACTTATATGTCTTAATTGTATTATTTTTAACTATTATTGTTTTTTTAATATAAACATAAACGTTTGCATGTATGAGAGATATGTAGAGATGTATGTAGAGATAGAAATAATTTATGTTTAACTCTTGAAAAAATGCAATTTGCCGAAAATTTGAGTGAGAGCGTTATTTGAAAAAAAAAAATTCAGTTCCCTCTGAAACAATTTACAACATAGTGTACACGTCTTAAGACGTGGATAATATCTACGATTCTACGATATGACCGCAGAAGTGAATGTACGTACAGTAAAGATGAATTAGAAATGATTTATACGTATACGGGGTTTACTGGGTGTGTTTTTATGTGTAGCCACAAAAAGTATAATGGAAAATTTCAACTATTGAAGGTGGGGATTATCCCTAGAATTTTAACCCAAATAAATAAATTATTCATAACATATATTAAAGCGACTAGATCACCTTGTTGCGTAGTTACGTAACACATTGAATTACACAACCCGCAATTAATGTGTTTATTAAGTATTGCATCATTGTCACATTTATCCATTCAGCATTCTGTTCATGTTTGACGTAAACACATGAAGTATATTGTCGCATGTGCAGTGCGTGTCTGACGTAAACACATGAAGTATATTGTCGCATGGGCAGTGCGTGTCTGGCGTAAACACATGAAGTATATTGTCGCATGCGCAGTGCGTGTCTGACGTTTACTCATGATGTGTATTGTCCCATGCGCAGTGCGTGTCTGGCGCATACACATGAAATATATGGTCAATTGCGCAGTACGTGTCTGACGTATACACATGAATATATTGTCGCATGCGCAGTGCGTGTCTGACGTATTCATATGACGTATATTGCCGCATGCGCAATGCGTGTCTGACGTAAACACATGAAGTATAATGTCGCATGCGCAGTACGTGTCTGATGTTACACTTGACGTATACTGTCGCATGCGCAGTGCGTGTCTGACGTATACACATGAAGTATATTGTCACATGCGCAGTACGTGTCTGACGTATACACATGAAGTATATTGTCACATACGCAGTGCTTGTCTGACGTATACAAATGACGTATACTGTCGCATGCGCAGTGCGTGTCTGGCGTATACACATGAAATATATTGTCGCATGCGCAGTACGTGTTTGACGTATACACATGAAGTATATTGTCGCATGCGCAGTACTTGTCTGACGTATACACATGAAGTATATTGTCGCATGCGCAGTACGTGTCTGACGTATACACATAAAGTTTATTGTCGCATGCGCGGTGCGTGTCTGACGTATACACTTGACGAATATTATCGCATGCACAGTGCGTGTCTGACGTACACACATGAAGTATATTGTCGCATGCGCAGTACTTGTCTGACGTATACACATGAAGTATAGTGTCGCATGCGCAGTGCTTGTCTGACGTATACACATGAAATATATTGTCGCATGCGCAGTACTTGTCTGACGTATACACATGAAGTATATTATCGCATGCGCAGAACGTGTCTGACGTAAATACATGAAGTATATTGTCGCATGCGCAGTACGTGTCTGACGTTACACTTGACGTATACTGTCGCATGCGCAGTGTGTGTCTGACGTATACACATGAAGTATATTGTCACATGCGCAGTACGTGTCTGACGTATACAAATGACGTATAGTGTCACATTCGCAGTGCTTGTCTGACGTATACAAATGACGTATAGTGTCGCATGCGCAGTGCTTGTCTGACGTATACACATGACATATATTGTCGCATGCGCAGTACTTGTCTGACGTATACACATGAAGTATATTGTCGCATGCGCAGAACGTGTCTGACGTAAATACATGAAGTATATTGTCGCATGCGCAGAACGTGTCTGACGTAAATACATGAAGTATATTGTCGCATGCGCAGAACGTGTCTGACGTAAATACATGAAGTATATTGTCGCATGCGCAGTACGTGTCTTACGTATACACTTGACGTTTATTGTCACATGCGCAGTGCTTGTCTGCGTATACACATGAAGTATATTGTCGCATTCGCAGAACGTGTCTAACGTATACACATGAAGTATATTGTCGCATGCGCAGTACTTGTCTGACGTATACACATGAAGTATATTGTCGCATGCGCAGAACGTGTCTGACGTAAATACTTGAAGTATATTGTCGCATGCGCAGAACGTGTCTGACGTAAATACATGAAGTATATTGTCGCATGCGCAGTACGTGTCTTACGTATACACATGAAGTAAATTGTTGCATGCGCAGAACGTGTCTGACTTATACACATGAAGTATATTGTCGCATACGCAGTGCGTGTCTGACGAAAATACATGAAGTATATTTTCGCATGCGGAGATATACAAAGTTATTGAACTAAACAAGTTGAAAAGAACAGCGAAGCTTTTGATTTACCAAACCTAAAAACCTATGATCTTGTACAGTACATCATGTTAAAATAAAATCTAGGGATCGTAGGTAGTATATAATACCATTATTTATTTAGGTTCCACACACTTTGCATTTTTTTAACAATTTACGACGTGCTTTTTTGACCAACTGTGACCAATTTGCTTTACCTTGAGTATCTTGAAAGATTGCTAGATATTGGTCATAGTAACTGCGATTCATACGTGTTTAAATTTCAAAGAGCTACGTCATCGTCGCGCCAAACAACGTATTGTTTTAGACTGACGTATAATAGCACATGCGCAGTTCGCATTCGCAATAAAAATCTTGTCATGGAAGTAGTAAGATACATAATTGCGAGCAGATTCATATGCGTCGTCTTATTGACACCGTGAACAAAATGTGTTACTTTGCAAATTCGATTAGTAACATTTCTGTTACTGCCCTAACCTTGCATCGCATGTTTACTGGCGTTTTGAGCTGTTATTTACAATCAGAAGTTGTCATGCAATTCCATCCCCGGCATATCTTGGTAGCATAGAAGCGAACAACATACGAACTAGATATACAAAATTTTCCGAGGGAGCATGCTCCCTTGACCACGCCCTCCTCCCGGTCCCGATGACAATGCGTACACATCATATCATGATAAGGTACTGCCCTGTTGTTTTAATGCTTACCGTTGGTATACCAGTCACAGTCACATATCCGGGGGATGTGACTATGTTAGCAGTTGATGCAGCCTCCTTCTTATGTAACTCACACACCGTGGTTCTCCGATGGTACGTCAACAGTCCACACTCTATTCGACGTGAGCAAGCATCCTTACAACTCTCCAGCGAAATGGTGGTTAAAATAGTGATAATATGCTTTACAGCAACACCTTTGCTGAATAAAACATTCATGTCTTTATTATAGGAGCTTACTTACCACCCGGTTATAACTAAGATTTCCGCGTTCGCTGCCCAAAATATACTGTTCAATGATCCATTTCTTTCCTTAAGCATTACAAACAACGTAATTACGAAGTGTCTAAACACTGTTTCACTGTAAAACTGTAGTCCTAAGTGACCATTGCCACGACTCACCTGCAGTATTATCTGTCGCTTTCCAATATCGTTTTTTTTGTGCGGCGTCGCTAGCAACAGCGTCCTCAGTTATGAGAAAGTTACATTTTGGAAGCACGAAGGTACTCGCGTTCGGTCTTCATGCCTGGTAAAAAGTACTGCGAATACAGAAAAAAAAAATGTTTACATCGAAAAGGAAAAGACGCGACATTTCTGTCAATCAATGGTGCTTCTGAAATCCAACTTTCTCACAACTGTAAACTTTGTCGCAAGCGACAGCGCCCACAAGTCGCGCTCTGTAAGTTGGAAGTTATCTATTTTTAACATTCCACTGCGTCTGACTATATTTGGAAGATGTATTTTAGAGTAAATATCATTTCCCTTGCTAGTTAAAAAGGCTTTATTTCCCTAAGTAAGAAAGAATTGCTTAATCTCCCTTTCTTGGTAAGAATAGCTTAAATACCTTTGCTAACTGAGAAAGCTTAATTTCCCATACAAGGTAAGAAGTGCTGAAAAAATAGCTTAGTTTTCATTACTTATTGAGAATTGGTTAATGTCTATTACTAGCTACGGATTGCTTAATTTCCCTTACTAAATTAGAATTGTTTGTTCCTCTTTTTAAGTAAGGATTGCTTAATTTCCCTTAATAAATAAGAATTGCTTAATTCCTCTTATTAAGTAAGGATTGCTTAATTTTGCTTAATAAATAAGAATTGTTAATTTCCCCTTACTAAGTAAGGATTGCATAATTTCACTTAATAAATAAGAATTGCTTAATTCCTCTTATTAAGTAAGGATTGCTTAATTTTGCTTAATAAATAAGAATTGCTAATATCCCCTTACTAAGTAAGGATTGCTTAATTTCCCTTAATAAATAAGATTTCCAAGTTTCCCCTTACTTAGCAAGGATTGCATAATTTTACTTAATAAATAAGAATTGCTTAATTCCTCTTATTAAGTAAGGATTGCTTAATTTTGCTTAATAAATAAGAATTGTTAATTTCCCCTTACTAAGTAAGGATTGCATAATTTCACTTAATAAATAAGAATTGCTTAATTCCTCTTATTAAGTAAGGATTGCTTAATTTTGCTTAATAAATAAGAATTGCTAATTTCCCCTTACTAAGTAAGGATTGCTTAATTTCCCTTAATAAATAAGATTTCCAAGTTTCCCCTTACTTAGCAAGGATTGCATAATTTCACTTAATAAATAAGAATTGCTTAATTCCTCTTATTAAGTAAGGATTGCTTAATTTTGCTTAATAAATAAGAATTGTTAATTTCCCCTTACTAAGTAAGGATTGCATAATTTCACTGACAAAGTAAGAAGAAATTCGATGCTTAATTTCCCTTAATACAACTTAATGGCAGTCTCCGCCTCTGCCATCAAGTTTTATTTGTTGTTGTTGTTGTTTTGTTGTTGTAGTTGCTTTTTTTGTTTTTATTTGTTTCTTATCACCGTTATCCGTTAGTCTACATGTATTTCCTAAATAAACAATTGGGTCCCACGCAGGGGCGGATCCAGAAAACTTTGGTGGGGGATGGGTTTGGGGTATGAATTAAGATTCAGTCAACTTTATCGCAGTAAATACTATATATATATATATGATGGGAGGTGATGACACCCACCCCCACCCCCCTCCTCCCACATGTGTATGCATTGCCTGGTTTTAGTTTTCCGTTGATCGGTAGTAAACATATCGTAACCACGTATAAACAAAGAACCCGAATTCTGAATAAATCATAGACAAAGTCCAACTAAGGCCTTTTTTGCTGCCCTTTTTCCATAAATACGTCCATAGCTAATACTGTGTAACTGGTGGTATTAATTGTGGCTTGTATTTGCCAAAACTGCACGGAAAAGACATAAATTTTAATTAAAATTAAAATAAATAAGTCGTTGCTTGGAGACAAAAGAGGACGACTGCGCAAAGACTGATGGTGGAAAGGATTAAGCGTGTAAGGGAACTCAAATTGGAAAGAAAATAGAACCACAATCAACTATCACTATTTGAACAAAAGTATATTTATACTGTTTCCTATAGAGTATGCACTGAATTGTCTTTTTATACTGATTTTATGAATAAGACAACGGTGATGAATCCCCTGACTCAGAGACGCCTCTGCCAGTGCCTGTTTCTCTGAGACGTTAACACATCTTGGAGCCAGAATTCTGCCAGACAATATTTAAACTTACTATTGAGTTTTTAGATGTCAACAATTTTTATTATAACAGAACATTTTGAGAAAAAGAACATATAAAACAACTAACAACATTAAAGATGTGTTCAATTTTGATACATCCTACATTATTGACAGTCGGAGCTTATTACCTACTGCTGACATATAGTTTTAACAGGGGAACCCAGGTTTACATATTTTAGTACACTAATTATGAATTGGGTTATGTAGATGTTTGTTAACAGTCAAATTATTTTCTGGTTAATATGGAGAAAAAAAAAACATTATTTAACATAATCCTGCCTTTTGAAATGTTAAAACAGTTTTATGAAAAGTAAATTTTAAGACATGATCTACCACTAAGAAAGCAATACTGAAACAGACCGAACATTTGAAATCTTTTAATAATATTTATTCTTTTTCAAAGTACTGCAAATTACTGATATTTTCTCTCTGCCTTTCTGATGGCTGTGCTTCTGTTGGCTGGCCCATGGCATTGATTTTAAATGTTTACTGTCTCTGAAGAAATGGTTCATGTCATGGTAACTGAAAAAAAATAAAAGTATGCCTAACAGGCTTTAACTCAAAAATTGCACCCGCCTAACCTTTTTGGTTCCAGTCCTAGTCTGTACAAAAACATTTGTTATTAATTCACCAATAATAATATAAAAAAAAACACACAAAGTTAGAACAAAAATATTAAAATTTCGTTATGTCCTAGATTTATTTGACAGTTGTCATACACACAAAAAAATCTTTGCAGGGTAAATCCTACCTATACTTATTATCATTGTTTATTGTTATTAAAAATATTTTGACAATACAATTAATGGTGGTATCCAAAAGGTTAGACTATTTTTTTTCTCAAACAACCAGATAAATAATTGTATACTGAAAAGATCCAGCAAATGCTGGTTACTGAAGTCCCCTAGCCAAGTGAAAAGTGAAGGACAACACCCCACTCATCATTACAAACCTGCATTTCCTACCACAGAGATTGCATTTACTAATAATAAAGGTAGTTTCAAAGTTTGTCCTTACTTGGACTAAAGAGTGAGATTATGCAAAAAGTTGTGCTGAAATTCCCAAAACAGTGGGTGAGATTTAATATGTATTTTTAGACAAAGCCTGATACCACCTTTAATATATAGACATCTGATATTTATATTAATATATATAAATATTAAATAATAGAAATCTCAAAAGTCCGTTTTACTAAAAAAAGTGAACCTTTTGGTGGTAGGTTTAATCTGTCAAAACAGAATACCTTTATGTGGACCGAAAAGATCTTCCACAAGATTTGGCAAAAGGTCTGCGCAGTAAGAAAAAGGGAGAGAGAGAGAGAGAGAGAGAGAGAGAGAGAGAGAGAGAGAGAGAGAGAGAGGGAGAGAGAGAGAGAGAGAGAGAGAGAGAGAGAGAGAGAGAGAGAGAGAAATAATGCTTATATTTAATGTCTGAGATTAGTAAGACAAAATTGATAGAGACACAGTACATGACATCAAAATACATGTACACTTTAGTGTTTTAAGTAAACCATTCTACCTCTATTAGCACTTCAATGCATGGGTTCGGGTCCTGGTCAGGACAAGAACTATCAGATGGAAGGTTTTCCAGCTAACCTGCTGTGTGCCGATGGTTCTGCCCAGACATAAATCTAGAGTCTTTCTTCACCAGTAATAAGCTGGACGTCACCAATGTTACCATAATTGTGTTGGTGCAATGTAACAAAAAACAACAACAACAACAAAACAACAACATATGCACAGGGTTCTGCAAAATACAGATTAGCTGTCTAAAAATAAAATTTTAATAATGTAAATTATTTAAGGTATAGATTTGTCTGAATTACCTTGCATCACATTCCTTTATTGGTCTGAGTGGACAAGAATATCTCCATAAAGCCTGTTTCAGTTGTTCTAAATGCCTTGAGCGGCTTGATACACTTTAAACATGTGTTCAAGTGTGGAAGGAATTCATTTTGCAGGAACTGTAAATAAAATTGCATATTATGTAAAAAATCATATAAATGAGGCACATATATCTACAATGACAACCTGAAATTGATTTTTCATGAGTAAGTAAAGGAAATTATTGCTTTATTTGTGTTTAGCACATTCACCCCAGGAAGAGAGCACTCAAAGTTAAAAACTTGATCCTAAGATGTGACCTTAAACAGTGGTACATATATTTGGTAGTTCAATTTCTTGACAACACTCAAACTGAAGGTTACCCAATACTGGTCTCAGAATAAAATTATTAGGATTAATTGATGTCAGGTGTTCGTGGCATGAAATCACAGAAAAGGCAGCACTATCTTTGTTTCAAATTGTTCATTGATAACAAGAGTAACGGAAGTGGTAGGTTTGATTCTATGAATGTTTCTATTTCATAAATGATAAAAATCAATAGATTAGACTCCACCCCCTTCTGCCCACTACATGCTGCAAAGTAAAAATTAAGGCAATATAATATTTTTCCATGGAAAATAAAGCATATATTTTTACAAAGAAATACACTTCTATAAATTTCAGACATTATTTGTTGTTTAGGATAATCTAATCCAGAAGTTTAAATTGAACTATTACTATTTATCACAATGAAAACCGAAAGTAGAACAATGGTTTTGTGACAGCTGCTACTGACGTGCTGATTTTCAATTTATCAATCTATTTAGCTGGAAAATAAACGTAAAATGACTGATTATATATAAATATAAACCCTAATATTCAGATTAAAAACAACAGCAAACGAATAAAGAAATACCATACCATGACAATTTGCACAACTTCAGGGACATTTGTAAGTGATTTTTATCCGGCATTGAAAGCCAGTGTCGTAGGTCAGACAAAGTAAAATATGTCACCAGCTGAATATATTTTATATAGTAAAGAGGAAAACTATGATGGCAATTGTTTAAAATTAATATTTAACTCTTAGCCTGTTAAGCATGAATTGACTAATTAGATCGAACTGACTTAACCTACGCATGAAATTGTTCCAAATAACTAAGTAAATATACCATGGACTATTAACAAATGTAACATGGCATGGGATATCAATTTTACTTCAAATAATATCTGGAATTTGAATGCGTATTGATTAAATCTAGCAAGAAGTTGTCAATGCATTCAGTCTACGGTGCGCAGTAGCCTTTACAAGCATGTTAGCGTTCAGATAAAAGCAAACATGTAAAACAAGAAATAAAAAAAGAATACTTAACAGGTCGAATAATGGTCATATAAATTAACAATTATCTAATCCATTAGCGTATGTTTTTACCTTTTGTATAATCAACAAATGCCGCTACTATACAGTAAAGGGTTAACATTAGCCCCGGAGTGACACTTATTTATATTTTAATATTCTGTACAAAATCTATGTACACGCTCATAATTGCCAGAAGTGTTATTGGGCAGTGTCGCTTGCAGCAGAAACCAGAGTTATGAGAAAGCTGAATTTCGATAAAACGAATGATTAACCCTGCGTGATCACTTCATGGCTGAGAAAAGGTAGTTGGTGTACAGAAACACATATGTATGTCGGTGGTGGCTAGGCGCGTTAATACTGTCCAGGCATGCTTTAAGAGTTAAAACAATGTCAGATCCTTTTTAAACAAGATCTTCCAGCGATAATATTGTATAATGCAGATAACCATGAAATGAAGATTTATTAATAAACAACACCGCGTAAGAATATCCAATACCACTCATTGACTAAAGAAGCTAAAAGAGGGAGAAAATGTTATGAGAACAAGTGTTATACCGACTATGCATCATTTACAAGGCCGAGATATTTGCGATATCCCGCGCGGAGACTCACTGCCTTCTTAGGCTCTATATCAGGTTTGCAATCAGGAATTAGGATTCAAATCACAGAGTGTAGTGTTGACGAAATAAATAAAAGCGATAGTCGCGGGCTGGAAAAATACGGTAGCCCGATGTCTCGGACAAGTCAAAATGCCGTTTCGGGCTACTGGTCATTGATCAAGTCATAAATCGACAGTCGGACAAGTGACAAATAACATTTCTAATTAGCGATGAAGACAATCAATTCTACGCCAGTAGTATTTATTAACAACACGTAAAGGCGGTACATGTACAATGGAAGCACCCGTCCAAAACAGCCAGTCATGAAGCGGGATACATAACGCTTCTACACACAAAAAATAAAAGAATCAACTTGTTATACCGTGTTAATTAGTTGTAGATATAACAAATGTGTTAGTTAATTGAAAACGGCGCAAATTTTCGGACAAGTCATTTTGCCAAAGTTACTAGTCCGGTACTAGTCACTGAAAAGAATAATTTTCCAGCCCTGAATTGGTATTCCTAATAACTGATAACTGGGAGTTAATTGTGAATCCAGTGTATTTTATTATATCTAGTCTTTGGAGACAGCCATGTTTCGGTTAGTATAATAACATCATAACTGGAAATAATGTCCGCTAAGTCCGGGTCTGTAATTTTCCTTGACAATCCATTAATGTTCCGTGTAATGATATCTTACTACTCTTCATGATCAAATTAATACTGAATCTGAACTCGAAACCGTGACATTGGGCGTTAGATGACGCAAACTTAAAATCCATTTCCTTACTTTATACTGTTAAATCAAGAATTACTAATAAATGTCTAGCCTCAGTGCGTCAGCATGAAATAAATGTGACCGCAATTGTTGACGATCTCTTCTACAAAATAGGTGTAAGGTTAATAATCGGACGTAGAGACGCCGGAATTAACTAAATACAAAGAGGAAAAATGCATAAGTATAATCATAATGTGTTTATATAGTGTATTTCGTCAGTCGTGTTAGAATATATATTTTCTCTATTTTACAAATGTCACAAAGAAGTAGAGACAATAATAAAAAGAAATATAAACATAATCATTTATAACGATTACCCAATTTCATATTACTTGTAATTTGAAAGGTTCGATTAGGGTTTTATGTTGTTACCACAATATAAGAAAAATATTAGCAAAGATGGAACCGTCTGGAACAGATATCCCTGTTGTCTGCTTAATTGTGTCAGCTGGATCCTGCATTAGACAGATGTGTGTGAGAGTGCGAACGTGCGTTTGTGTGCGTGCGTGCGTGCGTGCGTGCGTGCATGCGTGCGTGTGTGTGTGTTTGATACATTATTTCAAATGCTATGTTATGTGGTTGAACTGTGTGATGTTTAAAATGCATATATAATGGCGATGTACTCTGTACAAGCCATGAATAAAAATATGTTCTGGTCTGTCTAACGACTTCAGCATGTAAAGATAAATATATAAGACAATAAACCCCTGGAACAACAAATGATAGAGTAGAAGATTAATTGTGCACCCATTAATGATAATAGCTAGGTTAAGCAGTTAGTTTAATACAACCGTAGACGTATAGTTGACCATACATCTCTACTACAGTACTTTTTCCTCATTCTTCGACAATATTCACAAAACCATTGTTTGGCCATCTATTATAGCTTTCTGTGACCACGTGGACAAGGAGCTGGATGGGCCCCAATATGCTGTCAAGCTGCTGGCTCACAAAGTGCAATCCTTGCAACATATGGAATCATTGGACCAGCGTATAAACCGAAAACATCCTTGATCCTTTGCATGGCGTTGCATTATTTGATTGCTTGTTTTAGATTGAAAAAAAACATTCCAGTTGCTTCGCTGAGAAATATGATCCGATCTGTTTATCAGTTCGTATTACGTTTTATAATTTGATAGTGTCGGCTGTGTTTTTGTTTCCGGTTTACTGGGTTCTTTTCATTCGTAAATATGATGTACCAAATGTATTAAAATCTGAACTAACACGAGACGAAGGAAATACGCTTAATTACGTCACATGGTAGAAAGCGGTGTCCTCATTTCGAGTAAATGTGTACAATGTTCTTACACAAGGGAAAATTATCACAGGCTGGTAGCACACATATAGCATGGCAAAACCATCGAAAACACTGAGGCAACATGTAATATAGTAAAGTGATTATAAGTAACGAGACCCCAAAATAATAGAAAATAGATTCACGATTAATCTGCAATTGGGAAACACTGTCTAACATAATGGACAATGATGGCTGCTCAAGTTACCTCATCTTTTAGGACACGGTTAAAGAGATAAAGGGACACAACTCCAGTAGTGATGGTCCATATTATGAATCCATATAAGTCACAAATTTTCTTAGTACCAAAAACATGGCCACTTTTCGTGTTTTTTTTTTATTTTAAAAAGGAGCCTTTCGCAAGCAATGCTGCACATCGAAGGCTGTAACCATTAGCAGTAAATTTTCTAAATTGAAACCTTTAATTTTGTCAATCATATGCAGAATAGTCTCATAACTTGCACGATGGCTTATGTCCTGTTTAATAAATGTTTTCCTACCTCTTTTATACTTTGAAGCTATAAAAACATTTTTTGCAAAATATTTTTAAAAACAACTTTCTTAAATTGGGGACTTGTAGCAATTTTGTAGTAATAGACGTGTTTCTGGTAGTAAAATCTCCAACTTTAGTACAAACCCGTACAAATCTCGTAAGTTATGATACATAAATACCATCGGATTTAGCTTAAGGCGAATCTCTATGAAGATATGAATATTTCTAACGTTGAAATCGTATATCAAGGCACAGATTTTTGTACAGATCTCAATGTATAGAAAGGCTGTATTTAAATGTCCAGTATTTGCTTTATTGAAGGTAGGTTCTGAAAGGTAACTCAGACATTACTACATATTATGAAAATTCTCATGTAGGAAGTTTAATATTTCACAAACAAGTAGCCATCATTAATTTATCGTCAACACATTGGTGAGATGAGCGTTACTTTTCATTGTATGAAAAAAATACTACCCCTTGGAGTCTCAGAGGTCACGGTTGAGCTACATTGACAACCTGTTCTACAATTTACCTGTGGTATTTAGCCACAACCCAACCACTACCACATTCCAAACCAGGTGCTGTAAACCATCTTAATTTACAGCTTGTTTAGCCGAACAAGGGTGCGGACGTTAATACATTGACCTGGAGTCTGTGCAGCCATTCTTAACGTGACTGTAAAATTATTTCGCTACTTCAAAGAGAGCATTATCGAACGGTGTATCATGGGTGTTTATGGAGTTGTTGTGATTTTAGGCGTGGCTGCCTTAATTCCAGGTGAGATCCTTAAAAACAACTTCATCATCATAATCATCGTCAGAAGCACCTCTATGTTTTTCTTTTTGATTATCTGTCGTTGTTGTTGTTCACGCTCTTTGGTATCATGTAAATTGTGAATTTTCATTACTCCTGCTCGGTGGTCTTTTTTTCCGTTAATAACAAATGCCTGATGGCCTAGAGCCGATCATAACTGATCAGCTTCTGTTGTAAACACGTTGATCTGAAGCGACACTATTTGTTCAAGTCAGAGCATGTTAGGGATTACATAATCTCTGACTTATATAAATTTAATATAATATAACACGTGTTACGAATAAGCGACATTATATATTTACAAAAAAACAACGTTGATGCAAATCTTCTAAGGCGACGCAAATGATTAATTAAAACAAATTTAAAGAAATTTAAAAGATATTTTGACAAACACATTTTAAACCTTATAAAAGGTGGTATCCTGCAGTTTTCTTTACTCAAATACATATAGATATATAAATTAAAATAATATACAACAAAATAAAAAATAGAACTTCATGTACCGAATTATGACCTATATTTTACCAGGGTTATGGAAGACCTCAAAACAAAATGTCCCCATGCACAAATTTCAGTGAGCATTCCATAGTTCTCGCGCTCCAGCCCATCGCCAACAAGACAGTGCCGTGAGAAACATACATAGGAAATACCCACACCAGACGTGTTTGTCCTTATATAAGCAAGTTACATAACGCCAGAGATAACATATGCCCTCATCTGTTGCAATATGTTACTTGCTTGTAAACAGGCGTTCAGTTTCATTAAGTTATACACTTAACTATTTTAATTGAAACATGTTCATAATACTTAATAATCGTAACAGAGTTTCTTAAAACGTTGATTGAACACATCTGGTAAATTGTTACATAAATGTGCGCTGATAATCCGGCCTTGACATTCAAACATACCTGTAAACAAGTATAGAAGCCAAACTCCTGCGCGTATTTGGTTCAAGCACTTGCCCCTCCACTTTGCTACCTAAATCGTATACAAATCATAATTCTTTATGTAGACAAGCAGGCGCAAGGACTTTAAATAATTTTAAATGAAATTAGACAGAGACATCGTGACGGTATTGTCATTTGTCAAGTGCACTTTATATAAGCGTGATAAATCGGTGTATTAATGAAACAGAACAGACATTTTATTTACGATGTGTACATCTAGTAGTGTACATCATCTTTACAACATATATACATAATGCTATTGTTGGAATAGTTAAAGCTGTTGTAAAGTTTTGACCCCTTTTATACCTGTGTTGTAAATAACTTCGAGTTAAAGTTTATTCTTAAAACAGATATCGTTTATACTTATTGTGTGTTTTGATTTTCTCACCATTGTTGTATACTGTGCACGCCTTTGCCATGACAATTTCAAATCGAAACAAATGTGTGTGTTTGTGTGTGTGTGTGTGTGTTTCCATGTGTTTGCGTGTGTTGTTTGTGTGTGTGTTTGCGTGTGTGTTTGCGTGAGTGTGTTTGTGTGTGTGTGTGTGTGTGTGTGGGGGGGGTTATAAAGACTATAATTTATGCTGTCATTCATACATTCTTATACGTTCTTAAAGCAACTATATTAGACAATATGCAGAACATGAAAATTAACTCAACTAATTACTAAACATGCATGCCAAATTTGAAGATA
Source organism: Sinonovacula constricta (assembly GCA_007844125.1). Lineage (NCBI taxonomy): Eukaryota > Metazoa > Mollusca > Bivalvia > Cardiida > Solecurtidae > Sinonovacula > Sinonovacula constricta. The sequence continues at coordinate 21,103,411 of CM017571.1, forward strand.
CATTTTTCATACAGTTTTGAATTTATTCACATTTTCTTCTTCTAAATTTGATATTTAAGGTGTCTCTTTTTTAGAAATAAGTTAACTCCAAATATGATCTTATATCCTCTATAGGAGAAATGTTTTGCGATTGAGTATCGTTTTGAAACAATTTATATCCTTAAACAAACTAATCAAACATGTTACATGATTGATTTGACTCTAACTATCTTTAATATGTAACTTACTGTTTACAAACCCAACACGTTTAAGGCTGATTTTCATATTTAAATTGCTGACTGTGCTTCATTTAAAAGTCACCGAGCTCTTGATAGCCAAACGATTTTTTCAGAGGTGGTCTTTAAAGTATTTTGGTTGCTGCTGCAAAATATATAATTTCTCCACATCGTTTTGATTCTTTACACTTTGAATATATAAGTTTATAAATTTGTAATCAATTTTAGTACAAATAACTCAATTAAAATTCATTTTCAAAATAAAAATTAAAAACTAAACATGTTGCAGAAAAAATGTCAAAGTGAAAAAGTAGGAAGAAAAAAGTTGAGCATGCGTGCCCATACCGGAATTCGAACCCTCAACCCCCAGTTTTGAAGCATTTTAAACCTAATTTTGAAACTCTTTAATTGGAGGTGCAGCATTACGTTTGCTCTACCTTAATAGTAAACCAGTTCGAGCACAACAAACTTAAATATGCGTCAACCATCTAACCTTGACATTTGCCGTATCTTGTAGACTGTTGATCTAGTAAAACCGCAATGCACACAACTGCATTACAAGATTCGTGAGATTACAAGATCCGTGACTGATGTTAGACCATACATAGCATCCTTTCACACCTTGTCACAATCGTCGCCTATATACAATGCGTCAACACAAGACTTAACAAATGGTCTGTGTGAAAGCGTTTATGGTCGTTTATGGTCGTTTAGGCAGTTTAGATAACATAGTTTGAACACATGCGGACTTTCGTAAGCCTAATAAAATACGGTCATAATTCGGAGTTATTTATTTATATTATACTTATTATAATTCTACAAGAAATGTTACAATTCAAAGTCTTTGTTTACTTCTAAAATACATTTTTTTTTTCAATTTAATTTACTTATTATCGGACGTTTCCAGAAGAACATACTTTTTCATTTTCATTCGGATTTGTTTACAATGCATTGGAATTGAACTTCACCAACAAGGTGTACGTGATGTAGTGAATTTGCTTTCCCCAAAATCAAGTGCCCATGTAGCTCAGTTGCTAGAGTACCTGTCTATGGAGCAGGAGGATCCTCGCCCGGGGTAATGAGATTTTTCAGCTTACTTTAATGGCGTCAGAAGGGGTTTTACAGAGAACCCTGTGAAGCAGGAACAGGCTAGGTACTGTTAGTTCTGTCGAGTTGATGCCTGGCTAATTATAAATAAGCTTAAAAGCTGTCAGTCCAGGTAGATCAGGCGATAAAACACCTGATTGTGGAGAAGATGGTCGTGGGTACGAACTCCATCCTGTGTACTGGTTATGGAATTTTGCCACCCCGGTTTTGAGGTTTTCAAAGGTTTTGCTCAAGACCGTCTTAACTTAGACTAAAGTAGTGGGCGGGGGTGGCGTGGGGATAGGGTTGTGTCCCCGAGAAAACCCCGTAGCAATTGTGTGTTCAGAAAAAAGGTCATGTAGAAATATTGGTTGATTTATTATACAAGCAACCTACACGAGTGAGATCATCAGATAAAAGCATCAAGCGCCTTGTTTATTATAGTGATAACGGCAAAACTACAACAGTTTTCGCTGCAATAATTACTTAACTTTGAGTTAATCAACATTTGAACACCAGTTTTATTTCTGGACTGTATTTTAAACCACTCACTTAACCTATATTGGATCATTTAGGGTATTTGAGGTTAGATGCACTTGTGTTTGCCGTATAAGGTATGTCCAGTTTTACCCCGCATGAAGGTCCTCAACATTTCTTAAACCAGACAGTAGGCCAGATACTTATAAAGCTGTTTAATACCCGTGTTGGTTTTAGGGGTATTGTTAAGGTTACGAATTTGATAGGTCGTTTACATTTTAACAAGCCTGGATATATTTAGCAGTGTTAGCATTGAATACAATGTTACTGTTCAGGAAAAAGTAGTCGACCTAACAGAGTTCAACTTCTCCTAGCGCGATTAGAAATAGATTCAAGCATTTACGTTATAAAATGTAAAACGAAAGAAAGCCACACAGTTAAAATCCCGTAGCGATGCAACTCATCAAATATTCGCAGTAGTATGTCCAGCCTGTTCAAATTAGATTTAATCGTGACGATAAAATAGGCTGCCTAGCAATACAATATCCTGTGAAACGTGGTATGTGTTATATAACCAACACTGGACGATACAGGTCATCGCTCCCTGTCTTGGTACTCGAACACTAATATTCTGCTTATCATAAGTACATTTCATTTGAACGCGGGGTTTAGATAAAGAGCCGGTTGTTTCTCTAACAATGAATGTATGTACGGTTGTTTAGTTTAAGAGCGGGTGGTTTATCTAACAATAAAAATATGTACGCCAGTTTCTCTACACCCATAATCGGATCTAACATGTGTGTGTGTGTGTGTGTGTGTGTGTGTGTGTGTGTGTGTGTGTGTGTGTGTGTGTGTGTGTGTGTGTGTGTTGTGTGTGTGTGTAGTGTGTGTGTGTGTGTGTGTGTGTGTGTGTGTGTGTGTGTGTGTGTGTGTGTGTGTGTGTGTGTGTGTGTGTGTGTGTGTGTGTGTGTGTGTGTGTGTGGTGTGTGTGTGTGTGTGTGTGTGTGTGTGTGTGTGTGTGTGTGTGTGTGTGTGTGTGTGTGTGTGTGTGTGTGTGTGTGTGTGTGTGTGTGTGTGTGTGTGTGTGTGTGTGTGTGTGTGTGTGTGTGTGTGTGTGTGTGTGTGTGTGTGGGTGTGTGTGTGTGTGTGTGTGTGTGTGTGTGTGTGTGTGTGTGTGTGTGTGTGTGTGTGTGTGTGTGTGTGTGTGTGTGTGTGTGTGTGTGTGTGTGTGTGTGTGTGTGTGTGTGTGTGTGTGTGGTGTGTGTGTGTGTGTGTGTGTGTGTGTGTGTGTGTGTGTGTGTGTGTTGTGTGTGTGTGTGTGTGTGTGTGTGTGTGTGTGTGTGTGTGTGTGTGTGTGTGTGTGTGTGTGTGTGTGGTGTGTGTGTGTGTGTGTGTAGTGTGTGTGTGTGTGTGTGTGTGTGTGTGTGTGTGTGTGTGTGTGTGTGTGTGTGTGTGTGTGTGTGTGTGTGTGTGTGTGTGTGTGTGTGTGTGTGTGTGTGTGTGTGTGTGTGTGTGTGTGTGTGTGTGTGTGTGTGTGTGTGTGTGTGTGTGTGTGTGTGTGTGTGTGTTGTGTGTGTGTGTGTGTGTGTGTGTGTGTGTGTGTGTGTGTGTGTGTGGTGTGTGTGTGTGTGTGTGTGTGTGTGTGTGTGTGTGTGTGTTGTGTGTGTGTGTGTGTGTGTGTGTGTGACATCTTCATACGTCAGCAAAGTATCTAAAATGCAGGAAGTTGCACTATATGGCACCAGATGTCAACACTTTTCCTGTGGGAGCATACTCAAAGACAACCCCCCGCCCCCCCCCCCCCCCGCCCCCCTAACACTACTCGTACCCAGGGTTCTCGCTCATGTTGACCTTTCCCCTTATAAAAGATCTATTGTTTAGTATTTTAATAAACAGTAATCTCAGTTTTGGTCTTTTTTGGTCGTTTTGGGGCGAATTGCACAATAACAGCTCGGTGAATATTACAACAATTAGTGGTGTGTTTGGTTAAGATTTGTCAGACTGCACTGATTTTCAAACACATTTTCACTTAAATATGTATATATGTAATATTTGCCTGAGGTTTTGTAGGATTTAAACTTCATGGTTTTACTTTTGTATTAAAGAAATACCTTGGGAGACATATTGCGAAGAAATAAATAGGACAGTTAAATTATTATAGGCGTACGTAAGTACTGAGGCAAGTGGTCTAACTTGCAAGTTTTTTTTATATATATATATATATATATAACACCAGTGTTGACCAATCATGCCCTGTTTATGACGTTTTCATTTGACGCGTGTCCGCGCATGCGGTGTTTGATGCTACATCAATTTCATGCAACATATTTTAGCTACAACAACTATGATGCTGTGGATTCGTTTTACGTAAAAATTCTAACTTCGATGTAGCGAATTACATTGTCTGGCGCTAAATGTATATCAGACTAATTTAGTTATAAAGGGCAGACATCGGAAAACCATATATAAATAATATTTGACAAAACTGTATATGAGACTGAATTAGTACACTTTATATACCTCATCCATTCCCCGCCCTCCATTGCAGGCTTGGCTTTCGGATCTGACTGTTCCATGGCAAACCGGACTTCGAATCCAAGTGCGTGTCAGGTCATGATCCATACCAAAATGATGGACTCTACGACCTTTTGGTTCGGAAACGACTACAACACATTGTGTCCAAACGGTGCATTAGATGGATTTACGTGCACTAACCCCAGTCCATTGAAGAAAAGTATTGGCACGAGGCTTTTTAATACAAGCCCCAACTTTACGGCCATTGATACATACATTGATGTGAAGTACACCGCTACGCCAGGTAGTCCTAATGTTTTATTATAAGCTCTTCAACGTCATTGTCGTTTTCATCGTTGTAGTTGCTTCGGTTGCCATCATCATTATTTTCAGTATGGTTATACACTCATCCTCAGATAACAGGCTACAGTCTGTGTCCGCAGGATACATATATTCAAAATAAACAATAACCTATACTTTAATACATGTATGTCCTTACTGTCTGTTTGCCTGTCTCTTTCCATTTTCGAAATTAAAAAAAAAAATGTAAAGTAATATATTACGACCTTTTAGTTCGGTATTTTCATATAAGAAATATTAATTATTTTTGTTGATTGTATTCATTTTAATTTTTCAAGCAAGTTTACTCATGGTCTTGATTACAATTCACGATTTAAACATTTCTATTTTACTCGCAGTGCATTTTTCAAAGTTTTACCTGGAGCTTTCGTCTACTTTGGATTTTATCTGTAGACTGATTGTTAATCCACTGCCGGCTAACACTGCTCGAAGGCGTGAGCCATGTTACCACCTTTTACCCAGCAGTGCGGAAGGTTGAAACGGAAATGACCCTGTGGCCTGTTCAGTGCCGGGTTCAGAGCCCTGTGGTAGATGACCTGTTTCGCACCCCGTTCGCACCACAAGGGATCCCGGTCTAGTATTTTAACGTTTTAAAATGATACTGAGTGTCCAAAACAATATTTGAAAATATGTCTTGAAGCTTCACTGTTATTGAAGCTGTGTCTTCTGTCTTACATTAATCTCGTTTCTCTCCGTTTCGCCAATGTAATCTCACAATTATGACTTTTCTCTCCGTCACATTATAGTGGATTGATCCACATATTTTATTTTTTATTATCTTTCGGAGGCACTAGAGATATTGTTTACGTCCGGAATGGTGTGAAACAATCGTTGATCTCGTGGTTTTTAAAAAACCCGGTTCGAAGTAGTCCGATTTGCCTTTTGTGTAAGGCAACACATAAAGCGGAAGCTCCAGGTAAAAATTTCAAACATATTGTATGTGAAATAAAAAGACAGTAACAATTTATATGGTAAATTATAATAAACACCAGCACGCAGATGAAGTTCAATCAGAATACCATTGTCAACTTATTTGACCATAAACGATTTTGTTTGCACGTGGCATTCTAAAGCGTCCCAATAGTTTCAAATGGGGAGTTGGGGGTGGGGGGGGGGGGGTTGAGCGGGAACATATTTTCTACAATATATATATACACACACATAATATCTATTCACAAGGGAGGTTACCCAATGTTACTAGACTAGTAAGAGTAGTACTTGCTAGTATTTTTCGGTATCGAACATGTTTTTGAGGGATCTAGTGATCGCCCTTATTGACATCGTCAGACAATAAAACGTTTGCCAGATGACAGTATGTAACTTTGTTTAAACACATAAGTCCCAGCTTAAACTGATAACATTCACAAACTTCTGAGCCACACCTCCTATATCCAAATCTTCCTCTAGGTGAATACAGTGGCTGTGGTCATCATGTCCGCGTGAATCAGACCTGGTCAATGACCCTAGACCCGCTGTCCACAGACTATGCATACCCTTGGTATGTGAAGAACACACCGAATATCACGTGGACAGCTGCAGCGAACACCAATTATACACTTATCATTTACGATGTGGGAAACTTCTACACTCACGGAGCCTATGTCAACATACCCGGAAATGACCTCAGTGCGGCCGACGTAAGTGGGTTCTTATGCATTTACAATAAAGATAAGTATTGTACCGGACAATTTGCGAAAAATATGATTATCAGAAAGTTATTTATTGTAATTTTTATTATCTTGTGCAGTAAGTAGTGCACTCATATGTCTTTTTATCAATAATTATTTGATTAAACGTTGTATGTAGTTATATAAAACGCTCTTTGGCGATACGGTCCTGTTAATGACCGCTTTACGACCGTTTGACAGATAATCCCGGACCTTTCCGCAACCATTGATTATACGCAAAGCTGCAAAAAGAAAAGTTATAACTTAAAATTACACCGAAATTCGCCATGAAAGAAAGTAATCGTGTTTCTGCTATTCATATCAGACTCATTAAACCTCTCAGTTCAAATAATACCAATATACAGACCCTTTAAGGGCAACTGTATTGCCGAAAATGGCTATAGATATTATTGCAGGTACTATTTTGGTACATTGTAAGAAGTAAAAATTGACTTTAAAATGACTTTGCCACAGTTTTGCAAGGTACATAAATACACAGAATCCCACGCTCAGCCCTTTATACATATCTGGCCAATCAAAATCGGATTTATGACTGGCTTACATTACCGTATACCGAGATGTATTTTGGTTGTTGAACTGCAACGGCAACAAAATAGTTGAACTGCGTCGCGACAATTTTGAGTCACACAACTTAATACAAACAATACAAAATTTTGAAGGGCAGAGTATTCACATATTAAAAAGTGACAAAAAGTTTACTTTTATTTCTATTATTCATTGTGGTTCAACAAAAATTTAAATGATGTAAATTTGGCCAATGTTAAACACGTCGAATTAAATTGTGCGTGTTTCAGAGGAGAACTAGTTATATAGCTATGCAGTAAATTGGAGTAACATTAGTCGCAATAAATCATCGAATAATCATGATTGATTTACCACAACTAGTTCATATTAAGTTCAAGTGTTTACCACGTGTCGGGGTAGACTATAAATTACCACACAGGGTCTAACTCTTATTCATTGATCAATTTTGTCTTTGGAAACAGACAAGATACAGTCATTGAAGCTGACTCATCGAAATCTCCACGATATGTTTCCAAGCATTTTTCCTAGCTGTAAATTTGCAAAGGAATGAGGAGAAATGCAACAACAACTACATCAACACCAACAGCAACACACATTTAGAATTTACCGCTTTATTTCTAACAAATTAGCTGGATTTAAAGCCATTTTTCGGCAGGTTGTCTTTACACTCCTTATCTGAAATTTTGTTATTTGTTTCACTCAGCATGTCTTACACCCCTAAATATGATATTGTATATATTGTATCGCTCAGCAAGTATAACGCCCCTTATCTCAATGTGTATGTATTGTATCGCCCATATAACGCCCCTATCTCAAAATGTATGTATTGTATCGCCCATATAACGCCCCTTATCTCAAAGTGTATGTATTGTATCACTCATCAGGCCCAACGCCCCTTATCTCAAAGTGTATGTATTGTATCACTCATCAGGTTCAACGCCCCTTATCTTAAAGTGTATGTATTGTATCACTCACAGGTCCAACGCCCCTTATCTCAAAGTGTATGTATTGTATCACTCACAGGTCCAACGCCCCTTATCTCAAAGTGTATCACTCATCAAATATAACGCCCCTTATCTCAAAGTGTATCACTCATCAAATATTACGCCCCTTATCTCAATGTGTATGTATTAAATCACTCATCAAGTATAACGCCCCTTATCTCAATGTGTATGTATTGAATCACTCATCAAGTATAACGCCCCTTATCTCAAAGTGTATGTATTGAATCACTCATCAAGTATAACGCCCCTTATCTCAAAGTGTATGTATTGAATCACTCATCAAGTATAACGCCCCTTATCTCAAAGTGTATCACTCATCAAATATTACGCCCCTTATCTCAATGTGTATGTATTGAATCACTCATCAAGTATAACACCCCTTATCTCAAAGTGTATGTATTGAATCACTCATCAAGTATAACGCCCCTTATCTCAAAGTGTATGTATTGTATCACTAGGCAAGCTTTACTTTCATTGCCTGAACTTGTATGCACTGCTTTACTCAGTAAACCTTACTCCCCTTTGTCTATAACCGTTAGTTTTTGTTACTAAGCAAACCTGTCTCAGAATGTTTTAAGTTATCTGTTTTTCTTCATTATTTATGAATTGTTTTCCCGAGAGTGAAAAATGACGGCACATCCTTTTTTCTAGACTAAATATTGGCGTGATTTCGGTTTAAACTTGTCGCCACCTTTCTCTTACAGGTTTTGGACCCTTACCACGGACCGCTGGCATCAACCAACAATGTCAACGTATACGTGTTTGTTCTCTACCGGCAACTGAGCTATGTGAACGCAAGCCAGGAATGGATTACTAAGATTCGAACATCCAACTTTACATTCTCAGAGCTGCAAACAGCCTTCAATTTGAGCGGTATGTTTAACCCTTATGGGTGGTGTCCGACTGTTTGTCTCTATTTACTACATAAAAACAAAATCTCTGTCCTGCGTAATTACTGCATTACTACTACATAAGCTCATATTTAATTTTAATAAAAGCCTGGTTATATCATCACATTAATTGTTCGACAGTACAATTCCTAAATTATAGTGCTTTAAATTTTAAATGTTCATTATTTTCAAATCTATGAAAAAGCACGATGGGGATATCAGCTTAAAAGTAGTATCGACAGTTTTCACCAAAGAATGTTTTTCTCAAATAAGCAAATAAATCATTCTTACCGGAAAATGTCCCTAAAAATGCTGCTTATTGATGCCTTAGATCGGTGTGAACATTGAAGCATAAATCCTCAGTCATCATTGCAAAGATGTATTTCCTATCTCACCCATTGCAGAGATAGCTATTTTTAAACGGAGAAAACCAAGCGACTGTTTTCTTTTGAGATCCCTTTATATTGTCATCCGGGTAGTCTGCTCTGACGTATATTCTTTTTGTAGTAGAGATCACTATCGTGATTTTTATGTATGTGAGGCAAACGTTTGGGGAGGGTGCACGGTCTTCACGTCAACGTGCAAAGCATTTTTTGCTGCCGCATTTCCTACACTTTGTGGCTAACATATTTGTCATTTGCCTAAATAATGACGCCACAACCCCAGTCCATACACCAGTAGTTCGTATATGCGCATGAAGATCCTTTTCGCATTCGACACGTCCGTCTAATAAAGGAACCACAGCACTAAGAGCATGCATTGGTTTTAACAAGATTCTAACCAAAGTATCTTTCACAAAACCGCATGTTTACGGAGACAAAAGACATAAATTGCCTACTGAATTATATTGACTAAGATCCATAAATTAATACTCTGTCGCAATCAAAGTGCTGTAAGCGCTGCTACAACAGTGCTTTCACCAGCAGGGTTAAAAGCAACATTTGAGCAATGACCGCACCTCGCAAATGATTTATTTTTTCATGAAACAACAACACAATGATTTGATGGACCAAGATCCATAAATTAATACTCTGTCGCAATCAAAGTGCTGTAAGCGCTGCTACAACAGTGCTTTCACCAGCAGGGTTAAAAGCAACATTTGGGCAATGACCGCACCTCGCAAATGATTTATTTTTTCATGAAACAACAACACAATGATTTGATGGATCCATACTTCATGTACATGGAATACGTATGAGGCAAACCTTTTGCAGCGGCCTTTATTTAAAGTTCGGCGGGTTTGCTGATCGTGTTTGCTTAACGTTGACGGTATTGTGAAAGTGTTCATTGAGTTTCATCCGCTTACCGCACTAGCGGCTATTGTCGGTAGTGTGTGTTTGACCGTTAGGTCTCTTCACTAGCGGTCTTTGACCTTTGAATATGACATGAAGTTATTTCCGTACAAATATTATAGGCAAGGAGTTTTTTGTATGAATATTTTCTGTTACTGCGACTTACAACGAGTTCAGATATATAACCCGTGCTTTTTTTAATGTGGCAAAGCTTTACTTATAATTTATGTGGATTTACTATTAATAAACTATAAATAAATTAAATATTAATTTAATAACTCTTAAGTAACTATTAATTAACTATTGATTAACAGGTTGCCAATGTATCATTGCGATAGCGCTACAAGTATCTATATCTAATAACATAATGTTATATAGCTGTGTTAGTAAGTGTGTTATGATGTGTATGTGTGTTATTTACGTATTTGAATGTTGTATTTTTATACACTCAAAATATATACTTGATACTGATTATAGGACCTGCTGGCATCAACTGGCTCCAAGCCAAGGGAGATATCTACGCTGTCGGAATTATGCGTGGTCTTCAGTTATTCAACAATTGTCCGATTTTTGTCGGCCAAGGTATTTTTTTTTCCAATCTTTAACTTGCTAGAAACACTTTTAATGTGGGGTATGTGTAATGTCAATGGGACGAATACTGGGGATTATCCAGATGATTTTGGTGGGGATGGGGATGGGGTGGGGATATGAATCAATATCCATTCAACTTTATCACAGTAAATACTACATATACATGTATGTACACAGTAAGGGACCCTAACTTCAACCTAAGAAGTAAACAGACAAAATCTACATAGTATTTTTAAGCTTACGTTTATGTGTTTTCACAACTCTACTCTTTTACCTGATTGGCGGGGCGATGCATCCCCCATCACCCCTCCCCTAGACCCATCCCTGAGTAAATGACGTGTCTGTCATGTAAAAGGTTCAATTGAAATCGCAATCTAACAAAAAAAGTTACATACCACTATTTTATATTAATTCACAAGAAGCAATTTATAAGCAAAGTAATGATGTCGCCTAAACTGTTAAATCCTGACGGGGTTTCAATGGCCTAATCTATCTGCCACAAGTAACAGGCTTAGAATGACTGTTCTTAATTTAATCAGAGCTAAAACAAAAACACTTAACGTCTAACTGTCGTCCAGCAGTGGCATCATTTCTTAACAACTGTCCAGTTAATATTTGACCACAATAACACATTTGTCAGCAGAGCTAAATATAATAACGTGAAGTGTGAAACAGACTGGTGGTCCCATGTTTTCTATCGCGCATTCCTCCTTATTTCAGCTTTGGATAAGAAGGCAAGGCCGTTCCTGCCCAACCCTGCTCACCTGACCGTGTCTCTGGATATGAATTTCACCGTTGGACAACCGACGTTCACTGCATGCTGCACGGCCTATTCATACCAGTAAGGTCTTGCTTCTAGTGACTTCATTACAGTTTTGTATTTGAACATACCTTATAGAACCCACACGACAGTCGGAACGCCTCGGATAATTCGCAGATCATCTCTTGGATGTATGACAGGAAAACCCCGCGAAAATAAACAATTCAGTGACTATAACGTCATCAAAATACCAAAGATATATGTTTTGTTATCTCTACAGAAAATGTAGTAAATGTTGTATACCTAACGAGATATGAACAGTTAAACTGACAAATGAAAGTTTATAGGACGAAATCGTTCGATATTCAACGTCCGCTTTTTTATGAACCTATTTATGGCGTAGTCCGGCCAACAAAACGATCGAGATTTTGTAGTATTATTGCATCATATACATCCGAGATATGATTGTCCGTTGAACGGAATTACCCGAGGAGTTCCGAATGCCCAAACGATCCACACTTTATATGCCTTTAAATTATAGCTTCAATATCCAGCAAATCAGTGCATTCCTTATGACTGACATAATCACATGTCGTATATAACCGCATGCGCTGTTCGTAGATATACTATGCTCGCCATTTGCCTAAAGGTGAAAGGCGAGGGTATATAACATTATTCGACGATGAGATATGCTGTATTGCTGAGCTTAAAACGATTTTTATAGCATCACCTAATCGGAAAACAACACAATGTATTGAAGGATCAAACTTTTTTTTATTCTTGTATAAATTATGGTTGCACTGAGTTGTTTCTTTAGATGGAAAAAAATTGTCAAGCTGTGACAAAGTCCTTTAAATGTAATTGTTAATCGGTCTAAAAATTTCAAACCATTCAATCCGGTATTCATATCTGAAAAGATGTCACTAAATGCCGTTTGTTGCTGCCGTAGATCCCTGAAAAAGTGCAGCACGACACTTCACTCACCAATACAAGTACAAACAGTTTTTCTATATGAGCCACACTGCACAGTCAGCTATGTTCGGTTCTGAGTAGAACCAATATCCACAACGTTCTGAAAAGAACCGATACCCACAACGTTCTGAGTAAAACCGATACCCACCACGTTCTGAGTAGAACCGATACCCACAACGTTCTGAGTAGAACCGATACCCACCGAGTTCTGAGTAGAACCGATACCCACAACGTTCTAATTAGAACCGATACCCACAACGTTCTGAGTAAAACCGATACCCACCACGTTCTGAGTAAAACCGATACCAACAACGTTCTGAGTAGAACCGATACCCACAACGTTCTGAGTAGAACCAATACCCACAACGTTCTAAGTAAAACCAATACCCACCAAGCTCTGAGTAGAGCCGATACCCACAACGTTCTGAGTAGAACCAATATCCACAACGTTCTGAATAGAACCGATACCCAAAACGTTCAGAGTAGAAGCGATACCCACCACGTTCTGGGTAGAACCGATACCCACAACTTTCTGAGTAAAACCAATTCACATTACGTTCTGGGTAGAACCGATACCCACAACGTTCTGAGTAGAACCGATACCCACAACGTTCTATATAGAACCGATACCCACAACTTTCTGAGTAAAACCAATTCACATTACGTTCTGGGTAGAACCGACACCCACAACGTTCTGAGTAAAACCAATTCACATAACGTTCTGAGTAGAACCGATACTCACAACATTTTGAGTAGTACCAATACACATGCAGCCTCTGAGAGCATGGCATCTAGTATTGCCAGAGGACTGTAAGGAATTACTGAAACCAAGTATAAAACGATGTGTGATGATATTGTTATTTTAAATTAGCGGAGCTTGTCTAAGTTATTTCATTTCAAAGGCATTCCATTCAAAATAAGGCAATTCGCTTTTGGGACGACTAACCGTCTCGGTTACTTGTATAAACAAAAAACATCATCGGCATAAAAATTATCAAATCTCGATGTAGTGTGATAAAATCTGTGCAATGCTCATTTTAGTATGACTTGCTTCCATAGATCCATAGATTAGTGTTGATCGATACCAAATTAAGTTTGCCTTAAACATTAAATAAATACTATTTGATGACTTATGAGAGAAAAATAGAAAAAAGTACGAAATACAAAAAGATCGAGTCTCGGACTGGCTGCACATTTTTTCCTATGTTACATGACATACAACTCACATGTGACTAGTGATTCCGGTTGGTCTGCGGTGCGTCGGAATTTCTGCAGAGATATTTTTTACAAATTGAAAAAAAAAAACATTGTGGACATATTCACTGGAATTGTGTCGCTTAAACGTAATTTAAAAACAACAACAGCATAGACAATAACATACTTTATTTTCTAGAGCCAAAACGTTCTCCCCGAACCCCATTGGTAACCCTGTGTACTCAACCGCGGAAACCAGAAGCGAAGCAGACATCACCTTCTCCTTTTTGAAGAAGGATCTTATGCCACAGGCTAAGAATTTCACAGGTAAGCTGTTGTTGTTGTTGTGTTTGTTTGTTGTTTTTGTTGTTTTTGGGTTGTTGTTGTTGTTGTGTTGTTGTTGTTGTTGTTGTTGTTGTTGTTGTTGTTGTTGTTGTTGTTTTGTTTTGTGTGGGGGTTTTTTGGTGGGGGGTGGCGGTGGGGAGGTGTCATTAATGCATTTGCACAACATAGAAATATATCTATTCTGTAACATTAATTAGGGATGCAAACAGGTACGCAGAATGTAGAACCTGTGATTTTGTATGTATGTGCGTGTGTGTGTGTGTGTGCGTGTTGTTTTGGGAATGCATTTCCTATTTTAGAGATGTGAATAACATTTTAAGGGAAAATGAAAATTATACAATTGTTTAAAAAATGCAGAATTACTACACCCCTTTTCAATAATGGACAGAACTTTCATCGAAACTACTGATATACACGTAATTAAATGACTGAGGTAACATAAAGTCTTAACCAATCGTCACGTCATCCGTAATGCACGTGCCTTACAGAACAAAATAAGTGCCGCCCAGGAAAACTGGCATTAGAGAAAACATACACGTTTATTGGGTCGCCATACGAATAGATTTTCTTCTTTTTTTAATGCTCTATTATTTACAGCATGTTATTTTTACATTATTTTCGGCGACTTTGGTGTTTTTCTTGTATTTCATATTTTAAGGCATTGATACTAAAATTGGGGGGGGGGGGGGGGGGGGGGGCGGGTCTACCCGTTTGAACACAGCATCAGGCTGCAGTGGTATTAGGAAAGGGTGGAGATTAGAGCATTGCTGACCAATGACAACTCATCAAGTGTCACTAATTGTGACAGAGAGTTGGTTTTATTCACTCTCGCCTTCCACCTTACGTTATTTGACGAACACCAGTATTCAAAAAGATTGAAATATTATTCTAGGCATGGGTAGATCTACCAGAGGATGGTGAAGGGGGCGGGGGGCTCTTGGAGAAAGTTTCTTTCAGCTTCTTGAATGCAGGGAATGGCTCTATTTGGCCGCTACATTGCAAGGGTTTTATGGGGAGCATGACCCCAAGACTCTTCTGTCACAGCTAGTTCTGGTGCTCGCTCAATTAGGACCACCGCTGAAAAAAGGAAGTCATAGATCCGTCTCTGACCGGAGATAATTAACCGATGTACTGGAGTGTGCAGGAGATAAATAAAATATTGGATATCAGATTAATTAAAAAGTCAAGGAGGAATTTACAACCGACTTATTTATGACCTCTCCCCTTTGACATCTCTGTGAATAATATAAGTTTCCAGCTGTGATCTCACTGCAGGGTGTTATCTTTGATGGAGGGCGGGCGACTCTAAAGAAAGCCATTTTCAATGCAGAAAAAGGGAAAATGTACTTCTTTTTAAACCATTCATTTTTCCAGGTGAGCGTCATACTTTGATCGCCTTTGACCCGGATGTTCCCAATCCTGCGGCCGGTACCGAGGCCAGGCCTCTTCTGCACATGTTGAAGATAAACCTCGTTAATGGAGATCCCGCCACGGGTATGTCTAAGCAACATTGAACTGACACTCGTTAGTTTTCGACAATGCAATCGCAAAACTTGGGAGATTATTCTGTCTTCCAAAATCAAACGCAGTGAAATCGTGATTTCAAACTGTTTGTTAACCATTAACCGTTTACGGCAACCAGCCAATATACAGAAGTGTCGTTTTAATGTGCACAATAACACGCAATGGACAATTAGTTTAGGTTTGTTTTTACCCATAATAACGAAACAGATATTGAATGTTTTTATTGTTGTTGTTGTTGTTGTTTCGAAATACATCGCGACGACACAATTATGGACATAAAAGCGATGTCCAGCTATTTTGGTTCATGAAGAACGCAGACGAATGCCTGGGTAGAACCACCGTCGCACTGCATATCAGCAGGAAGTTCTTCCCACATTTAGTCTTTCACCCTGTCCGGAATTCACTGAGCTGTGAGAGGAGTTACAAGTCAGAGAATCAAGCAGACGACCGACCACAGGCGTCCCGGTATGGTCAATAAAGCGACGTTCAGCAACCATTGGTAGAGTAAGATCTGATTGTTTTAAAATATCTGTGTAGAACCACCGAATCACCGCAGGACACCTCGAATAACTTGCCACATTTAGTTTGCGCACTGATCGGGATTCGAACTCAAACGCGGTGAGGGTTTTATGAGTTAAAAGTCGACGGACTACACAGGTCTATCAGCCATGGGCACCCATGGTAAACATGACGTAAGGTTTCGAGGATGGTTACAAATCCTGAACGCATACTTACTGTCTGTTATCGTGTTGTATTTCCAAGCATTTAAGCGGCTCTATTATGTATGACCAAATCGAAGTCTTCCCAAGAAAAATGGGGTTGTAAATTTTGGATTGACTCAACAGTATGCAGTAAGATTGGATTACAGATAACCGCCTTGTTAAAATGCCCCTATATGGACACTATCGGACTTTAAACAAACTGACTTCTTTGAAAACGGTTGTGTTAATATTACTTCGTCTATTGTATGTAGATATGCTGATATTTCGTAATACAGACAGCAAATACGACAAGAAAAAAACCCTTATTTGGGCGATGATGAAGTCCAAATTCAGTGAAAATAGAATGTTAGTTACTGTTTTTATCGATCGGGCATGTAATTTTTGCCTATTATGGAAAACAAAATTTTTAATGGGAAATTTGTGTATCAGGCAATTAGAAGAAATCGCTGTTGTTTTGTGAGATTTTTTTACACAAACAACAACAACAACTAACATACGAGAATGTCGCAGTTAAAAGTGTATCATGCAATTATAAATAGAGTAGCAGTCATTAATAGGAATTCGCAGCTGTTTTGGCGAAGTATTTTTAACAAATGAAACCGATTATGCCTATGTTTGCCAGGCACCTTGCAATTACCAGAAAAGATGTGACATTTAACGAGGATTTAAGCGAAGTAAAAGAACGTCATGTATCCGTCCTCCTAACAGATTTATCATTTCTTACTGTAACACATTATGTAATGAACCGACAGTGTTAGAGAGTGCCTAGTTTTCAGAATATTCATCTTCTTGTTTAAAGAGCATGCTCTCCTGGGCTTCTTGATGATATTTTCAGCTGAACAGGCACACGTTGAATGAATTTCCCCAATGTTAAATTTATAATGAGACTTCAAGGATAAGTTTACAGTAAAATCAGACACTGTCCCTTTAACACTATTTTTAAGGGGGGTGGGGGATATCTGTAGCGAACTAGTTGATGGCATTGGGAGAAAATCGTATGTTATAAATGTAAATTATAGGGAGGGGCAATGTAGCGGATATACTGCCTTAATAGTAATATTATGCATGCCATAGACACCAGATTCCTTGTCAAAGACACATAATAAATGACAATCGAATAACCAGAACAGAACAGAACAGAACATGACAGCATATGCACGTGCATAAAAGGATTATACTCATAACCCTTTCTGTCTGTGGAGTATTAACCATTCAAAATAACCATTCTTATTTACTAAAATAAATAACTGTTATAAATAACCATTCTTATTGTTTCTATGACCAGGTACTGTCGTGCAGCCTTACGGCGGCCCAACTCCCCCGGATACCAATCCCCACTATTATTATTTCTTGCTGTACAAACACACGAGCACCGTTAACGCAGGCAACATCACCAGCTACGCCGGTCAGAACTGCGGCGTGCCCAACAGGTAGGATGACGTCACACATGTGACAATTACGTCAACATGTTGCCTTTTAATGTAGAAACTGTCCTCAGAATGTAAAGATACCATTCGTTACTGCTTGACTACTCCAGATAAAAAATGGCCGAGGTGTTCCGAGCGGGAGATGATGTCACAATCGTCACAGTTACGTTAAAATGTCAATGGATAGTTGACAAGCCTACGCCTAGGTCACTTTTATGAAAGCGACGCTTTGAATCCCCCTACTCAAAAACAACATAATGCTTCGAATTACAGAATTTATTTTCTATGAACAGATGTAGTAATTTATTTTGCAATTCATTGTGGTTTAAAAAAATGTTGTTTTTAGCCAGAGAAAAAAAACGCAAATTCAAACTTCTGTGACCAAATCACTTTACGCAGACCAACGTCCTATTTTGAATGTGAAAATGTGCAGCGATTTGTTGATGCGACACTTTCATTTTGCAGCAGTTTGTGCCTCTTTAGCGAGTGCAACTAACCATCAAAAGTGTTGTTGGATTTATGTCAAAACAACGGATAATGTTTTACTGCATGTTTTACGTTTTCCTTCATTTTATGCCAGTGTCTTATGTTTTCTAGAAAAGCTGGTCTCGTCACAGGAGAGAGTTTTAATTCTGGAATCTTTTCAAACAGGCAGCCAGAAAGGTTTGAAATTCTGCCGTTCGATTGGACGAAAATACGAAATTGTCGGGCAAACATTGGTGGTTATAATATATTAAAAAGACCTGTATTTATTGAGCGTTAATTAGCGTTGTATTTTTTTTTACATAAAACGCAAGCTATATTATTTTCGTAGAAATTGATATGACATTAATGGGATCATATAAATCCTTCTACTATTTATTATACGTTCAAAGATTATTCAATGGCAATTATGAAGTTATTTTGTCAATTTTGGTAATTGGTACATAGTGCAAATAGCTTGCGTTGCAAAATTTTGACCTGGTGAATGGTATACTGTGCAAACAGACTGTGTTGCAATAAGTTCGTTTGTTCATTTAAAATATGCAAATATTGAACTTTTCAACGTGTTAAATGTCTTTCTGTGGCTTCGTCCAAATATTAGCGTCTTCATTTTCCAATTCTGATGCGTAACGGGTTAATGCGACCAGATCGCAGTTCAGCGCACAATGACACACACGCACGTAATCACACTTCATGAACGGTTCTAGTGGGGGTGGGATCGGTAGGTGCGGACCCCACTTCAGAACCACACTTCATGGGCGGTTCTAGTGGGGCTGGGGTCGGTTGGTCCGGACCCCACTTCAGAACCACACTTCATGGGCGGTTCTAGTGGGAGCCGGGTCGGTAGGTCCGGACCCACTTCAGATCCACACTTCATGGGCGGTTCTAGTGGGAGCGGGGTCGGTAGGTGCGGACCCCACTACAGATCCACACTTCATGGGCGGTTCTAGTGGGAGCGGGGTCGGTAGGTCCGGACCCACTTCAGAACCACACTTCATGGGCGGTTCTTGTGGGGGTGAGGTGAGTAGGTCCGGAACCCACTTCAGAACCACACTTCATAGGCGGCTCTTGTTGGGGTGGGGCCGGTAGGTCCGGACCCCTTTACTGAACCACACTTCATGGGCGGTTCTTGTGGGGGGTGGGGTCGGTAGGTCCGGACCCAACTTCAAAACCACACTTCATGGGCGGTTCTAGTGTGCGTGGGGTCGGTAGGTCCGGACCCACTTCAGAACCACACTTCATAGACGGCTCTTGTGAGGGTGGTGCCGGAAGGTCCGGATCCCACTACTGAATGACAGTTCATGGGCGGTTCGTGTGGCGGTGTGGTCGGTAGGTCCGGACCCTACTTCAGAACTACACTTCATGGGTGTTTCTAGTGGGAGTGGGGTCAGTAGGCCCGGACCCCACTACAGAATCACACTTCATGGGCGGTTCTAGTGGGGGTGGGGTCGGAAAATCCGGACTCCACTTCAGAACCACATTTCATGGGCGGTTCTAGTGGGGGTGGGGTCGGTCGGTCCGGACCCCACTTCAGAACCACATATCATGGGGGGTTCTAGTGGGGGTGGGGTCGGAAGGTTCGGACCCCACTTCAGAATCACATTTCATGGGCGGTTCTAGTGGGGTGGGGTCGGTAGGTCCGGACCTCACTACAGAACCACACTTCATGGGCGGTTCTAGTGGGGGGTGGGGTCGGAAGGTCCGGACCCCACTTCAGAACCACATTTCATGGGCGGTTCTAGTGGGGGTGGGGTCGGTAGGTCCGGACCCCATTACAGAACCACACTTCAGGGACGGTTCTAGTGGGGGTACGGTCAGAAGGTCCGGGCCCCACTTCAGAACCACATTTCATGGGCGGTTCTAGTGGGGGTGGGGCCTGTAGTTCCGGACCCCACTACAGGACCACACTTAATGGGCGGTTTAGTGGCGATGGGGTCGGTAGGTCCGGACCTCACTACTGAACTACACTTCATGGGCGGTTCTAGTGAGAGTGGGGTTCGTAGGTCCGGACCCCACTACAGAACGACACTTCATGGGCGGTTCTAGTGGGGGTGAGGTCGGTAGATCCGGACCCCACTACTGAACTACACTTCATGGGCAGTTCTAGTGGGAGTGGGGTTGGTAGGTCTGGATCCCACTACAGAACCACACTTCATGGGCGTTTCTAGTAGAAGTAGGGTTTGTAGGTCCGTACCCCACTACGGAACCACACTTCTTGGTGGTTTTATTGTGGGGGTGGGGTCGGTAGGTCCGGACCCCACTTCAGAAGCACACTTCATGGGCGGTTCTAGAGTGCGTGAGGTCGGTAGGTCCGGACCCCACTTCAGAACCACACTTCATGGGCGATTCTAGTGGGGTGGGGTCGGTAGGTCCGGACCTCTCTACTGATCTACACTTCATGGGCGGTTCTAGTGGGAGTGGGGTTAGTAGGTCCGGACCCCACTACAGAACCACACTACATGGGTGTTTTTTGTGGGATTGGGTTTGGTAGGTCATGACTCTATTGATATTGTCAAAATATTGCAATCCATGAGGGTTTTTTTCAACGTTTTAGGATGGGTAATTCTGGTGCTCGCTCAATTAGCCCTTGCTTAAAGAAAAACTTGAATCGGCCCCCGCATTTCATACTAAAGTGTCAATAACTGTTTTGTTTACGACTTTAAAGATTATATATTTTTTATTTAACATAGGTAAATCTCGATCGATAATTACTCTAAAGATTAACAGCACTTTATAGCACGCGTTAGTGTACAATTAACCCATTTATAAAAAAAAGACGGTTTCTTATGACAGTCTTATCTTATACAATTAAAGAACTTCCAAACATTTGTTTGTCATAAAAATCATATTTTGAAGCAAAACTAAAATTGAATACGCTTTTCATTGACAGTAGAAATAATATTTAGAGAGAGAGAGCGACGCCGAACTTTTACATTTGTGAGTCTTTGTGTTTTACGTAAATTCGATGGATAAAATATGAATTTATTGCATTAACAAAAAAGACAACATAGAATGGTCTGGAGAAAACAACGGCGTTCATTGCGATCGAGTACATGACTGTGCTTTTATGTTCGCACACTGTCATGTTTTCATTCGTAATAGTACAAACAGTCTATACCCACGTACATTTTTTTTGGCGTTTTTTAGATGTTTGTGGGATATCAACCGTATGGTCAGCGACTACCAGATGACGTTAGTTGGTGCCAATTACGTCAGAGCTGTCTACGATGACTACGTCATCTACCGCTACATTCAGCGCAACAACACTGATGCGTACAAAGACTCGATCTGCAGCGGAAGAGAGGGATATGGAAATCCGTGCCCAGCTTCCGGTTCCGGCGTCATTATGACATCATTTGTGACGTCAGTACTGGCGCTTTCAGTTTCGATGGTGTTTGTTAAATAAAAACAATGTTACTGTATAGGATAACACAACTAATGACTTTATATAGTTATACATTATTTGAACACCATTTTTGTCCATGATTATGATTAGAAAAAATATCTGAATAAGTATGTTAACTACTTCTAGAGTCATTCAAGTAGCTCCGCATCATGTGTACTTCCGGATCGCTTATTATTTTATGGCAATTATTCTGAAAATACAATGTATTACTTAAATTAAATTGGTTTTAAATAATTAGCCAGTTTTACTTGAAAGTCATAGTTTTTGTGAAATACGTCATGCCTTTGTGTGTATATCGCACATTTGACAACGTCATCGTGTGAGAAAAGTACACTGTATAAAGTATACTGTCCGCAAAATAACCATTACTGATTATTTCGACTTATACCACCGAAAGTATTTGTGTTTGTGCTGTTTTTCATCAACATAGCAAGACTTGTTTCCGTTTTATATTTCATTCTTTTTTGAAGATTGAACGTTTATTTGAAAAGGAGTCAGATAGTTCCAGTTCAGTGTTTTTGACATTCAAAAATTCAAAATGAATGATGTAACACACAAGTATATCCTACTGCCCTTTTATGTCCGCCATCTTTATTCGTGACGAAAATCCTTATTTACTTTATTCTTACAAAATAAAATTCCATTTCATATCATTTCTAGCAACACGTTTGTTTCTTACTCAAATATGGCAGCTGATGGATAAACAGAATCGTAGAAACCAGAACACCTTCACATAATCGGAAACTACCAAATACATTGACTTTTATTACAAACAGCTTCAAATGTCAGATAATAGGCTTAGTAAAAATAAATTAATTGAGAATAATAGTTTAATATTTTTCCTTTCCAAAATTGAAAATGCTGTACGCTATTCCTGTATTACTAATACCGTTCAAGTAAGCCAGAACTGCCTGTATGACTGCACAAATCGAACACTGTACATCTAGAAAAGCACTTTTCTTAATTAACATTGCAAAAGAGTGAAAATTCAGACAGTGAAATATAATCTGTATGCTTCCTTTAATTAGATTAACATCCGTTAGTTACAATTAAGGAATAATCATGGGTGAACTGAAATAAGGAATTAACTGCGAGCAATTTGACAATTTGAACTGGAGCTTTTTATATATTCCATTTCCACATAAATTTTTCGTTCTTCAATTCTAAACTACAAACAAATAAATAAACAAACAATAAATTTCTATCAATTTTGTCAAACTGCATTCCATATGTTTATTTTTATATCACCCTTGTAACATATATGTATAGCATGTATATACTATCTAGCTTAGATTGTTTTGTATAAATTGTGTTTTTTATATATATCTTTTCTAACAGTGTGATTGTGAAGTAAGACAATATAAAAAATATCAAAAGGTTTTACATAGATAATATATTTAATCTTTCTATTATCTCCAAAAATGATATTACAATTGTGTACACATTTAACAATTGACAAATATGAAACAAGTGAATACGTTAAATATTATTTAAGTGATCATACAATAATACATAATAACATAATTGAAATCCACGTTCACTCATACCGCTCTGCTCTGGTAGCCATGGGATATTAGGCTGGTAAAAGTTCGTTTTCATGAATATTCATAACAACTAGAAATTGCACCTAACATCGACGCTACCCTTCACTTGAAGATTAAAAACAAATATTTGTTGGCGTCAAGATGGCCGCACTAACCTGCGGTGCCTGTTGTTTTTTGTTGTTGTTGTTTTGGGGTTGTTTTTTGTTGTTGTTGTTTTGGGGTTTTGTTTTTTTTTTGTTTGTTTTTTGTGTGTTGTTGTGTTGTTGTTGTTTTTTGTTTGTTTGTTTTTTGTTTGTTTTTTTGTTTGTTTTTTTGTGTTTTTTTTAGTGGGGGGGTAACAGGGAGCCAATCAAATGCTTTATATATATATTCATGAGAACGAAGTTGCACTGGCCAAGTAACCCACGTATATATATATATATATATAAAGTGGTAACAGAATATTTACTGTGAGTTCCGACGATGGGTAACATCTTAGTAATGAGCATTCTGTAGTCCACAAAAGTCCATAATTCACGTGGTGTACTCATCATTCACCGTCAATTATCGCTCGACCACTCTAGACATTGATAGATAAAGCTGCATGCTCGCCTTAAAGATAGTATCCCACAGCTTTATCAGATATATGTAATAATATCTGATCACTGGATGTATATTTTGTGCATACATTCTGCAGAAACTCTTACTTTAGTCTTAGAAAAGTCGATTTTGAGTACTACCTCAGTGCCGTGACTGCACAACTCGTTAAAACTACTCTCAATTTTTCTTCTTTACAAGTCTATAAATAAACACGATTGGGATTTCTGCTGAAAAAAAAGACCACGAAATCAGAACGGACAATACAGATGATGATATTACATAAGCTCAAAAATAAGTTGCCATGTGATTTTTCTAAGTCTAAAAAATGTTAACTGCTCAACGTTTCTAGAACGGAAAATACATGTTTATGACCCTTAGGATGTATTGTCTTACTTTTCACATATGTGTAGGACACCAGTAAACAATATTTCTCAGGATGTTCAGGTTATAATAATTATTTGGTTGATTGTTTGAGAAACTTGGTCCAAACTGTTGGATACTGCCTTTAAGACTATATTTTATTTAATGCTACTGTCGATCTCTAACAAAAGTTAAACATACGCTTACGCTTACTAAAACCCCCAAAAATGATATAACATTCCGGCAAAAATCGAAATTTTCTTTTTCTTTTTTATATGCTTCATTAGAGCCAGAAATGTCATATTGTTCTTGGATTTTTGATGCGACCCGGTCTGATGTCAATTAAAATTTGACGAATGGAGAAGTCTTCTTGTTGTGACATTAGAAAACTATTGAACATGAAACTTTTATATCATTATTTCAGATCAGTGCTCGTTTCTACAGATTATTGACCATATATTTAGGGCTAAAAAGAAATAACACAGAAGAAGATTATTGACGCTTGTTTATGAGTTTTTACAAAACATTTAAGACAGTTTTATATATATATTATCTGTATTCCAATTTTGATGAAATCCGATTGGGTCGCTTAGACAATGACGTGCGTTTGATCATTTTTCTGCACTCATACTTGCTCAATATTTCGTTATACATACACTTTATGTAAATAGCTTGAAAAAAGACACTTATTTGTTAATATATATGTGTATATATATATAAGAAAATTTGTCATAAGTAAACTTGTACGTTCGCCGTTAATCTTTCTTTTTTCTTCAGTTTTTAGATATATACAGTTAAAATGATTCTTTGTTTCAAAATTCAGAGCCTATGTGATGTTAAATTTAAATATTAAAATTTTATTAAAGGTATACAAGACACCACGGATGGTGTTTATTTTTGCATGACATTTCTACCATTGCCCATTTTAGTACCATTTAAAGACATTCTTTTGGGTAATATTCACTAACTTGAAAATTTATGCAGAAACCTTTCTTAATATGGAACAGAATATAAAAGCCAAGAACTTAAGTTTAACCATTTAAAATATGTAAAGCATATTTGTCTACACAGGTGCTACTTTTATTTTGATCTCCCTCTCTACACATATGCATAACATTTTTACCTATACATATGATTAAGAATAATAGACAGTATGTAACTTAAAATTCGAATTTTTGAAATTGTATATACACAAAGTATATTTCATCATAAAAAGAATATAAAAACACAGAATAAAATAAAACGTCTTTCCTCACAAACTGTCCAATGAATATCTCAAAGAATTTATGGTTTAGAAATCTCATTCCACCACAAAGTATTCAACCTTCCATCGGAAGTCCTTGGTCACGACTGTTTAAATGTGGTGCCTACCACAATCTGTCACAAAATCGATGAGTAAATCGAAAACCATTTTAACCAGTTTTTCACATTTTACAGAACGTAAAAAATATATATCATTTTCAGCAGTGAATGGAAAAAAATTCTTTTACATTATGCTGTAATGGAAAATGTCAGTTATTTCTTCTTTGTTAGATGGATGAATTTTTATTGCTAATGTTTTAAGATTTACGAAAAAAATCAAGGTGGTGTCCGACAGTTTGGGCCAGATTTATTTCTCTCAAAAAACTAAACAATTTTTTGTTGCCTGAGAAATTTCGCAAAATGCTGATTATTGATGTCCTACATCTCTGCGAAAAGTGAAGCATAACACATCACTCGTCATTACAAAAAAAAGGTATTTCCTATCTAAGCCACGCTGCACAGTTAGCTATTTTTAAATTAAGAAAACCACGTGACAGTAACTTTAAATTACCCCCCTCCCAAAATATCCAGGTTTACGTGTATCAGATGAAGACAATCTGTAGGGTACCACCTTAAGGCTCTGAATTAAGTTAGAATAGCATTCCGTTGACATATCGAAATAGGAATCATAAATGGCCATAAAGAAATTATGACAAGTGGTTTTAAAACTTTTAACTCGAATCCGAGAACATACCAAGTGAAGCTACCTACTGGGTAGTGGCTGCAGTTCAAATATCATTCTTAGTGTTAATACAATTAAAATATAAATCTCAGCGATTCTATTGGCTACAACTCCAATATCATTCTCAGTGTTCCTATTGGTTACAATTAAAATATAAATCTCAGGGATTCTATTGGCTTAAACTCAAATATATATATCAGTGATTCTATCGGCTACAACTCAAATATAAATCTCAGTGATTCTATTGGTTACAATTCATATATAAATCTCAGTGATTCTATTGGATACATATCAAATATAAATCTCATTGATTCTATTGGCTAAAACACGAATATCAATTCCAGTGATTCTATTGGCTAAAACTCAAATATCAATCTCAGTGATTCTATTATCTACAACTCCAATATCATTCTCAGTGTGCCTATTGGCTACAATTCAAATATAAATCTCAGTGATTCTACTGGCTACAACTCCAATATCATTTTCAGTGATCCTATTGGCTACAATTCAAAGATCAGTCTCAG
This sequence comes from Sinonovacula constricta, assembly GCA_007844125.1. Taxonomy (NCBI): domain Eukaryota; kingdom Metazoa; phylum Mollusca; class Bivalvia; order Cardiida; family Solecurtidae; genus Sinonovacula; species Sinonovacula constricta. Next base: position 21,129,877 of record CM017571.1, read on the forward strand.
TGATTCTATTGGCTAAAATGCAAATAAATAATTTTTAACCAGTAATACATATATGAAATCGCTCTCAAAATCAAGCGCAATGTTTAAATACCCTGGCCACATGGTCTCCATGAATGATCCTGCTAAAATAGCCTCAATCGGCTGGATTCTATGTTACATATAATATTGGGCAGATGCAATAAAAAGGTAATAAGCTTGTTCTGATACTTCAATGGCGTATAATAATAGAAGTTAAATAAATTTGAGCGCGCGACATCGACGATGACATTGAACACGCCGTCAACAATAAGGATGTTGAGTTTGAGAAGAAGAAGGTCGATTTTGATGATGATGATTATGATGACAATGAAAATGATGATTATGAGAAAGAGTAACGTCGTTCTTGTTGATGATGAGGAGGAGGGCGACGACGACATGGAGGAAGAGGAGCACGAAAATATGACTATTGATGATAATTTATAACGGAAAATGATTTATACCGAAAGAGTGAAAATGTTTAGAATTTATCGTTAAAACAAATCATGTTTTAATGTACATCCTTTTGGTACACCCTGTTGACATCACCATTAATAGTGGAAAGCGCCAATACGAGTAGGCTCGAATGGCATAGAATACGTGCTGTCGATCCCTGAAAACAACAAAAAATGCTTTGAAAGATACAACCTTGTAGCAAGGTTTGACAATTATTCCAACTTTTTTTTGTAAAATTCATTTTCTTGATGAATAACTAAGAGGACAGTACTTAAGTTATTCAATTTTTAATGTATGGTGGCATGGTGATAGGTTTGTGGTATATCGTCATTGTATCAATACTAGACTAAACGTCCGCAATCGGAACACCTTGGTTAATTCCGTCCTCGGGACAATCATCCCTCGGATGTATCTGGTGCAATGATACTCACTGAAATCACGATCGTTTTGTTAGCCGGAAGTCGGAAGAAGAAAATGCCTAAGTAGTTCGCACAAAACATGAACAGTGGCGTCGTTTGACAGCTGAGTGTCTGCTGCGCTGGGTAAATTACCCTTGGAAGATTTAAATTTGAAGCCGCCAAAAATTTAAGTTTTACAGGCATCGTACTGTAGTGAGCTGTCATCCGAGCTGCCATCTTTGTTTTGACGTCTGTCACAAAAGAAGTCCCATTTAGGGAAATGGCCGAGGTAAACCTACTACCTACATACATCCGAGAGATGATTCGTGAATTATCGGAGGTGTTCCGATTGTAAACGTCCAGTCTGTGTGAAAAGGTCTCAAAGGTTTATGTGCACGGACTATTTTCAAACATTGCTGTCAATAAAACGTTGTACACAAACACGAAAATGTATGTGCCTACATCTGTACAATTTCATTCTAGTATTCATAAACTTTTATTTGTAAAAATAATAATTTTATCTTTTATATTTATACCCGGGACTTTTTTTTTCATTGCGGAAGCTCAAATCCCCAAAATTAGCTTGTTGTGAAGCGTCATAACATGGAGGAAACTAAAATCTAGTGACGTCACAGTCTGTGTATAGCATTATATATTGTTACTGTATACACAACTTTGTTACCTTAATTGACCATTTAGCAATAAATGTTTTGTTAACATTTTCTACATGCATTATAGTATCCACTTTTATTGTTCCTCTATTGTTTGTACACTGTTAGTTACAATTTTACGCCAGACCTGACGACGTTCAGGATATCATTTTGTAACCGAGGTGTTATGACATCCACATAATTTAAGACATTAATGGATAGTCTCCCCTGAATTATCCCTAAATGCAAGTTGATCCTTTCATATGGATTCCTTGGTTATTATGTGTGTACTCCTTGGAGATATGCTGTTATAGTGATACCTAGGTAAGCCATAATCAACATTTATCCATTTTCTTGTTTAAATAACATACCTCTATAAGTATTTTAAATGATTTTAATCGTTTTTATGCAAACGTAAGAAATTCCACTTTTTGAAATTATATATAGTCTACAAAAGAACAGAATTCTAACTAAAAGTACCTTCTTACTATCTGGACTACCCCGGATAATATCTAACAAGGGGGACAATTAATATTACAACACTATACCACTTTTTAAATAAACCTGGGACAGGTTCGCCATGAATCGAAACGTTGTTAAATAGAGTGGAGTTTTGATTTTAAATTACATAATTATAAGGATTAGAACAAATTCATGATTATTAGGATGAAAATAAACTAAATAAAATAAGGTCAATAAAAATAAGAAATAAAGTAACACATTTTTGACTATACAAGTCCACGAGGAATGTTTCAACAGGGGCGGATCCAGAAAATTTGTGTGGGGTGGGGTTTGAATCAAGATCTATTCAGCTTAATCGCAGTAAATACTATAAATATACACACAGTAAGGGTCCCAAACTTCGACCTAAGCAGTCAACAGACAAAATTTACTTTAAAAGCTTAGTATTTTTAAGCTTACATGTAGTGTTTTACAACTCTGTTCTTTTATCTGGTTGGTGTGGGGGTGGTGGATGGGGGGTGAAAAAGGGTTTGAAGGAGAAATAAAGAATACGAATATATGACAAGGTTAGCAGAAGCTTTGTTCCTATTTGGGTCTATGAAGATTTTATTTTACGTATAGTTCTGCTATTGTATTTATATTTGCAGTCGATGCAGCATATTTCATGACAGAGTTCTGTGTACTTAAACTATTGTTTGGTTAATTTTAACCAATTTAATTATTGAAATGAATACGTTTTACTAATGTAATAATGGATAAACAGTTATCTCATTTGGAGCGCCTCTATTAGTGCACACGTACAGAAAGAACTCCCGTGATCCTTATTATGTATTTTATATTTGTTTTTGCCCGCCCTCCCGCGCGTCCTTCCGTTCGTCAGTCACTCCGTCTGCCCTTCCATCCGTCCTTCATCCCTTGCTTCCGTCCTTGTCTGTCTATTTTTCTGTCTATAATATGATCAGTCTATCAACGTGGCGTTTCGTACGCCCATCCACCCGTCCATATGTTCTACGTGTCTGTCTGTCTGTCTGTCACTCAGACCAATATACCTGGTATTGCCGGTGGTGCCATGGAAGGTCTCTTGTTCCGAGGACTACCATTGGACCCTTTATTCGATCGGTCATCGAAGTAGTTCTCGTATGCAATGGAGGCTGGGGGAACATTAAAATAGTTTCTTTTCTTTCTTTTTTTAAACATAAAAATATATACATACATTTAAAAACAGTACAGTAGTACATAATTATGTTGGTTTTGTATATTTTATATATACTCCCTCTCTCTTTCTCTCTTTCCCTATCTCCCCACCCTCTCTCCCCACCCCCTCTCTCTCTCTCTCTCTCTCTCTCTCTCTCTCTCTCTTTCTCTCTCCCTCTTTTGTTATTTCTGGCTACATTTCTGAATGTAAGAGTGATCAACAGACGGACCGTAATTTTCTTTTCCATGAACGGTTATTTGAAAGACGTGCTTTTAAAGTTCCGGAAATGTAATACTTTACCTTCTATTGAAAGTGTCCGCTGCCTTTAAAACACAGGAACAAAACAAATGGACAGATCGAGCGCCAATAGATATGCCTATAACATATGGCACTGTCAACAATGATAGTCAGACAGTCATGCCAAACATTCTAACACAATTCGGTAAAGAAAGACCAGACCACCACTCCACAAATTCGACATGGTTCCAACTGAGAATGATCTATCTACAAGATATAGTACCTATTATTTTACTCAAATCGTCCGACTATCGGACAAATCCAAATGTTTCATGAACATTTACATCGATTTCAGCCATGTCGATGATCGCGATGTTCAACTCAGAAGAAGAGATTTGAATGCTTTCAAGTCGATTTCCACGAAAGAGCAAAATCAAACTTCTCACTTTCATCTCCGTTCATTTAGGTTCATCCTCCTCTAACATTACATACACGTTCGTGTTCTAACATGTCCCAAAGGCACAGAAAACAATCTAAAATACCATTACTGGTGTCAAAATAGGACACCCCACGATATATATGTTTAAATTCAAGGTTTGTAATACTCGGGCCTTATGGTATGCACATCCTATGACGCAGAATTCTCGGCAAATCAGATAGCAACATTTGCTATTACAAGGATCAAGTCCAAATGTAGACTCATTCTGTATTCAAAAAATAACAAAATAGTTTTTTCAAGTGTTTATGGTGTTTCCCGAAATTTTTTGAATGGTATTATCATACACACAGACAGGTGAGTATATTTTCTTTTAAAAGAATGTTTTGGTACAAATTGACTAATTTTTGCTCAGTTGTACTCGTCTGCTATGAACATCCTGATCCACATGGCCTTAAATCCCGTTGAATTTCATAAAACTTTTGGATTTATACCACCAGGTGGAAAATTTCGGCAAAAAAGTCATTATTTTGTAGATAAATTATTCTCAGCTGGAACCATGTTGAAGCTTTGGTGATCTTTTATTCTTTAATCGAATTGTGGTAGAAAGTTCAGCATGACTGTCTAACCTCCGCTGTATACCTTGAAGTTCTCTTTTATCATAAGAATATACCAACCTGACAATGTGCCTAGCACATGTGCCTTAAACCTGATGATTTTGGGTTCGAATCACACTTTCGCCACACATTTTTTCTCCAATTACTGGTGCTTACACTACTTCTACTACCTCCACCACTACCATCAAGTCTACAACTCACCAGGCCTGAGTCTTCCGGTACTTTGCTTGTTGATAAATTCTTGAATATCCTCATCAATAAGACACTTCTCAAGGCACTTCCGAACCTTCTCACAGCTCTAAACAGGAACCGGAAGTAGAAACATTAGATGGAGCGAAACATTCCGACATTTTCCGAATGAAAAATCGCAGAAATGTTCGAAATGTTCCGAGTGATTAACAATGTATTACTCAAAACACATTTCGGATTTTCTTGAAATATTACAAAATTGTTAACGAGATACATATAGAGAAGTTCCAAAAGCAATACATTAGATCATTCGGAAATCCTCGGCGATGACAGGTAGCAGTAATAGCCTAGAAACTGGTTTTAACAAAATAAATCCTAATTTCTCGGGCATTATATTAAAGATGGTATCCCACAATTTGCTTATGTCCAATGCATATAAAAATATTTCCCCACTGTATTGGGGGTGGGGGAGAATTTAAGCATTTTTTCTTCATACATTCATACATACGTCTTAGTGAAGACGAATTTGAAACTGTATTCTTAGTCGAACAAATCGCGAAAATAATCACTCTAAATGTTCATTCTTTGCCATCAATATTTAAGTAAAACAGTGATCTCAGCTAAAAAAAAAGAGTTATCAACGTCAGACCAGGCAACCCGGATGACAATATAACGTGATCTCCAAAGTAAGTTGTCACGTGTTGTATTATAAGTTTAAAAATAGCTATCTCTGCAGCGTCGCTCTGATAGGAAATACTTGTTAGCCATGGCGAGTGGAGATTTTTGCTTCACTGTAACACGCTGTTACCTTTTCGGGTAACAAAGTCTGTTAATTTTTTTTATTATTATTATTATCATTTTAATTTATTTTTTATTATTCTATTTTTTTTATATTTTTTTTTTTTTTTTTTTTTTTTTTTTGAGAGAGAAAATCTTTGGTGCAGACTGTCCGATACCACCTTCAGGAGTTTATAGAAAATGGTTGGTACAGTGTTGAACGTGATCGTCAACTTGGTTGATGATAACGCGGTCGCTATGCCATTAAACGTTAGCGCTACGTAAGAAACGCGGTCGTTAAGTTCAAGATTCAAACAAAACGTTCCAAAGACGTTTCAAACAAGTTTTGTGTTCACTGCAAAATATATCGACGTGCTTTGACTTTTGAGAAATCACAAATAACGTCAACGTGCATTAACGATTGCAAAACAAACCCATTCGACGTCATCGACATACTACTATGTACATACCAGAGAGAGTTAGTTTGCTCCAAGCATATGTGCAACGTATCTAACACCTGTTTGGCGCAATACTGTGGAAGAGTGTTTTCCAAATAGTATAAAACCTAGCGAACTGAAAACTCAACTTCACTCCGATAATGGAAGAAATGAAAGGTTGGCTTTACCTCTCTGACAGTGTGTTTGTATGAAAGTCTACTTACATTGTCCCAGTCCACGCAGACCTGGGAGTCGAGGTTGGTTCCCTGCCACAGAAAATCTCGCAGTTTCTCGCGCCGAGACTCCTCCTGGTGCTGGAACAGCTGTCATAACAACATACCACGGTTACCAGGGTTACACTACATAGTAATCATGGCAACATAATACAGACACATATAATTATAGCCGAGGAAAATGAAAGCGAAGAAAATACCATTTGGTACCTGTAAAGTTATTAAAGGTATGCAAAAAAATGAGCTGATTTAAAATTTAACTCACATAATATTTGTATTACTGTTATTTATTTTGTGATCTGACTCTAACATTTGGATTGCACTATTCTTTCCGAAGGAATGCTGTAACTTTAAGCTGAGATGATAAGATATTACAAATGGCCTGTCATAACCTGGTAGAGGGTCGTAGAAGGCAATGAGGTCCTGCGCGGGATATCGTTAATATATCGGCCGTGTATATAATAATAGTCGGTACTACACTGGTTCTAATACCATTTTATTTTCTGCTTTCGCCCCTTTTCCTCTAGTCACAGGGTGGCGCTCTTGCGATACGTTATTCATTCACGAATCTGCATTTCATGTGTATTCGTATAACATGATATAATCAAATGAATATCCAGGTTAAATAGTTTACAATATTAATGTTAACATAACCTACATGCCTGGAGAAAATTGACGCGTCTAGTTTCCATCAACTTACATATTTGTTTCTGTACTCGAATATTTTTTCCAGGCATGATGACCGGATGCGAGTATGAAAGTTCATATAGGTTTAATTCTTCGTGCCTCCGAAATTCACACAACTTCAGACGCTGTGGCAAGCGACGTTGCCAAAAGCAGTCTTCGAAATAGAATGTATATTGGCCTAGCTGTACGGTTTATTAGATTATCCGCGTCGTTCTGTGGTGGTCGATCGAGTCTCAATCAGGAACTCACGGTGTAATGTTTCACTATTCTCAAAGACTAAGTACATTAATAAATAACATTCCACAGAATCGAAATCTTTTCTGGAAACAAAAATGTATCTAGTTGTTTGGCAGATAAAAGTTTACCGTAGTTGTTGGATGCCCCCTTTAAGAAAATGCAATACTGAAGCAACAACATAATTCTAAACGACAACTCAGCATTTCTTGGCACCCATACTATCCAGCCCTATCTTACCTTTTATTTACCTATGTCATTTTTCGGGGATTAAAAACTGCAACAACAGACTGTTATAATTTGCACTAAATATATCATAAATGATGTTAAATCATTGAAAATATGGCGTTATTTCAAGTGCACGATTTTTTCTAAAGTCGTCGACGTCGATAAGGCACTTTTTCCCATAGCGCGGCAGACATTGCGGAACTTGGTGTAGTATTTTATCCCACTATATCTGTAAATATCGGTTGATATTAACCGTCTGCTCTAAGACCGACTACTTTTTTGACGAAACGATCAGGAATTAGAAAAACTCATTTATCGCGCAATTACGCTTTTGATCAACCCAAAAATGCCCATAATAAAAAGATTGGTTAAATAGCGAAAGAGGCCATTAAAAAAGGGCGATGAGCGCGGTTTTGATCTGTCCTGCAGGATTGAAAATTTAAGTAGCGGCATCTTAACGGACTGAGCTAACACAACAGTTCATCGCGATCTTCCAAAAACGAATATAAGATTTATTAATCAAGATGTACACATTTGCAACTAAACTTGCAAAACTCTGAAACAAAATGTAATACAGGCACATAATAACTGTTTAGAAATAGTAATAAAATCAATAAAAGTATGAATTTGTAGTCTGCAAAAATATAATCGACTGTCAAAATGTCAGTCCCTGTTGTTTTGATGTTATTTGGCGTGAATTGAAAGAATGTGATGAAGAATCGTGTGAAAAAATAAGCAGTATTGTAGAGATGAGTTACGACGACTTCGAGGCAAAATTTGAGGCATTTTTTGAGAAGGAAATTGATATTGAATCAGTGACTGTCTCAGAAAGCAGCAATCAGCTGCCTAATCTGAGGACAGACCCTGATGATCAAATGTCGTTACATGATGAACATTCAAATGATTAAGATAGAGCTCAATCTTTAGTTGAACCAAATACAGCTGACTGCACAGATCAGGACAAATGTGCTCATAAATCACAGATTTTAGACTTAAACATGAACACCAGCACCGACAGAAATAGCTCAAGCGGAAGAACGTCGGCTTGCGGATCGGGAGATCGCGGGTTTAAACTCAGGTCGGATCAAACCAAAGACTTTAAAGTTGGTAGTAGTGGCTTCCCTCATAACGCTCGGGGCTAAGGGAACAGCATTACGCCTGACTTGTCGGTGTCAGTATAATGGACCGGCCGGGTTCAGTCCTGTTTGTTACATCCACAAACACACACAAACCAAGCAATATATTCAATAACATATTTATTGTCTTATTTTTTAATTGTAAAAATGGAACTATTTCTTACAGCCGAATTACTCTATGCACGCCCATGAATTTCGTGTATTGCATCAGAATGTCAGATCATGTTGGGGAGGAGCATTTGCGGTAAATTTAAATGTTTCCCTTTTAAATCCATTTGAAAAAAAACTGTTGATGGTGGGATAAAAAAGAATACCAGATTAGTGTTGATATAGAAAAATGTTATCATGCTCGGCCTGATTTTCTTAGCCTCGCATGTTAACATTTATCTATATTAACACTAACCTGGTATTCTCTATATACCAACCGGCCTGTTTTCACAGTGAATGCAACACTGTACTTGATTTTTGAACGTACCCTGCAAGCCTCCACCATATCGGTCTCCCAGTATTTTCGGGCGGTTTCCAAAGTCTCTACGGCCTGTCGGTAGTTTGAATCTGAAAATTATCCCCATCATCATTATCATCGTCGTCATCATCATCGACATCCTCCTTCTACTCCTCGTCATCATCAACATCATCATCATCATCATCATTATCATCATCATCATCATCATCATCATTATAGTCATAGTCATCGTCATAAGTATCATCGTCATCATCGTTGTCGTCGTCATCGTCGCCGCCGCCATGTCAATGTTTTATTATCGTTATTGTAATCGTAGTCGTCTTTGTCATACGTCGTAAAAAATCATTGCCGTAGTAGTTATTTTCAACCTCACCAATATCGCAATTACTTTTATGGCCATCTTCAATAGCAGAAACTACAGCAAAGGCAGCAAAGGCTGCAGCAGCAGCAACAACGTCCGTCTTAGTCAAGTGAATCACGATCATCGTCATTTTCATCATTATCATAATCGTCGCTGTTGCCCATTGAGTCACCTTTGCATTTTTTTAACTATAGTTACTGGCTAATATAAAATTGGTGGTATTTACCTTTACAATCATTACATTTTCGGCATGGTTTCTCGGAAGATACGTGTTCGAAAAACAAATAACAAAGTATATACTACGTGTTCTTGGTAAATGTACGCTTTTTAAGGACGGTTATTACGCAGCAAACGGAACTCCTCGGATAATTCCGTCCTCGGGACAAACATCCCTCAGATGTATCTAGTGCAACAATACTTACAGAAATCACTATCGTTTTGTTCGCCGGAAGTCGGAAGAAAATGCTTAAAATGTAGTTCGCACATACTAACTGTGACACATAAACAATGGCGTCGTTTGACAGCTATGTCTTTGCTGCGCCGGGTAAATTAAACTTGGATGATTTTAATTTGAAGCAGCCACAAAGGGAAGTTTTACAGGCATCGTACTATAGTGAGCTGTCATTCGAGCTGCCATCTTTGTTTTGACGTCTGTCACAAAAAGTCCCATTTAGGGAAATGGCCGAGGTAATCCGACTACCTACACACATCCGAGAGATGCTTCGTGAATTATCCGAGGTGTTCCGATTGATTACACAGATGTGAAAATAACATGCCACTATACAAACCTGCTTTATCAACATATTCTTTGCTTTTCTCTACTCGAACTTTCGTCTGCAAAATAGGAACATAAGGTTCAAACACGGAAACCGGCTAGAAGAAATAGGGGCGTGGGGGGCGGGGTGGGGTGGGTGGTGTCGATGGGGAGTCTATATTTGAAGGGTGGGCGGAGGTTAGTTAAAAGGTATTCTTCAACAGATGGCGCTGTTTTTGGTTAGGAGAATCAAAGGCGTCGTAAATTCACCTGCTCGTTTAAAAAAAGTCAATGTTTTAGTGCCGCTTTGAAGACCGGTGCCTTTTATGGAATGCATCTTTTTTTCTAAAAGTAAAAATGTCGCAGACAATAAAAGAAAATCGCGGCAACAATAAAGTGTAGCTTTATAGTTATAAACAGGAAGCAGGCATTAATAGAAATTCCAAACAGTTTAAAAAAGTCTTTAATGGATCGGCAATGGCAGAGCTTTCTGCGAACATAAGTATGTCCAGCTGTTTTTGTGGAGAATGACCCTAGACAAATGTCAAAAATGAATCACCGGCGCACGTCATGTCAGCTGGAAGACTTTCCCATATTATGTCTTTCGCTCCGATTGGAACTCGAACCCACACTGTTAAAAGCGAGGAGCCTGGGGAGTTACAAGTCGGCGACTCTATCACTCGGCCACCGGCTCCCTTTTTTTAGATTTGAACGCCAGTGTGATTACAGGAACAAAAGTGTTCGAGTGGTGCTATTGTGATACCTTTTCCAGTTCCTTCGGGTTCATGGTGACAGATTGTTTGGCCGTCTCAAGTTGAGCCTCTTGTGTGATCATCTCACGACACTTCTCATGGTATGTCTTCTGCAGCTGCATAACACAACACGAGCTGTTATAAATGACATCATTGATGACTGACGAGAAAACGGAATTTAATTTTAGGTCAAAAACTTAAATCTTAGTTTCAAACCCTAACATATGATCTTATGAAATCATATGCATTTTATCGAAAGCAACCCCACAAACATTAAATATTTCACAAAATGTTTACTTGAAGTATTCAACACTTTTTTAAACAAGGCCAAGCATGCTTTGCACATGCAGTCCAGACACCAAACATCCCTTAACAAACAGGACACATCAAGTCATGTGTTTTAGGTCAGAACCGCTTCCTGGTACAGAAGCCTATGAGAGACATTATTGTTGGCACTTTCCGTACCCGTTCGGAAACACATCAAGTCATGTGTTTTAGGTCAGAACCGCTTCCTGGTACAGAAGCCTATGAGAGACATTATTGTTGGCACTTTCCGTACCCGTTCGGAAACGAGCATCGATGATAATTGTATGTTTACACCGAGATTCTCGGTTGGTGTTTCTGTCTTCCTACATCCTTAAGTAGCTCCTGCATATTTGCAGAAAGCTAGTTTGTCAAATACCATTAACATAATCATGTTTGAAATAGTTCTTGTTGCCTTCGTAACAATGTGTTTGACTCTACAGTTAAATGATACATGCTACAGTTAAATACAAGTTTTCGTCTAAAATCAGTGCTACAATACATTGGTGCTGTAAGGGTCTGTGCGGTTTCTGAAAATAGCAATTACAGCATTGTATTAATGTTCTGTACACAAGTATACATGTCTTGGTGTGTATCATATAAACTGCGTTTGTTTTACCTTATATAACAATAATAAGACGTTCTGAAGTGGCAGTACTGCATATAGTCTATGGTTTTTGTACAGTTCTGCGAAGAAGAATTGAATATGTCACTTTCGCTTCTCCCTTTCAATCATTCTTTCTCCACTCTTTCTTTGTTTCTTTTGATTATATTGTTATATGTGTGCTATTTAACAACGTGTTGAGTCAACAAACTGTTTGTCAAGACATATATATTAATTATTTAGGCGACCTCTATATGTGTGGGGTCATCAAATTATTTCATAAAAAAATCTTCTTAATTACAAATATTTTTTTTTTACAAAAATCAAAATATTTCGCATTCATAAATGCTACGTTTTGAGTTAAGGCACTCTTGCTTAAATCAAACAAATTAAATGTCTTTAAGGAGATACTAAAATAGACCATATAAATCACTTTTAGCTTAAAATGGATGCCCAAATGTCCAAAAAGAATTATTTCCCTTTTGTAAGAAGTAATTGGTTACCAGCCTAATATTGATATACGTGAACATGATTACAATATCCAATATAATTGACGTTCGTTATAGGGTCTATATATTGACAGTATATTTTCAAATATAATGCATTTAATATAATACATTATAACACATTGGCTATTTTTCACAGCGACGTATTGTGTTAATTTTGAGTTATAAACATGCCTCTTTGTAACCTTTCTCTAATAAGCGGGTTAGAAAAGGGCCGGCATGTTCCGTCGAACGATCGTTATGACTTCAATGACAGGAGATTCTTTGTGAAGATCGTTTTATATATTAGGGTACATTTAACTGTTAGCTCTTGTTTTAACTTGATTACATATCCATGACTTGCCGCAAAGGGTTATCGCCAAATTGATTAACAATAATAAAAACTTTTCGGATAATCATGTTTAACAAAAGTTGGTTTTCTCAAAGTATCCTGCTTATGACCTCATAATGTCATTTTGAACACTTTTATCATATGCATTTTCCGAAAACGTTGGTATGACAACTTTTAGCTGTTTCAATTGAAAATTACGACATTGTCCTCTGGAAATGTCGACAAAGTGTTTTGAACACGGAGTTCTTTTGAAAACTTGAAAGTGTATTGTGGCAGCTGATAGACCTGTTAACTGGTATTTTGGCACTTTTTGCGTGTTAGACTATACTATTGTTCTATTACAACTCTAAGATCAACACAGAAAATGTCTGCCACAGCCGGGACTCGCTTAGAGCAAGGTAACTTGTATTGGTTTGCTTAAACAAACAATAATCACAAAGACCTTGATTAGTCTAAAGTTCCCAATTTTAGTAGGAAAATGACGACTGTAATAGTGACATTTTAAACACACATCAGTGAAGGTCCCTTACCTTGGTAGCCATCTTTGATGGTAACTTCAACGGATTTTCAGATATATTGTATAGAAGGGTAAGACTTGAAAGCTATACACCATTGGAAAGCTCTTGAAATTCATATTTTAGAATACAATATTTTAAAATTGATAAATGCACAAAGACTTAATACACAGAAACAAATAAAATTATTAGCTCATCCTTAAACAAAATGAATAGTGTATCCTTTCTGGTTGTGTTTTTTTACATTTTAAACTATCAAAATATAGTTATGCTATTGAGAATACTTAGAATACTGCATAAAAGCTGTTTAATTTGATATAAATTAAGTAAAATAGACTGAAAAATAAAAACACAGTGGGGAATTTAATACAGCACATATTCCCAGATTTCGGCCTGCATTAGATTCTTTCTGCTTGTAAGATGGCTGCCTTAAACTGCCTTATCAGTGCCTATTATACCACATAGAAACTTTCAATTGGAGCAATCTATAAAGATATAAATAAAATAAAAAAAAGAATTGATTTTCAACGATTAAATTACTTCAAAGGTGGTCTCCGGCAGTTTGGATCATTATTTTTTTTTTTTCTCAATAATCAAGTTATTACCTGAAAATATTCCTCAAAAGACTATTTATTGATGTTCAACATCCATGAGAAAAGTGACGAATAACTCCACATTCGTCCTTACAAACCTGCATATACTACCTGCTCCACGAGGCACAGTAAGCATTTTTAACATAACTAACCACGTAGCCAGTAACTTTTGCATTTACGTTATATTATCATCGCATTAGCTGCTCTGACGTCGGTATCCCAATCGTGCTTATTTAAAATGTTGGAAATATTTTTGACGGATTCTTTCATTAGTTGTATTGTTTAAACATTGAGGAGGTATTATTTAGACAAAAGCTTGAGAGTTTGCTGAAATAATACACATACCCCACAAACAAGGGTACCGTTTAATTAATCGTATTTGATATAGCCAAACATATCACCTTTACATACTGATTTACTAATGTATGTAGGTAAAGGCTGACACAAATATGGTTACTGTGGTGACTTATAGCTATTACTGGACATAGAAGGTCACAAAATTACAACTAAGTATGTCCACTATAATATGCCCTAGTACGCTCGTTTACAGTGCCGATCACTAACCTCCAGAAGCCTGGTATAGGCGCTCTTCTTGGACCGCTGCTTTTGGACTACTTTTTCTTCCATCTGAAAAGATAAAACAAGATAGATCATGGATGTGTGGACATCCAAGGCGAGGCTGAGATTTGCGCTTATAGCAAGTAATGGCACACTTTTACGATTACTTGAATGGACTTAATACATCGAGAGAAAAACAAATACAAAGACTTTTTCAAACTGCTGCGAATTCCTGTTAATTCTTACTGTTGTTGCATGAATGTTGTTGTTTTTATCGTCTGCTACATTGATGTGTTCTCGATTACAAGCTTCATTGAAACCCTCGGACTGTTTTCAAGTACAGCACTCGCCAAGACTCTGCCAACTGATAGTTTTTTGGTCAGGAGTTAGTATCTTTATTACGGAATGACCTTTAAAATTGTGTATAACCCTACCTGTTTGGCCTCTACTTTTAGATTTTCAGTGAACTTAGAAATGTCGTCTGCTAGTTTGGAATACTCAGCCGCGGCGTTTTCGTGGAATTTGGCCGTCTCTTCCGTCTGAAACTTAAGTTCTTGCCACGAGACAGCCAGATCTCTAGGAAACATAAAAGGTTACATGATAATAACTTGAATTATTCTTAACTCAGCTTAGATGGCAACGATGTAGGTCATATGACTAATCAATGAAAGTAAATTGTAGGTTACGCGAAAATAAATATACGCGTTCTTCCAGGTTTGGCCTAAAACTGCTGCAGTTTTAGATCTAAATTTAAATACGTTTGCATCGTATGTAAAGTATGTAATTATATCGACTTATGTATATGAAATGTGACAAGAGTCATGCCTTCAAATAGGTAAAAATAACGTCCTTGCTCAAAAAGCAAGTCACTTTTATCGATACGACATTGTGTTTTTCTAAATACAGAATTAAAATCAAGCTCAAACGGACATTGTTTTGAATTAAGTTCAGTTTAACATGTTCATTCATTTTCTGAAATGTCACAGTCAGAATTAAATTTCATTGAAAACTGTACAGTTGGCAAACAATCTAAAGTCAACGCCGATGGTTACACGTTAACACTATATTTTTCTTAACGATGGTATCCGACAGTTTGGGCCATATATTTCTCTGATAAAGCCAAGTAAATTATTGTTACCTCAAAAGATCCCGCGATTTTATTTTATCTATTTATTTGTTTATTTATTTGTTTGATTTTTTAATTTAATTTTTCATATATATATATATATAATTTATTTATTGTGTATGTGTGCCTTACATCCATTTGAATGAACGGGGATTTCTGCTAAAAATAGATATCGACGTCACAACATATTACCTTAATGTTGATATAAAATTATCTCTAAGGTAAGTGGTCAATTGAGATTTTTAGTTTAGAAATAGCTAACTGTGCAGCGTGGCTCCAATAGAAAATGTTTGTAATGGCGAGTGAAGTGTTTTGTTTCATATTCCACTTCTAAGATGAAAGACATAAATAAGCAGCATTCCACGGGATATTTTCATGTAGCAGTACTTTTTGGATGATTGTGGGATAAATGGGATCCAACTCTCGATACCACCTTTAAAATGATTTTCTTGTTTCAGCGTCTGCTTGATTTCTTTAAAATAAACAGGGGAAATAACTTAGGCATCATTTGCTATCCATGTTTTCAGATTTATCTCCCATATTAAATTTGAAAGCCATCCGCCAGATGGGGTTTAGTTTTTATATTGTCATATCCTGATAGTTTTGTATTCTTATGTCGTGATTGTTTTTCGTGTTGTATTTTTCTGCTATTCACAAGCATTTTAAGTACCCATGACAAATATCTCCTGCTTATTTATAGATTTGGAAAGAATGAAAATTAAGAGCGAATTTTTAACATTTTAACAATTAAGTTCCTGTTCAAAATCGGTTGTTTTTGTTTAGACTAGGCATAGGGCAAACTGTCTGAAACCACCTTTAAGATAAAACAATTATGTTGTGAAACATGTTATTGACTTTTGTCATATGTGGATCAACCTTAAACATTACCCGGTCTCCTCTCTGCCATCGATACTCCGAGCAAGATTAAGCAAGGATCTTCCAAACTTCGATTGGGCTTTGGACCTGGATTGATAATAAAATAAGAAAATTGTCACAATATTTAACTTCTTGTTTTGTCTGCCTTCCGCGTTCTTATTCCTTTCGTCTCCCTATTATTTTCCTGTTGTAGTTTTTTATCAACTTTACTATCTTTTTCTTTTTCTTTCCCACACTTCATCTTCTTTCTTTTCTGCTTCGTCTTTATGTTCTTTTTTCTATTTACAATTAGTTTAATGCTCTGTTATCCCCCAGTTAGGTGACTGTGAATATCGGCCAAAAAAGTCCTTATCTAGATAAGCCGACGATCTAAAGCTCTGAGATCACGTTCTGTCCTTTATTTTGCTATATATATTGCCCTTTACCCCAATAGAATCCCCCCACCCATCCCTAGCATCTCTGGTGCACTCTCAATGTCAACCCCACCCCAC
This sequence comes from Sinonovacula constricta, assembly GCA_007844125.1. Classification (NCBI taxonomy): domain Eukaryota; kingdom Metazoa; phylum Mollusca; class Bivalvia; order Cardiida; family Solecurtidae; genus Sinonovacula; species Sinonovacula constricta. Next base: position 21,146,500 of record CM017571.1, read on the forward strand.
ACCCCATCCCAGCACCTCTGGTGCACTCTTAATGTCGACCCCACCCCACACCCCATCCCCAGCACCTCTGGTGCACTCTCAATGTCAACCCCACCCCACACCCCATCCCCAGCACCTCTGGTGCACTCTTATGTCGACCCCACCCCACACCCCATCCCCAGCACCTCTGGTGCACTCTTATGTCGACCCCACCCCACACCCGATCCCAGCACCTCTGGTGCACGCTTATGTCGACCACACCCCACATCCCATCCCAGCACCTCTGGTGCACTCTCAATGTCAACCCCACCCCACACCCCATCCCCAGCACCTCTGGTGCACTCTCAATGTCGACAACACCCCACACCCCATCCCCAGCACCTCTGGTGCACTCTTATGTCGACCTCACCCCACACCCCATCCCAGCAGCTCTGGTGCACTCTTATGTCGACCCCACCCCACACCCCATCCCAGCACCTCTGGTGCACTCTCAATGTCGACACCACCCCACATCCCATCCCAGCACCTCTGTTGCACTCTTATGTCGACCCCACCCCACACCCCATCCCCAGCACCTCTGTTGCACTCTCAATGTCGACACCACCCCACACCCCATCCCAGCACCTCTGGTGCACTCTCAATGTCAACCCCACCCCACACCCCATCCCCAGCACCTCTGGTGCACTCTCAATGTCAACCCCACCCCACACCCCATCCCCAGCACCTCTGGTGCACTCTCAATGTCGACAACACCCCACACCCCATCCCCAGCACCTCTGGTGCACTCTTATGTCGACCTCACCCCACACCCCATCCCAGCAGCTCTGGTGCACTCTTATGTCGACCCCACCCCACACCCCATCCCAGCACCTCTGGTGCACTCTCAATGTCGACACCACCCCACATCCCATCCCAGCACCTCTGTTGCACTCTTATGTCGACCCCACCCCACACCCCATCCCCAGCACCTCTGTTGCACTCTCAATGTCGACACCACCCCACACCCCATCCCAGCACCTCTGGTGCACTCTCAATATCGACCCCAACCCACACCCCATCCCTAGCACCTCTGGTGCACTCTCAATATCGACCCCAACCCACACAGCATCCCCAGCACCTCTGGTGCACTCTTATGTCGACCCCAACCCACACCCCATCCCCAGCACCTCTGGTGCACTCTTATGTCGACCCCCCCCCCCCCCATCCCCAGCACCTCTGGTACACTCTCAATATCGACCCCACCTCGCACCCTATCCCCAGCACCTCTGGTGCACTCTCAATGTCGACACCACCCCACACACCATCCCAGCACCTCTGGTGCACTCTCAATGTCGACCCCAACCCACACCCCATCCCAGCACCTCTGGTGCACTCTTAATGTCGACCCCATCCCAGCACCTCTGGTACACTCTTATGTCGACCCCCCCCCACACACACACACACACACACACACACACACCATCCCAGCACCTCTGGTGCACTCTTAATGTCGACACCACTCCACACCCCATCCCAGCACCTTTGGTGCACTCTTATGTCGACCCCACCCCACACCCCATCCCAGCACCTCTGGTACACTCTCAATATCGACCCCACCCCACACCCCATCCCCAGCACCTCTGGTGCTCCCTTATGTCGACCCCATCCCAGACCCCATCCCAGCACCTCTGGTGCACTCTTATGTCGACCCCACCCCACACCCCATCCCAGCACCTCTGGTACACTCTCAATGTCGACCCCACCCCACCCCGCGCTAAAGAAATCTTAATTCTGCCCCTGCATATATACAAAACATAACATAATTTATAGCAATTTGCATTACAGTTAATGTATTGCTAACCCTAATAAACACTTAGCCAACTGACGTTTTGATTTCTTTAAAAAACAATGGAGTATTGTTTTCGATTTAGTTGTGACAATGTGATACATTTGATAAAATGTTTATAAGTGGTTAGCTTCGGAAGGTGCAATAACAATTCACAATAAAAATAGTTCAAGAGCTTTGTCAACATTTCCTTTTACCAATAACCAGCCATTACACGGATATCCGTCTCTCGCAAACATGCGGTTTAAATAGAGATTGTACTACAAAACCTACATGAAGGTTATCATCAGCTTCAACAGCAAAACCATCATCATCATCATCAACAACAACAACAACACCGCCATAATTATCATAGTTATCATCCCTATTATCCCCACCCCCCATCATCATCAGCATAGTTATCGTCGTTATTGTGGTCCTCAATATCACGCTCGAGAAGAGGGAAGATGTCTGAGAAAACAAACAAAAGGAAACACAGAGAGACACGAAGAGAGCGAGAGATTGAACGAGAAAGAAAACAGAAAAAACAACCATTGTGTGTATTTTAGTCGGTGTATATTGAATAAAAGTAAAAAGGTTATTTATTATCTGCCAATTACTTTTTTCGAAAGAACTCTTCTACGTCTTTGGCCGTCTTCTGGCCATCTCGAACTCGCTTACACAACGCCTCAAAGCCAGTTGTGCCGTTGAAGTCGCCTTCCTGTAAAGGATACAAAACCATATCATCCTCAGCAGCAGCAGCAGCAGCAGCAGCAGCAGCAGCAGCAGCAACTACTGCAGCAGCATTTTTAGCATGAACAGCAGTAGAAAAATCGCAACACTTCTGTTTTTGTTTTTAAAGATACAAACCTTCAATTACTACCCTCAGCTTTTATTTTTATCATAATCAGCCCCAATATCCACCAGGGACGCTCCTCACCAGCTTGATTATCATTATCATCATCGTCATCATTATCAACAACATTAACAACATCGTCATCATCATATTATCAGTATATTTACAACCATCATCATTATCAGCCCCAAGTCATCATCGTCATCATTATCAATAACAACAATAACAATGTCATCTTTATCATTATATTTATCATCATTTTCACAACCATCATCATTATCAGCACCAAGTTATCATCGTCTGCGTCATCATTTTCAACAACAACAACAATGTCATCATCATCATTATTATTATCAACCTCGTCAACATCAACATTATCTATTATCCTTCAGATCAAACGTTTCATCTAACATAAAATCACCATCATTTAAATGTTAACAGCAGCGGAAACAGCTGTAATTGGTGATAAGTATGGTATTTATATTCTTTTTAAATGGTGTTTTTTATGTTAATCAGTATAACGCTGACATCCTAACCAGCAACAATATCTGCATTTTATTATCGGCTGTGGTATCATCAGTAGGATTTGTACAAACCTTAGTAATTCAGATGAGTGTAAAAATCATTTACGTGGAATATCTCGTTCACTGTCGTGGAAATGTCATCAAATTTCGTCCTCCTTCTTTGTAATTGATACATTTATAGCTTTAGCTACATGCATTTATGTATTGACTTAAACTTATTAACATATGCATCTGCAGCCGCCCATCCCGCCACACACACACACACACACACACACACACATGTTGAGTTTGAATAGAACAGATTGACAGTTGTGAAATAACCCGTAAATGATAAGGAAACTGCGAAGCATACAGAATTCAATGACAATATTTAAATTGTTAATACTTTAATACTGCATCCATTGAAAACGCGGACATTTTCTCATATAACATTTTTATCCTTCTTTGACTAAAACGCAAATCACACCTTAGCGTTATTGCCCTTAAAGATTTAGCCCAGGGGCGTAGCTAGGCATGATAAAAATGTGTACGCATGACAGCGGTGGGGGCGTAATAAGGCATACTCCCCTGGAAAGTGTGTTTCGAACGATGTAGCAAAAAAAAAATTATTTTTTTTAAACATCCCTCTACCGGATACTAGCAATGTGTGATCATACGAATGACGGAATTATCTACATAGATTTAATACAAGAATAAAAGGTAAACAAATATTGACCAACACCAAAAAAAAAAAAAAACAACAGCGGGGAGTACAGTAAGGTATTCAAATCGATTGAGCAATTCAACATTTTTATGGTGCAAGTAAGGGAACAAGTTGATCGCAATTTATATACAAATAACTCCTACTAGAAAATGATTTTTATTGCCGAGTTCTTTTTATGTTTTCATTCTTTGGGGACAATGTGTACGTAGCTGCGTATTCTGCGTACAGCCAGCTACGCGCCAGGATCTCATAGCCGAAAGGCTAAATCTGCTATTTTTCAACCGTTCAGCCCCATTTCTCTTGACCGGACCTGGTAGCGCAATCGGTAGAGCGGGTTCGATCCCGGGCCGCGACATACCAAAGTCGTTAAAAATGGTAGTGGTATAGCTCCCTTGCTAACGCTCAAGCAAATATAAGGGTAGTTCCACATCTGGTTGGCCTGGTGTCAGGATAATGTGACTGGGTGTGGTATCATGCCAGGTGTTCACGGCATGCTATACACAGTGAAGGCAGCACTATATCTGCTTCAAGTGGACACCGTCTCCAGATAACTGAAATACTGCTGGTGGGACGATAAACCCAATAAATAAAAAAAACATTTCTCTTGGGTTCGAATCCCAATCTGAAAAAAATGTTGGATGGAGAATGACTCCTACCTAGGTCTTCCAGCAGACTGCGGTGCGTCAGTCGTTCTATATTCTCATTTGTCTGACCCTTCGTCCACACACAAACATTAAAAAAAAATCAAACCACCAGTCATCTCATTTGAAAACGCGGACGAAATTTTTATTTTTTATTTCTTTCGATTTCGATTAACAAAACACTTAAGTCTGTTTGGTAAACAATGGCACTTCATTTTGTCCAAATTTACAAGACAATTTGTTTCGTGTTTCGTTATAAAGACAAATAAACTTCCGCGGCAAAAAAGAGATATACAGGTAATAAACTGACAATAATTTGTAGCAGGTACAACGATTACAACCATTTTATAGTAGTGATTACCTTAAAATGACATGTGTGGTGAAAGAATAACAATAAAGCATGATACATTTGTGAGTTTTATGAAAGAGGACATATGAAATCTGGACAGCTTCTCTTGAAGTTATTTACAAATATTATGTTATAATTTTGACACACCAAGAGTCAGTCGAGTTTATACTGAAAAAAATATATAAGGAAAACTATATGCACGTTTGACTCTTCTGGGTGAAATGTATTGGATATTTAAATTTCCAGCTTTGTCGTTCCGCAAATTGGTATCGCGAGGATCCGACCACTTCCGTCGGGATTCTCCTGCTGATTTTGTCATTTATTTACTTTTGACAGGAATTATACAATTATTAATTACATCTAAAACAAATGTTCATAATATGTATTAATTGGAGCTGCTATATAATATTATTTTCAACTGAATGTTTAAGCTACCGTTGGCCTAGACGTTTAAAAAATTTCAATGCAATTTACAGAAAAAATTGTGAAACGGCGTTTACGATTTAGATTAAGTGTAAAAAATAAAATAGGCCAACTGATGTTTATTCGTTCTCTTTTATCCGGAGAATCAATCTACAGAGTAAAACATGTTTAATTATTGGCCAGAAATATTATTTATAACTTGTCGGCTATATTAGTTTAAAGTAGGGATGTCAAATGTTAACAGGATACTCGAATATCGCACTTGTATCTAGATAGCAATGTGTTATCCGGTTAACCGTAAAATATGCATAACTTTGAAATAAATATTATCAAATGTCCGGTAAATTTGATTTCCCTCTTCAATCAGTATGTGAAACAACCACTTCTCAACCATCTCATTTCACCGCCTGGAATCTTTAAACTTAACAGTAAGAACATTAAAACTAACAATTTCTAACACCGAACCTGGCTAATAAGAAAAGTATCAAGACAAGGCATTTTCATCACCAACTGAAGTTAATAGGTTAATTATTCACTGCAATGCATGGACCTTTATTTCATTATATATAATAAAACAATGTTCATTTCAAAATATATAATAATTTACATACACTAAGAAGACATACAAATTTTAAATCTCGTTAAAAAAGCCATATTCAATAAACGTAAAAGATCAAATAACTTCATCCTTACCCAAAAAGAATCCTCGAATCGATGTTTTCCACCCATGTTTGCAATCTTTCCCACAAATGTGTTGTCTGTTAGTGGAAATTATTGTTCCCAAAACTTTCAGCACTTAATTTTATCAACGCATAAGTTAACACCGGGGTTAGTTTGCGGTGCGTATAGTAGTTAATCTATGAGCGGTGTCTCGCCGTATACGATGTATAAATATATACAGCTTGATCAGCTCTTATGAAGTCTACTCATCAAGAGGATTTTAACTTCCGTATTTACACTTTTTAATAAATAAATCACGAACAATACTGATGACATTGTAAGAAAGAGGTGATACTGAGGAACTTTATTAAGGATATGTAGTCAATAAAAAATGGATTGATTCAACACAAATTTAATGATTTAATTATTCCTGTTTTACACTTTGTACTTTAAAACCCAATTAGTACAGGGCATACGTATTATTTGTGGCCAATGCTTATAGATAAAACGATCAATTTATATACTTACAAAATAATAAATACCTACAAATTATACAAATACGTTATGATGAATGTCTACAGATAATACACATACGTTGTGATCAATGCCTAAAGATTACAGACATACTTGATGACCAGTGCCCACAGAGTATAGACATACTTGATGATCAGTGCCCACAGAGTATAGACATACTTGATTATCAGTGCCCACAGAGTATAGACATACTTGATGATCAGTGCCCACAGAGTATAGACATACTTGATGATCAGTGCCAACAGAGTATAGACATACTTGATTATCAGTACCCACGGAGTATAGACATACTTGATGATCAGTGCCCACAGGGTACAGACATACTTAATGATCAGTGCCCACAGAGTACAGACATACTTGATGATCAGTGCCCATAGAGTATAGACATACTTGATGATCAATGCTTACAGAGTATACACATACTTGATGATCAGTGCCTACAGAGTATAGACATACTTGATAATCAGTGCCCACAGACTATACACATACTTGATGATCAGTGCCCAAAGAGTATAGACATACTCGATGATCAGTGCCCACAGAGTACAGACATACTTGGTGATCAGTGCCCACAGAGTATAGACATACTTGATGATCAGTGCCTACAGAGTATAGACATACTCGATGATCAGTGCCCAAAGAGTATAGACATACTCGATGATCAGTGCCCACAGAGTACAGACATACTTGGTGATCAGTGCCCACAGAGTATAGACATACTTGATGATCAGTGCCCACAGAGTATAGACATACTTGATGATTAGTGCCCACAGAGTATAGACATACTTAATGATCAGTGACCACAGAGTATAGACATACTTGATGATCAGTGCCCAAAGAGTATAGACATACTCGATGATCAGTGCCCACAGAGTACAGACATACTTGGTGATCAGTGCCCACAGAGTATAGACATACTTGATGATCAGTGCCCACAGAGTATAGACATACTTGATGATTAGTGCCCACAGAGTATAGACATACTTAATGATCAGTGACCACAGAGTATAGACATACTCAATGATCAGTGCCCACAGCATATAGACATACCTGATGATCAGTGCCTAAAGAGTATAGGCATACTTAATGATCAGTGCCCACAGAGTATAGACATACTTGATGATCAGTGACCACAGAGTATAGACATACTTAATGATCAGTGCCCTCAGCATATAGACATACCTGATGATCAGTGCCCACAGAGTATAGACATACTTAATGATCAGTGCCTAGTGCCCACAGAGTATAGACATACTTAATGATCAGTGCCTAGTGCCCACAGAGTATAGACATACCTGATGATCAGTGCCTAAAGAGTATAGACATACTTAATGATCAGTGCCCACAGAGTATAGACATACTTGATGATCAGTGACCACAGAGTATAGACATACTTAATGATCAGTGCCCACAGAGTATAGACATACTTGATGATCAGTGACCACAGAGTATAGACATACTTAATGATCAGTGCCCTCAGCATATAGACATACCTGATGATCAGTGCCTAAAGAGTATAGACATACTTAATGATCAGTGCCCACAGAGTATAGACATACTTGATGATCAGTGACCACAGAGTATAGACATACTTAATGATCAGTGCCCTCAGCATATAGACATACCTGATGATCAGTGCCCACAGAGTATAGACATACTTAATGATCAGTGCCTAGTGCCCACAGAGTATAGACATACTTAATGATCAGTGCCTAGTGCCCACAGAGTATAGACATACCTGATGATCAGTGCCTAAAGAGTATAGACATACTTAATGATCAGTGCCCACAGAGTATAGACATACTTGATGATCAGTGACCACAGAGTATAGACATACTTTATGATCAGTGCCCACAGCATATAGACATACCTGATGATCAGTGCCCACAGAGTATAGACATACTTAATGATCAGTGCCTAGTGCCCACAGAGTATAGACATACTTGATGATCAGTGCCCACAGCGTATAGACATACTTGATGATCAGTGCCTTCAGAGTATAGACATACTTGATGATCAGTGCCCACAGCGTATAGACATACTTGATGATCAGTGCCTTCAGAGTATAGACATACTTAATGATCAGTGCCTACAGATTATAGACATACTTGATGATCAGTGCCCACAGCGTGTAGACATACTTGATGATCAGTGCCTACAGAGTATAGACATACTTGATGATCAGTGCCCACAGAGTATAGACATACTTGATGATCAGTACCCACAGAGTATAGACATACTTGATGATCAGTGCCCACAGAGTATAGACATACTTGATTATCATTGCCCACAGAGTATAGACATACTTGATGATCAGTACCTACAGAGTATAGACATACTTGGTGATCAGTGCCCACAGAGTATAGACATACTTGATGACCATTGCCTACAGAGTATAGACATACTTGATGATCAGTGCCTACAGATTATAGACATACTTGATGATCAGCGCCTACAGAGTATAGACATACTTGATGATCAGTGCCTACATAGTATAGACATACTTGATGATCAGTGCCCACAGAGTATAGACATACTTGGTAATCAGTGCCCACAGAATATAGACATACTTGATGATCATTGCCTACAGAGTATAGACATACTTGATGATCAGTGCCCACAGAGTATAGACATACTCAATGATCAGTGCCTACAGAGTATAGACATACTTGATGATCAGTGCCTACAGAGTATAGACATACTTGATAATCATTGTCCACAGAGTACAGACATACTTGAGGATCTGTGCCTACAGAGTATAGACATACTTGATAATCATTGCCTACAGAGTATAGACATACTTGATGATCTGTGCCCACAGAGTATAGACATACTTGATGATCAGTGCCTACAGAGTATAGACATACTTGATGATCACTTTATACACTTTATTTATGGCTTATGCTTAAAGATTATACACATACCTTATGATCCATGTACACTTATAATAAACATACTAACAATATATATTGTCCTGGTATACATTTTTCCTATACATATTTTTGCTTTGTTTAATTTAAATCACCCGTGATTGCGGGAAAATTGACATGACTTAGCTAAAATGTGCTTTTATACATGAAGTATTTACACATGTGTACAGCTGTTTACCCGATAACTTCGCCTTCATTTAAAAGTTTTCTCTGCTCGAAAGATACGTTTAGTCAGAAAATGATATCCCATGAATGACAGACATTGTTAAAAAGCGGTGGTGTCCTTGTGGGTTTGGCCGCCGACTTGCAGCTCCTTATGGCCCATCATCTCGGCGGTTTGAGTCGGAGAAATCATATACATGTTGAGAGTACTTATAGCCAACCCGCAGCGTCGCAGTGATTCTACACAGACATGTGTCTTTGTCTTCCTCCTTTTATCAATAATATTATATCTTAAAAAAACATAACTGTGACGCTGCGATGTACTCTAAAAGCAAACAACATTTGTGGTTACATGTCCCACAAATATCTTTGAGATTAATCCATATGATTTTGTTCGCATCAATACACAGCAATGATGGTCTACGATGGTCTACGTGTAGTTGCGTTGTTTACCGGTATCTGCACCAGTAGCTCGGTATAGGTAGAGCATCTGTCCCATACATGTGGGCAACGGGTTCATTTCCTGACCCACACATACCACATATTAAATATACCAATGCATTATAAAACTTGCGTGACTTCGGCTTATAAATATGTTTATTTATTTATTTATTTATTTATTTATTTATTTATTTATTTATTTATTTATTTATTTATTTTATTACTGTATTTAAAAGTGTTCCGTCGTGTCACAATAGCCTATACAGAATATACGACTACCTGCAGTTACCACATTAATACTAGTTCAGTTCAAATTAAATATATCATCTTCTCTTATTCGAAGGACTAGTTACTATAACACACTACCATTTATTTACACATACAGTTGCATACTACTCATACCGGGATTGGGATTGGGATTAGCCGGCATTTTTGCCGATACTGCGCAGCGACATTTCTATCATTATAGCACAGGGGCACTTATGAGGTGCCCAGGGACTGAACCCGGCCGGTCCATTATACTGACACCGACGAGTCAGGCGTAATGCTGTCCCCTCAGCCCCGAGCGTTAGGAGGGAAGCCACTACTGCCAACTTTAAAGTCTTTGGTTAGACCCGACCGGGGTTCGAATCCACGACCTCCCGATCCGCAAGCCGACGCTCTACCACCTGAGCTGTTGCGGTCGGTCCTACTCATACCGATTATGTCCGTGTTGTGAGCTATGTACAGTAGGCTAACTACTGCCACTGCCACTGCCGCTGGGAAGATCTTACATTTAAAGGTGGTCCTTGACTATATCAAATGCATGGAACAATTTTTCCCACTATTTTGTGAAATTTATACACAATTTTAGCAAAAACTTTAGTTTAAGCAAGGACTATTTTGTGCACTACCTGAATAGTTAGATAGTACAAAACGTGAACTGTTGACCTGTTTTGAATTATAATTTATTTTTTTAACCTGTTAGTTTTTATATTTTTCTATACTTTACTTGCGTAGTTTGGTTTTAACCTGATTATGCTCTATTCACATTTAATTTTGTATTCGGCGCCGTATGACCTGTTAATGTCGGTGTGCCGTAAAACCCAAATTAATAAATAAATAAATAAACAAATCGTGAAATAAATCTATCTAAATGTTTGCAACTCGTTCTTTCAAAGTCTATAAATAAGCACCATAAGAAGAAACAGATAGATATCGACGTCAGTGCGGATAACCTAGATGATGATATTAATGGATTTCAAAAGTAACTAGTCACATGGTTTTTTAAGTCTAAAAATAGCTTATTGTGCAGAGTGGCTCAGATAGAAAATACAAGTTTTAATAACAGGTCGGGTGTTATTTTTCATTTTGCATATATATATATATGTAGGATATTATTAAGCGTCATGAGTCTACGCAAAACTGTTTCTAGCATTTTAATCTTTGGTACGATAGAAAATTTAGTAAATTATCACTTTTCATGCTTGATTAAGTAAATTATAAATGCCAATTTATACACATACATGGAAAAGTGACCTAGCTATCCTGATAGATACTCTGCACAAACGTGAAGATTTTAATGTGTCAGTTCACAAATGGTAGTTACCTGATCTTGGTTTACATAATTTACATAAGACTTTGTAGAATACGGGCTAATTAAATAATTGTGTCAGTAGATTCAGTACAGTGAGGTTTGCGCCCCATGACTTATATTACAATAGACAATTCGAATACAATAGAATGACGAAGAGGGACATTGTATTTCTAAACAAATAGATTGTTTGTGTTAATCAATTGAGGAAGTTTGCATTTTCATAACATCGAATAATCAAAACAAGCTCCGTACTTCACTTCTACAAGTTGACGCCATATTTGTTCATTATATTCTATCAACAAATCGTTACTTATAATAATGAGTCATTGGTGCATAGGTCGAAAGGAAAAGGATTATTTTCTCATCACCACAGTCATTATTAGTAGCCGCAGCATCGTCATCAATATCATTATCATCATCAGTGGCAGCATAAGCATCGTCATTATAGTTATCATCAACAACATCAGCGTCATCATTATCATGACCAGTAGCAACAGCATCGCCTCCACCATCCTTAAACTCATCATCATTATTAATAACAACATCATCATTAGTTTTATTTATTTTTCTAATCTCTAATATTTTTGTTTCGAATGTCCAATTAGTGGGGTGAAAATATCATTGCGTTGAATAATTATATTTTTATAATAATTTTAAATAAGTAGCATGAGTATTAATTATTAACTGAACTGAACAGTATTTTATTAGTTTCAACGTGTACATAGTACATAGTTGCACACACACACACACACACACACACACACACACACACACACACACACACACACACACACACACACACACACACACACACACACACACACACACACACACACACACACACACACACACACACACACAAATGGTGTGGTTACATGGATTGCTACAAGAATGGTTCATTTTTGATGTAGTAAATATCAATAATTACAAAAGTGAAAATGGGAAAAATAATATTGTAATCAAGATGAACTCATTGTGCGAGAATGACGCTGTTCTTTCGATATTCTAAAGCTTTTTTTTTTAATATATTTTGCAATGTTTGTCAAAATTTCCTATTTTTCAGATTTAAACATCTCACAGAATTTAATAAAACTTGGTCTCACGTAGAATTTTTTATTTATTAAGCGTTTTCTTATTTCATTGTAAGCTGGACAGACAAATAGGAAATGGTAATCATCCTCTATATCGTTTTTATCACAAAGTGTTTAATATCGAAGATTTCTATCAACTCTGTTTCTGCCATATCGTCTTATTCGTATTGTTGCCTGAAAAGGGACAATGCTGTTAACTGGTGCACCGAATGCACGTAAAAAGTAAAGCATAACACCGCACTTATAATTATAAAAATGTGCAATTTGCCAATACTTTCGAATTTAGGTAATCGTGGTGTTTTCTAACTGATCGGTGTGCAACTTGAATAATTCGAGTATTTTTGTTGTTGTCGTTGCAAGAAATGTTCAACGCGTTATTTTAACCTCCCGGAACACCTCGAAAAATGGCGGAAAGTGTCGAAGGATTCAGATCACTTTTTAAAATTGTTCAGTGTCACTATCGAAGTGGATATCAGTCGTTTAAAATATAGTAAAACTACGTGAAGACTGGGCTCGTGGGAGGTAAATACACATAAATAGTAAGACTTTACTGAACTGTATGCACTTATTGCGGTAGTACAAGCTTTAAACAAATAGTTTTAAGTACTAGGAAGTTAGAAAATATGGCCAATCAAAACAAAACATCAAATGTGATAAAAATTAGATTTCAACCACCAGCAAATTTAGTTTAGCCAATGTCAATATCCATACGCTAGGGGCGGATCTTGGTTTATACTTAAGGGATTTTGGTGAATTTTCTTTAACTGTTACAATGTAGGTACGCCGAAGAAGCACACATACACACACACCCAACAAACCCGAACGTGCGAGTTTATATTTCCCCAGAAAAAGGTCTTGACCGCACTGGGTTTTTTTTGTTGTTTGTGTGTGTTGTTGTTGTTGTTTTTGGTTTGTTGCTTTTTTGTAGGGTTTTTTGTTGTTGTTGTTTTTGTTTTTGTAGAGCGTGAAGAGTTAATCCCCTTACATCGAGCCCCAAGCTGTTATGTATTTAGCTGCCCGATTAGTAATTTTGGTCACTCCAGCCCCCAGTTGCTAACCAGACCCCTGACATCTCGGTTGCGGACTACATCGGCTGTTGTCACATGTCCCTTAATCGGCACTACTCGGGGGTGATGTGTAATGCTGCATTAGCCGAATGTTTGTCACCTTGCATCCGATTCATGAACGCAGTAGACTTTTAATGTAATCAACGCGAACTTTTCCAGATAATTATATAAAGTTAAAAAGATGGGGATGAATAAGACATAAATGTGTGCGTGCGTGCGTGCGTGCGTGCGTGTGTGTGTGCGTGTGTGTGTGTGTGAATAATAAAAATGGCCGAATTCACAAATTCAAGGATAATTCTGACATAGAACAGAGCAAAAAATACAATTTTATGTAATGCGTACTGTAAGTAGCAATAATCCTGTGTTGTAAGAAACCAATATCAAGTTGCTTTCAAAGAAAAGAAAAATAAGGAAAATAATTGCTGACCTTGTGATCATGGTTTACAAATTAGTGATCTGCAGCCGCAGGAAGCCATGTATTGTAAACATGCTTTACAAAAGCTGTAGTTCTCTTAAACAAAGCTGTTAGTGCAATCTGTCTAAAACATACACAATTTAATAACCGGAAAAGACCTTATTTAAAACAAAAAACAAAAAACTATACATACTTTGTCCGGCTTAGAGTGCAAAAACACAACATTTATAAGTATCCTATAAAGTGTTGCTTATTTGTCAGTAATTACCGTATATATATTTTCTTAAGCTTATACTGCATTAAATGATTTGTATAAAATGTGTATTAACTGTTTCGTCTATTTTTATTATATTGAACTGACACATTCAACTTCGTATTAGCGTCGTCCAGATTACTTTTGGTGTATGGAACCACAGAAAAATGTCTGGGTATAATCACCGGTACACCGCTAGACGACCGACCACATTTAAGAGTAGGCTATTCTCCCCAACCGGGACTCGAACCCACGCGGAAACGGGCGAAAGAGGTAAAAGTCGGCGACTCTTACCGCTCGGCCACGGGGAGAAAATGTATGAAGATTTGTTTGTAAAACTTTAAATAAGACGTAAACACACTGATAATTTGACGATGTGTACACCATATGTTTCAGTTTGGTCCCGTCTTTAAAAAGCTTGAAAATTTAATTCAGTAGAACGTTGTTGTTCCGAAACTGCAATGATTGGTCTAAGAAAAACAGCACTAATTAGGAAATGCTTAGTTATATTTTGTTTTGTGAAAATTTATACCTGTACATATTTGTTTCTAAGAGGGGTCTGCATGCTTCCCTGGGAAAATTCTTAATGAATGCAGAAAATACGTATGTCTGGACACAAATCGCTAATTCTTTACCATTGCTACCATACGTGTATATTAACGTTATTTTAGGTACGTTTCGTGAATGTTATGCGTGGCCGCACGGCCGCCAAGTATCCCACCCTTCCTAACTCCGCCACTGGCTGTTTATCTTGCCATCGGTAACGCTTCGTTTAATTTCTTTTCAACCGTTTTTGCCGTGCATGTATAGTTATATATACAAGTATTGGTTGATTTAAATGCTGACATATTTATCATTTTAACATCACGCAAAAAATCTTCCTGTCATCCGCAGAAAGGTGTTCACTTGAAGTTGATATAATATAATGCTGCCTTTTCTGTGATACCATGCCGTGAACACTTGGCACGATACCACACCCACTCACATTATGTTTACACGGGTTCACTGGCCCAGTCCTGAAACTGCACTTAAATTTTGCATGATCGTAAGCAATGAAGCTATATCAGTACCATTTTTTTCTATTATAACTACGGACTTCGCGACATGGGATCGAACCCAGGATCTGACGAACGCTCTATCTACGGCTCTACAGGGTTGGTCCTTTTTTATCATTAATAAACTTGCGTCTGTTGTGTTGCAAACAAGTGTGCGCCTGGGACAGGGCAGTTTGTGTCGCCCTACATAGCGTCGACTCGAGTCCTGGACGGTGTGAAAAAAATTGCGCTTGTGGTTCGACTCACCCTTTGTATCTGATCCTTTCCACCATAAAAGCTGAACTTCGCGACAATGCTCATGATAGTATTGCTACGATATATTTAAAAACCAAAACAACAACAATAACAAAAAACAACAAGTACTTTACCATCTACCTGCTAGAAACACCTTTTATCCCATTATCATTAAACATTCACCCTCTGATAGTGTGTCCAGCGGTATAATAGGAATATTATACTTCACGGGAAGTGAACGTCAAAAGAACCAATGAAATTATTTAATTCTCACATACTTCTACACTCAATAAATGTTTTAGGAGAGGTGATTTTCTTCAATATGAAAAATAACTTCCTGAAAAAAGCACTCCATACTTCGACATAACCACGCTCTATTGGGTTTGCTGAAATTTAATTACCTAAGTCGGATTTAGACGGGGCAGTGGGCGGACCCAGCGCACCCTCTCTCACCTTTAAATTCTAGGACTATTCCAAAATGTATTTAAAGTAATTATAAATATAAACCCGCCCAAAATATGATTTCCAGACTTCATACTAAGTACAATTATGAGATGAATAGATGTATTGTACCTCTTACTAACTTTGGAACAAAGAATCATGTTCTCTAAGGTAAAATAATAGACCCACCCATGTTTAGTTGAAAAATTATGGGAAACATTAAAAATATTAACACCTTTAGTTAAAATGTGCACAAAACAAAAATATGCATCTGGTAAATATGGAAGGGAGTATCCGCCAATATTCTTAATTGCTATTTCTAACTTTCAATGCACGAATTTGTTACTTCAAGTGTCATTTTGTAAATTGCAACACCTCAAATGTCTTATGTCAGTGTACACTGCATAACACCAGTTCAACATTAGGGCGCAAGGGGGGGGGGGCGCTTCTAACACGGAAATGTCCATCTATAAATAAATGTACCGCTTTTACTTTATTTATTTATTTTAGCCAGGCATCAAGTGGACAGAACCAACATACCTAATCTGTTCCTGCTCCACAGGGTTCTCTGAAGAACCCATTCTGACGCCAGTGAAGTAAGCTGGAAAAATCCTATTACCGAGGGCGGGGTCGAACCCAAGACCTACTGCTCTTGAGTTAGGTGCTCTAGCAACTGAGCTACATGGGCACCTGACTTTGGCGAAAGAAGCTCACTAAATCGTTGTTGTTGTAGTTCAACTCCAATGCATTGTAAAGAAATCTTAATGCGAATGAGGTAGTATGCTCTTCTAGAAACGTCCGATAAGTATATTAAATTAGACTGAATGTAGTTTCATGAAAACAAAGACCTTATATGGTTTTGGTCGACCGTGCTTGAGCGGTTAGAGTCGCTGACTTTGGGGCGATCGTAGCCGAACGGTTAGAGTCGCTGACTTTGGGGCGACCGTAGCCGAACGGTTAGAGTCGCTGACTTTAGGGCGACCGTAGCCGAACGGTTAGAGTCGCTGACTTTGGGGCGACCGTAGCCGAACGGTTAGAGTCGCTGACTTTGGGGCGACCGTAGCCGAACGGTTAGAGTCGCTGACTTTAGGGCGACCGTAGCCGAACGGTTAGAGTCGCTGACTTTGGGGCGACCGTAGCCGAACGGTTAGAGTCGCTGACTTTAGGGCGACCGTAGCCGAACGGTTAGAGTCGCTGACTTTAGGGCGACCGTAGCCGAACGGTTAGAGTCGCTGACTTTGGGGCGACCGTAGCCGAACGGTTAGAGTCGCTGACTTTGGGGCGACCGTAGCCGAACGGTTAGAATCGCTGACTTTGGGGCGACCGTAGCCGAACGGTTAGAGTCGCTGACTTTGGGGCGACCGTAGCCGAACGGTTAGAGTCGCTGACTTTAGGGCGACCGTAGCCGAACGGTTAGAGTCGCTGACTTTAGGGCGACCGTAGCCGAACGGTTAAAGTCGCTGACTTTGGGGTATACCGTAGCCGAACGGTCAAAGTCGCTGACTTGTACCTTCTTAGCCCTTCACCACGAAGATTCGATTTCCAGTCAGGGCTTGAACTTTTATGCCGGAAAGTTTTCCAGCTAACCTGCGCTGCGCCGGTGGTTCTACCAAGACAAAACAAATATCTGTGTACCGCATTTCTCAATCATAATCAGGTACATACTCACTGTTTTATATCTGTGTACCGCATTTCTCAATCATAATCAAGTACATACTCACTGTTTTATATCTGTTTAATCTGCAAAAAAGCAGTTATACCTTTCTTTGTAAACAACAACAACAACAACAACAACAGCAAACATTAAGGGTTACGTTCAGAAATAATTGTTCGTATGTGTGTCAATCAATTTAAATTGAGGCATCCTATTATCTTAAGTAATGGAGAGATTTTAGTATACATGGATTATTGAAAGAACATACATTTAGACATTCTAATTTTTATTGCCATTTTTTTTATAATAACAGTTGAAAAATAAATGAAATAAGGTAAATTTTCAAAATGTAAAAAATAAATAATCTTAAGGACTTAAAGAGGAAAGAAATATCACACTTCTACGAAAAAACATGTATGTACTTCATGCCTGACTGGGACTAGAAAGGTGATATCCGACAGTTATCCTATATCAAAAACATATTACAATATGTTATCCCTGTTTTGGGGAATTCGGGGAAACATTCTTCATGAACCCGTTATTTTGTCTAAGTTAAAGGCATCTCAAAAGCCTTATATAAGTGACCCCCCCCCCCCATTTATTGCCCCGCCCAGCATGTGAGGGCATCTGTTTTCTGATAAGCCAGGCTGCCACAGTCTGTAACGATGTGTCTGTCACACAGGTATTGTTCAAAATCCAAGTGTATGTATGCTATATCTGGAAGTTGAACATAGTCATTCGCAGTTTGTAAAGGAAACAGTTGTGAATATACCAACTACGCAATCATATATATATATTTATTTCTTACTTTGTTGGTTGATTTTGTTAATTCTTATACATTTTGTTATTTCTTTCATTCTTTTAATTCTCATATATATTTTAAGTTATATTTTATTTTGATTTCTAAAATGTTACGAAACGTTTCTAACAAAAGCAATTTAAAAAGTCATTCATTGTCAGAATAATGTCCTTCAGACTCATTTTAAGTCATTTTGAATACTAAAACTTGTATCTCTCATGTATTTTCAAAATTAAATATTAAGCTATGAAATAAATACATAATCTTGCAGTTACAAAATTGACACCTAGTAATTAATGCAATAAAGAATTTGTAAGGGATCATATAGTGAACAACCCACATTATCACTAACAATAATGTTTGTGGCTTTGTGTAAAACTAGCCTACTGTCTCACATCCATACTAACAAGTAATTTAGTTTTGCATTAACCCATCAGAGGTTTTACTGTGACAGATTAGTACTATGTTGGCTAAAGACTCCCTGCAGTGATGACCAGCAATTAGCAGGTCTGGTCATAGCATGTGGGGGCCTGGCTCAGTGGGATACCACATTCCTTTCGAGATGCCTTTAAGACCATTACTGAACATTTCCTCAATTGATAGACAATACAAATCGTGAAATAAATCGTGATATTGTTCATTCTTCCCAAATCTGTAAATAAATACCATGGTGATTTCTGCTAAAGCAAGATATCGATGTCAGGGCGTATTACCCAAATGATGATATAATGCAATATTAAAAGTAACTGGTCATGTGGTTTTCTTAGTTTAATAATAGCAGCTATAAATGTGTAGCGTGGCTCAGATAAGGAATACACATTTGTAATGACCAGTGGGTTGTAATGCATCACTTTTATATATCGCTTATCTTACTTTTTAGGTAGCAAAGCTATATTTGGTTGTTTGAAAAAGATAACTTTAGTCAGAACTGTCGGAGACCCCCTTTACGATGCCGTTGAGTTTTATGCAGACGACTTTTACCTCTTGGCGCACCCCACCCCTCCGCCCACCTACCCCTGCAACCACCTCCCCGGCAATACTTTACACATTCAAGGAACAATACAGAACAAAAAGTTATTACTCACAAAAACTGTACTGCAATACATCTCTACTATACTATGAGAAACAGCAGTTTACACAATGCCCAACAAGTAAAGCATATTAACAACAAGCGTACTAGTGGATACTCTGAGAAATAAACATTTGATCTGGGTCCGGGTTGGAGTGTGAAAACTTTTGATTTTGAGTCTGAGATAATACTCATCATTTGATTGGTTGGATTCTAATAAAATTTGAAATCTGACCAATCAGATGCTCGGGATTGGTCACAGACTCATTTACGAAGTTTTGTAATCTGATCTCTCGGTTACAAAACTTTGAACTTGAGTCTGAGATCGCTCTTAGGCATCTGATTGGTTAAAATTTGGATCTAAAATCTGATTAATCAGATGTTAGAGAATGATCTCAGGCTCAATCTCAGGGTTGTATAACCTAGGCCACCGGTGTAAACGTTACCGATTTAAGGTAATTTCAGAAAACATTATTTATCTGCCCCTACATTTTGTTCTTCTTTTGAGATGTAACTTCCGGAAAACACGCACCTGTTAGTTCCGGGTAGTAAACTCAGCCAAATCTGAACGCCCACATTACTCGGGTCATGAAGCGAAGTGTAAATAGGCTGACGCCATGAGCAATAGATCGAAAAAGAAAGCACGCGGGCACGCGCGTTACTATTGTGTTTGTTCGGTAACTTCTGTGGAAAAGTGATTAATGGGGAAAGACTTTCCTTACATCGATTTTCTGTTTATGCCGCGGCAGTTCATTTTCATTAATTTTCTGTCTCTTTGGAAGGGGTGCAAGTCAATCCGGCCACAAACAAATCCGGCCACAAGTTAATCCGGCCACAAAATAAGTCAATCCGGCCACAAAAAAGTCAATCCGGCCTCACTGCCCTGGGAAAGCGGTCAAACCGGCCACATTTTAGATATATCCTCATAATGAACAAATATTTATGCTTTGATTTTGTGTTTTATTTAAATCTTTTCGTATATATTATCAACATTAAATATGTTAATAAGTATAAATGTTTGTATAACGTCGTTTAAATTTCATCTTGTATTTTATGCTGTTTTTGTTTGTCTAATAAATGATTAATTGTATCATAATAAAAAGATTGAATATTGTTTTTCGCAATGTTTTTATTTCATTTCCATTGTAAACTGTCGGCATATTTTGTGCGTGTTTTAATTTTGATATGGCCTTTAAAGATATCTATATGATTGCGCACGCGTAATTACTTAATTACTAGCGTGTTTCTATGATGTCGTTTGGTGCAGTAATTATGGTTTTAACGCCTCTAATCAAACCCCTGCCAACTTATTCTTCGTTATTGCCAAACTTGCATCAGTAATTAAAATTGCTAATGTGTTAATCAGATGAAGATGTAGCAGTTTGTTTAACCAAACAATAGTACAAAGAACGAAGAATTAAAAAGTTTAGCAGTTTGTATTTAAAATGGGTATATAAGTATTAACGGACGAAAAATGGTACAACAAATCACCATGAGCGAGGCGTGCGTACACTGTTTACAGCTAGTTGCGGAGACTGATGAAGCTGTCTCCTGTGATCGTTGTGAGGGATGGCAACACAGGGCGTGTGACACAGGTAAATACTTTAAAGCCTGATATAAAGCAATTTTCAATATTAATAAATAGAGAGACGAACGTATGCAATGCCACTCGATTACCGACATCTGCAGTGAGTAGGTGTTCAAATTAATGGAGATTAAGAATGTAAAAAGTAAATATATGTGTGTTTAAAACTTCTCCTATGTATAAATCTTATTAATATTTTATAGAGAGAGAGAAAGAGAGAGAGTGATAATTTTAAACCATAGTATTACTTAATAAGTCTTATTGCATGCAATTTGGTTACATTTCACAGGGATAACCCGACAGCATTATAGGAGAGCTGTTCGGACGGGTGCAGATATACAGTTCACGTGTGGTGCCTGTAGTGGATTACCTCAGGATGTAAGTTGTAACTAGTTTATGTAAATGAAATACGTAATTTGGATAAAGATGATTTAATAAGCTATGCTCAACAAAAAGACAGCGTCAACTTAAATTTTAAATTTAGTTTTTTAATTTTTAATAACCTTAACAATATTTAACTATCCATGAAAATGTATAATCACAAAAAGGTTTTTACTAATATGAGCTTCAATTTCAGAATGGAGAGTTACTGTCTGATGCGGAAGATGTGTTGTCGTCCACCAGGATGGACGCTGAACAGTCAGTAGTCCTGGACATACCATACAACGAGCCTGTACAAGTGAATGAAAGGTAATTGGTTATTTCTGTGTTGAATTGCTAAAGTTATGCACGTAAATGCGTTAAAATGTTTAAATGAGTGGTTATATTATCTTTTGGTATTTACAGGTCTATCGTGGAAGTTCCTGTAACAGATGTTCCAATAGAGGACAGGCCGCTTACCTTTGAACTTATTGCGAAGGGATCACAGCAGGGTCGGGACATATTGGTTGATTCACATGGGTACTCGTATGTTATCAAGGTAAATTAAATTTTAAATAAAATATATATGAAAATATATATGAAAAAGTCCTATGACATAGTACTATATCCAACATTCCACAGTGTTTAGAAAAATAAGTTGTTTTATTTCGATAAGAAAAAAACAACACAAAAACAAACTTTCTTTTTTCTTTATTCAAAATTCAAAACATGGAGATGTTCTGTGATGTTGAAAGCCATAACATGCAATGCAGGGGATTTCGATAAGAAAAAAACAAACAAAAAAAACTTTCTTTTTTTATTTATTCAAAATTGTTTATGTATTTACTTTCTTTAGCAAAGACGACCACGCTCCACGACATGGAGATGCTCTGTGAGGTCGAAAGCCCTAACATGCAATGCGGGGGTTACAGAGAAGGATGGAAAGTTTTATCCTAACTCTAAAGAACACGTCCATGCGCCAGCAATAGACAAAAAGACGAGAGCCACTGTTACCGTGAAGGTACAACATATTTTTTGTTTTAGTATTTTACATTAATACTATCTTTAAGATGAAAATCCCACACGTAACTAAACTACTGCCCTTTTATTTAAAATATGTGTATATTACGTGCTTTGTTTCAGGCTAAAGAGTTAGCAGCGATATTTTTTGTTTTAGTATTTTACATAACTACTATCTTTAAGATGAAAATCCCACACGTAACTAAGCTACTGCCCTTTTATTTAAAATATGTGTATATTACGTGCTTTGTTTCAGGCTAAAGAGTTAGCAGCGAATGATCACCGCCGACCAGCAACAGTCCTTATCGAGGAGGCAACAACGGCTGTTGAGGAAGTGCCCGTTTTCCGTAAAGACTACGTGGCACGTGTTGTGAACCGTTTCAGACAGGACCAGCGGCCAAAGGAACCAAAAGATATGACATTTGTGGTGAGTGTAAAGATGTCTTGTTTAAGATTATAAAGGTAGACTTATAAACAAGGTGAAGCTCAAACATTTACACATACAATTATGTTAAATTGTAATTGTTATTTTAATTTCGTTTGCTGCAGGATGTTTATATTCATTGCAGCTTGATGAACGCTCCGTGCCAGAAGGTTTCTACAGGACGGAGGTAGAAGTGGGCGAGAAGCGACATTTGGTGTTCGCCACTAACGCGCAACTGGAGATACTCGGCCAGGCCCGTAGATGGTACATCGACGGAACGTTCAAGGTAAGGATTTCTACAGTTTACATGTCTCGATTGTCTGTAAAGTATAACTAATAAAATGGTTTCAACCTGTTTAGATGTTGATGATTTAAGAACTAATTTGTTTTATTTAGAATATATTTTAACTTTTTATTTCAGGTTATGAGACCGCCATTCACCATGCTGTTCTCAATTCACGCGTTTGTCCGCCGTGGTGATTGCGCTAAGCAGGTGCCTTTGATGTTTTCCACGATGTCAGGGAAATCCGCAGCAGACTACGGAGCTGTTCTCCGTGTAAGTTAATACAATCCATTATATAAAATGTAATTTTATTTGGTAAAAAATAAAGGCAATACAATAAATGTACATTGAAAAAAATTAAACATAAAGTTAATATACGCTTCTTGAATATCTTCAGGCGTTAGTCGAGCTTTTGCCTTCAAACGATGTCGAGGAGGTCGTCTGCGACTTCGAAGCAGCGATCTGGATAGCAGTGAAGGACGTGTTGCCAGATGTAAACATCAAAGGCTGCTCCTTCCACTGGGGACAGGCACTGTGGAGGCATGTCCAGGTAAATAATATTAAGTTGATAAAAAATTGCACTTTTGAAAAATATATTTATATGATAAAGTTTATTATAAAAATGCCTAAGAATCTTATAACATATTTTATTCACTTACACCTGTTTTTCCAGATGCAGGGTCTAGCCACCCAGTATCTCTACGACAGGGGGACACAGGCCCTTCTACGGATGCTGTTCTGTCTGCCTTTCCTGCCTGCGGAGCATATAGAGGCCACTGTGCAGGCGCTGGAGGACCTGAACACCGCTGACAACGTCCAGCCAGTGTTCCAGTATATCAACAGGACCTGGATCAACTCCAGTATGTGGCCCGTGGAGGCATGGTCTGTGTACGGGCAGTCAGTCCGCACCAACAACGACGTAGAAGGTATTATTATTATTATTATATTGCTATTATATTGTTATTATGTTATAGAAGATGATAGTACATTTGATCGTTATAGTATCTTAACAAAAATCTTAATAATTTTAAATATGATCCTGCTCCACAACGAGGCCAAAGACGTTGCAGCTCAGCGACAGTTGGTCTGTGAGATGGCCCTGCGGAGTCTGCAGCGCAAAGAGTACAGACGGATGCAGGGTCAGATCTTTGCCGCATGGGATAGGTTAGTATAGAACTACATAGCAGCTGTATTATACTAAAAATATTTAAGTGATACAATCAGTGAATCATTTAATAATTACGTGGCGACAACTAATCTACGTCTATTATCAATTTCAGTTACAGGACAAATGGCTTGTCAGCGACCGGCCTACTGAAGAAGGTATCCTGCATGTATCGTCCAGCCCTGTTGAGAGTTGCACCCGGTGAAGTGGCGGTTGACTCCTAAATGAGATGACCAATCAGCAAGTCTCACTTAAGTGAAAAGAAGTGAAAAGAGAACTGCTCACTTGTTACTACCACCATTTTAAACTGTTAATAATATGATATTTTAATTATTATTTTTGAATAAATGTTCCTTATGCATATGTGTATGTTTTTTCTTTGTAAAATACATGATATAACAACAACAATAACTACTACTACACAAACACCAACTGGTGATGATGATAATGAATAGTAATAGTAATAATAATAATAATAATATAAATAATGTTAACAATAATAAAAATAAATAAATCAATATAAATAAATAAATAATAGTATAAGTCATGACGCAAACGTAATAAAAATAACCAACCCTATGATTATCGTACTTTTTCCTACAACAACAACACAAAATAATAATGCAAATCTCAAAATAATTACGCTATTGTTAACAAAAACATGCTAACAAAAGTTAGTTTATAAATGTGGCCGGTTTGACCGATTTCCAAGGGCATTGTGGCCGGATTGACTTTTTTGTGGCCGGATTGACTTGTGGCCGGATTTGTTTGTGGCCGGATTGACTGTAACCCCTTTGGAAAGGCATACCCAAGTACCATGATCTGGATTATTTTCTCACATTTGCAACAGGGATGGATGGCATTACTTTGCATCTTACGTACACAAAGTTATCCTCAATGCTGGCGTGTTCTATGCTATGGACATGCTGATTTACAAATGTTTCGTTACCTCTTTTAACAGTATGTGTGTATAGTCGGCATTTTTTTTTCCGAAGCTCCAAAATCATGGAGGAGGATACAAAAGAAAACATAACAAAAATTACCTCTCTGAAAACACTACTTACGTCTGCATTATACTGTCACTTTCACACTCTGTATTGTTTGTTCATACTTCTAATAAGACCAGTCAGCAGCCAATAAACAAATTGCTAATCACACACACCATGAGTCAATTGAATCCTTTATTTGTATCGTATAAGATTTTATTAGCTTCCATTGACGAACGTTAATCCACATTTCATAAGTCAAATGATCACCAACTAAAAATATTTAAAGGTGTACGTCAATTAACAACAATCTTTAGTTTTTGTGACATTTTAAATATATCCATTTTACTCGTTCACCATGTTTTTTATAATAACTTTAAATATACAACATGTACATTCTGATCGTTTCATAAATTTATATACTAAATATCAATAACTTTTCAAGAAGGATGAACAACGACAACAAATACTTTTTTATATTTAATATATCAAAATGGCTATGGTTGTAAACTGACAACTAAGACAATTTTATCTAACCACATCCTGGACCTAAGTGGCCGTTCACGATGCACAGAATGGTCCGATTTTGAAAAAGCTTTCCCACACCTTTAGCTCTCAGAAAAAGTTCCACGTTCTTCTCTGTCTCTTTTTAGTTGTGAAAACGCAAATAGTCTTTCAATTTGCCTACAGGAAGCTGATCTATCATTGAATCACTGAGAAACTTAGAATTTTCTTCTGATTCGTCCGCCGTCTTGCCAAAACATTTACTACCCAGAGCCGAGGGGTTCCGAATGTTCGACATTTATTAAAGGGGCGTAACTCACTTTTCGGAAAAAGTCTATAGATGAACAATGGGAAGAAAACAACAAACGTGTGAACACATTTTGTGAATGACACATTAAAAATTCTGTCATAAATTCTAGTCATAAAATAGAAGCTTGTAAAAGTAACAGTAAATGAAGCTCTTATGAGGTAGGTAAACCATAATACTTCTGACAGACATGTTTTACTTTGTCCATAACAGTTTTATTAGGTCTATGGTTTAAAATTAACAATAAATACTTATTCTCAATGAAATTCATGAGTGTAAATAACAAGAGGGCCATGATGGCTATTAATCGCTCATATGATGACACAGGCTTTTAGTAGGCTCAAATTTGGCATCAAGTAATTAAGAGTTATTTACTTTACAAATCTTTGGTGAAGATTGGACTATTAGTGTGGCCACTGGGTTGATAACATTTTCTAGAATTTTACCTACTGAACCTACTTAATCCACATGACCCACTTCAAAACATATGCAAGATTTCATACTAGAAAACATTCTGGCTAAGTTTGGGGAAGTTTGGGCCACAATATCGTCTCTAAGTGATTTTACAAAGTTTTTCTTGGTGAGCCCACGTGACCCAATAATAAACTCATCCAAGATTTCATGCAGACAAACAATCTGATCAAGTTTGCTGAAGGTTGGACATGAATGTGTCCTCTAGTGTGTTCACAAGCTTTTTCTAAGATTTGACCCCTCGTGACCCAGTTATGAACTCGACCAAAATTTTATGCAGACAAACATTCTGACCATGTATGGTAAAGAGTGGGCAATAAATGTGGTCTATATGTGTTCACAAGCTTTTTTAAAGATTTGACCTACTGACTTACTTATTGAACCCACGTGACCCAGTTTTAAACTCATTTAAGATTTTATGCAGGCAAACATTCTGATCAAGTTTGGGCTATAAATGTGGCCTCTAGTGTGTTCACAAGCTTTTTCTAACATTTGACCTAGTGACCTATTTTTTGACCCCACATGACCCAGTAATGAACTCATCCAAGATTTCATGAAGACAAACATTCTGACCAAGTTTGGTGAAGATTGGCTATAAATGTGATCTCTAGTGTGTTAAAGAGCTTTTTCTTAGATTTGACCTAGTGACATACTTATTGACCCCATGTAACCCAGTTATGAACTCATCTAAGATTTCATGCAGGCAAACATTCTGATCAAGTTTGGTGACGATTGGGCCATAAATGGGGCCTCTGGTATGTTCAGTTTTTTTCTAAAATTTGACCTAGTGACCTACGTTTTGACCCCACGTGACCCAATAACGAACTCCTCCAAGATTTCATGTAGTCAAACATTCTGACCAAATTTGATGAAGATTTGCCTATAAATGTGGCCTCTAGTGTGTTCACAAGTTGTTCCTGAAATTTGACCTAGTGACCTACTTTTTGACCCCACGTGACCCAATAATGAACTCATCCAAGATTTCAGACAAAAAATCTGACCAAGTTTGATGATGATTGGATAAAAACTGTGGCCTCTTGTGTGTTCACAAGCGAAAATGTTGATGCCGGACGCCAGATGAAGCGGTATCACAAAAGCTCCCCTTGAGCATGTTGTGCTCAGGTGAGCTAAAAAGGGGGAGAAAGAGGCACAGATATAGTAAAAACCAAAATCAAACAAGACATGCTTGGCTTTTAGTGGGTTCACACCCAGAGATTCTTTCATGGCAGTCCAGTTCTCTACTGAGGGGCAATGAGTATGGCTACATGGTTCTTTTAGGTAGTTTCATTAAATATGTCAACCCCTAAATTTTTTTAGTTTTAAATTTTTAGCATTACCTGTTATGACTTTGAACGGTTTCAACATAAGCCAATGGGTTAATTTGAATTAAAGTTGGAACATTGAGTGGTCAATTGCTGTGATTTTAACTTTTGTGCTATATACTTGTTTTGTACCTATAACTTCCCTCTGTTTGGAGATAGTGTGGCCTTAAGCATATGTGAACACAAGTACATTTATGACACAATGAAATCATCAATTTCCTATTTAAAAAAAAATTAGTATTTTTTATAATACAGGAAAAGTAATAAAATGGATACAGCATATCATTATTTCAACCATTACATATATTTTTGATTGCATAATATTACTACTGTATCAAGTTCTAATTTGAAGTTCCTAAATAAATTTTGTTCAGTTTGTTTAATTTTTAACACAATAACATACATTTTGCAGTATCATGATGTTGCTGCTTTAAAGTTTGCATTCAATCTTAAATTCTTAAACTAGATGAAATTAAATTATAAAATGTAGTTTAATAATTTGTAAGTTTTGTATGTGTCTTAGATCATTGTACAATGCATCTAAGATCAACTGATTTAGCAGTGATATAAAGGTGATGAGAAATGACAAAGACAAACACTTGAAAGACATGCCATTTATACATAAACATATTAAAATTTAAACATTCTCTAATCACAACATTATCATAGTTCATGTAATCTTCATAGGCTAGTACATGTATATGCTTTATAAGAGCTATTACATACTAACCCAACTTTAACAGAAAATAATTTAAAATCTGTAATTTATTTCACCAACAACAGCTTTTGTTCAGTTATTGTCTACTTTATAAGTGCTACAGCATATACAAAATACAGTAACAGCTAAAAGAACATAAATGAATTACAACATTGCTTAATTTCCAAATCCTCATGATAGGGTGTTAAAGTAAAAAAATCATTAAATGAAATTTGGTCATAATCATAATTTTCTCAATAAAATGGACTGATTTTTCTTGAGAATCTTTGTATCCTCCAACAAATCATTTCACAACGTTAAGAGATATAGTCCTTCGTAAACAATATAAGCTAAATGCAGTTTTCTGTATGTGTGAGGTATCTCATCAGAAATATACACAAAAGACCTACACAAAAAAGCTTGCTTTCTAATTCTTTAAAAGGCACAGACACAACAAAATTCTTTTGGAGGGAAACTCCGTCTTTTAAGGTTCAAAATAATTTTGAAAATGAGGGGTGTTTTACACATTTTCAGAAATCTCCCTACTTGTAAACAGATAACTTCCATCTTTCTTTATGTGAAAATAACAAATCTCCCACTTTGCAGGTGAAAATCTTCCATTGTGGCCTCAGAAAAAGTTCATATATATGATATCTATATTTTAAAATGTGTTCCTGTATATGAAAAATGCATTTAATCAGCACTCTAACCATTTCTTTTTTTAAAATACATCATAGCAGTATAATTACTTATTTCCGGTTTAATAACGACCTATCTCTACTGTCATTGTCATTATGCCTTTAGTTTAAAAGGAAATTCTTGTCTTCAACTTTATATAGAAATAAATCTAGGTATCAGAGTGATCAATACATCATACAAATCTCTGCAAAAGGAGATATGCAAACAGCACTGTTATAAACAAGTATAGTCTTATTTATTTTCTTTTATACAAATTCAATTAAATTAATCACAGTTTTAGTATCATGTCCCTTTCTTAGTCATCCCACTAACACTAACAGGCAATTATATACAATCTGGTAAAATATTAAAATATACACACATAGTGTAGAATTTTAAAATCACTACGACCTGAAACTAACAGTAAGCCTTTTGTCTGTAGAGACTTTTTCCAATATAACACATAAAGCACATAATAAAATACTTATTTTGTTGGATGTTAAAATCATTCATACATATCCCTGAAACATTTTTTTGTTAAACTTTTTCCCTTTTGTTAAAAACATTATTTTGTTAGACTTTGCAAATATAACTAGTACTCATAATCTCTTTTGCTGAAGATATGGATGGTATCTATTAAAGATATATCATTCTTATCTATGAATCAACTTAAAGCATACATAAAATATCTATTTAATTCAAGGAATGTACATTCTATGTACTGTGTACAAGTAACATGTATAAACAATGTTTTGTTATTTTCTGTACATGATTTAAAAAAAAAAAGTTTATTCACCCCTTTAGACGACGATATGAATATTGCACATACGTACAAACTAATCAACTTTGTTGGAAAGATAAAATATTTATATACAACATCTCATTAACTTGTAAGTCACACAAACATGTCTCATCTCTTTTGAAGAAAGATATGAAAAAAATCACATCACAGCTACACAACTTTTCAACACTTTTTGTTTGTTTTGTTTTTTGTTACATCACACTGACACAATTATGGTCATATTGGCATTGTGCAGCTTATTATTGGTGGTGGAAGGACCCAGACTTATGTCGGTGTAGAACCACCGGCGCACCACAGAACAGCTGGAAAAAAAACTCCCCACATCACAGTTCTTGCCATGACCAGGATTCAAATCCAGCTGTAAGGGGCTAAGGTGTTACAAGTCAGCAACTCGAAATGCTCAGCCATGGGGCCTCTCACCAACCCTATCTTGTTGCAGAAATAAAAAATACACATCATATATTCATATCATATCAAGATTGTAAGACTCCAATGGTCACAAATGTGTATGTAGATTCGTGATTGGTAAAGAATATGCAAAGTGGCGCACTCAGCTTAGTTGGTGGAGTATTCATTCTGTTTGGACAATGACCTTTCATTCGACCAGCTATGATAACCCCGCCACTAACACATTCTCTACTTTTCATTTAGCAACACGATCATGAATTTCCTTTCATTCCCTTGACTGAAATCATTTTATCATTTGTTAAAGGTATGAAAGATGAAAATCTTACACACATATTTAACATAACTTGCATCCCTAATCAGCTTTCATTGAATGTCAATTTTACAATTTCAGTAAGACTGTCCCCAGTTTCAAACTCCAGTGGTTTCACTTGCGTCGCATTGTTTCTGTCACGGAGTGTGTTCCACTGTTGAAGCACATCCGCGTAGTGATCAGCACGCTCCCGATTATTCACCTGTCGATACAGCCGCAATAACCCACGATAGTCATACTCCAGACCCGAGTAGCCTTCTCCAAATAACTTCTTACCTGTAAACAAATTTTGGAAGAGATGAAAGATGTAATGTTTTTTTAAAATTTTCCAAGAACAATACCGACACCTTTCATAAACATTTAGATATTTGTTGTTATATACAAAAACATTCTTACTTACACAAAAATGTTCGAAAAAATGTTGTGCAGGATGAACTTATATGTAATATTTAGATAGAATCACGGTGCAGCACAGATGAACTGAAATACCAGGTGACAATAATGTTTGAAAGTGGGATTCAACAGTTTGCCAGTATCAAATACATGTAACAATATCTGACTCCCATTTTATGTAATTTGGGCAAAATTTTCTGCATAAATTCCACCTTAGGCCAAGTAAAAACAATTTTGAATACTACCTTAACTGTTTGACAAAGTTGTGAAAAAAAGCTCTTAATGTTAAATTTGATCACTCAATCAAAACACACAACAGGGATTTCTGGTAAAAAATGATATCGACATTTGTGTGTGGATCAATATAACATGATCTCAAAAGAAAGTGGTTGCATGGTTAAAAGAAAGCTTACAGTAAAGCTGTTCAGCATGGCTGAGATACAAAATATATGATTGTAATGAGATTGGGGTGTTTTGCTTTACTTTTTCACATAGATGTGGAACATTCATAAACAGAGATATTTTCAGGAAACAATAATTTGGTTGAGAAAAAAATAGTCCAAACTGTTTGATGCCAACTTTAATCCAAACACAGGGGCTCCTACATAATTATTGTCTAAGGATTAATAAATTTGAGACTCCAAATGCTCGGCCATTCAACTTCCCTCCTTAAGATAAATAGTAGATTTTAGATTTATGTCAACAGCCAATGAATATCAGCTTCACAGCTCAGATCTAAAGATAATTCCTTAATAAACTTAAATTTAATCTAATAAGGTATAAATGTACATGTGGTGCTAACATTTTCAACATGAAGACCTCAGTGTTTCAGATAAGCAGGGTGTTTAGAGCATAAATTCAATAATGTATGTATGTTTGATTAATCAGCCCACCAACAATCTTTTAGTAATCGGGAGACAGTGTCCACTTAAGGCAGATACAGTGCTGCTTTCACTGTGCACAGCATGTCATGTTACCCAGCCACATTATCCTGACACATTACTAGCAATGGAACTACCCTTAAATTAGCTAGAACATAAGCAATGGAGCTATACCACTACCATTTTATGTATCTGTATGTTGAAGCCTGGTTTTCAACAAGCGGCCTCCCGTATCTGGAGCAAACGATCTACTTTGATTGTTGCACTACTAGGCCCAGTCCATTTTTTTTAACTCACTCTCCAAGCTTTACATTGCTGATACTCAGAAGAATCATCAGAGTTAAGGAATTTTATGTTTATTGAGTTTATCTTCCCACTAACACTATTTCAGCTATTTGGAGACGGTGTCCATTTGAAGCAGATATAGTGCTGCCTTCATTGTGTATAGCATGCCGTGAACACCTAGCATGATACCACACCCAGTTTCATTATCCTGACAACAGGCCAACCAGTTGTGGAACTACCCTTGTACATGCTTCAGCATTACTAAGGGAGATTTACCACTATTTTAACGATTTTGGTATGTCTTGGCCTGGGATCGAAACTGGAGCCTCCCATACCGGAGCAGATCCTCCACCAATTGTGCTTCCAGGTCAGGTTGAACTTTAATGAGTAGCAATAATATATGGCTAGAATGAATAGTTTGGGATAAATGTCTTTGAAAAACCAGCTTATGCCCTTTTTCTGGGAATAAGGTCAGCACACCAAAGCTCTATTTCTTACCTATCTCTATAGACCGGAGGTAAAGTCTCTCGGCTTCGTCATACTTGGCCATATCATAGTTGTATAACGATGCTAGATGCCCCACGGATAGCGCCACCTCATAGTCTTCTGCTCCTAACAACCTCTCCTTAATCTCTATGGCCTGGAGGTGCATAAACTCTGCTTGCTGTAAGGTAAGGGTATGAAAGGTCATAGGTCATGGTCAATTATAAAAAGAACTGAAATAAAAACATAATAAAAGTTATAAGAAACAACAATCACCCTCACAACGTCTGGCCTCCCTGGCATATTTATGCAAAAACTTATTGCAAGGTAGGTGGTAAATGGTCAAAGGTGAAGGTTAGTGTTATAAATAGAACAGAAAGTAATTAGATAAATTTAGATTTAGAAAATCTCTATAGCTTAGATGTGCATTAACTCTTTGCTGTCAAAGAATGGTTGGTAAAGTGTCAAAAGTCATGGTTATAGTTACAAATAGAGCTCTCCTAGTGTCAGATCATGGGATGAAAGGTCAAAAGCCTGGTTCAGTTTTAAATAGAAAATAAAATAAAAACTTAACAGAAGGTAATAGACCATCACCCTTATCAACCTCTTTGGCCTCTTTGACTTAGAGGTGGAAAGATGAATGCTATTGAAGAAAGGTAGTTGGTCAAAGGGTCAAAGGTGAAGGTTTGTGTTATAAATAGAGCAGAATTAAACATATTTATATAGACAACTTAGATGAATTTTTCAACATATAATGGCTTCTCATGAGCCATTATTAAGATGATGAATTCCTTATAGATAAGTAATGAAATAGATAAAACCAAGTTGAGAATAAAGTTATTAATATATTGCCTGTATAAAATAATTTGAAATAGCAAAATAATTATTTTTATACCTTAAAAGTAATGCTTTATAAAGAGCCAGATGTCATTACTTACCTCATATTTATGCATTGACTGGTATAACCGTCCCAGATTGCCATAATGCTTCGCGGTTTGAACATTATTCTCACCAAACGCCTTCTTGGCAAGTTCAAGTGATTGTAGATGAAGGTCATGGGATTCACTGAGTAACTTATCCTCCATACTTTTATCATGGCTGTCTATGGCAATCTCTTCTAGTATCAAAGCTGAAATTAAATGAAAAAAAAAAAGACCTGAAAACCAGACTGGAGAAGGACACATGGGATGCTTATTGAGTTGTTTTACACTGAAGAGAAAGGATTATTTCTTTAAGTCAACACTCCTATTGTTTTATGTCAACTCTTCAAATATCTAAACTGACATAAAAATAATAATATAAATAATAACAAATACAGCCAAACACAGGTAGCTTTAGAATATATTATAGAAATTTACAATAAAAAGAATCATTTTTGTCTTGATATTGAAATGTTTACTTTTTTAACCTTTTTTTAATATTTATACTAAGAAATAATTGCCAGATATTTATAAAATAACTCTCTTTTTTCAGCATTTGAAGTTCTCAATAAATTTTAGTGTACTTTACTTATTTCAAAATACTTGTAATGTGAGATATGTGTTGAGCCTTTCAGAAAATCAAATTAACCTTATAAAAGTTATTTTTTTTTAGTTAGTTAAAGGTTTGTCAATATAACAATATATGACTTTATTTGTTTTAGTGTAAATCAAATGTAAAAGAAAACAACAAACAATAACAATGCCAGAATCAAGCCAAAACCAAGTCCTCACCTTTCACTCTTTTAGATGATGACAACATCAGGTGGTCTTTAGGAAGAATGTGTTCCAGTATTTCTATGGCTTTTTCTGCATGGTCCCTGGGAAAAGAAGTTACAAAGGTTAACCTCATATCCTAAAAAATAAGGAGAGGGGTATATTCTGCTAAATATGATATTCTTTTAGTCATATAACTTAGGAAAGCTAGTGGGCAAAGAACTTGCTTAATGTAGCCCATCAGATTAATCTTATAGCAAAGGTAGTGAGCCAAAAACTTGTGCAAGGTAGCCCATCTATTTAAAGTTACAGAAAAGCAAGTGGGCCGAAGAATTTCTTACGGTTGCCCTTCTGTTTAAAGTTATAGCAAAGCTAGTAGGTAAAGAACTTGCTTTAGGTGGCTCATCTGTTTAAAGTTATAACAAAGGTAGTGGGCAAAAAACTTGTTTAAGGTAGCCCATCAGTTTAAAGTTATAGCAAAGCCAGTTGGCCAAAAACTTGTTTAAGGCAGACCATCTGTTTAAAGTTATAGCAAAGCCAGTTGGCCAAAAACTTGCTTAAGGCAGACCATCTGTTTAAAGTTATAGCAAAGCCAGTTGGCCAAAAACTTGTTGGCAAAGAACTTGCTTTAGGTGGCCCATCAGTTTAAGGTTATGGCAAAGCTAGTAGACAAAGAACTAGCTTAAGGTAGCCAATCTGTTTAAGTTTTAGCAAAGCGTGTAGGTAAAGCACTCACTTATGGTCGCCCAACTGTTTAAAAGTTATAGCAAAGCTAATAGGCCAAGAATTGTTTAAGGTAGCTTCTCTGAATGAAGTAATAGCAAAGCTATCATGTAATTAACTTACTTATTTTAAGCTATAGCAAATCTAGAAGGCAAAGATCTCGCTTAAGGTAGCCCATCTGTTTTAAGGACTAACAAAGGTAGTAGGCAAAAAACTTGCTGAAGGTAGCTCATCTGATTAAATTATAGCAAAGCAAGTGTGCAAAGAAATGCTTAAGGTAGAACACCTATTTACTGTAATTGCAAAAAAATCTTGTTAAAGATAATATTTGTTCCATTTTTTATTTCATTATTTCACAAAGTGTTTTTACCATTTTATATAGTCCCAGTAAAAATCAGTAAATCTTGAACATTTTAAGCATCTATGGTTAAGGCTTTGTACATGGGGTCAGAGAGTCCCATGTTTGTACCAAAAAAACAAACAACAGTCTGTAATTCTTACTTGGCATCAGTGAACCTGCCAGAGCTATATTCCTGTACATAGGAGGCATAGGCCAGATCCTCATGGGCCACAGCAACATGGAGATTATTCCCACCAAACATACTCTGGCGGATATCCAGTGCATTCTGAGAGAAAAAAACAAACAAAAAATATAATTATTTGTTTTGTTCATTTTTAAGAAGCATCACATTGACCAATTATCGTTAAAGCCACGTACAACTGTTTTGGTGGAGGAAGATCCCAAACAAATGTCTGGATAGAACCACAGGCGCACAGTGGGCTAGCTGAAAGTCTTTCCCACATTGAGTCCTTTGCCCCAAACTGGACTCGAAACCATGCTCTAGGAGGCTAAGCAGTCAGAGGGGTTACAAATCCCCGACTCTACCACTACGCCCAGGGCACCCCTAAAAATATAATTAACTTCACTTAAAAGAATTTGCTTATTAACTCTTGCATTACCAATTACTTGCTATTTTTTTACAACTATATCTTTTTTGTTAAACCATTATCCAACATCATGGCATTTCAGCGCATGTGTCTGAGTCCAAGTTCGGGCAAGAACTGTGGGGAGGTCATCTAGCTAACATGTGATGAGAGACACTGATTCTAATTAGAAATTTGTGGTATTTGTCCATCAATAATAGCTGGTCATTGCTATAATGACTATGATTGTGTCACTGCAATGTACTTTGAAAAAGCAAAAACAAACAACAATTATATGGAATAAGTTGTTAGAGAATTTAGGTTGTATACTATTTAAACTAATGTCATGAATAAATAAGGGAGCATAGATTTTGACAAATAAAGTGGCACGATTGTAGCTATAAGGATGGCAATGAAGCTGTCTAAATTCATAGGAAGGTTGAGGGGGAGAGAAATTATTGGGAGAGTAGACCATGGGAAAGTTGACAATACTAAAATAATCAATAAAGATGTTTTGCTTACAATATATAGCTTGCTTACAATAGCAACATGTAAAGTTTTGAACCAATCAGGCAAAACATTTTTAGAGGGTCACTTGTATAATCAATAGCTTGGTTACAACATTCATTTCACTACAAACAGTTGCATTACATCGTGAATAATCTTTACTGTAATAAAAATACATGGGATATCATCATAGATGAGTTGCTGCTATAACAAACTATTAACTTGTCCTAGATTGATTGTTCAGATGATGGATTCTGAGAATGGAGGGGCCTAGGTTCAAACTGCAAACCTGACATGACTGTTTCATACACACTGCTCTAGGAACTTCATACTGAGACACTTGTTATATCCATATAAGATTAAAGAACCGTGCAAATAAGGCCTCAAGTGAGATTTATGTGTTACCCTTAAAAAATTAAAATTAAAAAAAGAAATATTGCTGGAGATATATCCCCTAAAAATGCAACAACCTTAAATATAACCATGACCTTAAAGTATGTACTTGCAATTAATATGTGAGACATGCCTTCACATTATATATGGTTTCGAATTTCATCATCAAATTTGGTACAAATAATATTTCAGATACATTATATGACATATATAATGGCTGTTTGTCCATAGTTGTTAACATTATTTCAAATGAGTCAATAAAAAAAAGAAAAAGAATCTATTAAATATTTAAGCATTGGCAGTCAGAAAAGATTTTAAATTACTTCAGTCGAATCTGGAAATGTCCCGATAAGTTACGTTAGCATTTGTATTATCCCGTGACCTGCATTTACTTTCATCCTTGACCCTTAGTTCATGTATAACAGTGGTGGCCGAAGGAAGCCGACTTGAAGAGAGGAAGGCTAGCATGAAAAACAAGATCATTAACGTCAAAGATGGAACAGCACAAGTCTAGAATTCACCTCTGGTTGGAAAAACACTGACCATACTTTCTAGTGTTTAACCGAAATGCCTGATATAATTATCAGCTATGATTGACTATGGCAATGAAAGCAGAAGTCAGGTTTTAGTTATATAAATTTTGGGGGGGGTTTGAGAGAAGAATAAACATTATATTTTTATCATTTTGAGCATTTAAACATTTGCACTTACAGCATTATATGGGCTAACACAAAGTACCTGGCGAAAGAAAAAGGTCCATTCCGAAGCAATATATGACTTTCAAGTGTCAGCCAGTCAAAATATGTTCAAAATGCCACAGCAATGGCTGAGACTCTAGTACATAGCGGACATTAATAAAGAATAACATCAAATATGATCTTGACTGTAAAAGCAGCTCTTGTAAATCTACATGTACATGACACACCTTCAGAGGTTTATATCTGTAAGATGTTGAAAGTTGAATGAGGTACTATAAATAATATGGACGTTATGGCTGAGACAAGAAAATGGGAGAGGGATGGATGTACAGACAGATGCATGGTGTGAGTGCTATCTCGGGGCATACAAAAAGAAGAAGCATCTACCTGGTATACTTGTACGGCGGCTGATATGGAATCAACATTGAGGAGGTAGAACCCATAATCTAGCAGAGCGTCAGAGTACTTTGGGTGATGGCAGCCAAAGCATTCTCTGCAAACATACACACACAGTAATATGTTTTGGTTACCACTGTAATATTTTATGGATTAATAAAAAAAATTATTTTATAAGGTTAAATAATAATTTATTTAACATTCATTTGTAACGTTAAGTGGACAGTTGAGTTGGATGAAAATAAAAATTAAAATGAATTACTTTTTACTGAAGCAAATATATTTATAAACAATTATCCTGCTAAGCTTAAGACATAGCAATAAAACCAATATCACCAACACTTACTTGGCATATTTTACAGCATGTTTGATAAGAATTTCAGCCTTTTTAAACTGTCTTTTCACCACACAGGCCTACAAAAAAAGTCAAATACAATTACCGGTGCTGTTTTAAGAAACTCTTGCATATTAAAGCTGCAACAAGCATAAAACTTTGTAAAATTTTGACATCTACATCTACAACAAGCCTACTTACAATCCCTTTTAGCAGAACCATTGTTAATATTACCTTATATCAGTCTCATGATCTGCACTTTTGTTGCTTAGTAACTATGAATATCTCAATGTTAAAGAATTTCTTGAATCAATCCAGAAATAACAAAAGGTGCATGTTAACATACAAACAATTGCAGTAAGATAAAGCCTTAAATAAGTTAAACAAAGTTCCTTGCTTTAACAGTTATACTGTTCTTGTATATTTACTCCAACTGCAGATATTTACGGTTATAGGGAAGGTCTCCCAGCTGACATTCAGTGCACTAGTGGTTCTACCCAGACATTTGTCTGAGGTCTTCTTCCACCAAAATAGCTGGACTCATTGTAATAAACATATCTGGTTGCTGTGGTGAATTTAAAAAACAAAACAGATTTTCATGTCAGTATCTATGCTCCATTTGATCAGATATTGTTATATGTTAGAATTTTTGCGTATTGACTTACTTTAGAACACTGACAGAGAACATCTACAATGGCCTTCTGTGGCAGGGTAGGGGAGAGATCGTGAACAGCCAGGGAACAGTGGTGAAATGCCTGGAATTACAGAATCATTGAATGATATTTTTTTAACAATATATTTTGTGAGACCCTTTTAATTAAAGGACTTGATTTTCTGTTTCTTTGTTGGTTAGATATATATTGTCCCACCAACAATTTTTCAGTTATCCAGAGATGCTGTCGACGTAAAGAAAGCAGCTTTCAGTGTGTATAGCAAGCATTGAACACATGGCATAATACCACACGTACCAAATTATATCGAACAACTATACCTTAACAATAAAAATAATAATTATAATAACAAAAATTTTTGTTTTTGCATTAGAAAGGGAGCTTTGCCACTACTTTTTTACAGACTTGGTTATTTTGCGACCTGGGTTTGAACTAAGGCTCCCCAAGATACCTGGAGCCAATGCTCCGGCCCAGGTCCAGGCATACAGATGATTTAATCATGGTCAAGAAATAAGTTGTCAAAAGCAATAAACTGTCAATGTGAAATCAAATTAAATAAAAAATATCTACAAACATATTGTTACAAGCAATAAATTGTAAATGTTATAGACTATGTTGAAGGAAAATGTGTAGGACAAAAATTTGTGTATGTGTATGTAAAAGAGTTTTAGACTATATATGAACTTTTGAGATTAAAGTAACAGAATTTAGGAATAAGAACATGTATTATAAAAATCATTGACCTCATCTTGCTTAGTGATTGGTGATAATTACATTTTGCTGCTTAGACCTCATCTGCCAAAATTTATATATATATATTATGCTTGTAACTGA
The DNA here is from genome assembly GCA_007844125.1 of Sinonovacula constricta. Classification (NCBI taxonomy): domain Eukaryota; kingdom Metazoa; phylum Mollusca; class Bivalvia; order Cardiida; family Solecurtidae; genus Sinonovacula; species Sinonovacula constricta. The sequence goes on from CM017571.1 coordinate 21,186,698, forward strand.
CAATAAATGTAAATAATAAATAAAAGGACCTACAAATGTGGTCTTTTTACCTCATCATACTGACTCTCAGCAAAGAGCAGAGCACAGCACTCTGTGTAGAGGGTGGCCCTGTTAACAGACACCCCCTGGTCACCTATCCGCTCTACCAACAGCTTTGCTTCCTCACACGTCACCTTGGCATCCTGGTACTTACAGTTGGCATTTTGAACATGCAGCAGTCTGTAAAGGATAATAGATTTTTTGCTTTATATGTCTCATCAACAAGCATTTTTATATTATTTGCAATAATTTATGAATTTGTAAAAACACATACACACAAAAATAAGAACTTACTGGTATGTTTTAAAATATAATATATCAAATATCCATCATTTTGTGGGATTGGGATTAGCCGGCATTTTTGCAGATACTGTGCAGCGACATTTCTTCATCATTTTGTATCGATACACATATACTGTATCGATAATTCTGACCAATACAGAGCCATACCAGCTAGTATAAAACAGTACCTGACTCTACACTCCAGGTGTTTACACAATCCTTGCACACTAGTATCAGTCTCACAGAGCCTTGAACAGGCCTTGTAGACCTTCTCCGCATCTGCAAACCAGCCAGCATCACTGAGGAAACCCCCTGAAAAAAGGATTCGCCATTACGTACACATTCTGAGTAATAAAATTCCTCTAAATTTAAATGCCTACTGAGGTTATAATCTCCCTAAAATAAACTGCCTTTAGAGTACAAAACCCACGCTGAAATGGACTTCATTTTTTTTAACCACAATAAACATCCTCAATAATTTAGAGGAAAGGAATGTTTGTTTATAAGGTTTATCATCCCACTAACAGTACCGTAAAGTTTTATTTATAAGGTGCACACAAAGATAAGATGCACACCCTCTTCGAAATCTTCGAGACAAACATCAAAAGAGGTGTTAAAATTCGTCTGCACAAATAGCCAATGCACATTTTATTGTTGTTGTTAAGTGGGGTTTTAATTTCAACTTAAAAATTATTCATAGTTAACATTCAAAATAAAACAAATTTCAAATCAAAATTGATCAATTGAATAATAGCATTTTACTTAGACGATGACAACAGCATCGTCAATGAATAGGTCTGTTTCACTAAAACTCAACAACTGTTTTGTTAGAATAAAGTGATATTTATGCAAAAATTTATTGCATATTGTTGTTGTTTTTATACAGAAACGAATTTAAATGTCTCTTTTTATGTTAAATGTCAAATTTTAGGTAAAAACAACGTAAGTTTTCCCTTAAAATAGCACAATACAGTTGTTTATGGCAGATACTATTGGCGATAGTCTCTGCGGTCGGATTAATCTAAGGGTCAATTTTGGTCTGGGAAAAAAGGGGAAAACTTTATTTAGCATGGATAAGATGCAACCCCCACTTTTTATCATAATTTGGGGCAAAAAACCATGTCTTATCAATACTTTACGGTATTTCAGTTATCTGGAGATAACAACTATACCATAAGTGTCCACATAAGGCAAATATAGTGCTACCTTCACTGTGTATAGCATGCCGTGTAGACCTGATAAAATACAACACCCAGTCACATTATCCTGACACCAGCCCACCAGTCATGGAACTACTCTTTATTTGCTTAAGTGTTAGCTACAGAGCTATACGACTACCATTTCTTACGACTTTGGTGTGTCGCTGCCTCTAGTACCTGGAGTTGATGCTTTACCGATTATGGGAAAGGAATGATACTGAAGATTGCTGGTGAAGGCTGAAGGCATTTTTGCTTGTAAAAAAAGGAGTAATACTCAAAAGATGTTGGACAGTTCACACATTTTTCTTACTTTGAACTTAATTGATAAGATTTAGATGTAATAATTTAATTGTCATCAACCAATACATAGAACAGACAATACATTGGTAGACTTAAGTCATGAAAGAGTTAATGTTATGGCATAATACTAACTCAAATTCACTGCTAAGTGTCCATAAACTAGTAAAGGGATAAAAGTTTACCAAAAATTGGACGAAAATTCTCCCAAATAAAAAGCCTCCTATGATTTTAGAACATGCGGCCAAAAAAACTCCCACCAAATTTAAAGTGCAGACAAAAAAACTACCATCTTAGAATTTAAGACGAACAATTAACCTCCTGGACATATACCTGCCCTTTGCTTTTAAACTCCCATTTGATGTTAAGCCAAACTGCTTCATGACGTGTGCTACGTTGCGTGCTGTTAATTATGCTTTAATTATTCTTGAGTGTGCTAAAATGTCATACAGTGTGACCATCAAAGGGCAGTTACTTTAGTAGAAGGCAATTAAATATTGCTATTCACAGATTGTGATGATAAAAAAATGCATAAGCACTAAGTATTTTCCTTATATGAAGGCTGTTATAATTCTCATCTCCTTTAATTGCTTATCGTTTATGATCTATTATGACTAATTGATTAAGCAGTGGTTGTCACATTGGAACTCTGTATTTGTATTTTTTTCGTATTTTGGGTTTTACGGCACACCAACACTCGATAGGTCATAGGGCGCCGAATACATTAAAACTTAACGACAATAGAATATAATCAGGTTAAAACTATAATATGTGAGTAAAAATAAAAATCTATCAGGTTAAAAATGTGAATTACAAGTGAAAACATATTAAACAGTTAAAACGTATAATGTTAGCATAATAAACAGTTTAAAAATTTATAACTTATTAAGAATATCAATCTCATTTAGGAAGCAAACAAAGCTTGAAACTCTAAACAACACTATCTATAGATTTAACAACACAACTCTAACTTTAGATTTAACAAAAACATATTTCCATTTATTATTTGAGTAGATAAAACATGATCGGGTATATGTTTGGGAGGTTTTTTTTGTCTGCACTGTACTTTTAAGGGACGTGTACAAAAATCAAGGTAGGTTTTTTGCCCTGGAGTTTTTTTGTCAAGTTTACCATGTATCACATCATATTTTTCTTGATGCTTTTTACAGACAATTTGCACTTTGTGGCCTTACTAACAGCCGTTACAGATATTTAATGTAATTGGTTGTCAGGTTTTTCTCTAGAATTATAAGATGCTGCCAAGTTATGTATCTTAATCGATTTATTGTCAATACAAGTCATTTAGGAAAAAATGAGGAAGTCAACCATACTAGGGGAAAATATCAGTAAATGTGTGACTTAATTAACTCTTGGTTATTGTATTTTGAAGAGAAGTTAATACTGCCAATAAACCATAAGCCTTAATCATAAAAATAAACAATAATCTAATGCCAGGGTATTTCCCAGAGAATTGAGATAATCCTGTATGCATTTCCTGATCTACTTTAACAGGTGACATCTTCGTTAGCTTTTAAACAACACAAGTTGCTAATTGCAGGTGTGAAATATCAACTTGAGTTGCAGAAATAGAAGTTGATAAAAATGAAGAAGTTGGCTGGAAAAAAAATATGCCAAGAATAAGTACAACATGTACAAATAAAGAAGACAAATATGTCACAACTTGTTTAGAATCTTGACATAAATCACACTAATGTAGTCATGACAATGTGTGCCAGCTGTTAAGTGTAAACAATTATTAAGTTTTCATTTATTAAGAATTATCAAATTTCTCATTAAAAAATGTATACACATAATATTGCTAGATTTACCTAAAGCGAACCCAAGAGCAATAGCTTTATCCTTGCAGGAGGGTTGACTGAGGGACTTGTCGACAGATGCAGCAAAAAAGTCAGCTAGACTCTCAGACACATGAACCCCATGGTCTTTCAGGGCTTGGAAACAATGGTGTAACAGATGTCTGTAAAGATATAAGATAGTGTATGTTATTATGGTTATGTTGTCTTGATATGATATGTTATTATAATACATACACAGTTATGGTAATTAACTAAAGGCAATTTTAAACAATTGCCCGTATTTTCATATACTTAAAAAATTGTTCTTAAGAATATTTTTAGGCTTATTTTGATCATAATGCTCAAGCACCTGAACTCATTATTATCTCAATCAAAAGATACAATTTTCTGTGCATGTTGCCGTCTAACATACTCACAAAACACTAAAAAGGTGATCAAGGGAGGTAACACATAACCCACTATACATGAAAAAAGAGAAAATTATATGAGCTATTAGAAGAGGAAGATCCTGAATTAATGTCTGGTAAAAAATTAAAAAATTACCACTTAAAAAAGTCTCATCTGATATTTCAAAACGGAATAAATAAATAATTAAAGTTGGTGACTCAGACCAAGCCATGGACCACACTTATTATGATATTTACCAGTATAAATGGAACAGAGTTATAATACAAGCAGCATCAATTTTATTTGTTTTATCTTTTTCTTTATTTTTTTTGTGTGTGTGTGTGTGTGTGTGTAAAATTTTATCTTTGTGATTGAAATACAAATATAAAAATGGAAAAATTAAATGCTTCAACCTTGCACAAATAAATTTGAACCTAGAGTCCGCCATGCCTTGTCAGATTCTCTACCGGCTGCACTACTTACCTTTTATCATTGACTTTGAGAACCTTGGCAAATGTGTCGAGCTCACTAAACTCAATTCCCAATGAGCATAAGCTTCCCTTGTTGTAAAGCTGAAATAAAACAAGATGCATTGTTGTAAAGCAGAAATAAATCAAGATGAAAACTGTTTAGCAAAACACAATGCCAAATGCCAACACTATGTTTCTTTAATAAAATAAAAAGTAAAATTATCAATCTTGACTTGATCACGAGGTTAGTTGTGCATATATATGCCTGGTCGCAGCTTTTTGCCTTTCAGCAAGAAATTAAACCATAATATTTCACCCAGGTGTATATTAAAGATTGTATCCAACAGTTTACAAATACTTATTATCTGAAATAAGGTATGAGATTGTGTAGAAACTATGCATAAATCTTCGAATACAGGGGTATAATATTGTAACGTTACATTTTTAATGCTATGTCATTCGATTAAACATATAAATCATTAAAAAAATCACTGAAAAAAAATCACTGAAAATGGTAAATTCTTTAAAAAAAAAAAATATACAAGCTTGATGAAGATTTCTGCATAGCATAGACATCGATTGAGACGCAGATCACCTGAGAGATGCATAAAATTATCTCAAAAATAAGTACTCACATGGTCTTCTTAGTTTATAAATGACTAACAACATGGTATGGTTTAGACAGGAGAACATGTTGTGTAATAATGAGCAAGGTGTTATGCTTCTCTTTTCAAAGACATGGCGAACATCAATAAACTGCAGTTCTCTGGACATTTAATGGAAACAAAAAATATTTTGTTGCTTTGGGACAAAAAAAATTGTGCAAACTGTTGGATACCACCTTTACACCTGTTTTAGTTAGAATCAGAGGATCAAACTAATAATAAAACTATTTTCACAAGGTTGCATGGTTACACTAGATTGTGTGTGATGCAAAGGACAAGATAATCTGAATTTCAAATGTACATTAATTATTATGTCAGTATGAACAAATCAATATTGAGAAGCAGTTTATAGAGGCTAACATATAAACACACTATTCGTTGAAGTTAAACAAAGTTTGGATTTGTCTGCAACGAAAATATTGTTTTTAAAAATGCACAATTTACAGTGACCTAGATTTTTTTATTCTATCTTTTAATATAACTTATAAATGAGCTTTTTTCGACAATTATTTACAAACAACCCAGATAATATTATTTACATCGCCTCTAAACAGTCCTTTTTACAAAGTTTTATATTTCTAAAATAATCCCGTTTGTTTTGGTTTACCCCACCCAGTAGTTCATAATAGGAAATAGAGAGCTGTCAAATTAATTTTAGGTCAAACTGTTCTTTTACTACAAACCTTATAATAAATATCAAACTGCACGTTTTCAGGTAAAGCCTTTAACTCTTGTCTGTATTTAGGATATGTTGTTACGATGGCAGATACGGCCATATTGTACAATTTTTCTGGGACCCATTCTAAAGCACAGGCAGAAGCCATGTTGAATAACTTATTTACATGTTAGAGTTATGTCCCTTCAATGTTCAGACGTGTCAAATGTCCAGGTCATTACTATACAAATCATTGGAAACATCAAAGGGACCTAGTGGTCGATTGGTCTCGAATGAATAGGCATACGAAATCTAGTAATATTAAGATTACATTCCCTGTCATTAAATAGTGAATTAAATAATAAATAAAGGATGCCGGTACGTCTTCCTCACTCTCTTCCTTTTTATCTTTATCTGCGTCAGTTCCATCAGTAGCAAGAGCAAAGAAACAACATTGGCAGCAACACCACTAAATATCATGATCTTCGTCATCATCATCATCATCATTAGCCTAACAACAATAACATGATTATTGTCAAAATCATTATCATCAATTAAGAACAGCAACAACTAGGCTACTTTGAAATAAAGTACACAAATAGAGATAATTCAGAACATCTCATCCGGCTACATAATAGTAAAGCGTAGGTGCCAATGATTCCAAAGTGTTCCATCAAGACCATTTGTGGGGTTGGGGTGTTGTTTATATAATTCGTGGAGCTGTGAATTACAGTATTTATAATATTTAAAAACAACTCCTTAAGAGCAGTCGGCTGGGAAAGACAAAATTGGGGTAGTGGGGACTGTCATTGTGAGGGGACTCCTATCAGAATCGCTACATCAAAATCCATGATGAATACCAAGAGGTGAAGGTGGTCCAGCAGAATTGACTAATTAGGAATGAAACGGCTTGCAAAACGGATACCACTGGCTCGGGATGGCACAATAGTAGTCTGTTCATGTGACAAGACCAATCTCCAAGCAGAGTTGTCGTTCGTACCTCACTATAACACCTCTGCTCCGGGCTCAATGACAAGAATCTTATCAAAACGATATATTTAACCCACACTGAATTTGATTTTAAAAGGACCATAATTATAATCTCTCTCTCTCTCTCTCTCTCTCCTCTCTCTCTCTCTCTCTCTCTCTCTCTCTCTCTTCCTCTCTCTCTCTCTCTCTCTCTCTCTCTCTCTCTCCTTCTCTCTCTCTCTCTCTCCTCTCCTCTCTAAGATATATTATATATCATAGATCTGTATATATATCTGTATATATATATATATATCTATTATTACCTATATCTATATATATGTATAACTATTATATATATAGACAGGGAGAGAGAGAGAGAGAGTGAGAGGAGAGATGACGGAGAGAGAGATGCAGAGAGAGAGAGAGAGGAGAGAGAGAGATCAGAGAGAGTGGATGAGAGAGAGAGAAGAGGAGAGAGAGAGAGAGAACCGATGTGCAAGGGAGTGGTGGCAAGACAAGAAAAGATCATAAGAGGAATTGAAATCCACCAGACACTGTTATTTTCACTGACAGATGGTGGTCCTGAAAAAAAGGTGTGCTAAACCTTTTTGAGAGATTCTTTACAGCACAAGAAGATAGGCTACAAGTTTTCGCAAGGCAAGAGAGTGCTAACCTAGCCAATGAAGACTAGAAATATTGACACAAAGACAAGACTCTCCTATCTTTGGCTTCAAGAACCTGGCTAGTTCAAAGTCCCGTCATATAGAAAAGTGCAGCTTGCATATCCAGAGTCTTGGTGCACACCACCTCCAAGCCAAGATTCAGCTATAACAAAGTAACAACACCAGGCTCCCTCTGAGCGAAAGCTTAGGGTGAAACGGTCAAGGACGAATGATAGCAGCTGGAGGACATTTGATGACTTGCACATTATCATGTAGATCACATTCACTGGAAAGTTGGAGGCATAATCTTCTATAACTTACATCCTCAATAAGGAGAGATTTGGCATAGAGGAGAAACGACAGCGCCAAAAGCCTAATCATCGGTCAAACCCACCGGAGGTTGAGATTCAGAAGCTTCGGACAGGGTTGCGCTTTTCTAAAAAGAAAAGTGCAAAAGGACTCGCAAGAAAGAAGAAGGTCAACTTCTACGTCTTCTGTTAAAGACACGGCTAAAACACTTACTACAGCAGAAAGACTTCGCCGGGAAAGGAGGAGAAAGGACAAAAAGAGAATCGTATTTATTAACATGCCATACACGTTTGCCAGGGATCTGCATGGTGATGAGAGATCCAAGCTATTTGAAAGAAGTCAAACATAGGTTAAACAGCTCATAAGGGACACACACTCTGATCCTTAATATGAACCAAATAAAAGCTAAGGGAAAGAATGTTCTTGCAGTGAAGAACCTCTGGCGATGAAGAAACCACCAAGAAAAGAAGTCGGGGACGAATCGAAAAACTGTTAAATTATATAAAAAGTGCTTTTTAGTTTGGTAGGTAAGGACTTTTTTTGGTGTTGTCCGGTAGAAGGATGACCAATATGAACGACAACAAGTACCTCAACACCTCTGTTCAGAGGGAGGAATACCACGGTTGTCTGGGTGAGTTGGACACATCAGTGCACTCGCACAACTGCTTAATGAAGATGAACAAGTTTAAGAACCTAACAGAGGTAGGGTTAGATTTAGCCAATGGCTATACTTCGATCCCTCAGCAGCAAACTAAGACAGCGCCGCAACATTACCACATTAAATGCATGAACGCTGAGTTCAGTTACATTCACATGATGATCTCTTGCAAAATCTTTAAAAGACAACGATTGCATCTGCAAATGTGGTAAGTCACAGGCTGCACAATCTTTGTCTAATTGTGATGGGCATATAAGCATCGAGGCGAGAGAGAGAGAGAGAGAGAGAGAGAGAGAGAGAGAGAGAGAGAGAGAGACAGAGACAGAGACAGACAGAGAGAGACAGAGATTATACTCGAGCGGTAGACGATATTCGTGTCGGTCGGAAAGGGTACGTGTGCGACAGAAGGGGAAAGGAGAGACAGACAGACAGACAGAGACAGACAGACAGACAGACAGACAGAGATTCAAATAGAGACAGACAAAGAGAGACAGAGGCAAACAAACAGTCAGATAGACAGACAGAGTAACATGTCGGTGGAGTGATATTCAATTAGGAGAGAATATAAGTGAGAAAGTGATCGAGAAAGATATTCACGATGAAGAGGATATTCAAAAGAAGCGGTATTTAAGAGGGACAGGATTTGTACATGTCTTGTATATCTGTTCCATATTCCAACGTTATTTAATCCGTGTTTTTAATTCACATGTGAATCAATGTATGTAGTTGTTGGAGGTGATGGTCGTGGTAAAAAACCCTCTCTGATTACTTTAACATATTGTAATAAAAACGTCATCGCAATGGAAAGCTTGTGAAAATGTAAATACCAGGCCATTGAATGCTTGTTGAACTGTAAAGATTGATAGCTTGTCTGCAAACAGATTTAATCCTTGAAGATGTCGTATAGTTATCAAAAAGTTTTGGCCATTTTTAAAATACAAATGCCCTAGGTTTTTTTTTTTTTGGTTTTGTTGTTGTTGTTGTTTTATTTTGTTGTTGTTGTTGTTGTTTTTTGCTCATTTTTTGCTTTTGACCTGTGACTCCGGTTTTTTACGCGCCAAATTAAAGTACTAACATTTCATTATCAACTTCAAAGAACTACACACACACATGTCAAGGACATGTATACACACATTGGTCTCTCTCTATTTAGTTATGAAAGTACGATTAACAATTTCCGGTATCATGAAAAGGAGGAGTGATTTTCCCACCATTGGATTTAATGAGTATTGCGTGATCAGAAATTAACAAAAAGAATCCCATACATAAAGTCTGTACTGTAATCTCATAATAATAGCGAGACTACTTCCTGCTCTGTTCTGTGATCTGATTGGTCAGAATCTTGTCACGTGACTGACCTCCATGATGTGTGGCGCGACTTTCTTATCATTGTTGAATTGTTATCAAGTGTAGATCAAGGTAAGACTGGTGAAGAAGTCTCGTTATATCATACATTTACCTTTATTTATTGTTACCAGAACATGTCTCCTGTGGAAATTCATGAACTAAAATATCACTTAATATTATTTAAAATATAAGCATATTTAAATAAATACAATAATCTAAGGCTTTGGCCTCAGACGTTTTCATGCCACAAGGTAAAAAACTTGAGGTCATGTTTTATATCATTCTCAAATACCCGATTGGTTGATTTAAATCTGTCAATGTATAGTTACTCGTTAGACGATCGGATTAAGTTTCAGGATGTATAATGTGAATGGAAAATAAAGAAACACACTTTTAAAATGGTTTTAGTTCATGATATGTTTTCACATTATCAGTTATAAAACTGTCCCTAGGTTAAGTAATAAGTAAGCACTGCCAAGTTAGGATTACATTTTAATGTATTTATTGTTTCTTCTGTTTAAGCCTACGTCGTTTAAATTGCAATGAAAATGTGATTTTTGTCATTGGACTACATGTTGGAATTTTCGTATATGTATACAAGAACAACGTTTTGTTTTATTTTTATCTAACAATCCATACTTCCTAGTTACGGGGTCCCAACAATCGTATGATACATTTGCGTGATTGTTTTGTAAAGCGACCTAGACACAATCGCCTAGTTCGCAGCTTAAAAATATTTCGCAAAAAAGCAAACGTTTATTTAAAAACAAACATAATTAGTGTAAAGTAAATTATCAACACTTTAACATGTGAACACGTAAATAACATGTTGTCGATGTTTTTCCTTTTTTAATATAGTCGTCGAATAGAGGTTTTTAAGTCCGACAATGACTTAATATTTGAATTTAACATGTATGTTTAATTAGGACAATTTTTATCTTATCGCCACGTGCATACGGTCATCATTTTCTTGTCCAGGTCGCAGTTATGCAGATTTTATTGTGGTAATTGTTTGTTTTAAGTTTAACTTTGATAAATCTGAGAGATTCCGATATTAACGTTGATACAATTATGATGCCTTTTGATTATGATGACTTATAGTACGAAAAACTTACAACGAATTAAGCTATTTTAGGCTTAATAACATATTAAAGCTTTGCACTTCTAGGAAAACTTAAAGCATTGCAACAGATCTTGAGCTATTTTGGCCATTTTAGGCTTAACAACATATTAAAGCTTTGCACTTCTAGGAAAACTTAAAGCATTGCAACAGATCTTAAGCTTTTATTACGCCAGTCACAAACAGTACACTGATTGGCTTGATAGTGACACAATGGTTTAGATGAATATGGAGTGTAGAGTGTATGGTTCTGCGCGCAACGCTCAGGCACTAAAGTATGACCGGACCGCTTTAAAGGTGGTAACCGACAGTTTGGATCATTTTTCTTCTCTCTTATGTAGTTAGATAAATTAATAAAAATATCCCTCGAAATGCTGTTTATTCGTGTCCTACATATATGTGAAAAAAAGGCATTAAACCCCTACTTGTAATTACAAAAAGGTATTTCCTATCCGAGCCACCACCTTAAAGGCATGTAACCTCACGGGCATGTCCGAATTGTTAATTGTTTAACTTTACATGATAGACAGTGGGACTGGTTTAATTCCACTGTAAATCGTGTGCCTTGATACAATAACAATAAAATAATATAAAACGGATAATTTTATAACACTGCAATAGAACTGTATAGACTTATGGTGGGGTTGAATAATAGGAATAAGAGTACTGCTGACTAATGGCGGTGCAGTAAGACTATGTGCATCGTGTGCCCCCCCCCCCCCCCCCCCCCCCCCCCCCCCCCGATTTCTCCGATTGTTGTTGTTTTTGTTGTGTTTTTTTCGTATTTTATCTAGTGGGAGTTCTAAGAAAAAGAAAGCCATTGTAAATGTTCGTATTTGATGTTTTGGTTGACAATAATTGTTTGAATGAAAAAAAAGTATTTTGATGTAAAATACTTTATTCTTAGGTTTTACTTAAGACTTTTGGATGTTTTTATTTTTAAGACTTAAAATATTCACATCGACTAGACAGCAGTTATAACTATCGTCAAGTAAGCTACTAGATTATTTCAAACAATTTTAAACCTATATTGTTGAAAACGATATGGCATAATTTTAAATATAGAATCGGTTGTAACTATGCATTTATATAGTGATTAGTTACTACTTAAGTCGGTGTGTTTCTGATAAAATTATGATTGCTTCAAAGAAATATATAAAGCTTGCAAGTTTGAATCTTGCACCTGCACCTAGTGTTAATACATGTACATGCTTGTAAATTACAGTAGCTAATCTTGTTGAGTGCCTTAAAGTCACAATCTTAAACTTCGTTGTTAAATTGTTTTGTGTTAGACTTTTGTACACTTTACAAACCAAAAGCTTGCATTTTTTAATATTGTCACCTTGTTTGTATAAACCTGTCTATAATAAAGGCCAATCCAGTTCATTGACTGATGGCCTAAGTTTTATAAACGTGAATTTTATCAATCTTGCTAGCCTCAATTCAGGAAGTTCAAATAAGTTTTTAACCACTTCTCAGTGCACATTACTTGTTCAACATAATGCAGTAAGAAAAGAAAAGGATACGAAGTATTGCCAATCGGAAGTATCTCGCATTCATTCACGAATATCTACAAGATCTTATTACACATAGGAAGTTTGAATTCTGCGAAAAAGGATGTATTTCTGCTAAAAATGTCGCAAAATTTTCCAATCGGGAGTGTGAAATGATAGTACAAAAACGCGTTTCACCTAAGGTATATTTCTATATGTGATTGAACGACCTCTGCCGCTTGTCCTGAAATCAACTTGCAAAAATGGTAGGTCTGTGTGTTTGTTTATTTATGATGTTTTTTTCTTGCTTATCTTTATTTAATTATCCGGACACGGCAATAATGGTATTGATTGGTTATTTTCACTTATTATAACAGTATCTCACCCTAGCGGTAGAACCAATACGCATGTATTTATACTAGTTATCGCATAATATTTCCATGTTTGTTTTTATTGCATCATCTTTTTTATTCATACATATTTTTAACCTTAATATTTCCCAATATGCATTCTTAAACATGTATTTTTCGTTTAAATTCTGTATACAAACTCTTGTATCTTCGTTAATGTTTTATCATCTTTCTTATTCATTTATTTCTTTGTAATATAACTATTTTCAGTTTGCATCGTTTAGAATTTTCTTTCATATTATATGTTTGGTCTATCTCATCATCTTTTCCGATTTATTCATAATGTAAGCCTTACTTTTTAAATATTTTTATTTATTTTGTATCCTAATATGCATTCTATTTTGCAGCTTTATTAACTTTTTTTTGTGTACAGAGTATACTGTTTGTATCATTCTGTATTTCCTTTTATTATTATTATTATTATTATTATTATTATTATTATTATTATTATTATTATTACTTTTATTATTATTATTATTATTATTATTATTATTATTATTATTATTATTATTATTATTATTATTACTATTATTATTTAAATACACTTATCTCCTAATTAGGCTATTTTGCATTTTCTTTCTGTTTATATGTTGTTGTCTTTTTAAATTTCATTAAATATTCTTTTGTTTATATAGTTTTAGATCCATTTTACCTTTTCTGTATTTTATTTAATATTTTTTTTGTATCTAATTTTCTTCTACTAATTTCATTATTGCTTTTATTTTCTTATATGTTAAAACATTTTTACTTTCATATTTTGCACTTTAAATTGTACAAAATATTTTGTTATTGTCATTTTTTTTTACATTTTTTTCTGTTTATCCTTTATTGTTCCTTAATTGATTCCTTAATATTGATAACTTTCTTAATTAGTTTTCCTCTTCGGTACTTGCTATTTTTGTCGCATCCTTTACATTATTTGTATAAATTCAGTATCCTTTTTAATTAAATTATTACCATTGTTGAAAGCATGCGTTTTATTCTAAAGATACGGATTATCTTGAATCCGTTCAATTTTGAATCCGGTTTGTGATTCTTTTTAGGATTCAGTAGGAATCAATAAAGGAGTTATATTTTTTACTGTACGGTTTAACTACTTAATGTTTTCTGTCCGGTATAAATAAACTAGCAATCACGTTAAATCTGCATATGTTTCTAGTTTTCTGCATTTTTAAAATGTTTTTGTCTATAAATGAACGATATTTTAACATAAATGACGAATGCAGTTTAGTATCTCATTTGTTACATTTGAGTGTGTATTGCGTAAGTCATTAAAACATGCATGATGCAAGTGTAAGTGCTATTCTCGGAAGAGGTAGCTACTATGAAACACTCAGGCCCGCAGTCACTAAGCATTCCTTTATAAGGATGGCTCAAGTCCTAATGGCGCGCCGGTCACGATAAAATACGAATGTACGTGCTGACCTTTAAATAAATCAGTTGTCTGTCAGTCTAATGGCGCGCCTGTGACGTAGTGGTAGAGTCGCTGACTTGTGGTGCGCCGGTGGTTCTTCTCGGGCATTTGACTTGGGTCTACCTCCCAACATAGGTGGGCTGGTCGCTGCGATATATTAAAACAGATACAAGGAACAAATATTCAAAAGTATTTCCAGAAAGATGTCAGAATTTTTCACGGCACTTTTACTGGTCAACCTTAATGTGGCTACAACCTTATTTTTGCTGTAGTATTATTGTTGTGGATGTTCTCTTTTCGCGAATCTCTTTGTTCTAATTGCGAGTTCTGAATCTAGTACGATCAGCTCTGTTCACAATATTATTAGCTTGATCCAAAGTTCAAATAGTTTGCGGATATGTTATAATTGCATGTTCAATATCACGTTTAAAACACATAGAAAGTCTTGGGTTTTGATCAAATAAAAATTATGACTTGAGCTCTAGTCATTGGCTGGTGAATACGGACCTCTTAGCCTTCTTTAATTTGAAAGCGCCTTCATCACAGATGGTCGGATTTGCATTTTTACTTATTTTGTCTATCAAAAAGCAACACTTTTGTTGCTACAATAAATAAAAGATTAAAATAAAACAATTGATCACTAGATTATATGTGAACATGGTGTCTTTCTAAAGATTGTGTTGCCCATAAATAAAGAGAATCAAAAGCAATGCGGCGGTTTTCGACTATTTTTATGCAAAGATATACGTCATATGTAACAGTACATTGATTGGCTTGGTTGTAACTCAATGGTTTTATATGATTCATTTTTTTGTTAAATATAAGTTCTTGTTTTCTCTCTCTCGATTCGGCCATGCCATTTTCTTCATATAGAGTCTAAAATGAGTTCAAATGGATGTGTGTGGATTTTTTTTTATAATTTAACTTTACCAGTAATAAGTACAACAGTTGTTTGCAATAATAGAATTCGAATATGATCTTTAATATAATGTGCACTGCTGCCTCCGATAGCGTCGATTGAGAAAGGTTTTAAACATTTTTATGATCCGATTACCATTAAAGCTAATACTGCAATTTATAAACACATATTTTAACCGTTAACATTTTCATGCTCGAGTGCTTTTGCCTACAGTTAACTCTTTTTTAAAATTCTGGTGGTATCTGATTACGCAGGTAAATATTTGTGACATAAAACCAGAACAATGTGAACGAAATGGTGGACAGTTCTAATATTATAATAATCCAACAATACATGAAACATGATGTCTACTGCTTGTACAACAAGCAGGTTAAAGATCATGTTTGTAAAATAATTACAACAAAACAGGATTAACATAATTTTATAATTTAAATAAAATATATTAAGAGGGATTTGAATTATGGGCTTCGAAAATTAGAATCGATCACGCAGACCTGTCGACCGTGGGACCTAGTTATAGAAAAAGAGTTATTTTTTTTACGTTGTCGAAGATTTTTCCTTTAATAATAAAAAGAAATATTTCCAAGATTAAAACGTTTTCTGAATTAAAATTAAGCATTTTTTTCCTATATCATAGGAAATATTCTAAAATTAAAGAGAATTTCTTACTTTAATAACAAAAAGACAACACTTAGATTTTTATTATATTTTATTATAGATACGATTACAGATGCTCAATCTTGACTCAATCGGAATATCTCGACTATTTTTCTCGAAATAAATGTTCAAGAAGTAACGTTTTAACGCTACCCCGTTACTAATGGATTGCATTTTTATTTGGTGAAAAAAAATAAACAAAGATATTTAGGAAAAATAAAACAAAAACACATCCTTTGAACAATTTAATGAACTTCAAGCACCAATTACCGGGATTCGTGTCTTTAAAAAAACAACAACTTTACTTTTAAAAAAGAACGAAAAATAACCAACAAAGATTGACCAACTAGCCGATAGGACCATAAAAGGAACAAAAAAGCAGACAGGAGGCGGATTGTGCACAGAAACAGTGATCAGCATACCACCGATAATTTTCGTTTAATACAAATTAATTCTTCCGAAAGATGCCTAATAAAAAGATAGTGTTTTACAACTAATAGGTTGAAAAGACTACTTGTTCCTTTTTATATGACAGATTACAGATTAGATATATAGTCTGCCTATATCAAATAAATAAAACAACATCCTTCCCCTGTTTTAGGAGTGGCGGTTTTCATTACATCAACGTATTTGAAGTGTTCATACGCTTGTATAACCGCTAATAATAATTATTATTACTTTATAATTTTCTTGGGTACAGGAAATATATAAATATATTGTGATTCATTTCGACCATTGTGTTTGTGGGGAGGGGGCAGAGAAGGGAAGATATTGTCCCTTTGTATTGTATTGTGGCAGGCGTCACTGTGCTAGAAACTACATTATTCTTATCTTAAAAGGATTACCTCATGTTTGCTGTGTTATATTATGCTTATTTACAAGCCATCCTGTTATATCATGCTTATTTACTAGCCATCCTGTTATAAAATGCTTATTTACAAGCCATCCCTACTGTTACACTTATATATAGGGCTTGTGTTCTGTCATATTATATCACAAACATTCTCATTTTAAAGTCATTATATATCCGAACAAATCTAAATGGTCCAAAGCAATTGAAAACAAAAAGTGTATAGCACTGAAGACTGTCCAAAACATTGTCCTGGTAGCAAGGTATAATAAAACTACTTTAGACAGGTATATACGATGATTCAGTGGCGCAGTAAGTGGTTCTGTATTGCCATCCAAGAGGTCCTGGGTTCGAACTTATAATACCACCAGATGTCGTTTTAACGGCATACATTATCTCGTAATATCGAGATAAACATCTCGTTGTAACGCGAACATCTCGTAATGCCAAGCTGTGTGTTTCGATATTAAGACGACACGTATCTCATTATTTACGAGAGCCCTAACAACAAGATAACTTTCATAAAATGGTACTATACGGCTTTTATTGTAAAACAATTCAACTTTGTTAAATATAATGCAATGTTATACTTAGCAGCATTCACACATATTCATATTTTGTGAACACACCTTCATTGCGCTGCAATCCGCGCTTATTAGTGGATACAGTGCAATGTGTGTCACGACGGTAGATTTTATTGCTATCTTTATCACCAACAACAAAAATAGCTTTATAGGATAGAAAGCATGAGCTTTGTTCTTGTCTCACGATTGCATGTAAGTGATCACGGGGTACAAAAAAACCCGACACAAATATCATTCAGAACAACACTTCAAGGTGTTAACATAAAGTCAAGGCTGCCAATAAAACTTTGCCACCTTACAAGTCTGTCATGATCACATTATCAGTATGGCGAACCATGTCACTCAAGAGCGGCCTGGAAACTGGTAATATATATATATATATATATATATATATATATATATATATATATATATATATATATATATATATATATATATATATATATATATATATATATATATATATATATACATATATATATATATATATATAACATTATGACTACCAGCATATATATATATTGTTACGTACAGATGCTGGTACCAGCACGTTTTCTGATAAGTCATTATTTCTTTCACACTTCTTTCACTCAAATCTGTTTTTCCTGTCCTTTATTTTTCCTGCTGCCTCTGTATATGTTATTAAAGCTCTGCTTTGCAAGACTGTACTTAGACTCAAATTTCTTGACAAATTCCACACCGTCATACGTCAGAGCAAATCCGCTACTTTCCCACCTCAAAACTGGGTGCGGAATCTGGGTGAACAAATACATAAATACAATGGAGGTAGGAAGTTAAAAATACGCCAGGTAATTAAAGTTAATACGCTAGGTAATTAAAGTTTTAAACTGATTTTAACGCAGCAATCAGAGTTGTTCGTCATTTCTTATACCTATTTTATTGTGTCATATGAACCAAATGGCAGCCAGGTTTATTTATGCATGTTTAGTGTTACCTATCTTATAGCGTGAGTTTTGGTTTCTCGGTCTCGCTTGTTTCGTCCACAAAACACCCATAAAAAGCTCAAGGTGGTAAGCGGTAGTGATATGAAAACACAACAAGTAAAATCACGTTAAAAGCGCATGTAAATCTTAATGTATAAAATTATATTATAAATATCTATGGAAACAAAGCAGTTAGAAACAAAATTTACTAAGACGAAATTTACCGTTGTCCAACAATATTGATTTTAACTTCACTTTTCCGGAATCCATCTTGAGTTAAAGGGATCATATTAGAGAGGTATTTGGAATTAAAGAAGAAAATATTTTTATTACATAAATGACACAGATTTTAAGATTAGTGTATTTTATCTTTTTAGAGATCATTTAACTGTCGTCCAGATCAAGGCTGAGGAAGTCAGCTGTTAAGATTATGTGAGCATGAGTAACATTTATAAATTGTCTAACAATGAAATAATAGAAATAATGCTCTACAATGCGTAGGACATTATTTCTATTTTTTTTCATTGTTATATAATTGTTCAATAAAAGTTGATATCATTCCCATATTATATAATTGTTCAATAAAATGTTGATATCATTCCCAAGTTATATAATTGTTCAATAAAAAAAAATGACAAAAATCCCAAGTTATATAATTGCTCTATAAACAAATTGATATTATTCCCTAGTTTTTAACCTTTTTATTTCATATAACCATAGTTTATAATATTCTCAATTTCTAAAGCATTATAATAAATCACAAATGTCAGAACTACATCACACTCCCTGAATCACACTTTTAGAATAGTCGTCACCTACCTTTCCATTGATAAATAATAGTCAATGAACGACCAAAGTCATGTGAGGTCGCTGGTCAGTATGGTTTGACCAACATAACAGTTACTACGTAAGTCGAGGATTGGAGCTTACACACGTAGAAAGTTAATTTCAGTGATATAAACTTGTAATATTGGGATATTAATGCAACATATCTGGCTAATTATGGTTAGTATATCCTGTGTTAAGTTTTAAACAGTATTTGCCACTTAGTCTATTTAGTTATTACATTGTGAGATATTTCCAGCATTGTCCCAGGGAGTTACTATTTGAGTACTGTTTCTACCCAGGAAATGGACAGTCAATGGAGATTAAGTCGATATACCTTGCTTCAGATTTAATTACTGACAAATTGGTTTGAACTAAAACTAATAATTGTTTTTAAAGGGCATTGGACATATATTAAGTTTTTAATATTGTTTCTTTTGTTTTCAGTAGATTGAATTCTTCCTTTTTCGTAAACGTTTTACATTTTCATAAAAATGAGCATCGTGCCAGTTATGTTATCGTGTAATTTGAACAATCGCATTACACAAAATGATCACTGCATAGAATTTGGGATTTTATTTAAACTTACCAAACACCATTTATTTTCGGATTTATCGTTTATCGATCAAATACATAAACCGCATAAAAACAACAACACACTTTTCTAACTTATATAGCAATTATCATAAAACTTGCTTTCAGGTAAAGTTCTTTTGGACACTGCAAATATTATAAAATAATTAAAGTGGTTGAACTCAATACTGAAATTGATCCGAACAGAACAAATGTATACTCTGCCATTAAAGCCACACTACCGCTGGCTGGCGGGTTGTTTTATCTTATCCAAAAAGGTTATGAACGGTATGTGGTATAAAATAGATACCAAACGCTATTTCGTCGATAAAAATTAGAAGGTGTAAATCGGAATAAAACAATTTAAAAATAAAATTAAAGACAAAAGAACTAGGTCTTTGAAGGTTTCGAAACCGAAACCCTTCTCGTGCTCCAATCCGGTGCTCTACTGACTGTACCCTTAAGACTTGGCATATTATGGTCGTTTTGATTTAGTTTTATATTACAACGCGAATAGCACAATGTTTAAACTTGAAGGGTTTCAACCTTTGTTTATAAGTTCACTTGGTGTAGTCAAGCCCAAATGAGGGGTCAATCGCTATTGTTATGGCAAGTCTTCTGTGCCATATACTTCCTGATTTTACACCATTTACATTGTTGTTGCCGTGTTTGTTTTTTGTGTGTCTTGTGTGTTTTGTTTTCCGATACAAAATCAGCCATTGAAGAGATTACGTCTTGTACTTAATACTGCGATAAAAACCGTCCTGGATGAGACGCTAAAAGACGAAAACACCGGTGCTGACACTCACAATACATTTTACTCTGTCTTGGACATTGTAAACTTTATTATTTCTACATTTACAAGTTTTGAATTATTAGCAGTGATTTTGTGATTTTATCGATCTGATCAAAATAAATTCTCAAAGTAGAAATCGTTAAGTTAACGATGGGATGGCGGGTGGAGGGGTGGGGGATTCTTTAAAGAAAACTATTTCTAATTTTCCAGTGGCTGTAGTATATTTATTTATCCAATAGTGCAACAAACTATATTCGCATGCGCATATGTTTACACAACTTGCTAAATAAGTCAACTTCGTCGGTTTCGACTAAATGGAACTTAGACATTTATTCATTTATAAAATCAAGTCGTTGCACAACACAATGGGTATGGTATATATGGTTGATTTCGTGATATACATAGTCGCCAAAATGACATTTATTACCAGAGTCATGTATATGGCTGTTTGCCTTTTCAAATTCTAAATGATGACTAAAACCTGAATGGCTTAGCACAGAAAATAACCTACCTAACAATGACATGCTGGTGAGTAACTTTGCATTTGAATAGATGTGTTTAGCAACATGTTTCCTAAACAATAAATACTTTCTTCTACCACAGGGTATCTCAGGCTGTACACTCCTCCTGGTGGGCGGGGTGATCCTTCTGCTGGCGTGTCTACTAATTCCTACACAGGCCACACTGACCAAATCCCGCTACTATCAGATGTGTCGAGAAAACGCCGAGGACAACCATCTTCATCATCATTTCACAGAGTAGGTGTCCCTTACACGGTGGAGTAGATTGTTTATGAGGGCGGGGTTTGTTTGTGTGGGCGTGGGTGGTGTAGATTGTTTATAAGGGGGGGGGGGGGGGCGTGGGTGGTATAGATTGTTTATGAGGGTGGGGCTTGTTTGTGTGGTCGTGGTTTATCTAAGTGTTTTGTGGATCTGCATTATGGATGCGACATCTTACTTTAGGTACGTGTTGTTGTTTTAAGTGGATGTGGTTTATTTAAATGGGCGTAGTTTAACATGGGTGTAATTTATTTAAATAGATGTAGTTTGTAACTTTGAGTGTAGTTTGGCTACTAACCACTGACGAGTAAACAGTTTCCAAGTTCCGCTACTATTACTTTACAGAGACGGAAACCTTGTAACTTGGGCGTAGTTTGTTTATGGGGGCCGTGGTTTGTTAATAAGAGCGCGTATTAATTTGAAGACAAGTTTGAAGTTTGCAAAGGGGTAGACTTGGCATCAGAGGGATGTACTATATTCTTTCCAGATATGTAGTTGGTTAAATGGGTGTAGTTATTTAATGGACGCATTTTTACCACACCGTTGTGAGGGGTAGAGCTTGCTTAAGTAGCTTATGTAGTTAAATTAATTATGTGTAACTTGATTTAGTGTATAGTTTCTTTAATAATTTTTTTATGTTGGTTTGTTGAAGGCCCTAAATCATGTTAGGCAAAAGCATTGTATTAGGTGCAGTGACTGTTACTTGCTTCCTTGTAGGCAGTTTGTTTTAGAGGATATAGATAATATAAGGAAAATGCAATTAGTTTCCTTATCTGTAGCTTTTGAATAGTGTATTTTCTTTAAGGATAATTCTTTGTTTACCGGCCGAAATTTGTTCAAAGAGGTAGTGTTCATTATGTGGTTGTAGTGTGTTATGTTGTTTGTACTTTGAAGGGGGGAGGGGAGGGGTGGGGTGGGGTGGGGTGGGGGCGTGGGCGCGGAACTATGATTTTGTTTAAGTATGTGTAGTTTGTGTTTGTCTCTATTATTTAACACACGTACATGTAAAATATAATTTGTTTAATTGGGGTTAGGATGTGTAAGGTGGTGTGGTTTGTGTACATGCTATTGTATGATGGGGCGCTGTTTTAATAATAGTTAAACCGGTAAAATCTATAACTCTTTGATAATGATAAATACTAAACACTGATAATGAGAGATATTAATGAATAATCTCCCCTTAATATTCCCTAAATGCAAGAAGGTCCTTTCATTTGTTTTGCTCGTTTTTCATGCTTGTGTCCATGGAGTGTATGTTGACTGTTCTGCCTTTCTTGTGATACCCAGCTTAGCCATCATCAACAGACACGTTCATTTTCTTTTTGAAATAACATATCTTTATAAGTATTTAAAAATGATTTTTAAGCTTATATTTATGCAAAAGTAAGAAATTTCACTGTTTGTAAATGCAGCATCTACAGAAGAACAGGCGATAAAGTCCAAGAATTCGAAATAAAAGGGCCTACCTACTGTTAGGAATATGTCGGATATTCACTAATAAGGGAGACAATTTCCATTTCACCGATTTACCCCATAATATGACATCGGTTAGCTAACTTTTTTCATCTTTGAGTTCAAACATATTTTCCACACCCCTCTTTTCTACAGAAGACCAGAAGCACTGTTTCTACTACATGGGAAATACAGATCTATTGTTTTACGTCACTCTGACGTAAATACGTCAATGATACAACCGAAAGTGGAGTCAGTAGTTGGTAACAGCACGTGCCCGTCGTTACTAAGCCTTGGAGAAGGTCCAGTATACGAGTGTCCATCCTACACGGAGTTAGAGGTCGATGGCAATAGATTTCCTAACACTTTGCGTCAGGTAATTTTTTAGATCCATGTTGCCTCTTATATTTTATTTTGTATAATAAATTATAGTTATAATATATTACATTTATTTAATATATTATTGATTATTTCTTTTGTTTGTTTTAACTTTTAAAGAGACTTGGTCACAGCTTTGCGTAGGTTCATAACACAGAATCACACGGTCTGAACCTAATATGTATCAAACATAATTGCGCCAATAGATCAATGATTGCGTTACTATCGACCTAATCAGCATATTGTTTGTGGCTGACAAATATATCAGATGTATACGATGCAGTCTGGATATAAACCAGGTTAATGAGCTAAAATGGCCATATTCGTTTAAAACCGACGCAAGTTCTTTAATTTTGTCATCCGAAACACAAGATAATCTTTTAAAGGCAGCAAGGTCGCATATAAATGAGATATTAGAGGAGAGCTTTTATATAACATTAGTCATTGTGGTTTAAGAACTGTTGTGTTTCTTTTGACAGAATTAAAATAGTAAGGAGCACCCAAAGATAAACAAATAAAGTCGCCGTAAGTCCTCAGTCCCTCGCCGCGTGGGTTGGAGTCTCGGTCTTGGCGAGAACCTTTCATGTTGAGAGGTCTTCCAGCTGACATGGAGTGGGCCGAAGGTTCTACACTGACATATGTGGAATCTTCCTTCTCCAACCATTAGCTGAACGTCGCCACTATGTCAATAATTATGTCGATGCGTTGTAACAAAAGAAAAAACAACAACACAAAAAACAACAAAAACAACAACGAAAATGAGTCAGCATATTAGCGCCCGACAGCACTTTTAGCAATTTGCTTTCATTACGGCATAAATGCGTTAAATTATGGCCAAATGATGACTTCGAGCAATAAATGACTAATTAGGAATAGTCAGACATATATCGGGATAGAACTGCCAACACGTACAAGCCACCTGGCAGACAAACAGAAGTTATTGCCCTGACGGGACTGAAAACTACGCCGTAAGGTTAAAACGGGAAAATGCGAATCTTATCGTTTGACAGTTCCCCGGATGGTTCGTTGTTTGTTTCCATCAATATCTAAAATATTTACGAATTACACTTTCATCATTGGGCAAAATCGTTCCTTAAAGCTGCAATCAGTGAAAATGTCAATACCCGGACTGTGGACTCTATTATTGATTTTCTAACTCGTTAATAGTGAGTTTGTTGTGTCTGATGTTTTTTAAGGTAAAATGCAGCTGTCTTACATGCCAGGGTCCTTGGAGAGACAAACTTAAACTGAACATCTGTACACCGAAGTTTAAATTCATCAACGTTATACGGGCCATAGAAATTCGACCATCGGGAGAGCGTATATATGCACAAGTGAGTTTATGTCGGAGATGTATCAAGAGTTGTAGGAAGTTCAAAATATTTCTTTACAGCTAATTGGGGAAAAAATTGAATGACTCCTTCGTCACTGCTCGTCTCATGTGGAGAACTAATTACCTTAATTTCTTTTAAAAGGGACGTTATTCTAACCATTAAACACTATTTTATTCCTCCATTTCGGGTATTTTCCGCTTTTAATGTTGTAAAACAATTAGATTGTAGCATTAAACAGCATTTCATTGATTGAAATAAGAATGAGTTAAAATACTTGAGTACTTTTTTTAGAAATTAGAAAATTACAAATAAAATTAAGAATATTTCCGTTATTAAGTATAAGTAAATACCGCACGGGAGATAACTAAAAGATTTCATAACCAGTTTCATTTTGTTATCTTAAGATTTGAATTTTTAATAATGTTCCGGGTACATAGATTTTAGTTTTTATTAATTTATATTTCAGGTCTGGGAGCCGGTGTCATACGCATGCGTTTGTGCTAAGTTAAAGTTGAAAAACTGGTTTGTTATGCCTCATTGAAAGCCTTTAATATAATATTGATGTTACTTACATAACAGTGCAAATGCCTGATTACACGGAAACAATAACAATGCATTTTATTAAGGCGTAACTGTATTGCATCGGAACAAATTCAATACAATACAACATTGTCAATTGAATTATAAGACAGAAAGACAGAAATGTTATATATACGCAGTATTAAATTCAACAATTATAATATAATGCACATTTCTTTCGAAACAAATACAATTAAGTAATGCATTGCATCAATGAAACAACTAAATTACAACACCGAACTTTGCGAAAAATACTCTTTTAAAATACTGCATCTCAATGAACTTAGCACTTAAAGACTGCCTCGCATCGATGGCGCAAAATAATACAATAAAATAGTATTCAATACAACAACGTACTGCATTCAAATAACTGCAATATAAATATACCATATTCTTACTGCATGCTATTAACTCATTATAGTTACTTAGTTTTAATTTATTTTTTCTTAATTAGTTTTAATTTTATTTTAATTTTTCTTAAGGTTACACAATATTCATATATAAAACAGTATTTAATGTATCGACGAGCATTGTAAGGCAACAAGCTTGTTCATGACACAATCGAGGGAGAAATTATTGTGAATTACAAATGTTTGACCCAATTATTAAACGAAATATTACAATATAATACTTGTAACATTCAAAAAGACTGGTGGCTTTTTAAGACAGTCAGAAAATGTAAATCACTGGTAGGTTAAAATCATCATTCAGATTTTTTCACAAGTTACATATTTCTGTTGCTACTGACTAAAATTTAATGTATGATTTTTGTTGTTGTTGCAAAGTTGAACAGTACAGAAATGAACGCACTTTAAGGGCCATTGAAATGGACCTGTTAGACAGATATTGGCCGCCTGAATACACTCGCCCAAATCATTTGATGCAGGAATTACACTGAGCTATGTTTATTATTTAAAGCATTATCGTTGTTGAAAAAAGCTAACACCTTTTTATGAAAGTGCAATTCCTGAACAGATTGCAGGATAAAGGTTGGACAAAGCACGTTTTTTGCGATCAGAAGTCATAATCATAAAGCATCTCAGTGGTGTCTCTTGCTTACAGTATGGTATACATGTATTTGTAAATAAGTAAAGACAGTTCTTAGACCAACTGTTTTTATGAATAAAATTTAAGACGTGTTCTTATATCTAATGAAATATTTCAAGATGTAAGAATTATTTTTTTTTAATTTATGTCAGAAATAACTAAGATTCCTAATGAATACGACCCAGCTCTCCTACGCCATGTATGTTCAATATGTAGGGCTTTATTTTTGATTTATTTTTTTTCATCATAATGAAAATTTACTTTTGCCCATTCTTACCTCACTTGTAGAAACATACATCTTTATATTTATATTGCTATCTGAAACTTTCTCAATAGTTGAAAAAAGTGGAAAATAAATATTTTTCTACAGTTATCAAATACCTTCCAACAAGGGATGCAATGTTATCTTATTTGACTAATTAGAGTAACGTCCCTTGACATGTCGATTGGAAATATGTCAGCGAGTTTGGCAAGTTATTGTATGCACCCTAAGATCGACATGTAGCTATCTCACTGTCCGTCCTTATGTACGTCTGTCCGTCGCATTGCATACCTCTGCTATAACTGTCATGTTTTTTACAGTTCTTCAATAAAAATTCGAGGTCTTACAGACATATACTTAAAGAAGTTTTGCGCATAACATTTACACATGCAGCCATTAAGTTCGGGGTTTCAGGTCGTATTTAAGGTTTATAAAAGGCTATATATTACTGTCTCCGCCATTATTTTCTCTTCTCTACAGGTATGTAAAAATTTCACTATCTTCCTGACACACACTTAATTAGTAGTGTGTTCCGCTACCATTTCTAAGCGGAATCCTTAGTCATCGGCAGGGCCAAGGTTATTTGATCTTAGGGGATATAATTCATTTATACTTAATCTTCTTTTTTCTTTTCTTATTTTTTGTTGTTGTTGTATGTGTTTGATCTTTGCTTTTGCTGCTGTTTTCTTTTTTTTCTTTTTGTTTTAAATATTATGTAATGTATGTTCTACTGAAACTTACTTTGATCACGATGAATAATAGATATAATGTATACCGGTATACCTGATCACGTTTTTATGAACATGCCCTTCTTTAAATATTGTGTTGACTGTGAGTTAAGTACCCATTCGTTCAGATAGATGAGCAATCTATGTACAGTGCTTTTGTTATTATTTTTTCTGTTATTCTTTTCTTTTGTTGATGTTTTTTGTTGATGATGTTTACCACAAAATGGAGTTGAAAGGAATTCGTTTGTATTTATAAGTTATGTTGATCAAAATAAATATTTATCTTTATAAAACTTGTCTTTCATTTAATCTTGTCATGAACAAGAAGCTGGTCTAAAGTGTCAGTTTTAGTTGAACTAGTATACGAAACTACGAAACATTGAGCCAAAATTAACATCAATGAAAATGCAAACAACGATTTGCTAACTTAAAATGTTTTACTTATGCAGCTTGTTGCTGTCTCTTTTTTTCTTTTTCTTTTTTTTGTCTGATCCCATGCTGCATTAGAAACATGACTTAATTTATCTGGTCGAATCCCATCTCTGCAAATGCAACATTGTGGGTTAATTTTTAGAAACAGACACCAGGAGTATGGAATCTCTTGGTCACAGACTCTTGGTAACAATACAATTATTGTGTTTATCTTAGGAAAACATGTTCAGCAAGAGAAGTTCGGTCAATGATATCTGTAATTTAAAAAATGAGATTACCGGCCAGCTTCGTGGTCTATATTTTACAGCAATCACCAATACGTCTAAAATAGATTGGACAATTAATATTATTTAACGAAAAAAAGTAATTTCAAACGACATTTAAGAAATATTACGTTAAACAATACATCTGGTACTGTCACTGGGTTCAAACATAAAAAAGACGAAGCAATTATTGTTATCTGAAAAGGTGCCGCAAAATGTCGTTTATTGATGCACTACAAAGTCATTACAAACACGTATGTCCTAGCTGAGCCACGGTGCTCTGTTAGCTTTTTTTTTTAATCTAAAAAGAACCACGTGACTGCTTACTTTCAAGTCACAATATATTATCATCCGAGTAATCCATCCTGACGTCGATATCTATTTTGGCAGAAAATCCCACATGACTAGAGATTTGGAATGAATACATATTTAGAGCTATTTTTCACGATTTGTACTGTCTAACAACTGTCTAACAACTGAAGTAGTGTTAGAATCGTCTTTATTTAGACGAAAGTGTGAGTGTATGAAAAAAAAAGACAAAATTCCACCAAACACGGGTACGATATTGTTACATGTATTTGATTTAGGCAAACTTTCGGGTACCTCCGTTAAGCAAGAAAATGTAATCTCTTACTTCTTTGCTGTGTAGTTTCGAGTTAAATTCGATCGATGAGAAATTTGAGACCTGCGATGCGTCATACTATTCAAGTTGTACCAGACAACCTCAAATGGCGAGACCACTGATGCCCCGCAAATCAGCGCGAAAAGTTTCATGGATATTAAAGGAAGTAACCGACTGTTTCCTATAACTAAAACATTTGACAGCATCTCGCTCCTGTACTAGGGAATTACTTTAGCAAATAACATTATCTTATTAGACACTGCTTAACCCATTTGCGCTTAATTGTAATCAGTCAGAATTATAGAAAGAAAGCAAAATATAGGTACATTTCAATAGTTATTTAATAAGCTAAAAGTGATGCAGGTGTTGTGGATATACCATGCCTGAAACATACAAGACTACACACAAGGTCTGACCTAATCGATCGCTATTCTCTAAAGATCCTAACGTTTTTCTGGGGATGCTAATAAATTATAAATGACTTGCATTGCATACCGTGTTTCATATATTTGCAATGAACTGTTACCAGCTCGTTTTTAAAGGTAATTTAGAAAGCAGTTAAAACTGAGAATTCGCGTTACACGTTTAAGTTACTCACAGTGGACATTTATACTGTACTAAGATTTATAGTAAAAGTAACATTTATACAACATGTAACAATAAGATTAATATTACCCAAGCTGTCATTTGTTAACCCGTACTTTTGTATTTATATTTTTACATTTTCATGTGAAAGTGCCTCGAAGTGGTACTAGGGACTAATCAGCTTACAGTACACATTTGACTAATTGCGATCTAAATTATGTACTTAAGTTTGGTACATTCGGGACTTGCTGGCTATTTGTTTAAGATTTAACATCACCTGTCCTTTTTGACCGTTGATTTGAATGCAACTTTGCAATATCGAATCAGTTATTTATTTTTTAATAATATTATATTTAAAGGTATGAATGAATAAGATTTGAAATGTACCATGAAACATGTTCAATTTCTTGCTTCTGTAAACATGAAAATTACATTCACTAACACTTCCTGGCGGACCTTTAATATTTCACTAAGACAGAGTGTGTTCGTACCTTGTCATTCTAATCTTGCCCATTTATCATGGCGTTATCTCAAACCATTGGTAGGGTTCACAGCAACCATATCAGGGAACGGCATTCCCTCACTTTGTGTCAACAATGTTCCTAACAAAAATTCAAAGTATTATGAGATATGAGCTATGGAATGTTGGCAATAAAAAGATACCAAATTATATTGCAAACCATATATTTTATTGTGCACAGTAACACAGAGTATAATATTAATCAGAACATAGTTTTATTTTAAGACTTGTTCAAAGTACATCGACTACATAAAAAGCAGGTGCAGATCCAGAAAATTTGGTGAAGGGGTATGAATCAATACCCATTTAACGTTATCGCAGTACATACTGGATATACATACACAGTTAGGGACCCCAACTTCGACTTAAGCAGTCAACAGACAAACTTTACTTTAAAAGCTTAGTATACTTTAAGCTTACATGTATGTTCTTTTATAACTCTACTCTTTTATCTGGTTGGTGGGGGGATGCATCCCCCACCTCCAGCCCCACACCTGGATCCATCCTTGTTAAAAGTCCTATGTTCTTATAACTGGAGCAATAGGGGAAGAAGAAACATGAAAAAGAAAACAAAACCTTGAGGTAATGTGGCCGGTTATTACATGTAATATTAAAATGATGATGCGTGACGTCACCGACTCTACTCATCTTTCGAGATCACGTAACATGATCGTCTGATCTGATGTCGATATGCTTTCTAAGCATAAGTCGTGTTTCTAAATAGATTTGGTAACAATAGACATTTTAAGCGATATATTTCACGACTTGTCTAACAATTGATGTAAAGTTATTAACAGCCTTTAATTAAGCTAAAGTGTAAGATTTTGCAGCAATTACGCACAATTTCCCAAGAACAATGCTAGGAAATTGTTTTACGAGTAAGATAAAGGTAAACTGTTGGATACGACCTTTGAGCTTAACAAAACAAGTATCTGCGAACAACATGTATCGAGTTATATACGTCATGTGTATACGCCAGTTTTGATAATTGGTATAATTGCGACATTTAAATACATATGAAGCGCGGGTTACATGAGTTGTTTTATGTGTCTAGTTTAAACGCTAAACACTGACCACGGCGCTTTAATACAAAACTTTTCTAATGGAATAATTTTAAACTAAACGGCTGTAGGACGGAAACCTTAACAATAACAATATAATTTAAGAAACGAGTCTTGCACACAGATAATTTAAAACTAAACGGCTGTAGGACGGAAACCTTTACAATAACAATATAATTTAAGAAACGAGTCTTGCACACAGAATGACTGGTTTCCGTATCTGTCTAGTCTGGATGGTTCCCCGACTACAGTCACGTGATTCTCCGCTCCCAACGGTGACACTTCTGCAAAATCCACTGTTCCTTCAAAGTAAGCCAATCCAGGCCAAGTGTGCAGTGTAATGAAATAGCGACCTGTGGTGTCAAATATTTTAGTTTTAAACAATCTGCTAAAAAGGGTGCCCTTTTCTTTGTTGGCTACATTGTCTTCATCACTGTTGGAAAACGACACCTTTGCTTCTGTGACGTTGTGGAGGTGTAATCGTTCACATACGTCCTGGTTCTTGTCAAGGATTTTGTTAATGTTATCTACAAGAGCATTAGCAAGTTGTTTAATAAACTCAGTATCTATAGCCGTATCTACTCTTTCTTCACACGTGCAATATTTACTTTCTATCCCTGCGTCTACACACGATCTAAATAAAGGAATCTCATTAAAAATATTACGCCTAACTAAATATTTTTCAACTGGACTAGCGTCACTTTTCGAAAAAGCAGTGCCTTTTAAAAGTTCCAATACTGTTTGGTAGTTATCATAATGCGTGACGAGACGTTGTGTATTTGTTTTGAGGTTTGTGGCCACCCATGGAAACATGGTTTTGACATTTTCGGGCAAATGAAGGAGAAGTAACGGACGATTGTTTTCCGCACGACCTACGTGGGTCAACGAAGCACCGCCAATCCGGAAACCATGATCACTAAACACGGCCAGAATTGCATTCTTAAGGAGGTTTTCTTGCTTCAACCACTTAAGAAACTTCAGCAGAGGTGCGTCCGCTCTGCTTAAAGTTGTGAAGTCTTCATGTCCAGCTTGGTTGTTCCAGAAATAAACTAGCTTCCGTTTTTGTCGATATCGCAGGAGAAATCCTTTTAGATAGTCCAGCTGCAATTCGAAATAGTTCCCACTGCCAAAACAATCCCAGTGTGCTTTACCAAGAGGTTCAACGATGATTGGTTCAAATTCATGCATTGCTAACGTATACGGTCTAAAATAAGCGTCCGTTGGTTTCTTGTTGAAGCCAGCCTTAACATAGTTAAATGTTGAAATATCTGGTCTATCTTCTGCGAAAAATGTCACAAACTTCTCTGCTTCTGGTTCGAACCAAATTAGCGGCATGGAGTCCACATGTTTCACGTTAATGTTTATTAAATGAAAGCCCCGGTAACTCTCGCCTGTGAATAAGGGGACGAGATTTGGCCACGTGTTCTCGCCTACTTTGCTGTAACCTTCAAAGTCATACGCTTTTAGTTCGTTTAATATATATTTATATGATTCTGGGAGATTTCTTAGTGCATGCGACCTTGACATTGAGTCAATACCTAACATTATAATACTAAGATGTCCTTTATCTTCATTTTCTATATCCGACTCAAGTTTGTGTGTGTCATTCCAAAATGAATTCACATGCAGATAATCATAGACTATTGAATCATTTTTCATTTTGCAGGTCACTCGAAACACATGACTCTGAATAAATGCTGGTGTCTTAAGTTGAACGTTTGGCCCGAATGTTACAACTTTATCACCGTCTTCTCTGTTAACCGCACGATAACAGCATTCCAGATAAGATATCCTATACAATGTAAGGGCTGACTCGTTGGTGTGTATGTAGCCTCGATTATCCATGTACATTAAGGGAACCCTATGACTGCAAGGCAACGGTTTGGGGTCTTTGATGTATGGCTTGAGGGAGTCGTCCCAGGGATCAAACTTTTCCAATTTACAAGGTTTCAGCTGAAGCTCGGGAATTGGTGCTAAATATCCAAAGAAAACATACATACATACACAGGCCACCAGGCCGAAACTTGCGATTCGAGCATTTTTCCTTTTGCAACGAAACAATGACGCTACCACTGCCTTCATCGTTGGAACATAAAGCAAAGATCGCGTCAATCAACCGCATCAATCGCATAAATAGACTGCATCAGTAGTTAGGCTATTGTTTGCAAAGTCTATGTGTTGCTAAAGATCAACACGACAAGACGTTGTATGTTTGTTTTGAAGTTTGGAAAAACCCAATTGACTCAACGAACTGAATATTTTTCAACTGGAATATTGACACATTTGGAAAAAGCACTGCCTTTTAACCGTTCTAATACTGTTTTGTAGTTATCATAATGTGTGACGAGACGTTGTATTTGTTCTGAGGTTTGTGACTACCCATGTAAACATGGATTTGACATTGTCTTGCACATGAAAAAGTAAGGGAAGATCGTTATCTCCTCGACCAATGTGGGTCAACAAAGCACAGCTGATTTGGAAATCGTGATTACTTAACACAACCAGAATTATATTCTTATTGAGTTTTCTTGCATCAATCACTTCAGAACTTCAGCAAAGGCATACTCTCTTACAACCCAGATGCAGTCATTGAAAATACCCGAGAAGGCAAGCAGAATGTAAACTAAACATACTCTTTACATCCATAGTCACTCACAAGAATTAATCCATATAAATCCATCTTTCGATAGGTATCACATATTTTTACACCAGATGTGTATAGGTTTATGTTGTAAATTCACGCGCATATGCTTCCCCATTATTATCCATGTGTTCACTGTTGTCTCCAAGTACACTTTGTTCTCAAGGTGGACTGTATAAATCTGTTGGTGAAGCTGTTATCATTGCTTCACCGTGTATCATTATGGACGCTTGTGTGATTAACGATAAGAAAATGTGACCCGCGTCGCGATATGTCTATAACTCTGTTTAATGAATCCTTAACTATTTCAGAAGTATGTCTACGTAAAATTAAATTTCTTGTAGTGCTGAAGAAAACATATACGTATACATGAATTATATTCAGGAAGGAATGATTTAAGTCATGTCACGCCATGTTATTCGGTTGTTGTTAGTCAAACGTTTTTTAAGTTATGCAATACAAATCGCATAAATAGACTGCATCAATAGTTATTGTGTATATAAGACAACATGTCTAGTAAAACACTGACTTTCTAGTTTTCCAAGCAAGCAATAGCTCATGAACAAGCATTATTGTCCCACTTTAAAGGCGGTGTGTCTGCAAGCAATTCCGTCTTTTCGTTAGTCTATTCGCAAGAGTTGTCGTTCTTGTGGAACGGTATGTCAACTTCCGGTTGTCAATTTTTCAGACCGCTAAATTTCGAAAATTTTATCTTGTGATGAATTCGCTTGTTACGACCACCGCATCTATACCAGTGTCAGCTAGAACAACCGTCGAAGATGTTCTCAACTTCACAAAAACAGAAATACAGACATTCCTAAGGTTTAATCGTGTAAAAATAAGTGGAAACAAACTGACACTTGCACAACGGGTTGTTGATACCATACGATCACGGTACGACCAGTCAGCTTCTTCTAAGCAGCTTGGTTCTACCGATGTTCCACTTGTATCGTGTACGGACAATGTTCCCAGCATATCAGAAATGCAATCTGGGTGGACCGGGAGATCTGACTTTTTTCCTAAAGTAACCATAAATGATATTGAGTCCTACTTCCTCCACAGGACTGAAGATGCTGGTAAAATGCACTGCTACAGACAGTATATTAGAGGGCTGAACTTTTACAAGGAAGGTTATATTCATAAAATTATGATCAATGAAATAAGTGATTCGAGCAAACTGTGCTATATACGTTCAAAGTGCTTTCCATCCATGCAGCAAGGTGTTTATGAACAGTGGTTGTTGGTAACAAAACAGGAGCCCTTTCAAGTTGTGAAAGCCAACTGCACATGCCCTGCAGGGTCAGTACATGTAGTTAAAAATCACAAGTGTAATTAATGCCCCTCATGCAATCAATATAATTTCAAATATTAAAATTGTCTAATTTTATAGACATGGTTCTCATAGATCTACTCAGTAGATATTATTTTCAATGCTCTGCAGACCCTATGTTTATTTGTAACATGTAAGATGTCCATACTATGTTGGAGGCTGTCACATTAAAATTATTTTAAATCAATAAAATATAAAACAGCTCTATGTCAGAACTAAATATAGAATATGTCACAGTATGTATTATCTACTTGACAATTGCAAATATCCCAGTTTAGACCCAGTTTTAGAAAAAAAATGATCGGATTAAACTGATATTATCTGCCAGGCAAAAATCTACAATAACAATATACATGCAGTGTGGACATGAGCATTTTCTAATCTGTAGGAAACAAATGCTTCAAGATAATTACTCTACTGCATGTAAATGGCATGCAGTCAATGTGTTAAACCCAGTGTATTTCAATTTCAGTTGTAGAGAGGGATGTACCCATATAGCACGCCTTCTGTTTGCACTAGAGAGGCGACTGCCCCAGAATGAGCTGAGTGATCTGCTCTGTACTTCTAAACCTTGTCAATGGAACCAGCAAAGTAAAAGGAAAAAAGGATTCTAGGCCAATCACAGAAATAAGTTTTAAACGAGTAAGATATGAGGATACTTTAAAGGTGAAAGAGAAGAAAACTGTCAAATATGATGTAGACACCATTTCATTTAGAAATTCATTGTGTGCCAAACTTGGAAATTCTTCAAGAGCTGCAATATTTGACATTATTCCTCCAGAACAAGATAACTTAGTTGAAGTTGAAAGTGATTTAAATATTTCTAACTTCGAAGAAGTGGAAACAAGTGAACATTTTGTATATGAATCCGACAGATTCATTGATTTAGGTATTACTGTAAAAACCGAAAACGTTTCTAAGTCTGATTTTGTTAGTTTTTTGTCTACTTGTAATAAAGACATCATTGATGAAATTGAAGTAAGAACCAAGGGTCAGCATGAAAATTCCCTCTGGGTATCTGCGCGGACAGGCAGAATTACAGCTTCCACGTTCCATGATATTAAAACTAAAAAGGATACTACTAAACCAGACAATATTGTACAAAAAGTATTAGGTGACAGCAAATCATTTGACAATAGTGCTGTAGCATGGGGTAGGAAACAAGAACCAATAGCTTAGAAAAGATATAAAGCATATAAAAAGCTAAAAGAAAATAAAATAGTTCATATATCTGACATGGGATTAGTATTATGCAATGAATATTCATATATAGGTGCAGGTCCACATGGTTTAGTGAGCTGTGGGTCTGATCGGTATTTAATTGAAGTAAAATGTCCATACAAATGGAGAAAAGGCTCAATACTAGAAGCATGTAAAGACGAAGAATTTTGTTGTTTTGTAGATGACAATGGGAATATTCAACTAATGAAGAACCATAGATATTTCACACAAATTCAGGGCCAAATGGGTGTTTGCAAAATGTCAAAGTGTGATTTTATTGTTTATACAGTGACTGATTTTGTTGTAAGAACTGTTCAACTTGACAAGTTGTTCTGGGAAAGCATGCTACAGCAGCTGACAGATTTCTATGTGAGAGAAATTATTCCAAAGATTTGTGTCTAGGTTCTAGGCTACTTTGCGCTGATACAACAGATTTTCATGCTGACTCTTGGATCTTACTTAGAGAAAGTAAATCTTTCTATTTTGTGACCTTCCATTATGTTGATGCTACATATTATTACAAATGACATTAATATTATGTGTAATCAAAATTGCACATTAACTTACAACAAAGTGAGCAACATGTAATTTAAAACTTCATTTAACTTGTTCTGTTTTATATCTCTATGGTGTCTGCATATAAAATATTTACATTAATTGTTCACTGGCTTTAATTGAGATCAATCTTATTGTAAAACTTTGTATCAGTCACTCTATGGCAGTGTTTAAAAGCACCTTATTGGATCTTAAAATAAGTTTAAGTGAATATATTTCTTCCACAACATTTCTGTATTATGCTATAAACCTCCTTAGATAAAAGTGTATCACCATACAGACTTCTTAATGTTGTATTTATTTACCAGAATACTGCAGTTTAATTTTACCATAAACAATTAACAAAGTACTTCAACATGTACATTATAATTGTCAATTTCACAGTGACTAAAGATGTCAGTATTATTGCCCCTGAGCTGCAGTCAATGTCTGTCAGTTCACAATTTGGTTTGGTGCTGCAACCTGTCATTGAATAAATGTATCAACATACATGTACTCATATGTATGCATTTTCTTAAAATTTATACTAATAAACATTAACTGGTATAATGCCTAGTGCACTTGTGTTACAGAAACCAGCACAACAAACAAGTCTTTTGATTTCCTTCTTGTATTACAATTAAATTTTTGTATAAATACCATTAATATTTACAGATATACTGTTATAATAAATAAACACTTGCTGCTCAGTTCAGAACTGTGACATTAAAATACATTCAATGAATAAAATTTCTTCTATGAGCAATTTAGTTATTGTTAAAAATTGTACTTTGTTCATAACAACATATGCGTGAAAGTGTATTTTATAAATACATTGTATATAAAATGTACAAATCCTTTGTGCTTTTTGTAATACAATTTGCCTTATTTGACCACATACATGTAATATGTTGCCAAAGCACAGTACAAATATGAATCCTTACTCTAAAACAAGTGGCGGTAGCAAGTTGGTCATGGCTGAACAAACAAAGAATATATGATCAGCAAAGTCAGAGAGCTAAAGGCATGACTCCTTGAAGAATTCTAAAGTTTTTTATTTGTTCCATTTTTCTCTCAACATGAATCCATGCTGAGGCAATTCTTCTAGTAGTTTCCACTTCTGCCTTGCTAAACTGAATTTTCGACTGAAATGGCGGACAGTACAATTTTACACCAAATGTTTTCAAGTCTGACTGAATATGAATGAAACCTTTATCCACCATTACTGCATTGCCTTTGTGAAGTAGCTCAAACAGTCCACTATTTGTGGTTATTTCAACATCTGAAGTTGATCCTGGCCACAGTTTAGACACAAACACAACAGCTCCAGTCATACTGACTCCAACTAGTGCCTTGAAAGTGTCATGTGATTTATAACTGCTGTATGTTAATGATTTGTTTTCAAGTGATGATGGACTTTGAATAAAGACTTCCGTACAGTCAAGTACAACTCTGGTGTCTAAAAATTTCTCAAAACACCTCGGTACTCGGGCTTGTAAAACATCTAATTCAGGCAGAACTATAAGTGATCGCATGCATTCACACATGAACAATATCCAAGAATTGAAAATTTTTGATAAGGCACTTGCGGATATTTTAAATCGAAATTCTAAGTCCTTCACAAGTAATCCTAGTCGGAGTCTCATCATCACCATCAAAAATTCATCTACTCGACGCAGCTTTCGCTTTCTACCCAAACTGTTCACATTCATTTCACCAACAGATTCTGTACAAAGTTTATCAGCCCCATGTTCTATTAATGATTCAAATACAGCTTGGAATGTTAAAAAGTCAGGAAGTCCAGTATAGAACATGATTAAATCATTAGAATGTTTAATGTTTTCAATAGAAATTTCTGGCATCAAAACATCTATGCCCACAGATGCACAGCTTGGGTTACATGTCTGTGTAGATTTATAGAACTGACATCGGCTGTAGACTCTGGTTTGATACATGGGCTGGTATTCTCCTTGCCCTCTACAATGGGCGGTTCACATGTCTGCGTGGCTCGAGTGGAGCCCTCGGCCGCTGATTCTGGTCTGGCAGACTCCTTTTCCTGTGCGTACCTGTAAATTATATTGAACCTAAATTAAAATTTACTGCTGTGAACACAAACATTGATACCTGTAACTGACATTTCATTGAACCAGAGTTATTGCAAAAGTTAAGATAATTTATTAATGAAATTTACTTAACCTTATTCATTAATGCAGTCCAGATGGTGCTATATTGTATATCTATATGTACTACATATAGTACAGTACATAAATAACATAATTATATCCTTACTGAGATACATATTAATGTATATTTATATTATTTTAAGAAATCACATATTAATGTATATTTATATTATTTTAAGAAATAACACTTATAACTAAGTTCAGTATTGATGACTGGTATCAGTAAAGTATCCGACTGTGCTAGCTAAGCTGCTTTATTTTCATCTGCACAATAAAATTCAATTTCTACAGTATAGATCTAATCCAATTTGGTGGACAGCACTGACACTGGTCCTATTTAATTATCATTATTGTCATGTGTGATCTACCTTACAAATGTGTATTTCTATTGTGCAAAACTTCAAAATTGTTTAATACATGTGCGTAGCCAAAGGGTTATTATATACTGAAGCAGTTTAGCTAACAATGGAACATTAATATACAAGCAGTATCATACCCTACATGTCTGCAACCAGTCTTAGATCTACGAGGTCAATAAACAGGACATCTGATTAAAAACTTGTGTAAATAGGA
This sequence comes from Sinonovacula constricta, assembly GCA_007844125.1. Taxonomy (NCBI): domain Eukaryota; kingdom Metazoa; phylum Mollusca; class Bivalvia; order Cardiida; family Solecurtidae; genus Sinonovacula; species Sinonovacula constricta. The sequence goes on from CM017571.1 coordinate 21,225,563, forward strand.
AGAAGCCTGTCCATTAAATCAAACTGTCCAGATTTTTATTAGTTTGCTGGTATCGAAACGCTTGGGTGATGTGACATATAGACAAAGTAGCTACATACATTGACAGATTGACAAAATGGACAAACAAGAAAAATATACTCACGAATGATGTTGTAAAGCAAGACAGGCGTTGTCCACGTTTTGTATTCTCGTGCGTGGTTGCCTTGCTTGATGGTTTGTCCGTGTTTCCTTCTGTGGCAAGTTTTCTGTTGGTACTTTATTTCTATTCAGGAGTTAGGTCCAATACCGTCCCCTTAAGTGGTCCGAACAAACATGAGTATATGAGGTCGGTTTCCAATTTTTCCGGCTGATTGCTCTTATCCACGCTTTCCTTGTGTACTATTCTTTAGGAGGTTTATGTAGCGTGACTTTCTTTCCAAATTTACCGAACCTACCACTGAAATTATGGCATTCAAATATGCAACAGTAGTCTTTCCCCATTGTTTACAATGAAACCGAAAGTCGGTATACCGTCCCGCACGAACGACATCTCTTGCGAGCTGGAATTACGAAAATCCGGATTATTTCAAGTGCGGATTTAGACGAAGATGGACCTGGCACAATCCTTTTAATTCCAAATCTAAAGATCGGTCATTTTTAATTTTATATGCCTCTTATTAACTCAAATTTAACACATAAAAATTACATTTTTATATGTCTTTTGTATGTACTTTTTTCTATGCATGGGTTTGAAAAGCTAATATCTACTGGTGTGATCGTTAAAAATACCCCTTCCGTTGGCAAAAACTGAAACAGAAAATCACGCCCCTCCAAAGTGCGGTCCTAGGTCCACCCCTCTATGCATCGTTCGTACTTACCGACGAGCAACGTACCGTTTATTGGCCGGCGTGTTTTTTGCCGGTGCTAGTTACAATGTACACATATTCAGCTCGAATGTTTTAATCTGCATTATATATTTCACTGTTTCAGGCCATCTACTAAATCACTTGTACACTTTCTTCGCCATAGATTCTTTCAAATATACATAAAATGTCGTATCCGACAGTTCACCTATATCAAATATATGTAACACTATGTTACCTCTGCTTTGGGAAATTTGGTCATAATTTCTGCATAAACTAGTACTAAACGCTAGGTAAAAACGACATTGAAGAAAAAAATTTCTTAATTTTCCGTGTTTTCTTAAAAAACATGAGTGTCTCTATTAAAACAGATATTGACGTCAGAGCGGATGACATAAACTGTTTGGTAGTATAATGTCTGACATGAATAGTTTTATAGTATAAAGACTGACATGAACAGTTTTATAGTATAAAGACTGACATGAATAGTTTTATAGTATAATGTCTGACATGAACAGTTTTATAGTATAAAGACTGACATGAATAGTTTTATAGTATAAAGACTGACATGAACAGTTTTATAGTATACAGACTGACATGAACAGTTTTATAGTATAAAGAGTGACAAACACTGTTTGATAGTATAAGGACTGACATCCACTGTTGAATAGTATAAAGTCTGACATCCACTGTTTGATAGTATAAAGACTGACATGAACTGTTTTATAGTATAAAGACTGACATAAACTGTTTGATAGTATAAAGACTGACATAAACTGTTTGATAGTATAAAGACTGACATCCACTGTTTGATAGTATAAAGACTGACATGAACTGTTTGATAGTATAAAGACTGACATGAACTGTTTGATAGTATAAAGTCTGACATCCACTGTTTTATAGTATAAAGACTGACATGAACTGTTTGATAGTATAAAGTCTGACATCCCCTGTTTGATAGTATAAAGACTGACATGAACTGTTTTATAGTATAAAGACTGACATGAACTGTTTGATAGTATAAAGTCTGACATCCACTGTTTTATAGTATAAAGACTGACATGAACTGTTTGATAGTATAAAGACTGACATGAACTGTTTGACAGTATAAAGAGTGACAAACACTGTTTGATAGTATAAGGACTGACATCCACTGTTGAATAGTATAAAGTCTGACATCCACTGTTTGATAGTATAAAGACTGACATGAACTGTTTTATAGTATAAAGACTGACAAACACTGTTTGATAGTATAAGGACTGACATCCACTGTTGAATAGTATAAAGTCTGACATCCACTGTTTGATAGTATAAAGACTGACATGAACTGTTTTATAGTATAAAGACTGACAAACACTGTTTGATAGTATAAGGACTGACATCCACTGTTGAATAGTATAAAGTCTGACATCTACTGTTTGATAGTATAAAGACTGACATGAACTGTTTTATAGTATAAAGACTGACAACCACTGTTTGATAGTATAAGGACTGACATCCACTGTTGAATAGTATAAAGACTGACAACCACTGTTTGGTTGAATAAAGACTGACATAAACTGTTAGATAATATAAAGACTGATATGAACATTTCAGTAGTATTTATAGCTATAGTTTTATTAGTTTGTAGATGAAAACTAGTACTTTGTTGTTGTTGTTGTTATTGTGTTGCTCCAGATGGAGATAAGATTTATGCTTCACCTTGCAATAATGTACATGTTAATACATATCGTATATGATATAAAAGCATTATACATCGTTTATGTTTATTTTTATTTCGTTGTCAAATATCATTTAATTAATGTTTTAGTTTTATTATGGATCCCTTCGGAAACATGCTCAAAAATTTAAACGGATATGCATGGCATCATCAGTTACTACTTTACACATATTCAATTTAACTTTAAGCGCTAACGATAATCAACGCGCTGCAAGTGCTGTTTGTGCGGTAAATGTTTAACCCACCAAGGTATGCAAATAATGCACAGAATAATGCACAGAGTTAAACATTAACTCCCCAACCTCCAACCCCGTGATCTGAATCAAAATCCGAACGAGTAAGATTCTGAGATGATACTAGTGACCTCTTTTAACCTGGTATATGGCAGTAAAGTCCCATGCGGGATATTGCTAGTATCCCTAGTAGATAATGCATAGTAAGTGGAACGCTCTTTCTAAAAGCATTTCGCTAGTTTATTTGGACCCTTCGTCTAGTCACTGAGTTCCTAGGCGGTGTTGATAATGCTTTTAACTTATTTTTATTCTTACCCTTTTCTGTTTTTTTTTCTTTATTATTTTTTTAAATGTTTTTTTTTTTATTTATTTTTTTAATATTTTAAATGCAACATTGCTAAATGCAGTATATAGGCTTTACCAGTGATAACGTGTCCATAAAATAATTATGGATTTTTACTTTTATATCCAAGTCTGATTCATGATGTCACGACGTTCACGACATTGGCACCGCGACGAAATTTATGATAAAATCTTACACACAAAACATATGTTATGAAGAACGTGGCAACACCTTAACGACCTGTTCAGCAAAATGAACTACGAGTTTAATTTGAACAAATTTAAACTAAACACGGGAGTTAACTAGGGCTTGTCTTTTGGAAATATCAAGCTACAATTATGTCCCCTGTTAATATGAACCCCGGCAATCCTGCCGTACGCGACTATTTTAATAGTGTTCTTACTTTTTAAAGTCCTTCTTTTTAATTCTTACACTTTCTTTAAATATATATAATTTTGTAAGACTCGAACAAGTTGACTTTTTGCCTTCTGTGGTTTGTAACAGCTTACATATGGCTGATAGGACAATAAGAAAAAGTCCCATAAGAATTACCACTGATTTTTAAATCTGAACTACCTCTAGACAAAGGCAAACATGGTAAATGTAAACGTGACAAAAACACAGAGACGAAACATAACACACAAAAAAGAAAAAACAGCTGTTATCGCCTTGTAACAGTCAGTCGGCATGAAGACTAACACGGGTGCTTAAAACTGGTTTGTGGAGCGCTCCTACCTCGCACTTCCTGGACGTATTTTCTATCGATGTAAATAACAAGAAATGTCTTTAAAAAGACAAACGGCGTCGGATTAAAAAAAAAAGGAAAAACAAGAAATTTCTTTTAAAAGGCTATGCGGCGTTTGTGAAGCATTAACTTACACATTTTTATCGTGTTTATATTTCTATTGAATATAAATTTGTGAAAAGAATGGCATGAAAATGGTGTACATTTTTAAACTAGTCGCTCGCTCCATCTGCGCCTCATAATTCTCACGTAATAGGCACTTAAAGTTACGAAGTAGTTAGATCGTGCCGGAAGTGAACGGTCTGCTTTGCGGCATATGACAGAGATGATGTTTAGACAAATGTAGGATCAAGTGACATTTTTATACACTATATACAATATTACTGTAGGAAATGGGGTACATTGGTAAACTGGAAATTATCTCCCTTGTTTGTTAATATCCGAGGTATTCCAAAGAGTAGGTAGGTCCTTTATAGTCGGAAATCTTGGACTTTATCGCCCGTTCTTTTGTAGATTATGCAGTTACAAACGGTGAAATTTCTTTTGCACAAATATAAGCTTAAAATCCATTTAAATACTTATAGAGATTTGTTATTTAAAAAAGGAAATGGAAGTGTTTGTTGATGGTTAACTTGAAAGTCAAAGAAGTCAACATACACTCCAAAAAGAATAAGCATAAAAACCGAGTAAAACAAATGAAAGGACCTACTTGCATTTAGGGATTATTCAGGGGAGACTATTCATTAATGTCACTCAACAATAGACTTGTTTATGACTTAAATACCTGTATAAATAACTATATATTGCCACCCTGAGGACGTTTATTAGAAACACTACGGTATATGATGCTATTAGGAATTTCTACCAATGGGAATCGCTCTGATATTCATTCAGGCTAGTCTTGAGTCAGCATTTGTAAGTAGGTCAAAAGTGAGGTTAGACAGCTACGCCGAAAAATGTCCCATCAAAGTGAGACAACTAACAGCAAGCACCTGTAGTTAAAACTGATCAAAGGATCTTATATGCAGACAAAATAACTGGTAATATAATAAACTATTAACATTTGCTCAATACACATACATGTGAACTCTCCCACTTATGGAGGAGACTCCCACTTTTAAGTTTCAAAATGTTATAAAATGAGGGATGCTTTACACATTTTTAGAAATCTCTTTACTTGGAAACAGATAAGTTCATTCTTTGTTTTTATATAAATAAATATTCCGCTTTGCAAGTGAAAATCTCCCACTTTGGCCTCAGAAAAAGTTTACACTGTGTAGAGTAGATAAAAGCAGTTTGAAATAAAACAGCCCAAGCGATGACGTATAATAAGAGCACGATAAAAATGTCTTGACGTGATATGTCTGATTGTCACAATGTGAAATTAAACTAAAAAACGAAGGAAAACGCCGAATTTATGTAATTTAGCATTGCTAACGTATACGATCTAAAATAAGTGTCGTTGGTTTCTTTTTGAAGCCAGCCTTAACATAATTAAATGTTGAAGTGTCTGGTCTCGTTCACTGGTCACTGTCTAGTTATGGCTTTTAAGGTGGTATACGACAGTTGGCCTAATATATGTAACAATATCTGACCTCTGTTTGGGGTATTTGCACATAATGTCTGCAGAAAAAAAATACTTTAGACTAAGCTTTGACGATTTTCAACAGTATCTCAATTTTAGGGCAGTAAAACTCGTTAATCGACACTTAAATTGTTATTCTTTTCAAATCTATAAAAAAAGGGCGATACACAGCCATTCCAGAAATTTGTGCACCATTTAAATGCGCACATGTCTTCGTGTGTCTTCATGTGTTTTTTCAGCAATAATACAAACAATTGTATTTTTTCAAATGTATAATACAAATATTGTCCCATAATTTATCATAGCAGACCATTTTACTGGACTATTAAGATTGAATAATGTCAAAATTGAAGGTCAAAGTTCATATATTATTTCATTTTTCCGTGTCGCTTAGATAAGTAACATCGCGGCAGAACTGTTTATTACAGATAAAATTGCTGTCAAATGTAAAAGAAAACATTAGTTGGAAATCATTCTCGACTTTTCATGACTTATCAAGTCAGTATATCTAGGTTTGAAGCATGTACATTACCTTACTGATTCTCCAACTTCTCAGTATCGAAATAAGAGTATCTTTGAGTTCTTAACAAGACATGAAGCAGTATTTGGAGTCAGCGGAAGCTGGGATTACCTTGAGAGTGGCCACGGAAAGGGTCCATGTGATGGGCTTGGCAAAATTGTAAAACGATCTGCAGACATGGCTGTAAAGCAAGGCAAAGTTGTTATCCAAAATTCGAAGGATTTCTACTCGTGGGCAACAAATCAGTCTGAAAGTGAAACATCAGTAGCATATAATTATGTTTCCCAAGAGATGTATGAAACAGCAGCCGATGATCTGAAAACTATAAATAAAAACATAAAGGCAGTGAAAGGTACGTTTAAGCTCCATGTCGCTGTTCCTATTGGCAGTCCTGCAATAGCAAGCTGAGACTTGTCATGCGAAAGCTGTAGACTAGATGTAATGAAGTCTGACTGCGGAGGCTGGACTGTCCACGAATTGTCAAAGACAGACAACAAAACTCGACAGAAAGCCAAAGGCTCTCGTAAGGTAAGAGAGTCAAAAGGATCGTCGGTAGGACAAAATAGTCTGCAGAATGTTAATACAAATGTTCACTTGAACGAAACTGGGAACAAATGTGTTCATGTTGAAGAAGGTGATTTCTGCGCTGCAGTTTTTGAACAAGATTGGTATATTGGTTTGGTTAGTGGGAGCAATGAATCAGCGGATAAATATAAGATCAATTTTATGGAAGAGGTGGGTATAAGAGATATCAGTTTTCGATGGCCAACGAAGGCAGACATAGCATGGATCCCTGCTGAAGACATTTTGATGAAAGTCCCGGAGCCACATTCGTCAGGGTCAAGAAAACGACTCTACAAACTTGGCAATGAAATCACGGACTTAAATGAAGAGCTTTGTGAAAGGAGAGTGGCCATGTTCGGCCTCTGAAGCAACAAACCTGAATAATTAACATCCGTTACGTAACTTCCGTTACGTGTTGACTTTGTTGTAATTGTAAATGCGTTACAGTTTTGTTAACTTAGACTTATGAATGGTATATAGATATATAATACTGAGTGAAAACAAACTTAATGCATAAAAACTAAATGATGTGTTGAGGATTTGGTAATGAAATCGTATAGATTTAACGCAATTCACTGATCTTATGAATTATATTTGTATACAAACATATAATGACTGGTGGATATGACATTTAGACATTATAAATATGATTACAAAAGTTATATGACAGTTCTTTATTACATATTTGTAAACTGTGTTTGTTATGGATTGTTAAAATGTAATTAAAAGTTTAGAGGCAAACCTTTTAACTTCCGTTACTTTTTACCAGTTTGAAAATGTATGACATATATAGAGAAAGATAGACAGAATCTTTTAAATTTTATTTTTGTCTGAAATGTTAGACACGTAGGTGTCTTTGCACCCTTAAATTTATCTGTCTTTGTCATTATCTAGATTTCATGAGAAACATTAGGAATATGTTTTTGTGGGGAAAAAATGACTGTTAAATCACCAATATTGTTATCTTACTCTTTTGAATTCTGGGCAAGGGTTTGGTTCGCAACCTATTTCACATTGCGGCAAAAGGTGTGTACAGTTCAACAGTATGAGCGTAATTTCTAATATACAGACATTAATAGATTACTGTACTTTAAAACCGACCAAGTATACTGTTTTAACCTCCGTTACGTCTGATTTGAGTAGTAAACTTTAAATGCAAAGGTGTCGTTGCCGATATGGAGTTTATGTGCCAAATTTTAGATTTAGATTTGTGAAATGTAATTTTAACTTAAATGAAAACTTAAAATGTTTATTGCAAATCTACAAAAACGCTTGTATATTAAAGCCAATGGCTCCTATTCTGCTGGAATAGCTGCACATGATTTCTGCTAAAAATAGACATCGACGTCACAGCAGATGACGTGGATGAGCTAAAACACAAGTGGTTACGTAGTTTTCTTAGTTTAATCATAGCTAACTGTACAGCGTGGCTCGGATAGGACATACAATGTCGATTGCGACGTTTAGGTTTCACTTTTCAGACAGGTGTAGGACATCAACTGACAGTATTTTGCGAGATCTGTTTAGATAACATTATTTTTTATGATGTTTAATGAAAATGTTTTTGGTCCATACTGTCGGATACAACCTTTAAATCTCCGTTTCCATATTGTTTTAACGACTTTTATCATCTCAACATCTGGGTCTATAGAAACCGCACTCGTTTCGAAAAGACAGTCGCGCTTGAGATTTTAGAATAAGAGCAAACGGGTGTAAATTTGTAGTGTAAATAAATAACTGGGAGTTAATTGTATTTTGGTGGCGTCACGTAGCATTTATTTTCCACTGAATCATTTTTACCATTATTTGCACACCTCAAATCAATTACAGAGTTAAACTTACGCCGTCCAAACACCGCTTTGATTTTTCTGTGCCAATCTCTACCTTAAGGGGCGTAAATGCCGCAGTGTGTAATGTAGAGTTATCTTTCAGTGATTCGGTGGCGCCCCACGTAGTACTACTTTACGTCAGCCATTTTATATTGATGCGCATCTAGTAACGGGCCCTTTGTCTTAATTGTCACAAATGTAAGATCATGTGAATAAAAAACGAAGAAATAAACAAAATTTATTATTCCCCAATAGTATCTAATGCAAATATTTGTTTAAATGGCTCAATATACAATATTGAAATATGCGGAAGGATATCCGTATTGTGGCTGTGCTGTTCGGTCAAAATTCTAGGAGCCAAAGAAATTCCTGAGTGGGGCTGAAATAAAATCGTGTCACCTCCCCAAAACACGCGAGATAGCTGTGACACGTGAATAAACCTTTTAGTGTTTAAATGTTTGAATCTATGTGGTGAGGAAAACATAAGACATATCTGAAAATGGCTAAGTTGATAGCGGTATGCCGATCTGAGGATTACCAGTTTGAACGGCGACAAATTCCCTTAGTCGTCGATGAATCTTTGACGGTAATAGACACTGACATGCTTTCATATTTATCCTACAACTAGATATATATTGGATTGTTTCAGAGTGTTTTTTGGAGATTGGTTTGCAACAAATCTTGAATTTGTTTACTTGATACAAGGTCACCGCTCCCCACCCACCTTTACATGCATTAATATTGTAGGCCTACTTTCAGTATTGAATATTTAGCTTTACAAAAGGTGTCCAAGTTGGTTGCATATTTGCTTTTAAAAAATACAAATATAATCCCCTTGCAAATGAAATCAATTTACTTTGTGGTCGCATTTTGCTCATATAAACAGTTACTACCTGTGGTTTGCAATTGCCACAAGATGGTTATGTTTTGAAGAAGGGTCAAGTCTACCTACATGGATAACGTGATGTCTGTATCAATTTCTTCCTAAAAAAATGTATGATTTCTTTCTTACCTTGTATATAAAGCTTCAATTCTGTTTGGTTGAAATGAAATTCATCAAAGTAAAACCTTCAAAAACCATCATATTATGTATGCTTCAAGTAATGCCCCGCCCCCATTCATTGAAATGTTTAAAAGCTTGATCACCTTACTGTTCTTGTTGTTTTTAACTCATTTTTTTTTTATCCCTTCATGCTCTGGGTAATACAGATTTATTCCCTGCAAATAACTGCATCATCCCAAAGTCATTAATTTTTCTTTCGTTTGGTAATGGTTTCATTTTCATATTTCTGTAGTGACTGTAGTGCATAAAGGCACTTCCAACAGCCTTGCTGTTGGGTTAACCCTTTAGCGACGTGGTTGAGTGCCTGGACTACTGATCTGGCGGACCGGGTTTGTATCCCCGTTAGGGCCAGGATTATTGTCTCCTCTGAGATTTACTTTAATGGTGTCAGAAGTAAACGGAAGCCGGGTGTGGCTGTCCTGAGATGGGCTTGGGCCCAGAAAAAAGTAAAGGGAGAGGAGTGTAGTGACTGTAGTTCATAAAGGCACTTCCAACAGCCTTGCTGTTGGGTTAACCCTTTAGCGACGTGGTTGAGTTTGCCTGGACTACTGATCTGGCGGACCGGGTTCGTATCCCTGTTAGGGCCAGGATTATTGTCTCCTCTGAGATTTACTTTATTTCTTTGGTTTTGATGTATGATTTAAGTGCTTATATTTCTTTTATAGTAACTTAAAGTGTGCAGTTTTATTGGAAGTTGTTCACATAATCTCAGTTGGTCATTTGGTTGAGGGACCTACTGGTATTGGTGAGGTCTGTGGATTGACTCCAGGTGTAGGCCTACTACTGTAGTCTGTTTGTGTTGTTATATGCAGTGGTGCTATAGAGTGAAACTTAGTATGAAGCTATTGGTTAATATCATTGTGTAGGGAATGAAGCAGTTTTACTGGTCACAGTTTTATAAATAAAGAGTGTTGGCATATTTTCCCAACTGTGCTAATAACAAGTTGTTTTTTTTTCAAGTCTCTTTGGCATTGACACTTTGATAAGCATCTCTTCAAACAACAAGCATTTTCTGGTAGTCTTGTCACATACTGCTTTGGTTGTCTTGATATTGACTAAACACAATCTTGATTCATGTGACTGATTAAGATCTATCTTTGATTTTGAAGTTTTTCCTGTAATTCAGAAGCATTTAAACATTAATGATTAATTACCGGTACTTAATTATCAAATTAATTCTATTCTAAATTAATAAAAGTAGCAAGTTGCAACATTATACCAATAAAAGAATCACTCATACAATAAGGGCCGATACAAGTACAAGGCATATCCCATCCTTTTAGTGATGATTTTTTAATTCAGTGCTTTTGTGGATTATTTGGCCAGTCCAGGGATGATACATAGGATTCAAAGAGATGTTGGTAGAGCAACCCATTTCTATTTGGGAGTTATTTTGTTTGAAACCCAATAGAGTCACACTTTTTCTTTTCCTGTTTCAGTAGTTTATTGGTAAAGAATAACCACAGACAAATATCTGACTGTGCTGCAGGTTAGCTGAATAACCATCTATAATGTTACTATTGAAGGCTATTTTCCTATCAGGGCTTGAAAACCTACATGGTTAGTGTTTTATAGATTTCCAGTCTACGGTTCATACCATTCTGCACCTTGTATTGTTCAACTATTTCATGTGAAGAATTTCCATCAAAACTATTAAATGTTTAATCATCCCTGATTTATTGTCTGGCCCTTACTGGATAGGCTTTCCGTTTGGTGATCACCTGACTTACCTGGCCATAGCATGCGTTGATTTCAGGTTTACATGCAAGTATTTTGGATAAAAACATCTGGATTTGATTTGAATATTTATTGGTAATTTTTAATCACAAAGTCATAACAATATTTTGCTCTCTTCAGATGGTGGTCCAATTTGCTGACAAGTGTTTAGACTGTGACCAGTTGAACGGAATGAAATTTAAGGAGATGGAACGCTTTGTGCAGAGGTTTGGGGTTCTGTCCAAAGATGAGCTTGCTGTAGCAATGCTAGTGACAAGTAAAGATATCATGAACCTTCTGACCCATCTTGTGCCCTGTGTTGGATGTCGGAGGAGGTAGGTTAGTCTGCTGTGATGCAGGCATATGCTTTTGTCAGTTTCTAGATGTGATCATGCTAAGCCTCTAGCTATTTAATGTTTGAATCTAATATTTATTTGTTTGTTGTTTTATATTTAAAGCTGATGAAACTAATGACATACATTTCATTTCATCTAGATCTTATTAACATCTCAGCTATAAACCTTTTGACATTGAATATGTCAAATAAATGTTTGTTTGATTTTTATGGCGTCGAGCTTTAGGGCATATAGGGATCATGCTGTGTTTACTTTCTGCACCCAACAAAGCAGCATCAAGAAGTAGTTCCTACACGGATTAATTGTTTATCATAGCTGCAAGAATCATTGTTGTTTTTCTGTTCATAACCTTTTCAATATAATTGATTGGTTGTTGCTGTTATTGTAAAATGATGTACAAGTGAAACTTATGCTTAAAGTTCACATTATTTCAATATAGGAGAAGACAGTAATATTTATTCATGAATGGCTCTAATCAAGGAATGGACCTTATATAAAGGGGCAGTTTCGTACCTGCATGTTTAGTACTACTTCATGATAGTGTGGATATGCATTTGATAATTTTAAAATAAAATGATTAATCATCAACAGAAACCTTTTTGAACCAAATCTTGGTCATGTTCATGTTCTAGAAACCACAGTGTATTTAAATTCTACTTAGTTTTAATCTTTTCATAATTTTTTTCATGAATACCTACTTATTAGTGTTAATTAAATGAAATGTGAATTTATATGAAAGCAGAAGCCAGAATCTTAAATTCTCAAATTCTGTTTGTGATTTCAGAAAACATTTATACAGTAACTATAATGTGATAATGCTAGGAAACACATATATCTAGGATAATTACATTTATTGAATTTGTAAGATTATCAAAACATTTTCTTATGATTTAAATTAATCAATAGAATTTTATCCTGGACTTGGGTAAACATACAATATAATTATTATTACTACCTTGCTGTCTGTCCTTTCTTTATAAACCTGCCTGCATTATCATATTATTGATTGCAAAAAAACCCACAACATCCTTACAGTTCATAATACAGGTACAGAAGTACAGGTTTTTTGTTTTTTTTAATCACTAAGGTCTGCTTCATTAGTCATTATATCATCATGTTCAGCTTTCCACACCATTTTAAGTGGTTCTATTATGCGAAGCCACTGTGGCTGTTTTAGCTTTTGATTTTGTAATAAAGCACAGGCTGACAGTAAAATATGGGATTATATGAATCTATTTTGTATTATTATTGCATTAATACACCTTAACTAGTGTCATATTGGAATATCCTAATAATTTGGATTGTAAGATCTAACACAAATCTGCTGCCAAGAAACTATGCTATTGGGTGTTCACAGCATGCTTTTTTAAGGAGATGGCTGCAGTATATTTGCTGTATGGGAATACAATTTTGTATAACTGGTGAAACAGTAAATCAGAGAACTCTGACTCATCGACCTCTCACATTACTGAATCAAGTTCTGGTTAGGGTGAGGACTAAATAAGAGGGCTTCCAGCTGACCTGCGGTGCGCTGGTGGTTCTACGAAGACATTTGTCTAGAGTCTTCTTCCACTACATAGCTTCAAGTCTTTATAATGGTCATAATTGTGTTACTGCCATAAATATAATGTAGTTTACTTTTACTCCAGTCTGATTAAAATCATATCCTGAAAACTGCTCTGCTATCAGGATCTGACGACGAGTTAATAAAACCTTCCCAACCAATCAGATCTTCGCCTACTAAATCACAAAAGTAAATCATGATCCGAAGCATTTAGAACATATCATTTTAATGGCTAGGCCCATTTACAAATAAATGTAAACATGGACACTAGGCGCAACACTGAAAACAAGTGCGTTGCAATTTGGTATCCCATTTGTTTCAACATCAGTTTCAGGTAGAAAGTTAACTAACAAGCAAATGCAGAACAAACTTAAACTGAGTGACTTTTCTACTGTATCATCGATAGCGGTCATTTTGCAACTCATACTGAAAGCGTTGTGCATTACACTCTCTGATTGGCTGTTTAAAAGTAGTAATAGGGGAAAACCATTCTTGTTTATAGACAGTATTTGCAGGCTGTCATCAGATCTTACGTTTTGTAACGTCTGACTTTAGTGAGATTGCTTTACTCTTTAACTTAAACAATTTTAACCTTACAACCCCTTCTTACCTAAAATTAATCTCAGACAATTATTTTCACTTCTTTGTTTCAGTGTGGAGCGGTTGTTCAATCAGTTGGTTCTGTCTCAACATCCTGCCCTGGAGCCCCTGATCATAACAAGGAGCGGCGTGATGTCAATAAATCGGAACTACTTATTTGATCCTAGGGCACTCTTTTCACTCTTTTACATCCATGGGTAAGTTGTATTTCTCTCCATCCTTGTTCTCTGCATCTATTGTTAAGTTGTCCCTTCACTGCATCATTGGTAAGTTGCACCTTCTCTCCATCCTTGTTTTCTACATCCATGGGTAAGTTGTACCTTCTCTCCATCCTTGTTCTCTACATTCAAGGGTAAGTTGCACCTTGTCTCCATCCATGTTCTCAACATCTGTAGGTAAGATGCACCTTCTCTCCATCCTTGTTCTCTACTTCTAATGGTTTTTTGTCCTTTCTTTACATCCATTGGTAATTTGTCCCTTCACTACATTTCTGAATAAGTTGTCCCATTCATGGATAAGCTATCGCGTCTCCACATTAAACATTATATGGATGACATTCTACAATAAATCAATAAGAATGTTACTCTTTTTTTCTATACAACTGGCCAATAATTGATAGGTCCTTTTCTGGAAACTTTCAGTTCTTTAAAATGGTTGATTAATTTGACATTTCATCCAAAATATCAAAATGAAAATGAGCAGTGGAATGACTGATTAATCTGAATCACTGGGTAGGTAAACTGGTTGATCTGTATGGTTAATTCCTCAGTTTTTACAGATGAAACACAAGATAATTTAAAGGTTAATGTAAGTTAGTTTTTCCATTCTATATTGGTATATCAGTGCATTTACTATATATATAAATTAACTTTTTTACCCAATCAAATTAAGTGATATTTGGATTCCTTTCCAAAATACCATGCATATTAGTCATCATTTTTAACAAGTTCTAGCAGAGGGTAAACCTTTCCTTGTTAGTGCACTATTAGCAGGCAGAAATGTGGTAATATTTGCTTGTGGTAAAATTTAACAAAAGTCTTACTTATGCCATGATCGTCCCACTTAGGGGCAAATTCTACTCTCTTTATTTTTAGCTCACCTGAGCACAACGTGCTCAAGGGGAGCTTTTGTGATACCGCTTCGTCCGTCGTCCGGCGTCCGTCGTCCGTCGTTCGTCGTCAACATTTACCTTGTGAACACACTACAGGCCACAATTTTTATCCAATCTTCATCAAACTTGGTCAGAATGTTTGTCTGCATGAAATCTTGGATGAGTTCATTATTGGGTCACCTGGGGTCAAAAAGTAGGTCACGAGGTCAAATTTTAGGAAAAACTTGTGAACACACTAGAGACCACATTTATAGCCCAATCTTCACCAAACTTGGTCAGAATGTTTGTCTGCATGAAATCTTGGATGAGTTCGTAACTGGGTCACGTGGGGTCAAAAAGTAGGTCACTAGGTCAAATCTTAGAAAAAGCTTGTGAACACACTAGAGGCCACATTTATAGCCCAATCTTCACCAAACTTGGTCAGAATGTTTGTCTGCATAAAATCTTGGATGAGTTCGTAACTGGGTCACGTGGGGTCAAAAAGTAGGTCACTAGGTCAAATCTTAGAAAAAGCTTGTGAACACACTAGAGGCCACATTTATAGCCCAATCTTCACCAAACTTGGTCAGAATGCTTGTCTGCATGAAATCTTGGATGAGTTCGTAACTGGGTCACGTGGGGTCAAAAAGTAGGTCACTAGGTCAAATCTTAGAAAAAGCTTGTGAACACACTAGAGGCCACATTTATAGCCCAATCTTCACCAAACTTGGTCAGAATGTTTGCCTGCATGAAATCTTGGATGAGTTCGTAACTGGGTCACGTGGGGTCAAAAAGTAGGTCACTAGGTCAAATCTTAGAAAAAGCTTGTGAACACACTAGAGGCCACATTTATAGCCCAATCTTCACCAAACTTGGTCAGAATGTTTGCCTGCATGAAATCTTGGATGAGTTCGTAACTGGGTCACGTGGGGTCAAAAAGTAGGTCACTAGGTCAAATCTTAGAAAAAGCTTGTGAACACACTAGAGGCCACATTTATAGCCAAATCTTCACCAAACTTGGTCAGAATGTTTGTCTGCATGAAATCTTGGATGAGTTCATTATTGGGTCACCTGGGGTCAAAAAGTAGGTCACGAGGTCAAATTTTAGGAAAAACTTGTGAACACACTAGAGACCACATTTATAGCCCAATCTTCACCAAACTTGGTCAGAATGTTTGTCTGCATGAAATCTTGGATGAGTTCGTAACTGGGTCACGTGGGGTCAAAAAGTAGGTCACTAGGTCAAATCTTAGAAAAAGCTTGTGAACACACTAGAGGCCAAATTTATAGCCCAATCTTCACCAAACTTGGTCAGAATGTTTGTCTGCATAAAATCTTGGATGAGTTCGTAACTGGGTCACGTGGGGTCAAAAAGTAGGTCACTAGGTCAAATCTTAGAAAAAGCTTATGAACACACTAGAGGCCACATTTATAGCCCAATCTTCACCAAACTTGGTCAGAATGTTTGTCTGCATAAAATCTTGGATGAGTTCGTAACTGGGTCACGTGGGGTCAAAAAGTAGGTCACTAGGTCAAATCTTAGAAAAAGCTTGTGAACACACTAGAGGCCACATTTATAGCCCAATCTTCACCAAACTTGGTCAGAATGTTTGTCTGCATGAAATCTTGTATGAGTTCGTAACTGGGTCACGTGGGGTCAAAAAGTAGGTCACTAGGTCAAATCTTAGAAAAAAGCTTGTGAACACACTAGAGGTCACATTTATAGCCCAATCTTCACCAAACTTGGTCAGAATGTTTGTCTGCATGAAATCTTGGATGAGTTCGTAACTGGGTCACGTGGGGTCAAAAAGTAGGTCACTAGGTCAAATCTTAGAAAAAAGCTTGTGAACACACTAGAGGCCACATTTATAGCCCAATCTTCACCAAACTTGGTCAGAATGTTTGTCTGCATAAAATCTTGGATGAGTTCATAACTGGGTCACGTGGGGTCAAAAAGTAGGTCACTAGGTCAAATCTTAGAAAAAGCTTGTGAACACACTAGAGGCCACATTTATAGCCCAATCTTCACCAAACTTGGTCAGAATGTTTGTCTGCATGAAATCTTGGATGAGTTCGTAACTGGGTCACGTGGGGTCAAAAAGTAGGTCACTAGGTCAAATCTTAGAAAAAGCTTGTGAACACACTAGAGGCCACATTTATAGCCCAATCTTCACCGAACTTGGTCAGAATGTTTGTCTGCATGAAATCTTGGATGAGTTCGTAACTGGGTCACGTGGGGTCAAAAAGTAGGTCACTAGGTCAAACCTTAGAAAAAGCTTGTGAAAACACTTAAGAGGCTACATTGATGGCCCAGTCTTCACCAAACTTGACCATCATGTTTGCCAGTATGAAATCTTACATATGTTTTGAAGTGAGTCATGTGGATTCAGTAGGTTACTTGTTAAAATTCTAGAAAATGTTATCAACCTAGTGGCCACACTAATGGTCCAATCTTCACCAAAGGTTTCTAAAGTAAATAACTCTTAATTACTTAATGCCAGATTTGAGCCTACATAAAGCCTGTGTCATCAGGTGAGCGATTAAGGGCCATCATGGCCCTCTTGTTTAAAAATATGGTCATTTAAAGCTATCATGCATTCTAGAATAAATACTTAGAAAGATCCAGGGTTTATGTCAGTTTTTCAGCTTACAGTGTGTCTTTCATTTCTCTTTTCAGGGCAAAGTTATCAACTATTGTAGATGCGATACCAAAGAGCAAGAAAAATAAACGGTGCAACTTACATTCACTAGAAACTCATAAAACAAAAACAACAGGGTAAGTTTAGATTGTAATAATGTATGCTACACTGTGATTTTATGAAATATTAACAAATTTGTATGAACCTACCAGACATATTTGTGAGATTGAACATGTCAAATAAACCAGTGATGTTGTTAAGGTTTTCTGTTAAAAGATTTCTGTATGTTTAAATCTGAAACTGAGCTGTTTTAATTATACTTTGCAGAATTTCCTGTTACTGGCTTTGTGTCAGTATGATAGTATGTTTGCAATATTGTTTTTATTCTGCTATCAGTAGCTTTTATAAAATTACTTCCAACACTATATCACTATATCACGTATTCAGATTTTTCGCTCACCTGAGCATTTCTGATACCGCTTTGTCCGTCGTCAACATTTTAGCTTGTGAACACACTAGAGGCCACAGTTTTTATCCAATCTTCATCAAACTTGGTCAGAAAAGGGGTCAATAAGTAGGTCACTAGGTCAAATTTTAGGAAAACTTGTGAACTTCTTTGCATGAAATCTTGGATGAGTATATTATTGATATTAATTACTTGACGCCAGATCTGAGCCTACTAAAAGCCTGTGTCCTCAGGTGAGCGATTAAGGTCCATCATGGCCCTCTTGTTCTTTTACCAATGTTTAGGTTGTACTGTCATTGTCAAATGCTTTGTCTTTATCAGGTAACATTCTAATGCAATTGTTGATAATCCATGTTATGTAAATTTACCTGTTTTTGTTTTGCAATTTTGTATTCTCAATGCATACATCAGTCAGTTTTTTATTTCCTTCTTTAATCATTGAAGTGCTGTATTTTCTTACAAGCCTTTCACTTCCAAAACTAGGACATTAATAAACAACATTTTGCAAGATCTGTGTATGTACAATGGTTTATTAAGATGTGTAATGTAAATATTTCTGGTCCAAACTGTGGGTTACCACCCTTAATTGAATATCATTATAATCATGCGATATGTGAACGGAACATAATTCTAACTTTATTTTTCTTATATTACGGAATAAGTTAAAAAAGCCTTATTACTTTTTTCAGTTGTGAACTGAAAAATTCTTTATTGACCTTGTATGATAATAGAACAAACTTTTTCTGCATTTGTTATATCGAGTTATTTAATCTCTGTTATTGTATTTTGATTGCAGTTGTTTGTCGATAGAATAGTTTTGATTCTGATGTAAGTTAGGATAGTCTTATGTTAAAATATCAATTTGCACAACATTAAATTCTTAAATATTTCCCACTGGGGCATTTCAGAAGTTGGATTGACATCTGGGACCTGCTGTCACAAGACTGTCGGGAGGAAGTGGTGCTTGTGGATGCAGCAAGTCTCAAAATGACCCTTGAAAACTACCTCCGGAAACATAGGTCAGTGGTCCACAGAGAATCAAACCTTCAAACTTTAATGTTTATTTTCCTTGACGTAAATATATATAAAAAAGCTTGAATAAAATGAATGATTTTTATTTATATTTTTGAGAGGATTGGTTAAGGGAGTTGCATTCATTCAATTTATGAACAAAATACATTTTCCTGTCGACCTGCAGTGCATTGGTAGTAAAAGGTATCTATCTGAGATTTTCTTCCACCAACTGTAGCTTGGTGCTGCCTTTATGACCAATTTTGACAATGAGATGTATGAACAAAACCAAAAAATATCCTAAGATTCCAACATTTGATGTTTACAAATAGGTAATATATAGAGAATACCAGGTAGTGTTGATATAGATAAATGTTATCATGCAAGGCTAAGAAAATCAGAAAGCACGAGGCTTTATCACACGGGTTATATTAACCGATATTTACAGAGATGGTGGGATAAAAGTATCATTAACATTCTTTAAATCTGTGTTTGCAGGTTTTGTTCAGAATGCAAGTCCAAAGTGATGCGTGCATATGAAATCCTGGTTGGTGATGTGGACAGTACGAAGGAGAAGGGTTACTGCCCCGCCTTGTATGAGGGGTTACGGTGCTGTCCAGGAGAGGGGCACATTCACATGTTGTGCGACACTGACTTCATCGCTCACCTTATAGCCAGGGCCGAACCTGAACTCATTGGAAAGTGAGTACACCTGCATTAGTTTGGGTTCTTTTAAGAGCTGAAACAATTTATTGGAATGTACCAAATACTGTGGTGTGCAGCTACAATATGGTGCATTTTACAATGATGACAAAATTGAATTGGGTTCAATATTTAGACAAGTTCATGCCTTTTTTATGAGTTGTAAAAATTAGATGGTGTTTTCTAGTCATAATTATTACTGTATCTCTAATTTCTTTGAAAGTTTATTTTCTACTTCTACTATTCATACAATTTAAAAAAAAATACTTTACTCTGTTACTGAGATTTGTAAGATTTTATGTTTATATAGATGTTTGCTGTTTGATTAAAAATAGTTAATATTTTGCTGTTTTTGCATATAAACATTTTAATTTTTTATTTTATCAGTCTCCAAAGTTACACACAACACAGTAAATAGTTTTAAGTATCCCATTTTCTAAAATTAATTGTAAAAAAATATTGAATAGAGACATAAACTGACAATACGAATCAAATCATGCAAGAAGTGTATGGATACAGCTCTAGTTGTTTTGTGTGTTTATGTTACATGCTTCATTTTTCATTTCATTGCCTGAGCTAGAAAGCTGCTTGCTATTTGCCATTTTGCTAAAAACTATAACTATTGTTAGGGGTGTAACAAATGCCTGGTGCAGTGCTTAACCATGGTTTGAAAATGTTTATTAAGATACAAACCAATATGAAACTGTTGAACAGATACAAGACATGTCCCTTTCCAAAATAGCTGCCCACAGATTATTAATACAAATTGACCACAAACAAAGAGGCAAAAATTAAGTGCTAGTTTCAAGTAAAACGCAGAAAAAGCAATAAGTTTATTGACAAATCAGAAGCTGTGTGTACGTTATGTAATACCTCACTCAAGAATAGCGGTGGAACTTCACATTTAAAACACATTGAACATCACCTCCTGAAAAAGGTGAAATGTATTGAGTTTCCTACATCACTCCTTACCATTCCTTTATCAACCTAAGTAGACAAAAATCTTGGTGGTTTATTGAATACAGTTCTCTGTGACATTATCACAAGGTTGGTGGTTTATTGAATACAGTTCTAAGGTTGGTGGTTTATTGAATACACTTCTCTGTGACATTATCACAAGGTTGGTGGTTTATTGAATACAGTTCTCTGTGACATTTCACAAGGTTGGTGGTTTATTGAATACAGTTCTAAGGTTGGTGGTTTATTGAATACACTTCTCTGTGACATTATCACAAGGTTGGTGGTTTATTGAATACAGTTCTCTGTGACATTATCACAAGGTTGGTGGTTTATTGAATACAGTTCTCTGTGACATCATCACAAGGTTGGTGGTTTATTGAATACAGTTCTCTGTGACATTATCACAAGGTTGGTGGTTTATTGAATACAGTTCTAAGGTTGGTGGTTTATTGAATACACTTCTCTGTGACATTATCACAAGGTTGGTGGTTTATTGAATACACTTCTCTGTGACATTATCACAAGGTTGGTGGTTTATTGAATACACTTCTCTGTGACATTATCACAAGGTTGGTGGTTTATTGAATACAGTTCTAAGGTTGGTGGTTTATTGAATACACTTCTCTGTGACATTATCACAAGGTTGGTGGTTTATTGAATACAGTTCTCTGTGACATTATCACAAGGTTGGTGGTTTATTGAATACAGTTCTAAGGTTGGTGGTTTATTGAATACACTTCTCTGTGACATTATCACAAGGTTGGTGGTTTATTGAATACAGTTCTCTGTGACATTATCACAAGGTTGGTGGTTTATTGAATACAGTTCTCTGTGACATCATCACAAGGTTGGTGGTTTATTGAATACAGTTCTCTGTGACATTATCACAAGGTTGGTGGTTTATTGAATACAGTTCTCTGAGACATTATCACAAGGTTGGTGGTTTATTGAATACAGTTCTCTGTGACATCATCACAAGGTTGGTGGTTTATTGAATACAGTTCTCTGTGACATTATCAAAAGGTTGGTGGTTTATTGAATACAGTTCTCTGTGACATTATCACAAGGTTGTGTATCTCCCAACACAGGTTTTTAATGATCATTTTCAGTAGACTGTGGATAAACATTTATTACAAAGTGCATAAGGTACAACAAGTTTGAAAATATCCTGTCATTCATATAGGTAATTTACTGTGTATAGTTTTACTAGTTTCAAGGCAGGAAACTGACTCAGTATTTTGTGTACTAAACAGCCGTACAAGTAGTAACATGCTTATACAATGTAAAAACACTATGACAGGAAAATGCTATCAGGTCTGTCTGCAACACTGTACCTACTATTTAGTCTGTTCACTTATTTGCTTAAGTTAATATTTAATGTTTGGAATCCTTTTGTCTTGTGTAATGTTCTAATAAACTAATACTTATAAACAGTATCTAATCATAAAGTTAATTTGTTTCCTTTCTGTTAAAAAACAAACAACTTCTTATAATATGATATTCAGTGAATAATTTAAAGTTTTCCAGTACAAGACATACCCAATACTTACCAATACGTACCACGTGAGTGATAGAATGCAATACGATTTTGAAAGAAATCACACATCCCTAACTATTGTTGGGGTTCCTATCGCCAACTGATAAGGAGTCACCGACTTCTAGCACCTTAGACCCTCACTGCAGATTTGTATAATGATAAATGACTCCCTTTTTTAATGATGTCTAAATTGTGGGGAGGTCTTCCAGCAGGCCCTTTTATTCTACCCAGACATTTATCAGTGGTCCATCTCCAAGAAAAATTACCCATTACCTTACTTCAGTGTCCATAATTGTGTGTCTGCAATGCATTTCAAAATTAAAACAAAAAACATCTACCCTTTGCAGTACTGGTAGACGAGACAGACATGCCAAGACCCTGGACATTGCCCAGGAAGAGGTGCTGACATGTCTTGGCATCCACACTTATGAACGTCTGCACAAGATATGGCAGAAGCTGAAGGCAGAAGAACAAACCTGGCAGATACTCTTCTATCTTGGAGTCGATGCACTGAAGCAGAGTTTTGAGGTAAAAGCAGTTATTTTTAAACATTTTTATGATCAACACATCAGGGTTCGACGTTAACTTTTTTGTGAGCTGGACCAGTGGTCAAGTAACTTAGAAAACTTACTAGACCTGACCTAAACTGGACTAGACCAAAATGTAAAACGCATAATACACACACAAGTCATACTTAAATCAAATTGTTATATGAGTTCAAGCATTGTGTTGCAATAACATATCAATATTAACTAAGTATGAGACATTTATGACTAGAAAATCAGTATGAAACTTAACATTCTATTAATGCAACTTAGGTATGATTATACTTAATTTTCTAGTCTAATATAGGTATCATACATTGGTAATTATATGTCTAGAAAGTTAAGTATGACCAAACCTATATGACTAGATGTTTTCACACAACTGAACAGGCCAGACTCACATGATTGTCAACCTGCTTTATTTCCACAGTATAGGATGCAACAAAAGTAGTGAGCGGTGAGCTGTACTTAAGATCATATTTTCTTTTGTGAGATATGTGGGATTCAGATTCAGAATGCCCCTTTATATTATCGATTTGGAATTTGTCCGTACTGACAACAAATCCCCCACACTCTTCATACTATCTGCATGTCTTACAAAACAAAAGATGCTCTTTTCTTCAAAATCTAGCCCACTAAACTCATCTGTTAATTTTGGACAAAACGATCTTATCTGCTTTGTTTTGTCATGCAGTTTCTTTGAAGCATACTTGCTCTTTCGTTTCGTATTGTCGTCGGTCTTTTTTTTGTCGGACGAAAACCCAAACTTAAATACATTTTTGTGTCGTCTGCGCATAGAGCTTTATAAACAAACCGTATTATAGTCTGTTGTCGTAATACTTGAGATCTCAACATTACAGATAGTATTCGTGCTTTTGTATCCCTCGCATTTTTATTTAAAAAGTATAAATAATTATAGGACACTTCCGTAGACATTAGAAAATAAGAAGTTAGATGAAGAAATAAGCATTCGTATCCGCTTAACAATTAGTATTACAACATTGGATATTTGACAAGTGCGTAGGGGAAAAAAGCCTTGTTCTGAAAACACCAGCCAATGAGTGAACGCATGTCAAGGTTGTTACTAAATATACCAATAAATATAGCACACGGGTTTCCCAAGAAACTGTGTCGACAAACGTCAATAGCGACGGAGTTTAACCATTATAAATATTTTTGGACTTTTGATTCATTCATAGGCTTATTTTCGGCGAGCTTTGTCCAATTTAGAACACAACCAGTCGGTCCAGCTAGCCTAGGATTTAGCTAGACCAGACCACCGATCTACTAGTGAATGTCGTTCGATCGGTCCTTAATGTCAAACCCTGCACATACATCAGCAATAATGATAGTCATAACTATGTGTTTATGCAACACTAGTATGTACTAGGTATTTGCTTGTCGAGAATACAGGCGAAACAATATTTCCTCCTTCTAAGAGGAGTAACTCTGATTGTTTGTTGCCATATAGCCCAACACTCATTAATAAACCCTATGGTGTGGGTATTCATTAGAAGTGTTACATTAAAATGATTCTAATGATTAAAATCTGGATCTCTTTGGTCTTCTCAGTGATTTGATTGTGTAGTCAATTGAGGAATTTGTTAAATGTAAGTCCTCAAAGTATCATTAAAAGTAAAATACCTTGAATTGGAGTGAGTAAACGACATGTTGTATTCTTTCAAAAAGTATATTTACCTTTGTAACATATTTTTTGTTTATGAAAACTTGGTTCTTGTGACATAAATATACATTTTGGTATTAAAATATTTACCTAAATACATGTATTAAAATATTAATCTTTTTAGGCCAGTTTGCTTGTAGAACACATACTATATCTTGTATTTCATGGATCTTTGAAGAGTGTACACAAACACAAGAATAAAACAAAAACGATGTGAAATCTTGTTATATGATATTATATGGTATGGCATTACCTGTTTGTTCGGTGTACAAATGATCATATCATTCCACTGTTGGATACTGTTCTAGAATGAAAGCCTTGCCATTAATGTGTCAATTATTTGTTTTTAGATTGCCTTGGAACAGAAGCAGGGAGTGTCCAACTTGGAGTTAATGTGTGAAGCTCTTTTGGAAGAGGAACGAGTGAAGGAAGAACGACAGGAGAAGAAGCGACAAAAAAAGAAAAGGAAGAAAGCAAAGTCTGGGCAGATACATGAAAAAGAGAATCGTTACATTGAAGAGGAGGAGGAGGAGGAAGAAGAAGATCATTGTTCTAATGTAAGCTTTTAGCCTTTCTTTTAATGTAAAGATTGTGTTAAACAGTTTTTATAAAAAAAATCACTAGATTGCATTTGCTTTGTGTTGAATTAAACCATTGTATCAATGATTTAAATTAAAATGAATTACAAATGCTTGAATGTTTGTAACATAAATGTTCTCCAAACTTTAAACAACACACATTAATAATAAATAATTATATAGTATATTTTTAACTCTGCTGATTTTGTAAAACTGAGGTTGGAAAGTTATTGAGGTCTTAGCCAGAAAATGAAAAAAAAAACTTAAAAAGGGTTTTCATATATGTATTATTCAGGTATTCTTGCATTCCGGCATTTTTAATAGGAACAATGCTGCATTGAAGTTAAAAAGGATATTGTTGTTTTCAGTGTAATATGTCTAGCTGTGAGGGTATTTTTGTATTTCAGTCTAATAAGTCTAGGTGTGAGGGTATTTTTGTATTTCAATGTTATAAGTCAAGCTATGAGAGTATTTTTGTATTTAAGTATTGTCAGTCTAGCTGTGAGAGTATTTTTGTATTTCAGTGTAAAAAAATATAGAGCTCTGTGGGGGTATTTTATTTTTCAGTGTAATTGGTCTAGCTGTGGAAGTATTTTTGTATTTCAGTCTAATAAGTCTAGCTGTGAGGGTATTTTTGTATTTCAGTGTAATTGGTCTAGCTGGGAGGGTATTTTTATATTTCACTGTAATTGGTCTAGCTGGGAGGGTATTTTTATATTTCAATGTAATTGGTCTAGCTGGGAGGGTATTTTTATATTTCAATCTTATTGGTCTAGCTGGAAGGGTATTTTTGTATTTCAGTGTAATAAGTTTAGCTTTGAGGGTATTTTTATTTTTCAGTGTAATTGGTCTAGCTGTGGGGGTATTTTTATATTTCAGTGTAATAAGTCAAGTTTTGAGGGTATTTTTGTATTGCAGTGTAATAAATCGAGCTGTGAGGGTATTTTTATATTTCAGTGTGATAAGTCTAGCTGTGCTGGAGGTCTAAAGCACTCGTCCTGCTCCAGTAGTAGTAGCCATCATCATGGTTGTAGTGACCAGAACTCCAACACAAACCTTGCCTCAATGGAGAGCTGTCGTAGGTGCGATCCCAGGTCTCCAAGCTTGGGTCACCAACGACGCCCCCTAGAGCTTGGCAGCAGAAACAGCGACTATGGTTACTCTTCGTGCGGGGATGGTTGCGAGAGTTGTAGCGTTCCCAGTTCAAACGATGGCTCCGATATAGTCTGCTCAGATAGCGTGTGTAGTGGTATTGATGGTGAGAAGTCTTCTTTTGTAATAAATTAATAGAAATAAAAGTAATTAATTGTGGGGACTCTCTTTAGATGCAAAATTAGAAATGAATTACTCATCTATATGTCAGAATATTATTGAATGTCACGTATCTAGCTTGTCTTTTTTTTTTTTATCAGATATGACTATAAATATATCAATTTTTGGACGAAAAAAAAAAAAAAATTTACGTCTTGTAAAATTATTTTCCTTAGACTTAAATATAAGCTTTTTAGGAATTATTTTAATGCACTAAACTAGATTGTTATATTTTCCTTATTTTGAACATTTTTCTATATCTTTAAACCCTACATTTTCCTATAATCTGGATACTTGGTTTTTTATGCTACCTTAAAATAAACCCGACCTGGTAGCGCAATCGGTAGAGCGTCGGCTCCAGGTACCGGAGGCCCCAGGTTTGATCCCGGGCTGCGACATACCAAAGTCCTTAAAAATGGTATCGGTATAGCTCCCTTGCTAATGCTCAAGCAAATATAAGGGTAGTTCCACGACTGGTTGGCCCGGTGTCAGGATAATGTGACTGGGTGTGGTATCATGCCAGGTGTTCACGGCATGCTATACACAGTGAAGGCAGCACTATATCTGCTTTAAGTGGACACCGTCTCTAGATAACAGAAATACTGTTGGTGGGATGATCAACCCAATAAACAAACAAACCTTAAAATAACATGATTTTGCAATTTAAAGCTTTATTTTATCTACTGCATTGGATTTATCTTACCTTTAAATGCTTAAAATGCAGAACTATCCTTTCAAATAAAAAAGAACAAAATTATTTAATTATTAAAAGATAATGATAATGACTTAAATAAGATGTAGACAGGATGCAGGTATTTGTAAAACAGATATTTAAAGTATAAAAAAAAGAAATGCATTAGCACTATATATAATTCTGAACCACAGTCTGTTTATTGTAGATTGTATTTTAAAATCCTCCTAAGTTAATTTATTGTTACAATACCTTTTTTTTAAGTGAGCCTAATATTGCTTTTATTACCACCATATTTCCTATATTTTATGTCAAAACTCAGTTGATGTCCTGGGTGAACCTTTTGATATGGCTTGTAGATATTTATAATCGTGTTTGCAACCTAAAAATGCTTTTATGCACCAAACCTAACTATGTGTCTGATGATCGGGTTCTAAAACTGACTGTTGTTATGCCTACAGGAGAGGACCATGTGTGTGAAGGCAGCAGCAGGGAAAGATGTCACATGTCAGAACTGTCTCCAGAGAGAGGGCGTGCCAAATCACCTTTGCCTAAAGGAAATAAGGTGAACCTTATAATTTCATAAGTACATTTTTTACACTAACCTACACTGCAAGTCTCTTGTTGCCTTAAGCTCAGATTAAAGTTTTGTGTGTCTGCAAGCACTACCAGACTTAAAGCGCTAATACCAGTGCATAAATTGGAAAGGTCACATGATTTGTCATCCTATCAGTTACACTTACCGATATCATCAAGCTTGATAATTCCAGGTTAGATTCTGTGAGAAATAGGACCATAGTTTGACTTTCTGGAGTATAAACATGCATGTTTAAATTTTGCATCAAAGTACAGTCATTGCTTTCATCATATTTAAATGTTAAGCACTTGAATAGTCTTTAGGATTGCAATGATGTACCATATGACGGAATACCGCAGTTCTCTGTTCAACTGATTACCGGTTCATTTCTCAATAATAATTATTTGAACCATGCCATACTGTTTGGGAAAAATCCTACATTGTTTTCTTGAGTTCACGTCGAATCGTTGTTGATTTCGTAGTGGATTATAATTTTGTACTAGGAAAACTACAAAGTGGGTCAAGATTTAGCACTTTTATGACAATGTTGGCGACGCTTAAATGTGATGCCTGCTCACAATTTACAATCGGCCATTGTACATCATCCATAGTTATTTTCCCTGGTTGCCTGCTTATCTGTAGCTTTACGGTTGTGTATTTTTTTTTATCCACTGTGTGCACGAATAGTTATCCATTACTGCACATAATATGGCCTCCAATATAAAATTAAGTTCACTTTAGCCTAATCTTATGTCCAAGATTGGGACACATTTTAGGTTCCAAATAAAAGAAAAGGTCGGGGTTTTATCATATTATTAACATTCTAGATGTAACAACCTGCCACCATTGTTTCTCAGATATTTTATACAAAGCACTAACTACTAACAAGCTGACTGTGTTGACACTACATATTGTTATTAAATTTTATCTTGTTTTCTTTGATAATGTACCAAACTGTTATATATTTACTGTGATAGACATTCAGATTTTAAAATAAAGATAAGAAGCATATTGGAAGAAATGTTATATTACATTTTATTTTTAAGACCTAACATGTTTAAGTTTTAGGTTAATCAACTAGTTAATGTGTAAATACATTTAATGTGTTGATTGCCTTTTATGTCATACATTCTGGTTCAGTAAACAGCAATGTTAACATATTGTTTAACATAAACCAGTGTGTAAAAGTATAACTATGCGATCAGCAAAAAGGTATCCATAGTACCAATGATGGTACTGCTTGATGTATCTTTTCATATCATGTGGTTTATATTGTGTTATCATATCAGTGTAGCATATTGTTACACCCCTAAAAGTCCCCCATGCTGTCATGTGACAGCTCTTGTTTATCAACACAACTATGTTCATTTTAATGTGGCTGTTTATTCTATCCATTAAGGGGAAGAAGTTCTACAGACTTCAAGGTAAAACCATAAATATGGTGTTGCCCATGGTCGAGTGGTTGAGTCACGGACTCCTGGGCCTCTCACCTGGGTTCCAGTCCTGGTCAGGGTAAAGGACTTCATGTGGAAAGGTGGTCCAGTTGACCTGCAGTGCACAGTTGGTTATACCCAGGCAAAAGTGTTAGGTTTCCCTTCACCAGTTATTAGGTGGAAGTCATCCTTTGACATGTTCTTTGTGTGTTTGGATTTGATATCACCTCTATAACTCATGCTTGGTTTATATTGCAGTGTGAAGACTATTTCATTCCTACATGTAGTGGTGATTGTGGCAATCAGGGCCAGTACAAGATGACCTTCAGCTTAGAAGACATGCTAGAGGTACTATAGTTGCTTTTATTATTATAAAATGGCAGTCAGTATCCACTAAACACATTTTATACAAGGTTTTGTTTTGTCTTTTTGTCTGACTGATTGTCCTTTAGGTGGATGAAAGTGGGTACTTGCTGTACAACTTCATATAATTTTAGCCATAGAAAAGAAGAATGTTTTTTCTTTCTTTCTTAGCATATACCCGGTATTGCTGCTACACAATAGAACTGGCAGAATTTGGTTCATTTAACCAGTATTAGAGTATATGATTTAATTTAATTAAACAAGCTGGGCACCTGTGGTGTGATTTTAGAGTCAGACAATTATCTTTAGTTATAAGAGAACCTGTGCTGTGTGTTACATAATAATTATGCAGTTATTGCCCTTTAAAAAAATGACATTGATATAAAGGGAGATTTATAAAAAGGTTTGAGGTAGGTGATTTTTGTTAGCCATCTGATTACTGTTCTAGTTAGTTTTTCACATGTTTGAAAACTAAATGACAAATTGCTTTTTGAAGTCCTAATGTCTTTTTATCTGAAGTCATGTCCTTATATCTTTTTTTGTACTTTGGTTAAAGTTGTGTTTATTTGGCAGAGACTTGCCATAATTGTAAATATTGTGCTGATTAAGCTCGCTTGCTTAAGCAACGCTTGTTTGCAGAGTATTCATTTTGTACAATTTAGGTAGCAAAAAAATGTGTATGCCTTCATTCAATACTGTATATAGATTATTCTAAACATTGACATTACCATTTTAATCCTCTATACTAAGACACTTGAAAACTAGCTGTTTAGTGAATTTGTGCTTCAAGTATTGTAAAATAATTCATAATATAAATAAAATGATATACATTTTGTTTTTACAAATAAAACATTGTTTATAAACAGCATGTCAAGTGTTTATGTACACACACAGGCTCCACTGTCTTTGCATAGAATGTTTTACTGCCAGCCACTTTTTGAAAGTAGCCTCTTCCCACAATAAGTTGAGCGCGTTCATGCTGGCTAGTTGTTCAGTCTGTGCTGACACATTCGACATATAACAGTAAGATTGTTGGTGGGACCAATCAACTGTTCAAAAGATAGTTTTGTTTTATCATTTTTGTATTTGCAGTTGCTACGGTAAAAATTAATCTGACTCTTTTTCCTCCCACAGAAATTCTGCTCCTCGGAGGATGAAGCTGTGATTTCAGAGGAAGAGATTCTTCGGTTCAAACAAAACGAGACCAAGTTGCTACGGAAACGGCAGGAACTGCGAGAGACACTTCGTCAACGGTTTAACAACATGCAACAACATGGGCGGCCGGAGTCGGACACCGGCGACAGCTCTTGTGACCTTACTGTGTAACAATGGCAACCAGGATCTGGGTCAAGGCCATTGAGGTCATGTTATCTAGGTCTTGCAGAAGTCAACAGTGAAAAAAATGGGTCTTGATGATATCATTTCTGCAGAATTTTTTTATATGAGAATGAATTTGGCTCATATTTTTTTATTGTTCTGTTGTTGTTTTTTGTGTCAGTAATATGGGACGTGATGGATCACGATGGCTTCCCCCTTTTTTCTGTGATACGTTCATAGCTGAAAATAGGAAAAGTATTTCTGTGGTATTTGGTTTCAATTGTAAGGGCTGCTATAATAGGCTCACAATGGGCGCCATGGTAAATGTGTAAAAATGATCTTCTCACTCAATACTTGTGATTTCATGATTCGGATTGATATTTTCTGTCTTTCTAAAGAAGACATTGCCTGCATGGTAATGTGCCATGTATATTTTATTATTTAATACAAAATGACTATTTTCTTCTCAAAAGTTTTTTTTCCTGATCTTATTATTTTTGTTATGTTTTTTTTTATGTTGAGGAGTGATATTGACATTGGCTGTGTCTAATTTTGTCTCCTAATTTTAATAAATTAAGTAAACTTTCCTACTTTAAGTAATTTATTTTTGCTATGGAAACAGTGCTGAAACAAGAAATTATTTGTATTTGATTTATTTGTGTATTGTGCCCAGCATTGACTCTCTTTGTGATGCATTCTAAATGCTGCATGCCCAAATTGTATATTTTTATGTAGAATCTATGTGTAAGTATTGTTTATTTATCTCTATTAAAATTTGTACAAAAGTTTCTTAATAGCTAGTGCTTGAAATGTTATTTTTCGTTGTTGTATTCCTCTTCTCTTCTAGTTGATTAGAATAACCCGTATGGGTTTAAATTTCAAGGTATCACATTGACAGTGGTATATTTCATCGTGTAATGGTTGCAAACTTTTATTTTTCTAATGCCTTTTTTTCCAATCTTAATTCAAGACAGAGTCAAAGTTATAAAAGAATGCAGAAAGAGAATTCAGAATCTTATAAGCAAAAAAAAAACTAATGCATTGAATAAAACAGGTTACAAAAGTAACCATTGACAACTAGCTTTTACTTGAAGTAATTTTTTGTGTATCATCTAAAAAAAGTTGTAATTTTATAATTGACAAATGACGAGAATCAATGTTTTTCTCCAGTAACATGTTTATTCACAGTATTATTTTAGATGAACACAAACCAGTCTTTAAATATCCTAGGGACAGCCTCAAAACACAGTCTTAAGACAAGAATTCAAATCGTTCTTTACAAATTTGTCATGATCAGGTGATCGAATTAAGATATTACTTCCTGATATGATCTTTTAACAAATTTATGATTTGAATTTTAAAAGTGATTTGGTTTGCATATTGAATATAAAGCTTTGTCAAAAACATGTCTAATAGAAAGTTCCGTAATAGTTGGTTAAATCTGTTAACATAAACCACTTTGTTCAAACAGTCCAAGTGAAAAGCAAGTTGTGAACAATTGACCCATTTTGCACAGAAAGACACCTGCTTTATGATTGTAAGACTGAACTCTAGGGTTTATAAAAAACTGTCCAAAAATCAATAGAAGTTAGGTGAAGTAACAAAAACATTTCAGAAATGCTTAAAAAGGCCAAAATAGATGAATTTTTTAAGAGCTTAGCAAAACATGTTTAGCATGTAAATCAGCACTGTTTCCATACATTTTGTTAGCTAAATGACACTGCTATTTTATTTATTATCAGTATCTACTGTTCATGACCAGCAGCCCATATTAAAAATGATTACACATTACCTTTCTTCTGCTTTATCCTTTGTTTCTTATCCAAGTTATTGTTTGTTTGTTTATTGGGTTTATCGTCCCACCAACAGTATTTCAGTTACCTGGAGACGGTGTCCACTTGAAGCAGATATAGTGCTGCCTTCACTGTGTATAGCATGCCATGAACACCTGGCATGATACCACACCCAGTCACATAATCATGACACCGGGCCAACCAGTCGTGGAACTACCCTTATATTTGCTTGAGCGTTAGCATGGGAGCTATACCACTACCATTTTTAACGACTTTGGTATGTCGCGGCCCGGGTTCGAACCCGGGGCCTCCCGTACCTGAAGCCGACGCTCTACCGATTGCGCTACCAGGTCCAGTGCTTATTCATGTTATACAGTACTGGTTCATTTAAAAATCATTTATATGACACTCGTTGCCAGGTGGCTAGATTCACTGACTAGCAGCTTCTAGATTGTGGTCCCTCTCCTAGTCCGATAGAGGGTTACAACGTTTATGTGGAAAGGTCATTAAGGTTACCTGCAGTGTTCCATTAGTCTACTTAGATTGAGTCTGATTTCTTCCTCCACTACTAATATCTGGATGTTGCTATAATGACCATAGTTGTGCCGCTGCAGTGTGTTTAAAGAATTAAACAACAATTTTTATGATGATTTTTTATTAATATGCTTGGGAATTTAAATGCCGGGTGCCTGTGGGCCGAGCGGTTAGAGTAGCCGACATTTAATTCCTCAGTCCCTTACCTTGTGGGTTTGAGTCCTGGTCAGGCTACGAACTTTTTATGTTGGAAGGGTCTTCCACCTGACCTGCAGTGCACTGGTAGTTCTACCCAGACGTATGTCTGGGATCTTCGTCTACCAATAAGAAGCTGGATGTTGCCAATATGACCTAAGATTTTGTAGGTGGGGTGTAGGTTTGTGTCCTTGTGCAGATCAGAGTACTGTATATATAACATATTCTCTAACTGTTCTTCATTAGGAAATGCTAAATTCATGGAATTCATAAAATAATATCTCCAAGGTATTTGAAAATGCATATCTTGATCTCGAATGTAAAGA
This sequence comes from Sinonovacula constricta, assembly GCA_007844125.1. NCBI lineage: Eukaryota > Metazoa > Mollusca > Bivalvia > Cardiida > Solecurtidae > Sinonovacula > Sinonovacula constricta. The sequence continues at coordinate 21,258,995 of CM017571.1, forward strand.
TTGGGCCAAAGTACATTTTGTTTTGATTTGGGGTTACTCTTACTATTCAAATTGCATTGTTATCTCCCTTGTATGTGGATATTTGGTATATACTGATAACGATTTTTCCACTTTTCTAACTACCGGGTATTAAGGACGCTCCAGATGACATTCATGTATGCAAATAAAATCATAGCTTGGGGAATAAGATAAGCTATCAGTAAAATTGCACAAGCAATTTGATTAAAATAATAAATTTCTTATAAAAAGTATTATTCAAATAGGTCTTCGGCAAGGGGCTAATTAGACAGTTAAAATAGGTTTGTTGTGACAATTTCTGTGAGTGACCAAGATATAATGTAATATTGAGAATTATGGAATATAATCAATATCGATTCACCTCTTCTATTTACCACACAGTCAATTATCTAATATGCCTCTATGTACTTACCAGCTCTTCAACTGATAAGCACGAACTGACCAGGTCAGTGGGTATCCAGATCTGCCAGCTCCCGAATAAACAATAGTACAGTTATAGAAACGCCCCCTCGTTTACGGAAAGTTGGACTGGCCAGTTATTTTATTTTTAAGCAATTAAGAGAGTGCGGATTCTTATTTTATTTCTTCAAATGCAATTTCTAAATAACTCTTTAGCAGCATAGTTAAATGTCTTTCAATAATGGCCGCTGTTTTCTCCAATCTGCCTATTGCCTCCTAATGTTGTCATAGTTAAAATTCAGTTTGATATTTATAATCACCTTAAAACCAATGGCGCAGATTCTTCTTTAGTTTATTTTGTCATGTTGGAAACAAATTGGGAGAGCGGGAACTAGATCTGTTTTGGTACTTTTGGCCAAAGCCCTGTGTATATAAGTCATTATTTTTGGCCTAATTTGTCAAATTATTATTACGAGTTACTTATCATTTTATATTGTATTTGAAGGTGGCCATAAAATATGGGTTGACTTAACTATTTGGCATGCAACAGGAACGTGGAACTGCGTTATTAATTATGTTTTAAAATGTTTTGGCAAGTTTATGTCTAGGGGACTTATCGCAATATTTCGCATACACCCGAAGTAAGGATAATGTCAAAAGGATACCTGAATAAACGGTACGTCAACTCGCTATCAGCACATCTTCGTCCCCTTTATACATCGGACCTTTGTTAGACAAACAATGGAATAATGTGTCCTCGCCCCCAACAACAATCTTAACATACTGTTATCTGCCAGTTCTAACCGCTCATCGTCAAAACAAAATTTATCAACACCATCAGCGTTAAAGGATAAAGGATTTTCTACGTCATTTATTCAACCAAACTTATTTCTTATTTTATTTTTGGTTACACGATTACCGCATGATATTTGATAAGAAGTTATATCAATTACAATCAGATAGATCTACACGGTACTTATTAAAATTACGTAATTTCGTCTAGAGCAAATTGTTTTAGTTGTTGTTTCGTACTTTATTTTGAAATACTAGTGCCACTAGTTATGATAATTATAACAACGCACAGCAAACTGTGAAGAAAGACCACAGACAAAGGACAGGGTAGAATTACCGGCGCACCAGGCCATTTAGAAGGCCTTTTCACACGATGTCCTTTGCACCGAACGGGACTCAAACCTATGAAGACTGACGCAAAACAAATTGAAATGAGTGTTACTACTAATGCTAAGGTAATACAACTTACCGAGTTCATTAAAACACCATACATGCAACTATTGCGGGTTGGTCTGCCAACTGACCTGCGGAGCGCCGTTGGTTCCAGACAATTTGCGTTTTTTGTTGTTGTTACCATAACTGTGTTAATTTCAGATGTATAAAATGTAACCAAACCCTCAAGTTTATCTTAAATAATTCCTTCCCCGACTCTATTGTGACCATTTCAAGTTTTACAGGTCCTTTCCGCCAGTTTGTCAATATTTTAAACAGCTTCGCAAAACACACCAACTAACACGACTGTCGTGTTTTTTTTTTTTTTAAATATATGAAATGAAACCAGCCCTTATCAACAAAATCATTAGTTTTACTAAAAATCAAAACGTTAACAATTTAACTTGCTACATCGTGGTTGGAACTGGGGCCTAACATATATCAGTTGAGCAATAACCAATGAACCATCTATGACGGTGTTATATTATGGTCGTTTATTTATTATTTAAACTTTTAGTTTTCTTTGAAACTTCATACTCCATTGCTAACGTAATACGTTTTAATTTAAAAAAACAAACAAAAAACAATGACCCGAAGACCAGGTAAGTGGGAGATAACAAATACATCAATCGTGAAGTTTTCTCGAACTTCATAAACCAGATACGGTAAACGATGCATACTTTTCAAAATGTCTTTAACTATGGCAATTTGGTCAGCCTGAGAGACAGGACTTTGGATTAAAATTTAAAAAGTGTATACGTATTCTTTACGTTAGAACCTCCTCACTACAACAAAATTATAGACAAAGAACAGTGTTGACTTTCACATGACTTGTACTGTATTTGGCACCATATATAGACTTCTGACTCGATAACTGCCATATGCCATATAACTTAATGAAGAAAGCAAACGACACTCAGATGAAGCGCTATTGACACAAACTCAGTTGACAGCATCATATTATTGGCGCCGCTCTTGTGAGCGGTGCCTCTTATCGAATGCACTTTTTTATGGCGACGATAGTGTAGTAGTCAATAACACGATGTCAGATATTCCGTGAGACACTTTTCAGAGAAAAGAACCAAGTGTCCCGTTTTTTAACAGGGTAGCTTGCAACAATAAAGTGTAGCTTGCAATTATAAAAAGTGGCATAAAAACATAGCCGTTTGGCGAAGTTTTGTTTAACAAAAGAAACCGAGTATACCGATGTTAGAAATGCAGCTTGTAAATAAAGATGTAGCAGAGGACAAGGAAGACGAACAAATTAGCAAAAATACTCTACTTCCCATCAAATTCATAGTTCGTCATTGTCAAATGTTAATGTAATTAATCAACAGTGTAAGAGCGCATGCTCTCTACGGCGCTTTGGATGTCTCACATCCTGGCTCTTTCTTGTTTATCCACTATGTACATACAGGAGCCGACATGGAGCCGACAAGAATCTACACTTGGAATACATCGGCCATTTCTACAAATAAGTTGCGGAAAGTGCCCAAATGTTCAGATTAAAGAAGCCATTGCCTTGTGTTAGTCGGGAACGCTGACCATTGAAGGTTAGACGACACTAAATAAATTTGTTGTATATCATATAGGAAATCACAAAAAGTTGGAAACAAATTGCACCATGACCCAGTTATGAGAGACTTCTATAAATCTACATAGGTAAAAAAGCTATGTATTGTCTTTCAGAAATACCCAAAAATAATAATGTTGTGTAACTTTAAAGAAGGCTTTGCTTCATTTAAAACAAATACCGTCAATTGCCAGTTGGTAAACTCCCAAAACTTTCAAATATATAGGCCTACTTCCGGTAAAGGTAGATCTGTCCATTATTGTGCAAGATTTCTGCTTTCTTTTAATCCTATATGGTTTCAGCTTTCTCTTGACATCAAAAATAAAGATTACATTCAAAACATGAAATATGACACCAAAACATGGCAACATACTGTTATTAAAGAGAAAACTCCATGTCACAAGTTTTATTTCCGGTCGGTATTTAGTGTACCCACGCCTAGGACTTAGAAGGCAGAGTGTCGGCTCCAGGTGCCGGAGGTAAAGGGATCAAACACAGGCTGCGATACATCAACGCCGTAAAAAGGTCGTGCTATAGCTAATTAAATAAAATACAACATGTATGTATGATTGATATATTTACAAGTGTTTAAATTTTCGTAGTCAAAATCATTGTTAGGGTATTTCAATTTGAAAATGATCTAGTATTCTCTATCCAGAAGTTGAAAAAGTTTATCGTGTTCCCAGGACCCAGTGACTGTTTTTTCTGTGGTGATAAGCTCATACAACTCATTTGTATTTTATTCCTTTTGTATATTTTTAAATTAATTAACATTTGTTGGTTCAAAAAATAAATGAACATGCCGTCTTGTTTACAGTAATGTAGTAGTGAATGCTGAGATTAACATTAGTGATTGATACAATTAAAATTCAGCAAATAATTAACGACACATTTCCTTTTCTTGTGCAACTTCAAACAGGATAAAAACTGGATTAAGATAAGCTCTCAGTCTTTTGAAGTGAAAGAAACAACATCAAACAGTTTTAATTACACCGCCATTACTACTAAAAGCTGTTTTCAGTGATCTTACATACATACTATATCTTACTCTATGTATAGCAGATCATTCATGCATTTTCACTCGAGATGAAGCTTTAGATATAAAACAAATTAATTGATTTACATTGAGTTAGTCTTCTACAAATGGTAGGTTAAGCATTCATATTGACTTATAGTTTTTTTTTGATTCCTTCGCTAAAATTATTTGCAGACTTTTTCTTATCATTAGATTATATCAATGTAAATTCAAAGCTTCATTATCTGCACATCGATTTTCGAATCTAATTCCATCAAAAGAAAACACGCCACCTATTCAATGAGACAAATAAAATGGGGAGCTTTGGTCACAGTTTCAATACGACTGAATGTAGTCAATGAAAGCTCGATATAAAGTCAAGAGACATTCAACGTTGTCAATCACGAAAGTTCACGAAGAGTGTTCGTAATGTCTCGGTGATTTACAACTTTAACAAACGCACGCCTGTATGTCGACAAATAGACAGTACAAACCATAAAATTTTTGATGTTGCTTTTGTTATTTCTAACCTATTTTGACCCACGTGGGGTGAGAATTGCTACTGTAAACATATATATATATATATATATATATATATATATATATATATATATATATATATATATATATATAGACCTGATGTATAACATTTTATTTATTTTGTTTACACCAGTTTGTTACTTTGATTGACGAGCGCATGGCGAACACAAGGAAACAATGGTGTGGCATTTTGGGGTTTGGTTGTCGGGGCTTCAGGGTTCAGACTCTGTAGCGAGTTTTTGAGTCTATTGGCATCAAGTGCCGAAAGCGGAAGAAAGCCAAAAAGCAGCCGGACAATGGAGTTTGATTTGGAGGAAAAGGGAAGAGGAGTGGCAGAAGAAACATTAGATAGAGTGTAATGATGATATCACATCGACACTGTCTGCTGACAGCGGGATTGTAATGATGATATCACATCGACACTGTCTGCTGACAGCGGGATTGTAATGATGATATCACATCGACACTGTCTGCTGACAGTGGGATTGTAATGATGATATCACATCGACACTGTCTGCTGACAGTGGGATTGCAATGATAATATCACATCGACACTGTCTGCTGACAGCGGGATTGTAATGATGATATCACATCGACACTGTCTGCTGACAGTGGGATTGCAATGATAATATCACATCGACACTGTCTGCTGACAGCGGGATTGTAATGATGATATCACATCGACACTGTCTGCTGACAGCGGGATTGTAATGATATCACATCGACACTGTCTTCTGACAGCGGGATTGCAATGATGATATCACATCGACACTGTCTGCTGACAGCGGGATTGCAATGATGATATCACATCGACACTGTCTGCTGACAGCGGGATTGCTGTAGCTGTTCCAGGCTGGGACCTGATTACCCCGGTTGGCCCAACTTTGTCAAACACTGTGGGTAGCGGCGTAACGTCCGATGTCGTTCCATCAAGGAGACATCAACACAATGCTGAAACATTAAAGGAGCAGAACTATTCTGTAATAATTAACGGTAGTTTATTAATCAAAGAAAAAATGCACACTTTCATTGAAAGAGGGATTACATATTGACTGGAAGAACATTGACGTGCGATACAGGCTGAAATGGACATCCGCCTTATGATAGAACAAGCAACAAAACAATTCTGCAATATTTACCGGTAGTTTATGAAATATACGGATCATCTACTGAATCAGAGAAAATAACAACACTTTCACTGAAAGATTCGATTTTCATCATCAAAATATTTGTAAAGAGCGTTTTAATTATACTTTATGGTATATATTATGCTATTTATCCATAGTCTAAATGACTCAATAATGGGTCTAATAAAACTACTTTAAACGCATCTCGAAATGTTCCGCTCAGTTTCGAAAGAGTTCTGCAATTAATAAAATAAGACACTGAAACCGTTTGATTTTCACCAAGATGGAGTCAGACAGAAGTAGTAGGGACGAACCCAGTCATTAAAGAACCATTGCCATTATCGAATCTTTAAGTATCGAGTTCTCTGTTGTACAAACAAAGACAAATCTAATTTCTATCTAACATATTTTTGTTGCGGATTATCTATCAAATCAAATTTCTGCCTGTAAAGTTTTAAAACTCAGAGATAAACACGTATCAAGGATTAGGGGCGAATATATGACGGGTGATATTAGTCAGCAGTTATAGGCCTTCAATGGTGATATCAGACACTTTTCAGGGTTAGTGTTGGTTAATGATTTAAGGCCTGACTCAGATTTTGCTTTCTTTAATATACACTGTTTTACTCACAGCAGCAAGAATAAGACAGTGAAAACCATTAACAATATGCTGTTTTGTTGGATTTAAAAAAAAAAATCTATTAAAAATATATATCTTACACACTTTCAGAATTTCTGCTATAAATAGATTCGGTTCTGATGTACAGCATTGTATTTCCTTCATCGGTTTCTTACTAATTTATTAAAAACGACACTGTTTCCTGCTGAAATAAAAATGATTTTCCCAGGCATTCGTGGTGCCAAACAGTTGTCACATGTTCAGAGAAATAGCTAACGTTGATGTGTACACAGAGATTGTTTTCTCACCACTGAAATCAGATTTGTTTAATTATGTGACAACTCTCACACAAATCTGCGACACCAACAAGGGGCTTCTGCTATGACCTTTCAACCACATCTTTATTGCCCCTTATTGTGCTTATTTCTTTGTCGCAAAGTGGCGGATTCCTCCCTTTAAGGTAGGGCGAATGAGGAAGCGATTTTAGAGATATTGTGCTGAGTGAAATTACAGAGCAGCAATTTTACAATTTAAATAAAGGGACAGATTACATGGTATAATAAAATATTAATTTTTATGACGACTTATACAGCTGTTAGCCGGCTTTCGTGAATGCAGCTGGGGTTGTGTGTTTTTTGTTGTTTTTGTATTTTGCCAAATCGCACCGACACATATAAATTATGGTCATATTGGCGTCCAGCTACTTATTGGTGTAGGCAAATCTCAGACGTATGTCTTTGTAGAACCAATGGCTCACCGCACGTCAGCTGGAAAATTCCATAACAGGAAAATTCTCTCCCCGACCGGCACCAAAACCAACTTAAAACCAACGCGGTGAGGGGCTGAAGAGCGGAATATTCCATTGGTAGGATGCACGACTCCCGATCTGGTTCAAAATTCGATTAAGTCGCCGCTAATTTCCTTGAGAAAGACATGGATAAAAGAAAGACATGTTATTATTATAATGCCGTGCTTGTTAAAACATTAACCGTAAATCTGGTGTCATTGTTTATTTATAATACAAGAAAAGCGATAGATTACTTTTGTAAAGTATATTGTAATATCAAAAATTATCATTTATACTGTCATGACAACAAAAGAGGGAACGTTATTATAAACATGTACAATTTTCAATAATCCATTCCATATAACGTGCTTGTTCCGTAAGAAGTGCAGAACTCATCGTTCATGTAAACATTGAATGGCTGAAACTTAAAAATGTAACCCTTCTATGTAACCTTTTGTATCCAGTAATTATAAGGCTAGCCGTATGTTGTACAAACATAGGTTTAGATCTCGTCTATCGCTGACCTGTCTTTATAGGTATAGGTCTGAATAAAAACTTCTGTTGACAAGATCGTCGCTAGATCGCAATAGCTGTCGGGAACTTCTCTGATCAAATTATCGCCAATTTACCTGGGGTCTCGAATGTCTTCTTCCCAACATAGAGAGTCGCACTGTACAACACTGTCTGTCTAGTATTTAAGTGAATAGCTGAGGTTTAAAGTAACATGGACGCATTTTACCCTATACTTGCTGGAAAAACCATTCGCCTTATTAATATAAAACACACACCGCTTTAAAGGTGGTTCCAGCAAGTAAAAGGTAATTTGTATACATAAAACCACTCGAGAACCGAATTTCATATACAAACTTTACACATTGTGGCCCAGTCAGTGTACTTTTTATGACAAATTTACACACGAGACATGCTTCCGCGCAAACGAAGTTTTAAAGGTTCGAGCAGGATAGAGTTTGTATCAGCTAAATAAGCTTAAATATCGTCGCAATGCTTTTGAATCTAACCCAAAGCTAACAAACTTAAGTCAGCATGTTGACACACACCGTTCAACAAGTGATCATCGAAATGTGATATGTTGATTCAATAACTATTATTACTTTCCTGGATCTAGCTTTTTGTGCAAACGCAAAATAAACCGGCGGTTTCCGCTTAAAATTACGACGAATGTTAGACTAAACTATCACATCTGGTTACATGTTTGTATTGCTTAAAATATTTCGATGTCATTCAAAGTTGGGATAATCAAAAGCGTTATAATGTTTTTCATACTATTTTAGATAGTATATTACAGCGCAAACAACCTAGCAAGTACACAATCAGCATACGCATGCGCGAACACACGTCAGTCATACACAGCAATTAAAATAATTCACTAGTGCAAAACCTCAACTGTGTTCATGCTGCTTTAAACTTTATAGGCCCAGTATACCAGTAGTTTACCTGTGGTCCGTCTATCAAAGGTATAGCGGCTGTGAACAGCTGCGGATGTATCGGGTGCTGACGGAGATAAAGTGATGAAAGAAATGATGTACCCTGGACTAGTTGGGTGTATTTAGCTTGTGCTCCAACGTAACAGCCAATGCCCGTGACAGTTCAAATTGTTGACTTTTGATTTTTTATAATCAAACACGTGTACACAGTCGTTTTGTGGTAAATTCATACACAAGTGTAGATTGAAATTGATTGTTAACTCGTTTAAAACCTTACAGAGGATATGTAAATAATTATAAGAATTGTTATAATCTAAAATTGGTTTAGAACTGTAAAGAATGGTATGTCCGCATAGGATTGGCTAGCTGCTTCCGCGTAAGTGAAATGTGCTATTTAAGAAATGTTTAAATCGATTTGTGAGTTTTTATAAAAAAAGAAACTGGTTTGATATTAGGGATTGAAATAAGTCCGAATATTCGTCAAGCTGGCGATGATGAGCGAGTCGAGCAGCCCTCGGGCGGGGCAGCCACCCCGAGCCCCCATCTCTCTAGAAGGTGAGAGAAGAAAGGCGATGAAACTGGTTTATAGGGTGGAAAAAGACGCCGAAGCCTTCCGTGAGAAATGGTTGCTGGACGAAACTGACGAAAACACCAACGATTGGCTGGAATACCTGAATATGATCCGCGGCAAAGGTGAGGGGTTCAAAAACACTAAGGAACTGGAGAAAAACTTAGACAAAATCAAAAGTGACAAAGAGTACATGGGAAGCAGGGTTCTTACAATTGTGCAGCTAGGTAAAGTCTGTGAACGACAGAAACTGTTCGAGGAATTTTATGATACTCTGACTCAGCGAGTGGAAGATGCGCTCTACCACTACATGGCTAAGTATTGTCACAGCTTCTTTGCCGAGCTTGAAGATATGGATGTAGCGTGCGTACGAGATTACGAGAACAATATAAATGACTGGCAGGCAGAGATTAAGGCATGTTTGATGGAAGCTGAGGCTTCTATGTCTGACCTGATGGACATGTGTGAAACGTCACTGGTTGAGTACATCGGCTCGTATGGTCAAGTTCTCATGTGTATGCACTCAGTCTTGGATGCTTTCCTTGGCGTCTGTGACCCTTTCAGAAGCTGGGTCACCGCGGATGAGGGATACGTGAAGAAAATACAAATTGAATTAGACTGTTTACAAAGACAGCGTGCGAGGATGATGGAAAATATCAGAAAAAATACATACAGAATCGAGGAAGCCAAAGCAAAAGAGATTCGGACAAATTTTGCTAACAAGAAGCTCAATCAAGCTGTCGAAGGACGTATTAAAGACCGGCGTTTTTGTCGTAAGCGAGAGTTCTCTTTCATAGACAAGATAGAATTTACAGAAAATATCCTACACGAGAAAAAGATGGATTTAGATGAAGCCATGGGCAAGTTGCAGCATCGCCCTCTTCATACTTTAGTGAGGGAACCGTCTGATGGAATGACGGATCGATCAGCAAAACTTCAGAAGGAAGTGAGCAGGTTGGAGAGGAAGGTGGAAGCCATGAAGAAAGCCAAGAGAGACATGCGTGGGACTAGGTACGAGCTGCAGAAAGATTACCATAATTTGAAGGTAAGTGTTGTCTACCAAGTTCCTCTTATAGATGTTTAAAAAATTCACTCAACTTGGTATTGTTCTGCTAAAATATTATTTGCATCATGTCTATCATAATCGTTGGACCTTCGTTTTTTCACAAGCCCGGTCTTTGGCCACTTGCATGACCTCTGCTCGAGTTCAATTCATAGTTCAAAAAATTCTAACACTAATTAGCCACGTAGTTACAGCATATTTAGGACATATAAGTGCAAGAAGATGTGGAAAGTTTGCGAAGTCACCAAATGGATTATTTGGTGCTATCTGGATTATAGGCTAATCAGGTGATATTTTTTATAAATAAATCACAGCGACACAATTACGATCACTATAGCGACGTTCAGCTGTATTGTTGATGGAAGACCGCAGACAAATGTGTGTGTAGAACTCCAGATGCACCGCAGGTCAGCTCGAAGATCTAACCACATTAGGTGATAATTTATCATGGCAAATAATATTTAAATCTGTATATAAAGGTGACATAAATCACGCCATATAACAACTTCGGTACATGCATAAAATCATGTAAGTTCATAAATAAATCGCACATAGTACTATTTATGTAGTTACTGTCTTTTTAATTGGGTTGCAATATACGCGTTCACGTATTTTTACTCAAATAAAAAACACAGAACAGTACTTATTAATATTACTCTAAAAATAAACAATAAACAACAGCAACATCAGCAAAAACAATACATAAATAATTGCAAAATCAACATGGCAAATGAAAAGCTAAGCTGGCTGTTATGTCAGGATATTGGTATTTACTTGAATCGTGTATTGGTGTTTAAGTAAATAATAGTTTTCCATTGAAAATAAGTTATTTCAAATATTTTTACCACAAAAGCCTTGCACAAAAAAGTACACGTACTGTAAATCGTACAACGACTTTTAACATTTACATAGTAAAATATTAGCATATGTACATATTTTATACTTAAGGTACAGACGATCCTTCGAAACACTTCTTCTCGACTGATTATAAATATGTTTACGTAAATTCACAATTAAATATAATGTTGTTAGCCCATATGTAAACTCTTGTTTTCTCTATTAAAATGCAAGAAACACATAATTAATCACTAATTTAAACAATGGTGTGACCAAGTTTAAGTTAATCTGGCTATAAAGTCAATTAAACGTTCCTGCGTATTGATTTCAGTGTCATTTCTATTATGCCACTGGATACATTTCATAAGCTGCTTTAATTACAAAATATTGACTTTTGTTCACGTTGCTTGCTATAATTATTGGCTCTTTCAATCGGTCAATGGTAAATTATCATAACTTAATACTGTATAAAGTTACAAACCACTACCAGATTTAGCAAAATGCTTATGATATTTTTTTCTAAAGAACACAATTATGTTCATTCCAAGTTAACCGTAGTCAATATTTACTTTCAAAATAGTTTTAAAATAGAGTGATGGTTATTTTTGGTGATAAACATAAGCAATCAGACATTTCGTGTCTAAATTTAATTAATGAGTTATAATGATCATCAAAAAGGCCATAAAATCTGGAAACTTGTTAAAAAGGCCATACCATCTGGAAACTTGTTAAAAAGACCATACCATCTGGAAACTTGTTAAAAAGGCCATACCATATGGAAACCTTTAAAAGGCCATACCATCTGGAAACTTGTGAAAAAAAGACCATACCATCTGGAAACTTGTTAAAAAGGCCATACCATCTGGAAACTTGTTAAAAAGGCCATATTATCTCGAAACTTGTTAAAAAGGCCATACCATCTGGAAACTTGTTAAAAAGGCCATACCATCTCGAAACCTGTTAAAAAGGCCATACCATCTGGAAACTTGTTATAAGGCCATACCATCTGGAAACTTGTTAAAAAGGCCATACCATCTGGAAACTTGTTATAAAGGACATACCATCTGGAAACTTGTTTTATCAACATTCAAAAAGCTTGCTTGTCAAGATTTCAATCTAATAACAATTAAAGCGAAGTGGCACTTATTGCGTGAACGATGTGCATATATTGGCAATAAACTTTTCAAAAGGTGGTCGCTTCTCTTTAGATCAGGGTCAGATAATCGTGTTGGAAGTACCACTATTTGTTTGCATTTGAAATTTTAAAATTTACTTATAAATCTAAGGACAGAACATAAAAAAAACATGCCAATTTTCTTGTAATGATCACAAAGTTGCGTGGCTGCTTATTTGCATTGGAAATTTTAATATAAAATCATATACCCAATGATAAAACATTGTTAAGTTGGAAGAGGATTTGAAGGATGTGTTCTTTTTGTTCATGGCCGCAAAACGGTATCTCAAGTACGTTATGATATTTATGTGCACTGGGAATTTAAACATTGAGCTGCAATAAAAAGTATCACAAGATTATTTTAACTTTGAGATGTAAAATGTGCTTTATATTTATTGTTCCCGTAAGCGGTAAAAATATGAATTGACTTAATAAAGTAACATAACCGTTCCGTTTATTTATCTATACAATAGCGTAGTTAACAGACGCGGATCTATTGTTGTTGTATTGGAAGGGGTAGTTTGTTGTTGTTGTTGTTTGTTTCTGTTGTTCGTTTTGTTTTTTATTTTTTTTGTTATTTGTTTTGTTTTGTTTTTAATTAATACCCCAAAGTGTCATACCACGACATGTTTAGAACTTCGTTCACAGTTTTGTTTCTTAAAACATGGCCAAGAAAAGAAGTTTCGCGATTTTCGTATTCTATGTTTTTCACAAAGACCTCTTTTGTTCACGTTGTTCACAATGTTTAAACTTATCTCAAGTTTTCAGCTCACCTGTAAGAAACTGTGGTACACACGTGATTTTTTGTTCCCGGGGCCGCATAATGCACACATTGTTCTTATTTGATATGAAAATCTGAACAGTAGTACGTCGCAATATTGGTGACATTTTTTTTCAGATTATCTTGACATAGCAAACCACTCCATCAATTTAACTTGACAATGTAAACATACATTTAGCTCACCTGAGCATATGCTTTGGCGTGACCATTTCCATGTGTTTCTATATAGTAAAACTGATATTTGGTAAGCAAGATCCTTGGGTGGACATCTATCAAGATTGTCAAAGACTGTTGATATGTCAAAAACTTGGCAACCAGTAACGTGGCCATTTTTCATAAATGGCCATAAAGTAAAACTTTGGAAGTACACGTCTTCTTGCCCAAATTTACAATGCCTTGATATTTGATATAATTATTCACTGAGTGAAAAATAATTTTTGTCTGTCAAAAACATGGCAAAGAGGGGCGTGGCCTTTTTCTGTATGGCTGTATATCTTTTAGTTTTACGTTAGTGATGAATCAAAACTATCTATACGTTGGAGTCTACCGATTTTAATTGTGCATGTCGAAGTTGATTTTCTTGTTCTTGAGCAGTGAACATCATTTGTAACTAAGCAGTATATAGGGCATGAAAACACAATTAAGACAGCACTATATTTGGTCCTCTATAAAACTTGCTCACTATGACGTAAATATTCGTTTACCTTTATTATTTGACACATAAATATCAACGACGCTTGCTCAACATATGAATAATAAATAGACTGTTACACAGAGAAAAGCAAAGTTATAGAAATTATTTAATTAAATGTCTTCTTTCAATGCTAGATATCAAACCACAAATCATTTGTAGCAATGTAGTGGAGACGTTCGGTCTAATACGTGCTCTAGTTTCTAATTTCGCAAAATTGCACACTCATTCAATGCCTATACGTACTAGAGCAGCCCAAACAAATTGGCTGACACCTCGCTGATTAATGAGACAACACACAAATTTACCCACTGGGGGCCAGTTTTATAAACATGGTTAAATTTTAACCAATGGTTAAAGTTTGGTTAACAAATACGTTTTGGTTAATTTGCTAGTTAGCTATTGTATAAACGTTTCCGTTAATTGAACCGGTTCTAATTTTAACTATTTTTGGTTATCTTTAACCGTTCTTTCAGTGATCTGTATAAGTTATAACAAAAATTAAAAATGGCCGCTCATTTAGCAGAACCAGTATGAATGTTGCATCTTGGGATATTTTGGTTAATTTACCTTTTGGTTAAAATGCAACGGTTCAGTTAAGTTATCCAACAATTAAACAATGAACTGGCTTTATACAAATGTATAGCCACATTGAGTAACTAACCAAGCTAGTTTAAATTTACCAGTTGTTACAAGATAACCAAATGTAAACACAATGTGTTTATACAATTGGGTGCGGTATTTTATTTTCAACCTGCCGAGCAATAAAAAAATAAATCAATTCTAGGGCAATTAGTGTAGATTCAGATCAGCTGAGTCGGAAAAGGTTTTGCGTATCATACTCTGCATTGTTTAATTGCTGGAGCTATGTAATCAGGATCTGCACTTTTCGCTTCAAAGGGATCTAGCAGTATGTCTAAATAACCTTGTACGTAGGAGTAAGCAAATATTTAAGACTCGTCATAGTTATTCCACACCGTGCTATATATTCAATAATAGAGTACATATTATAAGGGGTTTTCTACTAACCTCCGCATGGACAAGACACTAGGTATTTGTCAGAAGCAAATAAGCAGATCCTGATCAAACAGGTCCCAACAGGAAGTGGCTGATCTACACCATCTGCATGTGCTCTAACATTTTGTCCTTAGCAGGTAACGTGTTATTTACCCCAAAAACAACACCGGGTGAAGGGTCGGAAGACCATTTGTATGAAGTGGCGACTTTTAAGTGACAAACGCAACAACGGTCGATATCTGATCGGAACGCTGCTTTCAACTGTCAAATTAACTCCTACCTATTTACATAAAACGAATAAAAAGTTTTACAAATGAGAAAGGGTAACAAGCCCCTATTCTCGATATTGGAACGGATGAGAGCACATTTTAATCGATTTGACTTTGTATTAACAGGTTACTACTGTAATTACATCTATAATTGACATAAGTTTACACTGTATATGAATATGCATGCACTTGTAGAGCTTTATCTGTCTTGAGGGGGTGGGGCGTCCATGGGCGGGCGGCTGGGGGTCGCCGGAACGTAACTCCTAAGCCCGCCATCGCGTGCTTCTGGGGTGTTCTTCCACTTATAATTCAACAACAACATAATTATCTCTTTTTGTCGATGCACCTTCTTTGTTGCATTCATCATCAACATAAATACATCACCATCCTCCTCCTCCATCTCATCGGTCTCCTTCTCCTCATCAGCATCACCAGCATTATCATTATCCTCATCAGAATATTTATTGTAATCATTTAGACCACTCAATCAATATATACATGGAAGCCTAATCTTAGTTTCAAACGACAGTTTCTTTACTAAGGTTCTTACTTTGAGATAACCGTCATTTGCTTTTCTTACTAAAGTTTAATTGTAACATTTACAAAGATAGAGATAAATATGTAAATTTGAATCATAAACTAAGTTATAGCGAGCTAAGCTTTACTCCGTATTTTGCAGCGTCAGTACGTTTATTACATACCATGCCATATAGAAACCGCATTGACATACTCTGATAAAAAGAAAAAAAGTACGCACGCCCGTGCAGGCCTTGTAAACATTGATAAAAAAGCCAATCATGTACGTCTGTGAAAGCTTTGCAGACGTGTGCAGGAAAATCGACATTAACGCTAAGCCGTTCTCAGCTGGTGGATTTCCGGGTATTATTGATGTGTGAGTTGTCCGTGGTATCATATAAATGTGACAGAGGTCAGAGTCACGTGGAATGTCAACAAAAACTGTATGCAGAGGCTCAGCGCGATTCGAAAAGTCGAAGAATTGATTATCAGCAATTTTCTACTTCCATTTAATAGCTGCACACATTTCAATCTATATGATATAGAAAATGTATAGATTGTGTCGTTTAAATAATTACTATACTATTATTTCAACCAAAATATTAAACGCGCTACTTTATACATGTTTTTTAATATCCATTCCCTTTTGTATAAGTTTAAGATCTACTGAGGGACATTCTTGTTTATAATCTTTTTTTGCCACATTATTTAATACTTTTCGTAGATGATTCCTACAACTAAACGGAAAAAAACTCCACCAAGTAAAAATGTTTATATCAATCCCACATATTGTATTTCGATCAATATTCGTAGGTCTTAGTCATGGTACATGTCCAGATTTGGTGTTGTTGTTTTTTTATTTATAGTGATTATTGACTCGAATTAATTGAAAATAGTAACTTCACTTTGACACAAAAATTGACATTAACAATCAAAATTGTTGATTTCTGCAAGTAAATTCAAAAAGTTTCTTAGCCAAAACACGTATGCTCATGTATTTAAAAGATTTGTCCGACAGGTTATCTTCTTTTGTCTGTTACTTATGTTCGCAACGTGTCGAGATAATATTGTATACAACACTTTGGATTCGAATTGTAAGGTATGAGTGTCTGGCATCTTTACCATTCGGTCACAGAGATATATGCAGTATGAGTTCTTCTCATTAATAATGTCCTTTTAACTTAAAGGTGGTATCCGCATGTTTGTCTCTATCTAATAACATCTTAATACACCTTTCTTGGACATTTAGGCGCAATTTCTGCATACACTTGTTTAAGAAAAGGCTGCTTAAAACTTTACCTCATCTGTTAGACAGTACAAATCGCTAAATATATGGCTTTTAATATCCATTACTTTCAAATCTATAAATTAGCACGATGTGGATTTCCGCTAAAAATCCATACCGACGTCAGAACTGATTACCCGGACGATGATCACTTAGCTTTCTTTGTTTAAAAATAGCTAACTGTGCAGTGTGGCTCGGATAGGAAATACCTCTTTGTAACCACAAGTGTGGGTGCTATGCCTTATTTTTCACATGGTTGTAGGACACTAATAAACGGCATTTCGTGGGATATCGCACAGCTTTTTAACTTTGGATTGCTTTTCTTTCAAACGTCAAATGCCTTAATATTCAAAATATAAACCAATCATATATAACAATCAGCAGTAATAGCGTATGTTAACATAAACTCCGGCCCATTGTTTTCAAGTATCTGATCATCACTTAATGATAATATTGTCATATCACCTTTGTTTTAGTGGGTTGATCTATGTAGTATTGTATAGAGATACTTGACAAAGAGTTCAGTATATCTTCAGACCTGGTACAATGTTCTTAGTCTGTGAGAACTCGGTGATTTTATCATAGGTGTTTGCTAGTTAACACAATGTGTCCAAGTCGAAGTTTTTAAAATTTATCCAACAAATAACAACTGGGCCTTCCCCAGTACGTTATAGCTGATCGATCCTCTATAAATAAAAGCTGGACCCTGTCCTATAAATAAGAGCTGGACGTTTATCAACAAATGAGGGCCGTGCGTTCCTCCACAAAAGCTGGCTGGACGTTTATTAACAAATAATGGCCGTTCGTTCCTCCACAAAAGCTAGCTGGACGCTTATCAACAAATACTGGCCGTTCGTTCCTCCACAAAAGCTAGCTCAACGCTTATCCACAAATAATAGCCGTGCGCTCCTGCACAAAAGCTAGCTGGACGTTTATCCACAAATAATGGCCGTTCGTTCCTCCACAAAAGCTAGCTGGACGTTTATCAACAAATAATGGCCGTTCGTTCCTCCACAAAAGCTAGCTGGACGTTTATCAACAAATAATGGCCGTTCGTTCCTCCACAAAAGCTAGCTGGACGTTTATCCACAAATAATGGCCGTTCGTTCCTCCACAAAAGCTAGCTGGACGTTTATCAACAAATAATGGCCGTTCGTTCCTCCACAAAAGCTAGCTGGACGCTTATTCACAAATAATAGCCGTGCGTTCCTCCACAAAAGCTAGCTGGACGCTTATCCACAAATAATAGCCGTGCGTTCCTCCACAAAAGCTAGCTGGACGCTTATCCACAAATAATAGCCGGGCGTTCCTCTAAAGCTAGCTGGACGCTTATCCACAAATAATAGCCGTGCGTTCCTCCAAAAAAGCTAGCTGGACGCTCCTCAGCAAATAATAGCCGTGCGTTCCTCCACAAAAGCTAGCTGGACGCTTATCCACAAATAATAGCCGTGCGTTCCTCCACAAAAGCTAGCTGGACGCTTATCCACTAATAATAGCTAGACCCTACCCAATAAATAATAGCTAGACGCTTTCATTATGACCGTAGATTAAAACTGCGTCGCTATAGTGTTCAAGTAGATACAAAACAGCGTATAGCAATACAAAGAGATGTTGTAATCGTATGTATTGGCGTAGTCACAATACAATACTGTAAGCTAATGTCATACTGATTTGTTCTAGTTTGAAACTAAGTTAAAAATAAAAAATAATAATTACTTTAACAAAAAACTACATAATTGGAATTGTGCATGATACAAATAAACATGATTGAAAAAAACGTCCATTGAAAACAATGGTTTTAGGGGGGAACGCTCAAACAAAAAACAAAAACAAAAAAAAAAAAAAAACTATAAAAAACACAACGAAACAAGGTGACCTTATTACATAATATTCCATAACTTTATATATTCATTTTATTACAACGAACAGGCACTAAAAATCGAGCATAATGTAAGCGCCTGTGAATGACACCATGCATACATTTAAATAAGCGCTTATTGACAAAGATCATGTGCATAACGACAACGTTCTATTAATATACAGCACATAATTAAGCCTGCAAGAAGACAAATTTAAAGACATGATATCTCCGGCAAAAACAACAACACAACAGCATTGAAACTTGTACAAAAACAATTCAAAACAAGAAGTTTACGGTACAGAAGGTTGTCAAAACAATAGCGATTGCGAATGACGGCTCGTTGTGCCTGGCTTAAGAGATCTTATTTTTGTTTGCTTTTACATGTATACCATATTTGCCTTTTTATTCTTTTTCGTATCAAAAGTTAATAAATTTTATCGACGAATTTGTTTTGACATGAATTATAAACCACAGACAATTCAGAGCTGTTATGGGTAAGGTAAAGGAACTTGAATACGGTAAGTTATAATGACTTCAATGTTGGTGCCCGATATAATGTCAAGGTCAGAAATACAGTGCTTGGGCATATAAAATGATTATCAAATTACATTGTTTTCGTTTGATTAATTTCTTCGAGTAGGTAAAACAAATCTCTCACACGATGTTTATACAAATACTGTTTATAATATTAATTCTTACAGATTGTATCCAACAAGTTTATTATTTGTTTGATGTGATATGATATTCTATGACCCATGAAAGACGCAGTAAGAAAGTGCTTGATACAGTTTTGTTTTACGAAATTGTTAATTTCGAGTCTTCTGTGCAGTTGTGGTATTTAAAAGGTAAAAATGAAACTGTTTGCATTATTAAGTATTCATTTAAAATTTATGTTAATATTTTGAATTCAGTTTTTTACTTATAAGTGCGAGTTTTCATTCTGCAATGTCTGCTTAGAAATCATACTAAACAATGAAACAAATAGTAGCCTAGTACCTTTCTTATTAGAAATATTATTTTGCAAAATAGTGTAAAGTTACATATTACTTTATCCATATAAAAAGTTTGCCATTTGTCTTATTCATCATTGTTTGTTGTTTTGTTTTTGTTGTTTATTTTGTGTGCGTGTGTTTGTTGTTGTTTTTAGGGGGGCGGGGCGGGGGGGGGGGGCGGGGCGGGGGCGGAGGTTGCTGTTTGTAGCAAACTACATGCTTATTTTATAATAATTAGCATTCACAATTTGAATTTCTTAATTGAATGTTGTTGTTTGTTTGTTTTAAATACATCGTAAAAGGACACCGATCCATTTTGGTGGAGTACCACAAACAAATGCCTGGGAAGAACCGCCGGTAGCCGCAGGTTTGTTTCAAGACCGTGCATTTATTTCTTTGCCTCGAGCAGGACTCAAAACTTTCCTGTTGCGACTCTACTATCTTCAGTTAACGACAAGTGGTTTCGCTAAGCCCCTTTACAAACAGGTTTGTGGATACGTGTGTCACGTTCGTCTGCCCATTAGACAATTTTGTAATCATCGTTATGTACGCTAAAGTGATTTTCTTTCACCCCATTTTAGAAATTGAACAAATATTTTGTCACGGTAATTGACTAAAGGTATTTCAATAAGAATATGGTGTAATTAAATGGAACAGAACTGAATTTCGTTTTACGTCCATGTTACCTTTTACCAAACAACAACAACAACAACAAAACAACAACAACAAAAAGAATAGAAGAAGCACAGAAATAACAAACATAACTTTTATCAGACGAAAACTGTTATCTATCCTTCTAACGTGATCATTTATAAAAAAAAAATAACCTTGTTGGAAATGCAACATAATGACTATTATATGACAATTCAATAATTGATCAAGAATATCCCCAACCCTTAAATAGCCACTTAAATAAAATCGTTATTGATGTCACTTAAACGCGTCTCAGTTTTACCATATAATACGACAGGTAGTCAAATATTTCTGATATCGGGATGATATTTACACGAGTCGGTAAAATGTTCAAGTACGTTATAAACATGACAAAATCACGTGCAACCGGTTCCATTTTATTGGATGACATAAATCAGATATTTTAGGGCCGTCTTGAAGAGGTGAGAGATCTAGCTTGGATTAAGCATGCACGATATTATCAACAAAGACTTTATTATTGAAAGTTTGGCAGTCAAGTGTGTTTGCCAAAAGATTACCTTAAGAAATTATACATCTCGTTTTATTTGGTTTTAAAAGAGACATTGGAGATAAAACACTTGAAGTTTATCTTTAATTCCATTCGCAACTACTCGACTATTTCCGGAACTGCTGTTTATTTCATAGAAACGGCCGAGATGTTCCGAGTGATAATCATTCTCCTCAAAACTGACTCCCTTTCCGGTCGAGCAAATTTTAGTCAACATTCAACAATATAGACGAAGTGCACAAATTATGCCACAATGAAAGTAATTAAAGTTACAAAACCAATGAGAGAAATAACGGAGGCTAAGGTGTTGACGCAAGCTATATCCAGGCCAGTTTGATAGCAATATAAAAATCAATAATACAAACAGAATATTTTTACTTTAAAACTGGTGCTTATTATTCCTAGTACGGTTTCTCAGCCCGCACCCCCACCCCAACGCCCGAACCCAACCTACCTAAAATCCTTCAACATACTTAAAATAAAACATACTATTTCAAGAAAATATAATCCAGAAAAACGTCAAAATACATCTCCGGCATTTCAGAAATTTTAGTTGTTACGAGACAGCATGCCTCTGGACCCCCGGAGAAAATGTGTACGGAATCAATCGTCGAGTCAGTAATTTACGGTTTGAAGTCGCTAATGTCAATTCTTTTATGTATAATGAATGGCAGTTATGATGGAATATATAGTATCATAGTTGGGGCGTTAAAACGTGCGTCATTAACAAACCTAACATTTGAAAGAAAAATAATAAAACACGCCACCCTCACCTCCCCCGTCCAGTAAAATCGCTAGAATCTATTTATTTTGTCCATAACCTGATTGACATTTAAAACACACTGTAATAAGTAACATATTTTTATGGGTAAAACTTTGCGGGTTACTTATAGTTATACCAATAATTTTGCTCACATATATATGAAAGATCATTTAAGCCATATAATCATAACCTTCTTAAAACATTTTTATTTGTTCAAAACTTTTCTGTACGTGACACAAATGACTGACCTAAATAATAGTGCCAGACGCAATGGATAACAAAACAACATTTCACAATTATATTTGTAATTTGTATTTGAATGGACGTTTACCTCTACTCAGAGGTGGTGCTGCTCAGTGGTTAAAAGAACTGAAAACTTAAGATGGGAAATAAAAGTGTTGCTGCTAAGAGGTTGTTGCTGCTTAGAGGTGCTTTTTTAAATAACTCTCCCTGAGGTAGAAAAATGAATCGCTATATAAACGATTCCCTGGTTCGAACCCCACAAAAATAGGCATTATATTTCTGCTTTTTGTGTTTCTTTAAGCCTTTTTTACTGGCAAACATTGTTAATTGCTCCCAACCTAATGGGAAAACACGTCTTGTAAAAGCACATGTGATGGGTCCTATCTAGTTAAGAGTCCAATCTAGTTAAGAGTCCAATCTAGTTAAAGAGTCCAAATCAGTTAAAAAGTCATATCAAGTTAAAGTGCCCTGTCTAGTTAAAGAACCCTATCAAGTTTAAGAGTCCTATCAACTTAAAGAGTCCTATTTAGTTAAGAGTCCTATCTAGTTAAAGAGTCCAAATTAGTAAAAGAGTCCTATCAAGTTAAAGAGTCCTATCTAGTTAAGAGTCCTATCTAAATAAGAGTCCTATTTAGTTAAGAGTACTATCTAGTTAAAGAGTCCAAATTAGTAAAAGAGTCCTATCAAGTTAAAGGTTCCTATCTAGTTAAGAGTCCTATCAAGTTAAAGGGTCCTATCTATTTAAGAGTCCTTTTTAGTTAAAGAGTCCAAATTAGTTAAAGAGTCCTATCAAGTTAAAGGGTCCTATCTAGTTAAGAGTCCTACCGAGTTAAAGAGGCCAAATTAGTTAAAGAACCCTATCAAGTTAAAGAGTCCTATCAAGTTAAAGGGGCATATCTAGTTAAGAGTCCTATATCTAGTTAAGAGTCCTATCTAGTTAAAGGGTCCTATCTAGTTAAAGAGTCCTATCAAGTTAAAGGGTCCTATCTAGTTAAGGGTCCTATCTAGTTAAAGGGTCCTATCTAGTTAAAGGGTCCTATCTAGTTAAAGAGTCCTATCAAGTTAAAGGGTCCTATCTAGTTAAGGGTCCTATCTAGTTAAAGGGTCCTATCTAGTTAAAGGGTCCTATCTAGTTAAAGAGTCCTATCAAGTTAAAGGGTCCTATCTAGTTAAGGGTCCTATCTAGTTAAAGGGTCCTATCTAGTTAAAGGGTCCTATCTAGTTAAAGAGTCCTATCAAGTTAAAGGGTCCTATCTAGTTAAGGGTCCTATCTAGTTAAAGGGTCCTATCTAGTTAAAGGGTCCTATCTAGTTAAAGAGTCCTATCAAGTTAAAGGGTCCTATTTAGTTAAGAGTCCTATCTAGTTAAAGGGTCCTATCTAGTTAAAGAGTCCTATCAAGTTAAAGGGTCCTATCTAGTTAAGGGTCCTATCTAGTTAAAGGGTCCTATCTAGTTAAAGAGTCCTATCAAGTTAAAGGGTCCTATCTAGTTAAAGAGTCCTATCAAGTTAAAGGGTCCTATCTAGTTAAAGAGTCCTATCAAGTTAAAGGGTCCTATCTAGTTAAGAGTCCTATCTAGTTAAAGGGTCCTATCTAGTTAAAGAGTCCTATCAAGTTAAAGGGTCCTATCTAGTTAAGGGTCCTATCTAGTTAAAGGGTCCTATCTAGTTAAAGAGTCCTATCAAGTTAAAGGGTCCTATCTAGTTAAAGAGTCCTATCAAGTTAAAGGGTCCTATCTAGTTAAGGGTCCTATCTAGTTAAAGGGTCCTATCTAGTTAAAGAGTCCTATCAAGTTAAAGGGTCCTATCTAGTTAAGTGTCCTATCTAGCTAAGAATTCTATCTAGTTAAAGGGTCCTACCTAATTAAAGAGTCCTATCTAGTTAAAGAGCCATGGACAAATAGACGGAGAGACAGATTGACAAACAACCCCAGACAAACAGACGGAGAGACAGATAGACAGACAGACAGATGGAGAGACAGACAGACCGACAGACGGATGGACGAACAGAAAGACAGGCGGACAGACAGACATATGGACAGACGGAGTGATGGACAGACATTCACACACAGACAAAAAGACGGAGAGACAGACAGACAAACAGACAGACGGACGGATGAATGGATGGACTAAGGGATGGAGAGACAATCAGACAGAAAGACAGATAAACTGACTGACAAAGGATTGTATTCGTTTAAACATTTAATAAAAATGCAAAACGATCAAAATTAACATAAACTTTTAATAACAGAAAAACAAACCTGTACACAAGACGTACACATAGGAAGTTTTAATAAAAAGTGTTTTATTTCTCAAAGCATGCCTCTTCAAAATACACGTATACAAAACAATGTATCTTTAAACCCCACTTTAGAAGAAACGCCTATAGCTGAAATTCGACTGAGAACAAACGAGCAAAGTGCTGTTGTGGCACACCCACTTCAAGAGTAATACATAACAAGGTATCAAACACATAGGTCTCGTATAAATAATTTGCATATATCATTGATAAACAGTCTGCTTTAATTAAACGCATGTAGTTAAAAGTATGATAAACTTCTAATACAATAAAATAATCGATGTTTAACAAATCTGGAAAAGAAGCAATTATTTATGAATAAACTTTTACGTAGTCAAATAAATAACTTTCAAAAAAAATATCTTACCTAAAGCTTATCGATTGTTTTTTTTTGTTTTGATATTAAATCCAACAACATAGTTACAGAGTTGTATTCTATGAAGTGATATCCAGAGATTATTGATAAATAAGGGCCCCAGACAGGCCAGCTAGAAGATAATTGAGTGGCTGATGCTTACTAAAGAATTCACGACCTAATTTTTATACGATATATATTGTTTTGTACTTTTCTCTTTGACTTAAAAATATTTTCTATAAATTTAAGTGGTCTGTTTTAAATTATAAACACTTGCTATATTAGATGAAAAATATAATTTTGATACAAATTAGGAAAATACAAAAATATCTTTAATTGTGTATGCCTCCTTTAAAACATGCATGACTTGATGTTAATAACAGGTTTAATACAAATATGAACATCTGGTACAGATTCGGCGGCTTCCCAAATGAGACTTCGTTGTATCGTTGTAACATAAAAACAACATTTTTGTTCATAGACGATCAAAGAAAAGAACGAAAAGAGATTTTTAGGTTTCAAACGCAATTTAACTTACTATTATGGAAGCGTTTTAAAAGAGTAAATAATGCAAATTGACTAACACTTTAACATTGGACAATTAAATTTTTTGCTGGATAATTTCCGGCCTCCTATCAGGTAATGTTAAGGCAACGGTGCTTTTGTTATAAAACAGCTTCTACCAGGTAGTACAAGTGTTACTGTGACTATTAATTTAGATTATTTACAACAGCTAAAATACACTAAATCTGTTCATATCCGGCAAAACAATGATCTTTTTACTAGTTCACAATATGTCAACCAGTCTCTCAACTTCGTCACATCCTAAATCTTCCCAGCTTGCAAATGCTCAAGTTTAACCCAGCTAGTAAATGCTTAACATTAACTTGTAGGTAAAGTTACTGACGTAAGCTAGGGGTAGCTTAAGAGCTTCAATACATACCCATCACTCAAATAGTTCACTCCCGATCAAACAGTCTCTCAATTTCTTCATCTGGTAATTCACCCATCTCAACGATCTCCTCACAAATGTAGTTTCGGCGACAGTCGGCTCTAACTTTGAATGCAAGATGCGTCTTATGGCGCTTGGCAATGTCGACAACTCGTGAACGCGGAAGGACGTCGACGCACATTCTGTTTACACCGTAGGCGGACGTTATCCGGAGAAGATGTCTGACGTCACAGCGAAGAATATCCAGACAGCACACATGTACTGGCCGCAATGGCGTGTGTAACGCCGGACAGTTCTGGACAATTGGTTCTGGCAGTATCTGTGGAGGTGCACTCTCGTGCGGGCAGATGGACTCTCGTTCTGTCATACGGCGTCTTCGCCATCTTGTGCGCCTCTTTCTTGATATGAAACCTTTCTTTTGCGACGCTGCAGATTTCTTGGCTGAGAAAGACTCTTTTGTTAGCTGAGCAGGCTTCATTGATGCAAAGTTATAAGTTGCCGCGGCTGCACTGGTTCCGGAATCCGTTGTGGGTTCCAGAAAGGAGGGACTGACGTCAGCTGCTGGAACTGGGGGAAGAATAATGGCGCTTACTGCAGTGTCAATGGAGAGATTTGCTTTACTGGCCACGTCAGCAGTTGTATCGACGTTGTTATTGTTTCCGTCCTGATCTTTGATGTCTTGCGTTGTAAATGCTGCACTTTCCGTAGCAATGATGTGATCGGTTGCCATGATAGAAATAATACACCCTTGATAAAAGGGCCAAAGTTTTAAAACACTTAATTGTACGCACTGGCGCTGTTCGGCAATTTGAACCAACTAGAAGTTGCGGTGTGTGTGCGAGGTTGTTGTTGTTGTTGTTGTTTTGTATTGTATTGTTTTGTTTACAGCAAGCCAGCTCCTTTTAGCGGATATTTCGTGGGTTTTTGCGCAAGTCTGAAATGAGAAGAGTACATAAAAGTAAGCAAGAATTTTGTTTTCGATTTGTAAGTCGAAACATCACAATCAAGGCCATTATGAAAACTAACAGTCTAATAGTGATAGTGAAGGAAAGCCCTGAACGAAAATAAAGATTGAATATTAGCTTGTGTGTGTCTTGATTGTTTCGTTTTTAAGTGCATGTACATCGAAGCGAAACAAATATGGTGATAGTTACGACATCCAGCCATTTTTAGCGAAGGAAGACCCCAAATAAATGACTCAGTAGAACCACCGGTGCACCACAGATCCTTCTCCTTAATGGTGGCATCCGACAGTTTGCCCATATCTAATACATGTAACAATATCTTACTCCTGTTCTGGGAAAATCAAGCATAACTGCTATATGAACTTATATCTATGTTAATGAAACACTGTTTATAACATTATCACAATAATTACACAGTACAAACCATGACATATATCGCTAATAATGTCCATTATTTCCAAATCTAAAAAAAGTCACCATGGGAATTTCAGCTAAAAATAGATATCGATGTCAGAGCTGCTCACCCGGATGATCATGAAACGTGATTTCAAAAGTAAGTAGTCACGTGGTTTTCTCAGGTTAAACATAGCCAACTGTGCAACGTGGCTCTGATAGATAATACCTTTCTGTAATGACAGGTGTGGTGTCATGCTTTACTTTACACAAGGATGCAGGGCAATAATAAACAGCATTTCGCGGTATCTTTTCAAGCAGCAATAATGTATGTGGTTGCATGAGGGCAATAATAACGACAATAACGGTCCAAACTGGCGGATACGGCCTTTAAGTCCCCAGCACCGACCGTTCAAATGACTGGTGCGATATAAATGTTATGAAAATATGTTCACTGGGGGATATCAAAGTAAAAGGAATGTGTATGTATGGGATGTGAAGAAAGCTGGAGGCCGAGTGGTTAAAATCAAATGTGGTTTGAAAGAAAATATAAAAGCCTGATAAAGTTGAAGAGCGGATGCGGACATTTTATTGGACATTTAAATGTCAATCATGCCAAAATTATGCAGAAATAATATGCTGTGTAACGAAAATAAAAATTAACCTGTATTTTGATTTATACACAAATCTACAACAAGATTTTAATCCCATGCCTCTATGAAAAGGTTAAAAGCGGAAACATAAATTTCAGTCAATTCTGAGTAGTTAGCAACCTCAGAACAAAGTCTTTTGAAAAATTGTACTATGAGATTATATGTTTTTTTTAAATGTTAAACTAAATATTAATTAAATCATTTCAGTCTTTCGAAAAGTTAAAGAACAAAAACTGATCATTGTGTGAACATAAGCCCCTACCTCCGCACATATTTAGTGGATAATGTAACCAAACTTGAAACATTGTCGGTACATTATAAGATGATCACCACATTGAATGACTGTCATAATGTGGAGAATGCAATTTTAATTTACAAATTAACATCATATTTAAAACATATTAACGTGACCTGGTACCATATCCATGCAGGCCTAAAATGTTAGAAGTATTGTTGTCGTTTTATTGCTGTTGTTGTTCTCGAGATTCAACGCACCGACACCTTTATGATCATTATAGCGATTTCCAGACCATGTAGATACCGCCTCCCCTAGGGAAATGACTCTACTTACCAGGCTGCATGTGCTCCTTATAATCTCTAACTACCTGTGGTGGGACGGTGGTTCTACGAAGAAAAAGTCGTGTATCTTTCTCCACCAATAACAAGCTGGACGTCGTTACTATGGCCATAAGCGTGTCAGTGCGATGTAACGAAAACACACACAAGACCCAACTACGAAAGTATACACGAACCACAGGCAGCTATCACATAGATTTGACACTACCCATCGCCAGCCACCCACTACTGGGTGGGGGTTGCTGTGGTGGGTGGAGGATGGTTGTGTCGTATCAGTGTGACACTTGCCCGAGATACGAACCTGAAAGTATGATATGAACTATCGTATGTTTGTTTAAACCCGACATGCATCAACAAACACACTGTCATATACATGTACATAAAATAAACTGTTTTCACTACCAAGTTACCAAATTAGCAGTAGGCTTTGTGTTCACGCAAAAGTCAAAATTACCTGAAGATGCTTGGTATAGCTCGCTTCCAGGCTGCAACATACACACACACAAACAGAATCAAATCGTAAAGTTGGTCAGTATTTAGACATCAACATGATTTTCTTTCATTACCGGATTAACTTTGTCTAGTCTGCGGAATTAACACAATCTCTTGTACAATACCTGACCTTTTATGTTTTGGCGAAGCTTCACACTTCGACACACTACACACGCTATGGACCCTAATGTAAACACAGATGACCTGGGTTAAAGGTAGCACACCGCAGTCCCGTTGTTTGAATATATTGATTGTGTCGTACATATATATTTAACTGGAAAACTGAAACGTTATATGCCATCGATAACTTCAGGGAGTACACTGTCATATGCGTAAATGGTGATCAGGATAGAATTAAATATCAATTTGACCAAAAAATCACGCCCTTGCCAAGCATGAAAATAACGAGATAGAAAAAATGATTACTATTAGAATATACAGTTGGTATCTCATCAGTAATGAACTAACCACCGTCACATCATCATTATCATCATTATCATCATCATTATCATCATTACCATCATTATCATCATCATCATCATCATCACCTTCATCTTCAACAACAAAATCATCAAATAAAAAAACATAAGCAGCAACAACAGTTGGAGCAGCAGCAACTGTGATAACATCAACACACAAACAAAACACTAATTTTGTGCTGTATGTGTGTAATAAAAAAGTAACGGATACAAGTTTAACGGCTGAATAAGTTCACCATTACACGAGATAGACGTCAGGAGAGGCAACGTTATGAAAATAACAATGTTTGATCTCTACGGCAGAACGACGTATTATGAGTAAAGGTCAAAGTCCCACAAGCGACAGTGTGTGTTGATTAAATATTTCACGGCATAGAATTTAAATATAAAGACTTTCAAAATTCACACAATACACTAGAGAGATGTGTAAATAATGAAAAGTTATTTTGTTTAAACCTTTTAAAAATTAAGTAGTTTATTATGTAAATTAATTTATAATAAAAAGATATGGATCGTAAAGTGAAAAGCAAAAATTTAAATTGGTGGTACTGGTGTTTCTACCACGTTGATATTGTTTTGTTTTTAAGTTCCAGATCTTTTTATTTATTGTTTTAGGCAATTATCCCAAATATATAAGTTATTTCTTCTATGTAACAACGTACCTGAAATAAGCAATCATTTTACATTAAAATGATAGATTTCTGTGATACACATTGTGCTTCTGCGTGCAAGAAACAATGTTACTGTCGGTCCTTTAAATGCACCCATTAATAATATGTAATTTTCTCCCTAAATACCATCAGAAAGAATGATTTTTGTCTCAAAATGTCAATAATGGGTCTATTTTATTTATTTCCACATATAAATATTGTTTTGTTCTGATGCTTTGTAATTAATCACCCATGCTAGCGGCGTTCTGGATTAGATTACTCTGAACACAACACCGTGCATTGTTCTGCCATATATCACGCAAAACCAAAATCTATTTCCTAAACAGCTAACTGTGCAACGTGGCTCGGATAGGAAATATATTTTTGTAATGACAAGTGGGGTCTTTGTTTTACTTTCCGCATGGATCTAGAGCACAAATAAGTAGTATTTTGTGGGATCTTTTCATGCAACAATAATTAATTTGGTTGCATAAGGAAAACAAAGTTGGTCTAAACTGTCGGATACCACCTTAATTGTTAAATAGCGGCTTAAACATGACAAAGATCAGAAAGGTTTATATAGTAAAATAGGAATAATTGTTTTCTTTTCCCAAAACATGTGTTTCTTGCAAATACAATATGTATGTGATTCGTGTATAACTGGGGCCGTTCATGAATGTGATCGGGGCTGAATGCATTTAGACGGACAGTTAGCGGTGGGTAAGGTAAAGGGCCTGATAAATAGTGAAATTAATGTGTACATGTTTACTGATGGAAACGGAAAATTACCTTCCGATAGATCAGTCTCTTGGTGACGATAATATTTAGGATTTAATTTTCAACATTAAACGACAGAATAGATCAATGGTAAGGGCGTGGAAATTGGCAATTCTTGTAAAAAAATAATCGAATCGGTATGAAAGTAACGAACGATTACTAGTCAGGGAGATGCAACCTCACAGTCAGACTAGTGGGGTGCAATAAATTATCAACGAGTTGTTCATTAACACGTATAACTTTGAGC
The DNA here is from genome assembly GCA_007844125.1 of Sinonovacula constricta. Lineage (NCBI taxonomy): Eukaryota > Metazoa > Mollusca > Bivalvia > Cardiida > Solecurtidae > Sinonovacula > Sinonovacula constricta. The sequence goes on from CM017571.1 coordinate 21,289,839, forward strand.
AAATTGGTTACTCCCCACTCCGATAAAATGTTCAACCTACAATAATAAAACAAAATCGAATCATAATAACAGAAAAAAAAAAAAAAAAAAATCGCTTACCGCTTAGTTACTATTGATTTCAAGGGGAACAACTTTTGCATAAATAAATGTATATCTACAACTTGAATCACCAGTGGGGTTGGTTAGCTACTGTACATAGGGCATTTACATAGGCATGTGTCTAAACATTTATTTATGAAAGAAGAACGATCCAAGGAAGTTCCACATATGTTTAGGTATCCTTTCTGTCTAGGGCGGAAAGGGGCGATTTTTTCAGTGCTTTCAGTGCATTTTAGCGCATGTACCAAGTACAAACCCATTTTGCCAGCGAATGTACTGTAGGCCTTTCAGAGCTTTTAGATTTGATTTATATATCCAATTTTTATATTGTCATCTATTATATGTTTACTTCTTTTTCAGGGTACGTATGAATCCAGTCTTAAGAAGGCTGCAAGAGAATCAGAACAATTCCGAGAACATATTGGATATGTCAAGAAGCAGGAATCGGACCAGAGACTGCTCGACCGGAAAATTAAGGCCCTCAAACGAATCATCGAGGTGAAAACTCATCCGGCAACCGTCAAAAAGATTTTCTTCAACGGTTACACAGCAGGCGAGAAGATGGATTTTAGAGGTCTGTGTTGTGAGATTTATTATCGCCTACAAAATACTGCTTCGTGATTGGTCAATACTGGTCACATGTTTATGTAAAAAAAAATCACATAGATCTACTTCATACCTGGCCCGTAACTTTCATACTCCACGACTATCATCTTTTAATATTGATGGACTTTATTGTTAATTTTTGTTCTTCTTTATGTTTAAGGTATTCATTTTTTATGAACTGGTGTTATTCTAACAGTTTTGGGGATTTGTTCTTGCGCTATTTTGCGGGTTCTGATAAAACTTTTATCTAATGTTGTTGTTATTATGAACTAGAATTACCGACATATTTCGGTGTTCAATTTTGTGATTAAAACAGAAAAATAAAAAAGAAATACAGTAAGCAATACAGACAATGAAATACAACGTTAATCTTAAGGATTTGCGGTAGCCTATACACTTTGCGGTTTAACACTTTTAAAATGTGTGTGTACAGTAGCAATAACAACCGACTATCGCGAAATATATGTTTATAAAGTGACATTCCGAAATCGCTACCCAAATACTAATATTTTACATATCTGAAAGTCTTTGGGACCACCTCCTTTGTTTTCAGCATTCACATTTAGCAGGGGTACAAAAACACTTATCTCGGAATCTTTTATTCGAGAGTTCCCGCCTGACAATCGCCCTGCTGTCTTTTCATTAAGTACACCCTTGAAGTTCAAGTACCAATTATACATGTTCTTAAAGATTCAGCTTGTCATATGTCAATATAGTGCGTACATAGAAGAGCGTCCTTTCATGGCCAACGTTTGGTATTATTCCCTACAGACACACGGGCATTTTATCTTTGAAGATATTATGTCCTAGGATGGCAGTTGTTGAGCCCTGAGGCTCCCATGGCGTTGTTAAGAGTCGCCGACTTGTAACTCCTCTGACTGCTTGGGTTCGAATCCCTTTCTGGGCGAAGGACTTCATTGTGGCAAAGTCTTCCAGCTGACAGGTTCGACACAGGCATTTTTCTCCGCCAAACAATGCTGGACGTCGATATAATGACCATAATTGACCGCTGTGATGCATTTCAAAACCAAATCAAACAAGTGGAAGCCTGGCTTAGTTTCGTCAAATTGGTGACGGCCATCTGTTATTGGTTGTGGAAGAACACATTCATCTGTCTTGTCAGAATCACAAGCGCTGCGCAGGCCAAACCTTATAAAAGCTCACGCCCACACCGGGATTCAAACACATGTTGGGATGCGGAGTTACAAGTCGGGGATTTAAACCACTGGGAAAAGGGCACTCACAGTTTAAGATTGGTATTGACACCCGGTCTTAAACTCAAGACCTACCTTGAATTCAAGTAACAACGGTAATGAACATTTGTAAAAAGAAAAACAACAACAACACACATTCTATGTAGTTTAATTATAATTATTAAGTTGCTTCAGTTAAGTGTCATATCAGATTTTAAACACGCAGCTTCAATTAGATTTTTTAGATATCATTTGTCTTTAAAATGGTTTAGATTTTTTTCACAAAAAAAGTCAAAATCACTTAAAAATAATACGTAAGATAATTATAAACACGTACTTGTTTGGAATACATCTATGAAATAACGTGTAGTTAATTGAACAAGGGAATAACCGCTTTGTCAGCACACAGTACCAATATATAGTATCTTCTATCCTGTACTTTATTTAAATGCTTAGTGCGCCCGTGCTTCGTTGACAGAATTGCCGACACTGGATGCCCAGCCTCTCACCTCGTGGGTTCGAGTCCCTGTCTGGGTAAAGGACTTAATGTGAGTAGGTTTTCCAGATTGCCTGCGGTACGCCGGTGGTTCTACCCAGATATTTGTCCAGGGTCTGTCTTCACCAAAATAGTTTGACGTCGCTATAATGACCACAATTCTGCCGCTGGGATGTATTAAAAACACAATACATGTATTATACTTCTTCTCAACAGGTATATCAACACTATCAGTCGACCCGCCAGGTAATTAAGACGTCATTAGTTGTGACTTTTATTCTTTTTTGATTACCCAGATTGTCTATCACAACTGTAACCATCCCCATCCACATATAGATATCTAAATAGTTTACACCTCTGTCTGTCTGTCTGTCTGTTAATAAAATAACCACCAACTCTACATCTAGCTCTAATCTCCACTAAGTCATAACAACTTTTTCAATTTCTCTTCGTGATTCCAATTTCTTCATTTGTTATAAAGAAATATCCCGATTCTACATACTGATCTAGTCTATACTAAGATGTGACTTTTCTCATTTATGCACTTTCCAAATCTCCCTTTATAAAATACCCCAGCCCCCTCCCCACTGGTAAATCTACATATAAATTCTCTACGTAGTTGTGACTTCTTCCATTTTGTGTTCACCCAAATCCCAATTTATGGAAAAGTCACAAAAGTCTACATATAGATACAGTCTTTACTTAGTCTTGTCTTCTTTCTTTCTCTTCTCTCTTCCCAGTACAGATATAGTCTATACTTAGTCTTTCCTTCCTTTCTCTCCTTTCTATCTTCCCAGTATAGATATAGTCTATTCTTAGTCTTGTCTTCCTTTCTTTCTCTTCTATCTTTCCAGTACTGATCCAGTCTATACTTACTCTTGTCTTCCTTTCTTTCTCTTTCTCTCTCTCTCTCTCTCTCTCTCTCTTCTCTTCTAACTTCCCAGTATAGATACAGTCTGTACTTAGTCTGGTCTTCCTTTCTTTCTCTTCTAACTTCCCAGTATAGATACAGTCTGTACTTAGTCTTGTCTTCATTTCTTTCTCTTCTAACTTCCTAGTATTGATACAGTCTGTACTTAGTCTGGTCTTCCTTTCTTTCTCTTCTAACTTCCCAGTATAGATACAGTCTGTACTTAGTCTTGTCTTCTTTTCTTTCTCTTCTAACTTCCCAGTATAGATACAGTCTGTACTTAGTCTTGTCTTCTTTTCTTTCTCTTCTAGCTTTCCAGATACAGTCTATACTTAATTTTGTCTTCCTTTCTTTCTCTTCTAGCTTTCCAGTACAAATACAGTCTATACTTAATCTTGTCCTCTTTTCTTTCTCTTCTAACTTTCCAGTACAGATACAGTTTATACTTAATCTTGTCCTCTTTTCTTTCTCTTCTGGCTTTCCAGTACAGATACAGTTTATACTTAATCTTGTCCTCTTTTCTTTCTCTTCTGGCTTTCCAGTACAGATACAGTTTATACTTAATCTTGTCTTCTTTTCTTTCTCTTCTAGCTTCCAAAATCTCCATTTACTAAAATAACCCCCGCCTCTGCATATAGATCTAGTTTCTACTTAGTTGTGGCTTTTTCACTTTCTTTTTTATTTCTTCTTAAATGTAATTATAATTACGACCGACTCTCCATATTTAGGTAGTATCTTATTAGTTTGTATGATTTTTTTTGTGTTCTTACTACATATATTTCTGCTTTGGGTAGATTTTTAAAAATCGTTTTGTTCTTACAATGCCCTAGTTCGGTGTGCGGATTCTAGTATCAGAAACTAGCCATTTTCAATAAAGTATATGGTGAATAATATTAATAAATAAAGTTTTATTTTGATAAGAATTGTTTAATTTATTTTTATAAGAAATCTTTACAAATATATTCTAGTTGTAAAAGTTCACCATTGCGATGTAAAATTAGTGAATGTTTTAACAAGTACACACGAGTATAAATAATACAGATTTTATAAAGTCTATCATAACTCCCTTTCCTGTAGTTACTGTCAACCCTACCATATGTTGCATGCGTTGGTCACCTTTAGCGTTTTCGGAATACCTTATCTATTTTACTTTCAGTATATGCCAAAGGGACGAATTATGGGCCTTTAACTCTCTCCATTTGTTTACATTTACTCCTATCAATAGCCGTATCATATCGCAACTACCGGCAATTGCAAATACGCTGATAAGTCAAGTGGATCCATAGAAATTTGTTCTGTAAGCTGTAAATTTAAGACACGCTAATGAAGTTTTATTTTATTATCACCTGTAAATTTTAGATTTTTAACTTGTTTATTTTTTATGTTGGTAAATCAACTTTCTTTTTTCGGCTCTGTTTACCTTGTGTTTAAATGCAGTGGGAGGCTGGGGGTTGGGGCGGATTGGGGAGTCATTGCTCGAGATGCTTTTTCCAAATGTAAATTTAATTAATACATATACGCACACAAAAGTCATGCAATAATATTTTATATAACTTATGTTTGTAAGGTTTCTTATTAAGTGTAGAATAGTGCATGATCCGTGTAGTTTGCTCAACTTATATTACTTGTTAAGTAATCTTAACTCCTGTACATGTTGACTTTGTTTAATGGATAAAATTCTTTTGTTGCTGTTAATGTTGTGAACATGAGAGTATCGTTACTTTTGATGTGTCCTTTTAATAATTTTGTTCATATAATTTTCAAATATGTAGCCCGTGTATTTGTAATAATTGTACATGCTCAGTTAGTCATGGGCTCGAATCAGGGATCATCAATACAGTGACTAAGCTAACCGGAATGTTGATACCCCTATTTGTTCTGGCTAATAGTATATAGTATATAGCAATACTATATTGCCCCAAAGCAGTTTGTTTAGAACTGTCCCGTGAACACTCTGTCTCAGGTAGTGCCGTTATGGATATTGTATTGAATGGAACAATACAACTAAATGCTAGTGTGCATTGAAGTTGGCTGATTCAGAAGAAAAAGTAGTATTTATTAGTATTAAAAGAAGTACAATAACAACAATAACAACAACAACAATAATGATGATGATGATGATGATGATGATGATGATGATGATGATGATGATGATGATGATGATGATAGCAATAACAACAACAATAATGATAATAATAACAATAAAAATAGCTTAATTTAGTGGATATAGCACATTTAGCAATACAAAACATGTTTGCAATATTTTATCTAACACGTGGCCTTCATAGAAAGGGAATCGTGAAAATAAAAAAAAATAAAAATAAAAAAAAACACAAAACACACAAAAAAAACATACATGTTATCACGCAAGAATATAGAATAAAGGCAATTGAAATAAAAAAAAAGTACAAAATATCAACAGTACAAATAGCGATTAATCAATATACATGTAAAATATTGCTATGTGTTCATCTTGGTATAACAGTGGATAATCTGTTTATACAGATTTTTATATCAGTAGACATTGATGAGCAGACGAACACTTTCTGTAATTTATGCATAACAACTCTGACAATAATCGAATACTTGTAGAATGATGTCATCATTGGTAATTTATTTTGAACATTCCAATCAGTTACAAGTAAAATAACAAAAACATGCATGCTGCAAGGGTATTTGAACAAGTCGTTACAAACCCTGAAAGAAACGTACTTGTCTTCTTTTTACCGAAACTGATTGTCTTAAAACATGCCCTTTTTTACGACAGTGTTATTTAAATAGCATAATTACTTGACAATCTTTTCAAGTGTCAGTGATAACATTCTTATGTTCGATCGGAATGTTTAACATAGTAATTATCTGACTACATTGTTATGTTTGTCTGTAAAAAGGTCTTTATTAAAGGTAAAGAAAGGAAAGGTTTACCCCTAAAACCGCCTTCTATAACTTATACAAAGTCTTGGATATTTTGCCAAAATCCATCCAAATGCAACCACACTAATTGCATGAACATGGTCGCAAATTCTGTCGATGAAAGCGGATCGGCCTTTCTTTTGTTGTTGTTTTTTTGCTCTGGTACTGTCAATTTCAGAGTTTAACAGGGTTATTATGATGTGTCTGTAAAATATGTCGTTGCAGATAAAGATGGGAATGCTCTAAACTTTTATTATAACGTGGACTTTTAAAAGGTTTAGCGGTGTTACTTTTCTTACAAATAATGTACATTCCTTTTAGCAGGCAACTTCGCGCTGAATGAACCGTTTATGGAATTCGAAAACATTTTTTTTCTTTTTCACTCAGGGTAGTTTTAATCAGTCGTTGAAAACTTAAAATAGGCGTTTTCTTATATCCAAATATGATTCAGAAGAGATGGTCATGGTCAAGGGAGATAAGAATGTATAATTAGGATTTATCACTTCCTGGGTTATTTTCCTTGTCAAATTTTGCTTCCGATTACAAGAAATAATGCTGCATTATTTAAAGCCTGCACTGGCTAGCTTTAAAAAAATGAGGAATCAACATACGTTTGATGCTTCTTATAAAACTTTTATTTCGTTCTTGCACAGATACTTGGAGAAACAAATACATGTAACAAAAAGGAAAAATTTCTGCCACTTATTTCTTGCCCTCTTCTCTTATTTTTCGTTATTGTTCTGTAAATTATCCTTGTTTGTATTTGTAAATGATCTGTCGTGTTCATTTTATCATCACACGTGTGACATGTAACATGGGACAATCGAAAAAGCGACAAGCGTAGAAGGAAACAGATGAAGACAAGATGCACCATATTCCCCTGTGTATATTTAGTTTTCCCGCTTATTTCATTGCTTTGTGAGCCCCATATATACTTGTATGTCTCTGGTGAACTCAGTTATCTCCGTTGCTCCTTTGCTGTACTACTAATCTCCCTTGATATATTTTCCCGTTAAGCATCTTAGTTAAAGCGATCGACGTGGCACTTGCGCAGGATATACCAGAGTTTTCCGAATCGTTTATTTATCTCATCTTTGTTGTTTTGTGAGTTACCTCCATTCTTTCCTTGTCTTTTAAATTATCCTAATGTTTACATTGTTTACGCCAGACACGTTACGTGAGGCGATTGACGTGGCGGCGGCCGGTGTAGGCAAAGACTGGGGCAAGATGTACCAGTGTCTTCCCTTTAATCCTCCAAGAAATCCATTCCTCCGCTCGCATGACCTGGAAGGTAAGACGCTTATAATGCTTGTTAGCATGGACGAACTGTATGCACGTTAGACCTAAATGCATATTATACACAACATGTGGAACTTGAATCTTGAAAGTAACTGTTTTATTAAAAATATTTAGAAAATTAATACATTTTTCTTTCATATGTGTCTAGAATGTGTTGTTATTCTGCTTGACAGCCTTCAACAAAAATGTACGTTAATTTATGCCAAACGTTGATATTTTTAATTATTAAGCTTTAATCTAAGACGATTTTCACTAGTTGTAATTTAACCAAAATCTGTTGGCCAATGATCTCAGACTCGTTCTCAAACTTGAATAACCCCACAGATAGGTAAATACTACATTTTATTACTAACCTGCATGTCAAATGTATAAAAGATTTAAAAAATAAATCATGCAAAAAGATTATTTCAAAAAATAGTTTTCCATGTCAATTGAATAAGTTCACATCTGGACGATAAGAAAAAACAACCATTTCCAAAGTCTGCTTTTTAAAGGACTGTACTCTTACTATTTAATTTACACTGTGCTACCACCCTTGTTGTAGCTTTTTGTTAAATAGTTATATTTTTAATTAGGAAAAATCTCCATTTTATTTGAATTGATACGCCTTAATATAGGACAATGTGCTCGAGCATTATGAGGAAAATAACCAAATTAAAAATAAAATATTTTTATCATGTAACGGAAATAATAACACACAAGATAGATAAACAATACATTTCTTTTTTTTTCTAAAATGGAGAATACGACTATTTGTTAATTTTGTGTGAATGTATTGTGATATGTTATCTGTCATGTTTGTGTGTTTACTACGTGTATGTAGAACATCGTGCATGTATTTTGATTATGATATCTTGTCTATTTAGCACGCCGCTTGAGAAAAGCGTTTGAAGGTTTGTATCTGCGTGATTCAATGCTCCAATTAGGTACATATTACAGTAATGTACCTATTATAGTAATGTCCATATTATAGTAATGTACATATTGTAGTAATGTTTGCATTTTTAGATTATGCATATAAATATTCAGTTTGATTGCGTTTTTGTTGCAATACTTGTCTTACTGGAACAACGAGCTCTATTTATTTTCTTTGTGTTTATTGTTTAGCTTATGCATTCCGACACATAGCTTGGATAATTGCTGCTACGCTTTGTTTGAGAAAACTTATTAAGTCCATTTTGTTTTAGAATATTCTTTTAATTTATTTTTTCTCAGGACTGTTTTTTATGCATCCTTTTAAGTAATATTAATTACATTTTTGTTTATTTCATAATAAGGCAAACTAAGTCTAGAGGGGAGAAAAATAGAGATTCGTCGATTCAGTCATCCTAGTAAACAAATTGAACACAAGGGCGACAGCATCCCGTTCACTAATGGAGATTTATGCATGTTTTTAAACTTAAATAACTAAATCCTTAATAACGAGTTGATTGCCTTGGGACGGCACTACTATATAGCCCAGGTGTGTTTTTAACACGGGATTTAGGTAGTCGAGAGAGATTCATATAAATTATCAAAACTTGTTTTATACTTTTATACTTTGCAAAAAGCAATCTAATTAGTGAACAAAATATTGTAAAATTAGTATTTAAAGTTGTTTTTGTAGAATGACAATTTGTTATATATTTCATAAAAAATGTTTTGTTTTTGTTTTAAAATAAAGGTCAATAGCAAACCAATTTTTATGAAGATGATACAACACATTTCTTTGGCAGACTTTGTCTACTACCGGCGGAGAAAAAACTAAAATTAGACAGAATAGAATCTGTCGTGGCATATTATATGCGTTTATTGTTTGTAGTGGTCACGAATTAAAATCAATATTTCGTTTAATACTGCATGCCTACTGTTTACTACGTACGGTAAATCCACAAAGCAAACGCTCATGAATATAACAACTATCCTTACTACAAAAAAATCCTATTTGTTGTTTCATTCCAGCCATGGATATGGACTTCCGGTGTGTCCATCCGCCGAGCGAACAGATGGCGTTGCGGTCACTCGACAAGTGGACAAGCCTCAGTAAAGTGACGTCAGTGAACGCCCTTGTACGCACGTTAAAGACAATTAAGAAAACGGACGTCGCCAAAAAGATTGAGAAACAAATACTGACAGTCGTTAATTAATGTCAAGTTGTGTTAGGCTAGAAAGACTGATAAACAAAAATGACAATAGCTAAGTAATGTTGGTTATAGTTAGACAAAACAGATAAAAATATTGAAAGCGGTAAAAATAATGTCAAGTAGTAAAATGCTTCAAAAATCGATAAACCAAAAAAGGACAGGCGTTAATGAATGTTTTTATAGTTAGACTTGACAGATAAATATTTCCCGTAGGGATGAAAGATAATTTCAGGATGGGGTGTCAAACATATATTGCAAATTTAATATAATAACTATTTTGCGAGATATGATTACGAAACAGTATTACAGAATGAGACAGAATTGTAACCATTCATTTCTACGCAGTGCATTATAAGACGCATTTCGTTTAAGACCTTTTCTACACTTATAGTTGCACGAAAATTATGTTCGTCAAAGCTGTTATCATCAATCTAGTTATTTTGGGGACCATCTCCCAATCTCAGATTTCTTGTGCTTTAAAATCAGTTAAGTGTATACATTCAAGACTGTAAATTGTTGTTTCCTATGTTTGAAAATTTCATTTTATATGTCTCACTCATTATTTTTCTGTATTGTTGGCTTATTTTGGGTGTTTAACAGTAAATTGAACAATAATTAAACTGATGCCATGTGAAACATTTGCCTTTTTAAAACAGTGTACAGCGACCTTTATGGTTGCTTGTTTGTGTAAACAGATGTGTCTGATTGTTTTTTATTCACTGTTGTCTGTTTAATGTAGTTATTAATTGATATGTTTTAACGACTGTGATAAAGCTGTGATTGAAGGGATTTTATGGTTGTTTATTATACATGTTTTAATAAAACGTTTTTACAGAATGCGACCTTTTAATATTTAAATCCAACTATTTGAATGGAAATTTCTTCTTTAAGACGCCCTTTTTAATGTATTGTCGGGAGACGTCACCATATTAGGTGAATGTTATATATTGCATGAAACTTGACACATTGATGACCTTTCTGTATACAGTTTATTTGTTCAGTTCGTGCCTTTAGAAAATGTATTTCCTGGGTAACTGACAACGCGTCGTGGGTTACAAAAGTATCGTGCAACGCCTTAAAGACATCATGACTATTTAGATGAATATTACACGTGAGCAATTTAATTAATGTTTAAATGTCTATTTATATTTACCGTATTGCATAAAAGTCACAATTTGGGATAATGTATGGTTTTCCTATAATGACCAATGTCTATGGGAGCGATAGCAAGAGTCTATGCCATTTTGGATAATTCCTAAAGAATGTATAAACATGTGTCGTTAATACATGATACATCTCGAGTGGTAGAATACTTCCATAGCTATGCATCTATAAATCATTAAATATTATGACCCCCAAGATGACCTACACACAGGGGTGGATCCAGGGGTGGGGTGGGGGGGGGTGGGGTAAGGGTGGGGGATGTATCGCCCACCAACCAGGTAAAAGGGTAAATGGTAGGTAATAAGGAGCCTATATTAAAGTCTTATCTTAATAAGGGACCCATATTAAACCCGTATCTTAATAAGGAGCCTATATTAAACCCTTATTTCAATAAGGGACCCATATTAAACCTTATCTTAATAAGGAGCCTTTATTAAACCCGTATCGTAATAAGGAGCCTATACTAAACCCGTATCTTAATAAGGAGCATATATTAAACCCTTATCTTAATAATGGACCCATATTAAACCCGTATCTTAATAAGGAGCCTATATTAAACCCTTATCTTAATAATGGACCCATATTAAACCCTTATCTTAATAAGGGGCCTATATTAAACCCTTATCTTAATAAGGAACCTACATTAAACCCTTATCTTAATAAGGGGCCTGTATTAAAAGCGTATCTAAATAAGGAACCTATATTAAACGCGTATCTAAATAAGGAGACAATATTAAACACGTATCTAAATAGGGAGCCTATATTAAACTCATACCTTAATAAGTAGCCTATATTAAAACCGTATCTTAAAAAGGAGCCTATATTAAACTCGTATCTTAATAAGGAGCCTATATTAAACCTTATGTTAATAAGGAGCCTATATTAAAACCTTATCTTAACAAAGAGCCTTTATTTAACCCTTATCTTAATAAGGGGCCTATATCAAACCCTTATCTTAATAAGGAGCCTATATTAAACCCTTATCTTAATAAGGAGTCCATATTAAACCCGTATATTAATAAGGAGCCTAAATTAAACCCTTATCATAATAAGGAGCCTATAGACCTTTTCGGGACGCGATTGGTTGCCCTGCATTTTTCCCGGAAGCCGTTAAAAGTGCGCGCATGCGCATACTGCGTAGGGCAAAAAATTTGAAATTTAAAGTCTTATCTTAATAAGGAGACCATATTAAACCCTTATCTTAATAAGAGACCCATATTAAACTCGTATCTTAATAAGGGGCCTATATTGAACCATTATCTAAAAAGGAGCCTATTTTAAACCATTATCTTAAAAATGAGCTGTATTAAACCTTTATCTTAATAAGGAGGCTATATTAAATCCTTATCTTAATAAGGAGCCTATATTAAAGTCTTATCTTAATAAGGAGCCTATATTAAAGTCTTATCTTAATAAGGAGCCTATATTAAAGTCTTATCTTAATAAGGGGCCTATATTAAAGTTTTATCTTAATAAAAAGCCTATATTAAACCCATATCTTAATAAGGAGATTGTATTAAGTAATTCCTTAACAAATTTAACCCTTTTCAAATCGTGCCGACACTGCACAACGCACACTGACCTTAAACATGCTCGCCTGTCATTCGAAATATGTAAACGTGCTTTCTGTCGTATGCATTTCAAAGATCGTCCAGTAATGTGACGTAACCTGTCAGTAAGTTACATGTTATATGACAATCCCGGCAGGTCATAGGTCACTAAAACCGATAAGCACAAGGTCAAAATGTGATTTTCTCTAAGATAGAAGAAATGACAAATTTAAGTCTTTCTTTCATACAAGAGTTGTGCAAATTTGAACTTGCCATATTTGTTTTACAAAGAATGCGTGGTATGCAATTTCGTACAAGCATTATGACAGCTTTAACCGTAGAATAAAGTAATTGTCCCTTTGTATATTCTTTAGACCAATAATGGTCATTTGACATTGAAGTTATACAAGAGTTAAAATTAGTTGAAAAATAATAGAAATATCATAAAACAACATTAACAACGTGATTGCAGTTATTTGATAATGATTAATAGATACATGGATAAAGACTAAAATTGTGAAGAAAGTTACATATTTTGCTGTAAAAATGAATAGAAAGTAAACTTCGGGTGGTATACTTTAACAAACTGTGAAAGGGACAATTATGTTGAGACAGTGTATATGCAGTTCATTCTTGACTATTTGCTCCCTTAATTTGACATTTTAAAGATATTAAAATACACGCGCCTGGTACCTGTAATCCTTCAATAATTAGCTTGCGCTTGAACTTCAGGAAATTGTTACACTTAATATTTTCAACCGGACAAAATTTTAGTTTAAACCGTAATTTTCTATTCTCTATTATATCCTGGCGAGTATTGGTTGCTTGGATACCAATGTAAGTTTGATTTTATTATTATATTTGTTGTTGTTTTCTTTTATTTATTTATCAAATGGAAATATATTTCAAAGTTACATTGTGCTTTATAAAGTACCACATTCGTTCAATTATATACGTACACGATGCAATCGTTTTTGGAAAAAATAAAAACAATATATGATTTAATTTTCATAGTATTTATTTGATGTTGTTTTTTCAAGATATTAAATAAATAATAAAAATATACATATATACAGTCAATGATAAACAATTGGAGGTCGGCTTTTACTTCAATAGCTTACTGGTCTGTACTGACGTTGTTTAACTCGAAGTTAAACTTAAGTACAAACCTCAAATTTACAATAGATGTAATAGTTCAAAAGTCAACAGGAAAGATTCCTTAAGTTCAAAAGTGAACAAGAATTGTACCTTAGTTCAAATGTGAACAGGAATGATGCCTTAGTTCAAATGTGAACAGGAATGATGCCTAAGTTCAAATGTGAACAGGAATTGTGCCGTAGTTCAAATGTGAACAGAAGAGAATATAGAATTAATGTATTAAAATCGATTTACAATAGATAAGATTGGTCGAAATCCAACAGGAGAATTGCATTAAAATTGATTTACAATATATACGATTGGTCGAAATCCTACTGGAGTATTGCCATGAAAATGATTTACAATAGATGTTATAATTTTAAATCCAGCTGGGGCATAGCATTAACATTGATTGACAACAGATATGATTATTCTAAATCCAGCAAGAGTATAGCATTAAAATTGATTGACAATAGATGTGATGATTCTAAATCCAGCAAGAGTATAGCATTAAAATTGATTGGCAATAGATGGGATAATTCTAAATCCAGAAAAAGTATAGCATTAAAATAGATTGACAATACATGTGATTATTCTAAATCCAGCAGGAGTATAGCCTTTGAATTGATTAAAAAAAGATGTGATAATTCTAAAGCTAACATACGTATAAAAAAATTAAATTCATTTACAATACTTATGATAAGTCGAAATCCAACAGGCGTAATACATTACAATTGATTTCCAATAGATGTGACTGTTTGAAGTTGAGAATATTTAATGCATTCAAAGTGGCTGACAATAACTATGCATTTGATGATTTATAAGGAAAATGAAACTGCTTGAAATTATACATGCAGTAGATGACAAAAGTTTGCCATCTCTTTAGCGACCGAGACTTGTGATAAACGACGGCCTGTACATTTCGTAATCAGGTATATAATGCTTTTGGCCGGTATACTATTTCATAAGTTACTTGCACATCAAATGATTTTAATAAATATTATACAGCCTTTGTTTATACATGTATCACTCGTATATTACCGATAGAACTTTGAAATTCTAACTGTCATAATCAGTATAAAATGTGATAAAACAATAACGATTACATAAATTACTTTAAGAGACACATAGTGTTGTTTTTCTTAGCACAAATCGCAACCCACAATTGTTTAACATTATCTATAATAACGTTACTGCATCGTTGTATCCGAATGGTCCATTTCCCGTTTAATAACTCTCTGAAACAGTAAAACGATCAGCACTCAACCATGTGATTTAACTTAATTAACATTTTATATACATCATGTTTGTATTCTATTCTGCATTTAAGTGCAATTTTTGTCTTAAATCACATTCATATTTTTAATACAGTGTTATATCATTACATGCATATCTGTAAAACTTTATAAAAATAAATAAACGTCAATTGTGCCTGCCTTGAAAATCTTAGCTAGACTGTCTCGGTTTTATTATTTTCTTTAGTTAGCAACATTTTTATTCCTCACAGAAGGGAAATAGTAGCCAGTTAGTAACGAGTCAAAACTTTATTAGTACTAAGGACGAAATGACCATAACTTGTGTAAACGGTAAATACTAAGACAGTACAAGTCTACTTACTGGTGAGCCTTCTTCGCAAGCCGCCAATACTCCCACCTATGCCAGAGATAACACGTCTACCTCCGTAGCTACGTGAAATGGGCCGGGCCAAGCCCCCGACTCCGCCCCCAATTCCTAAAAGACCGCCCTTGATCCTAGATTGGCCGCCATATCCTGATTTAATCACCGGGAAGCCGCCTCCGAGAAGACCACCAGAGATTCTTGGAGCTAGAATAATGATGTTGCAGTTTTATTTGTCAGAATATCGGTTTCCAAAATTGTCTTGCTTGTATCTTTCATGTTGAGCGTGTAAAATATATAAAAATCGTACTCTCACACTAAAGTTTATTTGAATTTGATCACAAAGCTGTCCGATTCCATGACGCTCAACCTTTGTTTTCATTTTGAAAGTATTCGCGAGAAAAGGCATCTACGAATGATAAATGCTTTACGGTTAATATTTCATTGAATCATGATATTTACTGGTAATATCAACTGAAATATTAAAATCTAACCAATGTTAGCCCAAATATATCCTCTGGTGAAATTTGTCTCCCAAGAAAAATAAAAGCTCTTACAATATTTATATAGTCGTCTTAACTACCTGTGCGCCGTCCGTAGGTTCTCCTGCTCAAACCACCAACTCCTGAACCAATCATTGCCATCTTTCTGTCGAAATAGAGGTCATCTCCAAACCCGGCCCCGATTCCGGTCCCGGCTCCACCACCGACAACACCCCCGACTCCGCCCATTGCCATCCCAGGCCCGAGAGCTCTTCCTTGAACAGGAAACGGCATAGGGGCAGGCAAGAATTCCGCCCCTCCCTGTTGTATTCCTAAAACAAAGAGGTACGGCGAATTGACTTTACACATGTTTGATAATGGAATAATGCTCAATATTGTACGTTAAAAAAGAGACCTGTCGGTTGTTTCTTTCCTCAGTGCAAGAGATATAACCATTGACAACTCTTCAGTTATACTGTAATTGATGCATCCTTTTAAAAGAAACGCGAATAAAAGCTTTAGTTCTTAATACACTTTTATAACTTTCAATGTTTTAATTAAGAGAACTTAATTAAATGTTAGTTTTTTGTTCATTTGAAGAAAACAGATGTAAATTTACATAATTTGCATAGTCTTATATAGTTAAATGTCTTGATAAATAAAATACTCGGGTTGCGGTAATTTGTTTCTATTTTAAAAAAAAATAGAAAGAAAAAGGTTCTCACAGTTAAGTACAAAACCTATCAAATGTTATTTAGTTGGAAATTACACTTTAGAGAAGTTAAAAATAATAATTGTGCGACGTATGTCGGTAAGAAACATTACCTCCGACCCCACCTCCAAGAAAGAACCCGTCGTCAAATCCGTCCCTACCGAAATCGTCAAACCCCCTGTCATCATAGTTTCCTGCTGACACAAGAAACGGGAATAGTACTCAACACACACACAAAAATATAGCAAGTGTTTCAGCTTATTATAAAGTCAAAATATTGTGCCTCTGACCGTCTAGGAATCTTCTATTTTATCACATCAAGCCCATTTACAATAATTAAAACATCTAGCAAATTTGATCATTCAGCATATTTTATGGCGATACATAATACATGCGAACTGTAAATTACTATTTCTCTAAAAGTGCATAGATAAAATACGTATATTTCCTGTTCATTTTGTTACCCCTTCAGTTTAATTTGATTATTAAAGAAAATAAGCAAAGTTAAATTAGTGTATTTATATATACAGCTATAAAATCTTTTAGGAAATTTCTTACCGTTTACAAGCATCGAACATCCAAGCACCATAATCATGGCGTCTACACGTAACACTTCCATGGCTTATTTGGCTGGCTGGTACTGAAAACAGGAACAGTCGAGTATATAATGAAACATTTAAGTCCTACCACTGCTCAAAAAAAGGTCAAAAACTAGTAAATTGGTATCCTGGCATCTATAATACCAGTAACTAAATCCATACGATAACATTCCACGCCTGAAAAACGTTTTTGTTTACTCCGTGTTTGTGTAATTTCTCAAAAAAGTATGTTGCAGATCTATATCTGGAGCAACAATGAAACAGCCTGTCTACTGATGAAGCCCAAAGTGATCTGAAAAAAAATATCCATTGAACAGTTTATGTTCATTATTTCTGTTGTTTCAGCTGTATTTGTTTAGAGTCTGTATAAATTACGTATCACGAGATGTTTGGTTTGAAGTAGTTTGTACAATATTGTTGTTTGTTTGTATTTTCACATCGAGTCGTCACAATTATGGAAATATTGGCGACGTGTATCTATTTGAGTGTGAAGTAAGACCCTAGACATTTATATGTGTAGAACCTCCAGCGTACCGCAAATCAGCAAAAAGACCTCCCCACATGAAAGTTCTCGTCCGCACCGTGACTCGAACCCACGCGTTGAGGAGTTGTTATTTCTTATCACTGGGTCACGAGTGCCCCCGGTTTGAAATAAAGACAGCACTATAACTAGGGACCGTGACTATAAAACTTTGACCTGCAGTTCATCTCCGTATCTACCTAAATCTGCCTGATCTGATTGTCTAAGTTTGAAATGAAATTTGTAATCTGACCAATCAGATGCGAGAGGGTGATATTCGATTTCGAATCAACGTTTTATAACCTCAGACACTCCAGGTTTTGTAGTGGGTGCAGCATCAAGTAACAGATAAAAAGTGTGATCTAAAAGTCTTGCGAAATATTCATACAATCTTACCCTATTCTGAATATGGCAGAAAATACGAGTAAAAACGATAAAAAACAAAGATAAAGAGCAAATAAAATTAACATACCTTCTTCAAATAAGAGGATAAGTTATTCTCCGGTGTGTTCAACTCGGAACTGTGATACCCCTCACCCAGATCAAGGATCTTATATAGGACTCGATCTCACCACTGCCTTGTAACTAACCATGTACCAGTCAGACAGACACACGTCACTTGTCATAATAGTTACACGCGCTAATTGATAATTGACAATTACTAATTGTGGATTTGAATAGTACCTTTACTAATTACATAATAATGCTACATAAATGGGCTCGAAAGAGACACAAAATTTCTTGAAATATCTTGACAGACATTTGCGCGGGTACATGTATCATGATTTTTGACACATACAAGTGTACCATAATTGACAATAAGAGTTAACCTATGTTACTGACAAGTGCAAGGTTATTTGACAGGCTAGGTACTTGTAGATGTAATTGTAGATCTATTTTATTATTATTACAGTACACGTATAAAATAATTTCCCTTTTAACTGCATATGTTATGTTTACTTATTTGTACACATTACTTCCGACAGACAATTTTTGACTATGACAGGACGGCGACTTATAGAGCATTTAAATTTAATCTTCCACATGTTTATTTATTACCTTATAACTAGATGTATCGTTTGTTGGGATGATAGTTTCTTAAAATTTCGGTAATTTTGTTCCTGTTAGAAAAGTGTACATAGAGGATCTGACACGAGTTGTTATTTAATACAAAAAAAAAATTACATGGGTATATTGAATGGAAAACAAGGTTAATCATGTGATACATTTTTTTTTCTAAACGACGTCACTGCAATTTTATCGGCTGATGACATTAACTAGTCGTGCACCGTTTTATTTTTTTTTTTTTATTTCAAGCTGCTATGTTATGTTCTCTCGTTAGGACCTGCACTTTGTTGCCGAGGCTTTTTTATCTCAAATTCATTGGATTTCTGTATTCTTTAATAAGTCTTTAACTGTTAGATTTATCACTTGGATGGGATATTTATATTTACACTGTTTGTCTTTAAGAAATCACTCAATTTGAAGTTTCTTACAAAATAGGCGATACTTTATGCCTTATGCACTTTTTACACTGTATGAAATAAATTGTGTATTGTTTATGACTTTAGTAACACCGCGTTTAAAATTGGTACGTTTTATAGAAACAACGCAGTATATGGTGTTACCTAAAATTTCTGCCATTGCGAGTCGCTCTGATAGTCATTCTGCCCGTCCTTGCGTCAGCAAGTTTAAAGTAGGTCAAAAAGTGAGGTTACACAACTACGCCGAAAATGACCATGCGTGGTATGCAGTTACAAGCATTATGACAGCTTTAAACGTAGAATATAGTAATTGTCCCTTTGTATATTCTTTCGACCAATAATGGTCATTTGACCTTGAAGTTATACAAGAGTTAAAATTAGTTGAAAAATCACAGAAATAATTATATCGTAAAACAACATTAACAACGTGATTGCATGTATTTGATTAAAATTGTGTGCTTCCAGCTCGTAAGTGGTGGCTTCTGGGGAATATCCGGTATCTAGATATAACTAGATTTAAAGTAAAATACTATTTTACAAACATCCAAATATCAAAAAGAATTATATTTAATCATGCCATACGTCTTTATTTCCAATTGAGAAGCTGTTCAAACACAAACATCAATTTTCAGGTTATGACCATTTATGTAAAATTTTGTCACCGTGTCTTCTAGCAAAATGTAGAGGAAAGAAAGTTCGCAATTTTTAGTCATTTCGAGAATTTGCATCCGACAAATGGCTCTAGTGGAATAAGTCAAAATGATATAAAGCAAAAGAAAAAGCAAGGAAAATTAAGTCGTGAATTTGTCTCTCGGATCTATGTCAGTAATGCCCCATGACTTAACAAATATCAGTGCCTATGACATAGCGACTAGTACGTCAACCTAACATTAAAGATAACTCTGTCTCTCAATATAATGCAGTAGCTATTGTTGATCTAATGAAACCAGAAACGGAAAGGGGAACAACGAAGACACAGGCATGCTGAACAGAGCCCGCAAGATGACGAGAGGGGGATAGCGGCCAAGGAGTCTAGGATTCGGCAGGAGAAAAGCGGAGATAGAGAAGTAGAAGAAGACCATAGAGATGAGATGAGAGAGAGAGAGAGAGAGGATGAGAGATAGAGAGAGTAGATAGAGAGAGAGAGAGATAGAAGATATAGAGAGATAGAGAGCTAGATAGTAGAGATAGAGTATTAGATATATATAGAGATATATATAGATATATATATATGGTATCTCTCTCTCTCTTTCTTCATTCGCTCTCTCGCTCCTCTCTCTCTTTCTCTCTCTCTCTCTCTCTCTCTCCTCTCTCTCTCTCTCTCTCCTCTCTATATATATATATATATATATATATATATATATATATATATATAGAGATATATATATAGATAGATAGATAGATAGATAGATAGATAGATAGATAGATAGATATAGATATATAGATAGATAGATAGATATAGAGATAGTTATATATAGATATAGAGATAGTTATACATGTAGTGTGTAATGTCAAGGTCGTGTAACATTAAAGTTGCTACGCGCATGGTATTAAGAAACGCAAATTACAATTTGATGTTTGTGTGTGTTTGTGGTTGTAACAAACAGTATGCTCATGGATTTTAATTGTGGATGACATTGAAATTTTGAACATTGAATACAGCGCCATAAAATTGCGAAGATAGTTGTGTTTGTGACTTGCGAAATTTGGAGAAATGTTGGGATTAGAGGTGGTGTGTTGGTGTTCATGTCTACGTCTAGAAACTGTGATTTATTTGAGCATTTGTCTAGATCTTTGCAGTCAGCTGTACTTGGTGCAACTAAACTCTATCTAAACCATCTGAATGTTCATCATGTAATGACATTTTATCATCGGGGTCTGTCGTCAGATTAGACAGCTGATTGCTGCTTTCAATTCAAGATCAATTTCCTTCTCAAAA